>JAWXYG010000014.1:25932750-27252417 GCA_034222035.1 Acacia crassicarpa | reverse complement strand
CCCTAAACCCTAAACCCTAAACCCTAAACCCTAAACCCTAAACCCTAAACCCTAAACCCTAAACCCTAAACCCTAAACCCTAAACCCTAAACCCTAAACCCTAAACCCTAAACCCTAAACCCTAAACCCTAAACCCTAAACCCTAAACCCTAAACCCTAAACCCTAAACCCTAAACCCTAAACCCTAAACCCTAAACCCTAAACCCTAAACCCTAAACCCTAAACCCTAAACCCTAAACCCTAAACCCTAAACCCTAAACCCTAAACCCTAAACCCTAAACCCTAAACCCTAAACCCTAAACCCTAAACCCTAAACCCTAAACCCTAAACCCTAAACCCTAAACCCTAAACCCTAAACCCTAAACCCTAAACCCTAAACCCTAAACCCTAAACCCTAAACCCTAAACCCTAAACCCTAAACCCTAAACCCTAAACCCTAAACCCTAAACCCTAAACCCTAAACCCTAAACCCTAAACCCTAAACCCTAAACCCTAAACCCTAAACCCTAAACCCTAAACCCTAAACCCTAAACCCTAAACCCTAAACCCTAAACCCTAAACCCTAAACCCTAAACCCTAAACCCTAAACCCTAAACCCTAAACCCTAAACCCTAAACCCTAAACCCTAAACCCTAAACCCTAAACCCTAAACCCTAAACCCTAAACCCTAAACCCTAAACCCTAAACCCTAAACCCTAAACCCTAAACCCTAAACCCTAAACCCTAAACCCTAAACCCTAAACCCTAAACCCTAAACCCTAAACCCTAAACCCTAAACCCTAAACCCTAAACCCTAAACCCTAAACCCTAAACCCTAAACCCTAAACCCTAAACCCTAAACCCTAAACCCTAAACCCTAAACCCTAAACCCTAAACCCTAAACCCTAAACCCTAAACCCTAAACCCTAAACCCTAAACCCTAAACCCTAAACCCTAAACCCTAAACCCTAAACCCTAAACCCTAAACCCTAAACCCTAAACCCTAAACCCTAAACCCTAAACCCTAAACCCTAAACCCTAAACCCTAAACCCTAAACCCTAAACCCTAAACCCTAAACCCTAAACCCTAAACCCTAAACCCTAAACCCTAAACCCTAAACCCTAAACCCTAAACCCTAAACCCTAAACCCTAAACCCTAAACCCTAAACCCTAAACCCTAAACCCTAAACCCTAAACCCTAAACCCTAAACCCTAAACCCTAAACCCTAAACCCTAAACCCTAAACCCTAAACCCTAAACCCTAAACCCTAAACCCTAAACCCTAAACCCTAAACCCTAAACCCTAAACCCTAAACCCTAAACCCTAAACCCTAAACCCTAAACCCTAAACCCTAAACCCTAAACCCTAAACCCTAAACCCTAAACCCTAAACCCTAAACCCTAAACCCTAAACCCTAAACCCTAAACCCTAAACCCTAAACCCTAAACCCTAAACCCTAAACCCTAAACCCTAAACCCTAAACCCTAAACCCTAAACCCTAAACCCTAAACCCTAAACCCTAAACCCTAAACCCTAAACCCTAAACCCTAAACCCTAAACCCTAAACCCTAAACCCTAAACCCTAAACCCTAAACCCTAAACCCTAAACCCTAAACCCTAAACCCTAAACCCTAAACCCTAAACCCTAAACCCTAAACCCTAAACCCTAAACCCTAAACCCTAAACCCTAAACCCTAAACCCTAAACCCTAAACCCTAAACCCTAAACCCTAAACCCTAAACCCTAAACCCTAAACCCTAAACCCTAAACCCTAAACCCTAAACCCTAAACCCTAAACCCTAAACCCTAAACCCTAAACCCTAAACCCTAAACCCTAAACCCTAAACCCTAAACCCTAAACCCTAAACCCTAAACCCTAAACCCTAAACCCTAAACCCTAAACCCTAAACCCTAAACCCTAAACCCTAAACCCTAAACCCTAAACCCTAAACCCTAAACCCTAAACCCTAAACCCTAAACCCTAAACCCTAAACCCTAAACCCTAAACCCTAAACCCTAAACCCTAAACCCTAAACCCTAAACCCTAAACCCTAAACCCTAAACCCTAAACCCTAAACCCTAAACCCTAAACCCTAAACCCTAAACCCTAAACCCTAAACCCTAAACCCTAAACCCTAAACCCTAAACCCTAAACCCTAAACCCTAAACCCTAAACCCTAAACCCTAAACCCTAAACCCTAAACCCTAAACCCTAAACCCTAAACCCTAAACCCTAAACCCTAAACCCTAAACCCTAAACCCTAAACCCTAAACCCTAAACCCTAAACCCTAAACCCTAAACCCTAAACCCTAAACCCTAAACCCTAAACCCTAAACCCTAAACCCTAAACCCTAAACCCTAAACCCTAAACCCTAAACCCTAAACCCTAAACCCTAAACCCTAAACCCTAAACCCTAAACCCTAAACCCTAAACCCTAAACCCTAAACCCTAAACCCTAAACCCTAAACCCTAAACCCTAAACCCTAAACCCTAAACCCTAAACCCTAAACCCTAAACCCTAAACCCTAAACCCTAAACCCTAAACCCTAAACCCTAAACCCTAAACCCTAAACCCTAAACCCTAAACCCTAAACCCTAAACCCTAAACCCTAAACCCTAAACCCTAAACCCTAAACCCTAAACCCTAAACCCTAAACCCTAAACCCTAAACCCTAAACCCTAAACCCTAAACCCTAAACCCTAAACCCTAAACCCTAAACCCTAAACCCTAAACCCTAAACCCTAAACCCTAAACCCTAAACCCTAAACCCTAAACCCTAAACCCTAAACCCTAAACCCTAAACCCTAAACCCTAAACCCTAAACCCTAAACCCTAAACCCTAAACCCTAAACCCTAAACCCTAAACCCTAAACCCTAAACCCTAAACCCTAAACCCTAAACCCTAAACCCTAAACCCTAAACCCTAAACCCTAAACCCTAAACCCTAAACCCTAAACCCTAAACCCTAAACCCTAAACCCTAAACCCTAAACCCTAAACCCTAAACCCTAAACCCTAAACCCTAAACCCTAAACCCTAAACCCTAAACCCTAAACCCTAAACCCTAAACCCTAAACCCTAAACCCTAAACCCTAAACCCTAAACCCTAAACCCTAAACCCTAAACCCTAAACCCTAAACCCTAAACCCTAAACCCTAAACCCTAAACCCTAAACCCTAAACCCTAAACCCTAAACCCTAAACCCTAAACCCTAAACCCTAAACCCTAAACCCTAAACCCTAAACCCTAAACCCTAAACCCTAAACCCTAAACCCTAAACCCTAAACCCTAAACCCTAAACCCTAAACCCTAAACCCTAAACCCTAAACCCTAAACCCTAAACCCTAAACCCTAAACCCTAAACCCTAAACCCTAAACCCTAAACCCTAAACCCTAAACCCTAAACCCTAAACCCTAAACCCTAAACCCTAAACCCTAAACCCTAAACCCTAAACCCTAAACCCTAAACCCTAAACCCTAAACCCTAAACCCTAAACCCTAAACCCTAAACCCTAAACCCTAAACCCTAAACCCTAAACCCTAAACCCTAAACCCTAAACCCTAAACCCTAAACCCTAAACCCTAAACCCTAAACCCTAAACCCTAAACCCTAAACCCTAAACCCTAAACCCTAAACCCTAAACCCTAAACCCTAAACCCTAAACCCTAAACCCTAAACCCTAAACCCTAAACCCTAAACCCTAAACCCTAAACCCTAAACCCTAAACCCTAAACCCTAAACCCTAAACCCTAAACCCTAAACCCTAAACCCTAAACCCTAAACCCTAAACCCTAAACCCTAAACCCTAAACCCTAAACCCTAAACCCTAAACCCTAAACCCTAAACCCTAAACCCTAAACCCTAAACCCTAAACCCTAAACCCTAAACCCTAAACCCTAAACCCTAAACCCTAAACCCTAAACCCTAAACCCTAAACCCTAAACCCTAAACCCTAAACCCTAAACCCTAAACCCTAAACCCTAAACCCTAAACCCTAAACCCTAAACCCTAAACCCTAAACCCTAAACCCTAAACCCTAAACCCTAAACCCTAAACCCTAAACCCTAAACCCTAAACCCTAAACCCTAAACCCTAAACCCTAAACCCTAAACCCTAAACCCTAAACCCTAAACCCTAAACCCTAAACCCTAAACCCTAAACCCTAAACCCTAAACCCTAAACCCTAAACCCTAAACCCTAAACCCTAAACCCTAAACCCTAAACCCTAAACCCTAAACCCTAAACCCTAAACCCTAAACCCTAAACCCTAAACCCTAAACCCTAAACCCTAAACCCTAAACCCTAAACCCTAAACCCTAAACCCTAAACCCTAAACCCTAAACCCTAAACCCTAAACCCTAAACCCTAAACCCTAAACCCTAAACCCTAAACCCTAAACCCTAAACCCTAAACCCTAAACCCTAAACCCTAAACCCTAAACCCTAAACCCTAAACCCTAAACCCTAAACCCTAAACCCTAAACCCTAAACCCTAAACCCTAAACCCTAAACCCTAAACCCTAAACCCTAAACCCTAAACCCTAAACCCTAAACCCTAAACCCTAAACCCTAAACCCTAAACCCTAAACCCTAAACCCTAAACCCTAAACCCTAAACCCTAAACCCTAAACCCTAAACCCTAAACCCTAAACCCTAAACCCTAAACCCTAAACCCTAAACCCTAAACCCTAAACCCTAAACCCTAAACCCTAAACCCTAAACCCTAAACCCTAAACCCTAAACCCTAAACCCTAAACCCTAAACCCTAAACCCTAAACCCTAAACCCTAAACCCTAAACCCTAAACCCTAAACCCTAAACCCTAAACCCTAAACCCTAAACCCTAAACCCTAAACCCTAAACCCTAAACCCTAAACCCTAAACCCTAAACCCTAAACCCTAAACCCTAAACCCTAAACCCTAAACCCTAAACCCTAAACCCTAAACCCTAAACCCTAAACCCTAAACCCTAAACCCTAAACCCTAAACCCTAAACCCTAAACCCTAAACCCTAAACCCTAAACCCTAAACCCTAAACCCTAAACCCTAAACCCTAAACCCTAAACCCTAAACCCTAAACCCTAAACCCTAAACCCTAAACCCTAAACCCTAAACCCTAAACCCTAAACCCTAAACCCTAAACCCTAAACCCTAAACCCTAAACCCTAAACCCTAAACCCTAAACCCTAAACCCTAAACCCTAAACCCTAAACCCTAAACCCTAAACCCTAAACCCTAAACCCTAAACCCTAAACCCTAAACCCTAAACCCTAAACCCTAAACCCTAAACCCTAAACCCTAAACCCTAAACCCTAAACCCTAAACCCTAAACCCTAAACCCTAAACCCTAAACCCTAAACCCTAAACCCTAAACCCTAAACCCTAAACCCTAAACCCTAAACCCTAAACCCTAAACCCTAAACCCTAAACCCTAAACCCTAAACCCTAAACCCTAAACCCTAAACCCTAAACCCTAAACCCTAAACCCTAAACCCTAAACCCTAAACCCTAAACCCTAAACCCTAAACCCTAAACCCTAAACCCTAAACCCTAAACCCTAAACCCTAAACCCTAAACCCTAAACCCTAAACCCTAAACCCTAAACCCTAAACCCTAAACCCTAAACCCTAAACCCTAAACCCTAAACCCTAAACCCTAAACCCTAAACCCTAAACCCTAAACCCTAAACCCTAAACCCTAAACCCTAAACCCTAAACCCTAAACCCTAAACCCTAAACCCTAAACCCTAAACCCTAAACCCTAAACCCTAAACCCTAAACCCTAAACCCTAAACCCTAAACCCTAAACCCTAAACCCTAAACCCTAAACCCTAAACCCTAAACCCTAAACCCTAAACCCTAAACCCTAAACCCTAAACCCTAAACCCTAAACCCTAAACCCTAAACCCTAAACCCTAAACCCTAAACCCTAAACCCTAAACCCTAAACCCTAAACCCTAAACCCTAAACCCTAAACCCTAAACCCTAAACCCTAAACCCTAAACCCTAAACCCTAAACCCTAAACCCTAAACCCTAAACCCTAAACCCTAAACCCTAAACCCTAAACCCTAAACCCTAAACCCTAAACCCTAAACCCTAAACCCTAAACCCTAAACCCTAAACCCTAAACCCTAAACCCTAAACCCTAAACCCTAAACCCTAAACCCTAAACCCTAAACCCTAAACCCTAAACCCTAAACCCTAAACCCTAAACCCTAAACCCTAAACCCTAAACCCTAAACCCTAAACCCTAAACCCTAAACCCTAAACCCTAAACCCTAAACCCTAAACCCTAAACCCTAAACCCTAAACCCTAAACCCTAAACCCTAAACCCTAAACCCTAAACCCTAAACCCTAAACCCTAAACCCTAAACCCTAAACCCTAAACCCTAAACCCTAAACCCTAAACCCTAAACCCTAAACCCTAAACCCTAAACCCTAAACCCTAAACCCTAAACCCTAAACCCTAAACCCTAAACCCTAAACCCTAAACCCTAAACCCTAAACCCTAAACCCTAAACCCTAAACCCTAAACCCTAAACCCTAAACCCTAAACCCTAAACCCTAAACCCTAAACCCTAAACCCTAAACCCTAAACCCTAAACCCTAAACCCTAAACCCTAAACCCTAAACCCTAAACCCTAAACCCTAAACCCTAAACCCTAAACCCTAAACCCTAAACCCTAAACCCTAAACCCTAAACCCTAAACCCTAAACCCTAAACCCTAAACCCTAAACCCTAAACCCTAAACCCTAAACCCTAAACCCTAAACCCTAAACCCTAAACCCTAAACCCTAAACCCTAAACCCTAAACCCTAAACCCTAAACCCTAAACCCTAAACCCTAAACCCTAAACCCTAAACCCTAAACCCTAAACCCTAAACCCTAAACCCTAAACCCTAAACCCTAAACCCTAAACCCTAAACCCTAAACCCTAAACCCTAAACCCTAAACCCTAAACCCTAAACCCTAAACCCTAAACCCTAAACCCTAAACCCTAAACCCTAAACCCTAAACCCTAAACCCTAAACCCTAAACCCTAAACCCTAAACCCTAAACCCTAAACCCTAAACCCTAAACCCTAAACCCTAAACCCTAAACCCTAAACCCTAAACCCTAAACCCTAAACCCTAAACCCTAAACCCTAAACCCTAAACCCTAAACCCTAAACCCTAAACCCTAAACCCTAAACCCTAAACCCTAAACCCTAAACCCTAAACCCTAAACCCTAAACCCTAAACCCTAAACCCTAAACCCTAAACCCTAAACCCTAAACCCTAAACCCTAAACCCTAAACCCTAAACCCTAAACCCTAAACCCTAAACCCTAAACCCTAAACCCTAAACCCTAAACCCTAAACCCTAAACCCTAAACCCTAAACCCTAAACCCTAAACCCTAAACCCTAAACCCTAAACCCTAAACCCTAAACCCTAAACCCTAAACCCTAAACCCTAAACCCTAAACCCTAAACCCTAAACCCTAAACCCTAAACCCTAAACCCTAAACCCTAAACCCTAAACCCTAAACCCTAAACCCTAAACCCTAAACCCTAAACCCTAAACCCTAAACCCTAAACCCTAAACCCTAAACCCTAAACCCTAAACCCTAAACCCTAAACCCTAAACCCTAAACCCTAAACCCTAAACCCTAAACCCTAAACCCTAAACCCTAAACCCTAAACCCTAAACCCTAAACCCTAAACCCTAAACCCTAAACCCTAAACCCTAAACCCTAAACCCTAAACCCTAAACCCTAAACCCTAAACCCTAAACCCTAAACCCTAAACCCTAAACCCTAAACCCTAAACCCTAAACCCTAAACCCTAAACCCTAAACCCTAAACCCTAAACCCTAAACCCTAAACCCTAAACCCTAAACCCTAAACCCTAAACCCTAAACCCTAAACCCTAAACCCTAAACCCTAAACCCTAAACCCTAAACCCTAAACCCTAAACCCTAAACCCTAAACCCTAAACCCTAAACCCTAAACCCTAAACCCTAAACCCTAAACCCTAAACCCTAAACCCTAAACCCTAAACCCTAAACCCTAAACCCTAAACCCTAAACCCTAAACCCTAAACCCTAAACCCTAAACCCTAAACCCTAAACCCTAAACCCTAAACCCTAAACCCTAAACCCTAAACCCTAAACCCTAAACCCTAAACCCTAAACCCTAAACCCTAAACCCTAAACCCTAAACCCTAAACCCTAAACCCTAAACCCTAAACCCTAAACCCTAAACCCTAAACCCTAAACCCTAAACCCTAAACCCTAAACCCTAAACCCTAAACCCTAAACCCTAAACCCTAAACCCTAAACCCTAAACCCTAAACCCTAAACCCTAAACCCTAAACCCTAAACCCTAAACCCTAAACCCTAAACCCTAAACCCTAAACCCTAAACCCTAAACCCTAAACCCTAAACCCTAAACCCTAAACCCTAAACCCTAAACCCTAAACCCTAAACCCTAAACCCTAAACCCTAAACCCTAAACCCTAAACCCTAAACCCTAAACCCTAAACCCTAAACCCTAAACCCTAAACCCTAAACCCTAAACCCTAAACCCTAAACCCTAAACCCTAAACCCTAAACCCTAAACCCTAAACCCTAAACCCTAAACCCTAAACCCTAAACCCTAAACCCTAAACCCTAAACCCTAAACCCTAAACCCTAAACCCTAAACCCTAAACCCTAAACCCTAAACCCTAAACCCTAAACCCTAAACCCTAAACCCTAAACCCTAAACCCTAAACCCTAAACCCTAAACCCTAAACCCTAAACCCTAAACCCTAAACCCTAAACCCTAAACCCTAAACCCTAAACCCTAAACCCTAAACCCTAAACCCTAAACCCTAAACCCTAAACCCTAAACCCTAAACCCTAAACCCTAAACCCTAAACCCTAAACCCTAAACCCTAAACCCTAAACCCTAAACCCTAAACCCTAAACCCTAAACCCTAAACCCTAAACCCTAAACCCTAAACCCTAAACCCTAAACCCTAAACCCTAAACCCTAAACCCTAAACCCTAAACCCTAAACCCTAAACCCTAAACCCTAAACCCTAAACCCTAAACCCTAAACCCTAAACCCTAAACCCTAAACCCTAAACCCTAAACCCTAAACCCTAAACCCTAAACCCTAAACCCTAAACCCTAAACCCTAAACCCTAAACCCTAAACCCTAAACCCTAAACCCTAAACCCTAAACCCTAAACCCTAAACCCTAAACCCTAAACCCTAAACCCTAAACCCTAAACCCTAAACCCTAAACCCTAAACCCTAAACCCTAAACCCTAAACCCTAAACCCTAAACCCTAAACCCTAAACCCTAAACCCTAAACCCTAAACCCTAAACCCTAAACCCTAAACCCTAAACCCTAAACCCTAAACCCTAAACCCTAAACCCTAAACCCTAAACCCTAAACCCTAAACCCTAAACCCTAAACCCTAAACCCTAAACCCTAAACCCTAAACCCTAAACCCTAAACCCTAAACCCTAAACCCTAAACCCTAAACCCTAAACCCTAAACCCTAAACCCTAAACCCTAAACCCTAAACCCTAAACCCTAAACCCTAAACCCTAAACCCTAAACCCTAAACCCTAAACCCTAAACCCTAAACCCTAAACCCTAAACCCTAAACCCTAAACCCTAAACCCTAAACCCTAAACCCTAAACCCTAAACCCTAAACCCTAAACCCTAAACCCTAAACCCTAAACCCTAAACCCTAAACCCTAAACCCTAAACCCTAAACCCTAAACCCTAAACCCTAAACCCTAAACCCTAAACCCTAAACCCTAAACCCTAAACCCTAAACCCTAAACCCTAAACCCTAAACCCTAAACCCTAAACCCTAAACCCTAAACCCTAAACCCTAAACCCTAAACCCTAAACCCTAAACCCTAAACCCTAAACCCTAAACCCTAAACCCTAAACCCTAAACCCTAAACCCTAAACCCTAAACCCTAAACCCTAAACCCTAAACCCTAAACCCTAAACCCTAAACCCTAAACCCTAAACCCTAAACCCTAAACCCTAAACCCTAAACCCTAAACCCTAAACCCTAAACCCTAAACCCTAAACCCTAAACCCTAAACCCTAAACCCTAAACCCTAAACCCTAAACCCTAAACCCTAAACCCTAAACCCTAAACCCTAAACCCTAAACCCTAAACCCTAAACCCTAAACCCTAAACCCTAAACCCTAAACCCTAAACCCTAAACCCTAAACCCTAAACCCTAAACCCTAAACCCTAAACCCTAAACCCTAAACCCTAAACCCTAAACCCTAAACCCTAAACCCTAAACCCTAAACCCTAAACCCTAAACCCTAAACCCTAAACCCTAAACCCTAAACCCTAAACCCTAAACCCTAAACCCTAAACCCTAAACCCTAAACCCTAAACCCTAAACCCTAAACCCTAAACCCTAAACCCTAAACCCTAAACCCTAAACCCTAAACCCTAAACCCAAACCCTAAAACCCCAAACCCTAAACCCCAAACCCTAAAACCCCAAACCCTAAACCCCAAACCCTAAACCCCAAACCCTAAAACCCCAAACCCTAAACCCCAAACCCTAAACCCCAAACCCTAAACCCTCAAACCCTAAACCCTCAACCCTAAACCCTCAACCCTAAAACCCTCAACCCTAAACCCTAAAACCGTAATCCCTAAAAGCTTATGTGTCTTAAAAAGTTTGGCTTTGATGGCTTTGTTCATGTCCCTAGCTTGGGCCGGTCTAGGGGTCTGGTGGTAGTGTGGATGTTGGACCAAGTGGGACTGACGTTCCTCCGTCGCAATCGATAGTTCTTCCACCTTGTTTGTGTAAGTTCCGGCTGAACCCAAGAGGGGGGGTGAATTGGGTGAAGTATAAAAATTTTCATTCATCAAAGTATTTTCGCAATTCAGTAAATTCATCTTGGATATCAAAAGTAAGTTCACAAACAATTGGTAAAAACTCAAATGTAAGTGCTGGAAATGTAAGAGATAAGGGAGAAGAGTTTGCAAACAGATTTATACTGGTTCGGCTTTATCCTTGACCTACGTCCAGTCCCCAAGCCTCACTTGGGATTTTCAATCCACTATCTTTAATCTTCTTGATTACACGATCTGTAACTGAAGCAATCCTCTCTCTAGGATTCACTCCCCCTTACAATCTGTAATCAACACACTGCTTGATTACACACTCTGTACTCGAAGTAATCCTCTCACTAGGATTCACTCCCCCTTACAAGTTGTAATCAACACAATGTATATCCCACTCAAGATTACCCAATCTTGAGTAACTCTCAGAAAGATAATGTGTTTACAATAAGTTTCCTCTCAAAGGAATGAATAAATAATCACTGAAGTTCAGATACAATTCATTTCACTCTCTAAGCTATTTAGATATGAAAAACAGAGTGAGAATGATGAAGAAGCAGAGTATCAGCATTTTGGCATTGTAAACTTGTATCTCCACGATTTTCTGCTTGAATCCGTGTCTCTTATAGATGGATAATGATATGTGACCGTTTATGACCGTTGGAGGATGAATCAGACCGTTGTAGGTGATTAGTGTTGAGTCTGGTCATCTTCTCTCTCTAAACTTCTGCTAATCCAAGTCTTAATGAAGTCTGATGTGGCTCTCTGAGAATTTGCCCGTTGGAGATGGCTTTACTTGTTGTAGTAAGCATTCTTTAACGTTTAGAAGGCGTGCTCAGATGGATTAGCTGAGAATAGGTTGATTTGCAGAAGTGCATTTAATGCACTGAGCACCTTTTTGCTTTTTGCCTTTGATCTCATTAATCTTCATCTGTGCTGACTAAAATTCACTCAACAAACTTGTTAAACTTAGCTAGGAGTATGATTGAATGAATTATGGAAGCAATAAGATCAAACAATAATGATTTGCAAATTCGCGAAATTCAAAAACCAATTTTGACATTTGTATACTGCAGTATGTTCCTCTATACTGGAGTATGCCACTGTGCATACTGCAGTATCCAAGGGCTTACTGCAGTAAACAACTTCCAGAGACAAAAACCTCGCGAAATGATTTTGAAAGATATCCTCTATACTGCGGTATCCAACTAGTATACCGCAGTATACGAGTTTTTGTCAAAGAGAAGAGACCCCGTGATTGCCCAATACTGCAGTATGCAATGGTTATGAAATTTAAAAACCTTCCGTGAGAGCCTTTACTGCAGTATGCAACTCCATACTGCGGTATTTACTTGAGTGAGAAAACTTGATTGCTCTCGGGTTGGTCCTATACTGCAGTATACATACCTATACTGCGGTATTGGCTTGACCAAGAGATTTAGTTGCTCTCTGTATGCCCTATACTGCAGTATACAAAGCTATACTGCGGTATTGGCTTGTTTTAGAAATTTAGTCGCTCTCTGGATGCCCCTATACTGCAGTATACAAAGCTATACTGCGGTATTGGCTTGTTTTAGAAATTTAGTTGCTCTCTAGATGGCCCTATACTGCAGTATACATACCTATACTGCGGTATTGGCTAGTTTTGAAAAACTCAGTTGCTCTCTGGATGGCCCTATACTGCAGTATACATACCTATACTGCGGTATTGGCTAGTTTTGAAAAACTCAGTTGCTCTCTGGATGGCCCTATACTGTAGTATACAAAGCTATACTGCAGTATTGACCTAATTACAAAAATCTTTGCTTTCCGTATGGCCCTATACTGCGGTATACGGACCTATACTGCAGTATAGCAACTTCTTGCACTGACTATCAAATTCTGAGGGTCATATCTCTCTGGTCCGAGCTCCATTTTGGTTCATTCAACTCTTGATGGAAAGCTCTGTGAGTCTACTTTCATATGCCACTGATTTCAGCTCAAACGGATTTGTCATTTGTGAGATATACTCAAAATATCGAAGCTTGGTCTGGTCTGTGACGTTGATCTTTGTGTCAACTTGACAAATTCATCAATAATTCATCTGAACTCGTTTGGGCATGAATTTTTGTCACCAATACGTGTTAGATGTCTAGTTTCCAATGCTTTTGGTTTCGTCTCAATCCGATCTCTGGTTTGTGAGATATCATCGAATTACCAGACATCGCCCGTGCTGAACATGAACAGAGTTGCTGATCACGTTGCATACTGCGGTATATCACTTATATACTGCAGTATGCCTTTGGCATACTTGGAATTTTGGCCTCCGTCTGATCCTATACTGCGGTATAGCATACCATACTGCAGTATACAGTCACTTTTCTCAGCAATGTGCTCTCTGCCTTCTGGATACTCGAGTATCCACTTGCATACCGCGGTATAGCCCTTCTGAACTTCAGTTTTAGCTTTCTGCAACTTCTATATGATCTTGGAGCCTTCTAGCATCAATATAAGAACTTGAATATTTATATTCTCATTCCATTTAGCAAGTTCTTCTTTCTTTCTTCTCTTTTCTTGATCATTCTTGATAATTCAACTCTTTCTTCCTTCTCTTCTCTTGATCATTCCATATCATTTGACTTCACATCTTCTTTGATTCAATTTCTTCTTCTTGTAATCTCTTATCTCCTTCTTGTTTATTTTCCATAACTCAACTTGGACTAATCTACATTAAATACAATAGTTAGTCCAAGTAGGAGATAATTATATTACTCAATCTTTTTGCTTATAAGAATGTCATCTACATAAGACATCATCAAAACTAAGTATAACCAACACTTTGCTTGAGAGAGGGTATGCCCTCTTTTTTCCTTTTGGCGGTCTACTCTCTTCCATTCCCTCATCTAAAGCAAGCGCTATGGCAGGAATTACATCAGTTGTCGTTATTAATTGAGGATCCTTGGGTAATCGCCGGAGATTTTAATGAAATCGTTCATCCCTCTGAGAGAGTGGGTGGTTCGATCCCAAGCTCTCATCGTGTGGAAAAATTTATGGATCGTATAGATGGGTGCAAACTTAGTGATCTTGGTTTTTGCGGTGCTCGATTTACCTGGTATGGTCCGTGTATGGCAGGTTCGAATAGGCTCTTTGAACGGCTTGATAGGGTACTTGCCAATACATCGTTTGTGTCCTTTTTTGATAACTGTATTGTGCAGTTGCTAGCCCATGTGAAGTTCTTGGATCACAACCTAATCTGTCTCTACTTCGGTATGGAGGAGGAACCTCGTCTTCATTGACGCCTGTTCAAATTTGAGGTGATGTGGCTTCAACATAAGGAGTATAACTCATTTCTTGCCGAGAAGTGGGAGCGCAGGGTGAGTTCGATTTAGTCTTATCTCGATTCCAAGACGCCATTAGTGACTGGAACAAAATGGTTTTTGGGATGGTGAAGCATAGGAAAAGTAGAATTAGGGCCCGGTTGAAAGGTATCCAGAATTCCTCAGCTTATCCTTTCTCAAGGTATTTGTGTTCACTTGAACGAGAGCTTCAGGAGGAGCTCTACAGAATTCTAATACTTGAGGAGGTCAAATGGTTTTAGAAATCTAGAGACCTTTGGATTAAAAATGGGGATCGAAATACACGCTTTTATCATCTGAAAGCCAAAATGAGAACTAGAAGGAATCAAATTTTAGCTCTTAAGTTAGAATCTGGCATTTGGTTGGATTAAGAAGATGATTTGAGGGGTTAGTGGTCAAACATTTCACCAAACTATATTGTGATGTTGGGGACGAGTATGTCCCTCTTGTTACTAGGTCCAATTTCCCTCCTCTAGAGAGTGTTATGGCTGAAAGGCTAGGTCCAGTGCCTACGAATGAAGAGGTTCGAAGTGCTCTATTCTCTATGGGTAGCTTCAAGGCTCCAGATATTGATGGTTTCCCTGCGGTGTTTTACAAAAACAATTGGGGTACAATGGGTCCTTCTCTTTGCCATTTTGTCAGGAAAGTGTTTAGTGGGAAGCTCTCCCTTATCGAGGCAAACAGAACTATAACACCCCCAAATTTCTAACAATTATAATAACATAAAATTGCAATAATTTTTTATGAATTAATTACTAAAATTCAAAGTAACTAAAATTTTGGAAGTATTACCGCCGCACTTGTACTGGGACAAGTGCAAATCTGTCTTATTACATTAACATAACTCCAAACTTAAATAAAAGTATTTTATTCAAAGCAGAAAATAAAATGAAATAAAATAAAACTAGCTAGAATTGTTCATTGGTCTTCCTCACTTCTTACTACTAGCCCCAACAGCCCAACTTTAAAACCTGTTTCACTAAAAATCTACTCCCCCGAAGGATCATTGCAGCCCATGAACACAAACATCAGCAAAAGCTGGTAATCCTAATAAACAAAGATAATATAGAAAATAATAATAATAACAACAACAATAACAACAACAACAATAACAATAAATAAGATATTTACATGATGATAAAAGAAAATACCATATACATATTTATACTCTAAAATATCAATCTTAATACTCATCATATCTACATGTTCTCATCGAATCAAATATTATTTATTATCTTTTTAATTTATTTAGACCCGGGAAACCCTGCCAATCTATTTAGTTTAGTGGGAAGAGAATCATAGTAAACCCGGGAAACCCTGCCAATTTACCCTGTAACCCGGGAAATCCTGCCAATCACAATTAATCAAATTTGGCCATCAAGTATTTCTTCCTAGTGTGCACACCTCTTCCCAAAGTTGCTACTAGTGTCCCGGGAAACCCTGTCAGACACCACTTTGGGAAGAACGGATATCATCTGTTCACATCAAATAATATTTCGATGGCATAAAGCCCGATTGTGTTCATCACTTTGGGAGGTACCATCCCAAAACTATCCTCTCACTATTAAGTTATTTCAAATACACACAAATTAAACTCCTAAATTATTTCTATTATTTACTTATCTTTTATATATTTTTATATTATTTTAATTAAATATAGATATAGGAATATTTTAACTTAAAATCTGTTCATATCATATTTTATGATACAGGAGATATTAATTATAACGTTGCACTGGAGTACAATATATTGCAATTTATTGCACGTATAATATATTGCAATCACAACAAGTGACACACAGGGATCTTATATGTGTATTCAGTTCACGCACAAAGGCCGAGGCAATTTTATTCAATGAAAAAAAACGCACAGGCAATATCATTCAATGAAAAAAAAATGAACAGTATATCATGTGATTGAAGCACGCAGGATGAGGCAAATAATTGGGTTCAATTCATAAAGCAAAACACACAGGGATATGCATGGAATTGGAACACGCATGCCGAGGAGAGGATTACCTATCAAAATATAAAATTAACCTAGTACTCATGGGAATTAGGATTACCTGATCTCCGTGTTGCTAACCTCCTAGGAGAACAATTGACGAGAGCACGAAATAAGGGTGTAGTAGCAGAGAAAAATTTAGTGGCCAAGAAAATATCGAGCGTTTCTAGGTTTAAGCGGCCAAACCTAAGTTTATAATTAAATCTAGGGTTTTGGCTATGAGCTGGGCCTTTTAATTATTCCTAATTAATAAATTAACTATACAAACATTATAAATTTCTAGATTTTACTATATTATTATTATTATTATTTTAATATATTAATAATATTATTATTATTTCTATTATTTTAATCAGGGGTATTACAAGAACCCTCATCTCTTTGATCCCCAAGAGAGAAAATCTTGATCAGGTATCTCATTTCAAACCTATCTCTTTGTGCACAGTGCATTATAAATGTATAACAAAAGTTATTACTCTTAGGCTTAAAGAGGTTAAAAATGATTTGATTTCTCCTTTCCAGTCTAGTTTCATTAAAGGTAGGCATATTCAAGATAATCTTATCATTGGTCAAGAAATTATGCATATTATGAGTAAGAACAGGAGTAAAAAGGGGTTGATGGCCTGGAAGATTCATTTAGAGAAAGCTTATGATAGAATTCGTTGGGATTTCCTTGCACAAGTTCTTAGAGATGTAGGATTTTCTTCGGATTTTATTAATCTAGTTATTGATTGTGTCTCGTCTGTGTCTTATGATGTGCTCTAGAATGGGTCTCAGACTGAATTCTTTTACTCGAAGAGAGGGCTTAGGTAGGGGGATCCTATCTCTCCACTTTTATTTGTGCTTTGTATGGACCGACTATCACATTTAATTTGTGATGAGGTTGCAGGTGGTAGTTGGTATGCGATCAAGGTTGCTAGATCTGGTCCGGTGGTATCCCACTTAATGTTTGCAGATGATTTGTTACTTTTTGGAGCGGCATTTAAGGTTCAAGCGTCATGTATGCTTAATTGTCTTGAAATATTTTCTAAGGTGTCAAGGGGAAGGGTAAATAAGGCAAAGTCCTCGATTTTCTTTTCCCCAAAAGTGCCTGCTCAGGCTAAGCATAGGATAAGGGATATGGCTCAAATGAAGATTAAGTATCTTGGATTTCCTCTCTCACGAAGTCAGAAGTCGAAAGAGGAGTTTATTTACATTGTTGAGAGGACTCGGTCAAAGCTGGCTAACTGGAAGGCAAATTGCCTATCTTTTGCAAGGAGAGTAACCTTAGCCAAATCGGTTCTTAGCTCAATCCCTTTATATCTGATGCAAGTGGCAGCAATCCCTAAGAGTATCTTCTATGAGGTGGAAAGGATCCAAAGAAACTTTATCTGGGGACATGATGTGACTGTTAATCGCTATCATTCGATTGGGTGGGAGCAAATCCTAAGACCAAACAGTTTGGGGGACTCGGTTTTCGTCGTTTGGAATCTGTTAATAAAGCTTACAGAGCCAAAGTGGCGTGGAACCTTGTCATGGGATCCTCAGGTTTATGGGCTGAAATCCTTCAGAATAGATATATGAAACGGGAGGATGAGTCCTTGCTATCGGTTCATTCTGGGGATTCGAAGTTGTGGAAATTCATTTCTTAGTGTAAGGAGCTGGTTGATAGGGGCACTAAATGGCAAGTCAAGAACAGTGAATTAGTAAACTTTTTCAATGATTGTTGGTTGATTGATGGGAGACCGTTAAGGGATTTCTGTCTGAGACAACTATCAGAGGGGGACTCTGATTCTTCAGTGGCTAATTGGACTGTAATACCCCGGATTTTTAATAATAATAATAATAATAATAATAATAATAATAATAATAATAAGATAGTAAATAAATATTTACAATTTAATAATGTGTGTATTATTTCACAATTTATTAATTGGAAATAATTATAGTAATAATAAAAATTTAGATATTTAATTGTATTGTTTTATAATTTGAAATAATAAAATAAAGCCCAGCCCATAGCTAAACCCTAAATTTTAATTATAAACTTAGGTTTAGCCGTCTAAACTTAGCAACGCTCGATAGTTTTCTTCTCCGCTACCTTCTCTTCTTAAATCCTCCTTTCGGACTCTCATCAATTTATTTTTCTAGGAGGTTAGCAAACAAAGACTAGGTAATTCTAATCCCCATGAGTAGTTTTATGAAAACTTTGATAGGTAATTCTAATCCCTATGAGTAGTTTTATGAAAACTTTGATAGGTAATTCTAATCCCTATGAGTAGTTTTATGTAAATGTAATTCTAATCCTCATGAGTCTTAGGTTAGATTTATGAAAACCTTGATAGGGAATTCTAATCCTCATGAGTCTTAGGTTAGATTTATGAAAACTTTGATAGGTAATTCTAATTCTCATGATAAAGCTCCTAAAGATTTAGATGGGATTCCCAAAGTACCAATTATTTTAATCACATGATTAGAAGTCTGAAAATATTAAATGATACTTATTATCGTGAGTACCATAAGAGTTAAAAGTTCTCATGATAACCTTATAGGAAGTAAAGCCAAAAAGGGATAATGAGTAGAAGTCCATAGATTTAGATGATGGTCATGAGAACTTCTCATGACCACCTCATAGGAACCCATGAGTAAAAAGGGATAATGAGTAGAGCCAAGAATTTAAATGATGGTCATGAGAACTTCTCATGACAACCTTATAGGAACCTATGAGTAAAATGGATAATGAGAAATTAAAGATATTTAAATGATGGTCATGAGAACTTCTCATAACAACCTTATAGGAACCCATGAGTAAAATGGATAATCGATAGGAACAATATTAAAGGCGTTGCATTGTAATACAGTTTTGGATTATGTAAATAACTTTTTTTACAATCAATTGTCGAATTCTTGAAGGATGAATTGAATACATTTGACAATTGTTTTATTTCTTCATCTTGGCCTGTGTGCTTTAATTGCATAGATATATGATTGAATCCAAATTTGTCCCTGTGCGTCTCTTTTTCTTTGTGATTGAAAACCAATTTTTCACCTCGGCTTTCATGCGTTAGTTGAATACATGATCCTGTGCGTCATATTCTCTTTGAATTTTAATACAAATGCTTACGTCCCTTTTATTCATTTACTTATTTATTAATTGATTTTCTTTTTCTTTATATAATACCTCCTACGCAATAAAATAAGTCATGAACAGATTTTAGGTTAAAATATCCTTATATTTATATTTAATTAAAATAATATAAAAAATATATATATATAAGATAAGTAAATAATAGAGATAATTTAGGAGTTTATTATGTGTGTGTTTTAAAACAATTTAACAGTGGGAGGATAGCTTTGGGATGGTACCTCCCAAGTGATGAACACAACTTTTGGGCTTTATGCCACTGATGTGAAAATGATAGTATTCGTTCTTCCCAAAGTGGTGTCTGACAGGTTTCCGGGACACTAGTAGCAACTTTGGGAAGAGGTGTGCACACTAGGAAGATATGTTTATGGCCAATTGATGATTGTGACTGGCAGGTTTCTGGGTCACAGGGTAGACTGGCAGGTTTCTGGGTCTACCATGGTTCTCTTCCCACTAAACTAAATGGACTGGCAAGTTTCCGGATCCAAATGAAATTAATAAAAATAATAATAATAATGAATGATATTTGATTCAGTGTGAAAATATGTATATATATGTATATATATGACGAATCTTGGATTTGTTATTTGATTAAATCACTATGTGATTATATATTTGATTTTATTAATATATTTGAGCCATATAAATTGTGTTTTCATTAGAATTACCAGCTTTTGCTGATGTTTGTGTTCATGGGCTGCGACGATCCTTCGGGGGAGCAGATTTTCAGTGAAACAGGTCTCAAGTTGGAGCTAGCAGTGAGAAGTGAGGAAGAACAATGAGAATGCTAGTTAGTTTTCCTTATTTTATTTTACGCTTGAGTAAAACATTTTTATTTAAGTTTGGATTTATATTATTGTAATAAGGTAGCCTTGCACTTGTCCCAGTACAAGTGCGGCGGTAACACTCCCCAAGGTTGTTTATTTTGAATTTCATTAATTTATTTGTAAAAATGATTTAAAATTTTTGTTATTGTAACCGTTAGAAATTGGGGGTGTTACATGGACAATGAATGGTTTGTGGAATTTTGCTGGTCTTTCAGGTTTGGTTCCCTCGGAGATTCTTAGTAGGCTGATGGCACATTTACCTCCTCGTGAGGAGGCAGGTCTTGATTTTCTGATATGGGGTCCTTCCAAGAATGGCCAGTTCTCAATTAGGAGTGCTTATATACTGATTGAGGATTTCTTGCAATTTAGAAGTTATGAAGGATTGAAGGAGATTTGGTCATGGAAAGGGGTAAAGAGAATTAAAACATTTATGTGGAAAGTATTTTTGATCGATTATCAACCAATGAATGAAGAAGTAGATGGGGTCCTGTTTCGGATTTATATGGGTATCGTGGGCTTGAGTTTGAGACTTTGTTACATATTCTCAGATATTGTAGTTATGCAAAGCACATATGGGCTGCACTGATAAAGCCATCATTCTAGAGTGCATGTTTTGGCTCTAATCTGAGAGAATGGCTAGTGATGAACCTCAAGGATAAGGGCGATATAGGTGTTCCTTCCCATTGGAGCCTCATTTTTAGGGTGGTGATCTGGTTGTTATGGGGGTGGAGGAATTAATCACTGTTTGACTGTAATTTTGTGAGACCTGCTAACCCTAGGGAGAATGTTCTCCACTGTTGGAGGAAATTTGCGATGACGTCTGATGTATGCGGTGATAATCCTTTAGCAGCCGTATGGTCTAGTTCAGTGGCTCAAGGTAGTTGGAATAAGCCTCCTCATGATTGGATGAAACTGAATGTGGACGGGGCTGTGGTTTAGTCTTCTTTTAGGGCTAGGTGTGGGGGCCTGTTAAGAGATGGTGGAGGGACCTTGTGTTGTGGTTTTATGAAAGAGTTAGGAATATGTGATGCATTGGTGGCGGAGGAGTGGGCCATGTTGGAAGGTTTGACTATTGCTTGGGAGTTGGGAGTTAAAAAGATGATCCTTGAGTCTGATGCTTTAAAGCTTGTTTACCTGGTAACTGAGGAACCTGTTCCTACTGTGAGCCTGTTGCTGATACGAATTAAAGAGCTACTAAACAAAGATTGGCAAGTTCAGGTATGCCATATTTCGAGAGAGGCAAACCATGTGGCAGATAGGTTAGCTAAGCTTGGAATCAACCAGTTAGCGATTGTTGATGAATGTCCGGGGTCACCGCATCCTCTAGTGGCCCAGGAGAGTTTGGGAATTTTTTCCCCGGGTTTTTTTAGTTTCTGTGTAATGTAACTTTTGGCTTTTTGCCATCTTTAATATCAAAAAAAGTACAACCATATTAATTTTGAAAAAGATTAAGGAATAAGTATTCACATGTAATACCCCGGATTTTAATGATAATAATAATAATAATAATAATAATAATAATAATAATAATAGAAATATGAATGATAATGATAGATTAAAATAATACTAATAAAATAATATTGATTAATAGTAGAAATAAAAAAAAACGTACAGGCATATGATTTGTAACACCCCCAATTTCTAACAGCTTTAATAACAAAAATTTAAATGATTTTCATAAATAAATTAATGGAATTCGAAATAAACAACCTTGGGGAAGTGTTACTGCCGCACTTGTACTGGGACAAATGCAAGGCTACTTATTACAATTTAAAAAAAACAACTTAAGCAAAATGTGTTTTATTCAAAAATAATAATAAATAAAATAAACTAGCTAGAATTATCCATTGGTCTTCCTCACTTTTCACTGCTAGCCCCAACAGCCCAACTTTGAAACCTGTTTCACTGAAAATCTGCTCCCCCGAAGGATCGTCGCAGCCCATGAACACAAACATCAGCAAAAGCTGGTAATTCTAATAAAGCACAATTTAAATGGCACAGCTATATTAATCAAAGCAAATATATACATGTATATACACACATAAATCACAAGGTGATTACATCAAACATTATTCGTTATCATTTAAATTTATTTAGACCCGGGAAACCCTGCCAGTCTATTTAGTAGGAAGAGAACCATGGTAAACCCGGGAAACCCTGCCAGTTTACCCTGTGACCCGGGAAACCCTACCAGTCACAAATAATCAAATTGGCCATCATCAAAACATCACTTCCTAGTGTGCACACCTCTTCCCAAAGTTGCTACTAGTATCCCGGGAAACCCTGCCAGACACCACTTTGGGAAGAACGGATACTATCATTTTCACATCAGTGGCATAAAGCCCAAAAGTTGTGTTCATCACTTGGGAGGTACTGTCCCAAGCTATCCTCCCACTATTAAGTTATTTAAAACACACACACAATAAACTCCTAAATTATTTTTATTATTTACTTATCTTTTATATATTCTTATATTATTTTAATTAGATATAGGTATAAAGATGTTTTGATCTGTAATCTGTAGGAGTTATTAATTATAGTATTGTAAGGATTATAGGATATTATAAATTTATTGCACAAGGTATAACATATATTGCAGTCACAAAGGCAAACCAAGAGAAAAAAAATGACGCACAACAACAACTCACGCACAAAAACCGAGGCGGGCAAAATGGTTTTCCAACCATGAAAAAAAAACGCACAGTGCATGTATATATGATTTGATGCACGCGGACCAAGACATGGCAATTGCCATTAATTCTTAAGGAAAAAGAAACGCAAGCATATGCGCACACAGGCAAGGTAATGGATCACGCAAGCCGAGGAGAGCAATCACATATTATTCTATATGTATATACACACACGTACGGAAATCAAACAATTGGTTTCTTTAACCTAGGATCAAGATTACCTATCAAGATATAAAGTTGACCTAAACTCATGGGAATTAGAATTACCTGGTCTCTGTTTGCTAGCCTCCTAGAAAAATAAATTGATGAGAGATTTGAGAAGAGAAGGTAGCGGAGAAGAAAACTATCGAGCGTTGCTAGATTTAGACGGCTAAACCTAAGTTTATAATTAAAATTTAGGGTTTAGCTATGGGCTGGGCTTTATTTTATTATTTCCAATTATAAAACAATACAATTAAATATCTAGATTTCTATTATTACTATAATTATTTCCAATTAATAAATTGTGAAATAATACATACATTATTAAATTCTAAATATTTATTTACTATCTTATTATTATTATTATTATTAAATTTTATTATTACTATATTATTGTTATTATTATTATTACTACTACTACTACTTTTTCTTATTTCTACTATTAATCAATATTATTTTATTAGTATTATTTTAATCTATCATTATCATTACTATTTCTATTTTATTATTAATAAAAATCCGGGGTATTACATTCTACCCTCCTTAAAATAAGTTTCGTCCCCGAAACTTAATTGCGTTCCTTCTTCGAATAATTTTGAACATACAATTATCAATATTAACTATCACTTCTCGATATAAATTCAAACGACAAATCAACATCTTATATTTAAAATTAAGAATTCTATCATTCTTCATTATTCAAAATAATTCACAAAATAAATTCTAATTACCCCTCCAACATCTCTTTCTAAATAAAATTCACAAGTCAATAATAATCACATAACGAATCACAAAATAATTTTAAATATACAATTATTAGAATTTCAAAGAAATAAATCATTTAAAAGACAAGAGAATAACCCTTCACTACCCATCTCTCACATTTAAAATTTATTTATTCATTTATTTTTATTATTGATTTAATTAAATTTTTATTTCAATCTTAAATTCATTTTTAAAAAAAAAAAGCTTTGGGATCTTTAATCCCTGAGTTAGTATTAAAAGCAAACCCAAGTCGAAACCTAGGGCTCTGATACCATTTTGTAACACCCCCAATTTCTAACAGTTTTAATAACAAAAATTTAAATGATTTTCATAAATAAATTAATGGAATTCGAAATAAACAACCTTGGGGAAGTGTTATCGCCGCACTTGTACTGGGACAAGTGCAAGGCTACTTATTACAATTAAAAAAAACAACTTAAGCAAAATGTGTTTTATTCAAAAAATAATAATAAATAAAATAAACTAGCTAGAATTATTCATTGGTCTTCCTCACTTTTCACTGCTAGCCCCAACAGCCCAACTTTGAAACCTGTTTTACTGAAAATCTGCTCCCCCGAAGGATCGTCGCAGCCCATTAACACAAACATCAGCAAAAGCTGGTAATTCTAATAAAGCACAATTTAAATGGCACAGCTATATTAATCAAAGCAAATATGTACATGTATATACACACATAAATCACAAGGTGATTACATCAAACATTATTCGTTATCATTTAAATTTATTTAGACCCGGGAAACCCTGCCAGTCTATTTAGTGGGAAGAGAACCATGGTAAACCCGGGAAACCCTGTCAGTTTACCCTGTGACCCGGGAAACCCTGCCAGTCACAAATCATCAATTGGCCATAAACATCTCTTCCTAGTGTGCACACCTCTTCCCAAAGTTGCTACTAGTATCCCGGGAAACCCTGCCAGACACCACTTTGGGAAGAACGGATACTATCATTTTCACATCAGTGGCATAAAGCCCAAAAGTTGTGTTCATCACTTGGGAGGTACCGTCCCAAGCTATCCTCCCACTATTAATTCATTATAATCACACACAATCAGGAAATTCAATCTTGTCACAATTATCAATTTCTTCATTGAATATATCAATTACTCAAGGGCATCATGACTTTCCAAATTATTCAAGAGTATAATAATTCAAGTATTCGATACAAGAGCCAACACATATTATAACTCAAATACCTATCTGAGTAAAGTCTAATTATTTAAAACACACACATAATAAAATTCCTAAATTATTTCTATTATTTAATTATCTTTTTTTATATACTTTTCTATCACTTAATTAAATGTAGGATACGAGGATATCTTGATATCAAATCTAAGTATGTCCTATTTCATTATACAGCGGATATTATCTAAAGAATGAAAGCATATTAATTAATATAGCATCAGACACAACTAGTATAAACATTAAAATTATTGTGCTTCCTTTATTGATAAATAATGAATCGCTTCGCATGGTATGTGATCAAAATATGTAAAATATAAAACAAATAGATATATATTCTATATAATAAATAGAATATATAATAAGATTTTCTAATATAAATAATATAATAAAAAAGATATATAATATGAAATATTAATATAATTACTATAAATAGAAATCAGTTATATTATATAATCTAATTAATAATAATAAAATCAATATATTCTATATATATTCTATATAATAAATAGAATATATAATAAGATTTTCTAATATAAATAATATAATAAAAAAAAAGATATATAATATGAAATATTAATATAATTACTATAAATAGAAATCAATTATATTATATAATCTAATTAATAATAATAAAATCAATATATTCGATATATATTCTATATAATAAATAGAATATATAATAAGATTTTCTAATATAAATAATATAATAAAAAAAGATATATAATATGAGATATTAATAGAAATCGATTATATTATATAATCTAATTAATAATAATAAAATCAATATATTCCTATTATAGTTTATTACGGTACAATATATTTAACATTTTAATTACATTTTATATTTCTATTTATTCTAGCTAAAATCTAGGATCATAGCTAATATCTAGGATTACTAATATTACTACCCAACAGACTCGGTAGGTAAATTGAAATGACTCCGCTACTCCCAAAAATAGCTAACCACATGCTTTTAATACTATAAAAAAAACAGCACACAATAAACATTTTTTAAAAAAAAATAATAATAATAATAAAAGAGGAATTGGTGCCGCAAGCTACACGCACAATTGAAATATGTAGTTAGACGCACAAGGTGACTTTGCAAAAAGCTACTCCAAAAGAAATATATATCATTCGATTACCAAAGTCCCAAATACCAAAATCTAAAACGTATGGGGATCTTATGTTAAAGGGTATGTGACTTTTGCAAAAACAAGTTATCACGCAAAGCGAGAAAAAGCAATATATGTATATTCAATCGCCAAAGCCTAAAACACTCAAGGCCAAAACGCACATAATCAATACTTATGGCTAGTGAAGATCAACCAGAATTATATTCTAAGATGAAAACATCTTTCTCATAGAGGAAGACAAACACAAGATTTATGTACTGAATGAAAATCACGAGAAAGAATGAGACGACAATTTTGTGGATTTAAAAGAATCATGCTCTGTAGCAACGGATTCCTATTGTTCTAGGGATTAGGATTTCCTATCAAAATTTACATAAATCTAACCTAAACCTCATAGGGATTAGAATTACCTGGTCTCTGTTTGCTAGCCTCCTAGAAAAATAAATTGATTAGAGTCCAGAAGGAGGATTTGAGAAGAGAAGGTAGCGGAGAAGAAAACTATCGAGCGTTGCTAGATTTAGACGGCTAAACCTAAGTTTATAATTAAAATTTAGGGTTTAGCTATGGGCTGGGCTTTATTTTATTATTTCCAATTATAAAACAATACAATTAAATATCTAGATTTCTATTATTACTATAATTATTTCCAATTAATAAATTGTGAAATAATACATACATTATTAAATTCTAAATATTTATTTACTATCTTATTATTATTATTATTAAATTTTATTATTACTATATTATTGTTATTATTATTATTACTACTACTACTACTTTTTCTTATTTCTACTATTAATCAATATTATTTTATTAGTATTATTTTAATCTATCATTATCATTACTATTTCTATTTTATTATTAATATAAAATTAAAGAATTTTATCATGAGTAATATTTTATTTCATAAATGTATGAATTAAAGTATGTTTATAACCTTACAAAGTGTTGTTTGGGTATGGTGAACAAGATGGCTCTAGTGTTGTAAATTTTAAATATGGCCTGCGTGCCATGCCTCTCTCTAAATCTCTTCTCATCTCATTATTTAGAGAAGTCCTCTCATTGGCTTGAGGGAACTACAAGTTAGATGAGCCATATTGTTCACGAGTTTTAATTATGTTTTGATATGATCACTGCATGATTAATTTAGATTCTATATGAGATATACAATAATGATTGCATTCATATAGGTAGAATTAATAAAGATAAATTAAATCGGATATCTCATTTGATTTTCGAATAAAGATATCATTATCTATTTAATTTAAATTGAGATATTGTATCTCAAATTTAATTAAATAGATAGATATCATTTCTCGGATTTAATTTATCTATAAATTAAATCAGAAGGCTTTTAATTTGAATTAAATAAATACATTAGATTAAATCTATTAGATAGATTTAATTAATATATTTTTTAATTAAAATTTGAAATTCAAAATTAATGGGGATTAATTTTGAATATAATACGCCGATAGGTTTAGAAAAAACCTACGGGACTTTTAGTCGAGCGTATTAGAAAGCCGCAAGAAACCCTAGAGCGAAAAGAGAGGACGCTGGGATGTTACAATTGGTATCCGAGCTAGGACTCAGGTCGATGTGCCAGCGAGGACACTGGGCCCCAAGGGGGGTGGAGTGTGAAGTCCCACATCGGCTGGGAAGGCGAACGAAGCATGCCTTATAAGGATGCGAAGACCTTTCCCTTGTGGACGCGTTTTGATGGGCTAGGCCCAGCTAAAAACAAAACCATGAGGCCTTGTGTGTGCCAAAACGGACAATATCCACAAGCGGGCGCCTGGGATGTTACAATTGGTGAGATTGAAGTATTGTTACCTGCAGAGAAAAAAGGCATGCTTAATGCGCTCATCATTCAACCAACTATCTTTGATGAGATCCGCGAAGCGCAAGCGTCTGATTCCTTGTTGTAAGGAATTAAAGAGAAGGAAAACCAAGGAGAAGCTATAGACTTTGAGGTTGATGAAGGTGGCACAATGAAGTTCAAGGGTAGGTTATGCGTGCCCAACAATGAAGGCATAAAGAGAAAAATTTTAGAGGAAGCCCACAATACGCCCTACTCAATTCATCCAGGAGGAGTGAAAATGTACAAGGATTTGAAGAAGAGCTTTTGGTGGCCTAGGATGAAGAGAGAAATAGTGGAATTTGTGGCCAGATGTCTGACCTGTCAAAAGGTGAAGATCGAACACAAACGACCTGCAGGAGTGTTACAACCATTGGAAGTGCCAAGAGAGAAATGGGAGTCAATTTCCATGGATTTTGTCATGGGTTTACCCTTAACTAGAGGGGATAAGAATGCTATATGGGTCATAGTTGACAGGTTGACTAAGACTGCAAGATTTATTGCGATGAAAAACACATGGGGTTTGAACTAGTTGGCCGATGCCTACATGCGAGAAATAGTGAGGTTGCACGGAGTCCCAAAGGACATAGTCTCTGATAGAGACACGAGGTTTTTATCAAACTTCTGGATCAAGGTTCAGCAAGCTTTTGGAACCCAACTCAAATATAGTACAGCCTTTCATCCTGCTACAGATGGACAGACGGAGAGGACAATTCAAACTCTGGAGGACATGTTAAGAGCCTGTGCGTTAGAATTCAATTACTCATGGGATAAGTGTCTGCCTTTGGTTGAGTTCTCCTACAACAACAGCTACCATGCGAGCATCGACATGGCACCTTATGAAGCACTGTACGGGAGAAGGTGTAGGAGCCCATTATGTTGGAACGACTTTCGAGAAGCTGGCATTGTCGGTCCGGATATGATTCAAGAATCAATGGAGCAAGTGAAGGTAATTCAAGAGAAAATGAAAACAGCTCAGGATCGGCAAAAGTCCTATGCAGATCAACGACGACGGCCAATAGAATTTGAGACAGGAGAAAAAGTATTCTTAAGAGTATCGCCGATGAAGGGGGTAACGAGATTTGGAAGGAAGGGCAAGTTGAGCCCAAAGTATATTGGCCCGTACGATATTATGGAACAAATTGGTGAAGTGTCATACAAACTAGCTCTTCCAATGGAATTGGAGCATGTACACAACGTTTTTCACATATCTCAGCTCCGGAAATATGTATCAGACCCTTCGCATAAGCTTCAGCCCGAATCTATCAAGATAGATCGAAATCTCACCTATGAAGAACGTCCCGTGAAGATCCTTGATAGAAGTGAAAGAATATTGAGAAACAAGTTAGTCAAACTAGTCAAAGTTTTGTGGAGGAGTCAAAAGATAGAAGAAGCAACATGGGAGGCAGAAGACGATATGCGCAATAAACACCCCTTCTTATTTGAAGAAGGTACGCATTCAAGTTTCGAGGACGAAACTTATTTTAAGGAGGGTAGAATGTAATACCCCGGATTTTAATGATGATGATGATGATGATGATGATGATGATAATAATAATAATAATAATAATAGGAATAGGAATGATAATGATAGATTAAGATAATACAAAAAATAAATAAATAAATAAACAAACAAATTAAATTAATAGTGTTGTATTATTCCGGTGATAACCATATTATTTTGTAAATAATATTATTAGATTGGTTAAGATTAGATCCTAGATTCTAGGAGTTAGTTATATCAGATTATAATTTTAATCTTTTTAAATTCATTATCGGATTTAAAAATATATCTAATAATTAACAGGTCCAGCCCATAGCCAAAACCCTAGACTTAATTATAAATACCAGATCTGGCTGCTTAAACCTAGAAAAAAAAACACCCGATACTTTTCTCTCGTTCTTCTAGGAGGTTAGCAAACACGGAGATCAGGTAATCCTAATCCCATGAGCCTTAGGGTAATCTTAAATCTTGATAAGTAATTTGATCCTTAGGTTTTTTTTTAAACAAATTGTCCTTTGATGTCCATAGGTATATATATATAATATAGGTAATTTTCTCGCCTCGATTTACGTATTGCAATTCTGTGTAATTGTCTGCATTTCCTTATGAATTGATCCCAACTATTTCATTGGCTTGCGTGCTTCAATGGCAAATATATATGCCTGTGTGTTTTTTTTTTGTTCTTCTTTCTCCATTGATTAATATGTCTCGCCTCGGTTGCCGTGCTTGAATTGCACATATATAGGTTTGAAACCGAATTCCCTGACCCCAATCTATGTGACTCATGTATTTTTCCTAATGAATTGAAAACCATAGCAATAGTTCAAATATCCTTATATCTATATTTAATTAAATTAATATTAAAAAATATATAAAAGATAATTAAATAATAGAAATAAATTATGAGTTTATTGTGTGTGTAATTTTTTATAATTTAACAGTGGGAGGATAGCTTTGGGATGGTACCCCCAAAGTGATGAACACAACCCTTAGGCTTTATGCCTCGAAATATTATGTGATGAGAAAATGATGATATCCGTTCTTCCCAAAGTGGTGTCTGGCAGGGTTTCCCGGGACACTAGTAGCAACTTTGGGAAGAGGTGTACACACTAGGAAGAAATACTTGATGGCCAAATTTGATTGATTGTGACTGGCAGGGTTTCCCGGGTCACAGGGTAAACTGGCAGGGATTCCCGGGTTTACCATGGTTCTCTTCCCACTAAACTAAATAGACTAGCAGGGTTTCCCTAGTCTAAAGAAATTTTAAAAGATGATGAATAATAATATTTGAGTCAATGATAATATATAACTATGATGAGTATGAGAAATTGATTTTGTGGGTTATAAATATATATATGATATTTTCCCTATCATTATGTAATTAATTTAATTATTTATTTGTTTATTTGTTACTATTGTTATTATTTTGTGACTATTAGGATTACCAGCTTTTGCTGATGTATGTGTGTTCATGGGCTGCGATGATCCTTCGGGGGAGCAGAATTTTAGTGAAACAGGTGCCAAGGGATGGGGCTAACAGTGGGAAGTGAGGAAGATCATCAGTGGAATTCTTGCTTAAGTTTGTTTTTGTTTTTGTTTTTTTGTAATAAGTAGCCTTGCACTTGTCCCAGTACAAGTGCAGCGGTAACACTTTCCAAATTTGTTTATTTTGAATTTCAGTGATTATTTATTAAAATTATTGCAATTTTATGTCATTATAATGGTTAGAAATTTGGGGGTGTTACATCACAGGTCTCAAGAAAATGATCCAATAAAAAAAACAAGTTTTGGTAACAATTGAACAGCATAAATCTACTTGGTACTTGTCACTTCTGAGTTAAAATGAGTTATGGGAAAATTATAATAAAGAACCTAAGGAAAATAATATTTATTAAGAAGGACCATAAAAATGACAATTATTTTAAATGACAAAAAATTAAAACATTAAAATAGAAAGACTAAATTGTCCTTATCTAGATTTCCTATATTCTCCATGATTAAATTAGAATATGGAGTGATTGATGGATAATGACAAATAGAGACAAATCAGAATCTGCTAAATTAGCATTTCTACTATATCAAAATAGCCTCCCAATTACGATTAAGGTGATTTCATTTTCTATCTCTTTTTTGAGAATATGTATTCATTAGAAATTTTGTCTTTTCTTATGCTCACACAATTATCTCAACATCCAACGAGTTATAGTTACAAACACAACAAATTTAAAAACTAAGACAAACAATTAGGGAAAATATAAGAAATCTATTTAAGGAATTCAATCACTCCAGATTCTGATTTAATTAGAAAGAATATAATAAATCTATTTTAAGGGCAATTTAGTCTTTCTATTCTAATGGTTTAATTTTTTGTCCTTTAAAATAATTACTATTTTTATGATCTTTCTTAATAAATATTATTGTAACACCCCTAATTTCTAACGGTTATAATAACAAAAAAATTAAATAATTTTTATAAATAAATTAATGAAATTCGAAATAAACAACCTTGGGGAGTGTTACCGCCGCACTTGTACTGGGACAAGCGCAAGGCTACTTATTACATCAAACTTAAATAAAAATGTCTTATCCAAAGCCTAAAATAAAATAAGGAAAACTAGCTAGCATTCTCATTGGTCTTCCTCACTTCTCACGGCTAGCCCTAACAGCCCAACTTTGAAACCTGTTTCACTGAAAATCTGCTCCCCCGAAGGATCGTCGCAGCCCATGAACACATACATCAGCAAAAGCTGGTAATCCTAATAAACAAATATAATACCGAAAATAATAATAATAATAATAAATAAATAAATAGATAAATAAATAAATAAAATAATTACATAATGATAAGGGAAATATCGTATACATTTATATAATTTAAAATATCAATTTTCAATGTCATCATGACTATATATTCTCATTGACTCAAATAATATTATTCATCATCTTTTAAAATTTATTTAGACCCGGGAAACCCTGCCAGTCTATTTAGTTTAGTGGGAAGAGAACCATGGTAAACCCGGAAACCCTGCCAGTTTACCCTGTGACCCGGGAAACCCTGCCAGTCACAATCAATCAAATTTGGCCATCAAGTATTTCTTCCTAGTGTGCACACCTCTTCCCAAAGTTGCTACTAGTGTCCCGGGAAACCCTGCCAGACACCACTTTGGGAAGAACGGATATCATCATTTTTTCATCACATAATATTTCGAGGCATAAAGCCTAAGGGTTGTGTTCATCACTTTGGGGGTACCATCCCAAAGCTATCCTCCCACTGTTAAATTGTTTTAAAACAAACACACATAATAAACTCCTGAATTATTTTTTATTATTTACTTTTCTTTTATATATTTTTATATTATTTTAATAAAATACAGTTATAAGGGTGTTTTGATTAAATCTGTTCATATCATATTTTATGATACAGTTGCAAATTTATTCTATAGAGTATAATATATATTGCAATCACGAAAACAAACAAGAGAGAGAAAAAAAATGATGCACAAGGGATCAGGTCGCACGCATGTCGAGATGAAACAATTGTAATTAATCACAAGAGAAGCATGTCGCACAGAGAAGAATTTGATTCAAGTAAATGAATATACAATTCTATCACGAAGGTCGAGGCGATACACCATTATTCAATATAAAAGAAAAATGCACAGGTATATATAGCAATTGAATTCAATTCAAGGACAGGTATATGTATATAGTTCAAGCACGCAAATCAAGGTAGAACAATTTCATACATTATATATAAATATCTCTATATCTAAGATTCATGGGATTAGGATTACCTGGTCTCCGTGTTTACTAACCTCCTAGAAGAACGAGAGAAAAGTATCGGGTGTTTTTCTAAGTTTAAGCGGCCAGACCTGATATTTATAATTAAATCTAGGGTTTTGGCTATGGGCTGAACTTTTTAATTATTAGATATATTTTTGAGTCCGATGATAAATTAAAAAATTGAAAATATAATCTGATCTAACTACTCCTAGATTCTAGGATTTGATCCTAACTAATCTAATATTACTATTTATAAAATAATATAATTACCACAGAAACAATACAACATTATTAATTTTTACTATATTATTATTATTATTTTAATCTACTACTATTATTATTATTATTATTTTCTATTATTAATCATTATTATTCTGTTAGTATTACTTTAATCTATCATTATTACTACTATTTTTATTATAAAAATCCGGGGTATTATAATTATTTTCCTTAAATCCTTTATTATAATTTTCCCATTCGTAATTAAATAATTCCCCTAAAAATTAATTAAGGGCAGTAATAAAAATATTTTTTAAAGTAAAAAAAAAAACACGGCCACAGCCGCACAGACTGCTCCGGGGCGAACGGATCCTGGGTGAATAAATGGCCTCCCCTGGGATCCGGCAACCCAAGAAGTCGTCGAACATGATAAAGTATTTTTCCCTTGTACAACCGTAGATCTCCGGATCATCGAAGTAAACAAGAAAAGAAATGGAGTACAGAAAAATCAAAGGAGAGGTATTACATTGTCAGTAATTTTTGAAGCTTATCTACAAACTTTGCCTACTAGAATTTGAGCTTTAAGTTCCTGCACTTAGTGCTTAGCTTTAGTAAGGAAATAGTTTTAGCATTTCTTTCGGATCAATAAATTCCGTGGTGTTTTACTATGCATTTCTGGATTCTGAATTTATTTGTGCTTTGTAACACTTGTCGTAGGCTGAAGATAGAGATGCGGTCGTTGAAGATGTTGAGAATTTACGTGGTAAACCACTTTCGATATCAGGTATTTGACTTGCATTCATCTCCTCGTTCGCCCATTAACCTAGACTAGACTTTGATAATGCTGCTTGCATTTGTGTTAAGATCTACTGTTAGCCTCTTGGTAACCTTTGTCTTTCCACTATGCTAGATAATCTGGCAACTATAGGAGAATCCAGAATTGACAGAGCAAAGTGGAAGCGCAAGTATGATGTTGGGTTTTCTCTGATAATTCCTGTTCATATGACCACTTTTAGAGGACAAATAGAATTCCTAGTTGATTTCTTACCCTGTTTCCACTGTCGAAATAGGTCAGTCGTTACTCTTGCATTGACTGTTCTTACAAGTTCACAAGCTATCCTTATTGTTTGGTCCAAAAGAGCTGGCAAATATGAGTATAGTGTGACTACTGCAAACTTTTTGGTGAGATGAGGCAATATTTGAATAATATTTACATTTCATAAGCATTGCCAATCCCTCAGATTAAACCTGCTTTTTTTTATTTACATCAGAGACCAGCATGATTATTCTTTCCTTATAGGTGGAGACTTTGAAATGTGCTATATCCCTCATAGTCTTGGGAAAAATATGGAGAACAGAAGGTGTTACAGACGATAACAGGTGACCTCTGTTTTTTGCTGTTCAGATTTTGCTGTATGTTCTAACTTATAGTTCATTCATTAGGTGCTTGGCTGGGGATGTAGTGGCAGCAATTTAAATCACAATATTTATCGACACAGTTGAGACTAGTGTAATATGTTAGTTGTCCACCTTGTGAATTTGATTTTTGACTCACTGCTAACCACTTATAGTGAAGAAGCAAGCACAAGGAAATTAATGAATATGATCTTTTGAGGCAGCTTTTGGGGCTAAGAAATTGTATCCATGGATTTTACACTGTACTTGCTGTTACTGCTCTGTTTTTTTCTTGCTGATATGATATGATCTAAATTTTTGCAGACCACTACTTTGCTTTATTTTTTAAGATTCAGATTCCTCTGGGTGGTCTGATACAACATTGACTCTCTTTTTTAAAAGAATAAATAAAAATGGGAAGAGGGTGAGAATGCAAATTTGTAAAGCAGTCTTCTCCATGAAGTGTGGGCTCTCTAACCGCCCAGGCCTAGAGCCTAAAACTTTCATTTTGCAATGAGTTAATTTCTCCTATTGTGTTTTGGCTTTAGCTACTTCATCGTTTATTGAGTCTATATTTTTCTCACTGTGCCTTCAACCTAGGTTGACTACAACATTAGATGAAGTTATAGTATATCCCATTCCAGCAGCTCTCTACCTAGTTAAAAATTTGCTCCAGGTTTGTTGTGTCAGTGGCAACAGTGTATTCTTCAATGCTGTTTATGTTTTCAGATTTTTTGTTGCATTCTGAAATCTGCTTTTTTTTGTCAATTTTATGGCAGTATTACATCTTTGCATATGTAGATGCTCCTGGTTATCAAATATTGAAGAACTTAAATATTATCAGTACTGGCATCCTTTACAGGATTATTCTTAAGAAAAGGTAGGTCATTTTTTATTAAGTTTTTGGTTGCCCTTTCATTGCGGAAACTGTTGGTGAAAGACCAATGGAGTATCATATGATCTATCTGTTAAGCCACTTTTTTTTTGCTTGCACAAGGGAAAGCTTTCTCCCGCATCTTTGGTATAGAAGTTTTGAAGAGCATAACTATTACAATCGTTCTTTCTTCCTGAGGCTGAATCACTATAAGCTAACTGGTGGAATAATATAATTTATAATATAAATCATACTTGATCATATCAAAGGTTATGAGTACTGAGGTTGTTGTGCATTCTGATCTAATTTTATATTTCAGGTTAAGTGAGATTCAGTGGGCTGCTTTTATTCTACTCTGTGCTGGGTGCACCACTGCACAGTTGAATACAAAGTAAGAGATATTCAACTCTGGCATTCAGCCGTCATGTATGTTTATTTTATTAACCTCAATTCACCCTTGTGCAGTTGTGCCTGTTGTATAGGTGTTCTCCCCTGATAATCTGATATACATGTAAATGACATGTTCTTGACTAACCAATGTACAAAATTGTTTTATTATAGATTAAGCATAACCACAGAAGATATTTGAATAATCAATGAATTACTATTTGCATGTACTGTGCTTGTTTTGTAGATCAGAGCAATCTTCTCCCATTATATATATTCTTGGTTTAGTTTTCTTTAGAAATTCATATATAACATTTTTTTAAAAAATATTTTATCTTAAGAAATTGCTTTATTGTTTCAGTTCTGATCGTGTTCTTCAGACTCCCTTTCAAGGTTGGGTTATGGCAATTGTGAGTTGTTGACATTTGCCTCATCATATATGTAACAAGCCTAAATTATGAATTTAAGGTCTTAGAATATTTCCTCACGATGAGTTCTTCCCCTGCAGGTCATGGCACTCTTGAGTGGTTTTGCAGGAGTATATACGGAGGTGAATGTTGTTTAATAGGTTGATATAACTCTGTTGTTTAGAATTGAAACTCTTGAGTGGAGTTCAAATAATTTATCAGCCCATATAACTTAGTTATTGTTTATGCTAAAATTCACTCTTATTAAACTCAGTAAATAAAAAAAAGTACATAGGAACCTTTATATAGGCAAATAGAAGAGAAACTAAGGGACTAAAATAAATTGCAATAAAGGCTAATAAAGTTGATATAATTAGGATCCTATAATCAAGGAGGACAATAATTAAGAGATCCTAATAATAAAATTGATTTATTTCCTAATATTCTAACACTTCCCCTCAAGCTGGAGAGTATATGTCGATCATATCCAGCTTGCCTCGAAATCCTTCAAACTTTGTTTTGCCTGCTTCAATTTTCAAAATCTTTAGGCTTGTACTTCTTGAGTCTCAGCAGCCCATTTATTTTTTTGTTTGGGTTTGTACTCTTCTTGAGTCTCAGCGGCCCATTTATTTTGTTTGGACTTGTACTCCTTTTTAAGTCTCAAAGGTCTCATATTTTGTTTGGGCTTGTACTCATTTTTGGAGTCTTAGAAGTCCCATATTGAGTAGCAGAACTTGCCTAGAAGAATCTCAAGTCCCATTCTCTAGAAGTCCCAATCGTCCTCTTCCCTTGTAAATCCGGATTGTACCAGATTCACACTAGGGATAATAGAGTTTTGAGTTTTAGAATTTTTACCAAACACACAAGCCGTGGGAGTTGGACAGGAATTTTGAGGAAAAAAGGAAGGATCCATCGTTGTGGTAAGAAAAGGGTGCAAAAATAGTCGTCGGAGGGCATTGTTCACGCCAGTGCTCCTCTAGGTTTTGCCAATCGGCAGGTGGGCTCTGGTTCCGTTTGTGGTGGCAGTGATGTGACCATGGTTGTCAAAATCGCCGATCCAGATCGTAAGATCGGCGATTTTGCGATTTTTGGCAAGAAAAACGATCCAGATCGCAGCTAAGATCGGATCGGAGGTGGGATCGGTGGGATCGCCGGGGAAGATCGGAAACTCGTGGGATCGCCATGCACAGTCGATCCTGCAAAATCGGTGACCCATTCGAAAAACCCGCCTACCCGATTTCTGAAATCCCCAAATCGACTTACCTTGCCAGTTGCCATCGATTGTTTCCTTTCTCAGCTGCGTCGGCCTTCTGAAATCCCTAAATCGCGACCATCAACGGTGTCATCGGCGGCCATCGTCGGTTCACTCTCCATCATCGGCGGTTCCAACTCTCTCCACGGTCATCGCCCCTCTCCCCTCATCATCGCCCTCCTCCTCTCTTCTCTCAGAGTCTCGATCATCTCTCCTCTGTTTATTGTTTTGCTTTTTTTTTTTTTTAACCTGAATATATAATTTTAGATAAACATTTACTGACCCATTAATATATGGTGGGTAAGCTTCATTTTTATTTATAATAGCTAGAATGACCATAATCTATTAAATCTTCAGCCCCTCAAGCTGAAATTTTTTTATTAATCAAATTATTAGATTGTGGTGGTTTATTTTGCTCTTTATTTTCAATGCTATATATTTTTACTTGAAGATTGAATTGTCTTTTAGAATTAAGTTGTGAATTAAATGTTATTTTATATCCATATTTTTTTTTTATTTTTACTAAAATTAAAAAAGTAAGATCTTTACGATCCGTGCCGATCCCACGAGTTACGATCTTGTTACCCCCTTCCGATCTTAAGTAAAATCGCGATCTTGACAACCTTGGATGTGACACTCGCTCCCCCTTACTGTAGATTTGGATTGCATGTTCTTTGATCTGGAAATCGCAGATCTGGATCGTGCGTTCTTAGATCTGGAAGTCACGCCTTCTGTGCTCTCCGTCGTTCTCAATCATGGTTGTCATTTGGTCTCCCTCTCTCTCTCAGGGTCGCGTCTCCCTCTCTCTCTCTCTCGTCTCTCAGGTCTCCTCTATTGTGTGAGGATTAACTTTTGAAGGTTGAAGGTCGGATGGCGTCGATAATGCCTGGGTGAAATGAGTAGGTCAAACCAGGCACTGGAGTTTATTGCAAGTCTAAAATCAGACCTAGCTCTAGTACCTTGTTGAATTTAGAGAGATAAAATTTACTCTTATTAAATTTATTAAATAAAAGAGAGTACATAGGAGCCTTTATAAGAGAAACTTAGGGACTAAGATAAATTACAATAAAGGTTAATAAAGCTGATATAATTAGGATCCTATAATCAAGGAGGACAATAATTAAAAGATCCTAATAATAAAGTTGATTTATTTCCTAATATTCTAACAAAAATTAGCTGGGCTGAGCTAGAATTGAGGATTCTAGATGAGAATTAGTATTTAGCAAGCTTGTTTATTACTTTTGCAGGCTATTATGAAGAAGCGTCCTTCCAGAAACATTAATGTTCAGAACTTCTGGTTGTATATCTTTGGCATGGCCTTCAATGCTGTTGCCATATTGATTCAAGATTTTGATGCAGTGATGAACAAGTAATCTGCGTTCTTCTTGATTCTGATTTTGCAGTAGATACAGATATTGTCTCACTGTTCGTTCCCCTAGTTATTGTAGTTCATCATCAAATAGTAGTATTTCTCTATTTCACGATGGAGCAACATTAATTATGAATTTGCATATGTTTGGGTGCTAAAAATTCATATAACCAACACCAAGTATGGAGAATAAACCTGCCTTGTTGGTATTGTAGTTATAAGGCTTATCCTGTCACATCAATAATATTTGCCTGACATCTTAAGCTGTCTATATTCAGGGGTTTTTTCCATGGATATTCTTTAATCACCGTTCTCATGATTCTCAACCATGCACTCAGGTATATTTTGTTTCATGATTTGCTTTAAAATTATTGTCTATGAAAACTATGATTCTTGCCTTAGTTTTCACACTTGCCTTGATGTTCATAGTTTTGTTTGCCTAGCTGTTAGGATCCTATACATACACAAATTATTGGATAGCAATAGTGGAAGTGGAGTTGTAATTGTTGGAAATAAGAAATTCAAAACAGCATTGAGTTTTTCATAGCTGACACATCTAATGAGATGAAACAGTAGTTACTGTGAACTTTGAGAGAAAAATATAATTATTATTTAATCTCTGAATCTGAAAGAGTACATATAAGCCTTTATATAGGCAAACCTAGAGCTATACCGAGAATCTCATAAAATCTAATCAAATCAAAGTAAATCAAACTAATTGAGATATAATAGGAAATATCATAAGATAGAAATATACCTATATCTAATCATAATAATAAGATAATAATTATAATAAATGCATAATATTCTCACAGTTACTAGATGCACAAAGGACCAAGTGCCAGTATATAAGCTTAACTTATCTATGTCTTTAGTGATTACAGCTCTGGTCATTATTAGTCTATTAGGTTCTTGTTCTTCTAGTCACCAAGTCCTCCCTCTTTCTCTAACAGTCTGTCACTAATCTCTATTACACCACATACAAAAGACATGAACTTGTTTAGTATATCAATTCTCACTTGAGAAGCATGAATATTGACATAGATGGAGACAACTAAATTTGACGTTTGTCACTGATCTCTATTACAACACACCCAAAAGACATGAACTTGTTTAGTATATCAATTCTCACTTGAGAAGCATGAACATTGACATAGATGGAGACAACTAGATTTGAAGTTGCTTGGTGTGATTTGGAGTATCCTGTCATGTCTAATACAAAGTTTGATATGTAACTGGCATGGGCATGACTCCTTTTTTTGAGTTGTACATCACCGAGAACGCCACTGTCCTCTATTAAGCAAAAATTTTGCACAAATAATTCTCTTAACAAGAGGACCCAAAGGGAAGTTCTTGTTATTTTACAGCATTTATATACAATCTTCATTTTGCTACTGTGCAGTGATAGTATGTGGTTACTAGGTTGTTTCTGTTTACAGTGGTATTGCTGTATCAATGGTAATGAAGTACGCTGACAACATTGTGAAGGTAAGACATGGTTTGTTGACTATTATATTTTGAGATGTCTACTACTTTTTGTAATTAATTTCGTGAGTAAAACGAAAAAATTATTGGAAAGTAGAAATAATAGGGTACAAGAAAAGAGGAGTATAAGGCACCATCCTTAGGAAAGACACTATGAGAAACTCATAACAAACAAACAAACTCCTTGGTGCAACAAAGGTACCCATTCGCAATCACTTTATATGTCTTGAGGAGATTCCTTTGAGAAAGTTGAGCACTTTTGAAGCAACATACCGTGTCTGCTATATGTGAGACATACTCAAACAGGTACATGCATGGAACAATGGTACCTTTGATATGGCAAAATACATGTAGTGTAAGTACCCTTCATCCAAATAAATAAAAAGCCTTTAATAGGCGAGGGATCCTTTCTACATACTTTATTCTCATATTTAAAAAGCAAGCTCTCTGGCCACTAGGTTTTAGGAACAACTGCGCTTCAATCTAATGTTAACATCTGGTGACCTTGGTTTTGGACTTTTAAAATATTAGAAATCAGAGGGTATCATTACACTCTCTGTTGTAGTTTTATTCATAGGAAGAGATTACAATATATATAGGCCATTGGGAAGCTAGCCGTTACAAGGAAACATTAGAAAATAGGAAATACAATTAACTGACATAATAACCTATTAATTGACATAATAATCTAATCTTTCCTAAACTAGATAGAAACAGATCAGATCCTCTAATCTTTCCTAAACTAGATAGAATCAGATAAGATCTTCTAATCTTTCCTAAACTAGATAGAATCAGATCAGATCCTCTAATCAAGCAAGAATCGATCTTCTAATCAAGGCAAGAATCACAGATATCAATCAGAAGGATTCTAACACTCCCCCTCAAGCTGGAGAGTATATATCGAGTAGTCCCAGCTTGCCTCGGAATCCTTCAAACTTCATTCGGCCTAGTGGTTTGGTCAGAATGTCTGCGATTTGTTCTTCAGATCTTATGTGAGATAGGGTCATAATGCCTGCTTCAATCTTTTCTTTAATAAAATGCCTGTCAATATCAACATGCTTGGTTCGATCATGGTATACTGGATTCTTGACCATTTCAATGCTGGCCTTGTTGTCGCACCAGAGTTGCATTGGTCCTTCATGTTGAATTCCCAACTCCTTCAGTAATCTGACGATTCACATTCCTTCACAAACTCCTTTGTTAACAGCTCTTAGTTCTGCTTCTGCACTGCTTGGTGACACTACTGTTTGTTTCTTGCTTCTCCATGTAACCAGATTTCCCCACACATATGTACAGTACCCTGAGATTGACCTCCTGGTCTCTCTATCCCTTGCATGGTCTGCATCAGTGTAGATTTCGATGTTTCTGGTCGTACCCCTTTTAAAGAATATTCCTTTTCCAGGATTAAGTTTTAGGTATCTCAAGATTCTGAATACAGCCTCCATGTGCTCTTCTTGTGGTTGATGCATAAATTGACTTACTATTCCAACTGCATAGCTAATGTCAGGACGGGTGTGAGCTAGATATATTAACTTCCCCACAAGTCTTCTATATCTTTCTGAATTAATTGGAACACCTTTTGGCTTGATCTGTAAATGACAATCCTCTTCCATTGGTGTCCCTTCTGGTTGAGCGCCCAACATGCCTGTCTCATGTAACAGGTCTAGTGTATACTTGAGCTGAGATACATTGATGCCCTTCTTTGTTCTTGCTACCTCCAAGCCTAAGAAATACCTCATTTGTCCGAGGTCCTTTACCTGGAATTCAGTGGACAAGTCCTGCTTTAGTTGAGCAATGGATTCTTCATCATCTCCGGTAATGATTATGTCATCAACATAGACAATCAATATGGTGACTTTGCCATTAATATGTTTGGTGAACAGTGTGTCATCTGCTCGCCCCTGAGTATACCCAAGTCCTTTCACTGCTTTGGTGAATCTACCAAACCATGCCCTCGGAGATTGTTTCAATCCATACAATGACTTTCTTAGTTTACACACAGAGTTATTAGGAGCTAGAACTCCATCTGGAATCTCCATGTATACTTCTTCTTCCAAGTCGCCATTCAGGAATGCATTCTTCACGTCCATTTGATACAGAGGCCAATCTAAGTTTGCTGCAAGTGATAACAGTACTTGAATGGTATTGAACTTGACCACTGGCGCAAATGTCTCCTGATAGTCGATCCCGTATGTCTGGGTATACCCTTTTGCAACAAGTCTCGCCTTGTATTTGTTGATACTGCCATCAGGATTAAATTTCGGAGTGAAGATCCACTTGCATCCTACTGGTTTCTTTCCTTTAGGAAGAGTCGTGACTTCCCATGTTCTATTTTCCATGAGTGCCCTCAACTCCTCTTCTGCAGCTTGCTTCCAATTTGGATCAGCCATAGCTTGTTGGAATGTGCTTGGAATGTTTATCTGTGCACTATTTATAACAAAACTTCGCATTTTTGTAGACAAATTACCATATGAGACAAACCGTTGAATTGGATGATGAGTGCAGGATCTTACCCCTTTTCTCAAGGCAATAGGCCAACCCAACTCTTCAGGATTTAATTCCGGATCGGATTCATGGTTGTTCCTTTGAATGGGAGAGACAGTTCTACCAGTATCTGGTTCAGGTTGAGCGTGTGAGCTGGACTCTCTTTCTTGTCGTGATTCTTCATTCATCCCTGTATTGATTTCAACATGTGTTTCCGGTTCATTGAGTTGTTCTGGTTGGGGTGTATTAGGCTGATTTATGGGAGCAAGTGTGTCAAGAGAGGCTATAAGGTTAGGTGATATTGAAGATGTGTCAGGTGGATTTGAGGTGGAATTAGGATTGGAGGTGTTGGAATTCGATGTATTCATGATTAGCCATTCAATATTGGAATTCTCCCCCTGAATGGGTAATTTAGGATAATAAGCATCATCTTCGGAGAACACAGTATCTCGAGAAACAATAAGCTTTTTCAAAGATGGACAATAGCACTTGTACCCTTTTTGGGTGGAGGAGTAGCCAAGAAATATACATTTGTCAGCTCTAGCACCAAATTTGTTTCCCTCCTGTTTGTGAACAAAGACAACACACCCAAACACTTTGGGAGGTAATGAATTAATGAGAGGACAATTTGGGAAAAGTTCAAGGAGCTTTTGTATTGGAGTGTTGTAGTTGAGGACTTTGGAAGGTATACGGTTTATGAGATAAGCGGCTGTAAGGATGGCATCACCCCAGAAGACAGTGGGAACATTTCGTTCCATCAGCAATGCACGGGTTACTTCCAATAGGTGACGGTTTTTCCGTTCAGCTACCCCATTTTGTTGAGGGGTGTAGGGACAGGAGGTTTGGTGATGAATTCCCTGGTGATCAAGGAACTCTTTGAAGGTTGTACTCATATATTCTTTGGCATTATCACTGCGAAGTACCTTAATGGACGTATTGAATTGAGTCCGTATAAAGGTATAGAATTTTTGAAAGACTCTGGCAACATCCGATTTGTTTTTCATTAGATAGACCCATGTGGTTCGAGTATGATCATCGATAAACGTCACAAACCACCTAGAATGAGTGAGAGTAGGAACTCGGGCCGGTCCCCAAATATCACTGTGAATTAATGTAAATGGAGAGGAAGGAGTATAGGGCTGTTTAGAATATGAGGATCGTGTCTGTTTAGCAAATTGGCAAGTTTCACAATTAAGGGGAACAGAATTTTTATTAAATAAACTCGGAAACACATGTTTCATATAATCAAAACTAGGGTGGCCTGACCGACAGTGCCACAACAATATATCTTTATTCTGTGAATTTGAGCTAACCAGTGCTCGTCTTGCCTTCCACATATCTTTATTCTTTGAGGTGGATCCTTCAAGGTAGAACAGTCCATCCCATTCTCTAGAAGTCCCAATCGTCCTCCTCGTTCTTAAATCCTGAAACATGCATAAGCCTTTATCAAAAATTACTCGACATACTTTATCACTAGTCAACTTGCTCACAGACACAAGATTACAAGTGAGTTCTGGTACAAACAGCACGTTATGTATTGTCAAGTGATTAGATAATATAACAGTTCCAATACCCTCAACCCTAGTGAAGACTCCATTAGCGACCTTAACTTTGAGGTGTTCATGACAGTGTTTAAGGGTATGGAATAGGGATTTGTTACCGGTCATATGATCTGTGGCTCCAGAGTCGACAATCCAGGTATCGTCACCAGTCATCACAGTATTTAGGGCAACAATAGAATTACCTGATTGTGCAAGATTCACACTAGGAACAGAGTTAGCCTTATTTTGTTTCTCAAGCATTTGACGAAACATCTGTAATTCCTCCTGACTCAGGCGATCTTCAATTTCCACTTTTGGTTCAGCAGTGGTCATATGACTCTGGAATTTTGATCTTCCCCCGGGCGGTTTTCCATGGAGTTTCTAGCATTCTTCCCTGTTATGGCCCCTTCTTTTACAATGGTTGCACCACTTATTAGTTCTTCTTTCTCCATGTGGTCCCTGAATTGCAAGTGCCGAGCTTTCCATGTGACTTGGTCCGCTTCGGGTTAAGAGTTTCCTGCTTTCCTCGAATTGTACAAAATTAACCACATCAAATAGCTGAGGGAGTGGCTTTAATCCCATGATTCTTCCCCTTATTTCTTCGAAAGTGTCATTCAGGCCTAACAGAAAATCGTGTATCCTTCCTTCTTCAACAATTTGTTTGTACAATTGTGCATCTTTAAGAGTTTCCCAGGGATGAGCTTCAAATAGGTCCTGCTGTTGCCATAATTTTAACAATGCATTATAATAGTCAGTCACTGACATACTACCTTGTTGCAAATCCCGGAGTTGTCTCTTCAAGTGAATTAGGGCAGCAGTATTTTCAAGGGAGGAGTAGGTTCTTCTAGCAGCATCCCATATTTCCTTTGCCGTGTGTGCAAGTAGGTATCCCTCACTAATCTCCACAGTCATCGAATTGCACAACCAAGTCATGACTTGATTGTTTTCACCAAACCATGTGTCAAAATTGGGGTCATCGGGGTCTGGTTGAGGAGCTGCTCCATTGATATATTTCTCCTTTCTCTTTCCACGAATATACCTCAGCACGCTTTGTGACCACTGGAGATAATTGTGACCATTAAACTTATGGTTAATAACCATAGTGTGATTTTCTGAGAAATCTGGCGGCATCTCTGTGGTTCTGGTTGATGCTATAGTACTGATAGTAGTGGAAGAAGTTGAAGAAGAAGAAGAAGAAGAAGAAGAATTTGTACCAGACATAAAAACCATGGGAATTAAGTCAGTTGTTTTTCCTGAAATTGAGCCAAACAGGGGAGTAGATTGGGATGAATCCATTTTCTGGAAAACGTTCACCGGAGTTCTCGCCGGAAAACTTCCACTCACTGTTTCTCTCTTCTCACAGTCACTCACTGTTTCACTCGCTGTTTCTGGCCTCGGACGAGTGTCCGTGGCTCTGATACCATATTAGAAATCAGAGGGTATCATTACACTCTCTGTTGTAGTTTTATTCATAGGAAGAGATTACAATATATATAGGCCATTGGGAAGCTAGCCGTTACAAGGAAACATTAGAAAATAGGAAATACAATTAACTGACATAATAACCTATTAATTGACATAATAATCTAATCTTTCCTAAACTAGATAGAATCAGATCAGATCCTCTAATCTTTCCTAAACTAGATAGAATCAGATAAGATCTTCTAATCTTTCCTAAACTAGATAGAATCAGATCAGATCCTCTAATCAAGCAAGAATCGATCTTCTAATCAAGGCAAGAATCGCAGATATCAATCAGAAGGATTCTAACATAAAACAATGGTTTTTAGTGGTCGTTGGTGGGTCTTCACTTATTATCCACTAGTGGTGAGCATTGTTCTTTTGCAGCCACAACTGACACCCAAGTTTTTTTATGTCTGATTGACTTGTTGCAGTTTAGGGCATGGATACATTTTTCTCTCCATTTTCCCCTTCTTGTTTACCCATAATTGTTTGTAGATTTTTTCTTACAGTAAAAATATTAAATATATATTGCATATTATTTTATATAAATATATATTACCTTGCATGTTTATTTTTTAAAAATTGCTGTCCCTGGTTGCCACAGATGAGCCATAAAGAATGGTTCTTAAAAATGTTCATGTCACAAAACAGATTTGAAGACTGATGTTTGGACATGAAGACATGAGATGTCACATTGCCAAAATGCACCATCGAATAGAATAGGTAGCACCAGAAAGCCTTCTTCTGTAATCCCACCAAAACCCTAACGGTGTTCCTAAAAGAGTACCATGCTGATGTTTGGCACTCTCAATAATTGTTGAAAGCAATAATAAATCACAAAAGGATATACTGTTAAGACATTGCGGAAAGAATGGAGTGAAAAGGCAATGGATATACTGAGTTGCATTGCCTTCGTTTGAATAATTAATGGGAGAAAAAAGGAAAAGGAGGAAATGCCTTAAAGTTTAAAATTCCTTCATTGCCCTGTATAAAACTTATTTTATTCAGTTTAGGGGATAAGCTAGTAAATTACAAGATTTCACAAATAAAACCTGCTCCCATCCTTTATCATCAATTTGTTGGAGAGTGGGTGTTTGAGGGGAAATGTCCCTTGAAATTCTCGCCTTCTCATTTTTTTGTAAACAAGGAAGATTTTCCTCTTGACTTGACAATTAGAACTACTTAGATATTTTCTCTGAATTTGAGTTATGAAGAGGGAGTTTGGTATCAAAAGTTTTCCATCTTAGTAGGAGTAAGATGGAATATGAAAGGACCCTAACCTAGGAAGACAAAGTAGCATCAGCAAAGGACCAACATGTTTTTAAGGTTCAGGGTTTGACTTTCCTATTATGATGTAAGTTTAGGATATTAGCTGTCTTGTAGGGTGGCCTTTTGGGTTTCTGTGAAAGTTGCTTTATTTTGGTTATTTAGCTGTTAGAAGCATGAGGATAGAGGGAGGAATTTTTGGGGTGAGTTTTTGTGGAGAGGAAACAGTTCTTCCAACGAGGGGATCTGTCTTGGCTGAGGGAGTTTCTTGACTCTCATCAGATATTGTGAGTGTGTAAGGAGTGAAGTATCAGGTAGTGTATAAACCTGAGACTTTGGCTTGGCTGTTCAGGGGCGTTGTGTGTCTCTAACAGATTTGTTGTAACCTCCCTATCAGTAATATATCTGTTTCAGTATTGCTTTGGGGGTGCTAATTTGTTAGTTCCTAGCAGAATATATACACTACAAATTTCACAAGAGGTAAATTATAAATGATTTGGAGGCCAAAATCAGTAATCATAGGATACCAAAAGTGTGAGTCGGAGTACAGATATGAGGCCAATAATACAAAATACTGAAAATAGTGGTGGATTGATGAAATGTTATGCAATCAGATATAAGCTGGGTGGTTGAGATAAAGAAAGGCATCAAAAGATATCTGTGATCACAAAGTACCAACCAATATCTTTAAAAGAAAGATTTGTAGAACTACTATAAAACTGGTAATATTGTATGGTAGAGGATGCTGGGTGTTAAAGGGACACTTAGAACAAAATACTTGGGGTAGTAGAGATGGGGATTTTGAGATGAATGCTATGTATAGTTTTGCAATTGGACCTTGTTATTCTTTATTTATTGTTCAAGCTGTATCATAGTGAGTATTTTACATCAAATAGGATCTAGATTCATACTTTATTGTTTCTCTCAGATGAGCATATCATATCTTGATTCAAACATGATCATAGCCATCACCAGTAACAACAGTGACGCCTTTGAAAATTCAATTTGTTCTCAGCTTCCCAACTTTATGCAGGTGTATTCTACTTCTGTGGCAATGCTACTTACTGCGGTGGTTTCTGTTTTTCTCTTTGGCTTCCATCTCTCCCTTGCCTTCTTCCTTGGCACGATGTAAGATGCTGTTAATTATCCTGTGTATGAGCTTGCTTTGTGCCAGTGTATGATCTGTCTATGATTGAAATTTTTTCCTCAACTGTAGCTTATGCATGAAATAGTGAATAGCGGCAATGCCAATGGATCACATGATACAAACAACTTCATTTAAATATTGAGATTAATAGGATCTTGATGGCTTTGGTTCACTGACGTTTTTAGTTTGATAGCAGTCTTGATGTGCTTAGGGTAAGCTGTTAGTGGAATATCATAAAAGAACGTGTTAACCATGCTTTTCTTTCTTTTTCTATCTTTAAAGTTGTTATTTGTTTACTCTGTTTTCAGTGTTGTCTCTGTGCAATTTATCTGCATTCTGCCGGGAATATCTATTTGTTTTTAGTTTGATAGCAGTCTTGATGTGCTTAGGGTAAGCTGTTAGTGGAATATCATAAAAGAACGTGTTGTCTCTATTTGTTTTTAGTTTGATAGCAGTCTTGATGTGCTTAGGGTAAGCTGTTAGTGGAATATCATAAAAGAACGTGTTAATCATGCTTTTCTTTCTTTTTCTATCTTTAAAGTTGTTATTTGTTTACTCTGTTTTCAGTGTTGTCTCTGTTGCAATTTATCTGCATTCTGCCGGGAAGATGCAAAGATAGTCATGGCTTCTGACATCCATCTGCCAATGCTGCACATTTATATTCGACTTGTTGTGGGCTCCTTTCAAGTGAATTCTCTAGACTACCAATTTAATACCTCAAATTTTATTATGATATAGTTCCGTGAAGATCTCTCAATAGACTATAGGTGAGTGATACGATTGAGTTTGTGATTCCTCACCAAACTTGATCGAGTTCCATATTGCGCTTCAGCTAGTGTCAAAATGGGGCTAGGATCAAATGCTTCTCCCATACAATGCTGCCAATTCAAGGTCACCAACGAAATGTCTGGTTGATTTAGAGGCTATTTTATCCTCCCCTATGCTGGGATGCTGACAGAAGTCATCGTCTGATTTAGCTCAAGGCATCAATGTTAGTCAATCTTGGACAGTGCACCTTTATGGGTAGGGTGCCATTTACTATTGATGCTGCTGTTTAATTTTGAAAATGATAGGAAAGCATGATTACGATGTCATGAATGGTAATTTTGCGGGAAATTACTGCGAGCAAGAAAAAAAGTTTTTTGGATTTGTAAACTCTTGATTTTAAAAGACCATTTTATTTTTACTCAATGGGGGAGAGATTATAAAGAAAAGTGATAGAAGTGATTTTAATGAATAGCTCATGAAAAGGCAAAAAAAAAAGATTGTTTAGTGAGATCATGGTTTTTCGTCCCTAAACCATGTTTTCAATCTGTTTTTTTATACAACTATGGTTTCAATCTTAAAAGTGCGTTCGGAAAATTTTACGGTGTTTGGTTGCCTTTTGACATAATAATGGTCCATCTTTTGACTATTCAATTTTTTTAAAAAAATAGAAGGCGTTAAAACTGCCCCCATCGTCTGTGCACTTGCTAATCATTCTACCACTTTCCAGAAATGAATAAAACCCAATTTTTTATCATCTAGTTCTCGATTGATAACAGCAAGATCTCATTATTGTCCAATTTATAAATCAAAGCAAACTTCCCATACCAACAATAGAAAAAACTTCTCATTTCAACTTCTTATCCATCAATAAATTGATTTAAATCTAACAAATTCAAGGAGGAATTGAAATCTAACAAGTTCAAGAACAAGGAAGAAAAGTAAACTAAATAGGCTAATGCTATAACGTTGGAAAAAGGGGACTTGAAGCTTTGTCAGTTGGCGACCAAATCTGGGATAATAGAGGGCTTGGGGGAGAGTTGAAGATATGTGTTGCTGGCTGGAAGTTTTGACGTTGACATGCCAGATCTATTCTGTTTTTATGATGGTGCGTAAGGTAGGATGACAATGGTCAATCCACAAGTGGAGAGCAGAAGTAAAAGCAACGGAATAGATTGGCCACATCAATGGGGAGACGAGGAGTCAGACAGCAAGGGTCGGGGGAGAAGGTCAGATGGCAATAAAGAATGGTGATGTAGATTGGAGAGGAAGGGCAATAGAGATGCAAAAGGCGTATCAAGATGCAAAAGGCGTATCAATTTTATGAGGGCATTCCAGTTAGAAAATTTTCAATCATATGATGTAAAATTGCAGACTCATCAAACTGGTTCTGTCCCAACTCCCATAAGGCCATACTCATATGCCAGCTAGGGCTTGGTATCAAAAAGTGGTGAACTAAATATTCAATATTTATAATGGGGTTCCCAATCATCCAAATAACAATGTTGCCATTGGGATCACATTTTATTTTTGTAATGTTCATATTCTTATTCAATATAAAATGAATAATTAAAATACCAACGGTCCTTGACAATATAACAAACTAATGTTTGAATCTCTGCCAGTAGATGTGTCTTCCTTTAGTACATGAAAGAACCTTGAACATGATTGCTTCCAATAAGAGTATAACTGTGCTTATAACAGTTAAATACTTAGATGAAAATACACATTTGATCCATTAATTCTAAAAAGTTTCACTGTAGAATCTAGAAAAGTAAGAAGAAATCTCCACTTTCAAAAATTCATAGTTGTCACCGTACCTAGCTGTAACTATTAGGGAAAATTACACTCAGGTCACAATGAAGGGAATTAATCACAATAAAGTCCCTTAAAATCATGAAATTACACAGAAGTCCCAAGGGACCTGGTTGTAATTATTTGTGAATGTAAAATTACTATTTTGACCTAAAGTCCCTTGAAATCATGAAATTACACAGAAGTCCCAAGGGACCTGGTTGTAATTATTTGTGAATGTAAAATTACTATTTTGACCTTCCCTCTCTCCAGTCTCTCTCCAATCTCCCTTTTTCTTCTCTCTTTCCTCTCTCCTTCTTCTACTCCTCTCTCCTGTTTCTCTCCTCTCTCCTCTCTCCCTTTTTCTTCTCTCTTTCCTCTCTCCTTCTTCTACTATTGTAATCTTACTCTGCAATTTCTAAATCAGTTTGACTTGAGTCTAGAGGTGGCAGTTTCAAATTCTGAACGGATCTAGGCGGAACTCAGATTCGTGTCTGAACGTCGTTGTTGATCATATGCTTCTGCACGACGATGGCTAGTGACGCTGATCAATGGGTTGTGTGAATGCGAAGCAAGCGGTGTCAGTAACTCCCGCAATTGACCACTGTGTTTCGTGGCAATGTGAGTATGGGAAATTTGGGGAGGAATTTAGGGGAGTCGAAGAAGAAGAAGAAGAGTGAGTTAGTGGGGCTGAGTAGAAGCGAGGTAGGTGAGTCGGGAAGGGCGAGTTCAAATGGAGGTTGTGATTCATATAGTTTCAGATTGAGGAATCTGCAAAAGTTTTCAAAGGTTGATGTAAATATATGCTTTTTGTGTTGTAAATGTAACATTTGTTGTTGTAAATAGTCTCTAGACGTGAGAAATGGGGCAAAAAAAATCCAAGTTTTCAAAGCTTGTTGTAAATACAGCATTTGTTGTTGTAAATAGCCTCTGGACGTGAGAAATGGAAAAAATCCAAGTTTTCAAATGTTGTTGTAAATATATGCTTTTTCTGTTGCAAATAACATTTGTTGTTGTAAATAGCCTCTGGACTTGAGAAATGAAAAAAAATTCTGGTTTTCAATAGTTGTTGTTAATATATGCTTTTGTTGTTGTAAATATAGCATTTGTTGTTATAAATAGCCTCTGGACTTGAAAAATGGGAAAAAAAAATCCAGGTTTTCGAAGGTTATTGTAAATATATGCTTTTTCTGTTGTAAATGTAGCATTTATTGTTGTAAATAACCTCTGGACTTGGGAAATGAAAATAATTACATAGAAGTCCAAAATGGTAATTTTACATTCACAAATAATTACATAGAAGTCCCTAGGGACTTCTATGTAATTTCATGATTTCAAGGGACTTTATTGTAATTAATTGCCTTCCTTGGGACGTGAGCGTAATTTTCTCTAACTATTATCCCCATATGTAATCGGCTGTAACTATTATCCTCCTCCTTTATCTATCAGGTTGTGACTATTTGTGTCGTAGTTGTCATTTGTGTGTATATATAAGTATAATTTGTCTATGTAAGGCATGAAATATATAATTAATTCCAATTATGTTATCAGAGCTGTGAAGAGAGTAATCAGAAATTTTTTATCAGTGTCTCAAACTCGTCCGTCAATTCGTCTGTAGTGGACAGTATCACAAAGTCTCGAGCTCGACCATCTGTCATCGTCACCTGTCTGTTGTCGACCTCACTAATGGCACTCTCGACCTCATCTGTCTGTAAACAATAGTCTTGAGATCGTCAACCCGTGCAATCTCAACTTGTCCAGTCTCGATCTTGTCTGTGGTTCTCGTCTCAGTGCTCCATGGGTTCTCTGTCAGACCCAGCATCAGCAGCTTTTGCCTTTGTCTCTGATTGGGTCTTCGTCTTTGTCGGCGACGATCCTGTGTTTCTTGTTCGAAGTTCTGTCAAATTTTTTAGCCCAACTTGCCACTGTCTCTGAGTTCAGGTGTCGAGCTCTCAATCTGAGCTTCTGTTTATTTTTCTCTGATTCACAACGTTTAACAATAGGGGATCAAACCAGAGGCGGAGCCAGAAATTATAGTTAGGGGGGTGAATTTTATAGAATAAAACTTAAATGTTTATGAAATTACATTTCAGCCCTACAAATATTTTAATATTTCTATTTTAGTCCCTAAACTATAGAAATAATAGGAACTAAAATGAAAACAATAGAACTTTTATCAAGCTGAAATATAATTATATAAAAATCTGGATCATCATCTGTATTTTTTTGGGGGGGGGGGGCGGGGGCCACCCCTAGCACCCCCCTGCCTCCGCCCCTGGATCAAACTGTCATATTGGTAATTCGTAAAACACACTATCAATTTTTTAAGGCAGATATCTGAAATCCAAGATCACAATGTCTACTATCTCCAACGCCTCTTCAACTGTGCCGCGATATGACTCTAATGATATTTCTACCGTTCTTCTTGTTTTTGAAAAACCTACCAGTGACAATTACTAGGTATGGTCTCAATCCATGATTCTGGCTCTCGATGAAAGAGATAAACTTGAATATATTAATGGTAAAGCAATAAAGCCCCAAAAACCATGGATTTCGGAAATGAAAAATCTAAGAATGTATTGATGTCCTCCTGGTTGATCTTCACTTAAGAAGAGTTTCATGTATCTTCCTTTAGCTCGGGAAATATGGGAAGCTCTTTGTGAGACATACAGCACCATTTGGAATCGATCCCGCATATTTGAAGCAGGAGCAAATGTCCATTAATGAATACTATCTTTAAAAATCAACGCTTTGGCAAGAATGTGATGCCCTTAAAATTGCATAGTTGATGCCTCTAAAGATAGCAAAGAGAAAGAAAAGGAGAGAGTATATGAATTGCTAGCAGGTCTTAATTTGATCTACAATGATGTTTGGGCTCGAATTTTTAGTCAAAAACCCTTGCCTACTGTGCATGAAGTTTATTCTATTTTGCATAATGAAGAGGATAATCAATGCTTCAAAGTAATTCTGCTGCTACTGCTACTCTTGTACTCCCGAGAGGTCTCAACTCTTGTTGTTCAGTCTATGGACTCTAAAAGGTTCTAAAGGGTGACCTTTTTGTGATCATTGTAAGAAACCTAGACACATAAAGGATACCTATTGGGACCTTCATGGTAAACCTACAGACTGGAAGCCAAGGAAGGGGAAAGGAAAAGGCTATACGGCTGAAATTTCTAAAGGCAGTGGACCCTCCCAAGATGATCAACAAAGTAAAATCATGAAGATGTTAGCTACACTTTAGAATACAAAACAACCTACTACCTCAATAGTGAGAAGAGGTAACTTTTTTTGTAACATCCTAATTTTAGTTTTAAGATTTAATTGTAATTATAAAATGATTGTATGTGATTATTGTAATTGAATTGGAATTGTGAGAGGGAAACAAATAATAATAATAATATTATTATTATTATTATTATTATTATTATTAAAATAGAGTTGGGCCCTTTTTGGTAATTTGCTTCATTCAAAAATTTAATAATAAAAAAAAACAAGAAGCTACGTGGGGGAGAAGAAAAGAAAAGAAAAAAAATTAAAAAAAATATAATAGAGTCGTGCTGCCCACGTTGAAAAAGGGGAGGGGTAATTAATGTGCCCCCTCCCTCTTGCCATATAAATAGGTGTGTGTGTGTGTGTGTTAAAGTATTGTGTGTGTGTATTGCTGTGTGGGTGAGCGCCGGACAGTGAAGAGAACCGAGAGAGAGTGCGTGAGAGAGTGAGGGAAGAGAAAGAGAAGAAGGTGGTGGTAATATTTGGGTCTATTGAGGTATGTTATTTATCTTATAAGATAATTTTAGTAGTTAAATTAACTTCTTTTCAATAAACTTCTTTCATGGAAGTTGTTCTAAATATTTTTCTCTTCTCAATAAAGGTAAAATCATGTTGATTAGTGAAAGTTTTGAGGTTATGATTTTGAAAAAGTTTTGGGTTTTGACAATAGAAGACTGTATATATGTATAGAGCAATTAATAACTAGTTTTGATCGGTTTAGTTTTATTGAATTGTTGTTACAAGAATTTAAATTAATTTTTTTTCTATCTAAGGAACTTATGATTTATATCTCACTTTATATTTCTACTAATTAAAAGTTTTATAAATAATTTATTTTGGGTTAATGGAAATATTATTGAAGTTTTAATTGGTTAGTTTTGGAAATTTAAATGATAAAATTGTTATTTTTCAGTTTTATAACAGTAATATATTATTATTATTATTATTTGTGTATTTTGAGTTATATAAGTTATACTTGTGATAATGTAGAGTTTCCCTGTGACCGGTGACTAATTGTGTTTTACTTCTCAAGATAAGGTTTAGTGTGAAGTTGAGGTAACCGGGGTTAATTTATTCCATATGCTTGTCTTGGATTGTAAGGTGTTTACTAAATCTTATTTTCGTAAATACTACTGACATGTGTCTTGAAAATTATGTGTGAATGTGAACATGTAGCTATTTCAGAGAAGCAGTGTATTTTCTACTCTATATGTATATATGAGTGGATCTTGTTATTGAAATTATTGTTGTGGTGGCTGTTGTGATAATTGTTGTGGGTTGTTGAATATAGAATAATATATTGTACTATGTTTTGATAATTATAATATCATACTGTTTATCTATTTTGAGATTTGTTGGGTTGTGTGGAAGAGATTGAGGATGAAATTGTGCCCATCGGCTCTCTCATATTCCTGGCCCGGATTTGAGTTGAGTGTTTTGGGCGGACACCTCCTTGTTACGGTATTTTGTGGTGGCACGGGAGGGGACAGTATCCCTGAAGTGATAGTCAACCTTGGCCGGGTTACTAACACTGATGGGCTGATCCACGTCCACGAGGAAATAAGGAGGAGCAGGATGGATGAGTGGGGATGGTTAATTGTTATGGTTGATATGTATTAATTATTTTATTTGTGGTTATTTGATTACTGAAATTGTTATTATCATTATTATTATTAACAAATCTGCTTCTCTGACTTGCAATCCTTTTCTGCATATTTGATAAATTAATTTTGGTTACTAGGACTTTATGTCTCACTCCGTTATTATCAATGTTTTTTCAGGCGAGGTCTCTAATCCCATTAGTGGCAAAGGGAAGCAACCAGAGGCATAATCGTAGAGAACCTTGTAGGCCTCTTTCAGTACTGGTGTTGTAATGATCTCTATATTGCCATTCTAGGGCCCACATGTTTTGAAATACTACTTAAACTGTTTTGGGATGACTGTGTAATTTTACACATTATGATATTTTAAGGTTCGTTATAATATTTTGGTGGATCCACAAGTAAAACTTGTGTGGGATTGTTCTGGTACACACCCTTTTGATGTGAATTTAGTGTTGTAAAAACTCGTGGGCTTGTATTCTTCCGCTGAACAATTGTGCCCAGAGTTTTGGATTTTGTTATGATGAGTTTGTGGGTGAAATTTGTGCCCTGAATTCCATTGTGCATATATCGTAAGAAAAGAGTTTTTCCTTAATCTCTCGTTAATCTGGTTTAACGATTATATTATGGTTAATTATTGTTTTGTAAGGAAAGGTCTTTTCATTTTTCAAGCTTTAGCTATAATAAAAAGTTTGTGTATAGGCAATTGTTGGATTGTTGACTCCAGTGCCTCAGATCACATGACTAACAATAAGACTCTCTTCTCATCCTATACGCCTATCACCAAGGGAATGACTGTGTGGATTGCTAATGACTCAAAATCAGTTGTCATTGGAATTAGCACTGTTAAAATCTCTAATACACTTACTATTCATTTTGTTTTGCATGTTCCAAAGTTGAGATGTAATCTCCTATTAATCAGCCAATTAGCTAAGGAAGAAAGATCTCAGGGTAACTTCTTTGCTACTTACTGTTCTTTTTAAGATCTGTTGACGGGGATGATGATTGATAGTGCCAAAGAACTTGATAGTCTCTATTACCTGGATGAAAGTGACAATCATAGGGTCCAATCTTGCAATAAAGTGTCTCTTCCTCGAACTAGTGACTTGGAATTATTGCACAAGCGTTTAGGGCATCCCAATTTCAATTACATGTCTCAAATTTTTCCTTTACTCATTTCAAATGAAAATGAATATGTTTTTCATTGTGATTTATGTGAAAAGGCTAAACATCATCGTACTTTATTTCCAAAAAATCCATACACACCATCTCAACCTTTTTCCACGATTCACAGTGATCTTGTAATACCCCAAATTTTTATTAATAGTAATAATCCATTTATTTTATTTTATATAACCTTGGTGGGCCAAATACTTATAGTCTTAATTGCCTTAGGAATTTCCAGCTTATGCACTAAGAAAGAGGGTAGGTAAGAAGTCCACTACTTGTCAACCAAGTCACATTAAATTCACATCATGATTGATTGATTGAATTTAATATACCCTATTAATGAGATTAAATTCACATCATGATTGATTGATTGAATTTAATATACCCTATTAATGAGTTGGCAATGGTAAAAGAGCTCAAAGCTAAATCCTAATTTTAAGTTATAAATAGAGGTCTAGCCTAATCCTAATATTATTCTTCTCTTCTACTACATCCTCTATTCTTTCTCTTTGTCAATTATTCTTCTAAGAGACTAGCAAAACAGAGACTAGGTAATCCTAATCCCTAGAACAACCTTGTGTCTCGTACTTATTCTTTTTTTCTACATCCTATTTTGCTAATCCTAATTCTCATGAGTCTTAGGTTAGTTTTATATAAGTTTTGATAGGGTTGTTATATGTGAAATATATTATATGCAATCCTAATCCCTAGAACAACCTTGCGTCTCGTGCTTATTCTTTTTCTCTACATCCTATTTTGCTAATCCTAATTCCCATGAGTCTTAGGTTTTGTTTTATATAAATTTTGATAGATAAGCTTAATCCCTAATAATGTTCTCGTGATTTTCATTCAGTACATAAATCTTGTGGTTGTCTTCCTCTATGAGAACGTTGTTTTCTTCTTATGATATAATTCTAGTTGATCTCAGACTAGCCATAATTATCAATTATGTGCGTTTTAGCCTTGAGTGTTTTAGGCTTTGGCAATTGAATATACATATATTGCTTTTCTCATGTTCCGTGATAAGTTTTTGCAAAAGTCACATGCCATTCAACATCAAATCCCTATACGTTTTGGATTTTGGTATTTTGGTCTTTGGCAATTGAATAATATATGTTTCTTTTAGAGTAGCTTTTTACAAAGTCACCAATCTGTTTGTGCGTCTGACTGCATCTTTCAATTCAATTAATTGTGACTATTCCATCTTGTATGTGTAGCTTGCGGCACCAATTCCTCTTTTATTAGATATTACGTTACCACCATAATACCTCTTCCATAACCAGCATCCACGACAATTGCTTCAAGTGGAGTCCGGGCTTTCTTTTCATTAATTGCAATATACTACCTCCGGTCCTAATTATAAGAGCTAGTTGACTTTCTTTGGAGAGATTAAGGAAGCTAAATAAGTTACTTAATCATTTCATATGTTGTATATTTTTAGATTATATATTAATTTTTTAGTTAAACTAATTAGTTTGAAGAGCAAAATAAAAATAAAAATACTCCAAAGTAATTTAATTATCTTCCTTAACTTCTCCAAAAAAAGTCAACTAGCTCTTATAATTAGGACCGGAGGGAGTATTATGATAATATAATTTTAATGTTTATGCTAACTGTGTCTAATGCTATATTATTTAATAGTCTTTCTTTCTTATATAATATCTGTTACATAATGAAATAGGACATTATTAGATTTTATATCAAAATATCCTTGTATCTTACATTTACTTAAATAATAGAAAAGTATATAAAAGATAATTAAATAATAGAAATAATTTAGGAATTTTGTTATGAGTGTATTTTTTAAAATAATTTAACAGTGGGAGGATAGCTTTGGGATGGTACCTCCTAAAGTGATGAACACAACCCTTAGGCTTTATGCCTCAGATATATTATTTGATGTGAACTGATTATATACGCTCTTCCCAAAGTGGTGTCTAGCAGGTTTCCGGAACACTAGTAGCAACTTTAGGAAGAGGTGTGCACATTAGGACGAAATGTTTTATGGCCAATTTGATGTTTGATGATTTGTGACTGGTAGGTTTCCAAGTCTACCATAGTTCTCTTCCCACTAAACTAATTAGACTAGCAGGTTTCCAGGTCTAAGCAAATTTAATAAAGATAATGAATAATATTTGATTCGGTGTGAATATATATATGTATATGAATATATGATGAATATTGGAATTGATAGTTGGTTCAATCGCTATGTGATTATATATTTGATTTGATTAATTGTAATATCCCAGATTATTATTAATAGTGATGATATTACTATTATTAGTTATTATTAATAGCAATAACCCTTTTATTTTATTTTATATAACCTTGGTGGGCCAAATACTCCTAACCTTAATTGCCTTAGGAATTTTCTGCTTATACACTAAGAAAAACCAAGTCACATTAATTCAAATCATGATTGATTGAATTAATATGATATACCCTATCACATTAAATTCACACTATGATTGATTGATGACCATGATTGTTTTTAGGTAATAAGTCCAGTACTGCCAACCGAGTCACATTAATTCATATCATGATTGATTGAATTAATGTGATATATCCTATCACATTGAATTCACACCATGATTGATTAATTGAATTTAATACACCCTATTAATGAGTTGACAATAGTAGAAGAGCTCAAAGCTAAACTCTAATTTTAAGTTATAAATAGAAGCCTAGCCTAACCCTGAATATTCTTCTTCTCTCCTCCTATTCTCTTCTACTACTTCCTCTATTCTTTCTCTGTGTCAATTATTTTTCTAAGAGGATAGTAAAACAAAGACTAGGTAATCCTAATTCCCATGAGTCTTAGTTTGTTTTATATAAGTTTTGATAGGGTTACTATATATGAAATATATTATATGTAATCCTAATCCCTAGAACAATCTTGCGTCTCGTGCTTATTCTTTTTCTCTACATCCTATTTTGCTAATCCTAAACTTATTCTTTTTCTCTACATCCTATTTTGCTAATCCTAATCCCATGAGTCTTAGGTTAGTTTTATATAAATTTTGATAGGATTGTCATAGATGAAGTATATTATATATAATCCTAATCCCCATGAGTCTTAGGTTAGTTCTGTATGAATTTTTAATAGGATTGTCATATATAGAATATATTATATGTAATCCTAATCCTAAAACAATAGAAATTAATATTGAATATGTGTAGTTCTTTGCAAAGTCCATTAATATTGATTATAGTTGCCTTTGCGTTGCTCTGATTGACTTTAAGTAATTAAATAAATATATATATATATATATATATATATATATATATATATATATGTACATATACATACATACATACATACATACATACATACATATATATATATATATATTTCCTCTTCTCGTTTTACGTATTTGATTTCTTTTCTTTTTCTTTTTTTGCTTTTGCAAAGTTATTTGTGCGAATACGTGTTGTTGCTCTGGGTTCTCTGGACATGATCAATTACAATGTACTATGATAATAAACTATACCATATTATGATAGTTATGTCTATGGCTATATTATTTGATATTTCTTTTATTTATTCTTTCTCTATATAATATTTCCTCACAATAAAATGGGACATGAATAGATTATAGGTAAAATATCATCTTATCCTATATTTAATTAAATAATAGAAAAGTGTATGAAAGATAATTAAATAAGTATAAAATATTAATAAATTCAATTTGGGCACTTTAGTGCATGGAAACAATGTAGGGATTTTATTATGTGTGTATTTCAAATAATTAGCTTTACTCAGATAGGTATTTGAGTTATAATATGTGTTGGCTCGTGTATCGAATATTTGAATTACTATACTCTTGAATAATTTGAAAAGTCATGATGCCCTTGAGTAACCTATATATTCAATGAAGAAATCAATAATTGTGACAAGATTGAATTTCATGATTTTGTGTGATTGAAATGAATTAATAGTGGGAGGATAGCTTGGGACGGTACCTCCCAAAGTAATGAACACAACTTTTGGGCTTTACGCCACCGACGTGAAAAGATAATATCTGTTCTTCCCAAAGTGGTGTCTAGCAGGTTTCCGGGACATTAGTAGCAACTTTGGGAAGATGTGTGCACATTAGGAAGATATGTTTTATGGCCAATTTGATGATTTGTGACTGACAGGTTTCCGGGTCACAGGGTAGACTGGCAGGTTTCCGGGTCTATATGAAATTAATAAAGATAATGAATAATATTTGATTCGGTGTGAATATTTGTATGTGTATGTATACACGATGAATATTGGAATTGATAGTTGATTCAATCACTGTGTGATTATATATTTGATTTAATATATATATATATATATATATATATATATATGAGTTGTATAAATTATGTTTTGATTAGGATTACCAGCTTTTGCTGATGTTTGTGTTCATGGGCTGCGACGATCCTTCGGGGGAGCAGATTTTCAATGAAACAGGTTTCAAAGTTGGGCTATTGGGGCTAGCAGTGAGAAGTGAGGAAGAACCATGAGCAATTCTTGCTAGTTTCTTTTTTCTTATTTTATTTTACGCTTTGAATAAGACTTTTTTTATTATTATTTAAGTGTGGGTTTATGTTATTGTAATAAGGTAGCTTTGCACTTGTCCCAGTACAAGTGCGGCGGTAACACTTCCCAAATTTGGTTATTTTGAATTTCAGTAATTATTTCTGAAAATTATTGTAATTTTATGTTATTATAATTGTTAGAAAATTGGGGGTGTTACATTAATATATTTGAGCTATATAAATTGTGTTTTAATTAGGATTACCAGCTTTTGCTGATGTTTGTATTCTGGGCTGCGACAATCCTTCGGGGGAACAGAATTTCAGTGAAACAGGTTTCAAGGTTGGGGCTAGCAGTGAGAAGTGAGGAAAAACAGTCGGCTTATTCTAGCTAGTTTTATTCTATTTTATGCTTTAAATAAAACATTTTTATTTAAGTTTGGATTTATGTTAATGTAATAAGGTAGCTTTGCACTTGTCCCGGTACAAGTGCGGTGGTAAAACTTCCCAAGGTTATTTATTTCGAATTTCGGTAATCATTTATTAAAAAAATCATTGAAATTTTATGTTATGATAATTGTTAGAAATTGGGGGTGTTACAGATCTATAAGGACCTTCACACACACCAAACAGAGCACAATCAAAGTGGTTCATCACATTTATCGATGACCATACTCGTGTCAATTGGGTTTACCTGTTGAAAGATAAAATTGAGGGTATCAAACCTTTCTTACTTTTCATGATATGATTTGAACCAAATTTCAAAACCAAATATAAATTCTAAACATTAATGATGAGAATGAATACTTCAATCAAGCCTTATGCCCCTATCTACTAGTCAATGGCATTGTTCACAAAAGCACTTGTCCCAATACAAGCCAACAAAATGGCATTGTTGAATGAAAGAATCATCACATTCTTAAAACTACCATCCCAAAGCTATCCTCCCACTGTTAAGTTATTTAAAATACACACAAAATAGACTCCTAAATTATTTGTATTATTTACTTATCTTTTATATATTTTATATTATTTTAATTAAATATAGATATAAGGATATTTTGACCTAAATCTTTTCGTATCTTATCTTATTGCGTAGGAGATATTATATAAAGAAAGAGAAAATCAAATAATAATTAAATGAATAAAAGAGACGTGGACCCCACAAAAATGACGCACAGGGAACTCCATCCAGGCAGCAATTGTAGTCATGTGTATGTAATTCACGCACGAAGGCCGAGGCAGAGCCATGGTATTTACTCAAAAAAAAAAAAAGAAATGACGCACAGGGGAAATTCAATCCAAGAATTGGATATTCCATCATATGCGTATACAAGTCAAGCACGAAATATTGCTCAATCACAAAAAGACGCATGGGTATTCATATATAATTGAGGTACGCAAGCCGAGGTGAAACAATTATATTCATTTGATAAAGAAGGAATTCAACAAATTGATCACAAGTTATATTGTTTTAGGGATTAAGATTTCATATATAATAGCCCTATCGAAGTCTATATATAAAACTAACCTATTGTTCATGGGGATTAGGATTACCTGGTCTCCGTGTTGCTAACCTCCTAGAAGCATAATTGTCAAGAGTACATAATAAGGATGTAGTAGCGGACAAAAATAGCGGCAAAGCAAAGTATCCGGTGTTTTTCTAGGTTTAAGTGGTCAAACCTAAGTTTATAGTTAAAATCTATTCAAGGGTATTACATTCTACCCTCCTAAAAATAAGTTTCATCCTCGAAACTTAAATGTGTACCTTCTTCGAATAAAAACGGATGTTTATTGTGCATGTTGTCTTCTACCTCCCATGTTGCTTCTTCTACTTTTTGACTCCTCCATAAAACTTTAACTAGTTTGGTTAACTTGTTTCTCAACATTCTTTCACTTCTATCAAGGATCTTTACAGGACGTTCTTCATTGGTGAGGTTCTCATCTATCTTGATAGACTCGGGCTGAAGCTTGTGTGAAGGGTCTAGTATATATTTCCGGAGCTGGGATACATGAAAAACTTCGTGCACATTCTTTAATTCCATTAGAAGAGCTAGTCTGTATGACACTTCACCAATTCATTCAACAATCTCATACGGGCCAATATACTTTGGACTCAGCTTGCCTTTCCTTCCAAATCTCATTACCCCCTTCATCGGTGATACTCTTAAGAATACTTTTTCTCCCGTCTCAAATTCTATTGGTCGTCGTCGTTGATCTACATAATACTTTTGCAAATCCTGAGCTGTTTTCATCTTTTCTTGAATTACCTTCACTTGTTCCATTGATTCTTGAATCATATCTGGACCCACAATGTCGGCTTCTCGAAAGTCATTCCTACATAATGGGATCCTGCACTTCCTCCCGTACAATGCCTCATAGGGTGCCATATCAATACTCGCATGGTAGCTGTTGTTGTAAGAGAACTCGACCAAAGGTAAACACTTATCCCATGAGTGATTAAATTCCAACGCACAGGCTCTTAACATGTCCTCAAGAGTTTGAATCGTCCTCTCCGTCTGTCCATCTGTAGCAGGATGAAAGGTTGTACTATATTTGAGCTGGGTTCCAAAAGCTTGCTGGACCTTGATCCAGAAGTTTGATAAAAACCTCGTGTCTCTATCAGAGACTATGTCTTTTGGGACTCCGTGCAACCTTACTATTTCTCGCACATAGGCATCGGCCAACTAGTTCAAACCCCATGTGTTTTTCATCGCAATAAATCTTGCAGTCTTAGTCAACCTGTCAACTATGACCCAAATAGCGTTCTTATCCCCTCTGGTGTGTTTTTCATCGCAATAAATCTTGCAGTCTTAGTCAACCTGTCAACTATGACCCAAATAGCGTTCTTATCCCCTCTGGTTAGAGGTAAACCCGTGACAAAATCCATGGAAATCACTCTCATTTCTCTCTCGGTACTTCCAATAGTTGTAACACTCCTGCAGGTCGTTTGTGTTCGATCTTCACCTTTTGATAAGTCAAACATCTGGCCACAAATTCTGCTATTTCTCTCTTCATCCTAGGCCACCAAAAGCTCTTCTTCAAATCCTTGTACATTTTCACTCCTCCTGGATGAATTGAGTAGGGCGTATTGTGAGCTTCCTCTAAAATCTTTCTTTTTATGCTTCCATTATCGAGCGCGCATAATCTACTCTTGAACTTCATTGTGCCACCTTCATCAACTTCAAAGTCGATCTATAGCTTCTCCTTGGCTTTTCCTCTCTTTAATTCCTTGCAAAGAATCAGACGCTTGCACTTCGCGAATCTCATCAAAGATAGTTGGTTGAATGGTGAGAGCATTAAGCATGCCTTTTAACTCTGCGGGTAAAAGTACTTTAATCTCCAACCTCTTGAACTCTTCGCATAATTCATTGTGTATCACAAAAGCATTGAGGTTATGTCTCGATTTCCTATTAAATGCATTGGCCACTACATTGGCCTTTCCTTCATGGTATCAGATTTCGAGATCATAATCCTTAATCAATTCTAGCCACCTCCTTTGCCTCATGTTAAGCTCCTTCTAGGTGAAGATATACTTCAAGCTCTTGTGATCCGTGTATGAACACAATTAGGCTTTATGCCTCGATATATATTTTTGATGTGAACCGATAGTATCCGTTCTTCCCAAAGTGGTGTCTGGCAGGTTTCCGAGACACTAGTAGCAACTTTGGGAAGAGGTGTGCACACTAGGAAGAAAATGTCTTATGGCCAAATTTGATGATCTGTGACTGGCAGGTTTCCGGGTCATAAGGTAGAATGGCAGGATATCCGGGTCTACCATGGTTCTCTCCCCACTAATTAAATTAATTAAAGAATAATAAAAATGTTTTATTGGATATATGTGTAGTGTGTGTGTGTATATAAATGGTATTTTTATTATGTAAATATTTTGTTCTCTCTACATTATCTTTGTTTTATTAGGATTACTAGCAATTGCTGATGTTTGTATTCATGGGCTGCGATGATCCTTCGGGGGAGCAGAATTTTAGTGAAACAGGTGTCAAGGATTGGGACTAGCAGTGAAAAGTGAGGAAGCATAGTCAGCTGATTCTGTTTATTTTATTTTATTTTATTTTGTTCTAATTAAAAACACTTTTTTTTTTGCTTAAGTTGGTTTTCATTATTGTAATAAGTAGCCTTGCACTTGTCCCAGTACAAGTGCGGCGGTAATACTCCCCAAGGTTGTTTACTTCGAATTTCAGTAATTCATTTATGAAATCATTTAAATTTTAGGTTAGTATAACTGTTAGAAATTGGGGGTATCATAGGAGCAAACCACAGTTATCCTTACTAAAGAACTACCCAAGGATGGGTTCCAATGCCTGATTGACAAGTTGAACTTGATTGACATCTACAGTTCAATTTGAGGAGAGTGTAAAATCTAGAAAAGTAAGAAGAAATCTCCACTTTCAAAAATATATAGCTGTCACTATGCCTAGCTCTCTCCCCCTGTATCTAACCGGCTGTAACTATTATCCTCCTCCTCTATCTATCAAGTTGTAACTATTTGTGTCGTAGTTGTCATTTGTGTATATATATTGTTGGAAATTATGCCCTAGGAGCAATTCATTGTACTTTGGATATTTAAGTTATTTAAAGTATTCTCTTTTGTTATCATTTTTGTTTGCATGTTCGTATTGATAACTGCATCCCTGGATAATCTTATAGATTATCCTAAATGTCCCTGGTCGGTCATCTACACAGGAGTGAAGATGAAATAAGACCAGTATGACTTTGATGAGGTATGGAGATACGAATCAAAGTCATGGGCACTTGTAAGAGTACAAGGTGCTAGACCGACCCACTATGAGAAAGTTGCATGGATTAAGTCGTAAGCTTATCTCATGTATAACCGCGTCACGACGCCCTATGACCTGAGACCATCATAGATTCCTACATGATGAGTCACTGGTCTTTGACCTAGTCAAAAGTCACCTTTGACCGGGTGATGATAAAGGCTCGGATCGGGATCAGTGGTTTTCATGCGGAGGAATGTGAGTGGTCAAGATGGGATTTGTCCCTCACATATGTAGAGAGATAATGCTGGGCCCCTCGATGAGTGAGTCTAAGAAATGTATGGCCATACTGTGATGGAAAAGAGTTTCCATTTCACTTATTAGACTACTCGAGAATCGAGAAAGCAATGATCAAGAAAAGGAAGTTGACATTATCCATGCCTCATCCTTGACCAAATTATCGCGTGACAAAATGGACGTGACATGGTTGTACGATAGGTAGTATCGTGTCATCGATCCCCATGTGAATTGGGTAGTCGCAATGTCTTGCTAGAGGCCGCTTGCGACTTGTGGGCTGATACAGTGTTGGCCCACTGCCAATCTCATATGGGCCTGCAGGGTCGCACACAAGAATAATCCAACACGGGTAAAAGTGTCCAGATTCATTGAATCTCATATTAATCTGAGATTAAATGAATATTAAATTTGATCTAGGATTTATATATATATATATATATATATATATATATATATATATATATATATATATATATATTTCGAAATTAATATATATATTATAAATAGAGATTATAATATTATATATGATATTTGTTTAGTATTTAATTTATTTGATAAATTAAATATCTGAAACAAATAGAGATATTGTATCTCATTTAATTTCGAATAAAGATATCATGTATCTGTTTAATATAAAATTGAGAAATGCTATCTCAGATTTAATTAAATGGATAGATATCATATCTCGGATTTAATTTATAATGATAAATTAAATCAAAAGGCTTTAAATTTAGATTTAATCTAAATTCAAGATTCGGATTTCAAATCTGGCTTTTAATATATTTGATTACATTTATGAGATAGATTTAATTACTATATTAAACAGATTCAAAATTCAAATTTCAAAATTAATGAGGATTAATTTTGATTATATAATACGCCTATCGGGTTTAGAAAAACCTACAGGATTTTTCAGTCGAGCGTATTAGAAAGCCGCGAGAAACCCTAGAGCGTAAAAGGAGAGAGACGCACAACGCACAATTCGAGGCGCTAGCACGCTGCCGTAGCCGTGTTCGGGGATTGTTCGTGTGGATACCGGTAGAGGAAGAGGATTCTAAGAGTCGTCTTCTGTTGATCGAGGAGGTAGCCCACCTGTTAAAGAAAGAAGGAGACACGAACGAATTCTCCAAAGGTATGATTCGGATTCCTAAGTCTTGATTTAAATGCACCTGAGTGATCCTCGGGATGGGATTCGTAAGAAATTTTAATCCGCTGCGTGTACGGATCCCAACATATATATAGGTATAATCTGTCGATGTAAGGCAAGAAATATGTTTGTCCCAATTATTCTCTTCATTCACTTTGTCCCTTAATTTTAAAAATCATGTTTTCAGTCCTTTAACCCTAACATAACCATTCTTTAATCATGATTTTTTTTAATAACCATCATTGTTATTTTGGAAAGGAAAAAACTTATATCCGGTTTCTGATATAATGAATATCTATTAACCATTGTATCTTTAAATTATATTATCATTAATGGCATAGCCCACCCTTTCTCTCTTTCGTCTTCACATTTTCATCCAAACTTTAGACAATACCTTTTATCCACTTGCCAACTTCTGAGTTCTACAAATCTTAATGTAAGTTTCTCTTGCCCTCCATGCCCACTCGAAGGAACAACCCAAGAAATCAAAACAAGTCAACCTCGATGAAGAGAAGAGATATGAAATCAGATCTTGCTACCTAGCAGCTTGCTGCTATGAAAGTTTTCTTTAAGATCAAAACTCGTTTGCATTGTTGGGTTGTCATCGTTGACAAAGGATTGATTGGCGACTTTTGTTATTCCAATGAAGACAACATCTAAATTTTGTGGTGTTGTGCAGTCCTTCAATTTGTTGTCTATGAATAGGGATGAAGAAGAGGACTTAGAGATGAATAATGGAAAAGCTAACGCTATCAACAATGATTTAGAAATGACATTTTTCATTGGGAGCTGGATATTCAATAATATATCAAGAACTGAATGAAAGTTTTTTCTTTTTGAAAAATAAACTTAATATGTTAGCATTGAAAATATTTTTTCAACATTTAAAATCTCAATATCAACCACATGAAGTTAAAGAATTAAATGTATACTTTTAGTTAGAGCTGTCAAAACGGGCCACCCCGGCCCGTTAGGCCCTAACCCGTGCGGGCTAGGGCCAAAAAGCCCACTTGTTAAATAGCCCGCACGGGCCAAAAACCTATATAACCCTAAGGGTTAGGGCCAGCCCGCAAGCCAAAAATAATTTTAGAATAATCAACTTAAGCTTAAATAATCAACTTTATTTCCAACCAGAGTATTATTTACAACCATTCATTATCTGGTGCTGTTAATAGTATACTAGCACTAGTAAGTAAATTGTCCTCAGCATGATAGTGAAAACGTAGATTTTACCTGAAAACAGAAGAAGAATGAAAAATCGTAAAACGTAAAATCGTAACATAGTAAAAAATTGTTGGTTGAAATTGTAAGAGGCCCCATCTATGAGAACAAGAGTTTAATAAATAGATTAGTTTCAACTATTAAATTCACTTGTGGATATTTTTAATCAAATAAAAAAAAATTAAAGTTAGATGATTCTGTTTACCTCATGTGATCACAAGTTGAGTGAAAATTTTTGTCTTTTTATTTGCCATTTGCAATAAAAGAAAAATACCAAAGAGCCTTTATCCATAAATATGCACATATTGTGAATTTAGGTAAAGATTTTAGATTTTCTAGTCATGCATGTATTGTATTCGGCAATCAATGAATCTGAAACAAAAACAGCAAAATAAAAATTACGAGTAGTATACCGAATTTTTTGATAAAATCTGATGTTAAATAAACATTTATGCTTTGAAATTAATTTCGTTTCTTTTAGAAGATGAATATAATAATAGAAATCCCAAAAAAAAAAAAAGAAAGATATACACACATATCCAACGAATATATAATCTTCTAATGTATTTATGATGCTCATGTTCAAGTGATGCATGAATAAATAATAAATACGAAGTACTTAAAAAAATTGCTTATCCACAGCAAAATTAAAACAGTTCAATTTTTTTTTTTAAACGATGATTACAAAGCTACTAAGAAAAACAAATTACATTACGAATTGGTAAGAGAACACTTGTAGCCGGATGAATTGGTGATATGCTACTGGATCCATCTTGTTCAAGTTTTTTTTTTGGCCCGCGGGTGGCCCTATCATAGCCCAAGGAGAGTGGGGGTTATGTTGGGCTAGGGCCAAAACTAATCCCATCATATGGGGGCCAAATATTAATGGGGCTAAAAATAGGGCTTAATGAGCTGGCCCGTGGGGCTCAGCCCATTTTGACAGCTCTACTTTTAGTTTAATATTCTAAATAGTTGCCCCACATAATGGGGGAGGATACGTGTTCACAATGTCAAAAAGGTGATGATATGAATTGGGGGAAAAAAGGTATGAGATCGATACGATTGTCAATTATATCATTTTGGCCAACTATTTTATTATAATTACATCTAATTTTAATTATTAGGTTTAGTACAATGTTTTACACTTATTTTAGTTTTGATCGTTAAAAACAGTAGTCTGACTAACTCTTCAGGCAAAAATAAACTTAAGACCAAAACCTACTGTAGCCAAAACCAAGATTTGCCAATAACCCTTTTCTGTTTTGGTAATATCCTAGATTATTATTAATAGTGATGATATTATTATTATTAGTTATTATTAATAGCAATAACCCATTTATTTTATTTTATTTTATATAACCTTGGTAGGCCAAATACTCCTAACCCTAATAGCTTTAGGAATTTTTTGCTTATGTACTAAGAAAAACCAAGTCACATTAATTCAAATCATGATTGATTGAATTAATGTGATATACCCTATCACATTAAATTCACACCATGATTGATTGATGACCATGATTGTTTTTAGGTAATAAGTCTATTACTGCCAACCAAGTCACATTAATTCATATCATAATTGATTGAATTAATGTGATATACCCTATCACATTGAATTCGCACCATGATTGATTGATTGAATTTAATATACCCTATTAATGAGTTGACAAGAGTAAAAGAGCACAAAGCTAAACCCTAATTTTAAGTTATAAATAGAGGTCCAGCCTAACCCTGAATATTCTTCTTCTCTTCTACTATTCTTTTCTACTACTTTCCCTACTCTTCCTCTGTGCCAATTATTCTTCTAAGAGGCTAGTAAAACGGAGACCAGGTAATCTTAATCCCCAGAACAACCTTGCATCTCGTGCTTCTTCTTTTTCTCTACATCCTATTTTGCTAATCCTAATCCCCATGAGTCTTAGGTTAGTTTTATATAACTTTTGATAAGGGTTGTTATATATGAAATATATTATATGTAATTCTAATCCCCAGAACAATAGGAGTTAATTGTTGCATGTCGATCTCAATCTTTGTGAAAAACCCTTAAATGTGTTGCTGCATTTGTATATGTATAAGGGTTAAGGAGCAAAATTGCCAACGAACTATTAGGCCAGGAGCATCTAGCACAATTAAGTTTTAAGGGTATCAATAATACCAACAAACAATTAGAATTGTAAAAAAATCACAATCTGTCAGTTACTACAGTAACTTCCGTTATGATCTCTCTTTTTTTTCTGGTCAAGGTCGAGAAGATGCAGGCTCCAACAACAAATCTGAAACTGAAATTCATCATCAAACTACCCATCCTCAGTCGAAATTTTGCTTGTGAGCGCGAAGAAGGCTTAGTAATTAAGATGAGCAGTAACTTGGACCCCACGGTCTTTGCTGGACGAGCTTCGAAACTTTGACAAAGGGGGTTTCTTCGACCTTGGCCACCCTCTTCTCAACCGCATTGTCCAGGGTTTTGTTAAAGCTGCTGGGGTAATTAATTAAACTCCTTCTCTTTCCCTTTTACTACATTATCGTTAATTCAGTCTTCAATGTATTATATCTGGTTGAAGGATTAGCAAATTTAGGGAAAGAAAATGGTGTATGTATAGATGCAAAACGGTCCGTCGGTCCCTAACATGGGAGACCGCTAGAAATCAGTTTCTCTAAAATAAGAAATCAGTGTCTCACGAAGCTTATTTTATGGCCATTGAAGGTTCACTAACGATTCTTCATCGCACTTTTTCTTCATCGCATGAAGTTCGACTGAGGATGGGTAGTTTGATGATGAATTTTAGTTTCAGATTTGTTGTTGGAGCTGCATCTTCTCGACATTGACCAAGGGAAAAAAAAAAAGATCATAACGGAAGTTACTGTAGCAACTTACAAATTGTGATTTTTTTTATCATTTGAATTGTTTGTTGGTATTATTGGTACCCTTAAAACTTAATTGTGCCAGATGCTCCTAGCTTAATAGTTCGTTGGCGATTTTGCTCCTTAACCCTATGTATAAATATGTTTTCCTTTTCGGTTAGCATGAATCACTTTATGAAAGCAAAACTCCTCACCTCCTTGTATACATATATTTCTCCTTCTTGATTTACATTTAACTTTTTAAAACCCTTTGTCATTGAATATACATGTACACTTTGGGTGCCTCAGTTTTCGTAATTGAAACTTACATATATTCTTTATTAATATATATAATACCTTACATCTTTTGCCTTGGGTGCTTCAGCTTTTGCATGTATGTATGTATATATGCATGTGTGTGTGTATGTATATATCCTTTTTAATTTGTCCAATTTGCACCTATGTTAAAATATATATGTGTTCTCTTTTAAATGGTTTTACCTTGGGTTTTTATAATTTAATAAATAGCAGTATATATACTCAGTTTAGTTTTCGTAAATTTGAGAAATCTAGTTTGTGTGATTGAAATTTATAAATGCTTTCATATATATATATATATATATATATATATATATGGGGAAATGATTTGTGCAGTCACTGCACCTAAGGTTTTTTCCAGTGAATATAAAACAACGCAGTTTAGTTTAATGAACATTGATTAAAAAAATATTAAAAAAAAAACTCATTCTCTCTCTCTCTCTCTGCTTCACCTCTCTCTCGGCCTCCCCGTTTTCTGTTCGAAAATCGACTTCCGCCGACCTCTGTTCGAAAATCGACCTCCGCGGATCTGCTTCTCCCACTGGGAGCTCCTTCTTTGGCAATCCTGCAAATCCGGATCTGGACAATTTGGGTTTGACGGTGTTGAACTCGGACTCTTCGTTACCCAGAGAAAGGACTAAGAGATCGGAGATGCTGTTGAAGAACGAAAACTCGGGCTTATTCTTCAAAACATGGGTGATGGCGGCAACGTGGGATTTGACTAACCTTAATTCCAAACTCATTCCAAACAAGAGAGAGGTGAAGCCGAGAGAGAGAGAGAATGAGTTTTTTTTTTTCAATGTTCATTAAACTGTCGTTTTGTATTTACTGGAAAAAACCTTAGGTGCAGTGACTGCACAAATCATTTCCCCTATATATATATATATATATATATATATATATATATATTTATTTATTTATTTATTTATTTCATTGAGAAATCCATTTATCATGTGAGTGTATTTAAAATAATTTAAATCGTAGGAGAATAACTTTGGGATGGTAGCTTTTAAAGTGATGAACACAACCCTTAGGCTTTATGCCTCGATATGTTATTTGATGTGAATTGATTATATCCGTTCTTCCCAAAGTGGTGTCTGACAGGTTTCCGGGACACTAGTAGCAACTTTGGAAGAGGTGTGCACATTATGACGAAATGTTTTATGGCCAATTTGATATTTGATGATTTGTGACTGGCAGGTTTCCGGGTCACAGGGTAGACTGGCAGGTTTCTGGGTCCAAATGAAATTAATAAAAATAATGAATGATATTGATTCGATGAGAATATATAGATATGAAGAATATTAAGGTGTGCATGGTAACACTCCCAGAACGACTTTTTCCTTAATTTTTGTGCCCCGGAACAAAAATGGATGGGAATTGTGTTTGGTAAATCTGTTTGTTTTTTACTCTCATGATGGACCGGTTTATTTTTTATGCTGGGGAGTAAAAAAAAAAAGCTAAAAATTTTGACTTCTTTATTCCAGGGCAAAAAATCAGAATTTATTTTTCCCTTAATCGAAGTAGAAATTTACCCTCGTTCACTACCACCATCGCCCCACCACCACCGCCGTTGCCACCCCCAACACCACCGCCGCCCCACTGATAATTGAATATTATTACACTTATTTGTATCTCTTGGTGAATAAATTTAGGATTGTTTAGTCATTAAATAATGGATTTTATTACCTAATTGAGCTTTGAGCTTTTAATTGGATTTAATTCATTTTTATGATTAAATTCCAGATTTACAGTTATTTAGTATTTTCGTCATAACTTTTGATCTAGATATCTGGTTAGCCTGATTCTTCTTTCTTTTTTTAGATGATTCAGAGAGCTACAATTGTTATGAAGACTCGGAAGGCTGATTCGGACAAGAAGATGGACGAAATCGGAGCTAAAGACAAACGCATTTTTCTGGATTTTTATTTTGCTCGAATTTTATAATAAAAGACCAATTTTTAAAGGTTTCCTTTTTTATAGGGATTTCCTATTGATTAGGGGTTTCCTATTTATTAGAGGTTTCCTATTCTTTAGAGATTTTCTATTTATTAGAGGTTTCCTATTTTTAGTCATCTTTCCTATATAAGGAAAATTAGATGGTGGCTACAAACATATTCTCAATTACCCTTTATGGGTTTTTCAGATTAAATTAGAAGCTTTTTATTTTCTTTGAGTTGTTCTTCATGTTCTTCTTCATCTTTTTTTCTGCGTTTTTCCTAGCCATGCTTGGCTAAGCTTCTTTGATTGACCCAATGTTGAGGATTCCATGATTCGTCCAGAGAACTTGTGCTTTATCGGTGATTTAACTCGTTTCTATTTTCATCTTATCGGATCTGATTTCTAAAAATAGTTCGAATATTAGATTTAATATTTGGTTTGGTTCATCCCAAGGACTGAGTTCGAACTAGGTTTTAAGTTTTGCTGTGCGATTGCACAGTGGGACGCCGCTGTTCGAACATATTCTAGGCGATCGTCTAGTCGAGGGATTTTCTGGGCGAATGCAGAGATCTCGGTTCGTCCAGAGCCAAACGTGGGTTATTTATATTTCGTTCAATGATGGAAGTCTCTAGAATCTGAATGTTGGGTTGATTGATTTTAATCTGTTTCTTCTCATTTTCTTATATTCTATTTTATCTTTGCTTCATTTAAATGGCATTTCTATTTTAATTTATTACTTTAAAAATCAAAAACCCAATCCTCCCTTATTTTCATTGCATTTGCATTGCGTTTAGATTACTTAGGATTCAATAAAAGGCTCCTCAAAAAGAGAGAACGATCCTAGGTTTGCTTATACGCAATCATTGGTTAATTGTTGATTATGGACCCCAAGGCTAATGACGAAGGTCTCCATCAAATGGCGTCGTTGCCGGGGAGCTAAGTAATTGGCTCCCTAGGTGATTTAATTGTCAAATTCACTTTCGACAAGGGGTTTCTCTTGTGAAGCTTATTAGATTTGCATTTTTGATTTTTTTTTAATTATTGCATATAGTTTAGGATTTTTGCATTTAGGTAGCTTGCATATAATTCATTGCATTGTCTTAACTTGGTAGCTTCTGTGTGGTGTGTTTGTATCAAATTTGATATGATTTTGGGCTTATTTGTTTGAATTCACCATGTCTCCAAGTTAATTCATAGCATACTTGCATCTTTAATCATTTTCCAAAAAAAAAATCTTCTTTTCTTTTTCACTTGCATTTGTATTTTATTAGATTCCTTTTCTTAGTTTTTTATAGTTCATAGTTAGATAATTTTCTTGTAATTCCTTGGAAATTAATTGTATTGAAATTTCATGGCTTGGTTTTATGGCAATCATAATCTACCTTTCAATTCTCACTCTTTTGTAAGCAATCAAGAATGTCATGATCCTTTCCACCATCCATTACATGAACCATACCACCAACCTCCATTTCAACAATATCATCAACCCTCTTACTTACTACACCATCCTTCATTCCATCCCACTTCAGAACCATGTCATCCATCTCATGAATCCCAATACCCATTTGAGCCACCTTATAGACCTCATTTTCAACCATGTGTGCCCAACCAAGATCCTTCATTTTGTGAAGTCATTGGAGATTATCAAAATCAAACGGCTTGGGTTGTAAATGAAGAGTGGTCACATAAGGAGAACCTTCATCAACAAATGGAATCTCTTTGTAGAATAATGGAACAACAAGTGAAATGGTCTGAGAGATTAGCAAAGGAAATTGAGTTGGAGGCACAAGTGTTGAAAATGAAGTTTCCTTCTATCATGGGCACACATGCACAAGAAGTGAAACAATTACAAAAGCGCAATGAAGAGTCCTCTCTCCCATTTGGTAATGATCATATCCTTATAGAAGTAGACTCTCCTAATACTTTGACCAATGAAGCAATTCATGATTTCAATGATAATGAGGTGGACGAGGAAATCATTGTTGAATCCCCTCAATTGTTTGGAAATGTAATTGCTCAACCAATTGGCTTTAGTAGTAGTGATTCAATTGTACTTGTTGATGAGTGTGTTCCTATTACTTCATGTGATGCTTTAACTGATGAAAACGCTTCTCTTCATAGTACTAGTGATGATTGCAATAACTTGAATGACATATTTTCATGCTGTTGTGAAGAATATCAAATATGTGTAGATTGTTATCATGAAAAATGTCATTTACTTGTTGAGCTTCAAAAGAAAGCATTTAGTGAAGTAGTTGATTCTACCATTGATCATAATGCACCCTCTTGTACTATTGATGATAGTAAGCATGTCAATTTTGAAAAGGTTGAATCAAGCATGGATGCCAATGTTGTTGAAGATGTTCTTGCTCAATGGTATGTTGATTATCCTGATTTTGCTTGGATAAGTAATTCTGCCAATTCTGCATGTTCTGATAATGAATGGTGCCCTATTTGCACTGAGATTAATGCTGCATTATTTGGTGATTCTGACTTACTTAGTGATTCTGCATTACTTGTGGATTCTATTATTGATGTGAGTGAGAAAGATCATAGCCTAGAATACCAAATGCATAAAATTCCCATTGGATTACCCCCTTGTAATCTTGTTGGTGACAAAGATTCTGAAATTTTGATTGATAAAATCCTGCATGTTGATCAATCTTTCCAACAAGTACTTTCTTCTGATTTGCCACCTGATTTAGAAAAACAAGATAATTGTTTTGAATCTTTACACATTCCAGGTGGTGATGATTTGAAAACTTCGCTTCATTCTTCCACTCTTTTCCCTTCCATCTCTTGTGATTGCAATGATGATGTGATGTACTCCAACACTAAGTTGGATTCCACACCTTCCATTTTGCAAGCACAAGAGAATTTTCACAATATGACTGGTTGCTTGACTCCTACTGATGGGAGTATCATTGATTTCCTTGGATGTGATAGTTACTTGGAGAGTTTGGAACTTAACATGACCTTAATTCACTTGAAATCTCTCCATGTCTCTATTTTTGGATGGGATACTGCTATTTGCTTGTCTTATTTGCAGGCACATTCTTGGAAAGGTTGTCGATGGAACCAACATCCACCGTACATTCTTGGGCCTTTTCCAATAGATCCTGAGCCACCTCCACCAAGGAAATTCAATGTGGGAGAAGAAGTTTCAAGGGAAAAATTCATGATTCTCATCAAAGATGAGAACTTCTCCTTCAAGCGACTCAAGATACTCTAACAAAGGTTGTCTCTTTCCTTACTTCTTTTCTTCCTAATTCATATGATTATTTGGGCTTAATTGTTGTATGAGGAAGATAAGTGTGGGGGAGGGACACAATTCAGTATAAAACTAGAAATAATATAGTTTAGTAGGTAAAAAAAAAAGTTTTTATGAATAACACGCTCTCTTTCTATGATTGCTCTACCTCTTGTGAACCTTGACATCTTGGTTTTGATGGATCCTTCTTTTTGAGGCTGAATTTTTGGACTCTTGGATTATATTTCTTGGTAGTAAATTTTGGGATGTTGGTTGCATGATTTGGTATTAACCTTTGTGAGATTTTGGGCCTGCATGAATGGAATTCATCTTTTACCATTCTTTCTTTCATGTGTGCATCTACTCATGATTTGTGTTCTCTAGAACTTGCTCTTTTTCTTTTTTTTAAGCTAATTTTTCACTTACGTGCATAAGTATGATGGAAGCTTGTTTTTTTCTTTCATTTTCCCATTTTGGCCAAATAGCCTTTCCCTTACATTATATTCCCTTTGCTAGCCCCTTTGTGCCTTCTTGACTCATTCTTTTTTAAGCCACATTACAAGCCTAAGCGTAAAACCATTTCATTCCGCACCTTGAAAATTTATTGAGTATTGGTTTCACCTTGGTTTTGTGTTTCAGTATGGGGGTTGCCCAGGTGTGCAACATTTTAAGTGTGGGGGGAGTATTTGATTTTGATTTTGTGCCATTCATCATTTGGCATTAATGTTGGTCATTGTGATTCTATACCCAAAAAAAAAAAGTACAAGAAAAAAAGTACAAAAAAAAAAGAAGAAAAGAAAAAGAGAAAGAAAAAAAAAGAAAAAAAAGGGGAAAGAAAATACATAGAAATATGAGTGAAGTGAAATAAAAGTTTTCATACATAGAAAATGATTGTGTAATCAGTGCTCTTCTTGATATTTTTTGGTGCTTAGCCTCTCATTCCATACTATTACCTACCTTCACCCTAACCCCATTACAACCTTTCATAACAAGCTCTCTTAATTTGTGCATGCATGTGCTATGAGTAGTGGAGACGTAGAAATTAAGTAAGCTTATGGTAGGACAATTTTCTTGAGTAGAATTTGAGTGATACACTTATTGACCCTAGACACTTGAGAGATTGATTGAGGGCATTCTTGAGAGACTATCTTGTGTGATTAGCATCATTGATTGAGATTGCCAGGATTTGTAATTTGAGATCAAAGAAATTTAGTCTTGATTGGTTGATCTTGAGAAGCTTTGTGACCTTTGTTCAATTTTTGAAGTTTGGCAATTGTTAAAAAGAAGAAGTTTTTCTTTTATTTTATGTTATTTTTCTTTTAATTTTGCCCAGGAGTGCAAAAGGATAAGTATGGGGGAATTTGATAATTGAATATTATTACACTTATTTGTATCTCTTGGTGAATAAATTTAGGATTGTTTAGTCATTAAATAATGGATTTTATTACCTAATTGAGCTTTGAGCTTTTAATTGGATTTAATTCATTTTTATGATTAAATTCCAGATTTACAGTGATTTAGTATTTTCGTCATAACTTTTGATCTAGATATCCGGTTAGCCTGATTCTTCTTTCTTTTTTTAGATGATTCAGAGAGCTACAATTGTTATGAAGACTCGGAAGGCTGATTCGGACAAGAAGATGGACAAAATCGGAGCTAAAGACAAACGCATTTTTCTGGATTTTTATTTTGCTCGAATTTTGTAATAAAAGACCAATTTTTAGAGGTTTCCTTTTTTATAGGGATTTCCTATTGATTATGGGTTTCCTATTTATTAGAGGTTTCCTATTCTTTAGAGATTTTCTATTTATTAGAGGTTTCCTATTTTTAGTCATCTTTCCTATATAAGGAAAATTAGATGGTGGCTACAAACATATTCTCAATTACCCTTTATGGGTTTTTCAGATTAAATTAGAAGCTTTTTATCTTCTTTGAGTTGTTCTTCATGTTCTTCTTCATCTTTTTTTCTGCGTTTTTCCTAGCCATGCTTGGCTAAGCTTCTTTGATTGACCCAATGTTGAGGATTCCATGATTCGTCCAGAGAACTTGTGCTTTATCGGTGATTTAACTCGTTTCTATTTTCATCTTATCGGATCTGATTTCTAAAAATAGTTCGAATATTAGATTTAATATTTGGTTTGGTTCATCCCAAGGACTGAGTTCGAACTAGGTTTTAAGTTTTGCTGTGCGATTGCACAGTGGGACGCCGCTGTTCGGACATATTTTAGGCGATCGTCTAGTCGAGGGATTTTCTGGGCGAATGCAGAGATCTCGGTTCGTCCAGAGCCAAACGTGGGTTATTTATATTTCGTTCAATGATGGAAGTCTCTAGAATCTGAATGTTGGATTGATTGATTTTAATCTGTTTCTTCTCATTTTCTTATATTCCATTTTATCTTTGCTTCATTTAAATGTCATTTCTATTTTAATTTATTACTTTAAAAATCCAAAACCCAATCCCCCCTTATTTTCATTGCATTTGCATGGCGTTTAGATTACTTAGGATTCAATAAAAGGCTCTTCAAAAAGAGAGAACGATCCTAGGTTTGCCTATACGCAATCATTGGTTAATTGTTGATTGTGGACCCCAAGGCTAATGACGAAGGTCTTCATCACCCACCACCACCGCCCCACCACCATCACCACCACCCCACTTCCATCACCACCACCATCGCCGCCGCCACCACCCCACCCCCCACCGCCACCGCTGCCACCTCGCCGCCACCACCGCCACCGCCACCACCTTACCACCACCGTCACCGCCCCACCACCACCATCGCCGCCTCGCCGCCGCCACCACCACCACCCCACTACCACCATCGCCGCCGCCACATAAATAATTTTTTAAATATAAAAATTACATTTAAGTTTATTTGTAAAGTATAATAATTATATTAATTATTAAAGAAAAGGATAAAATGGTAAAAATAACTCATTAATCCTTCATCTTCCTCCCTTATTATTTTTTTAACTGCCAAATAAGGGGAGGAAAAATGTGTTACTAAACGTAATTCTGATTCTCGGAGTAAAAATAAAATGGGTTAACAAACGTAATTCTGATTCTCAGAATTCTTCCAAAGCACAGAATCAGAAAAAACTGTTTCATTTCAGAAATAGTGCTGGGCAACAGAATGGTTGCCATGCACACCCTTAAAGTTGATATTTTAGATTATATATATGTATATTATATTTTTTTAATCATCATGTAAATATTATTATTATTATTATATTATATGAGAAGTGAGGAAGAATAATAAGCAATTCTAACTAGTTTTTTTTTTCTTATTTTATTTTAGGCTTTAAATAAGACTTTTTATTTAAGTGTGGATTTATGTTTTTGTAATAAAGTAATCTTACACTTATCTCGGTACAAGTGCGACGGTAACACTTCCCAAATTTAGTTATTTTAAATTTCAGTATTTATTCATAAAAATCATAATAAATTTTATATTATTATAATTATTAGAAATTTGGGGTGTTACAGTTTTTTTAGTTAACGTTTCAAAAATATATTCTTGTAAGTGGTATAAAACTCTTCTTATATATTTACATTCATACGTTTGAAAAGTAGTTGTCCGCTAATCCAAAAAATTAAGAAGCATTCTTTCATTGCCGTTTTCCCTTTTGTCATTATTTTGCTTATTTGGTGAGGATTTCCGTGTCCTCCTCCTGTGTTTCATTCTTTCATTAATCCAAATTATCCTGGGGTTCTTCGTTCCGGTAAGATTCTATGTTATTACTTAATAGTACTCTATTCCACTTCGTCTCCGGCCTGAATTAGTATATTTCGCAATCAATCATTCGGTGCCTTGAAGAAATCTATGATATTCCGTCGGCTTATATTTTCTAGCTGCCGGTCACTTTGACCCGGAATCATTATAATTACTTACTGTCCTTCCGGTGGAGTGAAGGACTGCTTCCTGCGGAACAAGAGACGCTGCTGACCACAGGAAAATACTTCTCTCCTGTGACCGTCAGTTCTTTCCCGAAGTCAATTAAATTCATCCATTGTATAGTTACTCTGTTTTCAGTATTCCTTTGCACTAATGATCTAATACGATGAAGGGATTCGATAAGGATCCCATATAATCCCCTTCTATTCTTACCTTTGGTATCTGGGAAAGGAACCCCTTCCTTCCAATTTGTGATTTCGATCATGGATAACGAAATTCTTGAATTTGACATTGGGTTGGGTGGAGAAGGAGATGGCCTCGGCGACGATGATGGGGTAGACATGGAGCAACCCGTCGACGATGACGATTTGGCCTATAGCCCTGCTCCTAGCAGTGGTGGTGGAGGTGCTATTGGTAGTGGTGAGATATATCTTCCTGAGGGTGACCTCTCGGATCTCGAACCTTACGAGGGTATGGAATTCGAGTCTGAGGAGGCAGCGAAGGCCTTCTATAACTCCTACGCGCGTCGTGTTGGATTCAGTACCCGTGTCAGCTCATCTCGCCGTTCCAGACGTGATGGAGCTATTATTCAGAGACAATTTGTTTGCGCAAAGGAGGGTTTCCGCAATTTGAATGAGAAACGCACCAAGGATAGAGAGATTAAGCGCCCACGAACTATCACCAGAGTGGGATGCAAAGCTTCCTTGTCTGTGAAAATGCACGACTCTGGCAAGTGGATCGTTTCAGGGTTTGTCAGAGAACATAACCACGAACTCGTTCCACCCGATCAGGTGCATTGTCTTCGCTCTCACAGACAAATATCAGGAGCTGCTAAGACGCTGATTGACACTTTACAGGCTGCTGGGATGGGTCCTCGTAGAATCATGTCAGCTCTCATTAAAGAATATGGAGGGATAAGCAAAGTCGGTTTTACGGAGGTTGACTGTCGTAATTACATGAGGAATAATCGCCAGAGAAGTTTGGAAGGAGATATTCAACTTGTTCTGGATTATTTGAGGCAAATGCATTCTGAAAACCCTAATTTCTTCTACGCTGTGCAAGGTGAGGAGGATCAGTGCGTGAGCAACGTTTTCTGGGCTGATCCTAAGGCAAGGATGAACTATACATTTTTTGGTGATACCGTCACTTTTGACACTACTTACAGATCTAATAGATACCGGCTACCCTTTGCCCCCTTCACTGGTGTTAACCATCATGGACAGCCTGTTCTGTTTGGATGTGCTTTCATGATAAATGAATCTGAAGCATCATTTGTATGGCTTTTTAAGACATGGCTTATGGCAATGTCTGGACGTCCTCCAATGTCAATAACCACTGATCATGATTCTGTACTAAGGTCAGCCATAATACAAGTATTCCCTGAGACTCGTCACCGTTTCTGCAAGTGGCATATCTTTAAAAAGTGTCAGGAGAAGTTATCTCACATTTTTCTCAAACATCCTAATTTTGAAGCTGAATTTCACAAATGTGTTAACTTGACTGAGTCAATTGAGGAATTTGAGTCTTGTTGGTTGACACTTGTTGATAGATATGATCTAAGGGACCATGAATGGCTTCAGTCAATTTATTCTTCCCGCAGGCAGTGGGTACCTGTGTATTTGCGAGACACATTCTTTGCAGAAATGTCCATAACCCAGCGAAGTGATGGCATGAACTCATATTTTGATGGCTATGTCAATGCTTCCACTAATTTGAACCAATTTTTTAAGCTATATGAGAAAGCACTTGAAAGTCGCAATGAGAAAGAAGTAAGAGCTGACTATGACACAATGAATACTTTGCCCATATTGAGGACCCCATCTCCAATGGAAAAACAAGCATCTGAGCTGTACCCAAGAAAAATTTTCATGAGGTTCCAAGAAGAGTTAGTCGGGACATTGACATTCATGGCATCCAAGGCTGAGGATGACGGAGAGGTCATTACATATCATGTTGCGAAATTTGGAGAGGACCATAAAGCATACTATGTTAAATTCAATGTTTTGGAGATGAAAGCAACTTGTAGCTGCCACATGTTTGAATTCTCTGGTCTTCTATGTAGACACGTTTTGGCTGTCTTTAGAGTAACCAATGTGCTTACTCTTCCATCTCACTACATATTGAAACGTTGGACCAGAAATGCCAAGAGCAATGTAATATTAGAAGACCATTCTACTGATGTATATACGTATTATTTGGAATCTCATACTGTTAGATATAATACCCTCCGACATGAGGCCTTAAAATTTGTTGATGAAGGAGCAAAGACTCTTGAAAATTATGATATGGCCATGCTTGCATTGCAAGAAGCTTCAAATAGAGTTGCTGAAGCAATAAAAAATGATGGAAGAACTCCCATCAGCAATGGAAAAGTTCGGAGTAGTTTGCTGAATGTTGGAAATCATAGAGATTATACAAGGGGGATCCATGAAGAAAGCTTGATCCAGCATATGTCCGAGGTTAGAGGCTGTTTTCATATTGTTTTCTGCCTGTTTAACGTTGTCAGTCTTGACTGTATTTAAATATTTTATTGACTCATTTACTCTATCGATGTATGTTTAGCTGCCTTTAAGCTTTTTACCCTGTCATTCTGATTTTTGTTCGGTGCTGCTGTTTGTTGTCTTTATAACTAATTAAGAACTGCTAATATATGAATGTCATAAGTCATAACCTTATGGTTCATACCAGATTTGTTGTCAGTCTTTTGACTAGTACCTGGCCAGCTATCATATGAGAATTGCCCCTTGTAGGTTGTAGCCTAAGCTAGTTTGTAAAAGGCAGTTGAATTATACGGAAGTTCTTGCCTAAAAGGGGAACAACTGAGCCAAATCCCTTTTTCTCAGTGACAAAAAGAAGAAACATCTCATCAGCTAGGCGCTTCAAACTATAAACACATGCTAGGAAACTTTTATATATGGTTAAAAAACTTGGGCAATCAATTTTTTTATTTATTATTTTTTGGTGACAAAAGGAAGTAGCATCTCATCAGCTTGGTGCCATTAACTATAAACACATCCCCTAAAGTGGCATGGGGGTATGAGTGGGTCCCCTTCCCTATTGAGGAGGGTTAGGATAGGAGAAAAAAGAAAAAACTATAAACACATTCTAGTAAAGGACACCCCTGCTGCATCCTCTTTAAAAATAGTTCCTAATCCCTAGGGTATGTTTCAAAATATGGAGTACCATTGCCAAGCTTAAAGCATGTCTTGCCAGAAAACCTTTGCTCCTATATTGCCTTCAAATACACATGGTACAATTCCCCTTCCCAACTTTTCTTTATAAGCTCTGTTATGTCCTTCACCAGTCATGAACACAAATTTCCTATACCGTCTTCTCCATTACCAGCAAGGAGTATGGTTGCTAAGCTACTCTCATCATCTATCTAAACCTTGCAAAAATCCTTTTAGCCATGCAAGACTCAGCCCATCCCAAACCTTCAAAGCATCTTGCACCACAAATGCCAACATTTTGTGTTTCTACAAACCCTTTCCAGCCACCTACCCCCTGACCTGACTCTTGAATGAGTCCACCTTCAACTACTTAGTTACTTGCGTTCTTCATAGCGTTATTTGTGTTAATTTTGACTTAATCATTATGAGGATTTTGCCGTCCAACCAACTTCTTAGTTCTTTGAGGTCTGGGCTTTGAGATTGCTTGCCAAGTGCATAGAGCCTTCTTAGTATGTTCACCATCATGCCAATAGCCACTCTTATTTTATTAGAATTACAATTACCATTGGCTAACAACCATCTACTTCTCTCATCCCACAACTGCCTGCGCATTGCTCCAAATGTGATGGCCCAATTGCAGTTTTGACACCAGGCTGTCTTTTAATTTTCATGTTTTTTTAGCCTCTTATCTAGTTATACACTCGAATAGGTTTGCAGCAGTTGGCTTGGAATGGGTTAACTCTGAACTCTCCTCAACACTTAATGCCCCCTTGGGACATCGTAACAGCCTCTTCGTCATCTGGAATATGAGAAATCAAGTGTCATGTATGTCCTGTTTGGATTCGGCTCCATATCTCCTCCCTTCAATATTATTCTCAATATCTTGAAAACGGACTTCCCAACCATTTCCAATTAACTTGGTAGAAAAATGCTTGAATACCATCAATGTCGAACCCATGCAAGCATTCATATCAAAGCATGCCATGCCATTTGTATGTATGTACAGAGATAATTACTTTGGAGTACAATATTCTTTTTAAAAAAATAACAGAAAACTCCGTTGGTCGATCCTCATTAGAGCACCAGTTTTCTTCGTCATCTTTGAGTTAGTTATTCTGTTATTTTTTTTCTCGAGGCTTTAGCATGTTGTTAGGATGTATATCTATCTCCTTAATTCAGCAATAACACGTTGAATTTATGGTTACAAATAGCCACATCAATTAATGTGTTTGATAAGGTTGCAAAGCACGTATTGATTGAGGGCTTTCAAAGGAGAAAAATAATTCTATGCGTGCATTCAGTTAATAGTGGGCTTGTGTATAAACTTCTGTTTTTAAGGCCTCCCTTTGGTCTCACTGCAAGTATAATAAGGATCGAAGCAGCTCATTTTCCATTGATCAGAGAGGAGCAATAAATACACAATATACATTCAATAACCAAATCCGATCTAGGCTTAAAACCAGGAAAATAAAATAAAATCCTATATTTGACTATTTACAGATAATAGAAGGGAAGCAACTAAAGCCTATTATTGCTAATGAATATCGTGATTTCCGCACAGACATCTGACCAAGCACTTGGAATTTTCATCTATACAAGCCTCCCATGAATATCTGTCATCAGTTTTTCTTCTCTGTTTTTTGTTTTTTCGGTTTCCTTTCATTTGGCAATTGATGTTGTAGTTGTCTTATAACTACGTCCAATTGTTCTAGGCATGCATTCTTATCCTTCTTGATTGATTTGTTTTTTAGCATGATCCAATCAAGGTAGAGTTGCATTTGTGTTGGCTCTATGGTAATAGTTGTGATCAATATAAAAGTTAGTTGAGGGTTAGTTATGGTGGTTAGGAATAATGAAAATTATTAGCTTTTAGATACGTGGATAAAGAACTGATTGTGTAGGCTTTGTCTAAATGGACTCGTATCTAGTTCAGGAGTTCATTTTACGATCTCTTGTAGTACCAAGGAATTGATTTTCCTCTCGTTTACAGATTACCACGTAATTTTTTGTTTTCTGGTTAAAACCATGTAAGCTCGATTTTGGTTTTTAATGGATCCTAGATTTCTACCTATGATGGAACAGAAGCATGATATTGTAGGCTTCCACATTTAAAAATGTTACATAGTAGTAGTACTTCCAGGTCCCTTTTTCTTGCGTCCATTTGGTATAGGAAGTTTAATTCATTCCTTGTGTATGAAAGTCCTCTTTGTTTCCATGATCTAGTCTTGCACATTTATAATCAATCATATATGGTCGAATATGTTGTCTTTTGTCTAAAGTTAATGCTTTTATATTAGCAGGATGATATGGACAAGAATATTAGAGAACTTGCGAATGAGCTTCAATCTGCAAACCGCAAGTGTGAAATTTACCGGTCCAACTTGCTTTCGGTTTTGAAAGCTGTCGAGGATCACAAGTCGGAGTTGTCAGTTACGGTGCAAAACATTAAGATCAGCATGAAAGATGGTTTTTGAGGATCATTGAAAAAGATATACGGTAGAGATAGTTGCTTTCAAGCTCTTTTCCGAGTAAAGCCCCCTTTCTCTCTATCCTCCTTAGCTTGGGAACGGCGTAGAAATTTGATGTAATTTGAACCCTTGGGCCCATCGTATTTGTAAAAAGACGGTTTACTATGTATCTTACTTTTGGACAACTGATGAAGCATTCAGAATTGCACACATCAACGTCTCTCACCCACAGATTTATCATTTATCATACCGACTTCCCCCTTTTTTATTTTTGTTAATATTATTTCTATGCCATGGAATATAACTGTATTGAAAACCTTTGTCGGTCGTCAACCCCTTAGATCGTCAAAATGTTAGTACTACTTATAGATTACTTAAATCCTTTTATAATTTTGTTCTTTTTGAAATTTTTATGTTATTATATAGATAACTAATAGACCTTTTTTCTTGTAACTTTTTTTTTTTGGGTACAAAAGTCAATTTTATTAATAACCAAACAAAGTATTACACCCACTAATAGCCGAAGCTAAGAGAAAATTCTAAAAAAAAACACCTATAAGATGTAACCTAACACACATCTTACCAATCTAGAAAAAAGAGAAACAGAATCCTATAACCTAGAAAACACTTGCATCTACTTAGCATTGCACTGAAGTATCCCTTAACCCACACCAGTCCCTTCCTTTTCAACAGCAGATTTGCTCCTATCAACCCTTGAATGCAAAGAGTCATGAAGGATGATGTTGCTTAAAGAAATGAAACCTAATTCAACCATAGTGACTGATGCAACTGCTTTGTAGCCTCCGCTGCCGTCTAGTCTGCAGCCTGTTACCCTTCCTAGCGACCAAGGACAACGAAACCTCCTCCTGCAACTCCAGCAAACTCAGGATTTCTATCAGCAGATCCTTACTTCTCCATTTGCAGCCCTTAACTGTCTTCCCTTTTACCAACTTGTACAACAATTCACAGTTGGTTTCTATAATCAATGGCATACCTTGAAATTTGTATCTGTACATCAAAATCTTCTTCACTACTAGGCATTCTTTCATAAATATCTTTTTAGGAAATAGGAAGCAAGCCATGGGGTATGTGGGAATGGCATTTGCTGTAGCTTTTATTTATGTTTCCCTTCCAGCAAAGACAGAAGCTTCTGCTTCCAACCTTCAAGCTTCAAGCCTATTTTATCTTTACACAAGCCAATGATGCCACTTTTGAACACCCCCAGAGCACAGGCAACCCCAAGTACTTCCCTGCTTAATCTGAATGCTTGATCCCAAGGCAAGCCGAGACTTCATTTCTGACATTCTCAAGTGTGTTCGCCAAGAAAAACACATTTGACTTTTCACAAGTCACTAATTGACCTGAAGTGTAACACCCCCAATTTCTAACAATTATAATAACCTAAAATTTAAATGATTTCCATAAATGAATTACTGAAGTTCGAAACAAACTACCTTGGGGAGTGTTACCGCCGCACTTGTATTGGGACAAGTGCAAGGCTACTTATTACAATAATTAAAAAAACGAACTTAAGAAAAAATGTATTTATTTTAATTAGAACGAAATAAACAGAATCAGCTGACTATGCTCCTCACTTCTCACGGTTAGCCCCAACCCTTGGCACCTGTTTCACTGAAATTTTGCTCCCCCGAAGAATCATCGCAGCCCATGAACACAAACATCCGCGATTGCTGGTAATCCTAATAAACAGAGAAAATATAGAATAATAATAATAATAAATAAAATATTCATATGATGATAAAAGAAAATATCATATACATATATAATCTAAAATATCAATTCCAATACTCATCATATCTATATATTCCCATCGGATCAAATATCATTCATTAATTTTTATTAATTTCATTTGGACCTGGAAACCTGTCAGTCCATTTAGTGGGAAGAAAACCATGGTAGACCCGGAAACCTGCTAGTCACAATCATCAATTGGCCATAAACATATCTTCCTAGTGTGCACACCTCTTCTCAAAGTTGTTATTAGTGTCCCGGAAACCTGCCAGACACCACTTTGGGAAGAACGGATACTATCTTTTCACATTGGTGGCATAAAGCCCAAAAGTTGTGTTCATCATTTTGGGAGGTACCATCCCAAAGCTATCCTCCCACTATTAAATTATTTCAATATACACACATAATAAACTCCTAAATTATTTCTATTATTTACTTATCTTTTATATATTTTTATATTATTTTAATTAAATGTAGATATATTTTGACCTAAAATCTATTCATATCTTATTTTACTGTGAGGAAATAATATATGAAGAAGGAATTTAAAAAAATAATAATAAAGAATCAAGTAATATTGCATTAGCCTCAGTTAGCATAATATGTTATATTATATTATCCATAATATATCATATTTGATGAGAAGTTAGGAAAATCATAGTTTATTTAACACGTGCCTGCAAAACAAAACCCTAATTGTTCTTTATTTAGATAACAATCCACGGTGGTACCAAGTTGAAAATAAGAAGTCTTCATACAATCAGAGACCAAAAACGCGATCATATTGCCATATTGTATAAATAGAATCATGAATCAGCCCATTATTAAATAATGCCGCATACCCAACACGTGAATTGAGAGGGATAAAACAAAACTAATGGGGAAATCAGAGGGCATAAATCGAATACGTAAATTCCAAATTTTCGGTTCATGATCCGCAAAAGTGCAACTTTAAATCAAACAGCATCACAAAACCGGTAACCAAAAAAAGATATCAAGAGCAATAGGCAAAAAAAAATTCAGCTCTATGAGGAAGATGAAAAAAAATGGGTTCACAACTAATGAGATCAATGACTAGTAATTGAAATTGAACCCAATGAAGCGGCTAGCGCAAAAATCATATGAATGTGAGAAATCAAAGGAATCGAGACTAATATGCGATAATTAATTCCTATTGTTCTAAAGATTAGGATTGCCTATCAAAATTTACATAAGACTAACCTAAGACTACAGGAATTAGAATTACATATCAAAAATTACATAAAACTAACCTAAGACTCATGGGATTAGAATTACCTGGTCTCCGTTCTAGCTAGTGGCTTAATTTTAATTTGATGTGATGAAAGTACAAAAAGAGGATTTGAGAAGAAAAACAAGGAGAAAAAAGGTATGAGCGTTCGCTAGGTTTAGACGGCCAGACCTAAGTTTATAATTAAAATTTAGGGTTTAACTATGGGCTGGGCTTTTTAATTATTGCTAATTAATAAATTCTTAAATAATACAATTAAATTCTAAAATTTTGTTATTACTATAATTATTGCCAATTAATAAATTATAAAATAATACAAACATTATTAAATTCTAAACCTTTATTTACTACATTATTGTTGTTATTATTATTATTACTATATTATCATCATCATCATCATCATCATCATCATCATCATTATTATTATTATGTTATCATCATCATCATTATTATTATTAATAATATGGGGTATTACATTCTACCCCCCTTAAAACAAGTTTCGTCCTCGAAATTAAAATAAAATTCAATAATAAAATCTCGGGTATTACATTCTCCCCTCTTTAACATAAGTCCCAAAACTTAATTGCATACCTTCTTCGAATAATTTTGAACATACAATTATCAACTTTAACTATCACTTTTCTCATCACATATATTTATATCATAAATCAATCATCAAATAATGCAATATAGATTCAAACGATAAATCAATATAAATTCAAGCGACAAATCAACATCTTGTATTTAAAATTAAGAATTCTATCATTCTTCATTATTCAAAATAATTCACAAAATAAATTCTAACTACCCTTCTAACATCTCTTTCTAAATAAAATTCACAAGTCAATAATAATCACATAATGAATCACAAAATAATTTTAAATATACAATTATTAGAATTTCAAAGAAATAAATCATTTCTAAAAGACAAGGAAATAATGAAGAATGAAGCTTGATACCCAAGAGGGGGGTGAATTGGGTATCTTTAAAAATTTAAGGAAGTAACTCTGTTTTTGACACACTAAAACAGGGTAAGACAAAGGAGTAGAGAAGAAAAAGCTTTGCACAATCGATTTATACTGGTTCGGTCCTTTCTCTAACCTACATCCAGTTCCTAAGCCTCACTTGGGATTTTCAATCCACTATATTCAACAACTGATTACAAACTCTGTACTAAGAGTTGTTCTCTCACTAGAACACACTCCCCCTTACAAGTTGTAATCAATACACTCTAACCACCAAGTCCCCTAACTTGTGGTTATCACAATCAATGAATGATTTACAAGTAAAAGACTCTCTCACAGAGTAAATATGATAATCACTGAAGACCAAATGTCACAATGACACTATTATAGATGAAAGCTGAACACAATAAATGAACTCAATAAATTTTCACTCTCAGTTGGTGTATCCGCTTGAGAAGGTGTTAATGCACTCTATTTATAGGTAGAGGGCATTAATTGACCGTTGCAAACTGGATTGAACCGTTGGGGAACTTCTGCTGAGACTTGGTTCAACCTTGGACATCTTCTCTCTCTTGTTTATGCATAATCCAGTTGTCACTTGGTTCTTAGTTGACTTTTTGGCAATAAATCCGTTGGAGAGTTTGTTGCTTGTTGTAGTAATCTTCCTTTTAATCTTTTGCAGTCGTGTACAAGTGGATTAACTAAAGGAAGCAAGTTTCTGGGCTGAGCATTTATTGTTCTGACACACTTTTTGCTTTTGCTCTAATCCTTCAATAATCCTTCTTTAAACTATCTGAAACTCACTAAAAGGATAGTTAAACATGTCTAGGATCAATATATATTAAACATGTAAAGCATTGAGATCAAACAAGAAGACATAACAGATTTGCCCAATTCGAATTTCTAGTAACGGCTACAAACCTGGAGGTTTGTTCCACAAACCTCCAGGTTTGCTTGAGCATCTCAAGCAATTTTAGTTTCAGAAACACATAACCTCGAGGTTTCTTGGTGAACCTCGAGGTTTCCCTTGTAAAGAAACCTTGTGAAAAATATTGAAGACCACAAACCTAGAGGTTTCATAAGGAACCTGGAGGTTTGATATTTGGTGAAAAATTCATTTCTTCTCTGGAACCCACAAACCTCGAGGTTTTCAACAATACTCGAGGTTTGGCTAAAATATTGTAAAGCCAAATCTTTGAACCAGAGACACAACCTCAAGGTTTCAAACTGAACCTCGAGGTTTTCATTCATGTGAAAACCTGTTTGCTCTCTGTATGCAGAATACTCGAGGGTTAACGCAATACTCGGGGTTTTAAGTATTTTCATGAAGCTTCAAGTTTAAGACAAAATACCAAACCTCGAGGTTTCAAATTGAACCTCAAGGTTTTCATACTCAATGAAAACCAAAAGCTCTCTGTATGAAGAAAACTCGAGGTTTCTTACAAAACTCGAGGTTTCACATTGTTTTTCAAAACTCTCAGTTAGGCGTCAAACCACAAACCTGGAGGTTTTCCAACAAACCTCGAGGTTTCATGTGTTGGTGTAAAACTGAGTTTTCCTGAGAGATGCAGAACCTCGAGGTTACTTTATAAACCTCGAGGTTTCACATTGATTTGTGAAACCAAATTTTTGAACCATGAAACACTTAACCTTTGAGGCTTTTTGTAAGGCCAAACCTCGAGGTTTCAGTCCCAACCTCGAGGTTTGCTCTTATACACAATTTTCAAAACTCAAGAGGAAAACCTCATTCATTGTTTATAGTTGTTAACAATCATCAAAACCATTAGAGAACTAACAAATAACCCTTCACTACCCATCTCTCACGTTTTAATTATTACTATTTTACTCATTTATTTACTTAGCACTGGGATCTTTGATCCCTTGAGTTAGTATCAAAACCAAACCTAAGTCGAAACCTAGGGCTCTGATACCAATTTGTAACACCCCCAATTTCTAACAGTTATAATGACCTAAAATTTAAATGATTTCCATAAATGAATTACTAAAGTTTGAAACAAACTACCTTAGGGAGTGTTACCGCCGCACTTGTACTGGGACAAGTGCAAGGCTACTTATTACAATAATTAAAAAAACAAACTTAAGCGAAAATGTATTTATTTTAATTAGAACGAAATAAACAGAATCAGCTGACTATGCTCCTCACTTCTCACGGCTAGCCCCAACCCTTGACACTTGTTTCACTGAAATTCTGCTCCCCGGAAGGATCATCGCAGCCCATGAACACAAACATCAACGATTGCTGGTAATCCTAATAAATAGAGAAAATATAGAATAATAATAATAATAATAATAATAATAATAAGGGGATATGATCTATACTGTCACTGCATATAACATTAGGTGCAGTGAGGTCTTTACTGCGTCGTTTCAATTGGAAAATTCGCATGAGTTATACTTGATCAAAGATTGAATTATTTAATGCTTCAATTGAATTATTTAATGAGGATCTGATTCTGTAGTAATCACGATTCATGCCCAAATAGGAAGGTTTGAGGTTAGTCAAATTCACTGTTATCCTTGTGATTTTTTTTTTTTACGATGCATAAAAAAAATTCTTGTTTCCAACATTTATTTTATCTTTATCTTATTGTTTCCCGTGAGTCCAATATTTTGAAATAAATGGAAATATGGGAAATAGTTTTTTAAGAAAACAAATTTGGTCAAAATATTGGACGCACGGGGAAATAAGAAGAGAAAGATAAAATAAATGTTGGAAACAATGTTTTTTTTATGCACCGTATAAATCACAAGGAGAACAATGAATTTGACTAACCTTAAACCTTCCTATTTATGTGTGAATCATGATTGCTACAGAATCAGATCCTCATTAAATAATTCAATTGAAGCATTAAATAATTCAATCTTTGACCAAGTATAAAAAATAATTCAGTCGGCCGTGATTGTCGCTAATACAAACTCATGCACATTTTCCAATTGAAACGACGCAGTAAAGGCCTCACTGCATCTAACATTATATGCAGTGACAGTATAGATCATATCCCCTAATAATAATAATATATCCACATGATGATAAAAGAAAATATCATATACATATATAATCTAAAATATCAATTCCAATACTCATCATATCTATATATTCTCATCGGATCAAATATCATTCATTAATTTTTATTAATTTCATTTGGACCCGGAAACTGCCAGTCCATTTAGTGGGAAGAGAACTATGGTAGACCCGGAAACCTGCCAGTCACAATCATCAATTGGCCATAAAATTTAGGATTTAGCTATGGGCTGGGCTTTTTAACTATTGTCAATATTAATAAATTATTGAATAATACAATTAAATTCTAAATTTTTATCATCACTATAATTATTTCCAATTAATAAATTATAAAATAATACAAACATTATTAAATTCTAAATCTTTATTTACAATATTATTATTATTATTAAATTTTATTATTACTATATTATTGTTATTATTATTATTATTGCTATTATTATTATTATTATTATTATTATTATTATTATCTGGGGTATTACATTCTACCCTTCTTAAAACAAGTTTTGTCCTCGAAACTAAAATAAAATTCACATGTTAATAATAATCACATTACAAGTCACAAAATAATTTTAAATATACAATTATCAAAATTTCAAGGAAATAAATTGTAATACCCAAGATTTTATTATTAAATTTTATTTAAGTTTCGAGAACGAAACTTGTTTTAAGGAGGGTAGAATGTAATACTCCGGATTTTTAATAATAATAATAATAATAGAAATAATAATGATAATGATAGATTAAAATAATACTAATAAAATAAAATAAAAATTAATAATGTTGTATTGTTTCTGTGGTGATTATATTATTTTATAAATAGTAATATTAGATTAGTTAGGATCAGATCCTAGAATCTAGGAGTAGTTAGATCAGATTATATTTTCAATTTTTGAATTTATCATCGGACTCAAAATATATCTAATAATAAAACTCTACAATTTGTTTTAATTCATTTATTAGGAATAATTAAGAAAAAAAAGCCCAGCTCATAGCTAAACCCTAAATTTTAATTATAAACTTAGGTTTAGCCGTCTAAACCTAGTAACGCTCAATAGTTTTCTTCTCCGCTACCTTCTTTTCTCAAATCCTCCTTCCGGACTCTCATCAAACTATTTTCTAGGAGTCTAGCAAAAACAGAGACCAGGTAATTCTAATCCCCATGAGTAGTTTTATGAAAACTTTGATAGGTAATTCTAATTCACATGAGTCTAGGTTAGTTTTATATGAATCCTGATAGGTAATCCTAATCCCCATGAATCTTAGGTTAGTTTTATGTGAATTTTGATAAGTAATCCTAATTCCTAGAACAATAAGAAATAATATTGAATACATGCTCAAATACATCTTCCTTCTTTTTGCGATTTGCGTGAGTAGCCTTCTGTAAGGTGGGTTAATATTAAATGTAATAGATGATTGAATTGAATATACATGGATTGCATCTTCTTGGCTTGCGTGCATGGAATATATATACGTCACACCTCCTGTGCATTTTCTTTGCCTGTACGTTTTTTTTCCTTCCAAATGTTCACAACTTCTATTGCATCAGTTGGCGTGCATGGAATATATATACTTACACACCTCCTATGCGTTTTTTTTTTCTTTTGATTTGAAAACCAATACTCACATCGGTTTCATGCGTGAAGTGTATAATTATGTGTGTCATTTTTTTGTGGTTGCAATATATTATATTCTTGTGCAACAAATTGTAATATATGACACTCTAGTGCAATGCTACAATTAATATTACTTGAACATGTATCTCCACATACTTTCCATTAATTGATTTTCTTTTGATGAGTAGAAGTTCATAGGATTTAAATGATGGTCATGGTTTGAACAAAAAAAAATGATGGTCATGAGAATTTCTCATGACAACCTTATGGGAACCAATGAGTAAAATGGATCTTATGGGAACCCATGAGTAAAATGGATAATGAAAAATTAAGGATTTAAATGATGGTCATGAGAACTTCTCATGACAACCTTATAGAAACCCATGAGTAAAATGGATAATCGATAGGAACAATATTAAAAGCGTTGCATTGTAATACAATTTTGGATTATGTGAATAACTTTTTTTTACAATCAATTGTCGAATTCTTGAAGGATGAATTGAATACATTTGACAATTGTTTTATTTCTTCATCTCGGCCTGTGTGCTTTAATTGCATAGATATATGATTGAATCCAAATTTGTCCCTGTGCGTCTCTTTTTCTTTGTGATTGAAAACCAATTTTTCACCTCGGCTTTCATGCGTCAGTTGAATACATGATCCTGTGCGTCATATTCTCTTTGAATTTTAATACAAATGCTTACGTCCCTTTTATTCATTTACTTATTCATTAATTGATTTTCTTTTTCTTTATATAATACCTCCTACGCAATAAAATAAGTCATGAACAGATTTTAGGTTAAAATATCCTTATATTTATATTTAATTAAAATAATATAAAAATATATATATATAAGATAAGTAAATAATAGAGATAATTTAGGAGTTTATTATGTGTATATTTTAAAACAATTTAACAGTGGGAGGATAGCTTTGGGATGGTACCTCCCATAGTGATGAACACAACTTATAGGCTTTATGCCCTTGATATTTATTTGATGTGAAAATGATAGTATATGTTCTTCCCAAAGTGGTGTCTGGCAGGTTTCCGGGACACTAGTAGCAACTTTGGGAAGAGGTGTGCACACTAGGAAGATATGTTTATGGCCAATTGATGATTGTGACTGGCAGGTTTCCGGGTCACAGGGTAGACTAGCAGATTTCCTGGTCTACCATGGTTCTCTTCCCACTAAACTAAATGGACTGGCAGGTTTCCGGGTCCAAATGAAATTAATAAAAATAATAATAATAATGAATGATATTTGATTCAGTGTGAATATATGTATGTATATGTATATATATGACGAATCTTGGATTTGTTATTTGATTAAATCACTATGTGATTATATATTTGATTTTATTAATATATTTGAGCCATATAAATTGTTTTTAATTAGAATTACCAGCTTTTGTTGATGTTTGTGTTCATGGGCTGCAACGATCCTTCAGAGAAGCAGATTTTCAGTGAAATAGGTCTCGAGTTGGGGCTGTTGGGGCTAACTGTGAGAAGTGAGGAAGCACTTTCATCTAAATTTTATTTTATTTTTTTTGGTTGCAGTAGACCATATTTTGTTTAAGTTTGAATTTACTTTATTTGTAATAAGTAGCCTTGCACTTGTCCCAGTACAAGTGCGGCGGTAACACTCCCCAAAGTTGTTTATTTTGAAATTCAATAATTTTATTGGAATTTTATGCTATGAAAACTGTTAAAAATCGAGGGTGTTACATAAATCATTTCTAAAAGACAAGAAAATAACCCTTCACTACCCATCTCTCACGTTTGAATTATTATTATTATTTTACTCATTTATTTACTTAATTCTGGGATCTTTGATCCCTTGAATTAGTATCAAAAGTAAACCCAAGTCGAAACCTAGGGCTTTGATACCATTTTGTAACACCCTCAATTTCTAACAGTTATAATAACAAAAATTTAAATGATTTTCATAAATAAATTAATGAAATTCGAAATAAACAACCTTGGGGAGTGTTACCGCTGCACTTATACTGGGACAAGTGCAAGGCTACTTATTACAAATAAGGTAAATTCAAACTTAAACAAAATATGTTTTATTCTAAACAAAATAAAATAAAATAAAATTAGATGAAGGTGCTTCTTCACTTCTCACTGCTAGCCTCAACTCTTGGCACCTGTTTCACTGAAATTTTGCTCCCCTGAAGGATCATCGCAGCACATGAACAAAAACATCAGTAATTGCTGATAATTCTAATAAAACACAATTTAAATGGCACAAATATAATAATCAAGCGAATATATATATATATATATATATATATATATATATATATATATATATATATCATGCGGTAATTACATCAAACATTATTCGACATCTTTTTAAATTTATTTAGACCCGAGAAACCCTGCCAGTCTATTTAGTGGGAAGAGAACCATGGTAAACCCGGGAAACCCTGCTAGTTTACCCTGTGACCCGGGAAACTCTGCCAGTCACAATTAATCAAATTTGGCCATCAAGTATTTCTTCCTAGTATGCACACCTCTTCCCAAAGTTGCTACTAGTGTCCCGGGAAACCCTGCCAAACACCACTTTGGGAAGAACGGATATCATCGGTTCACATCAAATAATATTTCGAGGGCATAAAGCCTAGTTGTGTTCATCACTTTGGGAGGTACCATCCCAAAGCGATCATCCCACTATTAGATTATTTCAATACACACAAAAATGGATTTCTTAAATTAAACTGTAAAATAAATTCTCATGAGTTTCTATAAGGTTGTCATAAGAAATTTCCATGACCATCATTTAAATCCTTAGCTCTACTCATTATCCATTTTACTCATGGGTTCCTATAAGGTTGTCATGAGTAGTTCTCATGACCATCATTTAAATCCTTAGCTCTACTCATTATCCATTTTACTCATGGGTTCCTATAAGGTTGTCATGAGAAGTTCTCATGACCATCATTTAAATCCTTAACTTTACTCATTTTCCATTTTACTCATGGGTTTGTCATGAGAATATATAATCGAGATATTGATTCATTTATTGACGAAAAAAATATAATCACAATATGTTATAGGATAGGATCTCAAGCCAAAGGAAAACAAACATAGAACCCAGAACCAAAATGTACAGGCATCTTATGACTTTGCAAAAAGCTAATACACAAGACGAGGAAAAGAATTATATATATATTCAATCACCTAAAACCTAAATCCAGAGAACGCACATTCGTACGGGCATCATATATTTATTTACAAAAGACTTTCAAAAACCCTCATTGCACAATGTGAGAAGGGGAGATATGAAATCATATAATCTGGTGCAATATGTGAATTGGTCAAAGGTAAACAAAAGGTGTGGGGCCGCAGCAGCATGAAAAAAAAAAAGGGAAACCCTAAGTTATATGTGATCTGTTAGAAGCAGCACGATGCACAGAAGAGCATATACTCAGACCACACATACAGGAATGACAAAATAGGATGTAGAGAAAAAAGAATAAGCACGAGATGCAAAATTGTTCTAGGGATTAGGATTAGCTATCGAAATTTATATAAAACTAACATAAGACTCATGGGGATTAGAATTACATATCAAAATTTACATAAAACTAACCTAAGACTCATGGGAATTAGAATTACCTTGTCTCCGTATTTGTTAGCCTCCTAGAAAAATATTTGACGAGAGTACCAAACAAGGGTGTAGTAGCTAAGAGAAAAGAAGAAAATAGCGGCAAAGAAAAGTATCGAGCGTTTTTTTAGGTTTAAGCGGTCAGACCTAAGTTTATAATTAAAATTTAGGGTTTAGCTATGGGCTGGGCTTTTTAACTATTGTCAATATTAATAAATTATAAAATAATACAATTAAATTCTAAATTTTTATCATCACTATAATTATTTCCAATTAATAAATTATAAAATAATACAAACATTATTAAATTCTAAATCTTTATTTACTTATTATTATTAAATTTTATTATTACTACATTATTGTTATTCTTATTATTATTATTGCTATTATTATTATTTTTATTATAATCTGGGGTATTACAGCCAGACCTAAGTTTATAATTAAAATTTAGGGTTTAGCTATGGGCTGGGCCCTTTACTATCGTTGATTAATAAATTCTTGAACAATACAATTAAATTCTAAATTTTTGTTATTACTATAATTATTGCCAATTAATAAATTATAAAATAATACAAACATTATTAAATTCTAACTCTTTATTTACTACATTTATTGTTATTATTATTATTATTATTATTAAATTTTATTATTACTATATTATTGTTATTGTTATTATTATTATCATAATAATTTGGGGTATTACAATATAAATCATGATAGTAAAGCTTCCTCATTTTTTTTTTCTCCAGGAAGATATACATATATCCATACTTTTATTTATTTATTTTCTATATGCTCATAAAATATGGCAGCCAAAGACCTTCCTTTATCAGTATGTAACAACGGCATCATATACATATATAACTATCAGAATGTTCTCTTTTTATCATGCAGCAAGCTATATATATCTTCTTACTTGCAGCAACACCTATGGTTTAATACTCCCATATTTGCGTTGGTAATTACGGATACTAGAAGAAACAAAACTTGAAGACTTACCTAGCTAGTTTTGGTTTGCCCGATGTGAAGCGCCATTGAGAAACAAACACCTCTGCTTCTAATTATCTAACGCAGAGCAACACAACACTAGTAGTTGTTTCTAACTCTTACTCTTTCTCTTACACTCAGACTCACACTCTTGGCTTAGCGTTTCCATCTTAGTGTTTCCAGTCTCAGCTCTCCCTCTCTCACATTCTCATTCTCGGTATTCCTCCCTCTCTCACTCTCGGTCTCACTTGGTTAGATCTGAATGAGAACTAAAAGAAGCCATATATATAAGGACCTAAGGTTCTTACTGACAGAAGAATGGATAGAGGGAGTATACGACATGGGTATGCTGCTCGAAAAGGATGGAGGAGTGAGGATCTATTGGTTGCGTGGATTGTTTCTCCGTGATCGACGCTGCTGTGATTAGGCCGAGAGCTATCATGACATGGACTTGCTTTTGTTGTGATCTTTCTTTGTTGAATGGGTTTTTTCTACGTTTTAGCGTGTACAAAAAAGCCAAAAATCAGATACGCTAGTCTGATCCCTCTGCATTTTAGGCGCTAAGATTTTCTTTGTGCTTGCGTGTCTAGCTATTATAGATCCTGTTGTAACATCCCAGGCGCCCGCTTGTGGATATTGTCTGCTTTGGCACACACAAGGCCTCACGGTTTTGTTTCTGACTGCGCCTAGCCCATCAAAACGCGTCCACAAGGGAAAGGTCTCCGCATCCTTATAAGGCATGCTTCGTTCGCCTTCCCAGTCGATGTTGGACTTCACAATTGTAACATCCTAGGCGCTCGCTTGTGGATATTATCCACTTTGGCACACATAAGGCCTCACGGTTTTGTTTCTGACTGGGCCTAGCCTATCAAAACGCGTCCACAAGGGAAAGGTCTCCGCATCCTTATAAGGCATGCTTCGTTTGCCTTCCCAATCGATGTGGGACTTCACACTCCACCCCCTTGGGGCCCAGCGTCCTCGCTGGCACATCGACCCGAGCCCTTGCTCTGATACCAATTGTAACATCCCAGGCGCCCGCTTGTGGATATTGTCCGCTTTGGCACACATAAGGCCTCACGGTTTTGTTTCTGACTGGGCTTAGCCCATCAAAACACGTTCGCAAGGAAAAGGTCTCCGCATCCTTATAAGGCATGCTTCGTTCGCCTTCCCAGTCGATGTGGGACTTCACACTCCACCCCCTTGGGGCCCAGCGTCCTCACTGGCACATCGACTTGAACCCTTGTTTTGATACCAATTGTAACATCCCAATCGCCCGCTTGTGGATATTGTCCGCTTTGGCACACATAAGGCCTCACGGTTTTGTTTCTGACTGGGCCTAGCCCATCAAAACACGTCCACAAGGGAAAGGTCTCCGCATCGTTATAAGGCATGCTTCGTTCACCTTCCCAGTCAATGTGGGACTTCACACTTACCATTTTGTAACACCCTCAATTTCTAACAGTTATAATAACAAAAATTTTAAATGATTTTCATAAATAAATTAATGAAATTAAAAAAAAACAACCTTGGAAAGTGTTACTACCGCACTTGTACTAGAACAAATGCAAGGCTGTCTTATTACATTAACATAAATCCAAACTTAAATAAAAGTATTTTATTCAAAACATAAAAAAATAATAATAATAATAAAATAATAAAAATAGCTAGAATTATTCATTGGTCTTCCTCACTTCTCACTGCTAGCCCCAACAGCCCAACTTTGAAACCTGTTTCACTGAAAATCTGCTCCCCCGAAGGATCATCGCAGCCCATGAACACAAACATCAGCAAAAGCTGGTAATCCTAATAAACAAAAATAATATGGAAAAATAATGATAAAATAAATAAATAAAATATTTACGGGATGATAAAAAGAAAAATAACATATACATATCTATAATCTAAAATATCAATTTCACTATATCTATATGCTTTCATCGGATCAAATATCATTTATTAATTTTTTTATAATTTTTTTTATTAATTACATTTGGACCCGGAAACCTTCCAGTCCATTTAGTTTAGTGGGAAGAGAACCATGGTAGACCCAGAAACCTGCCAGTCACAATCATCAATTGGCCATAAACATATCTTCCTAGTGTGCACACCTCTTCCCAAGGTTGCTACTAGTGTCCCGGAAACCTGCCAGACACCACCTTGGGAAGAATGGATACTATCATTTTCACATCAAATAAATATCGAGAGCATAAAGCCCATAAGTTGTGTTCATCATTATGGGAGGTACCATCCTAAAGCTATCCTCCCACTGTTAAGTTACTTAAAATACACACAAAATAGACTTCTAAATTATTTCTATTATTTACTTATCTTTTATACATTTTCCTATTATTTTAATTAAATATAGAATATAAAGATATTTTGACTTAAAATCTGTTCATATCTTATTTTATTAAGCAGGAAATATTATATACAGAAAAGAAAATCAACTAATAGAAAAACATGGACAGACATATTCAGGTGATATTAACTATAGCATCGTACAGGAGTATCATATATATATATATATATTGCAATTTGTTGCACCGGAATATATTATAATGCGACTACAAATAATAACTAAAAAAAAGACGCACAGGTTCATCGGTATTCAATTGTCGCACGAAAGCCGAGGTGAAGAATTGGTTTTCAATCACAAAGAAAAAGAGACGCACAGGGACAAATTTGGATTCAATCATATATCTATGCAATTAAAGCACACAGGCTGAGATGAAGAAATAAAACAATTGTCAAATGTATTCAATTCATCCTTTAAGAATTCGACAATTGATTGCAAAAAGTTACTCACATAATCCAAAACTGTATTACAATGCAACGCCTTTAATATTGTTCCTATCAATCTAGGGTTAGGATTTATAATATTTTTCATATATAAGAACTCTATCAAAATTTATATAAGACTAATCCTAAGACTCATGGGAATTAGGATTACCTGATTTCCGTGTTGCTAATCTCCTAAGAGAATAATTGACGAGAGTACGGAATAAGGGTGTAGTGGCAGAGAAAAATTTAGCAGCCAAGAAAATGTCGAGTGTTTTCTAGGTTTAAGCGACCAGACCTAAGTTTATAATTAAATCTAGAGTTTTGGCTATGGGCTGGACCTTTTAATTATTCCTAATAAATGAATTAAAAACAAATTGTAGAGTTTTATTATTAGATATATTTTGAATCCGACGATAAATTCAAAAATTGAAAATATAATTTGATCTAACTACTCCTAGATTCTTGGATCTAATCTTGACTAATCTAATATTACTATTTACAAAATAATATGATTACTACAGAAACAATACAACATTATTAATTTTTACTATATTATTATTATTATAATAATCTACTGTTGTTGTTATTATTATTATTTTTAATTTCTATTATTAATCATTATTATTTTATTAGTATTATTTTACTCTATCATTATTATTACTATTAATATCATTATCATTACTATTTCTATTATTATTATTATTATTATTAATAAAAATCCGAGGTATTATACTGGTGGTTTGCTTGAAAATAGCTGATAGAAGATAATGGATGGGTTTATATATAAAGGAAGTGGGTTTGTCACGTGTTGGGCCAACATCTATTGGTTTTTGAGGAGCATACATGCTGACATATTCATATTCCTTTTTGTTGTTCATGAGCTGGACCCACGAGAGGAGAATGAGAATTAAAATGGAGTTTTTTTTTTTTTTTTTTTTTGATATGAAAGGAGGCTAAGCCTTATATTAAGGTAAAAGAGAAGGGGAAGGAATTCCCATACAATCATGAAGTACTAAGGTCCTAATGAAATTAGGATACACATCATAATGCTCAGAAGAGGAAATGCCATGTTTGGCCAAACTATCAGCAACCCCATTCTGACTTCGGGGTATAAACTGGAAACAGACTTCCCAATTCCTTGCCATAATCTCACGGATCTGCAATACAACTAGGCTATCCCTAGAGTTCGGTTCCTGCTGTAATGTTTCAATAAGTACCTTTGAATCAGACTCTATTATTACTTTTGTGACATGCAAACTCCAACCAAGCTCAAGGCCTTTAAGAAAAGCCCATTCCTCAGCCTCTTTAGGTCCACATATACCAAGACATGAGGAAAACCCAGCTACCCATGAACCCGCTGAATCCCTAAAATGGAGAATTGATTTTGCATGGAATGGGTTACTGATACATATGGGTTGAAGAGTAAGTAATGGGCTGGTGGAATTTAATTGGTTGCACGGGCCAATGGATTAATGAATAAGTAATAGATAAATCTAAATTGTTATTCTTTGAGTTTTAACGTGTTGACTGCCAAAAATCAAATGGGTTGTGATTGTTTTGCTGCCTCTTAAGCGTGTGTGTGCCCAATGAGGTTAAATGAATTGGGCCTTAACTTTGCCCAAAATTATTTGAGGCTTGGGATAGCAAAATTACCATTTTGTCATCTTCTCAATTTTGACACTATATTATCATAATAAAATTCTTGAAATAAATCCTTAATCCTATATAAGGATTTTTTTTTCTCAATTAACTTCTCTAGCCTAAAAAAATATAATTTCTATAATTTTTAGGTCTAAAATATTCTTTTCTTCAATTTATTCTTTTTCCCAAAATAAATCAATTAAGGGAAAATTATGCCTTAATTTCCAAATAATTATTCTCATAATTATTTTGACCAAATTTCCCAATAATTACCATATAATATTTCTAATTCCAAATCCTAAAATTTGAGATGTTACAATAAATAAACTTAGTCAATTTTTGTCTCAGCCTAAAACTGCTCATTATTAGGCTATGAAAATGATTTTTCGGTATCTTAAGGGCACTTACAATTTAGGTTTGCATATTAAACCACTCAGTAGTCCTCAATTGATTGCATGCACAGATGCTGATTGGGCTTGTGACTTAGATGATAGATGTTTTATGGTAGGAATGTGTGTATTCTTAGGAAATAATCTGATTTCTTGGTCATTGAGAAAACAAAAGGTTATTTCAAGATCTAGTGCTAAATCTGAGCATAAATCTCTTGTTAATGGATCTTTAGAAATTAAATGGTTAAATTCATTACTATTTGAGATAGGTCTATTTCTTAAAAAAAACCTTCAATAATATGGTGTGATAATTTAAGTGCAAAAACCTTAGCTGCCAAGCCAGTTTAACATGTTACAAGTAAGCATATTGAAGTTGATCTACACTTTATGTAACACCCCCAAATTTCTAACAATTATAAGAACATAAAATTTGCTATAATTTTTATGAATAAATACCGAAATTCAAAATAACCAAGATTTGGGAAGTGTTACCGCCGCACTTGTACTGGGACAAGTGCAAGGCTACCTTATTACATTAACAAAAACTCAAACTTAACTAAAAATGTTTTTTTTTCCAAAGCATAAAATAAAAACTAGCTAGAATTAGTAGACGGTTCTTTCTCACTTCTCACTGCTAACCCCAGCCTTGAAAACCTGTTTTACTGAAATTTTGCTCCCCCGAAGGATCATCACAGCCTAGAACACAAACATCAGCACTCATTATATCTATATATTCTCATCGAATCAAATGTCATTCATTATTTTTATTAATTTCATTTGGACCCGGAAACCTGCCAGTCCATTTAGTTTAGTGGGAAGAGAACCATGGTAGACCCGGAAACCTGTCAGTCTACCCTGTGACCCGGAAACTTGCCAGTCACAAATCATCAATTTGGTCATATCACAATAAAACAATTCGTCCTAATGTACATACCTCTTCCCAAAGTTGCTACTAGTGTCCCGGAAACCTGCTAGACACCACTTTGGGAAGAACGGATATAATCAAGTTCACATCAAATAATATATCGAGGCATAAAGCCTAAGGGTTGTGTTCATCACTTTAGGAGGTACCATCCCAAAGCTATCCTCCCACGATTTAAAGTATTTTAAATACACTCACATAATAAATGGATTTCTCGAGAATATATATATATATATATATATATATATATATATATATATGAAAGCATTTATAAATTTCAATCACATAAAATAGATTTCTCAAATTTACGAAAACCAAACCAAGTATATATACTGCTATTTGTTAATTATGAAAACCCAAGGTAAAATCATTTAAAAAGAGAACACGTATATATTTTAACATAGGTGCAGATTGGACAAATTAAAAAGGGTATATATATATATACACATACATATATACACACATGCATATATACATACATACATGCAAAAGCTAAAGCACCCAAGGCAAAAGATGTAAGGTATTATATATATTAATGAAGAATATATGTAAGTTTCAATCACGAAAAACTAAGGAGTTTTGCTTTTATAAAGTAATTCGGAAAAATGAACATATATATACATATAAAAATGCAGTGATACATTTAAGGGTTTTTTACAAAAATCGAGACCGACATGCAACAACTAACTCCTATTGTTCTGGGGATTAGGATTACCTGGTCTCCGTTTTGCTAGCCTCTTAGAAGAATAATTGACACAGAAAAAGAATAGAGGAAGTAGTAGAAGAGAATAGGAGAAGAGTATGAGAGTATTCAAGGTTAGGATAGACCTCTATTTATAACTTAGAATTAGGGTTTAGCTTTGGGCTCTTTTACTATTGCCTCATTAATAGGGTATATTAAATTAAATCAATCAACCATGATGTGAATTTAATGTGATAGGATCTATCACATTAATTCTGTAATATCCCAGATTTTTATTAATTATTATTAACATGTGAATTTTGTTTCAGTTTCGAGGACGAAACTTGTTTTAAGGAGGGTAGAATGTAATACCCCAGATTTTTTTATTAATAGTAATAACTCATTTTATTTTTAGTAGGCCAAATACTCCTAATTCTAATTGCCTTAGGAATTTTCAGCTTGTGCACTAAGAAATAGATTTTAGGTAATAATTCCATTACTTGTCAGTCAAATCATATTAAATTCACATCATGATTGATTGATTGAATTTAATATACTCTGTCATATTAAATTCACATCATGATTGATTGATTTAATTTAATATATCATATCACATTAAATTCATATCATGGTTGATTGATTTAATTTAATATACCCTATTAATGAGTTGGTAAGAGTAAATGTAATACCCCGTATTTTTATTAATAATAATAATAATAGAAATAATAAAGATAAAGATAGAGTAAAAAAATACTAATAAAATAATAATGATTAATAATAGAAATAGTAATAATAATAACAACAACAATAATAATAATATAGTAAAAAAATTAATAATATTGTATTGTTTGTGTGGTAATCATATTATTTTGTAAATAGTATTATTAGATTATCTAAGATTAGATCCAAGAATCTAGGAGTTAGTTAGATTAGATTATATTTTCAATTTTTTTTAAATTCATCATCGGACTTAAAATATATTTAATAACAAAACTCTACAATTTGTTTTAATTCATTTATCGGGAATAAGTAAAGAGCCCAACCCAATAGCTAAAACCCTAAATTTTAATTATAAACTTAGGTTTAGCCATCTAAACCTAGCAACGCTCAATAGTTTTCTTCTCGGCTACCTTCTTTTCTCAAATCCCCCTTCCGGACTCTCATCAAATTATTTTCTAGGAGTCTTGCAAAAACGGAGACCAGGTAATTCTAATTCCCATTAGTCTAGGTTAGTTTTATATGAATCCTGATAGGTAATTCTAATTCCCATAAGTCTTAGATTAGTCTTATGTAAATTTTGATAAGTAACCCTAATCCCTATAAATTTTAGATTAATTTATATCTTGATAGATAATTGTGTATCCTAGGCTATAGAAACCAATTGCCATCTGATATAGAATTATATTTATATATAATGTATATTATTATTTGTCTCGGCTTGCGTGTGTGTCAATTCCATGCCTGTGCGTTTTTTTTCCCTTCATAAATTGAATTGGATTCAATTGTTTGCCTCGGCTTGCGTGCGGTAATTCCATGCCTGTGCGTTTTGTTTTCCCCCTTCATGACTTGCATTGGATACAATTGCTTGCAATTATATAATATCTCATGCGCAATAAGATAGGATACTGACAGATTTTAGGTTAAAATATCCTTATATTTATATTTAATTAAAATAATATTATATATATATATATATAAGGTAAGTAAATAATAAAGATAATTTAGGAGTTTATTATGTGTGTGTTTTAAAACATTTTAATAGTGGGAGGATAGCTTTGGGATGGTACCCCCAAAGTGATGAACACAACCTTAGGCTTTATGCCTCGAAATATTATGTGATGAGAAAATTGAGAATCCGTTCTTCCCAAAGTGGTGTCTGGCAGGTTTCCGGGACACTAGTAGCAACTTTGGGAAGAGGTGTGCACACTAGGAAGATATGATTATGATTATTATGTTTATGGCCAATTGATTGTGACTGGCAGGTTTCCGGGTCACAGGGTAGACTGGCAGATTTCTGGGTCTACCATGGTTCTCTTCCCACTAAACTAAATGGACTGGCAGGTTTCAGGGTCCAAATAAAATTTAATAAAAACTAATGAATGACAAATGATATAAAACAAATATTTTAGATTACATATAAATATATATTTTTTCTTATAACATGAGAATATTTTATGGTTATTTTTGTATTATTTTCGTTTATTAGGATTACCAGCGTTTGCTGATGCGTGTGTGTCTATGGGCTGCGACGATCCTTCGGGGGAGCAGATTTTCAGTGAAACAGGTCTCGAAGTTGGGGCTAGCAGTGCGAAGTGAGGAAGATCATCAGTGGAATTCTTGCTTAAGTTTGTTTTTGTTTTTGTTTTTTTTGTAATAAGTAGCCTTGCACTTGTCCTAGTACAAGTGCGGCGGTAACACTCCCCAAGGTTGTTTATTTCGAAATTCATTAGTTTATTTATAGAAATTATTCAAATTTTTGTTATTAAAACCGTTAAAAATCGGGGGTGTTACAGTAAAAGAGTCCAAAGCTAAACCCTAATTTTAAGTTATAAATAGAGGTATAGCCTAACCCTGAATATTCTTCTTCTCTTCTACTACTCTCTTATACTACTTTTTCTATTCTTACTCTGAGTCAAATTTTCTAAGAGGTTAGCAAAAACGGAGACCAAGTAATCCTAATCCCCAAAACAACCTTGCTTCTTGTGCTTATTCTTTTCTCTACATCCTATTTTGCTAATCCTAAACTTATTCTTTTTCTCTACATCCTATTTTGCTAATCCTAAATTTATTCTTTTTCTCTACATCATATTTTGCTAATCCTAAACTTATTCTTTTTCTCTACATCTTATTTTTCTAATCCTAAACTTATTCTTTTTCTCTACATCCTATTTTGCTACTCCTAAACTTATTCTTTTTCTTTACATCTTATTTTTCTAATCCTAAACTTATTCTTTTCTCTACATCCCATTTTGCTAATCCTAATTCCCGTGAGTCCTAGATTAGTTTTATATAAGTTTTGATAGAGTTGATATATATGAAATATATTATATGTAATCATAATCTCTAGGTCAATGGAAATCAATTTTATATGTTGTTTCTCTAATCTAAACTGTCATCTCGTTCCTCCTTGTGATTTCCATTCGGTACCATTAATTTTGCATTTGTTTTTCTTCGTGAGAAAATTGTTTTCTACAAATTACACAAATTTTCTCTTCTTGATTGTGTGATGAAAATTTTTGTAAAAACCATTTACCATTGCATAAATATATCTGTATATGGTTGTTTTGGTCGCTTCAGTTTTTGTGATTAAAACTTATAAATGCTTTCATATATATATATATATATATATATGTATGTATGTATATGTATATATTCATAGAATTTTGTGACGTATCCTCTTTGTCACAAGCATATGTATTTTTTATATTATCACAAACCCAAGTTATTAACTTAGATAAGTATAAATTAAGATTCTTCTTTTTGAATATCATGGAACTATGTGTGTGTGTGTGTGTGTGTATATATATATTTATTGAGAAATCCATTTATTATGTGAGTGTAATTAAAATAATTTAAATCGTGGGAGGATAGCTTTGGGATGGTACCCCTAAAGTGATGAACACAACCCTTAGGCTTTATGCCTCCAATATATTATTTGATGTGAACCGATTATATCCGTTCTTCCTAAAGTGGTGTCTGGCAGGGGCTCCCGGGACACTAGTAGCAACTTTGGGAAGAGGTATGCACATTAGGACGAAATGTTTTATGGCCAATTTGATTGATTGTAACTGGCAGGGGCTCCCGGGTCACAGGGTAAACTGGCAGGGTCTCTCGGGTTTATCATAGTTTTCTTCCCACTAAACTAAATAGACTGGCAGGGTCTCCCGGGTCTAAATAAATTTAAAAAGATAAAGAATAATATTTGATTCAATGTGAATAAATAGATATGATAAGTATTAAAGTTGAAATTGATATTTTAGATTACATATATGTATATGATATTTTTTTTATCATCATATGAATATTTATATTTATATTTATATTTATTATTATTATTTTCTATATCTTCTCTGTTAATTAGGATTACCAGCTTTTGCTGATGTTTGTGTTCTGGGCTGTGATGATCCTTCGGAGGAGCAGATTTTCAGTGAAACAGGTTTCAAAATTGGGCTGTTGGGGCTAGCAGTGAGAAGTGAGGAAGAACAATGAGCAAATCTAGCTAGTTTCTCTTATTTTATTTTATGCTTTGAATAAGACTTTTTATTTAAGTGTGGGTTTATGTTGTTGTAATAAGGTAGCCTTGCACTTGCCTCGGTACAAGTGCGGGAGTAACACTTTCCAAATTTTGGTTATTTTGAATTTCAGTATTTATCCATAAAAATTATAGCAAATTTATGTCATTATAATTGTTAGAAATTTGGGGGTGTTACAAATTCAATCAATCATGATATGAATTAATGTGACTTGGTTGGCAGTAATGGACTTATTACCTAAAAACAATCACGATCACCAATCAATCATGTGTGAATTTAATGTGATAGGGTATATCACATTAATTCAACCAATTATGATATGAATTAATGTGACTTGGTTTTTCTTAGTGTATAAGTAGAAAATTCCTAAGGTAATTAGGGTTAGAAATATTTGGCCCATCAAGGCTATAAAAATAAATAAATGGATTATTTATATTAATAAAAATCTGGGGTATTACATTCTACCCTCTTTAAAATAAGTTTCGTCCTCGAAACTGAAATAAAATTCAGATGTTAATAATAATCACACAGCAAGTCACAAAATAATTTTAAATATACAATTATAAAAGTTTCAAAGAAATAAATCATTTAATAATAATCTGGGGTATTACACTTTATTAGAGATTTAATTTTATTTGTATTAATTGACATTAGATATATTCCTTCTTCATATCAAATTGCATATTGTTTCACAAAACCTCTGTCATAGTGTAATACCCGAGATTTTATTATTGAATTTTATTTCAGTTTCGAGGACGAAACTTGTTTTAAGGAGGGTAGAATGTAATACCCCCGGATTTTTATTATTAATAATAATAGAAATAGTAATGATAATGATATATTAAAATAATACTAATAAAATAATAATGATTAATAATAGAAATAAAAAATAATAATAACAATAATAGTAGATAATAATAATAATAATAATAATATAGTAAAAAATTAATAATGTTGTATTGTTTCTGTGCTAATCATATTATTTTGTAAATAGTATTATTAGATTAGTCAAGATTAGATCCAAGAATCTAGGAGTAGTTAGATCAAATTATATTTTCAATTTTTGAATTTATCATTGGACTCAAAATATATCTAATAATAAAACTCTACAATTTGTTTTAATTCATTGATTAGGAATAATTAAAAGGTCTAGCCCATAGCCAAAACCCTAAATTTAATTATAAACTTAGGTTTGGCCGCTTAAACCTAGAAAACGCTCGACATTTTTTTGGCCGCTAAATTTTTCCTCGCTACTACACCCTTATTCCGTACCCTCGTCAATTGTTCTCTCAGGAGATTATCAACACGAAAACAAGGTAATCCTAATTCCCATGAGTCTTAGGTTAGTTTTATATAAATTTTGATAGGTAGACCTAATTCTTAGAATACCTGTACAAACCTTCTGCAAAGTGGTTTAATATTGAGCATAAGATGCTTTCTGTTGCATAGCCGTGGGTTTCAATTTGGATGATTGAATCGAATATGTATGGAATTCTTCTTCTCGGCTTGCGTGTATGATATATACATGCCTGTGCATTTTTTTTCCTCACGAATGGAATGCAATGGAATTGCCTTGGTCAACGTGCTTAATGTTGAATATATTATTGCATTTTTCCTGTGCGTCTTCTGTTCATTTTGTGATTGAAAAAAAAAAAACCATTACTTTGCCTCGGTTCTCGTGTGTGAATTCCATACACCTGATCCTGTGCGTTTTTTTATGAATTAGGAATCGATTAAAAATGCCTGTACATATCTGTCCATGTTATTTTCTTTTACTATTGGATTTTCTTTTTCTTTATGTAATATCTCATGCACAATAAGATAAAATACTAACAAATTTTGGGTCAAAATATCCTTATATCTATATTTAATTAAAATAATATAAAAATATATAAAAGATAAGTAAATAATAGAAATAATTTAGGAGTTTATTATGTGTGTGTTTTAAAACAATTTAACAGTGGGAGGATAGCTTTGAGATGGTACCTCCCGAAGTGATGAACACAACTCTTGGGCTTTATGCCACCGATGTGAAAAGATAGTATCCGTTCTTCCCAAAGTAGTGTCTGGCAGGTTTCCGGGACACTAGTAGCAACTTTGGGAAGAGATGTGCACACTAGGAAGATATGTTGATATGTTTATGGCCAATTGATGATTGTGACTGGCAGGTTTCCGGGTCTACCATGGTTCTCTTCCCACTAAACTAAATGGACTGGCAGGTTTTCGGGTCCAAATGTAATTAATAAAAAATTAAAATTTATAAAAATTAATAAATGATATTTGATCCGTTGAAGGTATATAGATATAGTGAAATGGATATTTTAGATCATAGATATGTATATGTTATTTTTTTTCTTCTCTTTATCATCCCGTAAATATTTTATTTATTTATTTTTCTTTATCATTATTTTTCCATATTATTTTTGTTTATTAGGATTACAAGCTTTTGCTGATGTTTGTGTTCATGGGCCGCGACGATCCTTTGCGGGAGCAGATTTTCAGTGAAACAGGTCTTAAGTTGGGGCTGTTAGGGCTAGCAGTGAGAAGTGAGGAAGAACAATGAGAATGCTAGCTAGTTTTCCTTATTTTATTTTACGCTTGAGTAAAACATTTTTATTTAAGTTTAGATTTATATTAATGTAATAAGGTAGCCTTGCACTTGTCCCAATACAAGTGCGACGGTAACACTTCCCAATGTTGTTTTTCTAATTAATTTATTTATGAAAATCATTTATAATTTTTTTATTATAACTGTTAGAAATTGGGGGTGTTACACATAGTCATAGTTCTAGTTATTCAGAGACAAACTTGGGTTGTTGGTTACACCCTCTCATTTGAGGGGAAATATTAGAATATAATTAATTATTTTGTATCCCATGATTATAACGGTAACATTTTATAGAATATTTTTAGTGTACACAATGTAATACCCCGGATTTTTATTAATAATAATAAGAATAGAAATAGTAAAGATAATGATAGAGTAAAATAATACTAATAAAATAATAATGATTAATAATAGAAATAGAAATAGAAATAGTAATAATAATAATAATAATAATATTGTATTGTTTGTGTGGTAATCATATTATTTTGTAAATAGTATTATTAGATTATTTAAGATTAGATCCAAGAATCTAGGAGTTAGTTAGATCAGATTATACTTTAAATTTTTTTAATTCATCATTGGACTTAAAATATATTTAATAATAAAACTCTACCATTTGTTTTGATTCATTTATCAGGAATAAGTAAAAAGCCTAACCCATAACTAAAACCCTATATTTTAATTATAAATTTAGGTCTGACCGCTTAAACCTAGAAAAACACTCGATACTTTTCTCTACCGCTATACTCTCGTTCTTCTAGGAGGCTAGCAAAAGCGGAGACCGGGTAATTCTAATCCCCATGAGGTTTAGGTTAGATTTATGTAAATTTTGATAAGAAATCTTAATCCCTAGAATAATAGGAATCCGTTGCTACAGAGCATGATTCTTTTAAATCCACAAAATTGTCGTCTCATTCTTTCTCGTGATTTTCATTCAGTACATAAATCTTGTGTTTGTCTTCCTCTATGAGAAAGATGTTTTCATCTTAGGATATAATTCTGATTGATCTTCACTAGCCATAAGTATTGATTATGTGCGTTTTGGCCTTGAGTGTTTTAGGCTTTGGCAATTGAATATACATATATTGCTTTTTTTCGCTTTGCGTGATAACTTGTTTTTGCAAAAGTCACATACCCTTTAACATAAAATCCCCATACGTTTTAGATTTTGGTATTTGGGACTTTGGTAATCGAATGATATATATTTCTTTTGGAGTAGCTTTTTGCAAAGTCACTTTGTGCGTCTAACTACATCTTTCAATTGTGCGTGTAGCTTGCGGCACCAATTCCTCTTTTATTATTATTATTTTTTAAAAAAAATGTTTATTGTGTGCTGATTTTTTTTATATTATTAAAAGCATGTGGTTAGCTATTTTTGGGAGTAGTGGAGTCATTTCAATTTACCTTACTGAGTCTGTTGGGTAGTGATATTAGTAATCCTAGATATTAGCTATGATCCTAGATTTTAGCTAGAATAAATAGAAATATAAAATGTAATTAAAATGTTAAATATATTGTACCGTAATAAACTATAATAGGAATATATTGATTTTATTATTATTAATTAGATTATATAATATAATCGATTTCTATTAATATCTCATATTATATATCTCTTTTTTTATTATATTATTTATATTAGAAAATCTTATTATATATTCTATTTATTATATAGAATATATATCTATTTATTTTATATTTTACATATTTTGATCACATAACTTGCGAAGCGATTCATTATTTATCAATAAAGGAAGCACAATAATTTTAATGTTTATGTTAGTTGTGTCTGATGCTATATTAATTAATATTCTTTCATTCTTTAGATAATATCCGCTGCATAATGAAATAGGACATGCGTAGATTTGATATCAAGATATCATCGTATCCTACATTTAATTAAATGATAGAAAAGTATATAAAAGATAATTAAGTAATAGAAATAATTTAGGAATTTTTTTATGTGTGTGTTTTAAATAATTAGACTTTACTCAGATATGTATTTGAGTTATAATATGTGTTGGCTCTTGTATTGAATACTTGAATTATTATACTCTTGAATAATTTGAAAAGTCATGATGCCGTTGAGTAATTGATATATTCAATGAAGAAATTGATAACTGTGACAAGATTGAATTTCTTGATTGTGTGTGATTGTAATGAATTAATAGTGGGAGGATAGCTTGGGACGGTACCTCCCAAGTGATGAACACAACTTTTGGGCTTTATGCCACTCATGTGAAAATGATAGTATCCGTTCTTCCCAAAATGGTGTATGGCAAAGTTTCCCGGGACACTAGTAGTAACTTTGGGAAGAGGTGTGCACACTAGGAAGAGATGTTTTGATGATGGCCAATTGATGATTGTGACTGGCAGGGTTTCCTGGGTCACAGGGTAAACTGGCAAGGTTTCCCGGGTTTACCATGATTCTCTTCCCACTAAATAGACTGGCAGGGTTTCCCAGGTCTAAATAAATTTTAAAACATGATGAATAATAATATTTGAGTCGATAAGAATATATAGTTATGATGGATATGGAAAATTGATATTGTGGATTATAAATATATATATATGTTATTTTCCCTATCATTATGTAATTATTTTAATTATTTATTTGTTTATTTGTTATTATTATTATTATTTTGTATTATCTTTGTTTATTAGGATTATCAGCTTTTGCTGATGTATGTGTGTATTCATGGGCTGCGACGATCCTTCGAGGGAGCAGATTTTCAGTGAAACAGGTCTCAAAGCTGGGGCTAGCAGTGAGAAGTGAGGAAGAATAATGAAAAGTTCTAGCTAGTTTTCCTATTTTATTTTACGTTTTGGATAAGACATTTTTATTTAAGTTTTGATTCATATGAGTGTAATAAGTAGCCTTGCACTTGTCCTAGTACAAGTGTGGCGGTAACACTTCCCCAAGTTGTTTATTTTGAAATTCAATAATTTTATTGGAATTTTATGCTATTAAATCTGTTAGAAATTGGGGGTGTTACAACACATGTCTTATATCTATAAGTTTTGTTATATTTTGGGTAAATGTACAAAAATATACATGTGCTTTATCCTCAGGAGTGTCCAACACCAAATATTTTTTTTTTTGGTACAAAAATGCACACGAGCTTTTTTAAATGGAGTAAAAATATCATCTCCGTTAACCCCCTTAAACGTCCATTACTTTTTTTGTTTGTAGGCCCCACAATTTCCACATGTCATCTTTTTCTCCCACACGCGCTTGACTCCACTTCGTCCTTCTCCTTCCTTACACCTTCTTCTTTCAAGTTTTTCCTCTCTCTTCCTCTCTCTTTTTGGATTTTTTTTTTGTTTCCACCACCTCTTCTTCTTATTTATGTGAATTTCATTCTTTCATTCTTTGGTTTTTCTTTTCTTGTTCTTCAACATGCCGCTTCCATGGAAGAAGAACAAGATCACTTGCATCTCCCAAATCGTCGCCGATCTTCAGACTCCCAAACATGGCGGCTCTCTTGTTGTTGAAATTGCTTTCTCGTTATTTTGTTATAAAATTTATACACAGGGCCAAAATAAATAAACTTTTTTTGAATAGAAGAGGGACCTAAACTGTAACACCCCCAAATGACATAAAATTGAAATGATTTTTATAAATAATTACTGAAATCCAAAATAACCAAAATTTGGGAAGTGTTACCGTCGCACTTGTACTGGGACAAGTGCAAGGCTACTTTATTACAATAACGAAAATCAAAACTTACGCAAAATGTTTTTTTTTTCAAAGCATAAAAATAGAATAAAACTAGCTAGAAAGCCGGATGTTCCTCCTCACTTCTCACTGCTAGTCCCAACAGCCCCAACTTTGAAACCTGTTTTATTGAAAATCTGCTCCCCCGAAGGATCGTCGCAGCCCAGAACACAAACATCAGCAAAAGCTGGTAATCCTAATAAACAAGGATAATATAAAAATAATAATAATAAGAAAATAAATAAAATATCTATATGATGATAAGAAAAAAAAATACCATATACATATATATAATCTAAAATATTAGTTTCAATACTCAACATATCTATATATTCTCATCGGATCAAATATTATTCCTTATCCTTTTAAATTTATTTAGACCTGGGAAACCCTGCCAGTCTATTTAGTTTAGTGGGAAGAGAACCATGGTAGATCCAGGAAACCCTGCCAATCTACCCTGTGACCCGGGAAACCATGTCAGTCACAAATCATCAAATATCAAATTGGCCATAAAACATTTCGTCCTAATGTGCACACCTCTTCCCAAAGTTGCTACTAATGTCCCGGGAAACCCTGCCAAACACCACTTTGAGAAGAACGGATATAATCAAGTTCACATCACATAATATATCGAGGCATAAAGCCTAAGGGTTGTGTTCATCACTTTGGGGGTACCATCCCAAAGCTATCCTCCCACTGTTAAATTATTTTAAAAATACACTCATAATGTCAATATATATATATATATAAAAGCATTTAAAAGTTTCAATAAAGGGTTTTGCAAAATAGTTAAACGCAAATCAAGAAGAAGAAATATATGTATACAAGGAGGTGAAGTGTTTTGCTTTCATAAAGTAATTCGAAAAAGGAAAACATATATATATACATATAAAAGTGCAGTATACATTTAAGAATTCTTTTTTTTCCACAAAAATCGAGACTGACAAGCCACAACTAACTCCTATTGTTCTGGGGATTAGGATTACTTATCAAGATATAAAATTACGCTAAGACTCATGGGATTATGATTAGTAAAATAGGATGTAGAGAAGAAGAAGAAGAAGCATAGGATATAAAATTACACTAAGACTTATGGAATTATGATTAGTAAAATAGGGTAGTGTAACATCCCAGGCGCCTGCTTGTGGATATTGTCCGCTTTGGCACACACCAGGCATACCAGTTTCGGATACGATATACCAAATGGGGATTCTCATGAGAACATAGATACCGCACTCACGATTCGTCCAATGCCTTGGGTTCATCCAAATTTTTAGTGTGAAGTCCCACATCGATTGGGAAGGTGAACGAAGCATGCCTTATAAGGGTGTGGAGACCTTTCCCTTGTAGACGTGTTTTGATGGGCTAAGCCCAATCAGAAACAAAACCATGAGGCCTGGTGTGTGCCAAAGCGGACAATATCCACAAGCGGGCGCCTGGGATGTTACAATTGGTATCAGAGCCGGGGCTCGAGTCGATGTGCCAGCGAGGACGCTGGGCCCCAAGGGGGGTGGAGTGTGAAGTCCCACATCGATTGGGAAGGCGAACGAAGCATGCCTTATAAGGATGCGGAGACCTTTCCCTTGTGGACGCGTTTTGATGGGCTAGGCCTAGTTAGAAACAAAACCGTGAGGCCTGGTGTGTGCCAAAGCAGACAATATCCACAAGCGGGCGCCTGGGATGTTACAGGTAGAGAAGAAGAAGAAGAAGAAGAAGAAGAAGATGAAGAAGAAGAAGAAGAAGCACGAGATGCAAGGTTGTTCTGGGAATTAGGATTACCTAGTCTCCGTGTTTGCTAACCTCCTAGAAGAACGAGAGTATAGCGGCAGAGAAAAGTATTGGGTGTTTTCTAGGTCTAGGCGGTCAAACCTAAATTTATAGTTAAATCTAGGGTTTTGGCTATGGGTTGGACCTTTAAATTATTAGATATATTTTGAATTCGATAATGAATTCAAAAAGATTGAAATTATAATCTGATATAACTAACTCCTAGAATCTTGGATCTAATCTTAACCAATTATAATCTGATATAACTAACTCCTAGGATCTTGGATCTAATCTTAACCAATTATAATCTGATATAACTAACTCCTAGAATCTAGGATCTAATCTTAACCAATCTAATAATACTATTAACAAAATAATATGATTACCACAAAAACAATACAACATTATTTATTATTATTATTATTATTATTACTACTACTACTTTTTTTTTTAATTTATACTATTAATCAATATTATTTTATTAGTATTATTTTAATCTATCATTATCATTAGTATTTCTATTATTATTATTATTAATAAAAATCCGAGGTATTACATTCTACCCTCCTTAAAACAAGTTTCGTCCTCGAAACTGAAATAAAATTCAATAATAAAATCTGGGGTATTACATGAACTGAAAGAATCTAAAACTTGGGAAGGGTTTGAAAATTGAAATTGAAACTCAGTGCGGGAAGCAAACTCTTCCAAGTCCCAACCTAGAATTCAAAAACAAGTATGTGGTGGAGATGCAGTTTCTACAAAATGTGTTTCTGAGATTTGAGAAGTGATTGAAGCGAACTGAGATCGAAGATGAACGAACAAGATCTTCTACTAAACAAATGTGTTTCTGAGATTTAAGAAGTGATTGAAGCGAACTCAGATCGAAGGTGAACGGACAAGATCTTCTACTAACAGAACCAAAGAGCGGCTTTGATGTGTCTCAAATTGCAGAAGTTTTAAGGAATGGCTTGTCACATAGAGATGGAATATCATAAAATACAAGAGGAGCAATCGGGCACTCTCGAGTTCAGAAGCTACTGAGAAAATCACAAAACAAAATCAAAGAAACCATAGGCAAAAAGGATCATATAAAGCAAGAACGAAGATGACAAAGAAAATCTGATGATGTCGAAAGGCCATCCTTCGTAGTAGATCTGAAGAGTGAGAAAGAGAAGATCAAAGGTTTGCAAAAGAGGACAGAGGGGTTCGCATCGCCGGAAAAAGATGTCAGGGAGAAAAAGATGACATGCGGAAACTGCGGGGCCCACAAAAAAAGTAACGGACGTTTAAGGGGATTAATAGAGATGATATTTTTGCTTCATCTAAGAAAGTTGAAAAAAATATTTAGTATTAGGCACTCCTGATAATAAAGTACATATGCATTTTTACACTATAACCCTTATATTTTTATAGTTGGAATAATCTTCTAGAACGCTGGATCATTCAGCATATACACAAGGCTACGTCTGAGCATTTTGTGCTTCATTATTCTACTCTATTGCTCTACGTTTATCTAGCTGTTTTTTTTTTTTGGGTGCTCAAATCTAGCTGGTTCAGTAATCGAATTCGCTAGATGAAAATTTATTTATATAAAGTCGCAATGCAGCGTGGGACAAAATGTAATGGGTCCCAGAACACTACTAGCCAAGTGTTGATGTGATATTTTTCGACCAAAAAAAAAAAGTTGATGTGATATTCGACCAAAAATAAAAAAAAGTGTTGATGTGATATAGTCGAAGTTTACCCATATAGACAACAAACGGCAACGATCCGTTTTCTCAAGGGCCCGTTTGGTTGAGAGAATTGAGCCATGTTCCCGGGAACTTAACACAGTTCCCTTGTTGGCAACGTGTTTGGTTCACTCTGTTCCTGGGAAGTGAATTTGCCGCCATCGACGAAGCTCCCACAACCGAGGGAAGTTTAGATCCCTTTAAAAATGGCGGGATCTTGAAAACGTTCCCGGGAAACTAAATTTTGAGACAAAAAAGCCCCTCTGAAATTATAAATCGCATGCTTCTCGCCTTCTTTCCCAGATTCAGCGTCACCATTCTTCTTTTCTTCCTTCAACCACCACAATCGACGCTGCCTTGTAGGCATGAGGGATCGAGTACTTCTTTGTGTTTCTTCTTCCTTCTAGTCGCATCTGTGTGTGTGATTGTGGCATGGGTTTTGGCTAGTTTTGTCTTTCTTCTTCATCGTTTCTGTTAGATGTTGTGGGTTTGTGGAGCTGCGTTTTCCTTCCCATATTTCGCTGATGTGTGTGATTCAGGAGCATTTTTCATTTGCTTTTGCTCCTCGGCTCAATATATGTGGGTGGGTGTGGTGGTAGATAGCTTTTCAATGTAACTTGCTGTCGGCGCTTTAAGACTCTGCAACAGGGGAGACTCATGGAGCAAGGTTCTTGCAAAAATTTGAGAGATTGTGTACATGTTTATTTTTCACTTACGTCCTTAATTTTACTGTACTGGTTGACATTTTGTGTTGTGAGTTCAAACTTGACTGTTGTCCATGAATGGTTGGCAAATTCTTTTAAATGATTTTGGTCTTGCTTGTAATTATTTTCATATTTGCTTTGCTGATATGTCCTGCTGTCAAATAACGCGTTCGAACATGTGTGCTCGTAAAGTTTGTAAGTTCGAACTTTACGCTTACGTTCGAACTTTATGCTTACGTTTGAACTTCTTCATGTTGCCCTGTAACATCAGGAGCATTGGTTTTTATGCTGAAGTTTTCTTTTAAGTAACTGTTTTTTCTTACCAACGTAGTAATTTATTTCATCCACTTCACAATTTCAAGGTTTTCACACTGAGTAATTCCAATTTTTGATTTTTCCCGTTAAAGCAGCAACTGGGTTCATTGTTCATAGATTCCTAATCCTCTTGCAATATTCATGTCCACTTCGATTTGCTTCATTTCGTGTTGTCCCCCTCTATTTCTTTCCATGTCCAGTGTCCTTCTCACCTTCCGTAGCCATTATGCTTGTTGCAGTTGCAGATCCCTTCAATGTTGGTTGCAATTTTCTTTCTCCACCAAGACGCGATTTAGTTTGGCTCTCTGTCCAATTCGCAAAACAAAAAAAAAATTCTGGCTTTTTTTGTGGGAGGGTATTCTGGGAATTTTACCTAAAGTTCCCACTTAACCAACACCCAATTTTTCAAACCAAACAAATTATCTTCCCTCAACTTAATTAAGTTCCCATGTCTACCAAACAACCAAATTTTTTAAAGTTTCTCTCAATCTTCCCTTCAATTCCTTTCCCTCCTTTTAAGTTCCTTTCCCTCCTTAAAAGTTCCCTGAATCAAACGGGACGTAGGATTGTTTGAAATTCCCACTACCCTCCTGTCACTTTTCTAGCTTTTCCAACTTCAGCTCACCCGCTTCAGTTACTGTCTCTTTCCTTTTCCCCTCTCTTCTGCTTTTTCGCGCCTCGCTGCAAAAATGCCCACCTTTTGCAGCTTATCAAACCCTAGATATGTCCAAATTCGGTTTCGATTTTAGCTCCAGCGTCTTCTTTCGCTAGATCTCTACAGTCTGATGGCGAGGCTATTATCCTGCATTGGTCCATTGTGAACCTTTGAATGAGTTTGGTGCGTGCACTCTCTTTGTGCTTCTTATTTCAGTTTCTCCTGCATGCTATTCGGCCCTTTCTTGCCCGCATATCGCAACTTGGTGGCTTGGAATTTAGTTTCAGAAGCTGCATTTCGTGGTGGATCTCTTAATGCACTTTTACTTCTTGCATTTAATCTTTAGTTCCCCAAGTTTCCTTTCTGTCCCCCCCCCCCCCCCCCAACTTCCGAATTTGTTGAAGCTTTAATATATGCTATGGTTATGTTTGTATGTTTTCTTGCTTAGAATTAGAATTTATCTCCTTTTTCCTTTTCTTGTTATTAAGCTTCGGAGGAGATGTGCTCTGCTTGGTGAGCGGAGGGCTTATTTTACATTTTAATCGCAATTGGTGAAGATTTTTAATACGATATTGATAACAAATTCACTTTATCTAACGCATTTTTATTATATTGTCGGATCAGAAGACCTACTTTTGAATAACTACCTGGGGGCTGAAAATGGAGGTGTCCTCCGAACAATCTGGTGAATTTATTTCAGAAAATCCCCAAATTCCTGCAGAATTGGGCCATGCTGATTCTTCGTCAGAAGGCATGAAAAAATATGCTGGAATTGGAAAGTCTAGGGTTGCAGTGGGGTCAAAGAGCTACCCTGCAAGCGCTCCTGTCAGAAAACGAGTAGGCCCTAGAAATGTAGTTTCTACATTGGGTGCAAAGAAGTTGGGTTTAACAAATTCTTCTAGTGGTTCTACGACTTCAGTATCTATAGCACGAGCAAATAGCAGCGGAGGATTACTTGAGAAGCCATTGATATCTGATGGCAGAGCAAAAACCTCTATGAATTCATCCGTCAGGAAAAAAGGCAGTATTTCTTCAGTTGCGGAATCTGCAAGGTCCTTTCCTGAGCTTAAGCGGGGTTCTATGTCTTTATCTCCTACAAAACCTTCAGTCCGAGCTTGCATCTCAGGGACTAGAAAATCAGTTCCAGCATCACCAATGGGCCCGAGTTTGAGGAAATCCATTGCATCTGACATGTCAAGGCTAAAGGTTTCAATAAAATCATCAGTTAACGCAACATCACCTGTATCTTCTTCTTCTTCAAGAGAGGTTGCTTCTTCATTGGATAGTAGCTGCAGCTCATCAACCAGGAGAACAATTCCAAAAAATTCTTCCTCGTCAACATGGTCACCTTCTATCTCCAGTTCTTTAAGAGCAGGGCCCTCGTCTAAAATTTCAACTTTGTCTGGAAGGAGGAAAGGACCAACTCCTGAAACCCGAGATTCTCATTCTATTGTTCTTCCACATGTTGAGGTCAAAGCTAGTGACGATGTGGTAAGCATCATTTTAGTGAAAGTGAAAAATTTAATGTGGCTGAGAACTAAACGTGCTACATTGTTTTATTTTGGCTTTCCATACTAGTTCATCCCACAGCCTCTTATCCCTTCTTACAACTGAAGGTAGTGAAGGAACCGTGCACTTATTATTATTTCACTGAATTACATCATTCATGTTAATATTTAGAAGAAACCACGTAGACTTCCTTGAATTTTGTTAAAATTACTTGAAGCTTCTCTTCATTTTCAAGATCTACTTTATAGATTTCATTGACACTGAAAGTTACACTATATAGTAGTCTAATTTTATTTAATTTTTGTTTTTTTTATTACAACACCCTTCAATCACCTAAATACTTATTTATTAAACTAAGGGTCTGTTTGGTATGAGGGATTTGGAGGGGAGGGGGTGAGAGGGAAAATTTTTATGAGTTTGTTTTAAAAAATTTGGAGAAGTGGGGTTACAAAATTTTAATAAATAGAAGATGTAAGAAGAAAGAGTAAGAAAATTCAATTAAACACTTTTAACGTTACTTCTCTCATTTTTTCCCTCTGCTCACTTTCTCTTCTCTCCCCTCCTACCAAACAAGCCCTAAAGGTTTTGAATGGAGGGTATTTTGGTCAAAAAGTTTATATTCATTATTAGATAAAGTATTGATTAACTTTTTGCTTAGGGAAGATTTGTGTGTGCTTTGAAAATAGATGTGAAATTTGTGTAACATGTTAGCAAAACTCTGGATCTAAGGACAAAGGATGATTCTCCAAGAGGCTAACAATTTCAAGAGATTGTATAAAACATCGAATTGCAAAACTCCTACAATAATTAGAATTATCTTTGAATTGAATAATTGGTAAATTTTTCAATATTAACTAAGGCATTCCCAATGGAATAATTAAATATATCAATGAAAGCCCCTTTCTTGTGAAATTTCTTTTGCACACTACTGACCAAGGGAACAATGACTTGGTGCTTTCCTTGTATCTATGAAGTGAATAGATTGTCATTCGTCACCATTTTCTTGTTAGCATTGGGGTATCCTGTTACTGCATGACTGAGAGGTGGTGTGCCTATAGCATACCCTTTCAAATCTGGTGAGCTTTTTATTTCCATGGTATATCAATTCTCTATTAGAGGCTGATGTTTTGCTAATTAGACAGCAATAGGCAGCATGGGTTTGATTTACTCCGATTTCCTTCTTCTTAAGGGCTTGTTTTAATGCAATCTCTCCCTTGTACTTGTGAAGAATAGCTTCCTTTGCTTTGTCTCTTTATCCATATATCATTGATCTAATGCTATGGTTAATCTGGCACAATTGTTATTTATTCTTGATCATTTTTTAAAATTCAGAGATTGGATCTTAGGGGGCACAGAGTTCGCAATCTCAATGCCAGTGGGCTAAAATTATCTTCAAACTTGGAGGTAAACCAATTTTGCTAGTGACACTATTTATTGTGGGCAATATCTATTCAAACCAGTACTTGGTAAAATTTTCAATGTAGATCTAATTGATAGTGTAGTCTTTTTATGCCTGAAAAATTTCATGGATTAGATTGATATATCATAGAACACTTGTACAAAGAAGAGAAGACGACATAATCAAGTAGCTAAGGTGCAACTGGTGTTATATATGTAGATAACGCTCCACAGGTAAAGAAAATTAGAGAAATAAAATCTCAATGTCTAAATATATACAACATGAAAGAAAATAATGCCCCTTCATGGAATTGATCGTTGCAGTGGATTTGGCTTTCATAGGGATAAATCTGAGCTTTAATAGGAAAGAAAATATTGCCCTTTTATGGATTTCATAGTTTTATGAGATCCTATAGGCTCATATAATTTTGATAGTGGGTCCCAAGTACCTTTCGGCTCTCAAGGCATATGGAGCCTTTAGAATGACATTATGACTTACTAAATAATATGAAGATCGATGATCTATTACAACTTATCTTATGACCCATGTCAATCACACGATATCTTGGTCCTTATATTACTTAATCATTCTTTCTTGACCTCCAAGTAAACTAACAAGACAGATGGAAATCATATTATCTAAGCATGACCATGCATTTTTTAGTTTCATTCATGGAGAGGTTCAGAGATATTTCTCTCATGTGGAGAAGGGAAAATCCCATCTTGACCACTCATCTTCCTTAACATGGATCCTACCATGCTCAATCACTAGCTTTGTGATTGCCCAGTTAAGGGCAACTTTTTATCATGTCCAAATATAAAGCTCCTCATTTGTGAATCTTTGAAGTTTTCAAGTTTGAGGGTTTAGTGACTTAGTTATATTGAGATATGCTTATGATGTAGTCCATGTAGTTATCTCATCACGGTTAGGTCTAGCATCTTGGTCTCTAAATTGTGCTTGTGATTTTGATTTATATTTCCGTACATGTTCTTCAATCAAATTGGGTAGGCTATTTGGTGTGAAGCATCAATGGAAACTTTATGGAGTTGAGTTTGGTTGCTGGAGCAAATCTCTCCTAGTAGACTATTTGTTATTTCTTTATAATAATATGACACTAGGTAGCTATGATAGGTGAGATTAGATTAGTTAGTAGCATTTAGTTAATTAGTTAGTCAATGTAGCCATTATTATTTTTATGAATTGGGTTACGCGGTAATGGCTATGTCGACCCCGTTGGTGGTCGCCAGCATCCCATTGTGGGGGGCATCTCTAAACATGCTGGTTTTGCGCATCTTCTTGTATGAATAAAAGTCTGTAAACTTTGGTGGTGAGAGTTGCCACCACCGCATTCAATGTATTGATGTTGTTGAGCTTTGCTAGTTGCCCTTGGATGTCAACGACAACGTCAAGTTTCACCATTTTATGTTCGTTGTTGAGGACACAATCTTCCACGGCTTAGTGTTTGACTGGGTAAGAACCACAAATTGTTCTGAGGATAGTTATGCTTTGATACCACTGATACAACAACAACAACAACAACAACAACAACAAAGCCTTATCCCACTAGGTGAGGTCGGCTAAATGGATTGTATGACACTATTGTGCTCTATCAAAAACTAGATCTTTAGATGAGTTATCGACCAATAGATCCTGCTCTATAACCTTATTGAGCGTTCACTTCGGAAAGGGAGGAAGATAGAGGGGAAAGAGAGGAAGATATGGTTTGAGAGAATAAAAGAACAAAGAATAAGAAGGAATTGAATAGTATTATTGTTTATTCACAAAAGACATTATGCACTCTTGATTACAAATTGTGAAGGTATTTATATAGACAAGGAAAACAAAATGATAACAACTATATTGACACACTAAATAAGTAAACGCTACTAGCCAACGCTAATCTCACCTACCCTACCTACCCAGTGTCATTATTATTAAGGCATAACACTATTCCTTAGGCATGAGTGAAATCTTTTGCCACTAGATTAGCTTTTTTTCCACTAGTTATCCTTTTAGAGTTGTACTTTATGTTGAATACCCACTTACTTCCTACCAAGCATTTTCCATGCAAGCCAATTCTCATGTCTTATTTTGTCTAAAGACCTGCAATTCTTCAACGTTTTTCCATCTTTTATGTTTTAGAGCCTCATGAATATTCTGTGGAATTTGCTCATGGGAAACATTAGTGGAAAAGATTAAAAATTATTTGCTGTAGGACAGATACCTTCTGATGGGATGTCGAGTACATGACCTAGTTTGCTTTCAAAGTGCTATAGGCCAATTTGAATCCTCATTATGAGCACTTTGGTTGGATCCGAGGTGGGTTCAGCTGGAGGAAGATTGCTGCAAGTCTCAGGAGTATTCTTCCTAGAATAAGCATGCATGTTGTAGCTTTAGTTTTCTTTGTCTCTTTGCTATTTCATTTTCTTTGTTTTGAGAGTTTTCTTTTCTTAGCTCATCTATGTGAATGAATTCCATTGATTATTTTTGGTCTCTCTTTGAATGGAATTTTTGGTGTAGAAAGGTTTTTATCTTTGTGAAATGTGACATCCATGGGTAAGAAAAATTTCCTCAATGTTGATGAATAACATCAATAGCCCTTTTTGACGTTGCATGGTCAACAAGTATGCATTTTATTGCTTTTGGTTCAAGTTTGTTATGCTGTTGTTGGTGAACAAAATCGATGCACCCAAAAACATTAATAGGAGTATTGGTAATTTTTTTGTGGTAAGATAGGCTTCTGGAGGGTATCACAGGAGTTTTGAAGAATAAAGTTTTAGAAGGCATCCTATTTATAACGAATGTTGAGGTGGTCACAGCTTCCCAAAAATGTTGAGGCACATTCATAATGAACATACGAGCCTTTGCCAATCATCTTAGATTCCAAGTCCTGAAATTGACAGCCACCATTAAAGAAATTAACTTTATAGTTAGTCGTTTATTAGTTCGCTAGTAGATACTTGGTGGCATGAAAGTTTGGAACTTTAATATTTTTCAGATAAAGTTATTTTGCCAATCCGTTGCAATATTGATGTTTAGAAAGGAAGTAAGAGGGTTAATAACGTCAAATAATGACTCACCATATATCATATAACCTGATGCTGTTGACTTGACTATCCAATTTTTTCAAGAGGGCTTAAGGACAAGACCTTCAGTTTTAAGATCTGTTTGGTATAAGCTAAGTAAAATAAATCTTTTCCATTGCACAAAAACCTATATGTGTAACGTATATAATATCTTGTAATGATTTGTCAACAACTATTTCTTTTTATTACTATTTTTCATCTAGGGATATACATACATTTCATATTTAATGTAAGTGTAGAGAGCAATGATATGAATAACTTGTCTATTCACAATCATGAAAGGGTATATATATGTAACATCCCAGGCGCTCGCTTGTGGATATTGTCCGCTTTGCCACACATAAGGCCTCACGGTTTTGTTTTTGGCTGGGTTTAACCCATCAAAACGCGTCCACAAGGGAAAGGTCTCCGCACCCTTATAAGGCATGCTTCGTTCGCCTTCCCAGTCGATGTGGGACTTCACACTGCACCCCCCTTGGGGCCTAGCGTCCTCGCTGGCACATCGACCCGAGCCCTGGCTTTGATACCAATTGTAACATCCCAGGCGCCCGCTTGTGGATATTGTCCGCTTTGCCACACACAAGGCCTCACGGTTTTGTTTTTGGCTGGGTCTAGCCCATCAAAACGCGTCCACAACGGAAAGGTCTCCGCATCCATATAAGGCATGCTTTGTTCGCTTTCCTAGTTGATGTGGGACTTCACATTGTAACATCCCATGCGCCCGCTTGTGGATATTGTCCGCTTTGGCACACACAAGGCCTCACGGTTTTGTTTTCGACTGGGCCTAGCCCATCAAAACGCGTCCACAAGGGAAAGGTCTCCGCATCCTTATAAGGCACGCTTCGTTCGCCTTCCCAGTCGATGTGGGACTTCACACTGCACCCCCCTTGGGGCCCAGCGCCCTCGCTGGCACATCGACCCGAGCCTTGGCTCTGATACCAATTGGAACATCCCAGGCGCCCGCTTGTGGATATTGTCCGCTTTGCCACACACAAGGTCTCACGGTTTTGTTTTCGACTGGGTCTAGCCCATCAAAACGGGTCCACAAGGGAAAGGTCTTCGCATCCTTATAAAGCATGCTTCGTTCGCAATGTGAAGTCCCACATCGACTGGGAAGGCGAACGAAGCATGCCTTATAAGGGTGCGGAGACCTTTTCCTTGTGGACGCGTTTTGATGGGCTAGGCCCAGCCAAAAACAAAGCCATGAGGCCTTGTGTGTGGCAAAGCGGACAATATCCACAAGCGGGCGCCTGGGATGTTACAATATACATGAGTAAAGAGTCTAGGCATTAATGGTTTATAATGTCTTGATTATAGGCAATCCTGAATTATATGCTCCACTAATTACATAATATTTTAACACTCCCCCCTCCAAGTTGGAGCATAGATGTTAATCATGCCAAACTTGTTGTAAAGATAGTCAACCCGAATCCTATTAAAGGCCTTAGTAAGTAAATCACCCAATTTGTCACTAGATCGCACATGTCATGTAATGATAAAGTTTTCCTTGATCTTGTCTTGAATAAAGTGACAGCCGATCTCAATGTGTTTTGTACCATGAAACATTAAGTTGGAGGGTATGTTGAGTAGCTTTATTATCACACCACAACTTTGCTAGCAATGACATGGTGAAACCAACCTCCTTCATCAACGGATGGATCCACACAATCTCACACACGGACTGTGCCATAGCTGTGCTTAGCTTCTGCATTGGACCGAGATACCACATCTTGCTTCGTACTTTTCCAAGAAACCAAATTTCCACCCATAAACACATAATATCCTGTAGTGGATCTTTTAGTAGCTTTCAACCCACCATAATCTGCATCACAAGCATTCAATCTCGATGTGGCCAAGGCTTGCCACTGGCCAACAGTCTGCGATGTCATGAATTGGCTAAGCACACTGATCGGAAAAGTGATATTGGGGCGAGTCACAGTGAGATAGTTTAATTTTCCAATCATTCTACGGTACCTCTTAGGATGTTCAAATAGTTTGATCTTCTCAGGATTAACCTTACTCTTCATATCTTCAGGTAGCTCTTCAAATGGCATAGTGCCATTAACATCTAGAAATGGATTGGGAATCATAGGAAAACTATTTGGTGTTGCTCCAAGTTTTCCAGTAGATCAAGAATGAATTTTCCTTTTCAGGAACATGCCTTTATTGCTCCTCATAACCCTTATTCCTAGAAAGTACTTAAGCGGGCCCAATTCATTCATTTGGAAATGAGAATTGAGGAAGGTCTTGAGCGAAGAGGCAAACATAAGACAATTTTTGCACATGTGAGGAAGTCTTCAAGTAATCAATACCATAAGTCGGTAATATCCCTTGGCAACAAGGCGAGCCTTAAGGCGGTCAAGAGTACCATCAATCGTTGTTTTGACAATAAATACCTACTTACACCCAATGGCCTTCTTCCCTGTAGGTAAATCCATAAAGGTCCAAGCACTAGCCTGATCAAGGACCGTCATCTCTTCTTAACTTATAGCTCGCATGCCAATCCATCGTGTATTGCTTTTGCTAATGGTTCTGATTCACGTGTATTTGGTTTTGGTTCTGTTAGTTACCACATGTATCATCCATAAAATACCGCAGGAGAAGATGTAGTTAGCTAAATACAATACTCATATCAAAGTAGTTGAACCAAATACCACAACGAGGACAAATAACCAATGAGTATTCAGACCACGGTAAATATACCTAGAAAAACAACAGCCACATCAAGGGCTCAAAGACTGAGAACAAACCAAGATGCACCATGTAAGCCATGATGTGAGAACAAATACCAAGATGACCAAACAATAAGGATAACGACACCTCGAGAGCATGCTCGGGACCATTAAACAACAATGAAGCAGCAAGATTGTGTCACACTAGGACACAAACAGAAGAAAGGCGAAGTGAACGTTGCTTCAGAGACAAAGGCCCGAACTGTACACAAAAGAGAAGGACCCAGGACCTGAAAACCACTTGGGAGTGGTTGGAAACATAGAGACAATGAAAGATGAAACATTGGGGAGATATCTTTGAAATGAAGCAACACAAGGTCACACAATCTGTATTAGATGAACCCAGACCTTGAAATCTGCTAGAAGGGGTCGAAAAACAAGGAGAGAAAGTTGAAGAAGGAACCCGTTGTCGAAGATTGGCTAGAAAAATGATCCTCGCACTAGCTCGTGGAGTTGACGTTGAATAGAGGGGCGGCTCGTGTGGCTCACGTGTGAGCCAGACAGTGGCTGGACTTCGGTGTTTGGCCGATTGGGACCCAAGGACTTCCTTGGCAGGTGCGTGTCTCAAGAAAACATAGATGCTCTAACCCTAAATAATAGGTACACGCTGGAATAGAGAGGCCACATGCAGTGAATAAAAAAAGACAATAATGAATCTAAGGAGGATCTGATACAATGTAAGTGTAGGGAGCAATGATCTGAATAACTTTTCTATTCACAATCATAAAAGGGGTATATATTCATGAGTAAGGAGCCTAGGCATTAATGGCTCATAATGTCTTGATTATATGCAATCCCTAGTTATATGCTATACTAATTACATGAATGACATAATATTCTAACATTTAAAAATCAATTTTTTCTTTTGATTTCCTTGTCCATTTCATATTCCAGTCCATTTTGCATGCTAAATTAGCCGTTTGGTCATTAACTACTGATCTTTTTGGCAGTTTGTTTATCTTCGAGACAATCTCTTATCTACACTGGGAGGAGTAGAAATATTGACAAGAGTGAAGGTTTAACTGTTTAAAGTTTTAGTCTTTATATTTTTTTTGGTCAAGTCGTTGCAGAATTTATAATTATATGGGTTTATGTTTTATTATTTGGTGATTTCTATGCCAGGTTCTTGATTTGAGTTTCAATGAATTTAAGGGCCCTGGATTTGAGCCTCTTGAGAATTGCATAGTGTTGCAGGTTTATTATATTTTACGTCTAAATAGTTGCCTTAGAGGTTCCCAAATAGAGTGAAAGATTATGATGCTTATCTGATGGCATTTTGAAATGTTTATTTTTCACAGCAACTTTATCTTGCGGGTAATCAAATAACATCAATGGCAAGCCTCCCTCACCTTCCAAATTTGGAGGCAAGCTTCAGTTTACTGATTTTCTGAATCTATATCCTGTTTTGACTTTAAATTTGGGTGTTTTGAATCTCAATACTTTCTGGTTTATGTTATATTTTCTTTTCACAGTTCCTTTCAGTAGCTCAAAATAAGTTGAAAACTTTGGCAATGGCAAGTCAACCTCGACTCCAGGTTTTTTTTTTTTACTTTAAAGTCTTGTCCTTTTATTTGGATTGTTTTCATATTTTATAGTTGATTTTTTGTTGAATATAATTTCTTGCAGGTTTTAGCTGCCAGCAAGAACAGAATTTCTACTCTCAAAGGGTTCCCATATTTACCGGTTCTTGAGGTTAGTTACTTAGACATAATGAAAGATGTCAGTCAAGTGAATCTTAAGTCTAAGTCTTTATACTTCTTTATTAATATATTAGGCCAAATTCTGATGGCATCTTATTCATTGGATTAGAACCTGATGTAAAACACTCACACACACTTAGATCTGCTCACTAGATTTCTGTAGGACCATGAGGGGTCCAAGTCTGCCCACTTTCAAGCATGAGGGGTCCAAGTCTGCCCACTTTCAAGCTTTTGCTTTATGAAATGTATATCAACCTCCACATGCTTAGTTATATAATGTTGAATCTGGTTATAACCTAATTTATTGACGACTTATCAGAAGGTAGTTTCATTGAAGTTGCTCAAGTAATTTTCAAGTTTTTCAAGAATATTCCTAATCCGTGGCAACTCAAATGCCAAGTGCTGAAACTTTGCTTCTATACTAGACATTGCCACTGTTTTTTCCGCTCCATGTTACCAAGTTTCCTCGTAAGAATGTGAAGAGAATAATCAAACTGAATTGATCGGTATGTTATTCACACTGGTAGATTACACATACACATGACAGAATCAGACATTAATCATGTCCTGATATGATACTATACAAATCAGGAAATAATCAAGATTAATTATCTAAATCACTCCTAATAATTTTGGATTTGAACTTGCTCCTTAAGTTTTTGGATTTTATGCTCCCCTCAAGTTGGATTATAGATATCAATCATGTTCAATTTGCCAATTAGATACTTAAACTTGTCCTTGGGTAGTCCTTTAGTGAGGATGTCTGCAGTCTGTTCTTCAGAGAGTATATACCTTAGATCAACGATACCCTCATAAGCTTTTTCCCTTATAAAATGTTTGTCTATCTCGACGTGCTTGGTTCTACTATGCTGAATCAGATTATGAGCAATATTAATCTCAACCATGCTATCGCAATAGTTCTTGATTGGAAAATTTATGCAACTCCTTAAGTCTTCAAGGACATGCTTTATCCACATGCCTTCATAGACTCCCAGTGCTACAACCTTGTATTGAGCTTCAGCAGTACTTCTTGCAACTACACTTGGCTTTTTACTTTTCCTTGTAACCAAGTTACCCTACACGTATGTACAATATCTAGATGTGGACTTCTTGTCATCTTAATCACTTGCCCAATCAGCATCTGTAAACAACTCTACTTTTCTTTTGTCAATTTTCTTAAATAGCAAACCACGTCCCAAAGATCCCTTCAAATAATGAAAGATCCTATAGACTTTATTTAAATGTTTCTGTTTAGGATCATGGGAATGTTGGCTGACGTTATGAGACATATATATTAGTTTGCCTGCCATTTGTTGATAATTCCCTATGTCCATAACTTTACTGAGAAGATCTGCTTCTTAATCTATTTTATTGATCCGTATAGGTATGTCACTAGGTCTGCAACTTGTCATCCCTGTTTCCTTTAGAAGTGTTAAGAATTAGTCATAATGGGTCTATTAACTCTAAGGCCCTCTCTTGTGTGTATATATATATCCCTCTTGTGTACATGAATACTTACGGAATTCATATTATGTTTTCCTAGTTTACATTTACATGGTATCAGAGCGCAACATTAAGTTTTTGTGAGTTCGTTTTCTGTGAGTTTCTGTTTTGAGTTGAGCCATTTTCGGTCACAGTGAGTGAGAGAGAGTTAGGTTTCTGTGTTTGGTGTCTCCTCGGTGCACGTGCCCTACCATTAGATCCTACACCCTTCGATCGGCCCATTGCAGGCGGTCCGATCACGTTTCGACGTCGTGTGTGACGTCACGCGCCACCCATATGTTCGTCGGAAACTACATGCGCCGGCGTGTGGGGCTTCTCTCCGATGAGTTTTGCGACGCGGCTTGCAGATCCGTGATTGACTCTGTGAACCCGGTTCCTTTCCGGTGGTTTTGCGTTTATCCGAGGTGGTTTGTAGATCTTGGGTCTTCCGTTTTCGGTCCGTTCTTCAGCGGTGATCTCTTGTTCCGTCGTCCACATCTTATTTTGGGCTACCTCTGGTGTTTTCAGGCGTTGGGTCTGTGGTTTCAGACGTGGGTTTGTGTGTTTCAGCCTCTTCTAGTTGAGTTCTTTTGATGCTTAGCCCCTAGGTCATTTTGTTTGATCTTTTAGGGGTGCCTTTTGAAGTTTTGTTTGGTCCTAGTGAGACCATTTGGCGTTTGAAGAATTGTTTGGTCTCTGTTGAGACGTTTGGAGTTTGCTTGGGTTGCTGTTCTCTTTGGTTTCAAGGTGCTGTTTGGGCGTTGTAACCTTTGGTGAGGCTTTCTGCTCACTGTTGGAACTTATTGTTGAAAATTGTGTTCTTTGCTGTCAATTGGAGGTTTATTGGATACTCTTCGTGGCTGGTGATCTTGCTCGGAGAGTTTGTTGTGGAACTCTACTTATTTTTGGTGAAGATCGATGGTTGAATCTACGTTTAGTTCTTCTGTTGGTCTTGCTACAGTTAATATTGCTTCTAGTTTTGCTGCTTCTTCCTTGAAGTAGATCATCGATTCTGGGGCTACTGATCATATGACAGGTAACCACCATTTGTTTTCCTCGTATGCGCCTTATGCCACTCCTTCTAGTATAACAATTGCCAACGGTTCTTATTCTCGTGTTCTTGGCTCTGGCATTGCCTAACCTACCCCATCTGTTTCCTTATCCCATGTCCTGAATGTCCTTGTCCTTGCATATAATCTTTTGTCTCCTAGCAAACTCACTCAACAATCAAACTGTTTCATCACTTTATTTCCTGACCATTGTTTTATTCAGGATCTTACGATGAAGCGAGTTATTGGTAGGGGCTATGAATCTGGTGGCCATTACTTCCTTGAGGATCAGGTACCGCATTCAGTAGCTTGCTTTAGTGGTTCATCCCCTTTTAATATTCATTGTCGTTTAGGTCATGTGTCCTTGTCTTCTTTGAAGAGGATGTATCCTTAATTCCATAATTTGTCATCTTTAGAATGTGAGTCATGTTAGTTTACTAAACATCATTGTGTTCACTTGGCACCTCGAGTTCATAAACGAGCTGTATCTCCCTTTGATTTAGTTCATTCTGATGTTTGGAGTCCATGTCTTGTCAAGTCTAAACCTGGTTTTAGGTATTTTGTTACTTTTGTTGATGATTTCTCTCGTACCACCTGGCTTTATTTAATGAAAACTTGTTCTGAGTTGTTTTCTCACTTTTGCAATTTCTGTGCTGAAATCAAAATTTAGTTTGGTGTGTTTGTCAAAACCTTACGAAGTAAAAATGCCAAAGAATATTTTTCTGCCCAATTTCAAACCTATATGCTGCAACATGACATGCTTCATCAGTCCTCTTTTCTAGATACACCGGCTCAAAATGGTGTTGCAGAACGTAAGAACCGACACTTGTTAGAAGTCGCTCGGGCTCTCTTGTTTCAAATGAATGTTCCTAAACCTTTTTGGGCTGACGCCGTGTCCAATGTTCTAAAAACGTAGAGTCTACGTAGAAACGGTAGGGGTGAGCAAAAACGTAAAATCGGAAAACGTAAACGAAACGTAAGAGTTTACTACGGACTAAAAAAAAAAACATCAAACATATGTAAAATCAAAACACACTAATACATTAAAGTTCATCAGAAATTTTAGTCTCATACATATTACAGTCAAAATACCAAGGCAAAGTCCCATACACACTAATAATTCTTCAACATCTTTAATTTAAGTCATCTCATCAAAGTCAAAGTCAATCTCAATATCATCTTCTTGATCCCCTCCCCCACTAGGAAATTCGGGAATATCCAAATCATTCAAGCTCCCCAATTCTTCATTCAAGTCATGATCATCCAAGCCATGGGGATCAACATCTTCTTCAACTCCAACATCTTCTCCAACTCCAACATCTTCTGATTCTTCTCCAACTCCAACATCTTCTGGAATATCTTCACATGTTGGTTCCACAATCCACTCATCATCCGAATCAATTTCATCAAAATTATAATCAATTTGAGGAGACACTCTATGTTTTGTGTTGCCTAATCTTGAGTTAGCCATCACAAAAACAACATTGTTCATTGTCTCTTGCTTCAAACGATTTCTTCTCTTTGTGTGGATCTAAACAAAGACAAGAGAATAATTTAATACTAGACTAATATCATACTTTTGAAATGAAATGCAATTCATATTAAAAATATACCATCTCAAAAGCACTCCAATTCCTCTCACACCCAGAGGAACTACATGTCAAGCTAAGCACACGGATAGCGAATATTTGGAGTTCAGGAACACCATCACCATAAGATTCCCACCATGTTGCTGGACTCTTGGTTTGAAGAGCATTCATAGCAAAGGAAGTCCCAAAAAGACCTTTACGATGCTTGAAGTGCTCAAGTTGCTCATCAATAAGGTTTTGAAGAGCCTTATCTGGCACCATCCTTTGTATACAATCATATAATCCAACCTTGACTTCATAATCGACTTTAAATGTAGGAGAATAATGTTGTCTCGGGTTAAGATAATAGGCTGCAGCATGCAAAGGCTTATGGAGTTGCCTCTCCCATCTTGCATCAATGATATCCCAAATAGATTGATAACTAAAAAGAAAAGAAAAGGTAAAACAATTGAATTAATTTTGAGATAAAATACTATAACTCTGAGTTAAATAAATTAAATGACAACTTACAATGTAGGTTTGTTTTTGAAATCCTTTTGAATTTTTTCTTTGGCACGATCCATTGCGTCATAAATCGAGCCCATTGCTGCATCATCTGAATCAACCAACCTAAGCACTTCAACCAAAGGAAGTGCCCCAATCAAACAAATCTGAACCTTTTTCCAAAATTGTGCATCCATCACAATATTTTCAATGAGCTTTCCATCTGTTAACTTTGCATATTTGGTTTTCTTCCATTCTTCTGACAAGAACATTCTTTTCACTGGATTTTTGTTGTCATGGAGGCATTTCAAAGTCAAATAGGATGTGGCAAAGCGAGTCATGGCGGGTCTAATCAATTCTTTGCCATTGGTGAAAGTGCGCAATATTGGAATGAGAGAAGCTCTTGAATATATATAAGTTGTAATTTTTTTCCCCTTGAAAATTGTGTCTTTATGAAGGGGTATTTTCTTCTCAAAATCTTCCAACATCAAATCAATACAATGAGCAGCACAAGGTGTCCAATATATTTTCTTTCTTTTCTCTATCAACAAAGCCCCAGCAGCTTTATAATTTGCAGCATTGTCCGTCACAACTTGGACAACATTTTCTTCCCCAACCTCTTCCACCACTTCATCAATCATGTTAAAAAGCTTGTCAGCTGTTTTGGTGATATGAAATGCATCAATGGACTTGAGAAACACAATTCCCATAGAGCTATGGACAAAAAAATTGATTATTGTTCTTCTTCTTTTATCAGTCCACCCATCACTCATTATTGTGCATCCGGTTTTCTTCCAAAAAGACTTGTGTTTTTCAACAACATCCATTGTCATATCATATTTTTGCTTCAAGTATTTTACTCTACATTCATGATAAGATGGTGGCTTGAAACCAGGTCCATGCTTAGCAATTGATTCACACATTTTTTTGAAATCATCGCTATTCACAAAATTGAAAGGAATTCCATTGTTATAAATAGCAGTGCAAATGTCAAGACATGCCTCCTCCCTCAAGTTCTTCTTAAATATGGTGTTGAGGGTTACGGGAGTGGATAATCTACTTTTCTTAAAGATATTGGAGGCAGAGGCAATAGCACCACCACTAGCACCACTACCACCACTAGCACCACTGACAACTTCCTCCTGTATTTGAGGTGGTTTTCGTTGTGATGCAACAAGAAGATTCAACATCTCTATTTTTACTTGCTCAGGCACCAGTATACATGGTTCAACATCTTTGGATGTCCCTGCCAAATGGTGTTTCACACGAAAAACTCCAGCAGACATTATTTTGGGACAATACTTGCATTTAAGCTTTTTGGTTCCTGGAACTTCAATACAATGCTTCCATGCAGGGTCTGACTTATTTCCAGGAGCATTTTTACTCAATCTCTTCCCCCCAACACCAACACTATTACTAGTATTGTTACCTACACTTGCAGAAGCTGGAGTACTACTACTATCACCACCACTTGATGAAGCCATTTGATTTCAAACTATATTTAATCAAAATTTAAATAAATTATCTCAATTTAAGGCTTTCAAATTTCAGAAAATTTAAATACACAAGCAAACAAATTCATTCACATTACTACATTAGGCAGAGGCAGAGCAAATCAGCAACCAAAATAAAATACTTAACAAAGCAGATCAGCAAAGAGGCAGGAGCAACTAGCAAATAGCAACCAAAATAAAATACAAATTACAAATAAGGGAATCAGAAACCAATAAGGGAATCAGAAACCATTAATCAATAATCTTAATCAATAATCAGAAACCAATCAGAAACCAATAATCAGGAAGGGATTAAGGGAATAACGAATAAGGGATAGGCAAAAAACATAATAGTTACTTTGACTCTTTGAGATTGAGAATGACTGACTGAAGTGAGGTCAGACCGTCAGTGGGTGAGTGGATGATGTCCAGCGAGCCTCCAGGCGTCCAACACTCTAGCGAAGAAGCAGCGACAGCGAGCCTCCAGCGATGGTGAAGAAGAAGAAGCAGCAGCGAGTCTCGATGAGGAAGAAGCAGGAGGCAGGAGTGAGTGGTCGATCGATTGAGCGAAGAAGAAGAAGAAGATTGCTTTCCTCTGCCGACAACACAGACGCGCAAAGCTAGGTTTAAGGTTCCACCGTTCGAATCGATTTCGTTTTAATTGGGGATTTCCGGATTTGGGGCTCTTTTTTTTTTTTTTAAAAAAGGGGAAAATCCAACTCGGTAAACTCGCCGTTTTCACCGAGTTTACCGAGTTGAACGGCGTCTCGACCGTTCTGCCATGGAAACCGTCTCAGCCTTCGTCTCAGCTCGATTTCACGTTTCTACGAGTCTGAACGCCGTTTTTACAACCTTGGCCGTGTCTACTGAGTGCTTCCTTATTAACCGTATGTCTCCTCTTGTCCTCAATGGTGCCACTCCATACACTACCTTGTTTCCTTCCAAACCCTTGTTTCCTGTTGACCCTAAAATCTTTGGTTGTGTCTGTTTTGTTCGCGATGTTCGTCCCACTGTTACCAAACTTGATCCCAAGTCTCTTAGGTGTGTCTTCCTTAGGTATTCTAGAGTTCAAAAGGGTTATCAGTGCTATTCTCCCATTCTTCGGCGTTATATTGTGTCTACTGATGTCACATTCCATGAGTCAACTTCGTTCTTTCCTGTCTCTGCTCCATTCCCATCTCCTGTCTCTACCTATGACACTTTCGACAGTCTTGATGATCTCTTGGTCTATACGGTTCAGTTCCCATCAGTGCAAGCATCTGACTCAGCACCTGCTAAACCACCTATCTATCATGTTTATCGGAAACGCCCTAAGGCGAGTATTGTTGTCGACTAGGTTCATGACCCACCAATGACTGCTTCGACGTCTGATCTGGCATTAGTTCCTTCCGCTCCTACTATGCTTGATATTCTTGATACTCTTGATCCTTCCGCTTCTATCTCTGAACCAGACATAGTGTCTAATCCTCCTAATGACTTGTCTATTCCCTTACGCAAAGGTAAGCGTACTTGCATTTATCCTATTTTTTCCTTTGTTTCTTACAACCATCTGTCTCCTCCATTTTGTTCCTTCATAACATCTTTAGACTCTCTCACCGTTCCCACTACTCTCCAACAAGCCTTAACCCATCCGGTTGGCGTGCTGCGATGGAAGACAAAATGGTGGCCCTTGATAAGGCTGGTACCTGGAATCTCGTTGATTTGCCTTTTGGCAAGAAGGCTATCGGGTGTAAGTGGGTGTTCACGATCAAAACAAAAGCTGATGGCACCTTGGAACTTTTGAAAGCTCGACTGGTTGCCAAGGGTTATGCTCAGACCTATGGTGTTGACTATTCGGAAACCTTCTCTCCTGTGGCAAAACTGTCCTCTGTTCGCCTCTTCATTTCTATGGCAGCAAATTATGGTTGGGATCTTCATCAGTTGGATGTTAAGAATGCATTCTTGAACGGTGATCTTCTTGAGGAAGTATACATGGAGCAACCACCTGGTTTTGTTGCTTAGGGGGAGCGTGGGAAGGTATGCCATCTTTAGAAGTTTTTATATGGCTTGAAGCAGAGCCCTCATGCTTGGTTTGACAGGTTTAGCTTTGTGGTTAAGTTTGGTCTAATTCAGATAAGTGCGACTATTCTGTGTTTTATCAGCTTACAGATACTGGCATGATTCTGTTAGTGGTATATGTTGATGATATTGTTATTACGGGTAATAATGCTTCGGGAAAATCATCACTTAAGGCTTTTCTTAATTCTCATTTTGAAACAAAGGATTTGGGTCCGTTAAAGTACTTTCTTGGGATAGGGGTTATGAGAAGTAAGAAAGACATCCTTTTGACACAGAGGAAATATGTTCTTGATCTGTTAAAAGAAACCGGGAAACTCGGAGTAGCACCGAGTAGTTTTCCCATGATTCCTAATCCCTTCTCGGACATGGACGACCGCATACCGTTTGATGAGCTACCTAAGGATGTAAGAAAGAAAGTTGATCCGGAGAAGATTAAGCCGTTTGCCTACCCTGAGAGATATCGTAGATTAATTGGGAAATTGAACTATCTCACAGTAACTCGTCCCGGTTTGACCTTTCCAGTGAGTGTGCTTAGTCAATTCATAACTGCACCAACCGTTACTTAGTGGGAAGTATTGGAGCATGTCTTACATTATTTGAAAGGCTCACTTGGTCGTGGTGTACTCTATACGAATCATTGCCACAACAAGATTGAATGTTTTTGTGATGCAGATCATGTGGGATCAAAGGCTACCAGAAGATCCACCACAGGATATTGTGTGTTTGTGGGTGGAAATTTAGTATCATGGAGGAGTAAGAAGCAAGATGTGGTTTCTAAGTCGAGTGCAAAAGCTGAGTATAGAGCCATGTCTCGGTCAGTACAGGAAATTGTGTGGATTCACCAGTTAATGAAGGAAGTTGGTCTTGCCACGTCATTACCTGCGAAGTTGTGGTGTGATAATAAAGCTGCTTTACACATAGCCTCCAACTTTGTGTTTCATGAATGTACGAAACACATTGAGATTGACTGTCACTTTGTACGCGATAAGATCAAGGAGAACTTTATTTCTACGGGGCATGTGCATTCCAGTGACCAATTGGGTGACCTTCTGACTAAGGCCTTAAATGGCACTCGGGTTGACTATCTTTGTAACAAGTTGGGCTTGATTAACATCTATGCTCCAACTTGAGGGGGAGTGTTAGGAATTAGTCATAATTAGTCATAATGGGCCTATTAACTCTAAGGCCCTCTCTTGTGTATATATATCCCTCTTGTGTACATGAATACTTACGGAATTCATATTATATTTTCGTAGTTTACATTTACAAGAAGGTCTAGTATATGCTCCTTCGGGAGATCTTTGATTTGGAATTCTTGTGCCAGGGCTGCCTTGATTTGATTGATTTCTACCTTTTGTCTTCTATAAGGATTATATTATTAACATACACGGTGAGGACAACCATCTTACCCTTAAGATGTTTAAAGAACAAAGTATGGTCACTTTGCCCTTGAGTTTTCTCGTGTCTCTTAAGGACCCACTGAATTTGTCAAACCAAGCATGTGGAGATTGTTTCAACTAGTATAATGACCTCGTTAGCTTGCAGATTTGATTAGCTTTTTTCTCTAGGAGCCTTGGAGGTAACTTCATGTACGCCTCTTGAATTCTTCGTCGAGGAAGGCATTCTTCACATCGAGTTAGTATAGATCCCAATCTAAATTTACTGCAACAGATAAGAGGATTCTGATGGTATTCAACTTGGCTACCGGAGCAAACGTTTTTCTGTAATCTTCCTCTTATATTTGTGTGAAACCTTTTGCAACCAGTCTAACTTTGTATTTCTCAAGTGCTCCATCTGTTCTATACTTAGGAATAAATACCCATTTGCATCCAATAGGCTTTTTTGGTAGATCTACTACATCCCATTTATTCTTTCGTTTGAGAGTCTCTATCTCTTCTAAGACAGCTTGCCTCCATTCAGGTATAGCCATGGCTTCATCAATTATGTCTGGCAAGGTTGTCAAGATCGCGATTTTACTTAAGATCGGAAGGGGGTAGCAAGATCGTAAATCGTGGGATTGATACGGATCGTAAAGATCTTACTTTTTTAATTTTAGTGATGATAAAAAATATATATGCATATAAAATAAGATTTAGTCCCTCTAAAAATAAAAGTTTGAACTTAAATTGCAAAAACATTTTAGTTTAGTCTCTTTGAAAACTTTCATTTGTTTACACATTGGTCCCTGGTCAAAACTTGCGTTTTGACTAGCTTCTAGGTCATTCCCAAATTGAAAAACGCAAACTAGGACATAGCGCTGTGAACAGAAGATGGGGGACCTTTGAACAACCTTCGACCTTCAATCCTTCCTTCCTTCCTCCACCTTCCATTCCTTCATCGTCGCTGGCGACCTTAGCTTCCTCCACCGTCACCGGTGATATCTCCTCCTCTATTATCGCCAGTGAAGCTTCTGAAAACAGGGGGAACCTGAGACTAAGATCTGACCAAGCAGGATCGACGATCTCCAACGACTGTATGATCCGACGAGTATGCACGACGATCCCACGCGATCTTGCTCCAGTTCGATCCTGCCGACGATCCAGATCGTTTTCCTCCCAAAAAATCGTGAAATCGGTGATCCTACGAGTTGGATCGGTGATTTTGACAACCATGGTGTCTGGTACCTTGATACTATCAATATGAGAGACAAATGCTCTGTATTTAGATGAAAGAGTCTTATAGGAGACAAACCTCTTAATTGGATGTTGAGTGGATGATTTGGGCTTCGTTCAAACTGCAATGGGAAGATCAAGGTTAGAGCTCGTTGTTACCACTGTTTCTCTTTCTCTTAGACCTGCCTCCTATTTTGACTCCTGGTGAGTGCTAATAGCTTGTGGCTTATTACCTTTTCTGTGACGTCGTACATAGGTATTATCCCACTTGTTTGTGTCTCCCCATGGAATTGACACATTATCAAAGTTATCAGGAGTATCAAAGGTATCAGGATTATCAGAGTTATCAGGTGTAAGATTAGGCTCTGTTTAGATAGGCGTATAAATATTAATTGTCTGGTCATTTTCTAGTGTCCGTTTTGCCTGGAATTCACCATATCTCCCCTTGAATTGCAAGCAAGGAATAATAGGGAGTATTTTCATGGAAGGTGACATCACAGGTGGCCAAAAAAATGTTTGGAGACCGGGTCATAACACTTGTATCCGTTTTTTGGGGATTAGAGCAACCAAAAAAGATACAACGAAGGGTTTTGGGGTCAAGTTTATTGGTGTGATAATGGTGAACAAAGGATGGGTAGCCAAACGCCTTGGGTGGCAGAATGTTTTCAAGGTATGGGAAGTTATAGTATTTGTGTAGGAGCTGAAGTGGTGTTTTGTAAGATAGTGGTCGGCTTGGCATTTGGTTAATGAGGAATGTGGCAGTAAGGATAGTATTGTTTCAATGATATTTAGGAACATTATTACTGAAATGGGTGGCTTTGGCAGTTTCGAGAATATGGTGAAAGAACAAACATGTCACAAAATGCACCAAAGGTCTCAAACTAGAGATTAAACTTTGTTTCACAGGGATAAAACAGTTCTAAACCCATAAAACATATATGAAATCACGGCCCCAGCTGCCAAAAGTGAAGAAAATCAAATTAAACCTCCCACTGGGGGTGAACGACATTCACGAGTCAATATAAGGATAGACTAGAAAACCCGCTTTTGTAACTATTCACGATGGCACCACTTGAAATCAAATTGGCTAGAAACGAACCTTAATGTTTTGATACCATGTTGAGATTATAGGATCGCATTGAAGCACAATAGAAATATTAATATTATTAATCCTTAAGAATAAAAGAGAGTACAAAGAGGCCTTTATATAGGCAAATTAATAGGCTAACCCTAACCCTAAAATCTATTCTTATCCAATCATAATATCATAAAGATATATTGTAAAATAATATTCATATCTAATCCTAATAAATACTAAATGATATCCCTAAAAATAATACTTAATTAATATTTCTAAACTTAATTCTCAACACTTTTCAGCTGGGAGCCTAAGTAGACATTTAGAATATTCTTGTTTAATTAGAAGTTTCTTCTTACTATTCTTGTTTAAGTAACCATTCAAATTAGGCCTAAAAATGAAATGCTTTAATGAGAAAATATCCATAAAAGCTGGTACAAAATGATCTAAGATTTAAAAAATGATGAAAACAACCAAAGAGTTGTTGGTTGACGTGGTAAGTGGCTTCTCTCCGTATGGAGGAAAACATAAGTTTGAATTCTGGGAAGTACACTTGTTGGGAGAGACGAAAACCCTTTGTGTTCTAAGTTTCTAAAGGGGAAACCCTTCGATCAAATAAAAAAAATGATGGAAAAAAGAATATCCACATAATGAATACAGAATATGATATCCAGCTAACGCTGCAAAATTTTTTCAGACATCTCCCAATCCCAAGTGACTTTTGGGCCTTCAAATTACTGCAATGCAATTTTTGCCTGTGTTAACTAACCTGTTACTTTCAATGATTTTGTTGGACTGTAGCATTTGCGGTTGGAGGAGAACCCTATACTTAAGATGCCTCATTTGGAAGCAGCATCAATTTTGCTAGTGGGTTCTACTTTGAAAAAATTTAACGATAGAGGTATGAGTGGTTAATTATATTTTATATTTAAACTGTCTTCTTCACACAATAAATAATACACCTTAATTCTAAATTTCTAATGAAGGTGAATTATTACTTCACTTATTTTCTGCCTTACAGGTGATTGTATATTCTATTAAGTTTTCTTTGTCAAACCAGTGTTTAAAACTGAAATGTTTTGTAGATCTTTCTCGTGAGGAATTGGCAATAGCAAAACGTTATCCTGCTCATACAGCTTTGTGCGTAAGAGATGGTTGGGAGTTTAGCCGCCCTGAGCATGCAGCAGGTAAATAGTTTTATTCGTAGACTTTCGTTACATCTATGCCTATCTTGTCAATTGTGATATTTGAACACCATCACTCATTCACTGTAGTTATTCTGGTTTTTGGGTTTTGATGAACCAGTAAACTGCTGCTCTTTATATATGTCATATAAAAGGGCTCCCTAATTATATCATGAGGCGTCATTTCTTTTTAGATTGAGGAAATATTATTAGAGGGAAGAATAAGAAAAATAAGAAGTAGGGGTGAAAAACACATTCTACCTCCTTTGTCCATCCAAAACCTTTGACCTGAATAAGGAGAATATGCTACAAATATCTGTACTAATTTGAAGTAGCGGTGAAGCTATTGGCACCAACAAAGTAATTAAACCCTTTTTATCAAGTACTTTAGTGAAATTTATTTTTTTCCCCCTTAATTAGAATATTTTCTTCTGACTTGGATTTTATGCCTGGTCTCCCATTGATATTATCCCTTTCTAGAAAGTTATGGGCCTCGAGGGGTCTTTTCTTCTTTAAGTTTCATCGACTTGTATTTTAAATTTATCCTATGCCTCCTTTGTTGTTCATGAAAGCTCTAACATTCAGTCTTGTGGTCCAATCAATAGAGTCAACTTCCCGCTTTCTTGTTGAGCAATGGAAGGACCATTTGCCCCCCAATTTTCATCTCAAGGAAGCCTCCATAGACCAACCTTTGGAAGAAGATTCTTGTTGCTGTCACTTCACTTTCATTCAAGATAGTGCAATGAGTATTGACCAACCATTAACCTTGAAATATCAGTGGTTTCTTGGTGAGAGGGCACTTTCAAATTTTGTTCCTATTCCAGATGCTACTAACAAGGTAATGAGTTGTTATATGATTATTACTGTTTGAATGTTGTTTGTTATTGATGTTTATATTTATTAGGAAATAATCAAAAAGAATATATTGTAATTATGAGGATCACTACTAATTAGGGATTAGGCTGCTAATTAGGGATTAGGCTGCTAATTAGGGATTAGGGTATTCAAATAGTCTTAATGAGTCATTAACTATTTGTCTCCTCTCTATGTGTATAAATATTCCCTGTTGTACATGAATCAGTATCAAGTAAATTATACATATTTTCTACTCTTCTTTCTCTAGCGTTTTCATGGTATCAGAGCTGCGGTTATTGGCTATTTCTGCTCTGTTTTTTTTCGTTGTTCCGGTGGTGTGCGGTGGTGTGAAACAGTGAGATAGAGGGGAGAGATTTCGAGTTCTTTTACAGTCCTCTCCTAGGTACACGCGCCCCACCATCGTGGTCTCCGTCCGCCAATCTACGTTCGTCGTGAATTTGGTGGCCGTCCGACGCCTCTACGACGGCGCGTGGAGTACACACGCCCGGAAGACAGTGACGCCGTGACGGTGCGTGAAGGCGCGTGGGGATTCCATTTCGCCGGCGATTTCTGGTTTCGGCCTTCTTGTCTCAATTCCGGCCTGATCCGTGGGTTTTTCTGTTGTTTGGTCACGGTTTGAATTTTCCGGCGAGCTTCTGGTGACTGTTCAGACTTTCCGGCGAGTGTTTGGTTGTTGTTTGCTTCTCTGGGATCCTCTTCCTCGTTGGCGGTTAGTGTGGCTGCTGTTTTTTCCGAAGACCCAAGTTGGTTTTTTGGTGTGTTCTGATTTTGTGGTTGTGTTCTGGTTTTTTGGCTACTGTTTGTTACCTTTTGGCTACTGTTTGGTTGCTCCTAGAAGGAGGTGTTCTTTATTCAAGTTGCTGTCTTATCAATTGTTCCCTGTGTGTATCTCTAATTCTTACTTATGGCTGAATCCAAACCAAATGCGACAACTGAGATGATTCCTATCTCCAATAAAATCACTGATCATAAACTCAATTGGACAAATTATTTGGATTGGATCAAAACCATCTGTATGCACCTGCTTAGTATTGAGAAAGAGGACCACTTAACTGTGTTTCCACCAAAGGACGACCCAAAGAAAACATGGGCTTGTGCAGATGCCAGACTATTTCTACAAATTCAAAATTCCATTGACAGTGATGTCCTTTCTTCTGTTAGTCATTGTAATACGGTTAAAGAACTTGTTGATTGCCTCGAATTTTTATATTCTGGAAAAGGGAGCATTACTCGAATACATGAGGCATGTAAAGGTTTCTATCGGGTCGACCAGCAAGATCGCCCCCTGAAGAATTTTTACATTGAGTTCAAAAAAATGTATGAGGAGATGCGGCGGTTAATGCCACCAACAACTGATCTTCAAGCTCAAGTGGATAATATGGAGAAGCTGGCAATTATGAGTTTTCTTAGTGCTCTTAATCCTTCCTATGAGACTGTTCGATCCCAGATATTATCCAGCTCTGAACTTCCCTCCCTTGAGGATGTTTACTCTCGGGTCTACTGATCATATGACAGGTAACCATCATCTGTTTTCTTCATATGCACCACATGCCAACCCCTACTCAATCACAATTGCCAATGGTTCATATTCATGTGTTCTTGGGTCTGGCACTGTTCAACCTACCCCGTCTGTTTCCTTATCATCTGTTCTTAATGTTCCTGACCTTGCGTTTAACCTATTGTCTCCTAGCAAACTTACTCGTCAATTAAATTGCTTCATCTCACTTTTCCCTGACCACTGTTTGATTCAGGATCTTACGACGAAGCAGATTATTGGTAGGGGATATGAATCTGGCGGTCATTACTTTCTTGATGATCGAGTACCGCGATCAGTTGCTTGTTTTGGTGGTTCCTCTGCTTTTGATATCCATTGTCGGCTGGGTCATATGTCTTTGTCATCTTTAAAGAGGTTGTATCCTCAATTTTCTCATCTGTCTTCTTTAGAATGTGAGTCGTGTCAGTTTGCGAAACATCACCGTGTTCATCTGGCACCTCGCATCAATAAACGGGCTGCGTCCCCTTTTGATTTAGTCCATTTAGATATTTGGGGTCCGTGTCAGGTTGAGTCCAAGTCTGGTTTCCGGTATTTTGCTACATTTGTTGACGATTTTTCTCGCACCACTTGGCTTTATGTAATGAAAAATCGTTCTGAGTTATTTTCTCACTTTTCCAATTTCTGCGTTGAAATAAACACTCAATTTGGTGTCACTGTGAAAATCTTACGGAGTGACAATGCTAAAGAATATTGTTCTGCCCAATTTCAAAATTATATGCTCCAAAATGGTATGATTCATCAGTCCTCGTGTGCAGATACACCAGCTCAAAATGGGGTTACCGAACGAAAAAACCGACACTTATTAGAAGTCGCTCGGGCTTTAATGTTTCAAATGCAAGTTCCTAAACCTTTCTGGGCTGATGCTGTGTCTACTGCTTGTTTCCTTATTAATCGTATGCCCTCACCTGTTCTTCATGGAGCCACTCCCTACACCACCTTATTTCCTTCCAACCCCTTGTTCCCTATTGACCCAAAAATCTTTGGGTGTGTTTGTTTCGTTCGTGATGTTCGTCCCACTGTTACTAAGCTTGATCCCAAGTCTCTCAAATGTGTCTTTCTTGGGTATTCGAGGGTTCAAAAGGGTTATCGATGCTATTCACCTACTCTTCGGCAGTATCTTGTGTCTGTTGATGTCACTTTCCATGAGTCGACTCCATTCTTTCCAGTCTCTCCTCCCGTTCCATCCCCCGACACCACCGACAGTCTTGATGATATCTTGGTCTATGAGGTTTCACAACCACTAGTACAGGCATCTGACTCGACTCCTGCTAAACCACCTGTTTACCATGTATATCAGAAGCGTCCAAAGGTGAGCAATGACATTGATCAGGTTCATGACCCACCAATACCTGCTTCGGCGTCGGATCTAGCGGTAGTTGCTCCTGCTCCTGAACCAGATACAGTTCCTGAGTCTCCTGTACCTGTTTCTGAACCAGACACAGTGCCTGATTCCCCTGCTTCCTTGGACTTGCCCATTGCTCTTAGAAAAGGTCAGCGTTCTTGCACTCACCCTATTTCTTCTTTTGTTTCCTATAACCATCTTTCCCCTCCATCCTGTTCCTTCATAGCTTCTTTAGACTCTATCTCTATTCCAACTAAACTCCACCAAGCCTTGGCCCATCCTGGTTGGTGTGCTGCTATGAAAGAAGAGATGATGGCCCTTGACAATGCTAGTACCTGGACTCTCGTTGATTTACCTCCTGGAAAGAAGGCTATTGGATGCAAGTGGGTTATTCACGATAAAAACCAAAGCTGATGGCACCTTGGAACGTTTGAAGGCTCGATTAGTTGCCAAGGGCTATGCTCAGACATATGGGGTTGACTATGCAGAAACCTTCTCACCTGTGGCCAAATTATCGTCTGTTCGTCTCTTTATTTCTCTAGCAGCTACATATGGTTGGGACCTTCATCAGTTGGATGTTAAAAATGCTTTCTTACATGGTGACCTTCTTGAGGAAGTTTACATAGAGCAACCACCTGGTTTTGTTGCTCAGGGAGAGAGCGGGAAGGTATGTCATCTACAGAAGTCACTATATGGTTTGAAGCAGAGTCCTCGTGCTTGGTTTGACAGGTTTAGCACGGTTGTTAAGAAGTTTGGTTTGAATCAGAGCAAGTGTGATCATTCAGTGTTTTACCAGCGGACGGATGCTCGCATGACTCTCCTTGTGGTATATGTTGATGATATTGTTATTACAGGAAGCAATACTTCGGGCATCTCATCACTAAAAACCTTCCTTAATTCTCAATTCCAAACGAAGGATTTGGGCCTATTAAAATATTTTCTTGGGATCGAGGTTATGCGAAGCAAGAAAGGGATTCTATTGACACAAAGAAAATACGTTCTTGATCTTCTCAAAGAAACTGGCAAACTCGGAGCAGCACCGAGCAGTTTTTCTATGATTCCTAATCCTTTCCTAGACATCGATGAGAGCATACCATTTGATGAATTACTTGAGGATCTACAGAAGAAGATTGACTCAGAAAAGATCAAACCATTTGTCTACCCTGAGAGATACCGCAGATTGATTGGCAAATTGAATTATCTCACAGTAACTCGTCTCGATGTGACCTTCCCAGTTAGTGTGCTGAGCCAATTCATGACAGCACCGACGGTTGCTCAGTGGGAAGCATTGGAACATGTCTTATACTACTTGAAGGGCTCACCCGGTCGTGGTACGCTCTACAAGAATCATGGCCACACTGAGATTGTATGTTTTTGTGATGCGGATTTCGCAGGATCGAAAACCACCAGAAGATCCACCACAGGATACTGTGTATTTGTGGGTGGAAATTTAGTGTCCTGGAAGAGCAAGAGGCAAAATGTGGTTTCAAGATCTAGTGCAGAAGCCCAGTATAGGGCTATGGCTCAATTGGTACAAGAAATTATGTGGGTTCATCAGTTAATGAAGGAGATTGGTCTCACCACGTCATTACCTGCAAAACTGTGGTGCGATAATAAAGCTGCCTTACACATAGCCTCCAACTCTGTGTTTCATGAACGCACAAAGCACATTGAAATCGACTGTTACTTTGTGCAGGATAAAATCAAGGAGAACTTCATTTCTACCGGACATGTGAGGTCCAGCGACCAACTGGGTGATCTGCTGACTAAAGCCCTAAATGGAACTCGAGTTGATTATCTTTGTAACAAGTTGGGCATGATTAACATCTATGCTCCAACTTGAGGGGGAGTGTTAGGAAATAATCAAACAGACTATATTGTAATTATGAGGATCACTACTAATTAGGGATTAGGCTGCTAATTAGGGATTAGGGTATTCAAATAGTCTTAATGAGTCATTAACTATTTGTCTCCTTTCTATGTGTATAAATACTCCCCGTTGTACATGAATCAGTATCAAGTAAATTATACATATTTTCTACTCTTCTTTCTCTAGCGTTTTCAATATTATATCAATTGTTTGTCCATGGCATTATGTTACACTCAGATTTACTGGCCAAAACATGAAGACATTAAAAAGTTCTTGAAAGTGGAATGCATTCCTATTTTAGGAGAAACTCAGTATCCTCCCATATATGCCATCAGTTCACCGGTTTTACCAGGTAGGCTTTTGACGTTCCTCATAGATGCATATTTAAATCATAGATATCTTAGTCCAACTGTATTAAAGTGGCTTATGAATTGTTTGTAGAGAATTGTGGAGCTTATGGCATCAAAATGAAAAAAATGAACAATAAATCCCTTTTCCTACTCTTCAATTCCCTGTAGATTTAATGAAAAAAAAAATGATGCCCTAATTTATTGTTTCATAAGAAATTCTCAATTTATTGGCTAGTATCCTTGCTAAATTGAAAAATTGAAATCCATGTTGGTTGGTGGATGTGTTCAGATTTTATGTGCTCTAAGTGGATACCGTGATGTTTCTACGTGTTGGTAAATGAATTTTCATGTACAGTGCTTGTTGGCAACACCTGCAAAACGCAATAAAAATATATGGCTCAAGTCGTATCCAATGACACTTTGACACTGTCCTTAGGAAATATTGTGCAACCCCTCAGTAAATAAGGAAGCAGCAGTCCCTATGTAATACCCCAGATTTTTATTAATTATTATTAACATGTAAATTTTGTTTCAGTTTCGAGGACGAAACTTATTTTAAGGAGGGTAGAATGTAATACCCTAGATTATTATTAATAGTAATGATATTATTATTAATAGTTATTATTAATAGTAATAACCCATCTATTTTATATAGCCTTGGTGGGTCAAATACTTCTAACAATTTTCTGCTTATGCACTAAGAAAGAGGTTTTAGGTAATAATTTTGTTACTTGTAAACCAAATCATATTAAATTCACACCATGTTTGATTGATTGGATTTAATATACCCTATTAATGAGTTGGTAATAGTAGAAGAGCCCAAAGCTAAACCCTAATATTAAGTTATAAATAAAGGTCTAGCCTAACCCTGAATATTCTTTTTCTCTTCTACTACTTTCTCTACTCTTTCTCTGTGCCAATTATTCTTCTAAGAGGCTAGCAAAACAGAGACCAGGTAATCCTAATCTCCAGAACAATCTTGCGTCTCGTGCTTATTCTTTTTTTCTCTACATCTTATTTTGCTAATGGGTTGTTATATATAAAATATATTATATGTAATCCTAATCCCTAGAACAACCTTGCATCTTGTACTTATTCTTTTTCTCTACATCCTATTTTGTAATCCTAATTCCCATGAGTTTTAGGTTAGTTTTATATAAGTTTTGATAGGGTTGTTATATATGAAATATACTATATGTAATCCTAATCCCATGAGTCTTAGGTTAATTTCATATGAATCTTGATAAGTAATTATGATCCTAAATATATCATATGTGATTGTTATATATAAAAGATATTTTATATAATTCTAATCAACTTTTTATAAAATCATTCAACCTTTGAATATTATTTTGTACGTAAATGCATGAGTGATATGTATACACTCTTTTAATCTCGAATTGTGTGAAGAAACTTTTTGCAAAATCCATTTATGATTGCATATACCTGTGTAACACCCCTAAATTTCTAACAGTTACAATAACTTAAAACTGCGATAATATTTAAGATTAATTAAGATTAATTACTCAAAGTCGAAATAAACAATCTTCGGGAGTGTTACCGCCGCACTTGTACTGGGACAAGTGCAAGGCTGTCTTATTACATTAACATAAATCCAAACTTAAATAAAAGTATTTTATTCAAAGCATAAAAAAAATATTATAAAACTAGCTAGAATTGTTTATTGGTCTTCTTCACTTCTCACTACTAGCCCCAACAGCCCAACTTTGAAACCTGTTTCACTGAAAATCTGCTCCCCTGAAGGATCGTCGCAGCCCATGAACACAAACATTAGCAAAAGTTGGTAATCCTAATAAAACACAATCAAATATAACCAAATCCAATATACGTAGTAATTGAATCATATATCAATTTCTATATTCATAATATAGATACACCTCAGATCAAATATTATTCATTATCTTTATTAAATTCATGATAGACTCGGGAAACCCTACCAGTCTATTTAGTTTAGTGGGAAGAGAACCATGGTAAACCCGGGAAACCTTGCCAGTTTACCCTGTGACCCGGGAAACCCTGCCAGTCACAATTAATCAAATTTGGCCATCAAGTATTTCTTCCTAGTGTGCACACCTCTTCTCAAAGTTGCTACTAGTGTCCCGGGAAACCCTGCCAAACACCACTTTGGGAAGAACGGATATCATCGGTTCACATCAAGTAATATATCGAGGGCATAAAGCCCGATTGTGTTCATCACTTTGGGAGGTACCATCTCAAAGCTATCCTCCCATTGTTAGATTATTTCAATACACACAAAAATGGATTTCTCAAATTAAACTGTAAAATAAATTCTCATGAGTTTCTATAAGGTTGTCATAAGAAATTTTCATGACCATCATTTAAATCCTTAGCTCTATTCATTATCCATTTTACTCATGGGTTCCTATAAGGTTGTCATGAGAAGTTCTCATGACCATCATTTAAATCCTTAGCTCTACTCATTATCCATTTTACTCACGGGTTTGTCATGAGAATATATAATCGAGATATTGATTCATTTATTGACGAAACAAATATAATCACAATATGTTATACGATAGGATTTTAAGCCAAAGGAAAACAAACATAGAACCCAGAGCCAAAATGTACAGGCATCTTATGACTTTGCAAAAAGCTAATACGCAAGATGAGGAAAAGAATTATATATATATTCAATCACCTAAAACCTAAATCCAGAGAAAGACATCATATATTCATTTGCAAAAGACTTTTTTTTTAAAAAAAACCTCATTGCACAATTCGAAAAGGGGAGATATGAAATCATAGAATGTGGTGCAATATGTGAATTGGTTAAAAGGTCAAACAAAGAGGGGGAAAAAAGTGTGACACCCACAGCAGCATGAAAAAAGAAAACCCTAAGTTATATATGTTAGAAGCGGAATGATGCATAGAAGAGCATATACTTGAACCACGCACACAGGAATGACAAAATAGGATGCAGAGAAAAAGAATAAGCATGAGGCGCAAGGTTTTTCTAGAGATTAGGATTACCTATCGAAATTTATATAAAACTAACCTAAGACTCATGGGGATTAGAATTACCTAGTCTCCGTGTTGCTAGTCTCCTAGGAGAATAATTGCCGAGAGTACAGAACGAGGATATAGTAGCGGAGAAAAATAGCGGCAAAGCAAAGTATTGGGTGTTTTCTAGGTTTAAGCGGTCAGACCTAAGTTTATAATTAAAATCTATGGTTTTAGTTATGGGCTGGGCCCTTTACTTATTCCCGATAGATGAATTAAAACAAATTATAGAGTTTTATTATTAGATATATTTTGAGTCCGATGATGAATTCAAAAATTGAAAATATAATTTGATCTAACTACTCCTAGATTCTTGGATCTAATCTTGACTAATCTAATATTACTATTTACAAAATAATATGATTACCACAGAAACAATACAACATTATTAATTTTTATTATTTTATTAGTATTATTTTAATCTATCGTTATCATTACTATTTCTATTATTATTATTATTATTATTATTATTATTATTATTATTATTATTAAAAATCTGGAGTATTACAACCTGCCTATACGTGATAACTTTGAGGGTTTTGGTTTTTGAAATTGAAACATATATATAGATTGATGAATTACCATTGAATATACATATCTCACATGTTGCTCTGGTTGTTTCGGCTTTTGTGATTGAAACTTATAATTGCTTTCATATACATACATATATATATATACATATATATATGTATTTATTTATCCATTTATTATATGAGTGTATTTAAAATAATTTAAGTCGTGGAAAGATAGCTTTGGGATGGTACCCCTAAAGTGATGAACACAACCCTTAGGCTTTATGCCTCTGATATATTATTTGATGTGAATCGATTATATCTGTTTTTACCAAAGTGGTGTCTGACAGGGGCTCTTGGGACACTAGTAGCAACTTTGGGAAGAGGTGTGCACATTAGGACGAAATGTTTTATGGCCAATTTGATTGATTGTGACCAAGGTTCTTAAAAATGAGTTTTTACCTGAAAACGGAAGAAGAATGAAAAATCGTAACGTAGTAAAATCGTAAAAAAATCGCAATAATTTAAAAGCGTTTGGAAAATTAGTAAAATCGTTTTAATGAAAAAAATCGTAAAAACGTAAAATCGCAGTGATAAAACGAGTTTTTAAGAACCATGATTGTGACTGACAGGGGCTCCCGGGTCACAGGGTGGACTGGCAGGGTCTCCCGGGTCTACCATGGTTCTCTTTCCACTAAATTAAATAGACTGACAGGGTCTCTCGGGTCTAAATAAATTTAAAAAGATAATGAATAATATTTGATTTGATGTGAATAAATAGATATGATGAGTATTAAAGTTGATATTTTAGATTATATATATGTATATGATATTTTTTTATCATCATATGAATATTTATATTTATTATTATTATTATTATTCTATATTATCTTTGTTTATTAGGATTACCAGCTTTGTTGATGTTTGTGTTCTGGGCTGTGATGATCCTTCGGGGGAGCAGAATTTCAGTAAAACAGGTTTCAAGGTTGGGGCTAGCAGTGAGAAGTGAGGAAGAAAAGTCGGCTAATTCTAGCTAGTTTTATTTTACTTTATGCTTTGAATAAAACATTTTTATTTAAGTTTGGATTTATGTTATTGTAATAAGTAGCCTTGCACTTGTCACAGTACAAGTGCGGTGGTAACACTTCCCAAATTTTGGTTATTTTGAATTTCATTATTTATTCATAAAAATTATAGCAAATTTTATATTATTATAATTGTTAGAAATTTGGGGTGTTACAGGATTAAACAAACCCTCATGTGTAAAGCAGGTTGATAGAAAAATAAGAGGATAACCCTGTAAGAGAGAAGCTTGAGGATAGAGCTTGGTGTCATCTGTCTCGGTCCCTTGAACCCCAGTGCTACTGACCTTAAGCTGCACATTGCCTTTTTATAGGTAGAAAACATTTGACTGTTGAGCAATCATAACGGCCATCAAAGATGGTTTAATGACAATTAACATGACAGTTACAAAATAAAGATTAATGATGGTTTAATGTAATAAAACCATTTAAATGTCATTAAAATGGTAATTTAAAACACAATAAAGCTCCAATGGTCAGTACACAGACTTCTCTTTTTAGCCTTTTTAAATAGCTCAAGCTCACATTTTATTATACACTAGAGCGTCGCCATCTTGATCTGTATGAGAGTTCTTTGACACACTCACAATTTACAACAGTGTTATGGGGGGAAACTACAAATGGGATTATTGATATACTTAGCCAGGTACTTTGTTAATTATATATTAAGCTAAGCACTAATGAAAGCACATACAATACTAGTTGTGCTCCCTATTGATTTACAAACTTTAACCCATTACCTATTTATCACGCCTACATGCATTATTTTAAGCTGAAAGTTATTCAAACTTCTGCCTATTACAGATGAAACCCAATCGAAATTAATGAAAAGTATATCAACACTTACAACCTTAAAAACCTAGATTGATTACAGGTCACATTCATTAACTATATTTTTATTCTTACACCTTGTAATAGGAAGTGGAATCCCAAAGGTTGTAGGCCTTGAAGTGCAAGGGGAACTTGTGGAAGGAAGTCTTATAAGGGGTTGTGCTGAGGTTGCTTGGTGTGGGGGGACTCCAGGGAAAGGTGTTGCTAGGTGAGATCATATTCATATGCATATGTGCTATGAAAGAAATAATATTATTCAGCTTTTCCATTTGTTTGATCTCCTTTTCTTTAGTTGGTTGAGGAGAAAATGGAACAGCAGTCCTGTGGTAATTGCTGGAGCGGAGGGTGAGGAATATCTGCCCACCATAGATGATGTTGGTTCAAGTTTAGTTTTCATGTACACACCAGTAACTGAAGAAGGTATTAAAGGAGACCCTCATTATAAGTATACAGATTTTGTAAAAGCTGGTAAGACTTCTAGTTATCCTATTTCTTGCTTCTCTTTTGTTGCATCTCCTTTGCTGCCCATCTAATTTCTATATGTCTGAGTTGCACTTTCCATGATGCTCTTGCTGATAATATGTTTAAGGCATTATGTGTATCAAGCAAAACACACTCATGGATCTTGAAAGAACTTGTGGACGGAAAAGAACATCTGAACTTTTTCACACTAATATGTCTAATGTCTTTAACTACTTGTGATTTATACACTTAGAAACAACGGTTAAATCGTGTTTGGTAGACATGCAGTATAGTATTGCAGTGGTAATGTTTTTATTTGTATTCATTTATTGTTTTTTTGTTTTTGTTTTTGTTTGTTTGTTTGTTTTTTGGGTTGGGCCATTTGGTGCAAATGCAAACAAAGAGTGAAATGCCAAGATAACATATTTACCCTTCATTGACATAAAACACAGCTTAGTTTCCCCAAAATTTTCTTGCCACCTTGCAAAGTGAAAAAGAGGAGATAAAATGCAATTGAGAAATGAAACAAAATAAATTGTAATTGATGAGGACTCTTAAAATGTTAGCCTTGGGGTCTACAATAAAAAATTAACCAAGGATTACGCATAAGCAAACCTAAGATTGTTCTATCTCTTCGAGAAACCTTTTATTGATTCCAAAGTTATCTAAATGCCATACAAATGCAATGAAAATAAGGGGAAATTGGTTTTAGGTTTTGTTGAAAATAAGTAAGTGTAAAATTGAATTAAAAACCTAAAACTACTATTTTTGGTATTTTCAAATAATGAATGGAATGGAATATGATTGAAGTGAATTCTCTTGAGAAATTGGTTTAGTGGCTATCCTTGTTCAATAAGTGATATGGAAGTTTGAAATTCATTAAGTCTTAGTTGAAAGCCCCAAGTAATCACGTCGGTCTAACACTCCTAATCATTAGTTACTCGTACGATCACATTCATAGCTATTAGAAATATTATTAAAAAACCACTTGATGTGTGAAATGGATCGAATTAATGCAAATGTTTCCTCTGATATGAATGCACAATTGCGGCACTCAAATTAACCCAACTTAACTTCACAATCTAGTTGTAAATATGCTAGAGAGAAAGAAGAGTAGGAAATGATATGTATTTACTTGATTCTGATTCATGTACAACGGGGAGTATTTATACACATAGAAAGGAGACAAATGCTTAATGACTATTGAATGCCCTAATCCCTAATTAGCAGCCTAATCCCTAATCAGTAGTGATCCTCATAATTACAATATATTCTGTTTGATTATTTCCTAATTCTATTTGATTATTTCCTAACACTCCCCCTCAAGTTGGAGCATAGATGTTAATCATGCCCAACTTGTTACAAAGATAATCAACTCGAGTTCCATTTAGGGCTTTAGTTAGCAGATCACCCAGTTGGTCGCTGGACCTCACATGTCCGGTAGAAATGAAGTTCTCCTTGATTTTATCCCGCACAAAGTGACAGTCGATTTCAATGTGCTTTGTGCGTTCATGAAACACTGAGTTGGAGGCTATGTGTAAGGCAGCTTTATTATCGCACCACAGTTTTGCAGGTAACGACGTGGTGAGACCAATCTCCTTCATTAACTGATGAATCCACATAATTTCTTGTACTGATTGAGCCATAGCCCTGTACTCGGCTTCTGCACTTGATCTTGAAACCACATTTTGCTTCTTGCTCTTCCAGGACACTAAATTTCCTCCCACAAATACACAGTATCCTGTGGTGGATCTTCTAGTGGTTTTCGATCCCGCGAAATCCGCATCACAAAAACATACAATCTCAGTGTGGCCATGATTCTTGTAGAGCGTACCACGACCGGGTGAGCCCTTCAAATAGTGTAAGACATGTTTCAATGCTTCCCACTGAGCAACCGTCGGTGCTGTCATGAATTGGCTTAGCACACTAACTGGGAAGGTCACATCGGGACGTGTTACTGTGAGATAATTCAATTTGCCAATCAATCTGCGGTATCTCTCAGGATAGGCAAATGGTTTGATCTTTTCTGGGTCAATCTTCTTCTGTAGATCCTCAGGTAATTCATCAAATGGTATGCTCTCATCGATGTCTAGGAAAGGATTAGGAATCATAGGAAAACTGCTCGGTGCTGCTCCAAGTTTGCCAGTTTCTTTAAGAAGATCAAGAACATATTTTCTTTGTGTCAATAAAATCCCTTTCTTGCTTCGCATAACCTCGATCCCAAGAAAGTATTTTAATAGGCCCAAATCCTTCGTTTGGAATTGAGAATTAAGGAAGGTTTTCAGTGATGAGATGCCCGAAGTATTGCTTCCTGTAATAACAATATCATCAACATATACCACAAGGAGAATCATGCCAGCATCCGTCTGCTGGTAAAACACTGAATGATCACACTTGCTCTGATTCAGACCAAACTTCTTAACAACCGTGCTAAACCTGTCAAACCAAGCACGAGGACTCTGCTTCAAACCATATAGTGACTTCTGTAAATGACATACCTTCCCGCTCTCCCCCTGAGCAACAAAACCAGGTGGTTGCTCCATGTAAACTTCCTCAAGAAGGTCACCATTTAAGAAAGCATTTTTAACATCCAACTGATGAAGGTCCCAACCATATGTAGCTGCTAGAGAAATAAAGAGACGAACAGACGATAATTTGGCCACAGGTGAGAAGGTTTCTGCATAGTCAACCCCATATGTCTGAGCATAGCCCTTGGCAACTAATTGAGCCTTCAAACGTTCCAAGGTGCCATCAGCTTTGGTTTTTACCGCGAATACCCACTTGCACCCAATAGCCTTCTTTCCAGGAGGTAAATCAACGAGAGTCCAGGTACCAGCATTGTCAAGGGCCATCATCTCCTCTTTCATAGCAGCACACCAACCAGGATGAGCCAAGGCTTGGTGGAGTTTAGTTGGAATAGAGATAGAGTCTAAAGAGGCTATGAAGGAACAAGATGGAGGGGAAAGCTGGTTATAGGAAACAAAAGAGGAAATAGGGTGAGTGCAAGAACGCTGACCTTTTCTAAGAGCAATGGGCAAGTCAAGGGAAGCAGGGGAATCAGGCACTGTGTCTGATTCAGTAACAGGGACAGGAGACTCAGGCGCTGTATCTGGTTCAAGAGCAGGAGCAACTACCGCTGGATCCGACGCCGAAGCAGGTATTGGTGGGTCATGAACCTGATCAATATCATTGCTCACCTTTGGACGCTTCTGATATACATGGTAAATAGGTGGTTTAGCAGGGGCCGGCTCAGATGCCTGTACTGGTGGTTGTGAAACCTCATAAACCAAGATATCATCAAGACTGTTGGTGGTGTCGGGGGATGGAACAGGAGGAGAGACTGGAAAGAATGGAGTCGACTCATGGAAAGTGACATCAACAGACACAAGATACCGCCGAAGAGTAGGCGAATAGCATCGATAACCCTTTTGAACCCTCGAATACCCAAGAAAGACACATTTTAGAGACTTGGGATCAAGCTTAGTAACAGTAGGACGAACATCACGAACGAAGCAAACACACCCAAAGATTTTTGGGTCAATAGGGAACAAGGGGTTGGAAGGAAATATGGTGGTGTAGGAAGTGGCTCCATGAAGAACAGGTGAGGGCATACGATTAATAAGGAAACAAGCAGTAGACACAGCATCAGCCCAGAAAGGTTTAGGAACTTGCATTTGAAACATTAAAGCCCGAGCGACTTCTAATAAGTGTCGGTTTTTTCGTTCGGCAACCCCATTTTGAGCTGGTGTATCTGCACACGACGACTGATGGATCATACCATTTTGGAGCATATAATTTTGAAATTGAGCAGAATAATATTCTTTAGCATTGTCACTCCGTAAAATTTTCACAGTGACACCAAATTGAGTTTTTATTTCAGCACAGAAGTTGGAAAAGTGAGAAAATAACTCGGAACGATTTTTCATTACATAAAGCCAAGTGGTGCGAGAAAAATCATGAACAAATGTAGCAAAATACCGGAAACCAGACTTGGACTCTACCTGACACGGACCCCAAATATCTGAATGGACTAAATCAAAAGGGGACGCAGCCCGTTTATTGACGCGAGGTGCCAGATGAACACGGTGATATTTCGCAAACTGACACGACTCACTCTAAAGAAGACAGATGAGAAAATTGAGGATACAACCTCTTCAAAGATGACAAAGACATATGACCCAGCCGACAATGGATATCAAAAGCAGAGGAACCACCAGAGCAAGCAACTGACCGCGGTACTTGATCATCAAGGAAGTAATGACCGCCAGATTCATACCCCCTACCAATAATCTGCTTCGTCGTAAGATCCTGAATCAAACAGTGGTCAGGGAAAAGTGAGATGAAGCAATTTAATTGACGAGTAAGTTTGCTAGGAGACAATAGGTTAAACGCAAGGTCAGGAACATTAAGAGCAGATGATAAGGAAACAGACGGGGTAGGTTGAACAGTGCCAGACCCAAGAACACGTGAATATGAACCATTGGCAATTGTGATTGAGGAGGGGTTGGCATGTGGTGCATATGAAGAGAACAGATGATTGTTACCTGTCATATGATCAGTAGCCCCGGAATCAATGATCCACTTCGAGGATGAAGTAGCAAGGGAGTTACCTATGGCGAGCGCAGTTGGTGCGGAGGAAACCTGATCAGGGGTATCGGATGATTGGACCATATGAGCGGATCCACCACGAGACTGCCTTTGTTGCAACTTTCTGCAGTAAAGTTTTGTATGACCAGGTTCCTTGCAATAATAGCAAACAATTCCACCAGCACTAGAATTGGGAGGATTGTAACCACGCCTAGGAGGGCCTAGGTACTTAGGAGCTGTGAATGCCGGATTTGGTGTACTTTCCACTGAAGAGCTTGGTCGTGAAACTCCCGGGTTCCTAGCATCGGTCGCACTCCGTCCAGCTAAAGCATTAGCATTACTAGCATTCGAATTAGGAGTTGGGTTCACCATACTGTCTGCACGCAACACCCGAGAGTAAACATCCTCAAGGGAGGGAAGTTCTGAGCTGGATAATATCTGGGATCGAACAGTCTCATAGGAAGGATTTAGAGCACCAAGAAAACTCATAATTGCCAGCTTTTCCATATTATCCACTTGAGCTTGAAGATCAGTTGTTGGTGGCATTAACCGCCGCATCTCCTCATACATTTTTTTGAACTCAATGTAAAAATTCTTCAGGGGGCGATCTTGCTGGTCGGCCCGATAGAAACCTTTACACACCTCATGTATTCGAGTAATGCTCCCTTTTCCAGAATACAAAAACTCCAAGCAATCAACAAGCTCCTTAACCGTATTACAATGACTAACAGAAGAAAGGACATCACTGTCAATGGAATTTTGAATTTGTAGAAATAGTCTGGCATCTGCACGAGCCCATGTTTTCTTTGGGTCGTCCTTTGGTGGAGACACAGTTAAGTGATCCTCTTTATTAATACTAAGCAGGTGCATACGGATGGTTTTGATCCAATCCGAATAATTTGTCCAATTGAGCTTATGCTCAGTTATTTTATTGGAGATAGGAATCATCTCAGTTGTCGCATTTGGTTTTGATTCAGCCATAAGTAGTGATACACACAGGAAACAATTGATAAGACAGCAACTTAAATAAAGAACACCTCCTTCTAGGAGCAACCAAATGTTGAAGAGCCCACAAAAGGTAACAAACAGCAACCAAAAAACCAGAACACAGTCACAAAATCAGAACATACCAAAAAACCAACCTGGCTCTTTGAAAAACAGCAGCCACACTAACTGCCAACGAGGAAGAGGATCCCAGAGAAGCAAATAACAACCAAACACTCGCCGGAAAGTCTGAACAGTCACCGGAAGCTCGCCGGAAAATTCAAACCGTGACCAAACAACAGAAAACAAACACGGATCAGGCCGGAAATGAGACTAGAAGGCTGAAAACAGAAATCGTCGGCGAAATGGAGACTCCACGCGCCGTCACGCGCCGTCACGGCGTCACTGTCTCCCGAGCGCGTGTACTCCACGCGCCGTCGTAGAAGCGTCGGACGGCCACCAAACTTCCGGCGTCCGCCGATCGGAGGGTGGGGAAGATGATGTTGGGGCGCGTGTTCTGAGAAAAGGCTGGGAACTGAACTCGAAAATTTTCTCTTCTTTCTCTCTCTGTCACACACCTCTCTGTCGCCAAACAAACCAGAATGGCAGCGGAAAAAGAAATAACAGAACCTACAGCTCTGATACCATGTAAATATGCTAGAGAGAAAGAAGAGTAGGAAATGATATGTATTTACTTGATTCTGATTCATGTACAACGGGGAGTATTTATACACATAGAAAGGAGACAAATGCTTAATGACTATTGAATGCCCTAATCCCTAATTAGCAGCCTAATCCCTAATCAGTAGTGATCCTCATAATTACAATATATTCTGTTTGATTATTTCCTAATTCTATTTGATTATTTCCTAACACTAGTAATCACATAGCAAGCATAGTCTCATTAAATTAATAGGAAATACAAAATGAAAATCATCCAATCACAATTTAAACGCAATCTTAGTTCAACAACATGAAGCCCAAATAACTCGAAATAAATTCCTACTAAAATTACCTTAGGTCTTTGCTAGGAATTACAATAACAATAGGAAATTCATAAAGGAACTAAGAAAAACTTCCCATTGAAGCTCTTGAACTCAAGCCAATCTTCCCAATCCCCAAGAGTTAAGGAATCTAGCTACTCATGAAGCTAACTTCAGGTGCAACAAAATTGAACCCACTGCCAGCCATTTATGAGACAGAGTGCTTGTTGGGAAGATGGAAAAAGTGCTTTTTTAAGTACTTTTCCACAAGTTAAGACAACTCCTTTCACATACTTACCTTGAAAGCTGTAAAAACACTTTTGGTGAGGACGAGGATCGATGATGAAGATGGTGGTGAGAGTTGATGGAGTCGATTTTGCTGTAGAGGTGCAATTCCGGTGGCGGTTAGGATGGAATTGGTGTTTTGGTGACTGATGAGAGAGGTTGGCAAAGAAGGAGCTGATGGTGGGGGTGTGTTGTGATTTTGTTGATCGTAGGAAGAGAGAAACCGATGGTGAGGGAGATGGTGTGGTAAACTAACACCGTGGAGGCAGCGGTGGCCGTTGTTCGGCTTTGATTTCTCCCTTCTTCGATTTCACTCTCCCTCTAGTTTGAAAATTTCCTCCTCCCTCCCTCATTGGTTCAAATTTGTGGCCCCCTTCTACATCGTGTCGGCTGTAGCTGTTTCAAGCCAAGCCCCATCTGTCTAATTTAATTTGTTAAGGACGAAAACAATGTAGTTTTGCTAGACCTTAACCGACATTTTGAAAATTCATGTCCTTAATTGTCATTTTCCAAATTGCCAAAATTCCTTCCTAATGTTTCTACAATGCAAGATTAAACACAAGGTAACATAAAAAATGTCCAAGGGAAACAGTTGCATGAATAAATTAATAATTTATGACCATTTTACCCTTAAGGCTTAATTTAGTGCAAGTGTCCCTAACTCAAATTAGTGCTAAATCAGGCAACGATGGCCTAGAAAATGCCTTTATATCCCCAAATTAACTATGAAGAATCCTATCAAAATATGGTTCAATCAGTAATAATACTTTTTTACGTTCACCATTGCAATTCAACAATCTTCAATAAAAATCTGAACAATAATGCATAAAATCTTGAATGCAAGAAAAAGAAACCCTAAAAAATTAGAACAATCTCCAACAAAAGTTAAGAATATGCAATTGAATTTCCATTAAGAAAAAAACTTGGCGAGGACAACTTCAAATCAAACCAAAAATATTTGGAAAATTGCGCAACCATATTCTTGGGATTGCCAAAACAATTTAATTCAAAGACATAGCAGCCAAACAAGAATGTTAAATGGGAAGTGGAAACAATTTTAGGCTACAATATATGTGGCAATGGCTATGGAAATGAAGGTTGTTGCCGGCATCTTCACTATACATGTTTGATGGCTATCATTATTGCTGGTATCTTCACTTTAGATGTCTACAATGATGATGGTGGTTATTTGAGTCTATTGGACATTGGTGGAGGCTCCATTGTTGCTGAAACTGAGGTGGTTTATGAAGGTGGCAACAGAACTATTTCTTGGTAGGAGGTACTTTTGCCCTCCTTTCGTGGGTGTGACTTGGGCCAAGTATTTTTGCCGTTTCTGATGGAGGTGTTTGAGTATTGAAGGTTATGGCTTTGTGAGAGTACAAAAGGGGGGACAAATTTGTCAGTAGTTTAATAAGTGAGGGCACAATAGTCTCAAATTTTTTGTTCCAGGAAGGTACCATGGTTTCCATAGGTTGAATGAAGGAAGCCTACTTCCATGTGATGAGGGGATGCTTCCCAAGGTAAAAAGATTGCTGCATGCCAAACTTGTTAGATATGGCTTTCCCTCTCCCTTCCCATTTCAGTGGGTTCTTTTTCCAGTGTACAAAATGTGACTAAAACATGCAAGATTAAAAAAATAAAAAAGATTCTGATTACATAGTTATTTGATGTAGTTTCAAACTATCAGCATCAAATACTAGCTTATAGCATTAACTTCAAGTGCAAGCTTACAACATACTTATTTTATATATTTAGACCACCCTTTTCTGTCTCCCAAGTAATTTAGCCTAATATTTGAACTGGAAAGTATTCTTTTGAATTGGTACCATTTTTAGGAAGCATTGTTTTCATTTGCTGTTGATATTATTGTAGTGCTTAGGAAAAGTGTTTAGTTATAAGTTCTTAGTTGATTCAATAGTGTTATATTTCAAACTATTTATCTATGTCTCCAAGTCCTACAATTTGGTACGACTTATGATTCATGAAGTAGCTCCATGATTCATTATTTCAATCATGATTTAATTTTTAGGGTTAAGGTGCAAATTGACCAATAAACTTACTCCAGGAGCGCCTAGCACAAAAAAGTTTTAAATGGACCTTAAATTCCAAAAAACAATTAAAAATGTAAAAGTGGCACAAACTTGTTAGCACAAGATTAATGTCCGTTGGAAAAGAATTGAAGATGCACCGAAGTGATGAGTGAGTAACCAACGAACTTTACACATTCTTCTTTGGTGTTAATGGGATCCTACATGAGCTGGTCGGATTTCTTCGTCTCCTTGGTTTTTTCCACTTTGCTTCTCTGTTGTTCTCTTGCACACAGCTCGGAGGAGGAATCTGCAACCCAATCGTTAACTCCTTTGTTCAAGAATATGCTTACAGAATGGTGCTCAAACGATGACCTCATATCGGTGCTTTGGACGATGCTATGCTTCCCTAGAATCTTTCAGGCATGGATGTTTCAGTGGTTTGTCTTCTGAGTTGGCGACTTTTGAATCGAGGAGCTAATTTCAGCTATTTCTGAATCCCACCTAGAATCATCACCATTCCTCATGTAAGAAGAGTGGCCATTGTGTATCAAAATTTAGGCAATTGGTCTTCTCATTACCACAATTTTCCTGGCTACTCACTTGTCATTTCTGTGCATCTTCAATTCTCTTCCAACGGACGTTGATTTTGTGCTAACAAATTTGAGCTTCTTTTACATTTTTGATTGTTTTTTGGTATTTAAGGTCCATTTAAAATTTTTTTGTGCTGGGCACTCCTGGAGTAAAAGTTTATTGGTCAATTTGCACCTTAACCCTAATTTTTATAGAACATACCTTAGTAACCTTTGTGGTGTCACGTATGGTTTTTGACTTGTGGAATATTGAATATTGCTGATCTTGTTCCCTTGACATTGTCTGATTGCTCTCTGTTTTCATTTTTGTTATAAAATATGGCAGCACCCCCATCTGTCAGTAACGTTCAAATAATTGGAGATTTTGTTGAAGGAAGTACCATCAAAGGCGTTGGTCATTATTTTGGTGGAAGGGAGGGTCCCAGCAGGTTTGAATGGTTACGGGAAAACAAGGATGCTGGGTTAGTGTGCTACTCTTAATGATTAAGTGAGAGGAATAAGAGCAATAAGTTAAAAGAGTATTTCTCTTATTCTGGCTTTCTGTTAGTTCTGCAAATTGGAAACCTAACTATTGCTCAAAGTCCATGTTACATTTTTAAGCTTTTATTAAGAATGAAGGGGCCCAATTTTGTGCAAATATCCATTTTTTTACAATTTGTTGATATATTGGTTAGAGGAAAGTGCTGGTTTCTCTTTGCTCTTGGATGTGTTTACATGATATGGTTTTGTTTACTTGTCCACTGTGGTATTTAGCCCGGTTATATTTTGAAGGACTTTCTATCTCCAACATGCAAAAGGATTGACCAGCTTTGTTTTACTTTTGGTATTTAGCCGTGGGATATTTTGAAGGATTTTCTATCTTCGAGGTTGTTGTATTTTTAGCCTCTTTAGCTCTCTTATGTGTGCATGCAGGTTGCCAATGCAAGCTGCCTCACTTTTATACTTGCATGTGTCTTTTTATTTTTTTACTAAATGAAGTTTATTCATCTGATTGTTAAGCTTCCCATGTTTTAGTCAGCTCCTTCATCTTTTTTCTTGTGGCAAACTATGCAGAGACTTTCTGTTAGTATCAGCTGGCACATCTGAATACACTTTGACCAAAGAGGATATTGGCCAGCGTCTGGCTTTTGTATACATACCTATTAATTTTGAAGGTTTGGAAAAGCAGTATCGTGTTTGTTAACTGTTGACTACATTTATCTGTATCAATATCCTTTTTATTTCACACCCATTTGACGTAATTGTTGGTTTAACATTCAGGGCAGGAAGGAAACTCTTCCTCAGCAGTGTCTGCTGTGGTGAAACAAGGTATCTTGATATCCAGCAATGTGTCCTTTGATTGGTTCCTTTAACTTTCTACTTTACTGCCATTCTGTTTTAATCTATTTGTGGCATTATAGAGTACTGATTATTGTGGGGGTGATGAGTGATATTGGAGTTAGAAAAATATTGGAGATTGTAAGCAAATAATCTGAATGTTGTATCTATTCATGTACATAGGGCGTGTATTTATATAATTGGAAAGAGCCCTAGTAGTGATGGCTTTTAATGACTATTAATGGGGATTATTCCCTAATTCCTGATTTATAGGGACCCTTGTATATTTCCTGATTTCCTAACAACACTTCCCCTCAAGTTGGAGCATAGATATTAATCAAGCCCAACTTGTTACAAAGATAGTCAACCCGAGTCCCATTTAAAGCCTTAGTCAGAAGGTCACCCAATTGGTCACTAGACCGCACATGCCCGGTAGAAATAAAGTTCTCCTTGATCTTATTGCGTACAAAGTGACAGTCAATCTCAAAGTGTTTTGTACGTTCATGAAACACAGAGTTGGAGGCTATGTGTAGAGCAGCTTTATTATCACACCACAACTGACCAACCTCCTTCATTAACTGGTGAATCCACACAATTTCCTGTACTGACTGAGACATCGCTCTATACTCAGCTTCTGCACTCAACTTAGAAACCACATCTTGCTTTTTACTCCTCCATGATACTAAATTTCCACCGAGAAACACATAATATCCTGTGATGGATCTTCTGGTAGCCTTTGACCTTGCATGATCTGCATCACAAAAATATTCAATTTTGTTGTGGCCATGATTTGTATAGAGTACACCATGACTAGGTGAGCCCTTTAAATAATGTAAGACATGTTCCAAAGCTTCCCACTAAGCAACGGTTGGTACAGTCATGAATTGACTTATCACACTAACTGGAAAGGTCACATCGGGGCAAATTACCATAAGATAGTTCAATTTCCCAATTAACCTACGGTATCTCTTAGGGTAGGCAAACGACTTGATCTTCTCCGGATCAACTTTTTTCCGTACATCCTCAGGTAGCTCATCAAATGATATAAGGTCATCAATATCCAAGAAGGGATTAGGAATCATGGCCCTCCTTCCCAATACTGAGTAAATGCATGCGAACGGCTTTGATCCAATCCGAGTAATTAGTCCAATTCAACTTGTGATCAGTAATTTTGTTGGAAATCGGAACCATCTTAGTCACACCAGTAGGTTTAGATTCAGCCATAAGAAACAACCAGGTAAAACACAAGAGAAATACTTGCAATTTTGTCTTAGAACAGCAACCAGAAGCAAATCAAAGGTTGAAGACCCAATAAATAACAGAGAATAGTAGCCACACAAGGTGTAAACCCAAGAAATCTCCACAAAAAACAGAAAACAGCAGCCACACTAGCTGCCAAAGAGTAACAAGGGCCACACAAGGACCCAACCGAGACTATAAACACAAAGTCTCCCAAAAAATCGAGCAAACCGAGAGTACAACCACAAATCCTCTTAAAAAATAAGCAAACCAACTAAGCAAACAATGGGTAAATAGAGAGCATATGATGAGATGACAAGGAATGAGCACAAAAACACCTGGGGTGCAGCAAGTCCATCCCAGAAAAGCAAACGGCGGCGGAAAACTCGCCGGGAAATGCAAAATAGTCACCGGAAACTCGCCGGAAAAATTCAAACAATGACCAAACGCTGCAAACCTCACGGATCAGACCGAAAATGAGACGAGAAGGCCGAAACCAGAAATCGCCGGCGAAACGGAGTCCTCACGCCTGAGAGCGCGTGAAGCCTACCCGCCGTCGTGCTGATGTCGGATGGCCACCAAACTTCTGGCGTCCGCCGATCGGAGGATGGGGAGGACGTTGGTGTGGCGCGTGGTCCGAGAAACGGTCGGAAAATGAACTCATTTTTGCTCTCCTCTCTCTCATTGTTACACACTGTCAGAACTCACTGTGGAGACTGATGAAACCCAGAAACTGACGCTAAAAATGAGCATTGTGCTCTGATACCATGTAAAGGGAGAAAGAGAGAGAAATATAATATGAAAAGTGTATATATTCATGTACGTGGTAAGAGGTATTTATACACAAGAAAGAGGACAAGGGAATTAATGAGAGTTAATGACCTATTATGTAGATTGATTCCCTAATCTCTATAATCCCTGATTGATTGCTATACTAATTAGAATATATTTTCTAACATCATCAATAAAACTTTCAAGGACTTCTGCCCAATTTTCCCTTCTTTTGATCAAACAATATCCATTCCTGCACTTACATTTTCAAGCTATACATGAATGACTATGCATCTATATGTTCTCTTACTTTCAATTCTTGTTCTAACATGTAGGAATTGGTGATAAATATCATTTTAAATGTTGAAATTATTGTTAATTTTGAACTTGAGAGTTTGCATGTCATTATAGATTTATCTTATGATGCTTATTTGTCTGTGCCAATTTCCAGCTCCCCCCAAGGTAACAAATGTCAAAATAGTTGGTGATCTGAGAGAGAATAGCAAAGTCACTGTGACAGGTATTGTTACTGGAGGAAATGAAGGATCTAGCAGAGTTCAGTGGTTTAAATCTTGTTCATCAGCTTTTGATGGTGAAAGCAGTCTTGAAGCATTAAGCACTTCCAAAATTGCCAAAGTAGGTTTTGTTGGGGTCTCATCCTGGGCTACTATGATTCTTAAACTGTAATGTTTTCCCTCATTGAACTGGTTCTTGTTGGGTTCTGGCTTGATCAGGTATTTCGCATACCTCTTGGAGCTGTTGGCTGTCATATTGTTGCTAAATTTACTCCAATGACGCCTGATGGTGTATTTGGTGAACCTGCTTATGTAATCTCTGATAGAGCTGTTGAGAGTAGGTTTATTTATCCGTACTAACTCTCGTTTTCTTTAGCATTTCTAGTATGATATGTGATACAAACAAACATGATATTCTTCACAAAAACATAGAAGAAAAGATGACATATTCACTAACAAGATTGGCTTGAATAACATATTTTTTTTCTTGGAAAATAATGAAGGTTGACGTCTGACATTATAACTTTCTGCTGTTTTTTTGGTAGCTCTTCCACCAAGCTTGAATTTCTTATCTATCACTGGAGATTATATTGAAGGTGGAATGTTGACAGCTTCTTATGGATATGTTGGAGGTCATGAAGGGAAAAGTATATACAATTGGTATCTTCATGAGGTATGCATTTGCATGTGTTTGCATTTCTGTATATGTTGAAGTTGAGCAAATTTTATGGAAGCTACTGTCCAAGATTTGCCTAATTTTTGCAGCAACTTCTTTCAATCTATGCTCCTCATTAAGGAGCGATGTTTAATTATATATTAAATGGCCATTTATATTGAACAGTTTTAGTCACTACTAATCACTAGCGACTTGGACCTAAGGCCTCAAAAGCCTATTGAGAAGAAGAAAATAAATCATACCTTGAAAGGCTAAATATAAGAGGTTAAGCGTCTATTGTCACAGACAAGTGAGTTGCAGCAATTTATCATATGCAGAAAAGTATGAAATTGGGCTTATGATGATACAATATTCAATAAAGGTTCCTCGTCATGGTCCAAAAGAGTTGATGAAAACTTCCACCACATGTTGATCCCAATGACCTTATCCAAGGAAAACAAACAAAAAAACCTATCACAATGAAGTATAACCACTTGAATTTGAATTCTCGTGTGTGCTTTAGTGGATACTATCACCTTATGCCATAGCTGCCGGCATCCTTTTCCAAAAACACATTCTTTCCTAGAAGCCATTAAAGTGAACCAAGGTAGGTCAACATGGGTACTTCTAGCCAAAAGCTTATGCTTTCTTAGAGCAATTAAAGATGACAAATGAAGAATATGTTTTACCCAAAAATTGACCACATTTGGGTTAGGTTCCCCCGTCAACGACATCATTACTAGCTTTTCCAAATGGAATTAATTTTGATAAATTAATTTTAACGGAAGGGATTCATGAATAGACAGCCATTTGAGGTGTTGAGCAATGATCCTTATCCATTCAGAACAGTGGTAGACCCGAAAAAAAATTAGTTTGTGGGGCTAATCTTTTTACACAATATAAATATTTAAAAAATGTAATTATAAATATCTATTAAATAATTATGACTGTAAAATTTATTAAAATTAAATACTAAAGAGAAAATACCAAAGTGTAGAATTATAATTGCATAAAAAAATAAAATTATCTCAACATAAATAATATTTATACTAAAAGTCGTATTCACTTGTATAGTGAAGTTCTTGATGGGGCAAATATAATTTTGTATGGTGGTGCATATGGAAGTTTATTGATTTGTGGGCTGAGAATTGAATTGTTGGGAACATTACTTGCAATTTTCACCTTTTATAGTGGGGGAGATTATAAACTTAGGTTCACCCCTAGTCTAGAAGAAAAACAGCAATATTCTATAATACCTTGTAAAGGTAATCTTTTGTTTTGTTATAAAATATCTTTTTGAATTCTACAGGTTGAAACGGATTTTGGTTCTTTGATACCTGAGGTTTCAGGACTTCTTCAATATCGAGCTTCCAAAGATGCCATTGGTAAATTCATTTCATTCCAATGCACACCAGTACGTGATGATGGTATTGTAGGTACCCCAAGAATTTGCACAGGAAAGGAGCGTGTTCGCCCAGGTAAGGAATTCTCATATAGTTATGGGATCCATGATGGCAAATTTTAGTTAGTCTACTTGAATTTTCTCGTTCTCCCTCTATAGAGGGGGGATTTTGAGAAATATGGTATGGATTCATTGTATTCATGATATCGGAAGGGGTATATAACTATATATATATATATAGGAGAGATGAACCTTAGTATGAACTAAGGTTATTAAACCCGGATCGGCCGTTGAAACTATAACACCCCCAAATCTCTAACAATTATAATAACTTAAAACTATGATTATTTTTAAGATTAATTACTGAAAGTCAAAATAAATTACTTTGGGAAGTGTTACCGCCGCACTTGTACTAGGATAAGTGCAAGGCTACCTTATTATAATAATATCAATCCAAACTTAAACAAAATGTGTTTTACTCAGAACAAAATAAAATAAAATTAGTTGAATGTGTTTCCTCACTTTCCATTGCTAGCCCCAACCCTCGGTACTTATTTCACTGAAATTCTGCTCCCAAAAGATCATCGCAGCCCATGAATACAAACATCAGCAAAGTTGGTAATTCTAATAAAACAAAATAATATAGAGAGAGAGAAAAAAAACAAAAGAATATTTACATAATAATAATAATACCATATATATAAGGGTAAAGGAGCAAAAATACACATGTGCTTTACCTCAGGAGCGCCTAGCACCATATGCTTTTTTTTAGGAGCAAAAATTCACACGAACTTTCGAAAGTGGAGCAAATATACACATCTCTGTTAATCAGATTGGATGCCATTACTTTTTGGTTTGTGTGGACCCCACCTGTCATCTTTTTGTCCCTCTCTCCCCCTTATCTTTGTGCTCCATGCAAACCACCGAACCATACCCAGATAATTCCTTCAATTTGCAAAATTCATATTCTTTGGGGAAGGTGACGACGCAGTCGAACCAGGTCACTGCTTGCACTCTGTCGCCGGAAGTCAGCTCTTGAAAGCATACTTGAACTAGTTTAGCCTTATCATAATCAATATTTTATTATCTGTTCTGGTTTCTTTCTTTCCCCGCTTGATATCCTCTGTTTATAATGCTTAAAACTGGGTCACTCAGCTTATTATTGTAGTATTTATTTGTTCGCATATATTTGGTAGCTCAAATCGTTATCTATTTAAGAAAAAAAATAACTTTATATGAGATCAAATGGTTTGTGAATTCGCTTGTTGTCACTTTAACCGATGATTCCTAACTTTGATCTCAGACTCCCTGTAAACACGATATTTTGAGGCAAAAAGCAATGCAATTATTGATGAATTAATTGAAAGAAAAAAAAATCATTGATAAAATGGTAGAGTTAGAGTATATTATTGCACATTATATGCTAGCTCGTATGGGTATCTTTCAACCACCACTGATCACATGTTCTGATGTAGTACTTCATAGCTCTAGTTATTAATATTCCCAGAATTATTGTGCACGCTATATTTTAATCATTACAGGCTTTACAAGATTCCTTACAAAGACGTGTGAGAACAAATACCAACCAATTTCTGATGAAACTCGCTTACTTTCTTTGCACATATGTTTCTTTTTAATTTGTCCACCCACCGTTTCATCAAGTGTTCGTATATGTATAGATGATTTGCAAATTCCCATAATGCATGGTGATTATGTGGGATATCACTGAATTTAGGAGTGATATTTTTAAAGAACTCCCTCCAACTAGTTTAACTATAGCCTGCTTTTACCGTAAGATCATCCTCATGAGCGCCTGAGATCTGTGTTTGCATTGTTTTTTGTTTTTCTTTTAAAGAGTTCACTAAGAATTATACATTATAGGAAAATAGATAAAGCTTCTTTCCCGTGCTCATAGTTAAAAGGATATGAATAATTACTTTTGGATGAAGATTTAACAAACTGAACTGTGTATCCTCAGGTATCTTTAATTATTTATCCTACATAGGGTCTTGATATTAAAGCTTTTGGGCTAGTTTTTGAGTTTTCCAATTGAAGATACTCCATAAAGGAGTGAACAGATATGCCCTATAAACTTTTCTCCTCGCCATAAATTTCACAATAACTTGAGACGTTGAGTATCTGCAACAAGATTCCCTCAAGAAAAAAAAAAAGTTGTAAAGAGGGGGCCATTAATTGTTGCCATAAATCTTGTTAGGAAATATATATATTAGGCAATATATTCTAATTAGTATAGCAATCAATTTAGGATTATAGAGATTAGGGAATCAATCTCCATAATGAGTAATTGATCCTCATTAATTCCCTTGCCCCCTTTCATGTGTATAAATGGCTCTTACCACGTACATGAATATACAGACTTTTGAGTATACACTTCTCTCTCTCTCTAAACTTACATGGTATCAGAGCTGGCATTGTTTAGCGTCAATTTCTACGTTTTTTTTTCGGTCTGCACAGTGCTTAACGGTGTGAAACAGAGAGAGAAGTGAGCAGAAAAATCGAGTTCCTTTTCCGACCGTTTCTCGGACCATGCGCCCTACCATCGTCTTCCCCATGCTCCGATCGGCGAACGCCTGAAGTTTGGTGGCCATCCGACACTGGCACAACGGCGTGTGGACTTCACGCTCTCATAGGCAGCTTTACGGTGGTGGCGCGTGACGGCGCATGGAAACTCCGTTTCACCGGCGACTTCTTATTTTGGCCTTCTTGTCCCTTTTCCGGCCTGATTCGTGAAGGTTGCAGCGTTTTGTCACAGTTTGAATTTTTCCGGCAGGCTTCCGATGACGGTTTGTATCTTCCGGCGAGTTTTTTTTTTTTTTTTCCTGATCCGTGAAATTTGTGGCTTGTTTTCTTGGTTGGTTTCTTTTGGAAGACTGGTTGTAGTCTCGGATTGGCTCTTGTGTAGCCGGTTTCTTGTTCTTTTTTGGTGATTCTTCTTGGTTTGGCCCTTGTGTTGCTGGTTTGTAGTCTCCTTGCATTTGACTCTAGCTGCTGTTTGAGTGTTCACCTTGTGTAGTCCCTTATGGTTGATTCTAAACCAAGTGTTACGACTGAGATGGTCTCTATTTCCAACAAAATCACTGACCATAAGTTGAATTGGACCAATTATTCGGACTGGATCAAAACCATCCGGATGCACTTACTCAATATTGAGAAAGAGGGTCATTTGACTGAGTTGCCCCCTAAGGATGATCCTAAGATGACGTGGGCTCGAGCAGATGCCAGGCTCTTCTTACAAATTCAGAATTCCATTGAGGGCGATATTCTTCCTTTGGTTTGTCATTGCAACACGGTTAAAGAACTTATTGACTATCTGGAGTTTCTGTATTCTGGGAAGGGAAATATTACTCGCATTCATGAGGTTTGTAAAGGGTTCTATCGGGCTGAGCAGCAAGGTCGCCCCCTGAAGAATTTCTTCATAGAGTTCAATAAGATGTATGAGGAAATGCGGCGGTTGATGCCACCGACTACTGACCTCCAGGCACAGATCGATAATATGGAGAAGCAGGCGATTATGAGTTTCCTTATTGCCCTTGACCCAGCTTATGAGATCGATCTCAGATATTGTCTAGCTCCGAGCTTCCTTCACTGCAGGATGTGTACTCTCGTGTATTACGTGCCGACAGTTTAGCCCATCCGGCTCCCAACCCTAACGCTAGTGCTCTAGCTGGCCGAGGTCCACCTGACACTTGGAACCAGGGTTCCTCGTGCCAAAGACATGGTCCACCATATCCTGTTTTTGCTGCTCCGGCTCCTAGGACCCCCGGCCCACAGAGGCCCGGTAACAATTCTCCCAGTGGGATCGTCTGCTATTATTGTAAGGAACCTGGTCATATGAAGCGCTATTGTCGAAAGTTACAACAGCTGCAACACAGGCAACGCGAATCTGTTCATATGGCTCAATCCTTTGATATCACTGATCCTGCTCCCTCAGAGTGCACTTGCTACAAGTAACTTTGATTCATGGTTTGCTACTTCTTCTTCGAAGTAGATCATCGATTCTGAGGCTACTGACCATATGACAGGTAACCATCATTTGTTCTCTTCTTATGCACCTTACGCTAACCCCTCTTCAATCACACTTGCCAATGGTTCTTATACCTGTGTCCTTGGATCTGGGAATGTTACACCTACTCCGTCTGTTTCCTTATCATCCGTTCTTAATGTTCCCGATCTTGCTTTTAATCTTTTATCCCCTAGTAAGCTGACTCGTCAGTTAAACTGTTTTATCTCACTTTTTCCTGACCATTGCTTAATTCAGAATCTTACGACGAAGTGGATTATTGGTAGGGGGTATGAATGTGGCGGCCATTACTTTCTTGACGATCGGGTGCCGCGTTCCATTGCTTGCTCTGGTGGTCTCTCTCCTTTTGACGTTCATTGTCGGTTGGGTCATGTGTCTTTGTCGTCTTTAAAGAGGTTGTATCCTCAATTTCAGCATTTGTCTTCTCTAGAGTGAGTCATGTCAGTTTGCTGAACATCACTGTGTTCATCTGGCACCTCGCGTCAATAAACGAGCTGCGTCCCCTTTTGATTTGGTTCATTCAGATGTTTGGGGTCCGTGTCCTGTTGAGTCTAAATCTAGTTTTCGGTACTTTGTTACTTTTGTTGATGATTTCTCTAGAACTACCTGGCTTTATCTAATGAAAAATCGTTCTGAGTTGTTTTCTCATTTTTGCCATTTCTGTGCTGAAATCAACACCCAATTTGGTGTTTCTGTGAAAACTTTACGAAGTGACAACGCTAAAGAATATTTGTCTGCCCAATTTCACAACTATATTGTAACACCCCCAAATTTCTAACACATATAATGACATAAAATTTGCTATAACTTGTGAATAAATTCTGGAATTCAAAATAACCAAATCTGGGAAGTGTTACCGCCGCACTTGTACTGGTACATGTGCAAGGCTACTTTATTACAATACGAAAATCAAAACTTAAACAAAAATGTTTTTTTTTTAATTTCAAAGCATAAATTCAAATAAACTAGCTAGAAATCTGAACGTTCCTTCTCACTTCTCACTGCTAGTCCCAACAGCCCCAACTTTGAAACCTGTTTCACTGAAATTCTGCTCCCCCGAAGGATCGTCGCAGCCCAGAACACAAACATCAGCAAAAGCTGGTAATCCTAATAAACAAAGATAATATAAAATAATAATAATAATAATAATAATAATAATAATAATAATAATAATAATAATAGTAATAACAATAATAATAGTAATAATAATAACAGTATTCATCAACATAATAAATATAAATATCCATATCAATATCAATATTCACAGGATGAAAGAAAACATCATATATATAATTCAAGGCATCAATTTTAATACTATCATATCTATATGTTCTCATCGAAAGATATTCATCATTATTTTAATTTCATTTCATTTGGACCCGGAAACCTGCCAGTCCAATTAGTTTAGTGGGAAGAGAACCATGGTAAACCCGGAAACCTGCCAGTTTACCCTGTGACCCGGAAACCTGCCAGTCACAAATAATCAGTTTGGCCATATCACAATAAATCAATTCGTCCTAATGTGCACACCTCTCCCCAAAGTTGCTACTAATGTCCCGGAAACCTGCCAGACACCACCTTGGGGAGAACGGATATAATCAAGTTCACATCAAATAATATATCGAGGCATAAAGCCTAAGAATTGTGTTCATCACTTTGGGGGTACCATCCCAAAGCTATCCTCCCACGATTTAAAGTATTTTATATATAGTCACATAATAAATAGATTTCTCAATAATATATGTATACATATGAAAACATTTATAAATTTCAATCACACCAAATAGATTTCTCAAATTTACGAAAACCAAACCGAGTATATATACTACTATTTGTTAATTATGAAAACCCAAGGTAAAATCATTTAAAAAGAGAATTGTTCTAAGGATTAGGATTACATATCATATATTTTATATATAACAATTCTATCAAAATTTATATAAAAGTATAAAAATAACCTAAGATTCATGGAGATTAGGATTAGTAAAATATGATGTAGAGAAGAAGAAGAAGAAGAAGAAAAAGCATAAAATTACGATGAGACTTATGGAATTATGATTAGTAAAATAGGATGTAGAGAAGAAGAAGAAGAAGAAGAAACACGAGATTCAAGGTTGTTCTGGGAATTAGGATTACCTATCGAAATATAAAATTACACTAAGACTCATGAGATTAGGATTACCTGGTCTCCGTTTTGCTAGCTTTTAGAAGAATAGAGAAAGAATAGAGGAATTAGAAGAATAGAGAAAGAATAGCGAAAGTAGTAGAAGAGAATATGAGAAGAGAAATGGAGTATTCAGGGTTAGGCTAGGCTCATATTTATAACAAAATTTTAGGGTTTAGCTTCGGCTCTTTTACCATTGCCAACTCATTAATGGGGTACATAAAAAAAGATCAATCAACAATGATACAAATTTAATATCATTAATAAGGTATATTAAATTAAAAACCAATCAGCCATGATGTGAATTTAATATCATCAATAGGGCATATTAAAATAGAAAAAAATCAACCAATCATGGTTCACATTACGTTCGGTCAATCAATCATGGTGTAAATTAATGTGACTTAGTTGACAAGTAGATGACGTATTACCTAAAATGGTGTAAATTAATGTGACTTAGTTAACAAGTAGAGGACTTATTACCTAAAATGGTGTAAATTAATGTGACTTAGTTAACAAGTAGAGGACTTATTACCTAAATCTCTTTCTTAGAGTATAAGCAGAAAATTCCTACGGCAATTAAGACTAGGAATATTTGGCCCACCAAGGCTATCTAAAATAAATGGGTAATTACTACTAATAATAATATCATCAATATTAATAATAATCAGGGATATTACATATATGCTCCAAAATGGCATGATTCATCAGTCCTCGTGTGCGGATACACCGGCTCAAAATGGTGTTGCCGAACGAAAGAACTGGCACTTATTAGAAGTTGCCCGAGCTCTCATGTTTCAAATGTGAACGTTCCCAAACCTTTCTGGGCTAATGTTGTGTCCACTGCTTGTTTTCTCATTAATTGTATGCCGTCCTCTGTCCTTAGTGGTGCCACTCCCTACACCACCTTGTTTCCATCCAATCTTGTGTTTCCTATTGATCCCAAGATTTTTGGGTGTGTTTGCTTTGTTCGTGATGTTCAACCTACTACCACCAAACTTGATCCCAAGTCTCTAAAATGTGTCTTCCTGGGATATTCTAGGGTTCAAAAGGGTTATAGATGTTATTCCCCCACTCTTCGGCGTTATCTGGTGTCCACAGATGTTACCTTCCATGAGTCGACCCCATTCTTTCTTGTCTCTGTCCCTGCTTCTCCATCTCCTGACACCACTGATAGTCTTGATGATGTATTAATTTATAAGGTTCAGTTATCACCATTGCAAGCGCCAGACCCGGAACCTGCTAAACCACCTATCTATCATGCGTATCGAAAGCGTCCCAAGGCAAGTGATGGCACTGAACAGGTTCCAGCCCCCCCAGTACCCGCTTCGGCGTCGGATCCAGCAGTAGTTGCATCCTCTCCTGTCTCTACCCCAGTCCTAGTGACTATGCCTGACTCTCTTGACTCCCCACCAGAGCCGGAGACCGTACCTGACTCTCCTACTTCTGTTGACTTGCCCATAGCCCTCCGAAAAGGTAAGCGATCTTGCACCTACCCTATCTCGTCTTTTGCTTCCTATAATCATCTCTCTACTCATTCATGTTCTTTCATAGCTTCCTTAGATTCTATTACTGTCCCCACTAATCTTCACCAAGCCTTAGCCCATCCCGGTTGGTGTGCTGTTATGAAAGAAGAAATGATGGCCCTTGATAAGGCAGGTACCTGGAATCTAGTTGATTTACCTCATGGAAAGAAGGCTATTGGATGTAAGTGGGTGTTCATGGTCAAAACAAAAGCTGATGGTACCTTGGAACATTTGAAAGCTCGAATGGTTGCCAAGGGTTATACTCAGACCTATGGTGTTGATTACTCAAAAACCTTCTCCCCTGTGGCAAAACTGTCCTCTGTTCGCCTCTTCATCTCTGGCTGCCAACTATGGTTGGGATCTTCATCAGTTGGATGTTAAGAATGCTTTTTTGAATGGTGATCTTCTAGAGGAGGTATACATGGAGCAACTGACTGGCTTTGTTGCTCAGGGGAGCTTGGGAAGATATGTCATCTTCAAAAGTCTCTATATGGCTTGAAACAGAGCCCTCGTGCTTGGTTTGACAGGTTTAGCTCTGTGGTAAAGAAATTTGGTCTGAGTCAGAGTAAGTGCAACCATTCTGTGTTTTATCAGCAGACAGATGTTGGGATGATTCTGTTGGTGGTATATGTTAATGATATTGTTATTACAGGTAGCAATGCTTTGGGAATCTCTTCACTGAAGGCCTTTCTCAATTCTCACTTCCAAACAAAGGATTTAGGTCCTTTAAAGTACTTTCTTGGGATAGAGGTTATGAGAAGTAAGAAAGGCATCTGTTTGACCCAGAGGAAGTATGTTCTTGATCTGCTAAAAGAAACTGGGAAACTTGGAGCATCACCAAGTAATTTTCCCATGATCCCTAATCCCCTCTTGGATCTTGATGACCGCATACCGTTTGATGAACTACCTGAGGATATACGAAAGAAAATTGATCCAGAAAAGATCAAGCCATTTGCCCATCCTGAGAGATACCGTAGGCTGATTGAGAAGTTAAACTATCTTACAGTAACTCGCCCCGATGTGACTTTTCCAGTTAGTTACCTTAGTCAGTTCATGACTGCACCAACAGTTGCTCAGTGGGAGACTTTGGAACATGTCTTACATTATTTGAAGGGCTCACCTGGTCGTGGTGTTCTTTATACAAATCATGGTCACAGTAAGGTTGAATGCTTTTGTGATGCAGATCATGCAGGGTCAAAAGCTACCAGTAGATTCACCACAGGATATTGTGTGTTTGTTGGTGGAAATTTAGTATCATGGAGGTGTAAGAAGCAAGATGTGGTTTCTAAATCAAGTGCAGAAGCTGAGTATAGAGCCATGTCTCTGTCGGTACAAGAAATTGTGTGGATTCACCAATTAATGAAGGAGGTTGGTCTTGCTACGTCATTACTTGCGAAGTTGTGGTGTGATAATAAAGCTGCTCTACACATAGCCTTTAACTCTGTGTTTCATGAACGAACGAAACATATTGAGATTGGTTGTCATTTTGTGCGTGATAAGATCAAGGAGAATTTTATTTCCACTGGACATGTGCGGTCTAGTGATCAGTTGGGTGATCTTTTAATTAAGGCTTTAAATGGGACTCGGGTTGAATATCTTTGTAACAAGTTGAGCTTGATTAATATCTACACTCCAACTTGAGGGGGTGTGTTAGGAAATATATATATTAGGCAATATATTCTAATTAGTATAGCAATCAATCTAGGATTATAGAGATTAGGGAATCAATCTCCATAATGAGTAATTGATCCTCATTAATTCCCTTGCCCCCTTTCTTGTGTATAAATGGCTCTTACCACGTACATGAATATACAGACTTTTGAGTATACACTTCTCTCTCTCTAAACTTACAAATCTCATATCAACCAACCCAGAAACACTGTTCAAAATTATGTTATGTATAAAATAAGAGTCCCACTTGTAACACAAATCCTGCTTCTTACCCCCTCGTGGACAAGAAGTAAAGCGATGACATATAGGCATTTGGCTTCCTACTCCACTTAAGTGCAATGAAAAAACTTGACATAAATGCCAAGGGTCTGAACAGCGCGCTTACCATTCCAGCAGAATATATGTCAGCAGTTCGAAATCCCCTGTTCAAGGTGTCCAAAACTGCATTTTCTATTCTCTCAACAGCTTTCTCTTTTCCAAGACCATACTTCAAAAGCATAGCGGCACTAAGAATAGTGGCGAAAGGATTTGCTTTGTCCTGTATAAAGATAATTATTCCGTCATAATGGATGTTGCCTGTATAACGTCAATGAAAATATGTGTAGAGAAGGTTTCACTAACGTTGCATGCAGTGGGGAAAATACCAATAATGGCGTTGCATGTGAGAAAGTGAAATGAATTGATCGTTATGTTAACTTGAAGTTATATTTAATCTGGTTCAAAGAGAATTAGACGTCAACTTAAAACATCAAATAAACGAGATGCTAAAGTTTCAAAATTTGTTTGCTTCTATATATGTATATATGTGTGTGACCCTGTTTTAAGCATTATAAACAGAGAATATCAAGAGGGGGAAGAAAGAAACTGCAACAGAGAATGAAATATTGATTATAATAAGGTTAAACTAGTTCAAGTATGCTTTCAAGAGCTGACTTCCGGCGACAGAGTGCAAGTAGCGACCTGGTTCGACTGCGTGTCACCTTCACCTTCCCCAAAGAATACAAATTTCTCAAATTGAAGGAATTATTTGGGTATGCTTCAGTGGTTTGCATGGAGCACAGAGATAAGGGAGAGAGAGGTACAAAAAGATGACAGGTGGGGTCCACACAAATTAAAAGTAACGGCATCCACTCAAATTAACGGAGATGTGTATATTTGCTCCACTTTTGAAAGTTCGTGTGTATTTTTGCTCCCAAAAAAAGCATATGGTGCTAGGCGTTCTTGGGGGTAAAGCACATGTGTATTTTTGCTCCTTTACCCTATATATAATTACAAGATGTCAGTTCGTTATTCATTATGAAGTTTACTTAGTGGGAAGAGAACCATGGTAGACTCGGATATCCTGCCAGTCTACCTTGTGACCCGGAAACCTGTCAGTCACAAATCATCAAATTGGCCATATCACGTTTCTTCCTAGTGTGCACATCTCTTCTTAAAGTTGCTATGAGTGTCCCGGAAACCTGCCGGACACAACTTTGAGAAGAACGGATACTATCGGTTCACATCACATAATATATCGGAGGCAAAAGCCTAAGGATTGTGTTCATTACTTTAGGAGATAACATCCCAAAACTATCATCTCATTGTTAAATTATTTTTAAATACACATATAATAAATTCCCAAATTATTTCCAATATGTGTTTGAAACACTTGTATTGTAATCAATTCAATTCCATTCGTACTTGTATATATATGTTTGAAACACTTATATTGTAATAAACACAACATACAATTGTTCTGTTGATACAGCCAACACCAACAACATGCATATATATACAACACACAATGGTTTTTTTTTTAAAACTTAAACTATAAAATAAATCACACACAAAATGGATTTTTTTTTTAAAAAAATTAAACTATAAAATAAATTCAACATGAGTTCCTATAAGGTTGTCATAAGAAATTTCCATGACCATCATTTAAATCCCTAGTTCTATTCATTATCTATTTTACTCATGGATTTCTATAAGATTGTCATGAGAAGTTCTCATGACCATCATCTAAATCCCTAGCTCTAAGTTCTCATGACTATCATCTAAATCGCTAGCTATACTCATTATCCATTTTACTTATGGGTTTGTCATGAGAATATATAATCGGGATATTGATTCATTTAGGATTTTAAGCCAAAGGAAAACGTACATAGAACCTAGAGTCAAAATGTACAGGCATCTTATGATTTTGCAAAAAAGCTAATACACAAGACGAGGAAAAGAATTATATATATATACATTCAATCACCTAAAACCTAAATCCAGAGAACAATCACGTACGTACAAGCATCATATATTCATTTGCAAAAGACTTTCCAAAAAACCTCATTGCACAATGTGAGAAGAGGAGATATGAAATTATATAATTTGGTGCAATATGTGAATTGGTCAAAAGGTTAAACAAAGAGGAACAAAAAGGTGTGGGACTCGCAGCAGCATGAAAAAAGAAAACCCTAAGTTATATCTGTTAGAAGCAACACGATGCACAGAAGAGCATATACTCAGACACGCACACAGGAATGGAAAAATAGGATGCAGAGAAAAAGAATAAGCACGAGACGCAATGTTGTTCTAGGGATTAGGATTACTTGGTCTCTGTTTTTGTTAGCCTCTTAGAAAAATAATTTGATGAGAGTACGGAAAAAGGATGCAGTAGTGGAGAAGAAAAGTTTTGAGCGTTCATTAGGTTTAGGCGGTTAGATCTTAGTTTATAATTAAAATTTAGGGTTTAGCTATGGGCTGGGCTCTTTAACTATTGTTAATTAATAAATTATAAAACAATACAATTAAATTCTAAATTTTTATTATTACTATAATTATTGCCAATTAATAAATTATAAAATAATACAAACATTATTAAATTCTAAATCTTTATTTACTATATTATTGTTATTATTATTATTAAATTTTATTATTACTATATTATTGTTATTGTTGTTATTATTATTATTATAATAATATGGGGTATTACAGAAACCCATTGAGGTAGTGGATCAGGTTGGAGTCAAACTAGAGTTATCTCAGGGCCAAACTGGTGAGGAAGTGAAGTTTTTCATTTTTTAATGTGAAATTCTGAATTAAAAAAAAATCAAATCAAATTATTATTATTATTATTTTTAAAAAAAGTGACTTGGATTGATGGTCACTTGATCCAGTCTAGTTCGCTGGTTTCCATCTTGAATTGGCCAGTCCAATTCGGGTTTAATGACCTTGATATTAACAGCTCATAATGATAGAATATTATGCGATCCTATACTAATGATACACATTCAATTATCTACATTAATGTGAGAATTTTCAAATTATATCTTCTCAATGCATATAAAAAATGTGACTTTGAGTACATGTTAAAATTTTTTTTCTTGTTATATTTAGAAGTTGAAATAACATCTTTTTTAGTTGTGATGTTTTACAATAAAATTTAAATTTTAGACAACTATGCGGAGGTCTACAAGTTTGTTAATAATGCTGATCTTTCAGGTCAATTTTTCAATTGCTTGTCTTGTGGAGTTTTTGAAATGAATGCTTGCATTCATTCTTAATGTGTGTTGGGAATAAATCACAATTTCCTACCTCTCACATATTAAGAAAAGTGGTTAAAGTTAGTTTTTCTCATCAAATGTTTCAAATTGAACTCCCCCCCCCCCCCCCAAAAAAAAAAAAATTGTCCTTGATATTTTATGAATCAAGTTTTAATTTTTTTTACCGTTTCTCTATCTTTGTTGACTCTCAAATGTTAAATAGGGGGTTTTGTGGAAAATGAACGTTTAGTGATTCAGAGGTGACTTATATTTTAGACCCTTGGACTTGAAAAAAACTGACTTATATTTAGGGCGGGGGTTAGTAATATTATATTCTTGAATTATTGGTGTGCTTGAGATTCTTCTGTTTCTCATTCGGATTAATTCTCTTGCTGGAGTTGCTTCATGGCCATCAGGAAGTCCCAGATTGCTCTCCTTACAGATTGTTGGAGTTGCTGTTGAAGGAACAAGCCTTAGTGTTGAAAAGAATTATTGGGGTGGTGAAGAAGGAGATTCAGTTTATCGCTGGTTTAGGGTACTTTTCTTCAACATGTGTTATGAAGTTTTCTAGTTTCAATTAAAGCTTTTATTTGGAATCTTGCTTGATTATAGTTGATTAATCTCAGTATATTTAAATAGTGTTGTGTAATTGTTTTGATTTGTTCTTTTTTGTTGTCTTGGGTACATGACAGAATAATGGTTTGAGATTAACCAAATACTTGAACCTCCATAATCTGATTACCCCCATATAGGTAGCATACTCTGTAGTAGATCTACTGTCTGGCACTGAACCTCCATAATCAGCATTAGTGAAAATTCCATGCTTTTACTGCTCCCTTTCATGAAAAACAAGCCCTTACCAGGAGTCATCTTTAGATAGTGCAGAATTCTAATAATCGACATGCTCCTCATTTAGAACGCTTATGAATTGGCTTGAAAATTCACATTGTTTACTTTCTTGTTATACAATTCTACTAGGAAGTGAAAGATTTAATTGTCTGACATTATTGTGCAGACCAGCTCAGATGGCGCACAAAGTGAAATTAGGGATGCCACTACTGCATCATACATGCTCTCATTTGATGACATTGGCTTCTTCATTTCTGTTTCATGTGAACCTATCCGTAGTGATTGGGCTCGTGGTCCTATAGTCCTTTCTGAACAAGTAGGACCAATATCACCTGGTAATAAGTCAGGCTAGTATTTATTTGGTTTACATGTTTTTTTCACCATCGATTTAACCTGTGCAATATTTTCTTTTATACAATACTTATTTATTGAATGACTATGCGATTTAGGTCGCCCAATGTGTTGTTCTCTGAAATTTATTGGATCGATGATAGAAGGGCAACGCTTGAGCTTTAATGCTGTTTATAGTGGGGGGTCAGACTTCATCTCTATATGTTAAATAAGTAAAATATCACGACTCATTTTTATCCCTTTTGTTGTTTACCGTGATTTGGAATGTTTTTTAGTGAGCAAGGAGATTGTATATATGGGTGGTTCCGAGTAACAAACTGTGGTGTAAAAGAGAAGATCAGCAATCTTGGTAAGTTTTGTATATTTACTAGATATTGGTTTGCTTATTTATTCAATATTGTAAATTTAAATATTTGAATCTTTGTAATTTGCAGAATTTCTAGATTTGACTCTTGCTGATGTCGGTGCTTGCATTGAACTAGTCTATACTCCTATAGGCAAAGATGGAAGCAAAGGGAATTTAAAGAGCATTGTATCTGATGTGATATCTCCTGGTAAGATCAAGTTAAATATTTGGAGAACTTTAATGGATCTTGAAGTGTTTCTTGGAGAAGCAGATGTCAATGTGCCCAAAGAAATTCTGGTGTATGATTCTGTTTTCTATATCTAATGCAATGCAAAAGGCCAGTATATCCTAACAAATTGGATTGTGAGTCTGGGTCACTCTATTGGGTTCAGAAAATGGAATGGCCCTTGAGTAGGTGGACTAGGTCGGGTATTTCTTATACCCGATACTGTTGGTTGTCTTCAAGGTTTGCCCACCTTTATCCAGCTCTAGCATTCGGTTCTTCCCATCTACGCGAATAGCCGTCCTGATCAACCTTTCCAAATCCGTTGCCTCAGCTACTTCAACCTCGGCCTGTATTTCCATCTTTAATCCATGGAGAAAAGCTCCCATCAAGCATTCTTCAGGCGCTTCTTTTAACGGGAAAAAGAGGTGCTCAAATACCTCAACATATTCCAAGATGGTACCTTCCTGCTTGTTCTAGAACAGCTCCTTGTACTCTCCGCCTCGCTGAAATGAGTGGAAATGCTCCATTAATTTCTGTTTGAACTCCGGCCAACAATTCAAAGCACCGCGTGCTTCCTTCCACTGGTACCAGTTGAGTGCTCGATTTTCCAAACATACAACCGTGGCTTCAAGCTTCTCCAATTCAGGTACATGATTTATGTGGAAATACCTTTCCACTCGATAGAACCACCCAATAGGGTAATCGTCGTCGAACACCAGTAACTCTAGTTTTTTGTATCTTGTTGCTCCTTTATCTATGTCGTCGTTGCTTTCCATCTCTGTGTCTGATTGGGATGCATTGTTATCCCTCTTGCTCTTTTTCTTCTTGCTGGAACTCTGATCCATACGTAGAAGTAATTCCCTCATTACATTCATGCCCTCAGTCAACTCTGAGACCTGCTTCGACAGCCCTGAAAGCTCATCTACTTTCTTGGTTAGGCCAGCCACTGACTCTCTTAAATCCCTGATTTCGTCCGCCATCTCCCTTGGAAACTACTGCTCTGATACCAATTTGTTAGGAATTAGCACAATATACTGGAAAATACGGATATATCAGATTACACAATGATATACCGAAGGGATTACACAATTCTGAAAGAGTAAAACTACCCTCCCAGCCAAGAAGAAGCAGGTCTAATGTGGTACCTGTTCCCTCTCCTTACAATTCACTCTCACAAAATATTCTCTGATCCCTCCCCCAAAAACCACTAACGGCTCATATAGTCAAAATAGAGGAGCTTTCACAGTCTCCCATGAGCCACTCTACCCAAAACAACTACTATTCCTACTTATACATTAAAAGGCAGTAAAAACAGAAAAGGTCAACCCTGCAACCTTAAAAGGCATATTGCCTCTTTGTCTGCATTGGAGTCCGTGCGTAGACCTTACCACTGAAGGGAAGGGTTCTTTCACACAACTTGCCATTAAGATGTTCAAACTTCGTTCTAGGTAGAGCCTTCATAGATTCAACCTTGAAGAGCTCATAATCGATCTAGAGAACTAGAGTCTCCTTTGTTGGCATCCTTTGTGATTTCTTGCTTCGTTTTGTAGTTTTCTGACGCAGATCTCCAGTATTTCCGGCATGATTTTGTAGTTTTTGGCGAGATTGCTGATTTTGGCGACCTGTCCAAAACTATGGACACTTATTTTTTCCTCCTTTATTCTGTCCAATACCTTAAAATTCCAGTCCAATTGGAGTCTACCCCATGGCTTTTATGCCTGATACAAATTCTTAAACTCACCAAACAGTACCACCCAAAACCACAGAGATGGCACCAGATTTCTCAAAAAATCATAGAATGGTTATTAACCATAGGTTTAATGGTAGAAACTATCTAATGGGGCAGCCCCTCAATGAGCCCCTAATGACCTAAAAGTGTGTTGAGGTATATTCGTGGCAAGATAAAGGAGAAATGTATTAATGGGGCAGCCCCTCAACGAGCCCCTAGTGACCTAAATTTTGACACATGGTTTGCTGAAAATAACCAAGTTATAACTTGGTTGTGTAACTCGATGACTATGGAGATCAGTATGGGCTATTTGCTTGCCCACACATCAAAGTAAATATGGGATGTAGCTCGAAGAACCTACTCCTCGCTTGATAACATCGTTGCCTTGATTCATTTGAAGTGACAACTTTGTGATCTAAGACAAGGTAATATGTCGTTAACTGAATATCATAGTTCTTTGCTAAAATTGTGGCAGCAACAGGATTTGTTTGAGGTTCATCCCTAGAAAAACATCGATGATGGTCAATTGTACAAGAGGATCAAGGAAGAAGGAAGGATACATGATTTCCTTTTAGGCCCGAATGACTCTTTCGAAGAGATAAATGGCAGAATCATGGGGTCAAAGCCACAACCACAACTCTTTGATGTTTTTTACTTTGTCCAATTCGAGGAAAGTAGAAATGTCCTAAACCAAAGTGGCCTAAGCCAAATTGGAAGTTTATCTCTTGCACTTAAGGGACCACACGGGGAATGAAAGACTACCAAGTGGTGCAACTATTACAAGAAGAAGGGCCATAATAGAGAAGAATGCTGGAAACTCTATGGAAAACCTTTCAATGGAAAATCGAACTTCCAAACTCACATCACCCCAGCTGAACCAACAGTTGAGAATGATGATCGCTTGAGCAAGGAAGAATTACAGATTGTTCGCAGGATACTTGAGAAGCAGAATAAGTCAAACTCTATTCCCAGTGTGAATCGGGTACAATCAGGATTTAAAAACGAGGAGGACGTTTGAGACTTCTAGAGAATGGAACGCAAGATTCTTTTTGAGTGTGTTCTGCTACATAAGAAGGGGCCTCTTAGACTCAAAAAGTAGTACAAGCCCAGACAAAAATATGGGGCCTCTGAGACCCAAAAAGGAGTACAAGCTAAGACAAAAATATGGGACCTCTGAGACCCAAAAAGGAGTATGTAATGAAATAATCTGAATGTAGTATAATTCATGATAAACCTATTGGTATTTATACAATAGAGAGGAGCCTCTAACATAATGGCTCATAATATTGTAATCCCTAATTATATGGGATCTGATTAGGATATGATCATAATCCCCTGATCTTAGCTATATACATTAACAAAATATATTTCCTATTTCCTAACACTCCCCCTCAAGTTGGAGCATAGATGTTAATCAAGCCCAATTTGTTACAAAGATAGTCAACCCGAGTCCCATTTAAGGTTTTAGTTAGAAGGTTATCCAATTGGTCACTGGAATGCACATGCCCTGTAGAAATAAAGTTCTCCTTGATCTTATTGCGTACAAAATGACAATCAATTTCAATGTGTTTTGTGCGTTCATGAAATACAGAGTTGGAGGCTATGTGTAGAGCAACTTTATTATCACACCACAACTTCGCAGGTAATGACGTGGCAAGACCAACCTCATTCATTTACTGGTGAATCCACAATTTCCTGTACTGACTGAGACATAGCTTTATACTCAGCTTCTGCACTCGACTTAGAAACCACATCTTGCTTCTTACTCCTCCATGATACTAAATTTCCGCCCACAAACACACAATATCCTGTGGTGGATCTTCTAGTAGCCTTTGATCCTGCATGATCTGTATCACAAAAAACATTCAATCTTGTTGTGGTCAAGATTCGTATAGAGTACACCACGACCAGGTGAGCCCTTCAAATAATGTAAAACAAGCTCCAATGCTTCCCACTGAACAACGGTTGGTGCAGTCATAAATTGACTAAGTACACTAACTGGAAAGGTCACATCTGGGCGAGTTACTGTGAGATAGTTCAATTTCCCAGTTAATCTACGGTATCTTTCAGGGTAGGCAAATGGCTTGATTTTCTTCGGATCAACTTTCTTTCTGACATCCTCAGGTAGCTCATCAAATGGTATGTGATTATCCATATCCAAGAAGGGATTAGGAATCATGGGAAAGCTACTCAGTGCTGCTCCGAGTTTCCCAGTTTCTTTTAACAGATCAAGAACATATTTCCTCTGTGTCAAAAGGATGCCTTTCTTACTTCTCATAACCTCTATCCCAAGAAAGTACTTTAATGGACCCAAATCCTTTGTTTGAAAATGAGAATTAAGAAAGGTCTTAAGTGATGAGATTTCGAAAGCATTGCTACCCGTAATAACAATATCATCAACATATACCACTAACAGAATCATGCCAGCATTTGTATGCTGATAAAACACAGAATGGTCACATTTACTCTGAATCAGACTGTGAACTTTGAGAGAAAAAATATAATTCTTATTTAATATCTAAATCTGAAAGAGTACATATAAGCCTTTATATAGGCAAACCTAAAGCTAAAGCTAAACCTAGAATCTCATAAAATCTAATCAAATCAAAGTAAATCAAACTAATTAAAATATAATAGGAAATATCCTAAGATAGAAATATACCTATATCTAATCATAATAATAAGATAATAATCATAATAAATGCATAATATTCTCACACTTCCCCTCAAGTTGGATCATAGATGTTAATCATGTCCAACTTGTTTATACAACTTTATACTACTAACACTCCCCCTTAAGCTTGTACTTCTTGAGTCTCAGAGGCCTATTTAGAGAGCAGCAGATACAGGCAGCAACTGCGACAAGTTTGACGGGCAGCAGCTGCAACCAGTCGTTGGACAAGTTGAAGACGACGAGACCAGTCGTCTGACAAGTTGAGGAGCACGATGACAAAGGAACTATCACCAACAACGATGAAAGGCTCGATAACGATGGCAACGTCGAAGAGGAGATGGGTTGTTGATGAAGAACTGTGCTCATGAGTTGAGGACGACGGGATCAGTCGTCTAACGAGATGAGAGGCACGATGACAGAGGAACTACCACCAACAGATGATGTTGATGAAGAACTGTGCCGAAAACGACGACGGGACCAGTCGTCGGACAAAATGAGAGGCACGATGACAGAGGAACTACCACCAACAATGATGTTAATGAAGAACTATGCCTTAAACGTTACTAGAGTTGAATAACCTAGCTTTACTTCATAGACAACGATGAACCCACTGTTACTAGGGTTGAATAACCTAGCTTTACTTCATAGACAACGATGAACCCACCGTTACTAGGGTTGAATAACCTAGCTTTACTCCATAATCAGAAAACGATGATGTCGCCAGAATCTGAAAATCTTGCAGGAAGTGAAAACCTCACAGAAAAGCAACCTCACAGACACACACTCTATCTGGCCACTGTCACTGTTCACGCGACAATATGGTTCACGCTACAGTGACAGCGGCCACCGGAAAACTCAAATTGGTCAAGAATTAACCAAGCTCTGATACCATGTGAACTTTGAGAGAAAAAATATAATTCTTATTTAATCTCTGAATCTGAAAGAGTACATATAAGCCTTTATATAGGCAAACCTAGAGCCAAACCTAGAATCTCATAAAATCTAATCAAATCAAAGTAAATCAAACTAATTGAAATATAATAGGAAATATCCTAAGATAGAAATATACCTATATCTAATCATAATAATAAGATAATAATCATAATAAATGCATAATATTCTCACAGACCAAATTTCTTAACCATAGAGCTAAACCTGTCAAACCAAGCACGAGGACTCTGCTTTAAGCCATATAAAGACTTCTGAAGATGGCATACCTTCCCATGCTCCCCCTGAGCAACAAAACTAGGTGGTTGCTCCATGTATACTTCTTCAAGAAGATCACCATTCAAGAACACATTCTTAACATCCAACTGATAAAGATTCCAACCATAATTGGCTGCCATAGAAATGAAAGGCAAATAGAGGATAATTTTGCAACAGAAGAGAAGGTTTCCGAATAATCAACACCATAGGTCTGAGCATAACCCTTAGCAACCAGTCGAGCTTTCAAACGTTTCAAGGTGCCATCAGCTTTTGTTTTGATCGTAAATACCCACTTACACCCGATAGCTTTCTTGCCAAGAAGCAAATCAACGAGATTCCAGGTATCAGCCTTATCAAGGGCCAGCATTTCGTCTTCCATCGCAGCACGCCAACCGCGATGGATTAAGGCTTGTTGGAGAGTAGTGGGAACGGTGAGAGAGTCTAAAGATGTTATGAAGGAACAGGACGGAGGAGACAAATGGTTATAAGAAATAAAGGAAGAAATAGGATAAGTGCAAGTACGTTTACCTTTACGTAAGGCAATAGGCAAGTCATCAGGAGGGTCAGACACTATGTCTGGTGCAGAGGTAGAAGTGGAAGGAGCAGGAGTATCAAGAGTATCGGACACTATGTCTGGTGCAGAGGTAGAAGCGGAAGGATCAGTAGTATCAAAAGCATCAGGCACTGGTACTGGTTCAGAAGTAGGAGCGGAAGGAACTGATGCCGGATTAGACGTCGAAGCAGTCATCGCTGGGTCATGAACCTGGTTGACAACATTACTCACCCTAGGGCGTTTCCGATAAACATGATAGATAGGTGGTTTAGCAGGTGCCAAGTCAGATACCATGTAATGAAATAATCTGAATGTAGTATAATTCATGATAAACCTATTGGTATTTATACAATAGAGAGGAGCCTCTAACATAATGGCTCATAATGTTATAATCCCTAATTATATGAGATCTGATTAGGATATGATCATAATCCCCTGATCTTAGCTATATATATTAACACAATACATTTCCTATTTCCTAACAGAGTACAAGCCCAGACAAAAATATGGGGCCTCTGAGACCCAAAAAGTAGTACAAGCCAGGCAAACATATGAAGCCTCTGAGACTCAGAGGTGTACAAGCCTAAGGATTTTGAAGATTGAAGCAGGCATTATGTGTAATACTCCAGATTATTATTAATAGTTATTATTAATAGTAATAACTCATTTATTTTATTTTATATAGCTTTGGTGGGCCAAATACTCTTAGTCCTAATTGTCTTATGAATTTTCAGCTTATGCTCTAAGAAAGAGGTTTTTGGTAATAAGTCCACTACTTATCAACCAAGTCACATTAAATTCATATCATGATTGATTGATTTAATTTAATATATCCTATTAATGAGTTGGCAATAGTAAAAGAGCCTAAAGCTAAACCCTAATTTTATGTTATAAATAGACGTCTAGCCTAACCCTAAATATTCTTCTTTTCTACTATTCTCTTCTACTACTTCCTCTATTCTTTCTCTGTGTCAATTATTCTTCTAAGAGGCTAGCAAAATAGAGACTAGGTAATCCTAATCCCATAAGTCTTAAGTTAATTTCATATGAATCTTGATAAGTAATTATGATCCTAAATATATCATATGTGATTGTTATATGTAAAATATACTATGTATAATCCTAATTCCTAAACCTTAGGAGAACAAAACACCTTCTTGTATTTATACATAATTCTTCTTCTCGGCTTACGCGATTAGCTTTTTGCAAGTCATTTAACTTCTGCTTCATGGTTCATGAATATATATATATATACACATATATACCTGTGCGTCCTTTTTGCCATTTGACTTTTGCTTCATGGTTCATGAATATATATATACCATTTAACTTTTGCAAGCCATATTTACCTATACTTTTTTTTGGCTTTGGATGCCTTGGCTTTTGAGATTGAAACACAAATATTTATATCCTTTCATTATTATCCATAATATATGTATGTCTTTTGTCTTCTTTTTTAATTGAAACCTATCAATGCCTTCCATTAATATATATATATATATATATATATATATATATATTGAGAAATCCATTTATTATGTGTGTGTATTTTAAATAATTTAACAATGGAAAGACAGCTTTGGGATGGTACCTCCTAAAGTGATGAACATAACCCTTAGGCTTTATGTCGCCGATATATTATTTGATGTGAACCGATTATATCCGTTCTTCTCAAAGTGGTGTCTGGCAGGTTTCCGGGACATTAGTAGCAACTTTGGGAAGAGATGTACACATTAGGACGAAATGTTTTATGGCCAATTTGATTGATTGTGACTGACAGGGTTTCCCGGGTCACAGGGTAGACTAGCAGGATATCCTGGTCTACCATGGTTCTCTTTCCACTAAATAGACTGGCATGGTTTCTTGAGTATAAATAAATTTAAAAAGATAATGAATAATATTTGATTTGATGTGAATATATAGATATGATCAATATAAAAATTGATATTTGATTCAATTACTATGTGATTATATATTTAATTTGATTAATATATTTGAGCTATGTCATCCTTATTTTTATTAAGATTACCAGCTTTGTTGATGTTTATGTTGATGGGCTGCGATGATCCTTCAGGGGAACAAAATTTTAGTGAAACAGGTTCCAAGGTTAGGGCTAGCAGTAAGAAGTGAGGAAAAATAGTTGGCTAATTCTAGCTAGCTTTATTTTATTTTATGCTTTGAATAAAATATTTTTTTTATTTAAGTTTGGATTTATGTTAATGTAATAAGGTAGCCTTGCACTTGTTCCAGTACAAGTGCGGTGATAACACTTCTCAAAGTAGTTTATTTTGACTTTCAGTAATTAATCTTAAAAATTATTGCAATTTTAAGTTATTATAATTGTTAGAAATTTGGGGGTGTTACATTATGACTCTGTCTTACATAAGATCTGCAGACCAGATTGTAAATATCTTGACTAAACCACTAAAATGCTACATGTAAGTGTATAGGGATATGACAATTTCAATTGCTTAAAGTTAGGATGACCTATACCAAAATGCCATAACATCAATCTCTTAATTAGAATTGTAAATTGAGCAATAAAAGTTAGGATGAATGCCCTAACATTGAAGCACATGAGAAATACTCTAAATATTATTGATCCTTAGAAATAAAAGAGAGTACAAGGAGGCCCTTATATAGGTAAATTAATAGGCTAACTCTATCCCTAAAATCTATCATAATCTAATCTAATCAAATAATAATATTTTAAAGATATATTTCTAAAATATAATATCCGTATCTATTCCTAATAAATACTAAACAACATCCCTAATAATAATAATAATAATAAGAAACAATATTTAATTTAATAATAAACATTCTATTCTTCAACACTCCTCTCAAGCTGAAAGCAGCTTAAATGTGAGTAGCAATTAATAACCAATAATTTGCTTCTTCATTGGATCTTGAATCAAGTGGCAAGTTCAGACACATCTAAGAATAGTTCAACCAAATGTCACATTAAGGACATCCAAAAGTAACAATCCGCAACTTCACCAGGAGCTGAACAATAGGTACCACAAGGGACCAAAACAAGAACTAATAGGGACCTAAACAATACTCCAAACATCTCACCAGAGATGAACACCATTTGGTATCACCAAGGACTAAGATCAAAATAATGCAGCCAGAAGAAGACAAAAACAACATCCAAATCTGAAATCATGAGATATGTGTGAGAACGAAACCACCAGGGGTAAAAGAAAGAAGCTTAAGGCTCTGATATTATGTTGAGATTGAAAGATCACATTAAAGTTGTTAAGACACAAGGCTGGTAACTATAAAATTAGATTAGCTAACTCTAATAATTAGGAATTCCACTAATTAATAAAGCCCAAGGAGAATCTCTCGTTTCAATTTACTCTTTGAAATATTCAACTTGTTATTGATGAGTCACTAGGCCTATTTATAATGATTTACAAAGAGTAGACTCTATTCAAAATTCAAATGCGAAATCTAAAAATATATCTAAATCTAAGATTTGAATAACTAATAATCCTAACAACTATATCTTCTCTAATAAGATATTCCTAAAGATAATAATAAAATATAATTAAACAGACTAACTAAAAATCCTAACAACCATATCTTACTAAGATATTCCTAAAAATGATATAATTAAAACAGACTCGATTAAATAAAAGATAAAAGATAATCAAAACCGACTCGATTAATAAATTAATTCCTAATAAATTAAAGCATAGCGAGTTGGATCGCTATCAAAAGCACATGAGAAACACTCGGAATATTATTAATCCTTAGGAATAAAAGAGAGTCCAAGGAGGCCTTTATATAGACAAATTAATAGGCTAACCCTAACCCTAAAATTTATGATAATCTAATCTAATCAAATAATAATATTTTAAAGATATATTCCTAAAATATAATATCGATATCTAATCCTAATAAATACTAAATGATATCCCTAATAATAATAATAATAATAATAATAATAAACAATAGCTAATTTAATAATAAACATTCTATTCTTCAATTGTGAGCAAGTTAACATCTATGGTCCAACTTGAGAGGGAGTTCGGAATCATTAGTTTTAATATATTAATCCTGTAATCAACATAATATCTCTAGGATCTCCTTGATTGTGTATATCCCTTTTTTTCTGCTTTGTAATTATTACACCTCCTTTATATATTGTTGTGTTCGTACTGTAATTAAACATAGCCATACAGTTTTGACCAAAGCTTATACCCTACTTAACACCAAATCTTAAAGAATTGAATTAATGCTTTATGGTAGGATTTACCTTTTTCCTCTTGTGTGCTTTTCATCAATGTGCTTATCAAGACAGTTTTGTTTTGGATTATCAAGCTTTTCTTGAAAGAGACTTCTGCTTATGATGATTATTTATGTTAGCATATTTAGTGGGCTGCAGAGTCATTACAATGGCATACTTCTGGAAAGTGTCTGTTGTTGGCCCCTAGGCTGTAGTAATTTGAAAATTTTCTTGACAGATTTATCATGGTTAAATTGTGGATATAATTTAAATTTTTTAGTTGATACAAATATACATGTCCCCAATGTATTTTTTGTTTGCTTGTGTTCTATGCACAGCGGAACCCAAGGGAATGGACCTTTGGATTCCTGATTGCTGTGAGGACAGAGAGGTTGCTCCAAAAAAAACGTATTTAGGTGGACAGGAGGGAATTGGAGAATATATTTGGTATCGGACAAAGAATAAGCTTGAAGGTTCTGCACTGCTAAATATACCTAATTCTTTTGAAGATATAGTCATATGTGGGACAGAACCGTGAGTTAAAACCTTATGCTGTGACTTTGAGAAAGATAACTTCTGAAGTTTAAGCTTTTTGTGATTATTTTATTTGTTGTGTCAGAACATATAAACCATCACTTCAAGATGTTGGAGCTTATTTAGCATTGTGTTGGGTACCTATTCGTGCTGATGGAAAACGAGGGGAGCCATTGACTTCAATTTCTAGTTCCCCAGTTTCTCCTGGTATAAATCTCTGCAGCTCTTTCTTGAAGTTTATTTATGTTATGTTTATTGTGTAGATCCTTTTTTTTTTTGATAGGGGATAAATTTAAGTAGTTACGTGTATCCTTTTTATTAGGTTCTCCAATCAAAACACAAGTAAATGGTTCTTTGAAAATATTATTACACGTGTACCATTTTTAATAGACAATTGTATCCCTCAATTAAAGCCTACACCTTTTTGTCAAAAAAAAAAAAAAAATCCTTATCCTTTTGGCCAGAAATGAACCTGTAAAACTCCACACTTATGTTTTGATTGAGTAACTTAATATTAGGGATATAATCAACAACATATGAGTTTAGCGCTTTCTGATAATTCTTATGTTTAGTGGTTGATATGCTTGACTTTTTTAAAATTTTCAAATCATGTCTCCGACCTTCAATTTCCTCCGTGACATTTGATGTCTGAGCATGTGTATGTAATAAGTATATGTATTGTTATCTTACTCTGAGGTGAAATTTTCAGCTCCTCCAATAGTTTCAAATGTCCATGTGAAGTTGTTGTCGACTGGAATTTATTCTGGAGAAGGTGAATATTTTGGGGGACATGAAGGAGAAAGCCTCTTTAGCTGGTACAGAGAAAATAAGGAGGGAGCCGTTGAACTGATTGATACAGCAGATTCCAAAACTTACAAAGTTTCTGATCATGATTACAATTGTCATTTGTTATTTGGGTAATTATTTCAACTTACTCTCTTACTCATGTTTTGTGCAATAAAAAGTTTATAATATATTTGTGAGCATTTCTTTCTTTGTTTATATAATCCAAAGCTGATACAAAGGATCAATAATATACTATGAGATCTGACCAAGAAATCAGCAACAATATTATCCACAATGATAGCTAATCTCCCTAATCTCTTTAACAGTACAAAGAATATTTGCATCACATGCTAAAGCTTGCTACACTCCCCTCGTCAAATTATGGATGTTGATCTGTATGACTTATGAACAAGTCCTTTCAATGTATGATGTAGCCGTTCCTTGATGAGAGCAATTGCAATTTGTTCCGTTGTAGGATGTCATACAGATGACCCCTTCATCTTTCTCTTTGATAAAGTTTCCATCTATTTCAACATGCTTGGTTCTGCCATGTTGTAGAATATTGAGATATGCTAATTGTAGCTTGGTTTTCACAATATACCATGATTGGAAGTTAGGTCACATTTGGTTCACTGGAAATGTTTTAAGGAATGTTTCAATGGCTTGAAACTTTTGTATTTTTCAAACAGATCAAACTATTAGTTGTCTTAGATATTATAGGGATTGTCCCATGGTAGAGGCCCAGGTGTGAGGCCAAGTCATAGTCAATATGTCTCTCTTGGACCGGTTGCAGTTAAGTAGAAAGAGTTGCACCCTAATTGACAAATTATAGATTTTGGCCTGGTACTAGAGCTTAGTTTTTTTACATGCTTGTCAATAATGTTGTCAAATGATTTATTTTATGTGCCCTACATATATGATGTGAGTTGTGATGATGAAGCAATAAGAGAAGATGGATAGGATTTAGGAGACTTGGAGGGTGCTGAAACTAGCAGAGCTTAGTCACGCAGCTCTGTTCAGAAGAGGAACCCTATGTTATCACACATCAGCCCAAAGTTCCCTTAAAAATATAGCTAACTTACCTAATAGAATATAGGAGGCAGCTAAAATCACAGCAGGCAACCAGTAATTTAATGCTTCTTTAATTTGAACTGTACATGGCAGAGGACATGTATCCAGCAAACGGGATCTCATATGGAAGGGAGTCAAATCCTACCAAAAACAAAGATATGCTACAATAAATGACAAAATACTTGTAATAAAATATACTGTTGACAGCATATTGGCTATAAACTAATAAAAATAAGAGAAAATACAATGAATAAAAATAATTAACTATTGGGGTCAAACCTCAGTAACCAACAGATGAAGTATTTTATCTTTCAAACCCTGTCTGATTAAGAGGTCTTTTCCCCCCAGATACATGCCAATTCGGTCAGATTCAGTTGTGGGTGAACTCAGGTTGTCTGATCCAACTGATATTATTCTCCCAGGTAACCATGTTTGTGGGTGCCTGTACTTCTTTGAGTTGCGTTTATATTTTGAAGATTTTTTTTTCCTGGAAGCTTAACCTTGCAAATGAGTTTTAAATGTGGATTCTGCATTGTCCTATAGAGCTTCCAATTGTAGAGGTTCTTGCTCTTACCGGAAAAGCAGTTGAAGGTGATATACTAACAGCTGTTGAAGTGATTCCAAAAAGTGAAACTCAGCAACAAGTTTGGAGCAAGTACATAAAGGACATAAAATATCAATGGTATAGTGTTATGTATTGCATTGATTCTGCATGCTACTAATCTTGGTAAAAACCCCAATTTCCTTGTGGATGTTCGGCAATTCTCTTAAGAGTCACAAGACCACAGTTGAAAATTTACTTTAATTTGAATAGTTTAGTAGCTTGAATAAATTTTTTGATTTTCATAAAAGTTGTCTTTGGGGAAAATTACCTTGATCATTGCTTGGAAAAGTTCCATGTGTCAAATGACTATTTCTGCAGGTTTCGTTCGTCAGAAATTGGAGACAGATGTTCATATGAGTATGACCCATTACCCGCTCAGTGTTCTTGCTCCTACAAGGTGCATTTGGAGGACATTGGTTGTCGATTGAAATGTGAATGCATTGTGACTGATGTGTTTGAAAGATCAGCTGAGGCAGTATTTGTAGAGACAACACCTGTATTGCCAGGTAATTCTTTTGATTTCATAAGTATTCTCCCATTGATATTGTACCCAATTTTGAGTTTGCTAGCAAAAATGTTTTAAGTTGGTCAGGTTAGGTCTTCTTGCTTCAGCATGAGATGGCTGCAATGAGAAAGAACTGGTTGCAAGGATCAATGTTCTCTTGTTTTGGGTTACAATTAGATACTGAATCCCCTAAACAGGGAAATGACAATTCTCATGTCCAAATATTATTTTGATTGATGTTTCTGATCAACCACAATCCATGTTTTAAAAAATGAGTTGACCATTGAACCAGTAAAGTACTAGTTCATTCATGATTCATTGTTCTGATTGTGGTCGAGCTAACAGATTTACAAATTTTTGTAAGGGTTCTTTTTGTAATTTTAACCGAACATTCTTAAACTTATTTACAAATGCTTTTATATATTTATAAATTGCATTAATATGACTAAAGAAAAAAGAACTAGAGGTGAAGCTCCACTTACGTATGATTTTCTCATTCAAACAAAAGAAAACGTGAAGAACATGGTATATATATGAAATCCATAACAGTCAAATAGGCTAGTGTGAGAATATTATCCATTTATTATGATTATCATCTTATTATTATGATTAGATATAGGTATATTTCTATCTTAGGATATTTCTTATTATATCTCAATTAGTTTGATTTACTTTGATTTGATTATATTTTATGAAATTCTAGGTTTAGCTCTAGGTTTGCCTATATAAAGGCTTATATATACTCTTTCAGATTCAAAGATTAAAATAAGAATTATATTTTTTCTCTCAAAGTTCACATGGTACCAGAGCTTGGTTAGTTCTTGGCCAATTTGAGTTTTCCAGTGGCCGCTGTCACTGTAGCGTGAACCGTATTGTCGCGGGAACAGTGACAGTGGCCAGATAGAGTGTTTGTGTCCGTGAGGTTTTCACTTCTTGCAAGATTTTCAGATTCCGGCGACATCATCGTTTTCTGATTATGGAGTACAACTAATATTCAACCCTAGTAATGTTTGCGGCACAGCTCTTCATCAACATCATTGTTGGTGGTAGTTCCTCTGTCATTGTGCCGCTCATCTCGTCCGACGATAGGTCCCATCGTCGTTTCTGGTACAACTAATAATGTTTGGGGCACAGTTCTTCATCAACATCATCGTTGGTGGTAGTTCCTCTGTCATCATGCCTCTCATCTCGTTTGACGACTGGTCCCGTCGTCGTTTTCGGCACAGTTCTTCATCAACATCATCTGTTGGCGGTAGTTCCTCTGTCATCGTGCCTCTTATCTCGTTAGATGACTGGTCCCGTCGTCCTCAACTCATGAGCACAGTTCTTCATCAACAACCCATCTCCTCTTCGACGCTGTCATCGTTGTCGAGCCTTTCATCATTGTTGGTGGTAGTTCCTTTGTCATCGTGCTCCTCAACTTGTCAGACGACTGGTCCCGTCGTCTTCAACTCGTCCAACGACTAGTTGCAGCTGCTACCCGTCAAACTTGTCATAGTTGCTGCCTGTTTCTGCTGCTCTCTAAATAGGCCTCTGAGACTCAAGAAGTACAAGCTTAAGGGGGAGTGTTAGTAGTATAAAGTTGTATAAACAAGTTGGACATGATTAACATCCATGATCCAACTTGAGGGGCAGTATGAGAATATTATGCATTTATTATGATTATTATCTTATTATTATGATTAGATATAAGTATATTTCTATCTCAGGATATTTCCTATTATATCTCCATTCGTTTGATTTACTTTAATTTGATTAGATTTCATGAGATTCTAGGTTTAGCTCTAAGTTTACCTATATAAAGGCTTATATGTACTCTTTCAGATTCAAAGATTAAAATAAGAATTATATTTTTCTCTCATAGTTCACAGCTAGATAGCTGTTTGTATCGAAAGTATAAAAATAATTAATAAAAAGTTTTATATCCTCCTTTTTTAAAAAATGTGAGAACATTATGCATTTATTATGATTACTATCTTATTATTATGATTAGATATAGGTATATTATATTTTAGGATACTTCCTATTATATTTGATTAATTTTGATTTGATTAGATTTTATGAGATTCTAGGGTTAGCTTTAGGTTTGCCTATATAAAGGCCTATATGTATTCTTTCAGATTAAGAGATTAAGAATAATATTTTATCTCTCAAGTTCTCAACATGGTATCAGAGCCTGGTTATTTGTGGGCTGTTTTGTGTTTGCTCTCCATTCAGTTTTTCGTTTATGGTGGTCTGAAACAGTGAGAGAGAGAAGAGAGATTTCGAGTTTTGCCACGGCCCGTTTCTAGGTACACGCGCCACACCATCGTGTTCCCCATCTTCCGATTGGCGTTCACTGTATATTTGGTGGCCGTCCGACGCCTCTGTGACGGCGCGTGGATGACACGCGCTTCACCAGCAGCCAATTCCAACGGCGCGTGGGGAAGAGATTCCATCGGCGACTTCTTGTTTCGGCCTTCTCTTCTCATTTCCGTCCTGATCCGTGAGTTTGCATCTTCCAGTGAGTGTTTGAATTTTTTGGTGAGATCTCCGGCAATATCATCATTTTTTGATTATGAAGCACAGCTAATATTCAAACCTAGTAATGTTTGGGGCACAATTTTTCATCAACATCATCGTTGGTGGTAGTTCCTCTGTCATCATGCCTCATCTCGTCCGACGACTGGTCCCGTCGTCCCCAACTCGTGAGCACAGTTCTTCATCAACAACCCATCTCCTCTTCGATATTGTCATCATCGTCGAGCCTTTCATCGTTGTTGGTGGTAGTTCCTTTGTCATCGTGCTCCTCAACTTGTTAGACGTCGTCCTCAACTTGTCAGACGACTGGTCCCGTTGTCTTTAGCTCGTCCAACGACTGGTCGCAGCCACTGCCCATCAAACTTGTCACAGTCGCTACCTGTATTTGCTGTTCTCTAAATAGGCCTCTGAGACTCAAGAAGTACAAGCTTAAGGGGGAGTGTCAATAGTATAAAGTCGTATAAACAAGTTGGACATGATTAACATTCATGATCCAACTTGAGGGGGAGTATGAGAATATTATGCATTTATTATGATTACTATCTTATTATTATGATTAGATATAGGTATATTATATCTTAGGATATTTCATATTATATTTGATTGATTTTGATTTGATTAGATTCTAGGGTTAGCTTTAGGTTTGCCTATATAAAGACCTATATGTATTCTTTCAGATTAAGAGCTTAAGAATAATATTTTATCTCTCAAATTCTCAAAAAAAAAATAAAAATAAAAATCAAACCCCTACATCTCAGAAAGACATATCAAAAAGCATTGGTCACGTGCTCAATAGAATGAGTTTTCAATGTTTTTTAAAAGAGGAAATATCGAAACTGTTGACTGATTGCTTTTCATTAGTTTTTGACCAGTTCATTAACTGAACTAGTCAATCTGGCTTGGTTTTCATTACTATGATCACAATCATAGACCTTATAAAATCCTTAGGAGTTGACTGAACAGAGTCATGGGAATAGTGTTGATATCATTTTTTATTTTTTAACTTCTAGACTGAGTAGATAAAAACTGCATTTGAACTTGTGCGACGACGGTGATCCAATCAGATCCCGTAAAGTTGATCTTCTCATTTATTCACTGGTCAGCGGGATTTATACAGCGAGAGTGATCACAGTTGGTTACTAGCAGATCCTATTATCTAGGAAATATAAAAACAGGAAAGGAAATTACAAAATTTAAAATTCCATAATCTTCTAATGAGATCCTAAAATCTCTCTAATTGCTAATATTGCAATAAAGGAAAATCTGCTCCTTATTTATTTATTCGGGCTTCCAACACTCCCCCTCAAGTTGGATCATAGATGTTGATCATGTCAAACTTGCTAATAAGATGCTCGAACTTGTCTTTGGTCAATCCTTTTGTTAGCATATCTGCAGTTTGCTCTCTAGATGGGACATACGTGACACTGATAATCCCACTATCGATCTTCTCTCTTATGAAGTGTCGATCTATTTCAACGTGTTTAGTTCGATCATGTTGTACTGGATTGTGAGAGATATTAATGGCTGCCATGTTGTCAGAATAGAGTCTAACTGGGAGACTTGCATTCATCTGTAGTTCTTCAAGTACTCGTTTCACCCATATTCCTTCACAAATGCCTAGTGCTATTGCTCGGAATTCTGCCTCCGCACTGCTTCTTGCCACTACACTCTGTTTCTTGCTTCTCCATGTCACAAGATTACCCCATACAAATGTACAATATCCTGAGGTTGATTTTCTGTCCTCCTGGTCACCTGCCCAGTCTGCATCAGTGAATATTTCAACAATCCTTTGAGTAGATTTTTTAAAGAGTAGTCCACGTCCTGGAGAACCCTTCAAATATCTAAGAATTCGGTAGACTTCATCTAAATGTTTCTGTTTGGGGTCGTGAGAATGTTGGCTTACCATACTGACTGCAAATGCTATATCAGGTCTGGTATGTGAGAGATATATTAATTTTCCCACCATACGCTGGTATCTCCCTTTGTCAACAGATTTCCCCAACTCCTCATCATCTCCAATTTTGTCAGCTCGTATAGGGACATCACTTGGTCTGCAACCCAACATGCCTGTTTCCTTTAAAAGATCCAGAATATACTTTCTTTGAGAGATGTAGATGCCGGTTTTTGATCTGGCTACCTCCATTCCAAGAAAGTATTTCATTTCTCCAAGGTCTTTAACTTGAAATTCTCGATTTAGAGCCTTTTTAATTTGGTCAATTTCCCTTTCATCATCTCCAGTTAAGACGATATCATCTACATATACTGCTAAAACAGCTATCTTTCCATTAGTATGCTTGAAGAACATAGTGTGGTCACTTTGTCCTTGAGTGTATCCTTGAGTTTTCAAGACTTGGGTAAATCTTTCAAACCAAGCGCGGGGAGATTGTTTTAAGCCATAAAGTGACTTTTTGAGTTTGCATACCTGGTTTGCTTTCTTTCCAGGGAACCCTGGAGGAGGTTTCATGTATACTTCCTCCCTTAGTTCTCCATTAAGGAATGCATTCTTTACATCCAATTGGTGTAGACGCCAGTCTAAGTTTGTAGCCAAGGATAACAGGATTCGGATGGTGTTTAACTTTGCAACAGGGGCAAAGGTTTCAGTATAATCCATTCCATATGTTTGAGAGAAACCTTTTGCTACAAGTCGTGCTTTATATTTATCAAGACTTCCATCGGCTCTGTATTTTGGGGTGAAGATCCACTTGCAGCCAACTGGTTTCTTTCCTTTTGGTAGATCCACAAATTCCCACGTTTCATTCTGTATCAATGCTTCCATCTCAGTTAGGACAGCATGTTTCCATTCAGGACTGTTTAGTGCTTCATCTATATTGTTTGGTATTGTGACACCATCAAGTTGAGAGATAAAGGCATGGTATTTAGATGATAGAGCTTGATATGAGACAAATTTCTCTATAGGATGTCGTGTGCATGTTCTAGGTTGCTTTCTTGTAGCAATTGGTAAATCCACATTATCAACAATGTCAGAGTTGTCATCAGCTGCTATTTGTAAATTATTCTCTTCACCATGTTCATCTTCTGGACCTATCACTGGTTCCGACTCAGGGCGTGTGCTATGAACTTGAGGTACTTTATCATCACTTGGTTTTGATAGCCTTCGTGTATAGATGTTTTTCCATTTATTAGGGTTGTCGGTCTTGTCCCCCCTAGAGGTAGTTGTTTGGGTAAAAGTTTCCTCATATGGCTCTTGGTTGGGAATATAGAGCGTGGTGTCATGGAATAAAGGTTCAGGCAAGGGTTCTGGTGAGGGTTTAGATGCTGTTAAGGTCTGAAATTCACTCCAATTCTCCCCCTGAATTGAGGACGGTGAATAAAAAGGGACATTCTCATGGAAGGTAACGTCACAGGAGACAAGTAAACGTTTGGTGATGGGATCATAGCATTTATAGCCTTTCTGAGAAGCAGAGTAGCCTAAGAAGAGACAACGAACAGCCTGAGGATCAAGTTTGGATGCATGGTGAAGGTGAACATATGTAATGCAGCCAAAGACTCTAAGCGGAAGGATATTTTCAAGGTAGGGATTATGAAAGTGTTCATGGAGGACCTGGAGTGGGGTCTTAAAAGAGAGGGGTTTGCTGGGCATGCGATTTATGAGAAACACAGCAGTAAGGATGGCATCCCCCCAATGGTACTGTGGAACAGAGGAGTCTAGCATGAGTGCTCTTGCGGTGTCTAGAATATGACGGTTTTTTCGCTCGGCAATACCATTTTGTTGGGGTGTATTTGGGCAGGTGCTTTTATGAAGGATGCCATGTTCTTGGAGAAAAGTGGTAAGGGTGGTGTTAAAGTACTCAGTTCCATGATCAGAGTGTAAAATTCGAATTTTTGTTTGAAATTGGGTTTGGATCATGTTATAGAAGGTAATGAAGGTTTGGGGAACCTCGGATTTACTTGTTAAAAGGTAAACCCAACTTACTCGGGTGTGATCATCAATAAATGTGACAAACCATTTGGAATTTGTTCTATTCGGGACGCGGGATGGCCCCCACACATCACTATGGATGGTAGTAAATGGCTGTGAAGCACGATATGGAATGCTGGAAAAGGATGTTCGGTGATGTTTCGCACGTTCACATGTATCACAAGAAAACTGAGAAAGATCTTTATTGGAGTAAATTGAAGGAAACAATTTTAACAAATAATCAAGATTAGGATGACCTAACCGTTTGTGCCACAACTCCAAACTACTAGTCTTAGGGAGAGACACTTTATTGCAAGACCTACTACTACGAAGATTACTATCATCCAGGTAATAAAGTCCATCACGTTCGTTAGCAACGCCAATCGTCGTCCCCGTGAACAGATCCTGAAAAATACAGTGAGTGGTAAAGAAGTCAGCATGGCATCTTGCATCATTTGCTAACTGACGGACAGATAATAAGTTGCATTTCAAATTAGGAACATGCAACACATTTTGTAGGACTAGAGTAGGAGAGACTTTTACATCCCCAACACCAGCAACAATAGAGTCAGACGCATCGGCAATTGTAACAGTCATTTTAGTGTGGGTTGGAGTATAGTTCAGAAATAATGAAGCATCATCTGACATATGGTCAGAAGCGCCTGAATCTACTATCCAACAATTTCCAGTACTCGTACCTTTGATGGCAAATAGGGCTTTAAAAAATTTACCTCGTTTGACTATCGTGGCTGTGGGTTGCCTTTGAGGAAGTTCTAATGAGGATAGCAATTCAATAATTTTGTCAAATTTATCACCTTGTAGCATTGGAGAAGTAGTGATAGATTCATCTTCTTTGGAAGTCTCAGCAACATAGCCCCGACCACGTTGCTTCCTGGGCTTCCAATCTGGTGGTTTGCCATGAATTTCCCAACATGTATCTTTGGTGTGACCCACCTTCTTGCAATGATCACAAGTTGGCCGATTCTTGTTTGAACGAGAGTCAACGGAGCGGGCAGCCAAGGCAGACAGTTCTGGACCAGCGGCTGGTGGCAAGTGTTGAGTCCCCGAGGCTTCTTTAAGCATAACTCTTTTTCTGGATTCTTCATTCCGGAGTATGGCAAAGGCTTCCCGAACAGTTGGGAGGGGAACTTGACTCAAAATTCGACCACGGATGTCATCATAAGACTTGTCTAGGCCTGCAAGTAGTTCAAACAGCCGAGCCTTCTCTATGTTTTTGGCATGAGTGGCAGCATGAGATGTACAGCAGGGGGTATCATCGCTGATGAGATCAAGTTCTTGCCAAAGAGTGCTTTTGGCAAGGTAGTAGTCTCCCAAAGGAAGATTACCTTGTTTAAGATCCCACACCTTTGCTTGGAGATCAAATATATAGGAGGAATTTCCACCGTCGCTATAAGCTTCGCGTATGGCTTCCCACATTTCACGGGCTGATGACATGAACATGAAATACCTTTTTACAGATGGCCCCATGGAGTTTACAAGCCAGGAGCAGACCAACGCATCTTCAGCTTGCCAAAGTTCTGTTGCCTTCTCGTCCGACGCTGCAGGTGGTGGTGATCGGCCAGTGACGTGGCCAAGCTTCCCACGGCCTTTAAGAGCGAAGCTGATGGATTGAGACCATTCTCTGTAGTTCTCGCCGTTGAGTCGCTCGGGAATAATAGTGACTGCTGAGCCTTCTAAGGTGGCAGTCGAATGGCGGGAGACGCCAGTAATGGAAGAATTCTGGGACGCCATCGCTGCTGATGCGAGTGTCGAAGACTGAGAGTTTGATTCTTGATCAGTGAGGGATTTGTCGGACATCATCGCGTCGTCTTAATGGAGAAGTCGTGACCGTTGCTCTGATACCATGTGCGACGACGGTGATCCAATCAGATCCCGTAAAGTTGATCTTCTCATTTATTCACTGGTCAGCGGGATTTATACAGCGAGAGTGATCACAGTTGGTTACTAGCAGATCCTATTATCTAGGAAATATAAAAACAGGAAAGGAAATTACAAAATTTAAAATTCCATAATCTTCTAATGAGATCCTAAAATCTCTCTAATTGCTAATATTGCAATAAAGGAAAATCTGCTCCTTATTTATTTATTCGGGCTTCCAACAGAACTCTTTCAAATCTCTCATGTTTTAAACAGTTAGGAAAAAATCGTATGGCAAGGGCAGATCTTGGGAGGAATTGAGTACAAGACTGCTAAAGCCTGAGCGTTGACTTGTACAATGGCTTTTGCTTTGAGATGCTTCATAGTCAAAAGTCAGATTGAATTTTGTCCAATTAATAGACATTGCTAACGAGACATAATTTGTTTTTCATACAATAGACAGTTCATAAAACACTCTCTTCTCTGTTTTGATTAATGAAAAAAACTGATTAGAAGGGAAAATGAAATACATAGTAAAGGATGTGTCTACCAAGACTTCCTCAAACAAACCATGGACCAGAGGGCTGAAAAAAGTTCGCAGAACAAAAATGCCATAAATCTCTTGAATGATCCAAGCCAAAGACATCAAATTGCAGCTTATATAGCCTGCCAAAAAAAAAAAAAAAAAAAATTGCCTCGTTAGTGGGATAGTGGGGGGTAGAGTGAGTAGATTAGTTTGTTAGCATATTTTAAGGAGTTGTCAATTTATTTTCTTTTACAAATACTAAAGACATTATTTATGAACAACTCAATTAAAATTTGCTTATTATTGTGTCAATGTAGGTAAGGATCTGGTTGGTTATTTTCTGATTATATTATTATATAATGTCTCTTTTTGTACTATAAATAAGGTAGTAGCTTGTAGGATGAGCAGAGTAGAATTTGAGATTCATTTTAATTTTGGAAGACCTTAGGCTTGTTAGTTGTATGAGTTTAAGACTCTTGCTCATATTCAAATAGAGATTTTCCTTCATGTTTATTAATTGATGAAGTTAAATAATGATTTCATTTTCAAATGAAGACTTTTCTTACTCCTTTATCTCTACCTATCTTGAATCCTCTCATTATTACCAACACTGCCAAATGTTTTTGTATTTAGTCAAAGGAATTACTTCTATTGGAGGAGTTATGTACTGAAGGTATTCCCTAGTCACATTTCACGTTATTAAGCAGTATTTGGAATACAGAACATACCCAAAGCACTTGATTTTGATCAGTCAATGGGTTTATAGCTGAGAAAGATTACAACATGCTAGCCACCTATGTTGTATTTTGAAATTATTGTTATTAAACATCTAGCTCAGTCATTTGCTTTTTAGTTATTGGTAGTTATTTTGCCGCCCTAAGTAGTTCTTTTGCTCTGTAATGAAAAACATAAAAGTATCAAAGCAATGCTATTCGTATTTGTTGTACCTCTTCTTTTTTTTTTTTTTTTTTTTTTTGGTCTTGCTATCTGTTTTATTTTCTTCCTATATATGAAATCCATAATTGACAAGCTGGAGATTGAAGGTAGGGGATTTCATACCAATTTATATGTTCGTGACAATGTTATTTTTTATTCTTAGGAATTCCTAGAATTGACAAGCTGGAGATTGAAGGTAGGGGATTTCATACCAATTTATATGCTGTTCGTGGCATTTACAGTGGAGGTAAGGAAGGCAAAAGTAGGATCCAGTGGCTTAGATCAATGGTTGGAAGTCCTGACCTGATCTCTATACCGGGTAAGCTGATTCTTGTTGAGTTATTCAAAAGTATTATAATTCAGATTCTTGATTGAAATGCTCTCTTTTACAGCAGGAATGAATCCCATTAGTTGATTAGCTTGTTCTTTGTTTTTCTGCTGCTGCGTAAATCTTTTTCTTGGACTTTGCTTGTGCCTCTTGTTCAGTATCTCCTGTAGTCCAACAACTTTTTCCCCCAATTTTTTATATCCCAGAAGAAACCGGAAGAATGTATGAAGCAAATGTTGATGATGTGGGCTATAGGTTGGTGGCCATCTATACTCCTGTAAGAGAGGATGGAGTAGAGGGGCAGCCAATTTCTGCATCAACAGAGTCAATTACAGTTGGTAAGTTGAAAATCTATTTTGGATTGCAGACGGTTTAATATTTGTGACATTATCATAAGACATTTCTTTCCTACATGTAATCAATGTGATTGTTTTAAATGTTATTTGCAAATTTGTCAATCTATATGGTGGTACCAGATACCTAGTCCCCTCCTCCACAGAGAAAGAAAGATAAGATCTCTACCTTAAAAACGATGTGTGATCAAGTGAATGCCAATTTCTAGTGTGATAATCCTTGTCCTGTTGTAGTTGAAATTTATTCATGGAACAGTGCTGTTCCTTCATCCACGTGCTTTTCTGATTGTTCTCTTTGCTTTTGGTTTGCGGAGGCAATTGCTTGCTTTCAATCCTGAGGGAGTTGTTCATGCGGTATTTGGTTGTAAGATCTCACATGAATTTCCTTTGCAGAGCCTGATATTCTTAGAGAAGTGAAGCAGAAGCTTGACCTTGGATCTGTGAAGTTTGAGGTAAGTTATGTATCTCTTATATTTGTTTTAATATTGTTACTGCGTTAAAGAGAAAAAGATTCAATCATGTGGTCCTGAGATGGGGAGGAAAATCATCAAGTTCTTATTACCTTAATAGAATGACATCAAATTTATGCCTAAATTTTCTCCACATGAAAATGTGTTGAGATTATGCTTGTCTACCACCCTCAAGAGATCTAATAGGTACTTGCTTATGGGAAATACATAATGGTACAAACCTCAAACAGCTAAAGAAGAAAATAAATGATTGATGCAAGTGGAAAACAATTTTATTATCATGTTATTAGAGAACCTAATAGAAAAATTGAAGATAATCAGATGAGATAATAATCGTTATAATATTTAGATGAGAGGGTGATTACGTTTATACACGAGAGAATCAGATCTGTTAATGAGATCTAGATTTGAAATTTGAAAAATAATATACTAACAATTATCTCCTATTAGTTAATCCCTATAATCATGAGATTTGTGAACTTTGAGATAAAAAAATATAATTCTTATTTAATCTCTAAATCTGAAAGAATACATATAAGCCTTTATATAGGCAAACCTAGAGCTAAATCTAGAATCTCATAAAATCTAATCAAATCAAAGTAAATCAAACTAATTGAGATATAATAAGAAATATCCTAAGATAGAAATATACCTATATCTAATCATAATAATAAGATAATAATCATAATAAATGCATAATATTCTCACACTGCCCCTCAAGTTGGATCATGGATATTAATCATGTTCAACTTGCTTATACAACTTTATACTGCTAACACTCCCCTTTAAGCTTGTACTTCTTGAGTCTCAGAGGCCTATTTAGAGAGCAACAGATACGGGTAGCAGTTGCAACCAGTCGTTGGACGAGTTGAAGTCGACGGGACCAGTCGTCTGACAAATTGAGGAGCACGGTGACAAAGGAACTACCACCAACAACAATGAAAGGCTCGACAACGATGACAGTGTCGAAGAGGAGATGGGTTGTTGATGAAGAACTGTACTCATGAGTTGAGGACGACGGGACCAGTCGTCTAACGAGATGAGAGGCACGATGACAGAGGAAATACCACCAACAACGATGTTGATGAAGAACTATGCCTCAAACGTTACTAGGGTTGAATAACCTAGCTTTACTTCATAGACAATGATGAACCCACCGTTACTAGGGTTAAATAACCTAGCTTTACTTCATAATCAGACAACGATGATGTCGCCGGAATCTGAAAATCTTGCAGGAAGTGAAAACCCCACAGAAAAGCAACCTCACGGGCACAAACACTCTATCTAGCCACTGTCACTGTTCACGCGACAATACGGTTCACGCTACAGTGACAGCGGCCATCGGAAAACTCAAATTGGCCAAGAACTAACCTGGCTCTGATACCATGTGAACTTTGAGAGAAAAAATATAATTCTTATTTAATCTCTAAATCTGAAAGAGTACATATAAGCCTTTATATAGGCGAATCTAGAGCTAAACCTAGAATCTCATAAAATCTAATTAAATCAAAGTAAATCAAACTAATTGAGATATAATAGGAAATATCCTAAGATAGAAATATACCTATATCTAATCATAATAATAAGATAATAATCATAATAAATGCATAATATTCTCACAAGATTAATAATATATTCCAATAATATAAAGGATTCTACACTCCCACTCAAGTTGGACTATGGATATCAATCAAGTTCAACTTGCTAATTAGACACGCAAACCTATCCTTGGGCAAACCTTTAGTGAGGATGTCTACATTCTGTTTTTTAGAAGGTATATACCTTAGATCAATGATACCCTCATCAACTTTTTCCCTTATAAAATGTCTATCTATCTCAACATGTTTGGTTTTGTCATGTTGAACTAGATTATGAGCAATATTAATCGCAGCCACATTTTCGCAAAAGACCTTGATTTGCAGATTTATGCACTTCCTCAAGTGTTCTAGGACATGCTTTATCCATATGCTTTCAGAGATTCCCAGTGCTACAACCTTGTATTCAGCTTCAGCACTGTTTCTTGCTACTACACTTTGCTTTTTACTTCTCCATGTGACCAAGTTACCCCACACTTATGTACAATATCCAGATGTGGATTTCTTGTCTTCTCAATCAGCATCTGTGAACAACTTTACATTCCGTTTGTCCATTTTCTTAAATAGCAAACCATGTCCTAGAGATCCCTTCAAATAACAAAGGATTGTATAGACTACATTTAAATGTTTCTGTTTAGGATCATGGGAATGTTAGCTAACAACACTTACTGCAAATGCAATGTCTTGTCTGGTTACGGATATATTAGTTTGCCTACGATCCTTTGATAGTTCCTTATGTCCACTGCTTTAGTGAGATTTGCTGCTTCATCTATTTTATTAACTTGTATAGGTTTGTCACTGGCTCTGCAACTTGTTATCCTTGTTTCCTTTAGGAGGTTTAGTATATACTTTATTTGGGAGATATAGATTCCTCCCTTGGATTGAGCTACTTCCATCCTAAGAAAGTACTTCATTTCTCCAAGATCTTTGATTTCGAATTCTCGTGCTAGGGTTGTCTTGATTATTGATTTCTACCTCGTCATCTCCTGTAAGGATATTATCATCAACATACATGGCTAGAACAACCATATCACCCTTATGATGTTTAACGAACAAAGTGTGGTTGCTCTACCCTTGAATAGACCCGTGTCCCTTGAGAACATGAGTGAATCTGTCAAACTAGCCACATGGAGAGTAACTGCAACAGAGATTCTAATAGAACTAATTCCAATCACTACAGACTCAGAGTCATCAATAATCCACAATCACTTTGTTGGTGATAGGAGTATAGGATGAGAAGAGTGTTATTGTCAAGCAAGAGGATACTAATGCATTTTCTAACTTCCATTTTTGAAATGCCTTGGTTTTTGTTTGTGGGGGCATTTATGCTTAACCATTAATATTTTCAAGTTTGTCCCTTCCATTGAGAGCAAAAATCATAGATTGAGACCATTCCCGATAATTGTCGTTGATAAGTTTCTCAGAAACAGTAAGAACATAGGGATGTCATTAGATCATGGCACATAGGAAGAAACATCAAAGATTGTAGACATACTAACCGATGAAAAATGGCAGTTTGGGGTTCAAGTTTCAAAATGACAGTTTAGTCTTTCAAATTTCTGAAATGACAGTTCAGTTTTACGAATTGTCAAAAATGACAATTTGGTCTATAAACGAAACTACCCGCGATTACAGACTCGGATGTGGAGGTTGACGTTGAAACAAAGAGGGTACCAAGGGCATGAGACAAAGAATGTGACAGACGATCTTGCGGTGACTGATCGAATGGAGGTTCATGAACAATAAACCCTATAGGTTCTCGAACGAGGCGAGGATGATGGGACGGAGGTTGTCAGACGAGGTGAGGACGATAAGACTGGTTGAGTGTTTGCACAAATGCTGCTAAGGGGGACCAGTTTGAGGACGATGAGACTGGTCAAAGGGTCTCCAGAGATGCTGCCAAGAAGGACCAGGTCGAGAATTGAACAATATTTGATTAATCTCTTCTATGCTCTGATACCATCGAGATAATCAGATGAGAGAATAATTGTTATATTATTCAGATGGGAAAGTATTTACATTTATGTACAAAAGAGAGAATCAAATCTGTTAATGAGATCTAGATTTGAAATTTGAAAAATAATATCCTAACAATCATCTCCTACAATCTCTAGATTTAGTTAATCCCTATAATCATGGGATTAAACCGATTAATAATATATTCTAATAATATAAAGGATTCTACAAAAATCATAATCTATTTCTAAATTTTTTCATATGAATATGTATTGTTGATTATGCTTTATAGCTTTAGAGATTAAGCCTATCAATTATATGCTTATTTATGGAAGCACATAAATGGCTTAAACCTCAAACAGTTAAACAAAGAGGGAATGAATGAGTGACGCAAATATGACGCATCCTAACTTGGCTGAAGTTTTGTAGTTGAAGGAGTGATTTTTGTTTGGATGTTGAGCAGATTTTCCAAGAATTCTCTGTAGTGGATGTCTAGTTTGAACTTTGAACTTATAATCAAACTAAGAAATTGAAAAATTGATATCTGATATCTTTGTTGTTCTTGATTTGCTTGACTTTATGCATTTCTTTCTTTATGACCTGTTAGTTTTCCCCCCCCCCATAAACTATACTTTGATGACAGGTATTGTGTGACAAAGACCGGACTTCAAAAAAGGTCTAGATATTGTCTCTCTGTCCCTTGCTTTCACAATTAAGATTATATTTACTTTTAAATGAAGGGAAAGTGGTAAATCCTAATTCTGGTGTCACTATTCCTACAGATTCCTGCTGTGGGAAGTCTTGAGAGGCGAATCTTAGAGATAAACAGGAAAAGGGTCAAGGTGGTAAAACCAGCCTCCAAGACTTCTTTTCCCAGTACAGAAATTCGTGGAAGTTATACCCCTCCTTTTCATGTAAGTTTGGGTGACTCAGAAATCTGGTTCTTTATTATCTACTTCTGATTTTTCTGTAGCGGAACATTTTTTACTTTAAAACAAATGATGATGTCACAGGTAGTATTGCAAACGTCAGGCAGCATATACCCGAACCCTATGCTCTAACTAACTAACAACACATAGATTAAGACTAGAAAATTTAGTGACTTGTTGCTCAATCCAAGGAAGGTCCTCTCATATAGCATTCTCTGGACTCGAATTTTTCCATCGAATCAGACCCTGAGTCATACAGAGATGCCCTCTCTTGATAATCTTTCTTTCCAAGATCTCTTCAGGCTCCAAAGCAAATCTACCCGCCTCATTGGCACTGAATATCCTGGATTAACTCACTTCTTGAGGAAAGAAATATTAAAAACAGGGTTTATCCTCGAATCAGGTGGTAATTCTACCTCAAGCTTGTGTAAATTAGGTGTGAACTTTGTGGAAATTGTTTTTTTTTTTTTTTTTTCACAAAGCACAAATATCCTTCTACTAGAGGCAATCCTATTCGAGATACTCTGTACAACACAAAGATAACAAAATCAAAGCCTACAACTTCTTGGAATCCTCCTATATAAAAATAGAATGATACGCATAAATAACAACAAAATATACAAATCCTTAATTAATAGGGATGTGATCTATATTATGTACAACTTGCCAGTTAATCCCTTAAAAGTGTGTTGCGGTAGTCCTTTGGTGACAATATCGGCTGCTTGCTCTGTTTTTGGAATGAAGGTCATGCAGATGGTGCCTTATTTGACCTTCTCTTTAATAAAATGCCTATCCATGTCAACATGCTTGGTTTGATTATGTTTAATCGGAATAAGAGATATATCAGTTGTTGCCTTGTTGTCACATTAGAGTTTAATGGGGAGCTCCATGCTCTGTTTAGCTCCTACAAAAACTTTTGTAACCATAGTCCCTCAGATTCCGAGGTACTACAAAGACATAAGTGAAAAGGCTTGTGCCCAAGCAGTAGTGAGGGCTGCAAACAATAAAATGGAGGCCATAAACGACAAAGCTACTAATAACAATGTATGCCATGAACTATGAAAAAATGCTGTGACAATGAAGATCACGGATGGATAGGAAATATGGTGAGACGGTTGAATATCAGTGGGGGCTTCTCTAAGGGTCAGATTACAATGGAGGACATACAAGGCCTATTGAAATAACTGATATCAGGAATATCTGAATTACACTCTTTTAAATTTTAACAGTTTTAAATTCTAACAAGCCTACCTGATTCTTCCTCCATTTAGCCACATCCCCTATTTTATTGCCAGATTGTAGCAAGAAATGTCAATTTTGTATCATTTATCAGTTGCTCGTAAATTAAATCTAATAGATTTAATATTTACCGAGATAGGTGTTGAAAATTGGGTAAATGTACAGATTCATTTTGATAAACTTTTACTTGATCTTCGCACTGCTTGGCTGTATGCTGCATCAAAAGGGTAGCATTGCTTCTGTTATTCACAATTATATGTGTAACAGGTGGAGCTCTTTAGGAATGATCAACACCGGCTTAGGATTGTTGTGGATAGTGAGAATGAAGCGGACTTGATGGTGCAGTCCCGACACCTTCGAGATGTTATTGTTGTTGTGATTCGAGGTTTCGCTCAACGGTTTAATAGCACTTCGCTCAATTCCCTCCTAAAGATAGAAACATAAATTCCTCTGTACCTATTATAAGTCATTTCAGCCCATAAAGCATCTGAAATTATGCATTTTGCCTATTCTGACCGCGAAACGTTTTATATTGTGAAAAATTATTGAAGCAAAATTAGCAGCTAGCTTCTGGTCCCAAAAAAAGAAAAAAGGTTGGCGCTTTTGGGTTATTTTTTACAGGGTCAACGTCATTACCTAATTTACATAGCTATGAACAAGCAGTTTGTTGTATTTTGTAACAAATTATGTAATGGATTAAATGACTTTTTAATTTACAATATTTCACACTTCACTTGTGGGGATCAGTGAGGATGAATGATAAAACAAAAATGATTCAACAGGTTCAGTGTTCAATCTGGATACAAAAGGGAGAGTCGGGGACTTGAGAACCGGCTGAACTGGTCTCAAACCAGTGGAATTGGTGGTTGAACACTTGAACCAGTAAAGTTGGTAACAATTTTTTTCCTTAAAAAAAGCAAACCATATTTTTAATTACAATTTATGCTGAACTATACTAAATAAAGCTAGGGAAGGAAGAAAAATTAAACAAATATGCATAATATTATATATCACAAATTATGAAATAAGTATATAAATATTGAATGAAATGAATGGAGTATAAATGAAAATAGATGGTTTGGATGTAGTATGTTATAAAATGTTACAATACTGTATAAATTAAACTTTGTTTATTTTACATATATGAACTGCCCACATTAAAATTTAGTAGTTAAAGTTGTTTATTTATATTATAGTAGCACTATGATAATAGTTTATAAAATATTACATAAGAACTATTCATTTTTTTAAAAAAAAAATATAAAGGTAGAGAAGGGATTTTGAGAGGGAAAGAAGAAAGAAGATTCTAAAAGAATTCCCATAATCTCGATAGATGTTATTACTTTGGACTAGAGATTGATCCCTTTTAGCTTAGAATGTATTAAAAGATTTTTCACCTTTTTCAACGAATGTGTTTCTCATGATATGAATGTGTTATTTTGGGGGTAAGGCCACAACCATTTCAACCAACACATTGTTGGTTAATTTTGTAGTTTTCTCAAATATGCATTATTTAAAATATATGAGATATAATTTTTATAACATTGAGTATGGAAATACTGCGTAGCACATTAATAAAACTGCATTAATAAAAGTGATATTTTAAAATGAATTCTTTTCTGCAAGAGGTCAAAAAGCATTATGGATCTTCCCTATTGTAACACCCCCAAATCTCTAACAATTATAATAACATAAAATTGCAATAATTTTTATAAATAATCACTGTAATTCAAAATAACCAAATTTGGGAAGTGTTACCGCCGCACTTATACTGAAACAAGTGCAAGGCTACTTTATTACATTAACTTAAATCCAAATGTCTCATTCAAAGCGTAAAATAAAATAAAATAAACTAGCTAGAATTGCTCATTGTTCTTCCTCACTTCTCACTGCTAACCCCAACAGCCCAACTTTGAAACCTGTTTCACTGAAAATCTGCTCCCCCGAAGGATCATCACAGCCCAGAACACAAACATCAGCAAAAGCTGGTAATCCTAATAAACATAGAAAATAATAATAATAATAATAATAATAATAATAATAATAATAATAATAATAATAAATATTCACATGATGATAAGAAAGAAAAATACCATATACATATATATAATTTAAAATATTAATTTCAATACTCATCATATTTATATATTCTCATCGAATCAAATATCATTCATTATTTTTATTAATTTCATTTGGACCCGGAAACCTGCCAGTCCATTTAGTTTAGTGGGAAGAGAACCATGGTAGACCCGGAAACCTGCCAGTCTACCCTGTGACCCAGAAACCTGCCAGTCACAAATCATCAATTTGGCCATATCACAATAAAACAATTCGTCCTAATGTACACACCTCTTCCCAAAGTTGCTACTAGTGTCCCGGAAACCTGCCAGATACCACTTTGGGAAGAACGGATATAATCAAGTTCACATCAAATAATATATCGAGGCATAAAACCTAAGGGTTGTGTTCATCACTTTGGGGGTACCATCCCAAAGCTATCATCCCACTGTTAAATTATTTTAATTACACTCATATAATAAATGGATTTCTCAATATATATATATATATATATATATATATATATATATATATATATATATATACACAGTTCCATGATATTCAAAAAAGAAGAATCTTAATTTATACTTATCTAAGTTAATAACTTGGATTTGTGATAATTTAAAAAAAAAATGCTTGTGACAGAGAATTCGTCATAAGAATTCTGTGAATATATGTGTGTGTGTGTGTGTGTATATATATGATAAGTTTCAATCACAAAACCCGAAGCAACCAAAGCAACCTCGTGAGGTATGTATATTCAATGGTAATTCATCAATCTATATATATGTTTCGATTTCAAAAACCAAAACCTTCAAAGCTATCACGTATAGGTAGGTATATGCAATCATAAATGGATTTTGCAAAAAGCTTCTTCACACAATTCGAGATTAAAAGAGTGTATACATATAATTCAATCACTCATGCATTTACGTACAAAATAATATTCAAAGGTTGAATGATTTTATAAAAATTTGATTAGAATTATATAAAATATATTTTACATAAAACAATCACATATGATATATTTAAGATATCAAGATTCATATGAAATTAACCTAAGACTTATGGGATTAGGATTAGCAAAATAGGATGTAGAGAAAAAGAATAAGTTTAGGATTAGAAAAATAAGATGTAGAGAAAAAGAATAAGCTTAGAATTAGCAAAATAGGATGTAGAGAAGAAGAATAAGTTTAGGATTAGAAAAATAAGATGTAGAGAAAAAGAATAAGTTTAGGATTAGCAAAATAGAATGTAGAGAAGAAGAAGAAGCACGAGATGCAAGGTTGTTCTGGGAATTAGGATTACCTGGTCTCCGTTTTTGCTAGCCTCTTAGAAAAATAATTGACTCAGGGTAAGTGTAATACCCCGTATTTTTATCAATAATAATGATAATGATAATGATACTACTGATAATAAAAATAATAAAGTAATAATGAAATTTAATAATAATAACAATATAGTAAATAAAGATTTAGAATTTAATAATGTTTATATTATTCTATAATTTATTATTTGGAAATAATTATAGTAATAATAAATTGTTTAGAATTTAATTGTATGGTTTAAGAATTTATTAATTGGGAATATATTAATTAGATTATATAATATAATCCATTTCTATTTATATTAAAAATATAACTGAGTCATTTTAATTTACCTTACTGTTGGGTAGTAATATTAGAGATCCTATATATTAGATATGATCCTAAATTTTAGCTAGAATAAATAGGAATATAAAATGTAATTGAAATATTATATATATATATATATATATATATATATATATATATATATATTGTATCGTGATAAATTGTAATAGGAATATATTAATTATATTATTATTTCATATTATATATTTTTATTTATATTAGAAAATCGTATTATATATTCTATTTATTATATAGAATATATATATATCTATTTATTTTATATTTGTAATACCCTGATTAATAATAGAATTAATAATAACATATTAAAATAATAATAATAATATATTGGAATCTAGAAATCTATACTGTTTGTGTTGTTAATTTATTAATTGGGAATAGTTAAAGGGCCCAGCCCATAACTAAAACCCTAAGTTTTAATTATAAATTTAGGTCTAGCCGTCAAAAACCTAAAAACACACGATACTTTTCCTCTTCTGTTGTTTTCTTCTCAAATCCTCTTTCTGTGCATCAAATCAAAATTAGGTCGCTAGCAAGAACGGAGGCCAGGTAATCCTAATCCCCATGAGTAGGTTAGATTTATGTAAATTTTGTAATCCTAATCTCATGAGTCTTAGTGTAATTTTATATTTCGATAGGTAATCCTAATTCCCAGAACAACCTTGTATCTTCTTCTTTTATACATCCTATTTTACTTTCTTGTATAAATACCTTTTTTTCTTGTCCTCGAATTGCGCGATTAGCTTTTGCATCACCAATTTTCCATTGAACAATGATCCTGTACGTGCCTTGTCCTTGGGTCTTGAATCACATATGTATGTATATCCCTTTTCACTGAATGTCTGCCTTATGCGTGTTGCCCTCGGAATGTTGCCAATATGAAATATCATGGATGATATAATAAATATTGTATTGTGCTAGCTGATACTATATTTGATTTTTTTTTATATATTCTTCCTTCATATAAGACCTCCTCACAATAAAATAGGTTACGAATAGATTATATGAAAAATACCTTTTATCCTATATTTAAGTATATGTAAAATATTTTGTCCTATATTTAAATATATATAAAAAAGGTGTAGGGAAGATGATTAAATAAATATAAAATATTAATAAACTCAATTTGGGCACTATAACTCATAGAAATAATTTAAAAATTGTATTGTGTGTGTGTTTAAATAACTTAACAGTGGGAGGATAGCTTTGAGATGGTACCCCCAAAGTGATGAACACAACCCTTAGGCTTTATGCCTCGAAATATTATGTGATGAGAAAATTGAGAATCCGTTCTTCTCAAAGTGGTGTCTGGCAGGTTTCCGGGACACTAGTAGCAACTTTGGGAAGAGGTGTGCACACTAGGAAGATATGATATTATTATGTTTATGGCCAATTGATTGTGACTGGCAGGTTTCCGGGTCACAGGGTAGACTGGCAGGTTTCCGGGTCTACCATGGTTCTCTTCCCACTAAACTAAATGGACTGGCAGGTTTCCGGGTCCAAATAAAATTTAATAAAAATTAATGAATGACATTTGATATGAAACTAATATTTTAGATTTTATATATAAATATATATATCTTTTTCTTTTTATATCATGTGAATATTTTATTTAACATTATATTTATTATTATTATTATTGTTATTTTTGTATCATCTTTGTTTATTAGGATTACCAGCTTTTGCTGATGTATGTGTTTATGGGCTGCGACGATCCTTCGGGGGAGCAGATTTTCAGTGAAACAGGTCTCAAAGTTGGGGCTGTTGGGGCTAGCAGTGAGAAGTGAGGAAGAACAATGAGAATGCTAGCTAGTTTTATTTATTTATTTATTTATTTTATGCTTTGAATAAAATACTTTTATTTAAGTTTGGATTTTTCTTTTAATTGTAATAAGTAGCCTTGCGCTTGTCCCAGTACAAGTGCGGCGGTAACACTCCCCAATGTTGTTTTTATTTCGAATTTGATTAATTTATTTATAAAAATTATTTAAATTTCTGTTATTATAACTGTTAGAAATTGGGGGTGTTACAGTAAGAATAGAAAAAGTAGCAGAAGAGAATAGTAGAAGAGAGAAGATGAATATTTAGGGTTAGGCTGGACCTCTACTTATAACTTAAAATTAGGGTTTAACTTTGGGCTCTTTTACTCTTGTCAACTGTAACACCCCCAATTTCTAACCGTTATAATAACAAAAATTTAAATGATTTTCATAAATGAATTAATAAAATTCGAAATAAACAACCTTGGGAGTGTTAGCTATGGGCTGGACCTTTTAATTATTCCTAATAAATGAATTAAAACAAATTGTAGAGTTTTAATTATTAGATATGTTTTGAGTATGATGATAATTCAAAAATTGAAAATATAATCTGATCTAACTAACTCCTAGATTCTTAGATCTAATCTTAAATAATCTAATAATACTATTTACAAAATAATATGATTACCACACAAACAATACAATATTATTAATTTTTACTATATTATTATTATTATTACTACTATTTCTATTATTAATCATTATTATTTTATTAGTATTATTTTACTCTATCATTATCTTTACTATTTCTATTATTATTATTATTAATAAAAATCCGGGGTATTACATTCTATCCTCCTTAAAACAAGTTTCGTCCTCGAAACTAAAATAAAATTCAATAATAAAATCTCGGGTACTACATTCTCCCCTCCTTAACATAAGTTTCGTCCCCGAAACTTAATTGCGTACTTTCTTCAAATAATTTTGAACATAGAGTTATCAACACTAACTATCAATTTTCTTATCACGTATATTTATATCGTAAATCAATCATTAGATAATGTAATATAGATTCAAATGATAAATCAATATAAATTCAAACGACAAATCAACATCTTATATTTAAAATTAATAATTCTATCTGTAATACCCCAGATTTTTATTAATAGTAATAATCCATTTATTTCATTTTATATAACCTTGGTGGGCCAAATATTCCTAGTCTTAATTGCCTTAGGATTTTTCTGCTTATACTCTAAGAAAGAGGTTTAGGTAATAAGTCCTTTACTTGTTAACTAAGTCACATTAATTTACACCATTTTAGGTAATAAGTCCTCTACTTGTCAACTAAGTCACATTAATTTACACCATGATTGATTGACCGAACGTAATGTGAACCATGATTGGTTGATTTTTTCTATTTTAATATGCCCTATTGATGATATTAAATTCACATTATGGCTGATTGGTTTTTAATTTAATATACCTTATTAATGATATTAAATTTGTATCATTGTTGATTGATTTTTTTTTTTAATTTTATGTACCCCATTAATGAGTTGGCAATGGTAAAAGAGCCGAAGCTAAACCCTAAATTTTTGTTATAAATATGAGCCTAGCCTAACCCTGAATACTCTCATTCTCTTCTCATATTCTCTTCTACTATTTTCTCTATTCTTTCTCTATAAATTTTTGTTATAAATATGAGCCTAGCCTAACCCTGAATACTCTCCTTCTCTTCTCATATTCTCTTCTACTATTTTCTCTATTCTTTCTCTATAAATTTTTGTTATAAATATGAGCCTAGCCTAACCCTGAATACTCTCCTTCTCTTCTCATATTCTCTTCTACTATTTTCTCTATTCTTTCTCTATTCTTCTAATTCCTCTATTCTTTCTCTATTCTTCTAAAAGCTAGCAAAACGGAGACCAGGTAATCCTAATCTCATGAGTCTTAGTGTAATTTTATATTTCGATAGGTAATCCTGATTCCCAGAACAACCTTGTTCTTCTTCTTCTTCTTCTTCCTCTTCTCTATATCCTATTTTGGTAATTCTTCCTGTGTGTTTGACTTTTTGTGTTTGAAAATCCTATTCCCTGTACGTTCTTTTTTATTATAAAAAACTATGTCCCTGTACATTTTTCCTTCGTCTCGAATGGCGTGACCCACTTTGTGAAAGTTTTGGTAAATGATTAAAACATATGTTCCCTGTACGTTTCGGTAAATGATTAAAATATAAGTTTTTTTATTATTGAAAACTTTGTTTCCTGTACGTTTTTTTTCCTTGTGTTTTTGTGTGATTGAAATATATGTGCCACTCAATAAAATATATATATAAATAATTGAACAGTGGGAGGATAGCTTTGGGATGGTACCCCCAAAGTGAAGAACACAACTCTTAGGCTTTATGCCTCGATATGTTATTTGATGTGAACTTGATTATATCCGTTCTTCCCAAAGTGGTGTCTGGCAGGTTTCCGGGACATTAGTAGCAACTTTTGGGAGAGGTGTGCACATTAGGACGAATTGATTTATTGTGATATGGCCAAACTGATTATTTGTGACTGGCAGGTTTCCGGCTCACAGGGTAAACTGGCAGGTTTCCGGGTTTACCATGGTTCTCTTCCAACTAAACTAATTGGACTGGCAGGTTTCCGGGTCCAAATGAAATTAAATTAAAATAATGATGAATATCTTTCGATGAGAACATATAGATATGATAGTATTAAAATTGATGCCTTGAATTATATATATGATGTTTTCTTTCATCCTGTGAATATTGATATGGATATTTATATTTATTATGTTGATGAATACTATTATTATTATTACTATTATTATTGTTATTACTATTACTATTATTATTATTATTATTATTATTATTTTATATTATCTTTGTTTATTAGGATTACCAACTTTTGCTGATGTTTGTGTTCTGGGCTACGACGATCCTTCAGGGGAGCAGAATTTCAGTGAAACAGGTTTCAAAGTTGGGGCTGTTGGGACTAACAGTGAGAAGGGAGGAGGAGCATTCGACTTTCTAGCTATTTAATTTTTAATTTATGCTTTGAAAAAAAACATTTTTGCTCGATTTTTGATTTTCGTTATTGTAATAAAGTAGCCTTGCACTTGTCCCAGTACAAGTGCGGCGGTAACACTTCCCAGATTTAGTTATTTTGAATTCCAGTATTTATTCATAAACATTATAGCAAATTTTATGTCATTATATTTGTTAGAAATTCGGGGGTGTTACACTATCATTCTTCATTATTCAAAATAATTCACAAAATGAATTCTAGTTACCTATCTAAAATCTCTTTCTAAATAAAATTCACAAGTCAATAATATTCACATAACGAATCACAAAATAATTTTAAATATACAATTATTAGAATTTCAGAGAAATAAATCATTTCTAAAAGACAAGGAAATAACCCTTCACTACCCATCTCTCACGTTCAAAATTTATTTATTCATTGATCATTATTAATTTTTAGTTTTTTTTTTAACTCTGGGATCTTTGATCCTTGAGTTAGTATCAAAAGCAAACCCACGTCGAAACTTAGGGCTCTGATACCATTTTGTAACACCCCCAATTTCTAACCGTTATAATAAAAAAAATTAAATGATTTTCATAAATGAATTAATAAAATTTGAAATAAACAACCTTGGGAGTGTTACCGCCGCACTTGTACTGGGACAAGTGCAAGGCTACTTATTACAAAAAAACAAAAACAAACTTAAGCAAGAATTTCACTGATGATCTTCCTCACTTCCCACTGCTAGCCCCATCCCTTGGCACCTGTTTCACTAAAATTCTGCTCCCCCGAAGGATCATCGCAGCCCATGAACACACATACATCAGCAAAAGCTGGTAATCCTAATAGTCACAAAATAATAACAATAGTAACAAATAAACAAATAAATAATTAAATTAATTACATAATGATAGGGAAAATATCATATATATATTTATAATCCACCAAATCAATTTCTCATACTCATCATAGTTATATATTATCATTGACTCAAATATTATTATTCATCATCTTTTAAAATTTCTTTAGACCTAGGAAACCCTGCCAGTCTATTTAGTTTAGTGGGAAGAGAACCATGGTAAACCCGGGAATCCCTGCCAGTTTACCCTGTGACCCGGGAAACCCTGCCAGTCACAATCAATCAAATTTGGCCATCAAGTATTTCTTCCTAGTGTGCACATCTCTTCCCAAAGTTGCTACTAGTGTCCTAGGAAACCCTGCCAGACACCACTTTGGGAAGAACAGATATCATCATTTTCTCATCACATAATATTTCGAGGCATAAAGCCTAAGGGTTGTGTTCATCACTTTGGGGGTACCATCCCAAAGCTATCCTCCCACTGTTAAATTATAAAAAATTACACACACATAATAAACTCCTGAATTATTTTTTTATTATTTACTTTTCTTTTATATATTTTTATATTATTTTAATAAAATACAGTTATAAGGGTATTTTGATTAAATCTGTTCATATCATATTTTATGATACAGTTGCAAATTTATTCTACAGGGTATAATATATATTGCAATCACGAAAACAAACAAGAGAGAGAAAAAAATTAAAAAGAAAAAAAGAAAAATAAAATAAAATAAAATAAAATAAAAGATGCACAAGGGATCAGGTCACACGCATGCCGAGATGAAACAATTATAATTAATCACAAGAGAAGCATGTCGCACAGAGAAGAATTTGATTCAAGTGAATGAATATACAATTCCATCACGAAGGTCGAGGCGATACACCATTATTCAATATAAAAGAAAATGCACTATAGCAATTGAATTCAATTCAAGGACTCGACCAAAAAAAAAATCAAGGACAAGTATATGTATATAGTTCAAGCACGCAAATCAAGGTAGAACAATTCCATACATTATATATAATTATCTCTATATCTAAGATTCATGGGATTAGGATTACCTGGTCTCCGTGTTTGCTAACCTCCTAGAAGAACGAGAGTATAGCGGCAGAGAAAGGTATCGGGTGTTTTCTAGGTTTAAGCGGTCAGACCTGAATTTATAATTAAAATCTAGGGTTTTAGCTATGGGCTGGACCTTTTAATTATTCCTAATAAATGAATTAAAACAAATTGTAGAGTTTTAATTATTAGATATGTTTTGAGTCTGATGATAATTCAAAAATTGAAAATATAATCTGATCTAACTAACTCCTTGATTCTTGGATCTAATCTTAAATAATCTAATAATACTATTTACAAAATAATATGATTACCACACAAACAATACAATATTATTAATTTTTACTATATTATTATTATTATTATTACTATTTCTATTATTAATCATTATTATTTTATTAGTATTATTTTACTCTATCATTATCTTTACTATTTCTATTATTATTATTATTAATAAAAATCTGGGGTATTACATCAACTCATTAATAGGGTGTATTAAATAAAAAAATCAATCGACCATGATGTGAATTTAATATCATTAATAGGGTATATTAAAATTAAAAATCAATCAATCATGGTGTGAATTCAATGTAATAGGGTATATCACATTAATTCAATCAATCATGATATGAATTAATGTGACTTGGTTGGCGGTAGTGGACTTATTACCTAAAAACAATTATGGTCATTAATCAATCATAGCGTGAATTTAATGTAATATGGTATATTAAATTCAATCAATCAATCATGATGTGAATTTAATATGACAGGGTATATTAAATTCAATCAATCAATCATGATGTGAATTTAATATGATTTGGCTGAAAAGTAATGGAATTATTACCTAAAACCTATTTCTTAGTACACAAGCTGAAAATTTCTAAGGCAATTAAGACTATGAGTATTTAGCCTACCAAGGTTATATAAAATAAAATAAAATGGGTTATTTCTATTAATGAAAATTCTGGGGTATTACATTCTACCCTCCTTACAACAAGTTTCGTCCTCGAAACTTAATTGCATACCTTCTTCGAATAAATATGGATATTTACTAAAATGAAATTCACAAGTCAATAATAATTACATAACAAGTCACAAAAATAATTTTAAATATACAATTATCAGAATTTCAAAGAAATAAATCTTTTAATAATAATCTGGGGTATTACACTCTACCCTCCTTAAAATAAGTTTTGTCCTCAATTTTTTTTTTCGATTTTTGTTTTTTTTTTCATCAACTCTAACCATCACTCACCACACATATTATATATCAAAAATCAATCATCAGATAATGCAATATAAATTCAAACGATAAATCAATATAAATCCAAATGACAAACCAACATCTTGTATTTGAAAATAAGAATTCCATCATCCTTCATCATTCAAAATAATTCACAAAATAAATTCTAATTACCTCAATATCTCCTTCTAAATAAAATTCACAAGTCAATAATAATCATATAACGAGTCACAAAATAATTTCCAACAAACAATTATTAGAATTTCAAAGAAATAAATCATTTTTAGAAGACAAGGAAATAACCCTTCACTACCCATCTCTCACGTTTATTTTTTCTACTTATTTATTTATTCTATTATAATTATTATTTATTATCCTTTTTTTTAACTCTGGGATCATTGATCCCCGAGTTAGTATCCAAAGCGAAGCTAAGGAGAACCTTAGGCTCTGATACCATTTTGTAACACCCCCAAATCTCTAACCATTATAATAACATAAAATTGCAATAATTTTTATAAATAATCACTGGAATTCAAAATAACCAAATTTGGGAAGTGTTACCGCAGCACTTATACTGAAACAAGTGCAAGGCTACTTTATTACATTAACTTAAATCCAAACTTAAATAAAAATGTCTCATTCAAAGCGTAAAATAAAATAAAATAAACTAGCTAGAATTGCTCATTGTTCTTCCTCACTTCTCACTGCTAGCCCCAACAGCCCAACTTTGAAACCTGTTTCACTGAAAATCTGCTCCCCCGAAGGATCATCACAGCCCAGAACACAAACATCAGCAAAAGCTGGTAATCCTAATAAACATAGAAAATAATAATAATAATAATAATAATAATAATAATAAAACATAGAAAATAATAATAATAATAATCACATGATGATAAGAAAGAAAAATACCATATACATATATATAATTTAAAATATTAATTTCAATACTCATCATATCTATATATTCTCATCGAATCAAATATCATTCATTATTTTTATTAATTTCATCTGGACCCGAAAACTTGCCAGTCCATTTAGTTTAGTGGGAAGAGAACCATGGTAGACCCGGAAATCTGCCAGTCTACCCTGTGACCCGGAAACCTTCCAATCACAAATCATCAATTTGGCCATATCACAATAAAACAATTCGTCCTAATGTGCACACCTCTTCCCAAAGCCGCTACTAGTGTCCCGGAAACCTGCCAGACACCACTTTGGGAAGAACAGATATAATCAAGTTCACATCAAATAATATATCGAGGCATAAAGCCCAAGGGTTGTATTCATCACTTTGGGGGTACCATCCCAAAGCTATCCTCCCACTGTTAAATTATTTTAATTACACTCATATAATAAATGGATTTCTCAATAAATATATACATATACACACACACACACACACACACACACAATTCCATGATATTCAAAAAGAAGAATCTTAATTTATACTTATCTAAGTTAATAACTTGGGTTTGTGATAATTTAAAAAAAAATACATATGCTTGTGACAAAGAGAATTCGTCATAAGAATTCTGTGAATATATATGTATATATATATATATGATAAGTTTCAATCACAAAACCCGAAGCAACCAAAGCAACCTCGTGAGGTATGTATATTCAATGGTAATTCATCAATCTATATATATGTTTCGATTTCAAAAACCAAAACCTTCAAAGCTATCACGTATAGGCAGGTATATGCAATCATAAATGGATTTTGCAAAAAGCTTCTTCACACAATTCGAGATTAAAAGAGTGTATACATATAATTCAATCACTCATGCATTTACGTACAAAATAATATTCAAAGGTTGAATGATTTTATAAAAATTTGATTAGAATTATATAAAATATATTTTACATAAAACAATCATATATGATATATTTAAGATATCAAGATTCATATGAAATTAACCTAAGACTTATGGGATTAGGATTAGCAAAATAGGATGTAGAGAAAAAGAATAAGTTTAGGATTAGAAAAATAAGATGTAGAGAAAAAGAATAAGTTTAGAATTAGCAAAATAGGATGTAGAGAAGAAGAATAAGTTTAGGATTAGAAAAATAAGATGTAGAGAAAAAGAATAAGTTTAGGATTAGCAAAATAGGATGTAGAGAAGAAGAAGAAGCACGAGATGCAAGGTTGTTCTGGGAATTAGGATTACCTGGTCTCCATTTTTGCTAACCTCTTAGAAAAATAATTGACTCAGGGTAAGAATAGAAAAAGTAGCAGAAGAGAATAGTAGAAGAGAGAAGATGAATATTCAAGGTTAGGCTGGACCTCTACTTATAACTTAAAATTAGGGTTTAACTTTGGGCTCTTTTACTCTTGTCAACTCATTAATAGGATGTATTAAATAAAAAAATCAATCGACCATGATGTGAATTTAATATCATTAATAGGGTATATTAAAATTAAAAATCAATCAATCATGGTGTGAATTCAATGTAATAGGGTATATCACATTAATTCAATCAATCATGATATGAATTAATGTGACTTGGTTGGCGGTAGTGGACTTATTACCTAAAAACAATTATGGTCATTAATCAATCATAGCGCGAATTTAATGTAATATGGTATATTAAATTCAATCAATCAATCATGATGTGAATTTAATATGACAGGGTATATTAAATTCAATCAATCAATCATGATGTGAATTTAATATGATTTGGCTGAAAAGTAATGGAATTATTACCTAAAACCTATTTCTTAGTACACAAGCTGAAAATTTCTAAGGCAATTAAGACTATGAGTATTTAGCCTACCAAGGTTATATAAAATAAAATAAAATGGGTTATTTCTATTAATGAAAATTCTGGGGTATTACACCTATAGTCCTCTCAAATCATTTCCTTTTAGCCTTCTCATTTGTCAATATATTTTCCTATGGTCTTCTGAAGTTCTTAAAATCTCTAAATGCTTTCAGAAGTAAGCCCAAAGAAGGGAAAAAGCTTGAAGTCAATAGCTAAACAATGACCTTTTACAGTTACAAAAAAGTTTCAAAATATCATTTTTCTCCATGTCAAAGCACTAGGTCTTGCATTTATGGCGAAATAGGGGATAAGGATAATTATGGCTAAATTAGATATCTAGGGTATCTGTTAGGGATTTGCATAAGAATATTTATAAATTAGAATTATGATTTATTGAGTTATTTATCTTGTAATTTTGTGCAATCATTTTTATCATCCTCGTTTTTTTTTATAATGATTATGATTTGATTTAGGATAATTATTACTTTAATATTTTTGGAGATCCATAAATAAAGTTAAGAGTTTTAAGTTGTAAGCAGCTTTTGAAGTGATTGAATAATAATTGCTATTTCGTGGCTTGTCTTTCTTCACTTCCCCTTTCCATCTTCTCTTCCCCCTCTATCCTCTCTTCATACTTTCTTGCCTATCTCTTCCCTAAACCCTAAACTCTATTAAATATCAATTGATATCAAAGCCAGACTCCCGCCCCTTTTGGGAAGAGGATTCTCTCATAATTCTCTTTCTTATTTTTTTCTCATTAGCATCATCTAGGCCATTGATTGGGAAGGTGAGAGAAAAGTTAAAGTGGTATTGTGATTGATTGGATGGATATGATTTAGAGATGATGAGGGATAATGAGAAAGAGATTATGAGAGAAACCTAACCCCCCCTTTTGTATGTCTAAGCTTTTTTTATGATAGCTGTAAAATCCTTGCCTTAAGGTATAATTTTCCCACATACTTAACCATTCACTAATCTTGTAACATATTAAATTTTAGGCATAGAGACTTAAGGATAAACCTATATTAAGCAGACGATTAAAGCTAGTAATATAAATAAACAAATCTTATGAAGGGAAGTTCCTTTGATGCTAGTAGATTAAGGTTTCTAGGAGGCAACCATTTTGTGATGTGTCTTTAACTAAGTAAATGATATCCAACAGCTATATAACTTTTTAAAGTTAAAGTATACATGAAAATTTTTAATTTGATGGGTCATATGGCTAATTTGGATGTGTACATGTTGAGTTATGAATTTTTAATGTTAGCCCCCGAACCTAGAATTTTTTTGGACTAGTGTGCAATGATTGATGAATCTGGGACAGATCACATGTGTTTGACCATCGGAGGTAACTTTCCCTAAAAATAGACTTATTAATAGTCACATATCCTTTAAAATCACTACAATTGGACATTTGTATAATGAGATCTGAATTTTCAAAATTGGTTGGAAATTTTGCAAGTTTTGACTTCAGACAAAAATGAGTTTGGTAACGGGGCAAAATGGTGAAATGGAAATAGTAGGGTGTGGACCCCACATAGGGCCCCACCTCACCTTGTAACACCCCAAATTTCTAATAATTGTAATCAATGTTCTTAAAACGTAGAGTCTACATAGAAACGGTAAGGGTGAGCAAAAACGTAAAATCGGAAAACGTAAACGAAACATAAGAGTTTACTACGTACTAAAAAAAAATAAAATCCAACATATATAAAATCAAAACACACCAATATATTAAAATCATCACAAATTTAAGTCCAAACACTCAAGGAAATAATTAAATTCATAATTTAATGTGATTTTTTATAATTAAATTAGGATTTTTAATGCATTTTCTTGAAAATTGTAATTATGCCCCAAAAATATTTCAAACTTTTAAGTTTAGTCCCTCCTCAAAACTTTTAAATTCTTGCATTTTAGTCCCTTGGTCAAAACGCACGTTTTGACCAAGGGAATTAGGTCATCATCTTCTTCATTCGACTGTGTGAGGGACCTGAGACAGTTTCAAAGATCACGATCACAGAGCCGCGACGTGAGGCGAGAGAGGAGCGAGCTTGATCTTGGATCCTTCCTTCCTCCACATTCCTCTAAGTCGCCGCCGGCCTCCACCCTCACCACTATCGGCGCCGGCGACCTGAAATAGAGGGGCGAGAACTGCAAAATCCGGCAACACAGCACTGCGAGTTGGCATGCCATGTCAACCGATTTTACCAAGTTGACACGACGTTTCAACCGTGTCAACTCAAAATCCGTCCCTACCTCCGTTCCGACACGATTTCTGACCAAAAAACGTAGAAACGGACGTTTCTACGTTTCTATACGGCGTTTTTACAACTATGATTGTAATAACATAAAAATTCTATAATTTTTATAAATAATTATTGAAATTCAAAATAACTAAATTTGGGAAGTGTTACCGCCACACTTATATTGGGATAAGTGCAAGGCTAACTTATTACATTAACATAAATCCAAAACTTAAATAAATATGTTTTATTCAGAGCATAAAAAGAATAAAATAAACTAGCTAGAATTACTAAATGTTCTTTCTCACTTTACACTGCTAGCCCCAACCTACAGGTTTTGCTCATTGAAATTCTACTCCCTCAAAGAATCATCGCAGCCACATAAACATAAATATCAGCAAAGCTGGTAATCCTAATAAAAACAAAGATGAGATAGCTCAAATATATTAATGAAATCAAATATATAATCATATAGTAATTGAATCAAATATCAATTTTAATATTCATCATATCTATATATTCACATTGAATCAAATATTATTCATTATTTTTTTAAATTTATTTAGACCCCGGAAACCTTGCCAGTCTACCTTGTGACCCAAGAAATCCTGCCAGTCACAAATCATCAAATTGGCCATAAAACATTTCTTACTAGAGTGCACACCTCTTCCTAAAGTTGCTACTAGTGTCCTGAGAAACCCTGTCAGACACCACTTTGAGAAGAACAGATAACATCGGTTCACATCACATAATATATCGGAGGTATAAAGCCTAAGGGTTGTGTTCATCACTTTAGGAGGTATCATCTCAAAGCTATCCTCCCACTGTCAAATTATTTTAAATACACATATAATAAATTCTCAAATTATTTCTAATATGTGTGTAACACCCCCAATTTCTAACAGTTATAATAACAAAACATTTAAATAATTTTTATAAATAAATTAATGAAATTCGAAATAAACAACCTTAGGGAGTGTTATCGCCGCACTTGTACTGGGACAAGTGCAAGGCTGTCTTATTACATTAACATAAATTCAAACTTAAATAAAAGTATTTTTTTCAAAGCATAAAAAAAATAAAATAAAACTAGCTAGAATTATTCATTGGTCTTCCTCACTTCTCATTGCTAGCCCCAACAGCCCAACTTTGAAACCTGTTTCACTGAAAATCTGCTCCCCCGAAGGATCGTCGCAGCCCATGAACACAAACATCAACAAAAGCTGGTAATCCTAATTGTTACACCCCCAATTTCTAACAGTTATAATAACAAAAATTTAAATGATTTTTATAAATAAATTAATGGAATTCGAAATAAACAACCTTGGGAAGTGTTACCGCCGCACTTGTACTGGGACAAGTGCAAGGCTGTCTTATTACATTAACATAAATCCAAACTTAAATAAAAGTATTTTATTCAAAGCATAAAAAAATAATAAAATAAAATAAGAAAAACTAGCTAGAATTGCTCATTATTCTTCCTCACTTCTCACTGCTAGCCCCAACAGCCCAACTTTGAAACCTGTTTCACTGAAAATTTGCTCCCCTGAAGGATCATCACAGCCCAGAACACAAACATCAGCAAAAGCTGGTAATCCTAATAAACAAAGAAAATATACATAATGATGATGCTAATGATGATGATAATAATAATAATATCCACATGATGATAAGAAAGAAAAATACCATACACATATATATAATCTAAAATATCAATTTCAATACTCATCATATCTATATATTCTCATCGAGTCAAATATCATTCATTATGTTTTAAAATTTATTTAGACCCGGGAAACCCTGCCAGTCTATTTAGTATAGTGGGAAGAGAACCATGGTAGATCCGGGAAACCCTGCCAATCTACCCTGTGACCCGGGAAACCCTGCCAGTCACAAATCATCAAATATCAAATTGGCCATAAAACATTTCGTCCTAATGTGCACATGTAATATCCCTGATTATTATTAATATTGATGATATTATTATTAGTAGTAATTACCCATTTATTTTAGATAGCCTTGGTGGGCCAAATATTCCTAGTCTTAATTGCCGTAGGAATTTTCTGCTTATACTCTAAGAAAGAGATTTAGGTAATAAGTCCTCTACTTGTTAACTAAGTTACATTAATTTACACCATTTTAGGTAATAAGTACTCTACTTGTTTACTAAGTCACATTAATTTACACCATTTTAGGTAATAAGTCCTCTACTTGTTAACTAAGTCACATTAATTTACACCATTTTAGGTAATACGTCCTCTACTTGTCAACTAAGTCACATTAATTTACACCATGATTGATTGACCGAACGTAATGTGAACCATAATTGGTTGATTTTTTCTATTTTAATATGCTCTATTAATGATATTAAATTCACATAATGGCTGATTGATTTTTATTTAATGTACTCTATTAATGATATTAAATTCGTATCATTGTTGATTGATTTTTTATTTAATGTACCCTATTAATGAGTTGGCAATGGTAAAAGAACCCAAAGCTAAACCCTAATTTTTCAGTTATAAATATGAGTCTAGCCTAACCCTGAATACTCTCCTTCTCTTCTCATATTCTCTTCTACTATTTTCTCTATTCTTTCTCTATTCTTCTAATTCCTCTATTCTTTCTCTATTCTTCTAAAAGCTAGCAAAACGGAGACCAGGTAATCCTAATCTCATGAGTCTTAGCGTAATTTTATATTTCGATAGGTAATCCTAATTCCCAGAACAACCTTACATCTTGTGCTTCTTCTTCTTCTTCTTCTTCTTCTTCTCTACATCCTATTTTACTAATCGTAATTCCATAAGTCTTAGCGTAATTTTATATCCTATGCTTCTTCTTCTTCTTCTCTACATCATATTTTGCTAATCCTAATCCCCATGAATCTTAGGTTATTTTTATACTTTTATATAAATTTTGATAAAATTGTTATATATAAAATATAGTATATGTAATCATAATCCTTAGAACAATTCTCTTTTTAAATGATTTTACCTTGGGTTTTCATAATTAACAAATAGTAGTATATATACTCGGTTTGGTTTTCGTAAATTTGAGAAATCTATTTGGTGTGATTGAAATTTATAAATGTTTTCATATGTATACATATATTATTGAGAAATCTATTTATTATGTGACTATATATAAAATACTTTAAATCGTGGGAGGATAGCTTTGGGATGGTACCCCCAAAGTGATGAACACAATTCTTAGGCTTTATGCCTCGATATATTATTTGATGTGAACTTGATTATATCCGTTCTCCCCAAGGTGGTGTCTGGCAGGTTTCCGGGACATTAGTAGCAACTTTGGGGAGAGGTGTGCACATTAGGACGAATTGACTTATTGTGATATGGCCAAACTGATTATTTGTGACTGGCAGGTTTCCGGGTCACAGGGTAAACTGGCAGGTTTCCGGGTTTACCGTGGTTCTCTTCCCACTAAACTAATTGGACTGGCAGGTTTCCGGGTCCAAATGAAATTAAATTAAAATAATGATGAATATCTTTCGATGAGAACATATAGATATGATAGTATTAAAATTGATGCCTTGAATTATATATATGATGTTTTTCTGTCATCCTGTGAATATTGATATGGATATTTATAGGTATTATGATGATGAATATTATTATTATTATTATTATTATTGGTGTTGTTGTTGTTGTTGTTGTTGTTGTTGTTGTTATTTTATATTATCTTTGTTTATTAGGATTACCAGCTTTTGCTGATGTTTGTGTTCTGGGCTGCGACGATCCTTCGGGGGAGCAGAATTTCAGTGAAACAGGTTTCAAAGTTGGGGCTAGCAGTGAGAAGTGGGGAAGACCAATGAACAATTCTAGCTAGTTTTATTTTATTTTTATGCTTTGAATAAAATACTTTTATTTAAGTTTGGATTTACGTTAATGTAATAAGACAGCCTTGCACTTGTCCCAGTACAAGTGCGGCGGTAACACTTCCCAAATTTGGTTATTTTGAATTCCAGTATTTATTCATAAAAATTATTGAAATTTTATGTCATTAAAATTGTTAGAAATTTGGGGGTGTTACAGCACACCTCTTCCCAAAGTTGCTACTAGTGTCCCGGGAAACCCTGCCAAACACCACTTTGAGAAGAACAGATATAATCAAGTTCACATCACATAATATATCGAGGCATAAAGCCTAAGGGTTGTGTTCATCACTTTGGGGGTACCATCCTGTAACACCCCCAAATTTCTAATAATTATAATGACATAAAATTGAAATAATTTTTATAAATAATTACTGAAATCCAAAATAACCAAAATTTGGGAAATGTTACCGCCGCACTTGTACTGGGACAAGTGCAAGGCTACTTTATTACAATAACGAAAATCAAAACTTAAGCAAAATGCTTTTTTTTTCAAAGCATAAAAATAGAACAAAACTAGCTAGAAAGCTGGATATTCCTCCTCACTTCTCACTGCTAGTCCCAACAGCCCCAACTTTGAAACCTGTTTCACTGAAAATCTGCTCCCCCGAAGGATCGTCGCAACCCAGAACACAAACATAAGCAAAAGCTGGTAATCCTAATAAACAAGGATAATATAAAAATAATAATAAGAAGAAAATAAATAAAATATCTATATGATGATAAGAAAGAAAAATACCATATACATATATATAATCTAAAATATTAGTTTCAATACTCAACATATCTATATATTCTCATTGGATCAAATATTATTCCTTATCCTTTTAAATTTATTTAGACCCGGGAAACCCCGCCAGTCTATTTAGTTTAGTGGGAAGAGAACCATGGTAGATCCGGGAAACCCTGCCAATCTACCCTGTGACCCGGGAAACCCTGCCAGTCACAAATCATCAAATATCAAATCGGCCATAAAACATTTCGTCCTAATATGCATACCTCTTCCCAAAGTTGCTACTAGTGTCCTGAGAAACCCTGCCAAACACCACTTTGAGAAGAACGGATATAATCAAGTTCACATCACATAATATATTGAGGCTTAAAGCCTAAGGGTTGTGTTCATCACTTTGGGGGTACCATCCCAAAGCTATCCTCCCACTGTTAAATTATTTTAAAAATACACTCATAATGAAATGATTTCTCAATAATATATATATGTATATATACACACACACAAAAGCATTTAAAAGTTTCAATAAAGGGTTTTGCAAAATAGTTAAACGCAAATCAAAAAGAAGAAATATATGTATACAAGGAGGTGAAGTGTTTTACATTCATAAAGTAATTCGAAAAAGGAAAACATATATATATACATATAAAAGTGCAGTATACATTTAAGAATTCTTTTTTTTTTCACAAAAATCGAGACTGACATGCCACAACTAAGTCCTATTGTTCTGGGGATTAGGATTACCTATCAAGATATAAAATTATGCTAAGACTCATGGGATTATGATTAGTAATATAAGATGTAGAGAAGAAGAAGAAGAAGCATAGGATATAAAATTACACTAAGACTTATGGAATTATGATTAGTAAAATAGGGTAGAGAAGAAGAAGATGATGATGATGATGAAGAAGAAGAAGCACGAGATGCAAGGTTGTTCTGGGAATTAGGATTACCTGGTCTCCGTGTTTGCCAACCTCCTAGAAGAATGAGAGTATAGCGGCAGAGAAAAGTATCGGGTGTTTTCTAGGTCTAGGCGGTCAGACCTAAATTTATAGTTAAATCTAGGGTTTTGGCTATGGGCTGGACCTTTTAATTATTAAATATATTTTGAATCCGATAATGAATTCAAAAAGATTGAAATTATAATCTGATATAACTAAATCCTAGGATCTTGGATCTAATCTTAACCAATTATAATCTTATATAACTAACTCCTAGGATCTTGGATCTAATCTTAACCAATTATAATCTTATATAACTAACTCCTAGAATCTAGGATCTAATCTTAACCAATCTAATAATACTATTAACAAAATAATATGATTACCACAAAAACAATACAACATTATTTATTATTATTATTATTATTACTATTACTACTACTACTTTTTTTTAAATTTCTACTATTAATCAATATTATTTAATTAGTATTATTTTAATCTATCATTAACATTACTATTTCTATTATTATTATTAATAAAAATCCGGGGTATTACATTCTACCCTCTTTAAAACAAGTTTCGTCCTTGAAACTGAAATAAAATTCAATAATAAAATCTGGGGTATTACACATCCCAAAACTATCCTCCCACTATTAAATTATTTTAAATACACTCACATGATAAATGGATTTTTCCATAGAATATATAAATAAATATATATATATATATATATATATATATATATATATATAAAAGCAATTATAAATTTCAATCACACAAAAATAGATTTCTCAAATTTACGAAAAACCAAACCGAGTATATATACTGCTATTTGTTAAATTATGAAAACCCAAGGTAAAATCATTTAAAAGAGAACATGTATATATTTTAACATATGTGCAGATTGAGCAAATTAAAAAGGGTATACACACACACACACACACACACACACACACACACACATACACACATGCATATATACATACATACATGCAAAAACTAAAGCACTCAAGGCAAACGATGTAAGGTATTATATATATTAATGAAGAATATATGTAATTTTCAATCACGAAAATCGAGGAGTTTTGCTTTCATAAAGTGATTCGGAAAAGGAATATATATATACACTGTAATACCCCGTAATAATAATAATAATAATAATAATAATAATGATAATGATAATGATAATGATAATGATAATGATAATGATGATAATAATAATAATAATAATAATAATAATATAGTAACAATGAAGATTTAGAATTTAATAATGTTTGTATTAATTTATAATTTATTAATTGGCAATAATTATAATAACAATAGAAATTTAGAATTTAATTGTATTGTTAATTTATTAATTGGAAATAGTTAAAGAGCCCAGCCCATAACCCTAAATTTTAATTATAAACTTAGTCTAGCCGTCTAAACCTAGCAACGCTCGATACTTTTCTTCTCTGCTCCCTTTTTTTCTCAAATCCTCCTACCGGACTCTCATCAAATTATTTTCTAGGAGGCTAGCAAAAGCGGAGACCAGGTAATCCTAATCCCCATGAGCTTTAGGTTAATTTGACAAATTGATAGGTAATTGTGTACCCTAGGCTATAGAAACCAATTGCTATTTGATTTCCGTATGTATAGAAATATATGTACATATAATTGTGTTATGGTTTGCCTCGACTTGCGTGTGTAAATCCCTGTGCATTTTTTTTCTCTCTTCATGAATTAAAATGGATTCAATGGCTAGCCTCGGTATGCGTGCTTGATCCATGTAATACACCTGTGCATCCTTTATTGATCAATTGAATAAATCAAAAGGCCTGTGCGTTTTTTTCTTTTTCTCCTTGTGAATTCAATGAAATTGAATTGCCTCGGTCTGCGTGCGTCCCTTTCCTTCTTTATGAATACATCCCTGTACTTTTTTTTCCTTCTTTATGTATTGTAGATTAGGTCAAAATTTCTTTATGTTTATATTTAATTAAAATAATATAAAAATATATAAAATACAAGTAAATAATAGAAATAATTTAGGAGTCTATTTTGTGTGTGTGTTTTAAATAACTTAATAGTGGGAGGATAGCTTGGGACGGTACCTCCCAAGTGATGAACACAACTTTTGTGCTTTATGCCACTGATGTGAAAATGATAGTATCCGTTCTTCCCAAAGTGGTGTCTGGCAGGTTTCCGGGACACTAGTAGCAACTTTGGGAAGAGGTGTGCACACTAGGAAGATATGATTATATGTTTATGGCCAATTGATGATTGTGACTGGCAGGTTTCCGGGTCACAGGGTAGACTGGCAGGTTTCCGGGTCTACCATGGTTCTCTTCCCACTAAACTAAATGAACTGGCAAGTTTCCGGGTCTAAATAAAATTTAATAAAAATTAATGAATGATATTTGATAGTGAAACTAATATTTTAGATTATATATATAAATATATATATTTTTCTTTTTATATCACGTGAATATTTTATTTATCATTATATTTATTATTGTTGTTGTTGTTATTTTTGTATTATCTTTGTTTATTAGGATTACCAGCTTTGGCTTATGTATGTGTTCATGGGCTGCGACGATCCTTTGGGGGAGTAGATTTTCGGTGAAACAGGTCTCAAAGCTGGGGCTGCTAGGGTTAGCAGTGAGAAGTGAGGAAGAATAATGAAAAGTTCTAGCTAGTTTTTCCTATTTTATTTTACGCTTTGGATAAGACATTTTTATTTAAGTTTTGATTTATATTAATGTAATAAGTAGCCTTGCACTTGTCCCAGTACAAGTGCGGCGGTAACACTTCCCCAAGTTGTTTATTTCGAAATTCAATAATTTTATTGGAATTTTATGCTATGAAAATTGTTAGAAATCAGGGGTGTTACAAAATGGTATCAGAGCCCTAGGTTTCGACTTGGTTTTGGTTTTGATACTAACTCAGGGATCAAGGATCCCAGAGGTTTTAAAAAAAATTAAAATTAAAATTAATATTAAATTAATAATAAAAATAAATGAATAAATAAATTTTAAATTTTAAATTTGAGAGATGGGTAGTGAAGGGTTATTCTTTTGTCTTTTAAATGATTTATTTCTTTAAAATTCTGATAATTGTATATTTAAAATTATTTTGTGACTTGTTATGTGATTATTATTAACATGTGATTTCTTTTTTTATTTCAGTTTCGAGGACGAAACTTATTTTAAGGAGAGTAGAATGTAATACCCCGGATTAATAATAATAATAATAATAATAATAATAATAATAATAATAATAATAATAATAATAATAATAATGATAATGATAATGATAATAATAATAATAATAATATAGTAACAATGAAGATTTAGAATTTAATAATGTTTGTATTAATTTATAATTTATTAATTGGCAATAATTATAATAACAATAGAAATTTAGAATTTAATTGTATTGTTAATTTATTAATTGGAAATAGTTAAACAGCCCAACCCATAACCCTAAATTTTAATTATAAACTTAGTCTAACCGTCTAAACCTAGCAACGCTTGATATTTTTCTTCTCTGCTCCCTTTTCTTCTCAAATCCTCCTACCGGACTCTCATCAAATTATTTTCTAGGAAGCTAGCAAAAGCGGAGACCAGGTAATCCTAATCCCCATGAGCTTTAGGTTAATTTGATATATTGATAGGTAATTGTGTACCCTAGGCTATAGAAACCAATTGCTATTTGATTTCCGTATGTATATAAATATATGTATATATAATTGTGTTATGGTTTGCCTCGACTTGCGTGTGTAAATCCCTGTGCGTTTTTTTTCTCTCTTCATGAATTAAAATGGATTCAATGGCTAGCTTCGGTATGTGTGCTTGATCCATGTAATACCCATGTGCATCCTTTATTGATCAATTGAATAAATCAAAAGGCCTGTGCGTTTTTTTTCTTTGTCTCCTTCCGAATTCAATGAAATTGAATTGCCTCGGTCTGCGTGCATCCCTTTCCTTCTTTATGCATACATCCCTGTACTTTTTTTTTCTTTTCTTCTTTATGTATTGTAGATTAGGTCAAAATTTCTTTATGTTTATATTTAATTAAAATAATATAAAAATATATAAAATACAAGTAAATAATAGAAATAATTTAGGAGTCTATTTTGTGTGTGTTTTAAATAACTTAATAGTGGGAGGATAGTTTGGGACGGTACCTCCCAAGTGATGAACACAACTTTTGCGCTTTATGCCACTGATGTGAAAATGATAGTATCCGTTCTTCCCAAAGTGGTGTCTGGTAGGTTTCTGGGACACTAGTAGCAACCTTGGGAAGAGGTGTGCACACTAGGAAGATATGATTATATGTTTATGGCCAATTGATGATTGTGACTGGCAAGTTTCCGGGTCACAGGGTAGACTGGCAGGTTTCCGGGTCTACCATGGTTCTCTTTCCACTAAACTAAATGGACTGGCAGGTTTCCGGGTCCAAATAAAATTTAACAAAAATTAATGAATGATATTTGATAGTGAAACTAATATTTTAGATTATATATATAAATATATATATTTTTCTTTTTATATTATGTGAATATTTTATTTATCATTATATTTATTATTGTTGTTGTTGTTATTTTTGTATTATCTTTGTTTATTAGGATTACCAGCTTTTGCTGATGTATGTGTTCATGGGCTGCGACGATCCTTCGGGGGAGCAGATTTTCAGTGAAACAAGTCTCAAAGCTGGGGCTGCTGGGGCTAGCAGTGAGAAGTGAGAAAGAATAATGAAAAGTTCTAGCTAGTTTTTCCTATTTTATTTTACGCTTTGGATAAGACATTTTTATTTAAGTTTTGATTTATATTAATGTAATAAGTAGCCTTGCACTTGTCCCAGTACAAGTGCGGCTGTAACACTTCCCCAAGTTGTTTATTTCGAAATTCAATAATTTTATTGGAATTTTATGCTATGAAAATTGTTAGAAATTGGGGGTGTTACATATACATATAAAAATGCAGTGATACATTTAAGAGTTTTTCACAAAAGTCGAGACCAACATGCAATAACTAACTCCTATTGTTCTTGGGATTAGGATTACCTATTCAGATATAAAATTACGCTAAGACTCATGGGATTATGATTAGTAAAATAAGATGTAGAGAAGAAGAAGAAGAAGAAGAAGATGCAAGATTGTTCTGAGGATTAAGATTACCTGGTCTCCATTTTTGCTAACCTCTTAGAAAAATAATTGACTCAGAGTAAGAATAGAAGAAGTAGCAGAAGAGAATAGTTGAAGAGAGAAGATGAATATTCAGGGTTAGGCTGGACCTCTACTTATAATTTAAAATTAGGGTTTAGCTTTGGACTCTTTTACTCTTGTCAACTCATTAATAGTGTGTATTAAATTAAATCAATCAAATATGATGTGAATTTAATGTGATAGGGTATATTAAATTCAATCAATCAATCATGATGTGAATTTAATATGACAGGGTATATTAAATTCAATCAATCAATTATGATGTGAATTTAATATGATTTGGCTGACAAGTAATGGAATTATTACCTAAAATTTATTTCTTAGTGCACAAGCTGAAAATTCCTAAGGCAATTAAGACTAGGAGTATTTAGCCCACAAAAAAATAATAAAATAAAATGGGCTATTACTATTAATAAAAATATGGGATATTACACTAATGAACAAAGATAATATAGAAAATAATAATAATAATAATAAATATAATGATAAATAAAATATTCACATGATAAAAAAAACAATATATATATATATATATATATATATATATATATATATATATATAAAATCTAAAAACTTAGTTTCAATATCAAATATCATTCATTAATTTTTTTATTAATTTCATTTGGACCCGGAAACCTGCCAGTCCATTTAGTTTAGTGGGAAGAGAACCATGGTAGACCCGGAAACCTGTCAGTCTACCCTATGACCCGGAAACCTGTCAGTCACAATCATCAATTGGCCATAAACATATCAACATATCTTCCTAGTGTGCACACCTCTTCCCAAAGTTGATACTAGTGTCCCGGAAACCTACCAGTCACCAATTTGGGAAGAACGGATACTATCATTTTCACATCAAATAAATATCGAGGGCATAAAGCCCATAAGTTGTGTTCATCACCATGGGAGGTACCCTCCCAAAGCTATCCTCCCACTGTTAAGTTATTTAAAATACACACAAATTAAACTCCTAAATTATTTATATTATTTACTTATCTTTTATATATTTTTATACTATTTTAATTAAATATAGATATGGGGATATTTTGACCTAAAATCTGTTGGTATCTTATCTTATAACGCAGGTGATATTATATTTTTTTAAAAAAAAAGAAAAATCAAATAGTAAAAGAAAAATAACATGGACAGATATGTACAGACATTTTTAATCGATTCCTAATTCAAAAAAAAAAACGCACAGGGATCAGGTGTATGGAATTCACACACGAGAACTGAGGCGAAGTAATGGTTTTTTTTCAATCACAAAATGAACAGGAGACGCACAGGAAAAATTGGATGCAATCATATATACAACATTTAAGCACGTTGACCAAGGCAATTCAATTACATTCAATTCGTAAGGAAAAATGCACAGGCATGTGTATGTCAAGCACGCAAACCGAGAAGAAGAAATCTATACATATTCGATTCAATCATCCAAATTGAAACCCATGGCTATGCAACAGAAGGCATCTTATGTTTAATATTAAACCACTTTGCAAAAGGTTTGTACAGGTATTCTAGGAATTAGGTCTACCTATCAAAATTTACATAAAGCTAACCTAAGACTCATGGAAATTAGGATTACCTGGTTTCCGTGTTGCTAATCTCCTAAGAGAACAATTGAGAAAGTGCGGAATAAGGGTGTAGTAGCGGAGGAAAATTTAGCGGCCAAGAAAATGTCGAGCGTTTTCTAGGTTTAAGCGGTCAGACCTAAGTTTAAGCGGCCAGACTTATAAATGCTTTCATATATATATATACATATATATTCACAGAATTTTTGTGACGTATTCTCTTTGTCACAAGCATATGTATTTTTTAAAAAAAGTTATTATCACAAACCCAAGTTATTAACTTAGATAAGTATAAATTAAGATTATTCTTTTTGAATATTATGGAACTATGTATGTATGTATGTATGTGTGTGTGTGTGTGTATATATATATATATTATTGAGAAATCAATTTATTATGTGAGTGTATTTAAAATACTTTAAATCGTGAGAGGATAGCTTTAGGATGGTACCTCCTAAAGTGATGAACACAACCCTTAGGCTTTATGCCTCGATATATTATTTGATGTGAACTTGATTATATCTGTTCTTCCCAAAGTGGTGTCTGGCAGGTTTCCGGGACACTAGTAGCAACTTTGGAAAGAGGTGTGCACATTAGGACGAATTGTTTTATTGTGATATGGCCAAATTGATGATTTGTGATTGGCAGGTTTCCGGGTCACAGGGTAGACTGGCAGGTTTCCGGGTCTACCATGGTTCTCTTCCCACTAAACTAAATGGACTAGCAGGTTTCCGGGTCCAAATTAAATTAATAAAAATAATGAATGATATTTGATTCGATGAGAATATATAGATATGATGAGTATTGAAATTGATATTTTAAATTATATATATGTATATGGTATTTTTCTTTCTTATCATCATGTGAATATTTTATTTTATTACTATTATTATTATTATTATTATTATTATTATTATTATTATTATTATTTTCTATGTTTATTAGGATTACCAGCTTTTGCTTATGTTTGTGTTCTAGGCTGTGATGATCCTTCGGGGGAGCAGATTTTCAGTAAATAACCCTTAGGCTTTTGCTTATTGTTATGTTGAGGAAGAACAATGAGCAAATCTAGCTAGTTTCTCTTATTTTATTTTACGCTTTGAATAAGACATTTTTATTTAAGTTTGGATTTAAGCTAATGTAATAAAGTAGCCTTGCACTTGTCTCAGTACAAGTGCGGCGGTAACACTTCCTAAATTTGGTTATTTTGAATTTCAGTAATTATTTATATAAATTATTGCAATTTTATGTTATTATAATTGTTAGAAATTTGGGGGTGTTATAAAGCCTAAGGGTTGTGTTTATCACTTTAGGAGGTACCATCCCAAAGTTATCCTCCCACGATTAAGTTATTTTAAATACACTCACATGATAAATGGATTTCTCAATAAATATATATATATATATATATATATATATATATATATATATATATGAAAGCATTTATAAATTTCAATCACACAAAATAGATTTCTCAAATTTACGAAAACCAAACCGAGTATATATACTTCTATTTGTTAAATTATGAAAACCCAAGGTAAAACCATTTAAAAAGAACATGTATATATTTTAACATAGGTGCAGATTGGACAAATTAAAAGGGGTATATATATACACAGACATGCATATATACATACTTACATGCAAAAGATGAAGCACCCAAGGCAAAAGATGTAAGGTATTATATATATTAATGAATAATATATGTAAGTTTCAATCATGAAAACCGAGGCACCCAAAGTGTACATGTATATTCAATGATAAAGGGTTTTAAAAAAGTTAAATGCAAATCAAGAAGGAGAATATATGTATACAAGAAGGTAAGAAGTTTTGCTTTCATAAAGTGATTCACACTAACCGAAAAGGAAAACATATATATACATATACAAATGTAGCGATAAATTTAAGGGTTTTTCACAAAGATCGAGATTGACATGCAACAATTAACTCCTATAGTTTTAGGGATTAGGATTACATATAATATATTTTATATATAACAACCCTATCAAAACTTATATAAAACTAACCTAAGCCTCATGGGAATTAAGATTAGCAAAATAGGATGTAGAGAAAAAGAAGAAGCACGAGATGTAAGGTTGTTCTGAGGATTAGGATTACCTGGTCTCCGTTTTGCTAGCCTCTTAGAAGAATAGAGAAAGAATAGAAGAAATAGTAGAAGAGAATAGTAGAAGAGAAGATGAATATTCAGGGTTAGGCTAGACCTCTATTTATAACTTAATATTAGGGTTTAGCTTTGGGCTCTTTTACTCTTGTCAAGTCATTAATAGGGTATATTAAATTAAATCAATCAACCATGATGTGAATTTAATATGACTTGATTGACAAGTAACGGAATTATTACCTAAAACCTATTTCTTAGTGCACAAGCTGAAAATTCCTAAGGCAATTAGAACTAGGAGTATTTGGTCCACCAAGGCCATTAAAAAAATAAAATAAATGGGTTATTACTATTAATAAAAATCTGGGGTATTACACATACTCTATTCCATTACTTAAATTCAATCTCACTGTGCACACATCCACCCCTCTGGCGAAAGGCCATGTATGTGTAGCACAGTGGGCTACAACTACTCAATGTTATCTTCCTCATAGATAGCGGTAGGTAACCTTCTCCTGGGTGTAGCAGCAATATACATCCTTGAGGAGTCATTAGATCCAACATAAACCAATCACTAGCCCCGGAGGATAAACATACGTGTTCTACACTAGAACATAACCAATTCAATTCATACTTGTACATATATGTTTGAAACACTTGTATTGTAATCAACACAACATACCATTGTTGTGTTGGCGAACACCAACAACACGCATATATATATTGTAACACCCCCAATTTCTAACAGCTATAATAACAAAAATTTAAATAATTTTTTTATAAGTAAACTAATGAATTTCGAAATAACAGTCTTGGGGAGTGCTACCGCCGCGCTTGTATTGGACAAGCGCAAGGCTACTTATTACATTAATACCAATTAAAACTTAAATGGAGATGTCTTATCCAAATAATAAAGTAAATAAATAAATTAAAAAAAAACTAGCTAGAGCTTTCTATTAATCTTCCTCACTTATCACTGCTAGCCCCAGCGGCCCCAGCTTGAGACCTGTTTCAATGAAAATCTGCTCCCCCGAAGGATCGTCGCAGCCCATGAACACACACATACATCAGCAAAAGCTGGTAATCCTAATAGTTAAAAATAACACAAAATAATAACAATAGTAACCAATAAACAAATAAATAGTTAAGTTAATTACATATGATAGGGAAAATACCTTATATATATTTATAATCCACAAAATCAGTTTCTCATATTTATCATAGCTATACATTATCATTGACTCAGATATTATTAATTATCATCTTTTAAAATTTCTTTAGACCCGGGAAGCCCTGCCAGTCTATTTAGTTTAGTGGGAAGAGAACCATGGTAAACCCGGGAAACCCTGCCAGTTTACCCTGTGACCCGGGAAACCCTGCCAGTCACAATCAATCAAATTGGCCATCAAGTATATCAAGTATTTCTTCCAAGTGTGCACACCTCTTCCCAAAGTTGCTACTAGTGTCCCGGGAAACCCTGCCAGACACCACTTTGGGAAGAACGGATATCATAATTTTCTCATCACATAATATTTCGAGGCATAAAGCCTAAGGGTTGTGTTCATCACTTTGGGGGTACCATCCCAAAGTTATCCTCCCACTGTTAAATGTTTTAGACACACACAAAACAACCTCCTAAATTATCTCTATTATTTAATTATCTTATATACATATTTTTATATTATTATTTTAATTAAATATAAATATAAAAATATTTTGACCTAAAATCTGTTCATGACTTATCCTATTGCGTAGGAGGTATTATATAAAGAAAAAGAAAATCCAATAGTAAAAGAAGATAACAATGACAGAACATGCATTTTAATCAATTTCTTTCTTTTTTTTAAAAAAAAAAAACGCCCAAATGCGAACCAGTAAAACGAACAAACGCAACCGAAAAGAACAAGGCGCACAGGAATATATATATTTGATTGCAATAAGAATGAAGGAACACGTACAAGGGTTATATATATTCGATTGCATAAGAATGAAGGGACACGTACAGAGGTTAGGAATTGTCTCACGCAAACCGATACAAGCAAATTGTGTTTATTCATTACAGAGAATGATGCACAGGAACTAAACTATCATGTAATTATATTTCTTTCTATCCTCGCACGCACGCCGAGACTATGAATTTGGAACAAAAAAAACGTACAGGAGCTTGTTTGTATAATTCACCCATAATAATTGTGAAAAAAAACTCACAGCAACTAAAAAACGCACAGCAAGAAAAATTGGATTCAATGTTAATTGTGAAATTGAAGCATGTAAACCTAGGCATAATAATTCCATACATATATACAACTATCTCTATATCTAATCTCATGGGATTAGGATTAGAAAATTTACATAAATCTAACCTACTCATGGGGATTAGGATTACCTGGCCTCCGTTCTTGCTAGCAACCTAATTTTGATTTGATGCACAGCAAGAGGGTTTGAGAAGAAAACAACGGAGGAGGAAAAGTATCGCGTGTTTTTAGGTTTTTGACGGCTAGACCTAAATTTATAATTAAAACTTAGGGTTTTAGTTATGGGCTGGGCCCTTTAATTATTCCCAATTAATAAATTAACAACACAAACACTATAGATTTCTAGATTCTAATATATTATTATTATTATTATTATTATTATTATTATTTTAATATATTATTAATTCTATTATTAATCAGGAGTACTACAAATATAAAATAAACAGATATATATTCTATATAATAAATAGAATATATAATAAGATTTTCTAATATAAATAAAAATATATAATATGAAATAATAATATAATTAATATATTCCTATTACAATTTATCACGATACAATATATATATATATATATATATATATATATATATATAATATTTCAATTACATTTTATATTTCTATTTATTCTAGCTAAAATTTAGGATCATAGCTAATATATAGGATCACTAATATCACTACCCAACAGTAAGGTAAATTAAAATGACTCAATTATATATTTAATATAAATAGAAATGGATTATATTATATAATCTAATTAATATATTCCCAATTAATAAATTCTTAAACCATACAATAAATTCTAAACTTTTATTATTACTATAATTATTTCCAAATAATAAATTATAGAATAATATAAACATTATTAAATTCTAAATATTTATTTACTATATTGTTATTATTATTAAATTTCCTTATTACTTTATTTTTTTTATTAGTAGTATCATTATCATTATCATTATTATTGATAAAAATCTGGGGTATTACATATATACACACAACACACACTGTAACACCCCAAATTTCTAACAATTATAATGACATAAAATTTCAATGATTTTTATAAATAATTACTGAAATTTGAAATAACCAAATTTGAGAAGTGTTACTGCCGCACTTGTACTGGGACAAGTGCAAGGCTACCTTATTACATTAACTTAAATAAAAATGTCTTATTTAGAGCGCATAATAATTTTTTTAAAAAAAAAAAACTAGCAAGAATTGCTCATTGTTCTTCCTCATTTCTCACTACTAGCCCCAACTTTGAAACCTGTTTCACTAAAAATCTGCTCCCCTAAAGGATCGTCGCAGCCCATGAACACAAACATCAGCAAAGCTGGTAATCCTAACTAAAACACAATTTATATAGCTCAAATATATTAATCAAATCAAATATATAATCACATAGTAATTGAATCAACTATCAATTCCAATATTCATCATATATACATATACATACATATATTCACACCAAATCAAATATTATTCATTATCTTTTTTAAAAAAATTTATTTAGACCCGGAAACCTGCCAATCTATTTAGTGGGAAGAGAACTATGGTAGACCCGGAAACCTATCAATCTACCCTGTGACCGAGAAACCTGCTTGTCACAAATCATCAAATTGGTCATAAAACATATCTTCCTAATATGCACACCTCTTTCCAAAGTTGCTACTAGTGTCCGGAAACCTGCCAGACACCACTTTGGGAAGAACGGATACTATCTTTTCACATTGGTGGCATAAAGCTCAAGAGTTGTGTTCATCACTTTAGGAGATACCATCCCAAGCTATCCTCCCACTATTAATTCATTACGATCACACACAATCAGGAAATTCAATCTTGTCACAATTATCAATTTCTTCATTGAATATATTAGTTGCTCAAGGGCATCATGACTTTCCAAACTATTCAAGAGTATAATAATTCAAATATTCGATATAAGATCCAACTCATATTATAACTCAAATATCTATCTAAGTAAAGTCTAATTATTTCAAAATACACCCATAATAAAATGGATTCCTCAATATATATATATATATATATATATATATATATATATATATATATTAATGGAAGGCATTTATAGGTTTCAATAAAAGGGGGGGGGGGGGAAAGGCAAAAGGAGTAGATATATTATGTATAATAATGAAAGGATATAAATATTTGTGTTTCAATCTCAAAAGCTGAGGCATTCAAAGCCAAAAAAACATACAGGTAAATATGGCATGCAAAAGTTAATGGCTTGCAAAAAGCTAATTGCGTAAGCTGAGAAGAAGAATTATGTATAAATACAAGAAGGTGTTTTGTTCTCTCAAGGTTTAGGAATTAGGATTATATATAATATAATTTACATATAACAATCACATATGATATATTTAGGACCATAATTACTTATCAAGATTCATATGAAATTAACCTAAGACTCATGGGATTAGGATTACATATAATATATTTCATATATAACAAACACATAAGATATATTTAGGATCATAATTACTTATCAAGATTCATATGAAATTAACCTAAGACTCATGGGATTAGAATTACCTAGTCTCCGTTTTGCTAGCCTCTTAGAAGAACAATTGACATTGAGAAAGAATAGAGGAAGTAGTACAGGAGAATAGGAGAAGAGAATGAGAATATTCAGGGTTAGGCTAGACTTCTATTTATAACTTAGAATTAGGGTTTAGCTTTGGGATCTTTTACTCTTGTCAACTCATTAATAGGGTATATTAAATTAAATCAATCAACCATGATGTGAATTTAATATGACTTGGTTGACAAGTAACATAATTATTACCTAAAACAACCATGGTGTGAATTTAATGTGACTTGGTTGACAAGTAGACTTATTACCTAAAACCTCTTTCTTAGTGCATAAGCTGAAATTCCTAAGGCAATTAGGACTAGGAGTTTTTGGCCCACCAAGGTTATATAAAATAAAATAAAAGGGTTATTTCTATTAATAAAAATATGAGTTATTACATTTTACCCTCCTTAAAATAAGTTTCATCCTCAAAATTGAAATAAAATTCACATGTTAATAATAATCATACAGCAAGTCACAAAATAATTTTAAATATACAATTATAAAAATTTCAAAGAAATAAATCATTTAATATGGTCAGTACTCTCAGCTTTCTTCTTTTGCCATTTCTTCATGGAACTCTTCATAGAGCATATCTCAATTGAATGATGGGGTGTGAAAGCACTATTCCTCAATTTGATGGTTTCTCCTTGTACTACGTTAAGGAAAGTTCTTGCACAGACTGAATTCTCCTGCCACAATTGTAAAGCTTTCTTCCAAGAGAGAATTATTAGTCCAATATCGAAATATTCCTTTCCATATGATATTTTTAAATTAAGAAAATGAAAGGAAAATATGATATTAACTTATCATCAAAACTAATAAAATATAGTGAATGTAGATGAGTATGCTAAAAAAGGTTTTTCTTCAAATAGAGAAGATGAACTTTTAAGATATCAAACACATGTGAAAGTAAAGCTCCCCCTTAATGAATGCATATGAAGCTTTTTCAAAGTCTTGAATAAATTAAGATAAGGATCAGGGGGAAAAAAACTTTGGCATTTACAGAACCTAACGTCAATTTTGAATTAATTCAAGATAAAGCACAAGGGAAGAATCTCTGGTAAAGCAACGCCCTTAAAAAAAATGGGATAAGGGTTTTAAATGCCATGGAAGTTTTCGCTCAGGAGCATTGGTAAGACAGAAGTTTTTTCTAGACCAAAAATGCCACGGAAGTTCACAGTAAGTATCAATTTTACCCCGGAAGTATCATTTTTGCCACGGAAGTTTTCACTGAGGAGCAATTTTGCCCCGGAAGTTTTCACTAAGGAGCAATTTTGCCCCAAAAGCTTACAAAACATGGCAATTTTTCCCTTATGTCCCCAAATATTAAATTTGACTACTAAATCAGTCAAAAACCACACATGTCATGCCTTGAAAAGGTCGAACTTGGAGTCAGAGAAGGAGATCCTTTAGATGTTGATCTCAAGGCGGCCAGAATTTGTGAAGCCGAACTGGTCAAAGGGGCTGAAAGGTTTGTCACAAAACACAAATGAAATGCAAAACAAGAAATGAATTGTTCTAAAAATTGGTTCAGTAAGACAAATCAATAGTGATAATATTTACATTTGTATAAAATGATCATTTGCTTAGATCATAAGTGATGCTTCCTTTGAGTTCTGTGACAGTCGACCTTTTAGTCCCTTTAACTAGTTCGGCTTCACAAATTCTGGCCGCCTTGAGCTCAACATCTCAAGGATCTTCTTCTCTGGCTCCAAGTTTGACCTTTTCAAGGTATAACATGTGTGGTCTTTGACTAATTTAATAGTCAAATTTAATATTTGGGGATAGAAGGGCAAAATTGCTCCTTAGTAAAAACTTCCGGGGCAAAATTGCTCCTCAGCGAAAACTTCCGTGGCATTTTTTGTCCAAAAAAAACTTCCGTCTTACCAGTGCTCCCGAACGAAAACTTCCATGGCATTTAAGACCCTTATCCCAAAAAAAAATAGTACAATAATCCCTTATTAAATGATGCTCAGTATGTTATGAATATTGTAAAAGATCTAAGCAGAACTGAATGCACTGAATGAATAAAGGACGCACAGCACTTAATGAATAAATTCATTGTAAAAAGAAATAGTAGAACAAAGCATCAATTAAAACTCCAGGGCCCACATTATTGATTAAATAAATGATGTAATTCTGCATTAAATCAGAGAGGCAGCGTCTAAAAAATTGATTTAATTAAATGAATAAAGCAGCTCATAGTACAATACAAGGGAGTAGCACGAAATAGATTAAAATTGATGCAAAAACATAGATTCATTCAACTCGATATGCCTTCGTGAATAAAAATACCCAATGATTCTCGAGAATTCCCATGTTGATTCTCGAGAATCCTAAGTGAAATATCTTCCAGACTTCTCCAATTCTCAAGAATGCAGTGATGGTTCTCGAGAATGCGTAGATTAAGGATGGTTTCTGGCTCGCCAATTCTTGAGAATCGTTAGTGATACTCGAGAATTTCCTCTCAAAATGTTTGCTTAGACTTGACAGTTCTTGAGAATCCCTTGATGATTCTCGAGAATCCTCATTTAAAAGAGCTTGTCCATGAGTCTGTATTCGACAATTCTCAAGAATTCCTTTGTGATTCTCAAGAATGATGAGTTCATTTTTCACAATGAATTCCTGAGACACTTAGAAAACTTATTAAATTCAGATATTTCGAGAGAGTTCATTGTCAATTCTCGAGAATGCTTTAGAAATTGCAATGAATTGAGGGAATATGATACATCAATTCTTGAGAATGATAAAATCATTCTTGAGAATTATCATACTCTGTAAGTCTCTGTTTTCTAATCACAAAACAGGGGAACCTGCAAAACATGAATATATGTTCTTTGGTACCCTATGTTTCTTGGGTCCACATAAGATTAGAAATGGCAACTCTTAAGCTCGCTCTTACATAATTGAAACATATTATACTTTGAGCAAAGAGAATTAAATCATGAATGATGATATCCAATTAGTTTATGTCACTTAGCATACAGGTCAACAAATAAATGATACCAAGAAAATTATATCTCAATGACAATTTATAAATACACTTACGTAGAAAAGTATGTCATTGGTATGAATCTCACAAAATCTACAGATGAGATTAAATTTTCAAAAAAATGATAATGAAACATCTAAATTGTTTCGAAACTTAAATGTTCTTTCAAACCATTATTATGAAATTGAGATTTTTGAGAGTAGATAAATCCATTTTTGAAATATGTTCAAAATCCATGCTTAAGCCCAAAATGGAGGGAGTTAACATGGTAATGAATATATCAAAATGCTACAAGATTTGGGGAACACATGGAACATTGAAATTTACATGTTGAAGAATTTTCCCAAAGGCAAAAGTCATAAGGGAAATTAATTAGCCAAAAAGACTAAGTAAGATAAGAATATATGCGCACAATGACTTTGCTATTTACCAAGAGATAATTTTGCCTTTTAGAATTGAGTCTTGAAATGTATAAACATTCAAGGCAAAAATTTGAATACATGGTTATGGTTACTCAAAATTTGGATGAAGACAAAAATGATGTGTTTGAGTAACAAAATGAGTACTAGGATTCATAGATGATGAAACACAGCTCATTTGTCCTGTAATATTGTAACATTCCAGGCGCCCGCTTGTGGATATTGTCCGCTTTGGCACACACAAGATGAAGTCTAACCCGGGACATGCAAGCTCAAGACGGCCCGCAGGCTTTTATACTTTCTTATCAAATTTCAAGTTTTAAAATATGAAGTCCCACATCAATTGGGAAGGCGAACAAAGCATGCCTTATAAGGATGCGGAGACCTTTCCCTTGTGGACGCGTTTTGATGGGCTAGGCCCAGTCAGAAACAAAACTGTGAGGCCTTGTGTGTGCCAAAGCAGACAATATCCACAAGCGGGCGCTTGGAATGTTACAAATACCCCAGATTTTTAAGAAGAAGAAGAAGAAGAAGAAGAATAATAATAATAATAGAAATAGTAATGATAATGATAGATTAAAATAATACTAATAAAAGTTGCTACTAGTGTCCTGGAAACCTGCCAGACACCACTTTGGGAAGAACGGATATAATCAAGTTCACATCAAATAATATATCGAGGCATAAAGCCTAAGGGTTGTGTTCATCACTTTAGGAGGTACTATCCCAAAGCTATCCTCCCACGATTTAAATTATTTTAATTACACTTACATAATAAATGGATTTTCTCAATAAATAAATAGACATAAATATATATATATACACATAGTTCCATAATATTCAAAAAGAAGAATCTTAATTTATACTTATCTGAGTTAATAACTTGGGTTTGTGATAATATAAAAAAAATACATATGCTTGTGACAAAGAGGATACGTCACAAAAATTCTGTGAATATATATATATACATACGTATATATGAAAGCATTTATAAGTTTCAATCACAAAAACTGAAGCAACCAAAACAACCATATACAGATATATTTATGCAATGATAAAAGGGTTTTTACAAAAATTTTCATCACACAATCAAGAAGGGAAAATTTGTGTAATTTGTAGAAAACAATTTTCTCACAAAGAAAGACAAATGCAAAATCAATGGTACCGAATGGAAATCACAAGGAGGAACGAGATAACAGTTTAGATTAGAGAATTGGCATATAATAATTGATTCCTATTGACCTAGCAATTATGATTATATATAATATATTTCATATATAACAACTCTATCAAAACTTATATAAAACTAATCTAGGACTCATGGGAATTAGGATTAGCAAAATAGGATGTAGAGAAGAAGAAGAAGCACGAGATGCAAGGTTGTTCTGGGGATTAGGATTACCTATCCAGATATAAAATTACGCTATGACTCATCGGATTATGATTAGTAAAATAGGATGTAGAGAAGAAGAAGAAGCACGAGATGCAAGGTTGTTCTGGGGATTAGGATTACCTGATCTCCGTTTTTGCTAACCTCTTAGAAAATAATTGACTCAGAGTAAGAAGTAGTAGAAGAGAATAGTAGAAGAGAAGATGAATATTTAGGGTTAGGCTAGACCTCTATTTATAACTTAGAATTAGGGTTTAGCTTTCTCTCTTTTACTATTGTCAACTCATTAATAGGGTATATTAAATAAAAAAAATCAATCGACCATGATATGAATTTAATATCATTAATAGGGTATATTAAATTAAAAATCAATTAGCCATGATGTGAATTTAATATCATTAATAGGGTATATTAAAATTAAAAATCAATCAGTCATGGTGTGAATTCAATGTGATAGGGTATATCACATTAATTCAATCAATCATGATATGAATTAACGTGACTTCGTTGGCGGTAGTGGACTTATTACCTAAAAACAATCATGGTCATCAATCAATCATAGCGGGAATTTAATGTGATAGGGTATATCACATTAATTCAATCAATTATGATTTGAATTAATGTGACTTGGTTTTTCTTAGTGTACAAGCAGAAAATTCCTAAGGCAATTAAAACTTGGAATATTTGGCCCACCAAGGCTATCTAAAATAAAATAAATGGGTTATTACCATTAATAAAAATCTGGGGTATTACATTATTATTATTATTATTATTATTATATTATATTATATTATATTTGTCTATTAGGATTACTAGCAATTGCTAATGTTTGTGTTCATGGGCTGCGATGATCCTTCGGGGGAGCAGAATTTTAGTGAAACAGGTGCCAAGGGATGGGACTAGCAGTGGGAAGTGAGGAAGCACAATCAGCTGATTTTGTTTACTTTATTTTATTTTGTTCTATTTAAAAACACATTTTGCTTATGTTTGGTTTTACGTTATTGTAATAAGTAGCCTTACACTTGTCCCCGTACAAGTGCGGCGGTAACACTCCCCAAGGTTGTTTGTTTCGAATTTTAGTAATTCATTTATGAAAATCATTTAAATTTTAAGTTATTATAACTGTTAGAAATTGGGGGTGTTACAAAATAGTATCAGAGCCCTAGGTTTCGACTTAGGTTTGCTTTTGATACTAACTCAAGGGATCAAAGATCCCAGAACTAAGTAAATAAATGAGTAAAATAGTAATAATAGTAATAATTAAAACGTGAGAGATGGGTAGTGAAGGGTTATTTCCTTGTCTTTTAGAAATGATTTATTTCTTTGAAATTCTAATAATTGTATATTTAAAATTATTTTGTGATTTGTTATGTGATTATTACTGGCTTGTGAATTTTATTTAGAAAGAGATGTTAGAGGGGTAATTAGAATTTATTTTGTGAATTATTTCCTAATTTTAAATACAAAATATTGATTTGTCGTTTGAATTTATATTGATTTATCGTTTGAATCTATATTGCATTATCTGATGATTGATTTATGCTATAAATATATGTGATGAGAAAAGTGATAGTTAATGTTGATAATTGTATGTTCAAAATTATTTGAAAAAGGTACGCAATTAAGTTTCGGGGACGAAACTTATGTTAAGGAGGGAAGAATATAATACCTGAGATTTTATTATTGAATTTTATTTCAGTTTCGAGGATGAAACTTGTTTTAAGGAGGGTAAAATGTAATACCCCAGAATAATAATAATAATAATAATAATAATAACAACAAAAATAATGTAGTAAATAAAGATTTAGAATTTAATAATGTTTGTATTATTTTATAATTTATTAATTGGAAATAATTATAGTGATAATAAAAAATTTAGAATTTAATTGTATTGTTTTATAATTTATTAACATTGGAAATAGTTTAAAAAAAAACTCAACCCATAGCTAAACCCTAAATTTTAATTATAAACTTAGGTTTAGCCGTCTAAACCTAGCAACACTCGATAGTTTTTTTCTCCGCTACTTTTCTTCTCAAATCCTCCTTCCGGACTCTCATCAAATTATTTTCTAAGAGGCTAGCAAAAATAGAGATCAGGTAATTCTAATCCTCATGAGTCTTAGGTTAGATTTATGAAAACTTTGATAGGTAATTCTAATCCTCATGAGTCTTAAGTTAGATTTATGAAAACTTTAATAGGTAATTCTAATCTTCATGAGCCTTAGACTAGATTTATGAAAACTTTAATAGGTAATCCTAATCCACATGAGTCTTAGGTCAGTTTTATGTAAATTTTGATAGGTAATCCTAATTCCTAGAACAATAAGAATTAACATAGAATACGTGTACAAATACATTTTCCTTCTCTTTGATTTGTGTGAGTAGCCTTTTGCAAAGTGGTTTAATATTGAATATAAGATGCCTTGCGTTGCACTGCCTGGGTTTTCGATTTAGGTGAATGAATTGAATATATATAGGTTTCTTCTTCTCGGCTTGCGTGCTTGAACCTATGTAATATGGTGTGCGTTTTTCTTGATGGATTGAACACAATTCTTGCCTCACCTGCGTGCTTCAATTCCATGAATATGCCTATGCGTTTTTTTTTTTTTTGTGTTTGTAATTGAAAACCATTGCTCGCCTTTGAATATAAATATAAACATATAAATATGTGTGTATATATATATATTAAATACATTTACTCTTTAAATGTGTTGAAGTTAATAATCTCAGTTTTCTTTCTCTGCGACCGTTGCTAATCTCCACAATAAGAGGGATTAAGTTATTTAGTTCTTTTAAATGTTTATTGTGTGCTGATTTTTTTTTAATAATATTATAAGCATGTGGTTAGCTATTTTTTGGGAGGAGTGGAGTCATTTTAATTTACCTTACCGAGTCTGTTGGGCAGTGATATTAGTTATCCTAGATATTAGCTATGATCCAAGATTTTAGTTAGAATAAATAAAAATATAAAATGTAATTAAAAATTATATTGTATTGTAATAAATTTTAATAGAAATATATTAATTATATTATTATTAATTAGATTATATAATATAATCTATTTTTATTTTTATTAATTATATTAATATTTCATATTATACATATTTTTTTATATTAGAAAATCTTATTATATATTCTATTTATTCTATAGAATATATATCCGTTTATTTTATATTTTATATATTTATCCTTTCTATGCTAACTATGTTAAAAGAATCGTGCTATCACAATGTAATGGTTATATATTATTCATTATTTATCAATACATTAAATTTAATGTTTATGCTAGCTGTGTTTTCCTGATGCTATATTATTTGATATTACTTTTATTTATTCTTTCTTCATATAATATCTCCTCACAATAAAATAGGATAGGAACAAATTAAATAATAGAAAAGTATATAAAAGATAATTAAATAAGTATAAAATATTAATAAATTCAATTTGGGCACTTTAGTGCATAGAAATAATGTAGGGATTTTATTATGTGTGTATTTCAAATAATTAGACTTTACTCAGATATTTGAGTTATAATATGTCCTAGCTCTTGTATCGAATATTTGAATTACTATACTCTTAAATAATTTGGAAAGTCATGATGCCCTTGAGATATATTCAATGAAGAAATTAATAATTGTGACAAGATTGAATTTCATGATTTTGTGTGATTGAAATGAATTAATAGTGGGAGGATAGCTTGGGACGGTACCTCCCAAAGTGATGAACTCAACTTTTGGGCTTTATGCCACCGATGTGAAAAGATAGTATTCGTTCTTCCCAAAGTGGTGTTTGGCAGGTTTCCGGGACACTAGTAGCAACTTTGGGAAGAGGTGTGCACACTAGAAAGATATGTTTATGACCAATTGATGATTGTAACTGGCAGGTTTCCAGGTCACAGGGTAGACTGGCAGGTCTCCGGGTCTACCATGGTTCTCTTCCCACTAAATAGACTGGCAGGTTTCTGGGTCTATATGAAATTAATAAAGATAATGAATAATAATTGATTCGATGAGAATATATAGATATGATGAGTATTGAAAATTGGTATTTTAGATTATATATATGTATATGATATATATCTTTTTTTATCATGCAAATATTTTATTTTTTTTATTATTATTATTCTATATTATATTTGCCTATTAGGATTACCAGCAATTGTTGATGTTTGTGTTCATGAGCTGCGATGATCCTTCGGGGGAGCAGAATTTTAGTGAAACAAGTGCCAAAGGATGGGAATAGCAGTGGGAAGTGAGGAAGCACAGTCAGCTGATTTTGTTTACTTTATTTTATTTTGTTCTATTTAAAAACACATTTTGCTTATGTTTGGTTTTACGTTATTGTAATAAGTAGCCTTGCACTTGTCCCCGTACAAGTGCGGCAGTAACACTCCCCAAGGTTGTTTGTTTCAAATTTCAGTAATTGATTTATGAAAATCATTTAAATTTTAGGTTATTATAACTGTTAGAAATTGGGAGTGTTACATAAGATGAACACTAAAGTGCATTACAAATAATCTCACTCTCTAATAAACTATATGATCACTGAGAAAACAGAGAGAAAATGAGATAAACGTCGGAAGGCATTTTGACTGAGAAGGAAGTTTGTTTCTGCTGATCGTTCGTTAATCGTCACTTCTTCCAGTTTGAAGACTTCGCATTTTATAGGTATTTGTGTGTCGACCGTTGTGAGTATTCAACCGTTGAGCTATTCTTCCAGTTTAGAAATTGACCATTGGATGTCTGTTGGAAGTAGTCGTTAGAGCTTTTGTTGCTTTTTTCCCGTTGAGCTCTAATCCAACTTTAATCATAGTTCGTCTGCCACGAGGATTTGTTCTGTTTGTCGGCTCTGTTTCTGAGTTGCATTAAATGCTTCTGCCACATCAGATTCCATTTTGCCTAATCTCAATTCAAACAGGTTCAATCAACTGAAACTCAATCAAAGAAGTGATTGAATATCATATAAATGAATTTGAGTATGATTAACACAGAATGGTAAATGACCTAGTTGATTTTGAAGAGATGATTAGCGATACTAGAAAATGATAAAAATGATAAGAGCATATTCTCGAGAATTGCTTGATCATTCTCGAGAATTCCTTAACAAGAAGACTTTGTAAATGCATCTCTTCAATTGTAATACCCCGGATTAATAATAATAATAATAATAATAATAATGATAATGATAATGATAATGATAATGATAAAATAGTAATAATGAAGATTTAGAATTTAATAATGTTTGTATTAATTTATAATTTATTAATTGGCAATAATTATAATAACAATAGAAATTTAGAATTTAATTGTATTGTTAATTTATTAATCGGAAATAGTTAAAGAGCCCAGCCCATAACCCTAAATTTTAATTATAAACTTAGTCTAGCCGTATAAACCTAGCAACGCTCGATACTTTTCTTCTCTACTCCCTTTTCTTCTCAAATCCTCCTATCGGACTCTCATCAAATTATTTTCTAGGAGGCTAGCAAAAGATGAGACCAGGTAATTCTAATCCCCATGAGTCTTAGGTTAGTGATAGGTAATCCTAATCTGCATAAAACTTAGGTTAATGTATATGAATCTTGATAGGTAACCCTAATTCCCATGAGTCTTAGGATTAGTCTTATATAAATTTTGATAGGATTCTTATATATGAAAAATATTATAAATCCTAACCTAGATCGATAGGAACAATATTAAAGACGTTGCATTGTAATACAATTTTGGATTATGTGAGTAACTTTTTGCAATCAATTGTCGAATTCTTGAATGATGAATTGAATACATTTGACAATTGTTTTATTTTTTTTCGGCTTGCGTGCATGAACTACTATATTCATATGCATGTACGTTTTTCCCTTATGAATTGAATACAATTGATTCCGATGCGTTTTTCCCTTATGAATTGAATAAAATTGATTTTTTACTTGGCCTGCGTGCTTTAATTGCATATATATATGATTGAATCCAATTTTTTCCTATGCGTCTTTTTTTTTCTTTTTCTTTGTGATTGAAAACCAATAATTCGCCTCGGCTTTCATGCGTCAATTGAATACCCATGATCCCTGTGCGTCATTTTTGTAGTTGCAATATATTATATTCCTATGCAACAAATTGCAATATATATGATACTCCTGTACGATGCTACAATTAATATCACCTGAATATGTCTGTCCATGTTTTTCTATTATTTGATTTTCTTTTCTTTATATAATATTTCCCGCTTAATAAAATAAGATATGAATAGATTTTACGTTAAGATATATTTTTCCTACATTTAATTAAATAATAGAAAAGAGTATGAAAGATAATTAAATAAGTATAAAATGTTAATAAATTCAATTTGTGCTCTAGGTGTGTATTTTTTCCTTTTTCCTTTCCCTTCTTTTGGTGATTGAAACACGTTATCTTCCCTTAAAATAAATATAAATATAAACATATAAATATATATATTAAATACATGTACTCCTTAAATGTGTGAAGTTAATAATCTCGGTTTTCTTTCCCTACGTGGTTAACGTTGCGTATTTCCGCACGTTGCTAATCTCCACAATAAGAGGGATTAAGTTATTTAGTTTTTAAATGTTTATTGTGTGTTGATTTATTTTATATTATTAAAGGCATGTGGTTAGCTATTTTTTTGGGAGTAGTGGAGTCATTTCAATTTACCTTACCGAGTCTGTTGGGTAGTGATATTAGTAATCCTAGATATTAGCTATGATCCTAGATTTTAGCTAAAATAAATAGAAATATAAAATGTAATTAAAATGTTAAATATATTGTACCGTAATAAACTATAATAGGAATATATTGATTTTATTATTATTAATTAGATTATATAATATAATCGATTTCTATTAATATCTCATATTATATATCTTTTTTTATTATATTATTTATATTAGAAAATCTTATTATATATTCTATTTATTATATAGAATATATATCGAATATATTGATTTTATTATTATTAATTAGATTATATAATATAATTGATTTCTATTTATAGTAATTATATTAATATTTCATATTATATATCTTTTTTTTATTATATTATTTATATTAGAAAATCTTATTATATATTCTATTTATTATATAGAATATATATCTATTTATTTTATATTTTACATATTTTGATCACATACCATGCGAAGCGATTCATTATTTATCAATAAAGGAAGCACAATAATTTTAATGTTTATGCTAGTTGTGTCTGATGCTATATTAATTAATATTCTTTCATTCTTTAGATAATATCCACGGCATAATGAAATAGGACATGCTTAGATTTGATATCAAGATATCCTCGTATCCTACATTTAATTAAATGATAGAAAAGTATATAAAAGATAATTAAATAATAGAAATAATTTAGGAATTTTATTATGTGTGTTTTAAATAATTAGACTTTACTCAGATAGGTATTTAAGTTATAATATGTGTTGGCTCTTGTATTGAATACTTGAATTATTATACTCTTGAATAATTTTGAAAGTCATGATGCCCTTGAGTAATTGATATATTTAATGAAGAAATTGATAATTGTGACAAGATTGAATTTCCTGATTGTGTGTGATTGTAATGAATTAATAGTGGGAGGATAGCTTGGGACGGTACCTCCCAAGTGATGAACACAACTTTTGGGCTTTATGCCACTAATGTGAAAATGATAGTATCCGTTCTTCCCAAAGTGGTGTCTGGCAGGGTTTCTCGGAATACTAGTAGCAACTTTGGGAAGAGGTGTGCACACTGGGGAGATATGTTTATGGTCAATTGATGATTGTGACTGGCAGGGTTTCCCAGATTTACCATGGTTCTCTTCCAACTAAATAGACTGGCAGGGTTTCCCGGGTCTATATGAAATTAATGAAGATAATGAACAATATTTGATCCGATATGAATATATGTACGTGTATGTATACATGATGATTATTGGAATTAATAGTTGATTCAATCGCCATGTGATTGTATATTTGATTTGACTAATATATTTGAGCTATATAGATTGCGTTTTATTAGAATTACCAGCAATTGCTGATGTTTGTGTTCATGGGCTGCGACGATCCTTCGGGGGAGCAGATTTTCAGTGAAACAGGTCTCAAAATTGGGGCTGTTGGGGGCTAGCGGTGAGAAGTGAGGAAGAACAATGAACAATTTTAGCTAGTTTTATTATATGTATATATTTTTTTAATGCTTTGAATAAAATACTTTTATTTAAGTTTGGATTTATCTTATGTAATAAGATAGCCTTGCACTTGTCCCCGTACAAGTGCGGCGGTAACACTTCCCCAAGGTTGTTTATTTTGAATTCCATTAATTTATTTATGAAAATCATTTAAATTTTTGTTTTATAACTGTTAGAGATTGGGGATGTTACATCGATAATGCTTAAGAGCAATTATATACATACTCAAGAATGCTATGATCAAAGAACTACTTAAACAAATTGAAATGACCATTCTCGAGAATCATGTTGTCATTCTCGAGAATTAGCAAAGTGTAACTACTTGAGAATAATAAGATCAGCGAACCTTTATCGCACATTCTCGAGAATTAACTTACGCATTCTCGAGAGTCACTTACCCATTCTCGAGAATCATTTACCCATTCTCGAGAATTGCTCTGAAGGGAGATGGATATTGAAAGTGAACCATCACGCACATACTGGAGAACCATGAACCAATCTCGAGAGTTGAAGTCTCATTCTCAAGAATTCCAAGCACATACTCGAGAATCATAAATATATCAGAAGTACATCTGTAATAGAAAATTTGTCAAACCACCCATGCTTAGAAAGCTCTTCAAGTCTTCTTTCCGTTGCAAGAAGAATCTGCTCCAAACTCGTTGTATTTCGTCCGTTATCATCAGATAAATGGAGGTTGTTCTTGACCAGCGTTTTTTGCAGCATTCTGACCTGACTGTCAACTTCAAAACATCATATCTTCTTCATTTGATCTTTGTTTTTCATGATCTTGATGTTTTTGGAAAGGTATATGAACCTAGTTTCAAATGGCACTGGTTTCAGCTCATTTGGATTTGTCGTTTGTGAGATACGCTCAAAATACCGAAACTTGGTCTGCTGTGTGGCGTGAATTCCAATGTCATCTTCCAAAATTCATAACTCCTTCATCTGACCTCCTTTGGACTTGAATTTTACTTCAAAATGACGCATTGGAAGTCTAGTTTCCGACAAAATTGGTTTCGCCTTAATCTGATCTCTGGTTTAGGAGATATCATCGAATTACCAGACGTCGCCCGAGTGAAACGTGAAACAAAGTTGAACGGGGTTGCTGAAACACGACGACTCTCGAGAATTGACTGATGATTCTCGAGAATAACTGATAATTCTCAAGAATGGTTGTTTGATTCTCAAGAATGATTGTTTGATTCTCGAGAATGGCTCGAGAATGACTGAAATTTTTGCATGTTACATTGTTGTACTCGAGAATGACTTCAAGAATGCAACTGTAGTTTATTTTAATTTCAAATTGAGTCATTCCAATTTCCATTTGATCATGGAGACTTCTAATATCAATCTAGGAACTTGAATAATGATATTCTCATTCCATTCATCAAATTCTTCCTTCTTCCATCTCCCATCTTGATCATTCTTTGCCATTTAACTTGGATTCTTCATTCTCGGTAAGTTCTACCTTCTTCAATATCTCCTCTTCTTCTCTTCTCTTGATCATTCTCCACAATTCAACTTCTACAATATTAAATATAAATATTAGTCAAAGTAGAAGATAAATGTACTATAGAAACTTTTTGCTCTACTATGGAAACTTTTTGCTCTTAATATTGATAAGTATATTTGTCATCATCAAAATTAAATATAACTAACAATAATCCTATTCAAAATGACATAATCAAGCATGTTGAGATAGACAGACATTTTATAAGGGAAAAAGTTGATGAGGGTATCATTAATCTAAGATATATACCTTCTAAAGAACAGAATGCAAACATCCTTATTAAAGGATTGCCCAAGAACAGGTTTGGGTATCTAGTTGGTAAGTTGAACTTGATGGATATCTACAGTCCAACTTAAAGGGGAGTGTAGAATGGTTGTATCAAAAAAAAAAAAGGAGAGTGTAGAATCCGTATTTGAATATATTATTAATCCCACGATTATAGGGATTCACTAGATCTAGAGATTATAAGAAATTATTGTTAGGATATTAGTTTTTAAAATTTTAAATATAGATCTCATTAACGGATTTGATTCTTGCTTTTGTGTATAAATGTAATTGTCCTCTCATCTCAATAAAACAACAATTATTCTCTCATCTGATTCTCTTTAGGATATTCTCTTGTCATGTGCTTTGGCGAATATGATTCCCTTTTCTTCCCTCCCTCCTCTCTCTCACACTCACATGCTCACAGGCTTGCACACTTTCATTTCTTTATCATGCGTACTTCAAATTTTAGCTTCGTTCCCCTGTTAAAACGGGAGAAGGGAAGGGGGTGGGGGTTGGGATAATTTTTGGCATTCATGTCTTCTAGCAGGAAAGGAAAAGTTAAAGGTGTTGTGCTTGGTTCTCTTAGTAACTTCCGTCTTTAAAATTTTTATTTTATGTTTTAGGAATTTTTCTATGCTTGGTTTAAGCTTTATGAATGAAGATAGCCATATGGTGGTACTTGATGGAAATTTAATTATTCAGCATTAACTACTGATTAATTTGGGTAATCATCCAGATACTTCAATATGATCGGATCAGACCCTGAGGGCAGATTAGGTGAGGCTCCAAGACCTGAACTACGAGAACATGGTCGAATTTCTGGTGCCTGTTTTGATGCAGTTCGTGGCATTATTCCTGTCTTAAAGGTATGATGAATTTTTATTACTTTTTTATTGACTTTGTTAAGTACAAAATTATCCCTGCTATAAAGATTTCTAGGCAATCAGATTGCCAGAAGAAATTGTGGCAGCTCAAGCATTTTACATGTTCCAAATTCCAAGGATATCAAACTTGTTAATATATGCAATCTTCTTTATGCTCTGCTTGGATGGAGAGAAAATGGGAGACAAAAGAAAGGTGGGGCGGAAAATGGGGAGGGGTGAAGTTTTCCCCTGTTTGGATAGGAGACAAAATGAGGGAGAAAGGGAAGTTTTCCCCCATTTTTCACCCAAAATTTCTCTCCACAAGTGGAGAGATTTTTTAATTTTTGGGCCGGGGGGGGGGGGGGGGGGGGGGGGAATGTGTTGTTTGCTACTGCCCCCTACGGAAAATTCGAAAGGAGTTGGTTATAGGCATGTGTGTGAATATATAATTTCCACACTTTTTAATTTTAGGGAAGCATGGGCCAAGTATTTTTTAATTATTTAGAAATCATCTAAATAGCCAACCCCACTTAGGGGAGCAAGGCTTGTCGTTATTGTAGAAATCTTAATGAACTTTTTCATGATACTCCACCTGCAGCCTACCGAATTGGGTATCAGTTGTAATAGTTTGCAATGTTATTTTAGATGGTTGCAAATATGGTGTTATCAGTTGCAAATCATTGAGTGCCCTGAAACTTAAATGCTTAATTTGTAATTGAGATTCTCATATGTGCAATTGCCTCGATCAATATTTGCAACTGATTTTTCAGCAAAATTTTGCTTCCTACCTGTTATGTAGGACTTCGTAGTTAGTTTGAACTGAGGTCATTGCATTTTTTTTGGCACCCTTCAGGTTAGAGGAACCGATTATAAGACGAGTGATGGAACGTGCATACAAGATTATATTGATGTAACTGACCTGGTTGATGCTGATGTGAAAGCCCTTGAAAGGCCACAATCTGGTAAAATTCGGATCTACAATGTTGGCACTGGAAAGGGTAGGTTTGACACTCGCATATGAGGAATGCTGCTTTAATTTTCTTTCTGCATTGAATTTTTCAAATGCCACATTTTCATCCCCATCATGTTTAAGTTGGTTGCATTTGCCATGAGCAAGACTTAATTTAAGGGGGTTTTTTTTTTCCCCCGGTATTATAGCAATGCAAAATAATTATTTGGTGGATCATGTATTCTTAAGGTCTATGTAGGACTAATTATTTTTACACCAATTGCATTCCATTTTTGAGTTTCAAATAAGCTATTGTTTCTGTTTCTCTCCTACCGTGTGTGACTTTTTTCTTGAGTTCATCCCTTGCTTCCTCTTTATCCTTCATCTTCCCTCTTATTATAGCTGTGCGCGCGCGTTCTAGTATTATTATTTATTGTATCATCTGAAAGATGCCTGTTATCTATTTCAGTTCACTACCTTCACCCTCTCACACCTTTAATCCTCAGTCTTCTCTCCCTGGCCTGTAGAAGAATAAACATTTACACCTTCATCTTCAGCATCATTTTGACTGAAACTCTTTAGTTCTGTGTTTTTGGAAACATTGTTCTTGGTGGAAAATTCACATATTGCGTAGTTCTCAAGTTACTGATGTTTTATATTTTCAGGTAGATCAGTGAAGGAGTTTGTGGATGCTTGTAAAAAAGTTACTGGTGCGAACATTAAAGTAGAATATCTTCCTCGTCGACCTGGTGATTATGCCGAAGTGTGCAGTGACCCAAGAAAGATCAGATTTGAACTTAATTGGACCGCACGTTACATTGATCTTCAAGAACGTCTACAGATTGCCTCATCGGGATGGGTACGGCACTCCAACTGCTATATTCTGAAGCTTATCTAGATCAAATTGTAGCACGAGATTACATCAAAACACTCCCTTCAGCCTGGATATCCATCGACTCCCCTTAAGTAATCTTCGATCACTTAGACCCTTATAGTCTTCGACCACTCGATTAGAAAGGGCTGTCTCTTTCTTCTTGAGTTCATGTAGTGATTTGCTTAGATTTACGGACTAGTAGTTCGTTGTAATGTAATAATGCCCAGGCCCTGCTATCTGTTTGCTGCTTCTCCCCACCCTCCCCCTTGGATCCCATGTAAATATTTTCATACACATATCATGAGTTTTGGAGGCTTTTTGTCTTTGAAAGGACAAGGATAGTTTTGTTATGATATAATGCTCCTCCAGTCCTTAATCTTGGTCCTTATTTTAAAGACACGAGGGAGTATATAAATTCAAATTATATCACGTTTTCCAGTCATATTAATTTCCAACTAGTTTATCAAAATAAGCTTCAAATGGATAATTTCTAGCACATTCTTATATTTTAGGTTTTCCCTAGTTCCTGCTTACTTTGTCAACTAAAATTACTTTTTCAGCAAATAGATTTTAAAATAAACTGGCCCTCAACCTCAAAGTGTTCGGTTTCGTAACTTTATTCGGGAAGGGAAGGACAAGAAATTTTGAATGAATTTGGAAGTACTTTGAAATTATAGAGTGTGCGTGTGTGTGTACGCGCAAGTGGACAATTCAATGTAAAATGTAAAAAAGATAAATATTATTATTAATTTATTATCATTATCATCAATACCTGGCAGCGGGTCCCAATCCAATTTTTCAATAAATGCCAAAAATTTACATAAGAAAATAGCGAAAATAAAACTCAATGGATAGCTGGGATTGGTTTTAAGATTGAATGACTCAGCTATTTGCAATCAATAAAATACTTCTCTATGCATACGAAGTCCGTCTTCCATCCAATGCTTGCATAGCATCATGGTCAACAAATCATTTTAATCACTAAAACCAGTACTACGAACTGCGTGAACTGACTGATCATCAAGAAACTGAAGTAGTTATCATAGTTTCCACAGACAAAAGCAAAAAGCATATTTAAGAATTAATAATGGCACAGTTGAGTGGTAAAAAGCTCAATACCTCTTAAATAATATCTCAAATTTGAAATTTATGGGTAGAAAAGACCAAGCAAGAAAAACTCCCCCAATTAGAACTCAGCCTGACTCAAATTTGGATCAGTCGACAGTATAGATATAAGATGATTAAAAATCCCCAAGACTTGTGACCTGATAGGATCAAATGAACCAATCATTTCACTATCGATGCAAAGGCGGTAACAAAGTGAACCTGAGGGCCACAGAATTACAAATTTGATGCCCTTCACATTTGTACGCCTGATATACATGCATAAATACATATAACTGAAACGAGTCCAAACCATATATTAAGTACAAGTTTTGGATTTCTTAAACCACCGCAGAGAGCAAACATCATATACACAAAGAATATCTATCTTCATGTGCGGACACTATGAAAATGACTCAAATTGTCAACCTTTCAAAACATAGCAAGATAGTACGGCAACGTTATTTCTTGTCTGCTGTAATGCCAACAACAACATTGCTCACCTGTAATAATTCGAATTCTTCCGAGTAAATATTCTTTTGCTAAAAAGGAAAATCAAATTTTCTGCTTGCATATGTGTTTAAGAGTACTCATACAATTCTTAATATAAGAGCTACGTAAATAATTTAAGTGGATTAAGAAAACTAGATAAATTACTTAATTATGACAAATATGATATGATCTCCCTAAAATATCCCTGTATAAAATTAAATCATACATCAGTTTATAATTTAAATAAATTAGTTTGGAGGAAAATGATATATATTAGAGATAAAATGGATAGAGATCTTATATTGAGGACCAAGACTAACCTCCTAACTAGCTCCCTATAATTAGGACTGAAGGAGTAGAAGGATGAGAAGAATATTTACCAGTTTTCCACTTGCATCAACAGACATAGGATTTTCAACCAGGACAGTTTGGCTCTGTGATACAGATTCATTAGAAAATAGTATATAAAACAGCAAATACATTCTACGAATAATCACAATTTCAAAAATAAAAGCATACAGTTGGAGTAGAAGACAATGTTCCAGAGTCATTTGTTCCATTAGGTCTGTGGACAGAAATTGGAATCCTTACATTACTCATCTACAAAGAGGAAGGAGATGAAGTGAGTAAATGATTAGAAAATCATAAATAAAACAGATTCAAAGCCAATTTCATTTTACAAAACTTTATCTCAAGCTTAAACTGTATCACAAGACACCAACATCCCTCCCCAAAGCTAAAAGCTGAAAATATGGAAACAAAAATAGGAAAATGAATGTCTCAAGAAATCCCTGCACTACAGATTCAGTTTCTGAAAATCGTGATTACAAACAGAATTCAGGATTAGAGCCAAACCCATTCTTCATGTTAGAGTCCCTAACCAATGTTTTTTCTTTTAAGACAACCGACTCTAACCTCTGTTTGGATTGAGAAATTTGGAAAAAGGTAAAGGAAATACAATTTATGGTCCCGTTTCCATTAGGTTCCTTTCCTTTTGATTACATTTACAAAATGAAAATAGGACATAGATAGAACGAGTCCATGATTTTAATGTGAAAAAATAAAAAACCTCTGGGGAAATGACCCTTTAAATTGCCTGAAAGAAAGGGAAAGAAGATTTTAAATATTCTGGGCCAAACGGCTGAATTCATTGATATTTTTTCAATCTGAATAACCCCACCTAGTGGGATTAAAGCTCTATTGTTGTTGTTGTTGTCAATCTATACAAGCTACAAAGATTTATGTAAATGCAAACAAAAGATGCCAGCAAAAGTTTCTAATCTGTCCCTTTAATTTTTCCTGTAATCTGATTCTGATTTGATCCCAATCATTTGACTATTTACAATAAAGAGAATTTAATGTAAATATAAGATAAGTCTTGAGACACTCCCCCTGGCTGAATCATAGATATTAATCATGTCCGGATGATACAATATTCAAAAGCTGGTTTAGAAAGTTCCTTCGTAGGGACATCTACAGCTTGGCCTTTAGAAGGAATGTAGATCAAGCATGCTATTCCCCCTCCAATCTTTTCATTGATGAAATATCTATCTACTCCAACATGTTTGGTTCTATCACGTTGAACTGAATTGTGGGTTATAATTATATGATAGGAAGTCTACTGGCCATTCTGGAGCATATAATAACCAAACACCTCTGAAACAATATTTTTATATAAGAGATTTCACTCCAGTCAATCCTATATTTCTACCACACAATTGATATCAGAAGGATTAGAGGTATGGTGCAATTAGTGGCCAGGACAAACTTGCCTTTGAAGACAGAAGAAACCAAATATAAAAATGCAGTAATAAAGTAATCACAACAATAGGAAGTCACCTAGAATAACAATGAAGTGTTGCCAGATGATGGGATACAAATCTTGATGTATTAAGAAACCACAAAAACTTCATATAGTCAACGCAGACTTCTTTTCTAGAACTTCCAAAACTTTTTCTATTTGAGAATAAAAAAGTCAATGCAAACATTGCTGCTTCTAACAACTGATATATACTTACACTGACGTTAGTAATATAGTGACAAACTGCACATTTGACTGATGGAGCACCAAATGGATACATGAGTGTAGTCCGGCAGTTTCCACAATGTATATGAGCGAGTTGATTAGAAGCTTTAGATGCAGAAGCAAAACCCATCAAAAGTATTTCAGTAAACAACTATATTCAAATATATGATTATATGCATAAATGATTACAATGTTACAAGGAATCCATCTTAAAGTGACATCACATTACAATTAAACATGAACCAAGCTCACCAACATTGATTAAAGCACAGAATATCTTGGAGCATAAGGAACAGGATTTTATGCACAAATGACTCTTCTATTATGGCTTGACAAACTAAAATGAAGAGCATTGACCAAAAAAACTTAGACTAAACGGAAATTCAAATTTCTCAACACAAACTTTCTATATTCTCATAACCATAATGAAAAACATTTAAATTTTATATTTATTTATTAATTATTACTTAATATGATAACTAATAATTATAACATTAATTAAAAAACCCCTAAATATAATTATCTAACTCATAAATTATTATCTATATAAATATATAAACACCATTTTAGTGAAAAATAATGTGTATACGAGAGAATAAGGTGATAAATTTTGATGTATCCATAAAGTATTTAATCCACTTAAAACATGAACAAAGGCACAAAACAATTAACAAACTAAACAAACATAATGTTGTATAATAATGATAAGAAAGAGAGAGCACAGAGGGAAATAGGAGAAAGGGGAAGAGAGAGATGGATAGACGAGACTGGAAGATTCAATTCATTGTTATTCCAAAACCTGATCACCATGACCCCCTTGTTCCTTTTATAGGCTATGGTCCCCCAAATAGATAATTAACTAACTGACATCCTTACTCAGACTCCCATATTTATTACATAACAATACCTGTAATCCTTGTCCTCAAGGGTCAAGTACAATCATAGAAGGATAAATTTGTAGAAAGTAATAGAGGAATATAGGCTTTAAAATTTGGAAAATTTCTTTTGAATGGTGAAGGAATAACTAAGGCCTATTGAGTTGGCGTTGGAAAAATACGTTCACGTAAATCGGGATAAAACTCCTCTCACAAACTTACCTCGTATATCATAAATACGATGGAAAAGTAACTTCTACCGCGAATCCAAACAGGCCCTATTTGAGCCTTTTTGGACTTGAGCCTATAAGATTGATCCACTTTAAGACATCCTTAGGCCCATACTGCTACCTCCTCATCCCATTTTCTTCTTCCTCACTTTAAGAAGCTGGAACCATTTTTAGAGGGTCCCACCATTTGACTACCAGCTGTGTTATTGACTTTCCACACACAGAACAACTGGAACACAACCTAGTTAAAAACCTATGTGTATGACTATCAATCCTTCAGAATATCAATAGTAGTTCCATGAACAATCCTTTGCATGGCGCTAATCTCAGTATACTCTCTATTTCCCCACACACAACCATATGCCCCTGGACGCTAAACCCATGCTTGTAAAGATATATAGAACATGATATGCCATCAGTCAATTCCTCACCACATTCCACACTTACCCATACACCTTGACTCTCAAGATTCCATGGTGCAACAGAAAGGATGGAATGAACAGTAGCAGCAGAAAAATAGAAACAGATGGCAATGGTGGAAAAGGCCACAAAGAGTGATGAAAAAGCAAGAGATAGCAGTGGCAAATGAGCCAGAACAAATGGTGAAGGTGGAACAGATAATGACAAAGGACCTACTTGCACAACAGCCTGAAGAGGTTGAAACTTCGGAAATCTCATGGGATCCAAATGAAATCTGTGACAAACACAAGCAGACAAGTCGAGGGTGTCTCGCTTAAGCAAGGTCATACCAGCAAGTCTGTGAGATACCTCCTTGCAGCTAAGATGAAGTTCAGAGTACTCACAATGGTTTGCCCATCAACACCCCCCCCCCCCCCCCCAAAAAAAAAAAAACAATTGTCAGTGAATTGATGACCGCTAGCAAGCACAAGCCAATAATCTGTCTTGAAGGCATCATGGACCAATACGATGATTCATCCAACCTATCATTTTCTTCTCAGGAGGTGACCAAACAAAACATATCTTCTTCTAGAACCCCCATGACTTCTTTTGATGCTTTGTTCCATAGTTTTCACATGGCTGCTAACTTGTTCATCATGACTGGCAAGGGTTCCCATAGGATAGCCCCCATCTTTTTGAGCTCCATTTTGATACTCTCAACCCACTCCATATCCATAATGCTGAGGATGGAGTGGGTTTGATACCACTGTTGTATAATAACAATAGGAAAGAGGGAGGATGAAGGAAAAAAGGGGGCACGGAGAAAAGGGAAGGGGAGAGAGATATAGATGAGAGAAAGAATAATTCAATTGATTATTATTACTCCAAAACCTGGTTACCATGACCCAAGCATTTACTCACTTGGTCCTATTGAACCAGCATCTTCAAACGATTCAAGATAGCACAGTGAAAATAGAATCCCTTGAAGCATTTCGCTAAACATGTGTTAATTAATCTTTGTTCCAGCAAGCTATTTAATTAATTATTTTATTAAAAAAATACTGGTAGCAAAAAGAAAGGGCTTTTCCCTTTCATAGGCTACAATCCTTAATACCTAACTAACCTTATTCATACCCCTATTTATTACATAAAACATTAGCTCAGAAGACCTTTACAATCCCTTTGTAAAACTGTTAGAGAAATTATAGAAATGTAGGATTTGGGAAGAGAAGAGAGGAGAATGATTTAGGTCAGCTATACCAGATTAGCAGAGATTTACAAAAGCATGCCAAGGACTGAGCAGCTCTGATACCACTGTTATATAATTGTTGTAGAGCATTAGAGGAATTGGGGAAGAGAAAGGGAGAGAGACGAGAGAGACAAGAGAGATAGAGGGACTGAGAAGAGAAATCGGTGATGCTCATTCATTCATCATAACAAGCATAAGGATACAATGGATAGTCATATGCCTTATATAGGCAATACCTCTAGACCTACTAATCCCAACTAACTACTATTAGTTAGTAATTAACTAATCCCTTCCTAACTAACTAACTTAATTAGTTATTTATAGTTTACATATCAAAAACCACAAGGAACAACCCCCTACAAAGTTTGTTTACATTTAAAGGGAGGCGTCACAACTATTGATTTCACAAAGAACTTTTAGTAGAAGAATTTCAGACTAAACTCTACATTCCATTCCAACCATATACACCACAAGCCCATCAAAGGGCTTCTTGTTTCTCCCAAAATACTTTAGAACATAGAAAGAAGAAAACATTGAAATTTGAACTTAGTATAAATACTTCAAAATGGTACCATGGCTTAGTCCACACACACACACACACACAAAAAAAAAAAAAAGGAGAGAGAGAGAGTAGTGTGCCACGGCTATCTTTTAACATTTATGCATGAGTCTCAGCTAGCAGATTTAAAATTCCATGATCACCAATTAAACAAGAGATCAAAATCATGCTTTCACGAGTTAAAGTCATTCTTTTCCATAATGTGGACAAAAAGGCAACAAGCAAGGGCAAATTGAAAGAATCACAGGTTATCAGGTTTAGCAAATTAAGCACATAACAAATAATCACACCAGGTATGAGATTTCTATATAAATGTCGCTGTCAGGAAACACAAATGGTAGCCCTCCTAAAATCAATGCAAGGCAACCAAGCTTCACACATCCAGCAACATACAAATGTATCGCACCTGGAGCAAGGTTTACAGTTTGACAGCAAGAACATCTCACACTTGGAGCTCCACGTGTGTACATTAGCAATGTCCGACAACCTCCACAATAAAGCTGAGACATTTCCATTCCTGCAAGTACAATTGAAAAATCAAGGTACTCAAGCAAGTATCCAGTCAGAGGCTGACCAAATCTAAATGCTTGATCCAGCAGGCTGCATAGAGAATTTCCAGTTTCTACTCCCGTGCATTCCAGAGCAAATTATGCATATTTTAAACAGAGAAAGGTAAAATGTATTTTGATAGAAAAATAAAATTTACTTTGGAAGTGAGGAGAGTAAGACATCCTCACAAAGAACACCAAGTCCAAAGAGAATTGCGAGAAACTTCATTTACTAAAAAAATTCGAGTAAATAAATGTAGCAAAGCAGCCTACTCTCTTTAGAAATGACAATCCTTTCAAATTGGATTTGGATTCTCTCCTCTTCCCCTCCCTTCTACTTACTCTCCACTTTCCATCTCAACAATTAGATTGAAATTTGAGTGATCCAAATTTAATGTTAATAATTTTTAAGTATTTTTTTATTAGTTTTAAACTGTACTAGCTAAAATTTAGCAGTTTGATTTAACATTTTATTAATAATTTTATAAAATGCTAAATGTGGAATGCTCAAATTTCAATCTAATGAGATGGGGTGTGGAGAAGGAAAGTAGAGAGAATATTGCCGCGAGCAGAACACCAAACCAACAACTTGAAAATAACCTTTTTCAGAAGTCAGAACACTGTCAGTCTTAGAAACGATGAAACACCCTAAAATTTAAGCATTATTCAATTTTATTCTCTTAATTCTGTTTCAAGTAACCAAATGAGCCCTTAATATTTCCTTCATAAGAAGACTGGAGAGATTCTCCATAAACCATTATAAAAAATATTTTGGCAATAACAGTCTATCCTCTTTATTTTTCAAATCAAATAAACATGAATATGTGGTCAATGGTGAAATCCATATGCAAGCCACATTATTACTTCTATTTTATAAATGTCCACTTCATAAGCAATGGCCTAAAGGGGTGTTTGAAACATCCTCAAAAATTATGCCAGCACTTTATCAGACAAAACTCCTCCCACATATTTACTTCAACATTGCAATATCATTTAAAATAAGCTAAATGAAGCACCCACTAAGTATGTAGCAAGTAGATACTTCTAACTTTGAAACAATAACAAAGGAAAAGGAGCTTACCAGGTGGAGGAACTGAGGTAACTGTGTTGCATAATGCACAACAAACATTGGTTGCCCCTCTAGGGTAAAGCAAAATGCTCCTACATCCACTACACACAAGCTGGCTCTGCATGGCTTCACAATTAAAAACCAAAACACCACTCAATTAAAGACTCAACCAAAAGAACATGATCCAATCATCAAATCTTCATATATGACTAAGTGACATTGTCAAGAATTTTGTCATAACTGAAAGAAGAATATATTTAATGAAGAAGATGTACTGTTAAAAACCAATAAACCATTAAATGGGAGACTCAACCAAAAGAACAAGATCCAATCAAAGATAGGGTCTCATAGTAACATTCTCAAGAATCTTGTCATAACTGAACGGAGAATAGCTTAAATAAAGCTCTCGATACTCGTAAGGCATTAGGAGATCTTGCACAGAAAAGGGGGGAAAAAACACGAAACAAAGACAGAGTTTTTAAGTGAAAATCACACTATTGGACACAGATAAGTGGAATAGAAAATGTATACTACAATGTCTTCTTAAATCAACAACAAGAAATTTGATGGGAAGGAAACTTTGGCCAGCCCAGAATTTAGAACTTTCATATTTCTCCATTTTAAATGCCTAGCACGTCCCAAAACTAAGAAATATGTTCTGGAAACCAAATGAAGCGGAACAGTGAATCCAACAAGGAAGAAAGAAATAGAGAAATTTCAGGTTGTCTCTAATCTATTAGGCATGAAAAAATCTCCACTAAATCATTAACAACATACTGAATATTTCATGCAAGTGAAAGCTTTAACACTCTACAAATACCTCCGGTTCCTGAATTCGTCCCGGCAAACAATTCTGACAACCAAGGAAACAAAGGAAATATCCCCAGAGAAGACGAGCTGAAGGTCAAATCCAAGACCAAGAATTGTCGATTCAAACAGATAAGTCCTTCTGTAAACTCCGCGAGGCAGGAAAAATTCGAGGCTACGTTGCGGGGAGAATCGAAAGGGGTTGAAGATATATCGTAAATTGAATCAATCTCCCTTGGTTATTTGGATGAGATTGGGAGCTTCGTAACAACGATTAACATCAACCGGAGAAACACGATCTCACCTCCGAATATTTGCCCACCAAGATTTTGATTTTTCTATTTGCTTCCCGTACTTTTTTTTTTTACGAGGGGAGCGGATGAGAGGGAGGCGAGGGGATGCATGTTTTTACTAAATTGTCATTGATAAGAAAAATAAAGAGTTTTTTTTAGAATGTACTCCCTCCGGTCCTAATGATAAGAACTAGTTGACTTTTTTGGAGAGATTAAAGAAGCTAACTAAATTACTTTAGAGTATTTTTATTTTTATTTTTTTCTTCAAATTAATTAATTTAACTAATAAACTAATACATAATCCAAGGATATACAACATATGAAATGATTAAGTAACTTATTTAACTTCCTTAATCTCTCCAAAGAAAGTCAACTAACTCTTATAATTAGAACCGGAGGTAGTAATTATCGAATATTGAAAAAATTTTATGGACAATTTGGTCAAAACAATGTAAAAATTTCCCACCCGTTATTAACATATACTATCTTAACAATAATCAAATAAAAAAGAAATTGAGGGAATTAAGAAAGATAATTAAATTGTTTTGAAATACATGTTATATTAACTAACTTCCTAAATTTAATTAAATTTGATAAATATATTTTATATTAAGCACATAAATTTTGTTTATCAATAAATTTTTAGATATACCTCTCCAAACTTTTCATATATTATGAGAAATTGGCCGTATCATTCAAAGTTTATTAAGATGTTGTTGTTTTTTTTTTTTTTTTTTTATAAAAGATGTTGTTTATTATACTTCATATCTACATGTTGTAGGGCCCAAAACTCGTAACCTAAGATTCCAAAACAAGGCAACTAGAGCAAACCCAAAAGTGTATGTAACATTCTTCATTTTAAAGGATAATTATTAATTACTAACTTAATTAAACTATTTATTAAAATGTTTTATGTATACAATTAAGCTTTGGATTTTACTAAGGGCGAAGGAGCAAAAATACACACCAAGTTTGCTTGTAGGAGCGTCCAGCACCACTAAATTTTAAAAGGAGCAAAAGTACCCACAAGGTTAGGTTTTTGGAAACAAAAGTGACACAATTAGTTAGTTGGGGGAAACTGTGGTTAACTTGGTGTTAACTTTGCCATTTGTGTTGCTGACATGGATTTTTTTTTTGTTTAATTGAAAAAGCCACAGCGCCATCGAATTGGGATTGAAAAGAGACGAGAAAAATGAACCCATAACTCATCTGGGCAAATCCGAAACTCCTTCCTCTCTCACCCTACTTGACAGATCTCTCTCTCTTTCTCTCTCCATTGATTTTTTCTTCTCTGAACCCCCAAAATGGACTCTGTTTGTTGAAATACTTGTCTATTAGAACACTTCAAAGTTCTATTGAAGGAAGAAATAGGAATCAGTTAGTACTGACTTGTTCCCAATCCCACCAACTCCTCTATCATATACAAGAAATCCAGAACTTCTGGTTTTTCCTTATTTCGAAGAAGGAATGGGGTGGGCGAGGTAGAAGCAGCAGCATCACGATGCGGCATCGTTTTGGAGATACCTTCTCATGGCCTCAGCCTTATGCCTCTTCTTCTTCACACCTCTCTGCAGAGCCGAAGCAGAAAACCACCGGAATGCTTACGCCACCATGATGTATATGGGCACTCCGAGAGACTACGAGTTCCCTCCTCTTGCTTTGTCTTGTTCTTTAATTTTTAAATCATATTATAGTTTTTCACTTTCACGGATTTGCTTGCTTGTTGCTTTCAACCTCAAAATCGACCGACAATTTTTCTTAGCTTCTTTCCGATTTTGTCGACATGCTTGTTCTTATTAGAAGGGGAAGCTTTTGATTTAGGGAAGAGGACAAAACATGAGAACGTTTTGGTTAATTGGAGAGAAAGGAAAAAGAAAACCATCAAGGATTATTATGATAAGATCGTAGTCGCAGCGCACCACCAGGCAAGACGGTGCTCAGAGATGATGAACACTGGTGGGAGCAACTTAGGGTTTCTGATTTCCCCAAATCGATTTCTTTCCCAGCATGTGTGTGAATGCAGCCCGATAATGACAAGTTTGGGTGTTATGTTTTTTTTTGTTATTATTTACTTTCCACTGAATCCAGTCAGCATTTTCTCTGCTTAGTTGCCTTCTTGTCAGTCCTATTCAGCGTCCACGTCCTCACTCCTTCCATTCTGACGTTGACCGTCTGGTCAACTAACTGATTGTGTCACTTTTGCTCCCAAAAAGCTAACCTTGTGTGTACTTTTGCTCCTTTTAAAACTTGGTGGTGCTGGACGCTCTCACAGGCAAACTTGGTGTGCATTTTTGCTCCTTCGCCCTTTTACTAATCCCATATTTTAATACTAAATATTGTTTTAGAATTTGCCAAAATATCCCCAAAAAAAAAATATACTAGAATCTGCCAAGTTAGCTCTAATGTGGCAATATACAATAAATCAATATGTACCAAAAAGGTAAAAGCTCTACCGTTAGCAAAAGTAACTTAAACTTTCAAAGCTTTTCCTAGTTAACATACATGAGAACTATCACCTAAAAAATATTTGTAAACATCAATCCAGCTCATTGTAAATGCTAATACGTGCTCGTGAGGTGTCAAGTGGAACATTTTAAATAACAAGGTACTATATATCAAATTCACAAAATTATCAGATCATAATTTCTGTCACAACTTTTAAATCAAATATCATATCACGAATCACATATAAACATGTCAAGTTATAGGTCGATACCCTGACAATCCTTATCAACCCCCACCCTTATAACCGCTGACAGAACCCATGGGTTGTAATATAATAGGTTTAGTCTCTATGACAAGACTACACCAAACTCTCCGATGATGAGGTTTAGCCCGGCCAAAGACTACGTAACTCATACCGGACCATGGGTTCCATTTCCTTCTAATATGGAAAAGTGTCATGCCCCAAGGGCTGACCCTTATCCCGACCAAAGGATAAGGATGATACCAAAGGTCCTGAAAATATCAAAGACATCCATTGTGCACCGAGTGGTGGCATACCACGTGGTATAATATTGTAACACCCCCAATTTCTAACAATTATAATAACAAAAATTTAAATGATGTTCATAAATAAATTAATGAAATTCGAAATAAACAACCTTGGGGAGTGTTACCGCCGCACTTGTACTGGGACAAGTGCAAGGCTACTTATTACAAATAAGATAAATTCAAACTTAAACAAAATATGTTTTACTCCAAACAAAATAAAATAAAATAAAATAAGATGAAGGTGCTTCCTCACTTCTCACTGCTAGCCCCAACTCTTGGCACCTATTTCACTGAAATTCTGCTCCCCCGAAGGATCATCGCAGCCCATGAACAAAAACATCAGCAATTGCTGGTAATTCTAATAAAAAGACAATTTAAATGGCACAAATATAATAATCAAAGCGAATATATATATATATCATGTGGTAATTACATCAAACATTATTCAACATCTTTTTAAATTTATTTAGACCCGGGAAACCCTGTTAGTTTACCCTGTAACCCAGGAAACCCTGCCAGTTACAAATCATCAAATTGGCCATAAAACATTTTGTCCTAGTGTGCACACCTCTTCCCAAAGTTGCTACTAGTATCTCGGGAAACCCTGCCAGACACCACTTTGGGAAGAACAGATACTATCTTTTCACATCGGTAGCATAAAGCCCAAAAGTTGTGTTCATCACTTTGGGAGGTACCGTCTCAAGCTATCCTCCCACTATTAATTCATTACAATCACACACAATCAGGAAATTCAATCTTGTCAAATTATCAATTTCTTTATTGAATATATCAGTGTCACAATTATCAATTTCTTCATTGAATATATCAGTTGCTAAAGGGTATCATGACTTTCCAAACTATTCAAGAGTATTAATAATTCAAATATTTGATATAAGATCCAACTCATATTATAACTCAAATACCTATCTGAGTAAAGTCTAATTATTTTAAAATACACACATAATAAAATTCCTAAATTATTTCTATTATTTACTTATCTTATATATATATATATATATATATATATATTATTTTAATTAATATGTATATAAGGATATTTTGACCTAAAATCTGTTCGTATCTTATCTTATTGCGTAGGAGATATTATACAAAAACAAAAATTAAATAATAATTAAATAAATAAAAGAGACGTGGTCCCCTCGAAGTAATTATATTTAATCTAAAAAGGCAAACACATAAGTATCATCTAAAAAGGCAAACGCATAAGTATCATCTAAAAAGGCAAACGCATAAGTATCATGTACATATATATTTCAAGCACAAAGGTGAGGCATCCAAAACAACACCTGTACATACACGTTTGAAACACTTGTATTGTAATCAACACATCATACAATTGTTGTGTTGATAAGCCAACAGCAATAACATGCATATATATATATACAACACACACAAAAATGAATTTTCTCAAATTAAACTGTCAAATAAATTCTCATGAGTTTCTATAAGGCTGTCAAAAGAAGTTTCCATGACCATCATTTAAATTCTTAGCTCTACTCATTATCCATTTTACTCATGGGTTCCTATAAGATTGTCATGAGAAGTTCTCATGACCATCATTTAAATCCTTAATTTTTCATTATCCATTTTACTCATGGGTTTCTATAAGGTTGTCATGAGAAGCTCTCATGACCATCATTTAAATCCTTGGCTCTACTCATTAGCCCTTTTTGGCTTTACTAGGCTTGACAAAAAATAGAACGATAAGTTTGACATCGCATCAAGGTAATAACGTCAAGCAACAGTAATTAGAAGAGACAAAAACATGAATAGTTGATAGTTGAAAGAATATTACAACGTGTCAAGAAGATCAATTTAACAATCAACAAAGGTCAAGTAATTGAAAGGAGTTATATATAAAAGACTTTGATAGCTAATATGCCAAACTTGTCAGCTTTGTTTTCAAATTAAATGACGTATGTATCATTTTTCTTGATTTGTTAGATTTGTATTTACATACATACAGTGTTATTAGGATTCCCTATCAAAATTTACATAAGACTAACCTAAGACTCATGGGAATTAGAATTACATATCAAAATTTACGTAAAACTAAACTAAGATTTACGGGATTAGAATTACCTATCAGGATTCATATAAAATTAACCTAAGATTCATGGAGATTAGAATTACATATCAAAATTTACATAAAACTAAACTAAGAGTCATAGGATTAGAATTACCTATCAAAGTTTTCATAAATCTAACCTAAGACTCATGAGGATTAGAATTACCTAGTCTCCGTTTTTGCTAGCCTCCTAGAAAATAATTTGATGAGAGTCTGGAAGAAGGATTTGAGAAGAAAAGGTAGCGGAGAAGAAAACTATCGAGCGTTGCTAGGTTTAGACGGTTAAACCTAAGTTTATAATTAAAATTTAGGGTTTAGCTATGAGCTGGGCTTTTTTATTAAACTATTTCCAATGTTAATAAATTATAAAACAATACAATTAAATTTTAAATTTTTATTATCACTATAATTATTTTCAATTAATAAATTATAAAATAATACAAACATTATTAAATTCTAAATCTTTATTTACTACATTATTGTTATTATTATTATTATTACTATATTATTATCATCATCATCATTATTATTAATCCGGGGTATTACATTCTACCCTCCTTAAAACAAGTTTCGTCTTCGAAACTGAAATAAAATTCAATAATAAAATCTCGGGTATTACAAATATACACAATAAGTCTCATCATCACTTCATATTTATCACTGCTCCACATCATCATAATATTGGCATGAATATATGAAATTCCAAAACAAGATTTATGACAGTAATACATTGTCACAATAATCATTAAGATAACAATATTATTTCAGCTCATAAAATCATAACTAGAGTTCATTATCCAGAACCAGGGTTCTAAAACCCGGACCGGACCGGCCGGTTCAGACCAGAAACCGGCGAACCAGCCGAAAAATTGACCCGAGTTAAGACTAAAACCGAGGTTCCAAGCTAAACTGGAGTAAACTCGGCCTAAACCGGCCGAGTTGGCTGAGTCAGAGTCGGAAGAATTGTGTTTTTTTATAAAAAAAATTCAACTGAATGAGAAAGAGAACGAGAAGGAGGGGAAAGTGTCGACGTGGTTGGCGGAGATCGTGATCTGGGTTCATCGATGGTCAAAGGTCGTAGCTTCTTTGGCCGAAAGACGGAAGATGAAAATCTCAATCTGGGTTAGTCGATGGTCGAAGGTGGGAGCTTCTCTCGTCGAAAGACGGAAGATGGAGATTGTGATGTGGGTTCGTGGAAGGTCAAACTATCAGAGCTTCTTTGGTCCAAAGATGGAAGATGTGAGATCGACTGAATGAGGGAGGAGGGAGGGCCAAGGATCCATTGTTTGCGGTTTGAGGGAAGACGAAGAGAAGAGAGAGATTGGGACAGTGAAAATCTGAAATACACAAATAAATAATAATACCTGTGAGTAGAGCTGTCAAAACGGGCTGGGGCCCGCGGGCCAGCCCGTTAAACCCCGTCTTTAGCCCCCATATCTTTGGCCCCCATAGGATGGGGTTATTTTTGGCCCTAGCCCAAAATAACCCCTACTTCTATGGGGCTAAGATAGGGCCAACCGCGGGCCTAATTAAAACTGTTCCAAAGTTAGCCCACTTCAAAAAAAAATACTCAGCACATTCTGTTTCAGCCCCGCGCCTCCGCCTACAGTCGCACCTGTGGTTGCTTCACTCTCCCATCTTCGTGAAAACTTTAGCCTGAAAGAGTATCAATCTCGAGGTCGAGAGAAGTGAAACCATCGACAATGTCAATGCCAGTATTTAGGTTCGATTTTTGTGTTTCCATAGATTGGGATTTCAGTAAACTAGCTGTTCTGGGTTTTCTCATTACATGGCGATTGAGGGATTCTTGTGTGCGGGAAGGAAGGAACTTGTGTTTGTTTGGTTTTCTTGCATTTCATTCCCGTTTGTAAGTTTCTTATACATTCTGAATTAAATGAGCAACATGGAAAGTCTAGTACACAACAGATTAATCAACAAGTCCATCGAGAAAAGCTTGCACGAGCCATAGTTTATCATGATCTGCCTTATAATTTTGTTGAGTATGAGATGATTAGGGATTGGATAAATTATATTAGTCCTAATGTTGTGATGCATTCTAGGAATATTGTTGTGTCAGATGTTCGGAAAATGTATGTCAAAGAGAAAGAAAAACTAAAGCAAAGGATGTCGAGGATTCCTAATAGAGTGTGTCTAACTTCAGATGTTTGGACAGCAACTACCAGTGAGGGTTACATTTGTTTAACAGCTCACTTTGTTGATGATAATTGGAGATTAATTAGTAAGATTTTGAACTTTTGTCAAATGAAGCCTCCACATACTGGGGTTGAAATGGAAACTACTTTGTTTGATTGCTTGAAGCAATGGGGTATTGAGAAGAAGATATTTTCTATTACATTGGATAATGCTGCTGCGAATGATAACATGCAGCATATATTAACAAATCATCTTCGTGTGCAAAACAAATTGTTGTGTGATGGTGAGTTTTTTCATATACGTTGCTCTGCACATATACTTAATTTAATTGTTCAAGAAGGTTTGAAAGTGGCTACTGAAGCATTGTATAAAATTAGAGAAAGTATTAAGTATGTGAGAGCATCGGATGCAAGGATGATTAAATTTCAAGATTGCGTGGAACAAGCTGGCATAGACACAAGCATTGGTTTGAGAACGGATGTGTCAACCAGGTGGAATTCAACATATTTGATGCTAGAAAGTGCGCTTAAGTATGAAAAAGCATTTGACATTCTCCAAGTGTTGGATAGGAATTATAAATATATTTTGTCACAAGAAGAATGGAGAAGAGGGGAGAGAATATGTGAATTTTTGGAACCCTTTTATGATACTACAAACATGATTTTAGGTTCATCTTATCCAACCTCTAACTTGTATTTTATGCAAGTTTGGAAGATTGAGTGCATATTGAATGAAAATTTGTGTAGTGATGATGATGTTATAAGGGATATGTCAATGAGAATGAAAGAGAAGTTTGACAAATATTGGGTATTCACTCATACTAGTACCAACGCCTGCCGACTATACGAAGGTCAAGGGTCTTGAAGCAGTATAGTGTAGTCCTAGCTTTTGGAGCTATTCTTGATGCGCGCTTGAAGCTTGTTTTCTTAGAATTTTGTTATTCAAAACTGGATCTTTCAACCTCTTGTGATAAGGTTAGAAATGTGAGAGAAAAGATTGAGAAGCTTTATGAAGAATATGCAAGCAATCTTCAAGGATCAAGTTCTTCTCATTCTCTATCATCCAACAAATCCAATATCTTGGACAAGTCTAGTGGAGAAGGGAGTAGGCCCAAAAAATCAAAATTATATATCAGGGTTTGTTCTTTTATGCTAATTTAATATTTTCTTCATTATTATTTCATTTAGATATTTGATATATTATATTTTGCAGGAGTTTGAAATGTTTGAGAACGAGAGTATGTATGTTGCTGGTAAGAGTGAATTAGAACTTTATTTAGATGAACCAAAAGTTAAATTTGGTCAAGGTGAAGATTTTGATGTGCTTAACTATTGGAAGCTTAATGAAAGTAGGTTCCCCACACTTAGTATTATAGCACAAGATGTGTTAAGTATCCCCATTACTACAGTGGCATCAGAATTTGCTTTTAGTATTGGTGGACGTGTTCTTACCAAATATAGAAGTTCTACTCTTCCTGAAAATCTTCAAATGTTGATTTGCACTAGGAATTGGCTACATGGTTTTACTCTCAATCCTGATGGTAATATTGTTCTAATTTTCATAATGTTTTATATGTACATATAATATTGATGTAATATTGATTGGTTATGTTGGAATTGATTGCCTAATTGAGTGATTGTATTTTAATTGATTGTGAATTTTAGATGAAGATGATTGTAAAATTACTCATCATGAAGCACTAACAGCAGAATCCCAAGGGGCATCAAGAATTTCAAATTGAAGACTAGAGAGGCACGAAAAGAATTTCCAAGTCCGTCACTGGCTTGGGTGCTTGTGAACTCTACTGAATAAGCATTTGTTACTTTTGCTTACATGTTGTATGGAGTTTCAAGACATTATATGTAGATTTCGTATTTGCATGTTTTGGACATTTTAGGTGTTAGCATTGTTTTGCAGGGGTGAGATCCATACCATTAGGAATTTAATGCTTTTAAGGCTTAAGCTGGTAGTTTGGTGGATAAAAAATACACAGTATTGAAAGTATTATTATCCCCATATATAATATTGGTATTGATTCTTTCGTTCTTTCTTTTTCTTATACCAGTTATTGCTTCCTTCAAAACAATATCAAATTATTTGATATTCCCATTGAATGGATGTGTTGTAGATGTAAAATAATTTTTGGCCCGCGGGCTGGCCCTAACCCTTGGGGTTATAAATTTTTTTGGCCCGCGTGGGCTATTTAACACGTGGGCTTTTTAGCCCTGTGGACTTTTTGGCCCTAGCCCACGCGGGTTAGGGCCTAACGGGCCAGGGTGGCCCGTTTTGACAGCTCTATCTGTGAGAGAGAGATTGAAGGTGAATGACTGATTTTCAAACCATGCACGTCCTTCCATGTTATTATTAATTCTGAGTTTCTGACATGCCTAAGGGTATAGCCATACAGCAAGATCAATGAGAGATCTTCAATAATCTTTTTTTTTTTAAAAAAAAAATATAGTATGACATGTATTACCATTTCCAGTATCACATCATGTCATCTCACATATATTTTGACAATAAAATATTTTTATTATTAAAATATAAATATTTTTATCTATTTTTATTAAATATTTTTTTAAATTAATACCGGTTTGACTCTGATCTAATCCATTGACCCTTAACTCAGTACCCCCACCAGTTCAATGACCGGTCCGAGTTTCAGAACCTTGTCCAGAATATGTAATATTATAATTTTCTGTCTCAATAACAATTTCAAAGTACATTGATATATTAAATCAATAATACAATATCACCAGTCACATTTTAAAAATAAAATCCGACAAGGCAATTACATTAACAACATAGTTCTCATATATTGTAAATCACTCACAAACATTATACAGGCAAGTACAGTGAATGGAAAATAGTTACCTCAAGTTCTTGACACAACACTAAGCGTAATAGAAATCAGTCTCCTTTAAAAATAAATATATAATTATACATTAACAGAATTAACAAGAATAACCACTAATACCATAATTAAATAATTAATTAAACTATTATCTCACTTTAGTCTTTCCAAAAATGACAAATTATCTATTTATCAATTTTTAACCTAATACTAACTTATATATATATAACCCAATTTATTAAACACTCTCCATATAATCAAAATCATATCAATATCTAATTTCTAATTTCAAATACTAGTTCATAATTTTATATAATTCAAGATTTAGCAAAACTAACCGATTAAACGTTAAATAATAACTCTAATAATCCAACTAAATGCTTAAATTTTCATTTAATCGATAAGAATTTCCTATATAATATAAATCCTAATTTCTTTTAGATAGAAAATAACTTTAAATTCCCACAGCAACAAATTAACAAATCCAAAACAATTAAAGTTATTTATTAATCATGCTCTTCATATATACCGTCTTCTATTATCAAAACTTTCCTAATATTCAAATCCCAAAATTTTCACTAATCACTTTTATATTACTCTCATTAATAAGAGAAAAATACGTAGAATAATTTCATGAAGAGAGTTTGTTGAAAAAAAAAACTAATTTAGTTATCTAAATAATCTTATAAAATAAATAACGTATTTTAAAATATCCTCTTGAGCCTTCTTTTTCTTCCACTTTTCCATCTCCTCACTCTCTCACGATCTCTTCGCCTTACCTATTCATTGAAAACACACACACTAACCTATACCTAATAAACACGCGCGCTTATATATATATATATATATATATATATATATATATATAGGGGAGGGGAATGGCTGTTTGGGGAATCAATTATTCCCCTCCCCAATTATGCGTGCCAGCATGGCTGCCAAATTATTATTATTTTATTTTATTTTATTTTTTAAATAAATATTATTTTATTATTATTTAATTCCTTTTGTTTAATTGTTATTTTTCCCCCTTTTTTCTTCTTTTGCACGTTTTGCCTCTTTTTTTTCAACAATGAAATATTATTACTTTCCCATCTTTATTCCACTAATTTCTTTTACTATCACAAAATACATTTTATATAAAAACCTTTATTTTGTCAATTACAATAAATTCACGAATCGTGATTAATTAATTATTTTCTTATTTGTAATTAAGTCCTAATATAAAATTAGGATGTTACAGTGTGCGTCCCTGCCTAAGACTAACTCAGATTCATCTCAGTACACCTAGTCAAGCCCAGTGTTTGATCCACATCCACATATCCGAAACTTTAGGATCTCCACCTCCCTCACATCTCGCTTAGATCTACAAAAGAAGGAACAAACTTACTTGATTCCAAGCTATAAATAGGTATTGCCATATGCTTAGAAACACACAAGCCACTCACACTTACTGACTTTTTTTCATTGTTCTCGGCATAATCAGAGCTCTCTCATTTTTTTGTTTTTTATTTGTTGTCTTGTACCCAATAAAGATCAATAATACAATGCCTCTTTATTTTCTTGTTCTTTATTCTCATAACAATTTCCTACTTTGTTTGTTAATCTCTCCATTGTTGGTACCCTTCTTCACAAAATTTTGTCCTTGCAAATTATTGCTGAAACAATTTGGCGCCGACAATGGGGATCGGCAACAGATTTCAAAAAGATTATCTCATTACTACTTGTTCTTAATCATTTGCCGTGATCGACATACCTTCCATGGAGGACAAACCTACCAATGTCTAAGGAAGTCTCAAAACACTTGCTAGGGAAGACAAACCTAACAACGTTCAAGGACGTCTCGTCAAAATGGCTACCTTAATACGAGAACAAATTAAGCAGATACGAGAACAAATTAAGCAGATATCAACTTAGGCCAAGTTGGTCACACGGCTACAGGAACAACTCCAACACCTCGATGTTGAGAATAACACTTTGAGGAGCAATTAGCTTCACGCTCCTCACAAGTGGTTCCAGACTACTATCATCCCACACATGCCTTTATTGGAGACTCCTACAATAGACCAACCAAGGGTGGTAGGAAACAACACCTCAACTAAAAATAATACTAATGAACCCTATGGCACAGGTACCCCAAACATACCACCTATATTGGCTCGTGAGATAGAAAGACAAACAGAACAACCTTCGGCAAACTACCTATCAAGCTCTAGAACGTCGAATGATGAGAGGTGGAATCAAAGGCTTCAAGCACTAAAAGCAATGATACTCCATCTACCATGATCCCTAATGAAAATGAGCGCCCTTAACAGCTTTGCTAATTTGCCAGTCACAGACGAGATAACATTGGTGGAAATGCCAAAAAAGTTCACATTCCTGAACGTACGACTCTATGATGGCTTGATAGACCTGGACGAACATATGGCCTAATACCGGAAAAGAATGCATATTGCAATGATACCATGAGAGGCGCAGGAGGCTTGTATGTGCAAAGATTTCAGATCCAGCTTAGTTGGACCTTCATTGAGATGGTTTACAACTTACCAATCAATTCAATAAGATTGTTTGCAGACTTGAATGACCTATTTGTTTAGGAATTCTCCAACAATCGAAAGAACCAAAAGCAGCCAAACGACCTTTACCAAGTCATCTAAGGGAAGCGAGAATCATTACGAGACTATGTTGGTAGGTTCAATAAAGAAAAAAATCAATATACCCAACTACGACACACAAACCGCCATTGCTACATTTCACAAATGTTTTCTTCCTAACTTTGATTCATATAAGGAACTAACGAAATACACTTTAATACCATAAACGACATACTAGCTCGAGCTTAAGCCTAAATCAAGTGGGAAGAAGATGAGGTGAATGCTAGTCAGTCTTGCCACCACAATGACGAACCGTCAAATAGAAGGATCAGAAACCCAAGACGGTCCAACCACAGTTGGAAGGCATAACCATACCTGGCAACATGCCAGACAAGCAATCAGGCTGACCCTTACCAGCCTCCCGTGATAGAACCTCCCACCAAGGAAGTAAGCAATAGGAAGCTAGGTTTGATGTATGAAGGTCCTTACCAAATAACTAGGATAATTGGTCTATGAGCGTAGTAACTAAGTGACACAAAGGAAAAATCTATCACACGAAGCTAGAATGCTCTACACCTTAAGATGAAAGATTTCTGAAAGTTTTCTCTAAGTCTTCATTCCTTGGCTTGTACTAACCTTATGGGCGAGAACATGATGAGACACACCATAAATATGGTCATAATGTACGACTGACACATCAAGCTATTTGGGTTGGCTATATTCGGTACTCTAATAATAAAAGTCCCACCATCCATTTACTTCTCTACATTGGTTTCTACGGAATGAGACCACACTATATGATGCTAGACTATCCACCTGCTATTGGTTCATCAAGATTTTCCCATGACATACTTACTATAACATTGCCAATCTTACCACATATCAAGCGAAGCAAGTCTTAGTATACTATTCGACTCAATTCATCTGACTTATTATCTCAATTCATCTAACTTGTTATCTCAATCTGGTTCACTGTATCATTTATAGTTCTTTGACTGACAACTTCCTATTGAATATACTTTGAACTGGCTAGATCACAAACCAATGCTTGGTACCAGTTGCAAACACATGAGTCGATGCTTGGTATGCCATGCCGACCTACCTGTTGGAAATTATGCCCTAGGGGCAAATCATTATTCTCCATTAAGTTATCACTTCATTCGCATGTTTATGGTGATAACTGCATCCTTGGATATATCTTATCCTAAATATCCCTGGTCAGTCATGTACGCGGGAGCGAAGATGAGTTAAGACCAGTATGACTTTGATGAGGTATGGAGATACGAATCAAAGTCATTGGCACTTGTAAGAGTACAAGGTGCTGGACCGACCCACTATGAGAAAGCTGCATGGATTAAGTCATAAGCTTATCTCATGTATAACCGCATCACAACGCCCTATGACCTGAGATCATCATGGATTTCTACATGATGAGTCACTAGTCTTTGACCTCGTCAAAAGTCACCTTTGACCGGGTGATGATAAAGGCTAGGATCGGGATCAGTGGTTTTCATGCGAAGGAATATGAATGGTCAAGATGGAATTTGTCCCTCACATTTGTAGAGAGATAATGCTGGGCCTCTCGATGAGTGAGTCTAAGAAATGTATGGCCATACTGTGATGGAAAGGAGTTTCCATTTCACTTATTAGACTGCTCAAGAATCGAGAAAGTAATGGTCAAGAAAAGGAAGTTGACGTTATCCATGCCTCATCCTTGACCAAATTATCGCGTGACAAAAGGGACGTGACATGGTTATACGATAGGTAGTATCGTGTCATCGATCCCCATGTGAATTGAGTAGTCGCAATGTCTTGCTAGAAGCCGCTTGCGACTTGTGGGCTGATACAGTCTTGGCCCACTGCCAATCTCATATGGGCCTGCAGGGTTGCACACAAGAATAATCCAACACGGGTAAAAGTGTCCAGATTCATTGAATCTCAGATTAATCTGAGATTAAATGAATACTAAATTTGATCTAAGATTTATATATATATATATATATATATATATTATAAATAGAGATTATAATATTATATATGATATTTGTTTAGTATTTAATTTATTTGATAAATTAAATATCTGAAACAAATAGAGATATTATATCTCATTTAATTTCGAATAAAGATATCAAGTATCTGTTTAATATAAAATTGAGAAATGCTATCTCAGATTTAATTAAATAGATAGATATCATTTCTCGGATTTAATTTATAGAGATAAATTAAATCTAAAGGCTTTTAATTTGAATTAAATAAATACATTAGATTAAATCTATTAGATAGATTTAATTAATATTTTTTTTTCGAAATTCAAAATTAATGGGGATTAATTTTGAATATAATACGCCGATGGGTTTAGAAAAACCTACGGGACTTTTAGTCGAGCGTATTAGAAAGCCGCGAGAAACCCTAGAGCGAAAAAGAGAGAGACGCACAGTTCGAGGCGCTAGCACGCTGCCGTGTCCGTGTTCGGAGATTGTTCGTGTGGATACCGGTAGAGGAAGCCGATTCTAAGAGTCGTCTTCTGCTGATCGAGAAGGTAGCCCACCAGTTCAAAGAGAACGAGACATGAACGAATTCACTACAGTTTGGGTTTTCTTGATCACGAGAAAATGTGCGCAAAGGTTTGTGTAGATTCTTGAGCTACTAGTTCGCTAAAATCAAAGGAAAACCTCCAGCTCTGGATGATTCTGAGTTCTCTATAAGGTATGATTCAGGTTCCTTAACCTTGATTTAGACGCACCTGAGTGATCCTGGGGACGGGATTCGTAGAAAATTTTAATCCGCTGCGTGTACGGATCCCAACAATGGCATCAGAGCCAACTCAACGTGCGTTTAAATTGGGTTTCTGTACATGCTATTATATGTGATATATATGCAAGAATCTGAATCTTTGTATGCAAGAATTTGAATCTTTGTATGCAAGAAACTGAATCTTGAATGCTTTAATTTGAAAATTCGCGTTAGGGTTTCAGACGGGTCTCTAGAATGGTGCCGCGGGTACAGTTCTGAATTGTTCAGAGCGCATGATATTCGGAATCGTCCGTCACGTTCGTGCGCATCAAAGACGTTCTGAATCGTTCAGAATTTTCGATCATACTCGGACAACGCCCCTAGGGGTTTGAAATTAAGTTTTATGAAACTCTCTTTCTAAAAGAATATGATGTTTTCAAAAGCTCTGGGGGCGCTCCTGCTAACCGGCTAGTAGGACCGGCTGTTGTTTGTAGCGCGAGAAATGGAATTATTTGTAGTGTGAGAATTTAAATCATGATATAATCTAATATAAGATTAAAGAAGTTTATCATGAGTAATATTTTATTTCATAAATGTATGAATTAAAGTATGTTCATAACCTTACAAAGTATTGTTTGGGTATGGTGAACAAAATGGCTCTAGTGTTGTAAATTTTAAATATGGCTTGCGTGCCATGCCTCTCTCTAAATCTCTTCTCATCTCATTATTTAGAGAAGTCTTCTCATTGGCTTGAGGGGACTACAGGTTAGATGAGCCATGTTGTTCACGAGTTTTAATTATGTTTTGATATGATCACTGCATGATTAATTTAGATTCTATATGAGATATACAATAATGATTGCATTCATATAGGTAGAATTAATAAAGATAAATTAAATAGGCAGTCTTTTATATTAGATTAAAATAAATAGATCAGATTTGGTCTGTTGGACAGATTTAATTAATGTTATTTTAATCTAAAATTTGAGTTCAAGATTAATTGAGATTAATTTTGAATATTTTAATACGGCTAATTAGGGTTTTAGAAATCCTATAAGATATAGATCTAGTCGTATTAAAATGAAGCGACCGCCGCAAGTCTCAATAATTTAATCATAATGATTTATTTCATAATTGTATGAATTAATATATGTTATGATTAATTTAGAATTTTAATTATGATTTGATTAGATCACTCATAATTAATTTAGAATTAAATTAATATGATTAATTTGATTATATCTAATAATACCCTCTAAATAAAATCTTAAGTCACAATGCCATCAATAAATGAATACTTGTCAAAACCTCGATCACCCATTTGTATGTTCCACCAAAGTGGATGCATCTGAGTAATCTTGGGGAGACAAGAGAGAGTAATGGTGATACTCTATATTCATTGTTGTCTTGACTTAATTGAGATCATTAAAACGGTTTTGGATCTCAAGGCATTGGATGGGATTAAACATGCTAGGTCATATGATGATCGAATCCCATAAAGATTTAAGAGTTACATGTGATGTAATTGGCAAGGGGGTTGCCTACCTAAATAACTTGATTTTAAGCGTCCTGCCAAAGCGGACTTAAGATTAAGCCAAATATGGATCTTAGCCCACTAATTATAATGAGGGTTATTAATTCAGTGGGAGGTTACTGATTATACTTTGCATATCTTTTAAATTGTAGAATCATTTCGAATAGTAACACCACAACACCATCAATGCGATCGGTCCTTGAGAAGGACGAACTCGATGAGACAAACTTTCTTGACATGTTTGAGGATTTAAGTGTTGATCCTAAACATGAAAGAAAGGAGTATCTTATCGATCAACCCATCCCTAACGAGCCTACAGCTGATGATCCAAGAGATCAGACTGATGCTTATAAAAGCATCAGGATGACTCTATGGATACAGAATGCCTGAAGCCTTCCACTATGGTTTCAGACCTCGATGGAGATCTAGAACACATGGAGGTGTCTGAGATGATTTATCATCCTATGGAAATGTTCCACGAACAGGCGACGCAAGAGAGGTATGAGACCACAAAGGCCTTATTCTCTTGCAAGATGGTTGAAGGTCAATCGGTTAGTCCTCATATTTGAAAATGAAAGGCTACATTGATCACCTTGAAAGGCTTGGATTCCCCATATCCCAGGAGTTAGCTACATATGTGATCTTGATCTCACTCCCAGAAAGTTATGATAACTTTGTCATGGATTACAACATGAACAATATGAAGGAATCAATTTCTGAACTGCATGAGATGCTCAAAACTGCTAAGCAGAGCCTTGAGAAGAGGCCCAGTTCTGTTTTGTCTGTTCAGAATGGAAGGGGTATGAAACGGAAAGTCAAGAAGGCAAGACCTCTGAAGGATGGGGTCTGCTTCTTCTGCAATGAAATCGATCATTGGAAGAGGAACTGCAAGCTCTATCAAGAAGATCTGGAAAAGGACAAGAAGGATAGTGGGCCTATCGCCTCAAGTATCTATGTCGTAGACATTCGCTTTTCTACTTTTTCAAACATGGGTATTAGATACTACATGTGGTTCACGCATTTGTATAAATGTATAGGAACTCAAGGACAGTAGAAAATTGAATGGACATCTGTGACATAAAGGATCAAGTTAAAAGATTTGAGTCCTACCTTCCTATGGCATTTTCGTCTAGGCCATATAAATGAGAAACGCATTTCGAAACTCCATTACAGATGGAATTCTGAAGTCATTTGATTTTGAATCATTTGATACATGTGAGTCTTGTTTATTGGGTAAGGTGACAAAGGCACCTTTTCCTGGACACAGCGAGAGGGCCACCGATTTATTGGGCCTCATACATACAGATGTGTGTGGACCAATGAAATTGCCAGAGGAGATCATTTGTACTTCATTACATTAATAGACGGTCTTAGTAGATATGGTTATATCTATCTAATGAAACATAAGTCTGAATCTTTTGAAATGTTCAAAATATTCCAAAATGAAGTGCAAAACCAACTTGGCAAAACAATTAAGGCACTTCGATCTGATCGGGGTAGTGAATATTTGAGCCAAGAGTTTGTTGACCATTTTAGGAGTTGTGGGATCATCTCACAGCTTACTCCTCCAGGAACACCTCAATGGAATGGTGTTTCTAAACGGAGGAATCGAACTCTATTTGATATGGTTCGATCTATGATGAGTCAACCAGATCTTCCATCTTCTTTTTGAGGTCATGCCCTAGAAATTGTTGCGTTCACACTAAATCGTGTTCCGTCAAAGGCAGTTGAAAAGACACTATATGAGATATGGACTGGGAAGAAACCCAGTTTGTCATTTCTTAAAATTTGGGGATGTGAGGTTTATGTTAAACAACAGGCCTCTGATAAATTATCATCTAGATCCTCAAAATGCCTTTTTGTGGGGTATCCTAAGGAAACTAAAGGATACTACGTCTACAATCCCACCGATCACAAAGTGTTTGTCATTCGGAATGGTATCTTTCTGGAAAAAGAGTTTATCTCTAAAAGAACCAGTGGGAGCAAGGTGAACCTCGAAGAAGTTCGAGAGTCACAAGACAATGTAGAACCACAGATGGAAACTAGAGAAGATTCACAACAAGTTGTTGAGCCTACTCAATTAACACAAGGCCCACGAAGGTCCGATAGATCACGGCTACAGCCTCAGAGATATGGATTTCTGATTACTGGAAGTCCTGATGTTTTGCTCATTGAGTAGAATGAGCCAACAACCTATCGAGACGCCATAGTGGGACCTAATTCTGAAAAATGGCTTGATGCCATGAAGTCTGAAATGCAATCCATGTACGACAATAATGTATGGACCTTAGTCGATCCACCTGAGGGTGTAAAAACTGTTGGGTGCAAATGGGTTTTCAAAGAGAAAACCGACATGGATGACAAAGTAAATGTCTTCAAGGCACGGCTGGTTGCAAAAGGATTCACTCAAATTCATGGTGTGGACTATGATGAGACCTTTTCCCCAGTTGCAATGGCCAAGTCAATCAGAATCCTTCTTGCCATTGCATCATATTATGACTATGAGATATGACAGATGGACGTCAAAACGGCCTTCCTTAACGGAAAGCTTCTTAAGGATGTGTACATGACACAATCTAAGGGTTTTGTACGTTCAGAGGACACTGGTAAAGTTTGCAAGCTTCAAAGATCCATTTATGGATTGAAGCAAGCATCTCGAAGTTGGAATCATCGTTTTGATGAAGTAGTCAAAGAGTTTGGATTCATTCAAAACATCGATGAACTTTGTGTTTACAAGAAGGTTAGTGAGAGCACAGTTGTATTTCTAGTGCTTTATGTTGATGACATCCTACTTATTGGGAATGACATTCCTACCTTGCAGAGTGTCAAGTCTTGGTTAGGAAAGTCTTTCTCAATGAAAGTTTTAGGCGAAGCCACTTATATCCTTGGGATTAGGATCTATAGAGATAGATCCAAGAGGCTAATAGGCCTAAGTCAGAGCACATATATAGACAAGATACTGCATAGGTTCAGTATGTAGGATTCTAAAAGGGGTAACATGCCCATGTCTCATGGCATCCATCTCAGTAAGGATCTATGTCCTAGTACACAAGATCAAAGAGACCGCATGAGTAAGATTCCATATGCCTCCGCCATTGGATCCATCATGTATGCCATGTTATGTACTCGACCGGATGTGTCATTTGCCTTGAGTATGACCAGCAGATATCAACAAGATCCCAGTGAGGGTCACTGGACTGCTGTCAAGAATATCCTTAAATACTTAAGAAGGACTAAGGACTTATTCTTGGTATATGGTGGCTTGGAAGATGAGCTCTGTGTAACTGGTTACCTAGATGTGAGTCTCCAAACTAACCAAGATGATTCAAGATCGCAATCAGGATATGTATTCCTGTTGAATGGTGGTACGGTGAGTTGGAAGAGCTCTAAGCAGAGCACTGTAGCTTATTCTGCAATAAAAGCTGAGTATATAGCAGCATAGGATGCAGCAAAGGAGGCCTTTTGGATTATAAAATTCATTTATGAACTTGGGGTGGTTCCAACCATTTCAAATCCAATAGACTTGTTCTGTGACAATAGCGGTGCTATTGCGCAGACCAAGGAGCCTAGGTCACATTAAAGGACCAAGCATGTACTCAGGCAATTTCATATTATCTGAGAAACCAGAGATAAAGGTGATATGAAAGTATGCAAAGTACTAGGAGAATACAATGTAGTTGATCCTCTTACTAAGCCGCTTGCACAAGCAAAACATAAGCGTCATGTTAGGGCAATAAGAATTAGAGTAATTAATGATTGCGCCTAGTGCAAGTGGGAGTCTGTTGGAAATTATGCCCTAGGGGCAAATCATTATTCTCCATTAAGTTATCACTTCATTCGCATGTTTATGGTGATAACTGCATCCTTGGATATATCTTATCCTAAATGTCCCTGGTCAGTCATGTACGCGGGAGCGAAGATGAGTTAAGACCAGTATGACTTTGATGAGGTATGGAGATACGAATCAAAGTCATGGGCACTTGTAAGAGTACAAGGTGCTGGACCGACCCACTATGAGAAAACTGCATGGATTAAGTCATAAGCTTATCTCATGTATAACCGCATCACAACGCCCTATGACCTGAGATCATCATGGATTTCTACATGATGAGTCACTGGTCTTTGACCTAGTCAAAAGTCACCTTTGACCGGGTGATGATAAAGGCTAGGATCGGGATCAGTGGTTTTCATGCGGAGGAATGTGAATGGTCAAGATGGAATTTGTCCCTCACATTTGTATAGAGATAATGCTGGGCCCCTCGATGAGTGAGTCTAAGAAATGTATGGCCATACTGTGATGGAAAGGAGTTTCCATTTCACTTATTAGACTGCTCAAGAATCGAGAAAGTAATGGTCAAGAAAAGGAAGTTGACGTTATCCATGCCTCATCCTTGACCAAATTATCGCGTGACAAAAGGGACGTGACATGGTTATACGATAGGTAGTATCGTGTCATCGATCCCCATGTGAATTGGGTAGTCGCAATGTCTTGCTAGAAGCCGCTTGCGACTTGTGGGCTGATACAGTCTTGGCCCACTGCCAATCTCATATGGGCCTGCAGGATCGCACACAAGAATAATTCAACACGGGTAAAAGTGTCCAGATTCATTAAATCTCAGATTAATCTGAGATTAAATGAATACTAAATTTGATCTAGGATTTATATATATATATATATATATATATAAAATTCGAAATTAATATATATATTATAAATAGAGATTATAATATTATATATGATATTTGTTTAGTATTTAATTTATTTGATAAATTAAATATCTGAAACAAATAGAGATATTGTATCTCATTTAATTTCGAATAAAGATATCAAGTATCTGTTTAATATAAAATTGAGAAATGCTATCTCAGATTTAATTAAATAGATAGATATCATTTCTCGGATTTAATTTATAGAGATAAATTAAGTCTGAAGGCTTTTAATTTGAATTAAATAAATACATTAGATTAAATCTATTAGATAGATTTAATTAATATTTTTTTTCGAAATTCAAAATTAATGGGGATTAATTTTGAATATAATACGCCGATGGGTTTAGAAAAACCTACGGGACTTTTAGTCGAGCGTATTAGAAAGCCGCGAGAAACCTTAGAGCGAAAAAGAGAGAGACCACAGTTCGAGGCGCTAGCACGCTGCCGTGTCCGTGTTCGGAGATTGTTCGTGTGGATACCGGTAGAGGAAGCCGATTCTAAGAGTCGTCTTCTGCTGATCGAGAAGGTAGCCCACCAGTTCAAAGAGAACGAGACGCGAACGAATTCACTACAGTTTGGGTTTTCTTGATCACGAGAAAATGTGCGCAAAGGTTTGTGTAGATTCTTGAGCTACTAGTTCGCTAAAATCAAAGGAAAACCTCCAGCTCCGGATGATTCTGAGTTCTCTATAAGGTATGATTCGGGTTCCTTAACCTTGATTTAGACGCACCTGAGTGATCCTGGGGACGGGATTCGTAGAAAATTTTAATCCGCTGCGTGTACGGATCCCAACACTACCAAGCATAGCAACACCCACGAGTTGTAGCATATGAATCGTGGATGCTTTTAAATGTTGATAACCCAACTCTAGGGGTGTCTGATTGCAGAACACAAACCAAGCCACGAAGATGTGACGTACGTACCTACTGACCAAAATCAACATGCTTGGTCAAACATTATCTCGACGTTATAATACATACTAGCATACATAAACATTCTAACATAGCACACATAAACATTTTGGCAAATAAGCCTTTTACTAGTACTTCAAAATGTTGAGAACCCAACTTTAAGGTTGTCCCTGGGAACACAAATCAGGTCATGAAAGTGCAACGTATGCTCTGACCAACCAAAATTCTCATGCTTGGTCAAATATTATGACAATGCGTACTAGCATACACAAACTTACTAACCAAGAAGGTTATGCAATGGCAACCTATCCAATATGAAAACACCTTTAATTGCGATCAATTTACCATGTATGTGGATCAACGCACCAAAGACATTGGCTAAACAAGCCAACGAAGTACTGCATTGAATAGTGCAAAATGTGAAACATCTTAGTTACAAAATATTTGTTGTTTGCACATAACCAACGTACAAAATGACCAAAATTCTTGTGATTAGTCAAATATTATGATAACACAGATGTATGTGCTAACAAACAAAGTTCTGTATTGGCATGCTTACATAGAAAGGAATATATCAACTGCATATAACATGACACTTGGAATATTTGGGAAAAGCAGGATGTCAATGAGTCAGTAGGTCCTTAATCTTGCCATGTCATTCTGGATAGGAGACGACGGACCATAGGACAAATTTGTGGTGTGTCAGTAACCTGTGGGGCTGTACTAGGGAAGTAGAGGTATGCGCCCTCATGCTAGAACAAACTATTGTCACCCTTTCCCTGGTTGTCTCTACCTTGCCTTTGCCGTTTATTCTACTCTGTGGTGGCTACTGAGACTAAGATCACATGGTCGGATGGAATGCTTGACTGGTCATCCGCCTTGGCAAAATCTAGCTTACATTGTTGTAAGTATATAGGGAGCAAGATCAAGGCAAAAACAAACTCCAACCATAGCTTTTAGAAAAATTAATTGAAGACAAGAAAACCAAGAAAAAGGACTAAATAAAGATCGTAGGATTGATGAAGGCACTCGACTACGAGGATCATGAACTATTCTCCAATCCAATTGCTTGTCGGGCTTAGAGAGTTGGGACTTATTGTAGGCTTAAAACTCATCACCTATGGCCTAAAGACAAGGCAATTGAAGCAGGCCTAAGAATGTGTGCCCGGCCTAAGACTAACTCATTTTCATCTTAGTACACCAAGTCAAAGCCTAGTGTTTGATCCACAAAAACATGTCTGAAACTTTAGGATCTCCAGCTCCCTCACAGCTTGCCTAGATCTACAAAAGAAGCAACAAACTACCTGACTCCAAGCTATAAATAGGTACTTCCATATGTTTATAACACACAAGTTACTCCACTCACACTTACTCACTTTTTTATATTGTACTCGACATAATCGAAGCTCTCTCATTTTTGTTACTTTATTTATTATCTTATACCCAATAAAGGTCAATAATATAGCTCCTCTTTATTTTCTTATTCTTTTTTCTTATAACAAATTCCTGCTTTGTTTGTTAATCTCTCTGTTGTTGATGCCATTCTTCACAAAATTTCATTTTTGCAAATTATTGTGCAAACACATGCAAAAGTGAAAGTCAAAGAGACGATGTCCCAAATTTTATGTCTACAACATCTCATAAAACCTCATGTGATGGATGACACTTTTTTTCCCAAAACAAAGAAAGCTTCCCTGTCTTGTTTTTACCCTAAAACTACATAGTTTTGGGGTAAAGGATAGGAGTAGCTGAGAGGGGTAAAGGAGAGAATCTTAATCCTTGGTTGGATTCATGGGAAAGACAGAAGAGAGAAGGGTGTAAATGTAGAGAGATAAAAGGGTATGAGAGAAAATGTCTGCCCTTTCATAAATAAGGGAAAATATGACAAAATTATATATTTAATGATTTTCTTGGTTTACGAGAATGGGGTACAATTGACTTATAATAAGATACTACTATTGATTGATAGTTGCATATTGCTAGATTAATTGTCTTCACAATAACCTTTTGAAGATTTATTTATCCTTAGAAAGTCGTGTTAGTGTTGTTGGGCTCATTGGTTATACTATTTCGGCTCTCAGGTATTGACTGAACTCTAAATTAAGATATAGTATGCTATGATTTCCTATCAAAGAGCCCATTTAATTTTCTAAACAATGGAAAGCCATTTCATTATATTTATGGCTTTGAATGCAATAACACCCCCCAATTTCTAACAATTTATAATAAAATAAAATTTCTAAAATCATAAATAACTGTGAAACCTAAATAAATTAAATTTAGAAAATGTTACCGTCACACTTGTACTGAGACAAGAGTAAGGCTAATTACATTAAAATAAAACCAAAGGCTGAGGTTCAACTAAAGGAAATGTGTCTAATGTATTTTATTGAATTCATAAAAATTCTGTAAAGTTTAGAATTAGCTAGAAATCTCTGAGTTGTTATCCTCACAACCCTCTGCTAACCCCATCCTTTGCACCCAGTTTCACTGAAAATCTGGTCCCTCAAAGGATCCAAACAAACACAAAAGTCAACAAAGTTAGTAATCCTAATTAGCTCCAATATAACAATCAAATCAAAATATATAATCATGTAGTAATTGAATCAAATATTATTCACATCAAATAAACCATTATTCATTATGATAAGTATATATTTTATGATTAAATAGGTGTATATTTTATGAGAATTAGTTGGATTTATTGATATTATATACCTATTTAATTATCTTTTATATACTTTACTATTATTATAAGATAAAAAAGATATTTTGATATAAAATCTACTTATTTCATATTATATTCTGTAGGAAATATTAGCTGATTTGGAAAGAAGTAGAAAAAGCAATTAAGAGGATATACAATCAATCAAACTCGGTGGTCCCACGCAAGAAAAATAGAAACAAAATCAATTGTGTGATCTGGTAGAGTTGATTACAAGATATAAGATATCTTTTTGATAAGAAAAGGAGAATCAATGACCTAAGACCTAAATTATAAATAGAGAGGCAGAGACAAAAAGAAGAGGACGGAGGAGGATCGGGAGACGTAGAACAAGAAGGACCGAAGAAGCAGAGGAGTAGCGGCTGAGTGGTTCGGTTCTTTTCATCATCTCCATGGAAGGACAAGAGAACTGTGGAGACGACAAAGAATCTTTCTCCCCCCCCCTCTCTCTCTATTCTTTGAACTTGAATTCTTGTCTTTTTGTTATGAATTTTATTAGAGCCATGTGTTTGTACTGTAAAGAAAAGCTATCTACTGGTGGAAGGGGAGCTAGCACTAGCCATCTTAAGAGGCATTCGATAGGTTGCTTGAAACGTAGGTTGTTTGTATCTCGACAAAATAAGCAAACCACCTTACAATTTTCACCAAGTGAATCAGGAATTAATCCTTTTATTGTTCCTGGCACTAAGTACTCTAATGAAAAGATGAGAGAAATCTTAGCTACTGCTATTATGGTACATGAGCGTCCCTTTAGCATGGTGGAAGATGATGTTTTGATGTGGGCATTTGAATATGCAAATCCAGATTTTAGAAAAGTTTCTCGTAAGACTATTAGAAGTGATTGCCTCAAATTGTATCAAGATGAGAAGAATACTTTTAAAAAAATATTGCAAAAAGTGAGCAAGGTAAGCATTACAACAGATATGTGGAAGTCAAGTCCTCAAGTAGCTGAATATATGGTTGTTACTAGTCATTTTGTTGATGATATGTGGAATCTTCAGAAGAGAGTTTTGAGTTTTGTTAAAGTCACTGTTCCAAGACGAGGAGTAGATATAGCAAATGCAATTTTCAAGTGTTTGAGATCATGGGGTATTGAGAACAAAATATTCTCAATTTCTGTTGATAATGCTAGCTACAATGACACTTGCTTAAGAACTTTGAAAGAGAATTTGTCATTGAACAATAAGTTGGTACTTGGTGGGCAACTATTTCATGTTAGATGCTGTGCACATATCCTAAATTTGTTGGTGCAGGATGGCCTTAACACTATTAAAGATGTCATTCACAAAATTCGTGAAAGTGTCAAGTTTATAAATGCCTCAGATGCAAGGCTAAAATCTTTTTGTGAAGTTGTGGAGTTAAAGGGTTTGAAAGAAAGGAAGCTTATTATTGACTATCCTACAAGATGGAACTCTACATTCTTGATGTTGACGACTGCAATGAAATTCAAGCATGCATTTTCTGCTTATGATGAAAAAGAGCCCCATTATACTTATGCACCTGATCCTAAGCAGTGGGAAAAGATTGAGAAGATTTGTCATCTCTTAGAAGTTTTTTCATGATGCCACTCATGTCATTTCAAGTAGTGAATACCCTACTTCTAATTTATATCTTGCTGAAATTCATCGGGTGAAACAAGTGATTGATGATGCAATGGAGTCTCTTGACTTGTTCATGTATGAGATGGCAAAATCTATGAAAGAAAAATTTGATAAATATTGGGGGGAATGCAACTTATTGATGGCTATTGCAAGTGTTTTGGATCCAAGGATCAAATTCCTGGCTATTGAGATAAGCTTTCCTTTAATATACAAATCAGAAAGTGAGGCTATACGAAATGTGAAAAAAGTGAAAAATGCATTGGAGGAATTATATCTTGAGTACGTGGAGTTGCATTCCTCATCTTCTGCATCTGATGAAGTCAATATTGATAGCATTCCCATAGCAGATACTAGTGCACAACAAAAAGATAAAGGAATGCAACGAATGTTGAACATGATTCATCAAAAGCATTCGATTCCTCCTACAAAATCAGAATTGGAAACTTATCTTGTTGATGATCCTTATATTCCTTCTTCTGAATCTTCATCTTTTTGTGCTTTAGAGTGGTGGAAGAACAATACTGCAAAATTTAAAGTTTTATCGAGGATGGCATCTAATATATTAGCTGTCCCTATCTCAATTGTGGCATCAGAATCTACATTCAGTGCTGGGGGAAGAGTTATTGATGAATATCGTGCTAGATTGAATGAACAATCTGTTGAAGTTCTTTTATGTGGTGGGGACTGACTTCGTCACAAATATAGGTTGAAAAGAAAAATGAAGGTATAAATATTGTATACTTATTTATTTTTATATTTGCTCCATGTTTGTTGGACTGTTGGGACTAGTTATTTATTTTAAATTATTCTTTTATTATGTAGGAGCCATCGAAATAGGAGGAGATTATACTAAAGCCTTGATGTTGATGTTATTGTGTTGAAGAGAAAACTTAAGGTATGAATATTGTATACTTATTTATTTTTATATTTGTTGCATGTGTGTTGGACTTGTATTAGACTGTTGGGACTAGTTATTTATTTTAAATTATTGTTTTATTGTGTAGGAGCCATCGGAATAGGAGGAGATTATACTGAAGCCTTGATGTTGATGTTATTGTGTTGTTTAATTGATCTTTTACACAATTTTCATTATGGTGATATGGATGTTGAATTTTTTAGTTTATCACTATATTGATATGAGTATATTCAATGCTAAATTATAATGGATACATTTTCCTATTATTAGTAATTATGTTTGTTTTAATTTTATGATAAAGTCTACAATTTGTAAATATGTTGGCTTTGAAACCTACCAAAAGCATATATTTATTTAGGTTTTAGTAGGTTCAAAGCCTACTTATGGTTTTTAAGGCTTGCAATATGAGGCCTTTTTAGAGGCTTACATTGTAAATAGGTCTGTAAAAAGGCTTTAGGCTTACATAGGCCTTATATAGGCTCAGGCTTGAGCCTAGAAAAAAGCCTACATGTAGGCTCAGGTCTAGGCTCAGGCTTCAAATTCACATTACAAGCTCAGGCCTATTTAGGTAAAGCCTGGCCTGGCTTGGCCTATTTCCATGCCTAGCCACAAGCTAATAGAATTCTCATCAATGATACTTTGCCTAATACCATGTGTGACAAAAAAAATCATCAATCATAATAACCCTTGCAATTGGAATATAGTCTTTACTAAAATACATCAAATCCTTTTGCAAATAAATACAATAATTCAAAGGAATAAGTTTCGACATAGAAATCAAATTTCTCCTATAATTAGGAATTAAAAAACAATTCAAGAGATCCCGTATGGTTTTTTTAGAAAAACTATTTCTCCTATTCTAAGTGTTCCAATTTCTTTAACCGGATCTCCTTTCCCACTTCCTAAAAGGATTTGAGCTTCATTTGGAAGTGGAGGTCTAGTGTTTAGAAACCCCTGCATGGTAGTAGAAATGTGGATCATTGCACCCGTATCAATTCCCCAATTATCATTACTAATGCTAATATGATGAAATTCTAAAGCTAAACTTGAAAAATACATACCTTTACACTCCAACCATGCCTTCCTCTTGAGGTACTCATCTTTCATGTGCTTCTTCTTCTTGCAAAAGAAGCAAATAGCTTCAGCTTTCTTGATGGATGGCATAACATAGATCTTTCTCTTCTTTTTCTGCTTGTCCTTCTTGCCCCTGGCACGAGTCCTGTGTTAGAATATGATTTTATCATTCATTTGTAATTACTGTATTCATTAGATTCCTTCTATATATTCTACTGATACGTGTCAGCAGCTGAGTGGGTTTGTTATGATTGGCAGCTGGTAGGATCCTTCTAGATTTATGTATTGTATTCGTTGTATCTCTATAAAATGAATGTAATAACAGTGGCCACCAGTAGAAAGTATAAGAGCAAGACCCCAAAGGTCTGTGTGAATTAACTCAAGAGGAAAAGTTGATTGAGAAACAGATACAGAGAATGGAAGAGATTTAGACTTTCCTAATTGACAAGAATCGCATACATATCCATCAATAGTATTCGAGACTTTTTTATTACAAGATGCTAAAATCTGTTTCAAGACTCTAGTGCTTGGATGTCCTAAGGTGTGGTGCCATTGGAGAAAAGTAGCATGAGACTCATCATTCACGGCCGTCAGCGCCATTGGCTTGCTATTCGGTCTTCTTCCCCTCAGTTGATACAATCCTTCCTTTGGTAGGCCTTGGAGGATTGTTTGGCCTGTCGTTGAGTCCTTCACATCACACCCTTTGTTAGTGAAATTCACAGAAACGGAGTTATCCTGAATTAATTTGTTGACACTCAAAAGACTCTTAGTAGCAAAGGGCACATATAGAACATCTCGAAGAATAAGATTAGAACATTTGCTCAATAAAGAGGAATTTCCAATGCCCAAGATGGGACTTTGTGTCCCATTGCAAGTAGTAAGATGAGAATTACCAGTAGGAGTAGCGTCTTCAAGATAATCAGAGTACGATGTAACAGGGTAGTTTGCTCCACTATCCACGTACCAGGAAGGATCTGCAGCTGTATAAGCGTTAGCAAAATAGTTTGGGGGTGAGGAGACAGAGTGACTATACCCAGCTGAGTCATCACGGTAGTAACACGTAGCCAGAGTATGGCCAGGATGTTGGCAATTAACACAGAAGGGACGACCTCCACGTTGACCACCACCACGGTTTCGTCCTCCTCTGTTTCTTGGATAACGTTGGTAGTAGAAACTGGATGAGTTGTTCCTGTTGTGGCGATTTGGTCCTGAGTCGTTTGAATCAGTCCGCTGTGCCACATTCGCCGATGGTTGAATGCTGAGAGTAGTAAAATGGTTAAGTTGACTGATTCGAGATTCGAAAGCAAGTAGTGCAGCTTGTGCTTCAATCCAGGTGAGGTCTGGTTTATCAACTAGTTTGACCACAACAGCGTTGTATTCATTGTCAAAGTCGTTGAGAGTGTGCAAAATCAGATCATCGCAATCAACAGGAGAGCCAACGAGAGCAAGTTCGTCGGACAAACTCTTCATTTTACTCAGATACTCTTCCATTTTGAGAGCATTCTTCCTGGTATTGTGGAGTTCATTTTTTATGACCATAATCCGAGCCTTCGTGGATGCGCAAGTCAGTTCTCTTGTGCCACGCCAGAGATCCACCGTCGTCTTGCAGTGGAGGAGCTGTGCTCCAATTTCTTGAGTCATTGTGTTCCTCAGCCATCCAACCAGGAGACGATCGACGGAGAACCACGCTTGATATGCAGGGTTGATTTGCCTGCCTGATGTACCAGAGATGAGCTTCGACGGAGCTATAACCGAGCCATCTATATGACCCTCAAGGCAGTTGCCTTCTATAAGAGGGAGAACAATAGACTCCCAGACTAAGAAATTTGCACGATCCAGCTTGATCGCGGTGGTTTTACTAGATGAGCTAAAGAGAGTGTATGAACAGCCATTAGAGGAGACGCCGGAGTTGGCGCTGGTGTTGGCAGAGCGAGCAGTTTCGAAAGCGCTAGACATAACCTAGCTCTGATACCAAGATAGAAAAACACTAAACCAGAGAGGATATGAATGAAGGCGCAGAATGAAATGCTCTGCCCTTATTTCCATTTATAGAGATACAACGAATATAATACACAAATCTAGAAGGATCCTACCAGCTGCCAATCATAACAAACCCACTCAGCTGCTGACACGTATCAAGAGAATATATAGAAGGAATCTAATGACTACAGTAATTACAAATGAATGATAAAATCATATTCTAACATCCTGTTGGAACTTTCAGCTAAATGAGCGGCCCTATGTGCATCCCTACCACTCATTTGAAGCCTGGTTTCCACCTGAACACATATGGACAATAGTTCATCAATTGTCTATTTCTCCTTATGTGTGCTATAAGAGACTTTGTCCAGTACCAGATGCACCAGGAATTGCTCCGTTGGTTCCACGTCAAAGACTTTCAGCTAAGAAGATAAGTCTCTCATTTTCATGATATATTGCCTGACTCGGCCACTTGTACTTATAAGCTTCACTGCACATAACTCTGACTTGATGGAACCACCCATCTGCTTGTTAGTTGGTTTGAACTACTTGTCAACAGCTTCCACAAAATCCTCAACAATTTCACATTTGGGAATTGCTCCTCGAGTGCTTCTTTAAATCCTAGTCCTGCTATAGGACATGCACATGCGGTTGTAATTCTCCTAGAGCTCCTGATAGTCAATTTCAGTTGGAGTTGATTTATTAGTCGGTTTAGGAGGTCTAGGTTTCTCCATAACAAAGTGCGTGTGCAACATATCAATCTGCAAAGTGACTCCTCCCTCCATTCAGGGTAATTGGTATCATCTAATTCTAGAACAATCTTGTTGTTATTGTCAGCAATAAGGTTAGGAAAAGTAGTAGGTGCTGCAATTTAGAGAGTCAAGTTAGCTCATGAGATAAAATTTGAGACAATCACGAATTCTGTGCCTTGAATGCATGTTATGCACCAATGAAAACATGCGATATCTATAAATGTGTATCACTAATTCATTCAAATGATTAAATCAAACATATATACATAGTTGTAACTGGAGATATATAGTGAAGGAAAGGGCCAAATTAAGGCAGTAATTTAAAAGGATTGACAAACAACTAGCAAAGATGGATAGATGAATAAAATGGCAGGCGAGAAAACAAGTATAGAGAGGAGCAGGAGTGACTCAAATATGCTACTCCGATCATCACTTATATACACCTCACACCACAACCATCACCCAAGTTTCAAAAGTAGTAGAGATGAATTCTTTGCGAAATACCCTTTCCCTCACCTCCTCCACTGCTCATCACCACACACCATCTGTGGCAAAGGACTAGTGACGTTTATTTTATATATTGAAGTGATTAGTGTATACTTTTTTTGCTCAGAAAGTGATTAGTGTATACTGAACCTAGCAAGACTACTATTATATTTCTGTATTGGAGGATGGGACAGAAAGCTGAGGAACACAGGTTTTCAACACTGAAAATAAACATACATGACCCCGTAGCTGAGCGGACGGTTAGATTGATGATAAAAATGGATGGGACATCGTGGACCTGCCTAGCTTTCATCTCTGTTTAATGAACTAGTGCAATGCCAAATTATTTGAACACCTCCCTGTACATATATAATGAAATTAATCTCCTTAACAAAATAATTAATTAATAAATGCTTAGCCGTCTTGATCTTGTATAGAAATGTGTGAATCACAAGAGGAACTGAGGAAGGTGCAACGGCGCATGCATCTTAGATTTTTCTTATTTTATTCCTTCTATTGAATGTTTCTCTCCTCTTTTCACCCGGTTTGATATTGTTTTTCAATGATAGCTAGATTTTAAAAATTCAAATCAATTATAATTAGGTCCTAATTTTTTAATCGTAAATATGAGAATTATTGTTCAACATGTTTTTCAGTTTTTTCCTTGTTAATATTCTCTCAATAATAATCAAATAGGAGAGGGATGGATGGAAACTAAGGAAGATGTTTATTAAAATATATGTTTTTAAAAAAGAACATGTCATATAAATTAGGAAAAATTTCACTTAGTCCCCATGTAAGTAATTTTATTTCAGTCACCCTTAAAAGATTTTGAAATTTCATTGCATCTCCTTGTGTTATTAAAATAAAATTAATTTTTGTCAGTCAAATGACAATAATACCCTTACTTTATTTTTTATAAGAGTATTTATAAGAAAAATATAGATATTTACTAGATAAATAAAGACATTTACAAGATAAGCAAAGAGATTAAAAGAAAACCAAAGAGTTAACAAGAACATTTTGGCCCTTACAAGAAAACTAAGATAATTCACAAGAAAAATAAGAGCATTCACAAGACAAATAAAAACATTTATAAGATAAATAAAAGAATTTAAAAGAATCCAGAAAGTTAAAAAAAAAATTGGTCATTTACAAGATAAATAAGGGAATTTATAAGACAAATATGTGTATTTACAAGACAAATAATAGAACTGAAATAATAAAGTAAAGGCATTATTATCTTTTCAATCACAAAACTTAATTTTATTTTGATTTAAGGGGTATAGTGAAATTTTAAAGTTTTTTGGAGTTGATTGAAATAAAATTACTTCATCGGGGTTAAATGATATTTTCTTTATAAACTCATTTAACTTACTTTCTTAATCTACAGTATTTAATTACTAGAGGATTATCTTAAATTTATCTTTCAGCAAAATATTTTTAGATCTAATTATTATTATGCTGATCTTTTTTAGAAGTGTTATTCTCCTTATTCCATGGCCAACCAACCAATTTGATACTGCTTTTGAGAGATGTTAGCTTTCGAGAATAGTTTCTATAAAAAAAAAAAATGATAAGAGCGATTTTAGACAAAGCAAAAGATTATGGAGAATAACTTCAGGAAAAAATAAGAAAAAATAGCTTAGAAAACTATTATTTTCCACCAAAATCATGGTTTTCTCGCCAAAGTAAATTATAGAAAAAACAAGTGTTTTGATAACTTAAACAATATTATGGTTTTGAAGGTTACAAACTATTTTAACTAATGGTTGGCTATTCTGCTTTTGAAATCATGGTCTGAGTCAAAATCGTGGTTTTAAAATGCTAATCCGAACACACATGTATAGTGCTTGTGCAAACAATATAAAATACAGCAAAACACGAGTTTGGATTAGCTAAACAAGAGAGCCAAACTGATTAAATTGGGTGCAGCTTTCTGACGGAGCCATATCATAGTGGATGAAGATCTTTTGTCATTAGCCTTGGGGTCCACAATCAACAATTAACTAAGGATTGCGTATAGGCAAACCTAGGATCGTTCTCTCTTTTCGAGGAGCTTTTTATTGAATCCTAAGTAATCTAAATGTCATGCAAATGTAATGAAAACAAGGGGGATTGGGTTTTGGATTTTTAAATTAATAAACTAAAATAGAAATGCAATTTAAATGAAGCAAAGATAAAATAGAATATAAGAAAACGAGAAGAAACAGATTAAAATCGATCAACCCAACATTCAAATTCCAGAGACTTTCATCATTGAACGAACTATAAATAACTCACGTTTGGCTTTGGACGAACCGAGATCTCTGCATTTGCCCAAAAAAACCATCGACTAGACGATCGCCTAGAATATGTCCGAATAGCGATGTCCCACTGTGCGATCGCACAGCAAAACTTAAAACCTAGTTCGAACTCAGTCCTTGGGATAAACCAAACCGAATATTAAATCTAATATTCGAACTATTTTCAGAAATCGGATCCGATAAGATGAAAATAGAAACGAGTTAAATTACCGATAAAGCACAAGTTCTCTAGACGAATCATGGAATCCTCAACATTGGGTCAATCAAAGAAGCTTAGCCAAGCATGGCTAGGAAAAATGTAGAAAAAAAGATGATGAAGAACATGAAGAACAACTAAGAGAAAATAAAAAGCTTCTAATTTAATCCGAAAATCTCCTACAACATAATTGAGAATATGTTTGTAGCCACCATCTAATTTTCCTTATATAGGAAAGATGACTAAAAATAGGAAACCTCTAATAAATAGAAAATCTCTAAAAAAAAATAGGAAACCTCTAATAAATAGGAAACCCCTAATCAATAGGAAATTCCTATAAAAAAGGAAACCTCTAAAAATTGGTCTTTTATTACAAAATTCGAGCAAAATAAAAATCTAGAAAAATGCGTCTGTCTTTAGCTCCAATTTCGTCCATCTTCTTGTCCAAATCAGCCTTCTGAGTCTTCATAACAATTGTAGCTCTCTGAATCATCTAAAAAAGGAAAGAAGAATCAGGCTAATCGGATATCTAGATCAAAAGTTATAGCAAAAATACTAAATCACTGTAAATCTAGAATTTAATCATAAAAATGAATTAAATCCAATTAAAACCTCAAATCTCGATTAAGTAATAAAATCCATTATTTATTAACTAAACAATCCTAAATTTATTCACCAAGAGATATAAATAAGTGTAATAATATTCAATCATCAAATTCCTTCACACTTATCTTTTTGCACTCCTGGGCAAAATTAAAAGAAAAAGACTAAAATGAAAAATTCTTCATTTCTAACCATTGCTAACAATGCAAAAATTTAACAAAGAACACAAAAGCTTTTAAAGACCAATCAATCAAGACCAAAATCCTTTCATCTCAAATTACAAATCCTGGCAATCTCATTCAATGATGCTAATCAATAAGATGATCTCTCAAGGGATGCCTTCAATCAATCTCTCAAATGTATAGGGTCAATAAGTGTATTGCTCAAATTCTACTCAAGAAAATTGTCCTACCATAAGCTTGCTCAATTTCTACGTCTCCACTACTCATAATACATGCATGCACAAATCAAGAGAGCTTGTTATTGAAGGTTGTAATGGGGCTAGGGTATAGGTGTGAATAAGTATGGATATGATAGGCTAAGCACCCAAGAAATTCAAAGAACATCCAGTTAATAATAGCAAATCACCTTAATAACATTTCTTTTTATTTCTCCTTCTTTACATTGCTTCCTCTCTCTGTCTGTCTTTCTTTCTTTCTTTTCTTTTATTTTTTTCTCTTTTTTTTTTGCTTTTTTTTTGGTACTTTTTTTTTCTTGTTTTTCTTGTACCTCTTTTTTTTTTTGGGTATAGAATCACAATGACCAACATTAATGCCAAATGATGAATGCCACAAAATCAAAATCAAATACTCCCCCCACACTTAAAATGTTGCACACCTAGGCAACCCCCATACTGAAACACAAAACCAAGGTGAAACCAATACTCAATAAATTTTCAAGGTGCGGAATAAAATGGTTTTACGCTTAGGCTTGTAATGTGGCTTAGAAAAGAATGAGTCAAGAAGGCACAGAGGAGCTAGCAAAGGGAATATAATGTAAGGGAAAGGCTATTTGGCCAAAGTGGGAAAATGAAAGGAAGAAAACAAGCTTCCATCATATTTATGCACGTAAGTGAAAAATTTAGCTTCAAAAAGAAAAGGAGCAAGTTCTAGAGAACACAAATCATGAGCAGATGCACACATGAAAGAAAGAATGGTAAAAGATGAATTCCATTCATGTAGGCCCAAAATCTCACAAAGGGCAATACCAAATCGTGCAACTAGCATCCCAAAATTAACTACCAAGAAATATAATCCAAGAGTCCAAAAATTCAGTCCCAAACAGAAGGATCCATCAAAACCAAGATGTCAAAGTTCACAAGAGGTAAAGCCATTATAGAAAGAGAGTATGTTATTCATAAACTTTTTTTATTTTTTATTTTACCTACGAAACTACATTATTTCTACTTTTTCTAATGAATTATGTCCCTCCCCCACACTTATCTTCCTCATACAACAATTATGCCCAAGTAATCATATGAATTAGGAAGAAAATAAGTAAGGAAAGAGACAACCTTTGTTAGAGTATCTTGAGTCGCTTGAAGGAGAAGTTCTCATCTTTGATGAGAATCATGAATTTTTCCCTTGAAACTTCTTCTCCCACATTGAATTTCCTTGGTGGAGGTGGCTCAGGATCTATTGGAAAAGGCCCAAGAATGTATGGTGGATGTTGGTTCCATCGACAACCTTTCCAAGAATGTGCCTGCAAATAAGACAGGCAAATAGCAGTATCTCATCCAAAAATAGAGACATTGAGAGATTTCAAGTGAATTAAGGTCATGTTAAGTTCCAAACTCTCCAAGTAACTATCACATCCAAGGAAATCAATGATACTCCCATCAGTAGGAGTCAAGCAACCAGTCATATTGTGAAAATTCTCTTGTGCTTGTAAAATGGAAGGTGTGGAATCCAACTTAGTGTTGGAGTACACCACAACATCGTTGCAATCACAAGAGATGGAAGGGAAAAGAGTGGAAGAATGAAGCGAAGTTTTCAAATCATCACCACCTAGAATGTGTAAAGATTCAAAACAATTATCTTGTTTTTCTAAATCAGGTGGAAAATCAGAAGAAAGTACTTGTTGAAAAGATTGATCAACATGTAGGATTTTATCAATCAAAATTTCAGAATCTTTGTCACCAACAAGACTACAAGGGGGTAATCCAATGAGAATTTTATGCATTTGGTATTCTAGGCTATGATCTTTCTCACTCACATCAACAACAGAATCCACAAGTTATGTAGAATCACTAAGCAAGTCAGAATCACCAAATAATGCAGCATTAATCTCAGTGCAAATAGGGCACCATTCATTATCAGAACATGCACAATTGGCAGAATTACTCGTCCATGCAAAATCAGGATAATCAACATACCATTGAGCAAGAACATCATCAACAACATTGTCATCCTAATTCAACATTTTCAAAATTGACATGCTTATTATCATCAATAGTACAAGAGGGTGCATTTTGATCAAAGGTAGAATCAACCACTTCACTAAATGCTTTCTTTTGAAGCTCAATAAGTAAATGACATTTTTCATGATAACAATCTACACATATTTGATATTTTTCACAACAGCATGAAAATATGTCATTCAAGTTATTGCAATCATCACTAGTACTATGAAGAGAAGCATTTTCATCAGTTAAAGCATCACATGAAGAAATAGGAACACACTCATCAACAAGTACAATTGAATCACTACTACTAAAGCCAATTGGTTGAGCAATTACATTTCCAAACAATTGAGGGGATTCAACAATGATTTCCTCGTCCATCTCATTATCACTCAAATCATGAATTGCTTCATTGGTCAAAGTAGTAGGAGAGTCTACTTCTATAAGGATATGATCATTACCAAATAGGAGAGAGGACTCTTCATTGCGCTTTTGTAATTGTCTCACTTCTTGTGCATGTGTGCCCATGATAGAAGGAAACTTCATTTTCAACACTTGTGCCTCCTGCTCAATTTCCTTTGCTAATCTCTCAGACCATTTCACTTGTTGTTCCATTATTCTACAAAGAGATTCCATTTGTTGATGAAGGTTCTCCTTATGTGACCACTCTTCATTTACAGCCCAAGCCGTTTGATTTTGGTAATCTCCAATGACTTCACAACATGAAGGATCTTGGTTGGGCACACATGGTTGAAAATGAGGTCCATAAGGTGGCTCAAATGGGTATTGAGATTCATGAGATGGATGACATGGTCCTGAAGTGGGATGGAATGAAGGATGGTGTGGTAAGTGAGAGGGTTGATGATATTGTTGAAATGGAGGTTGGTGGTATGGTTCATGTAATGGATGGTGGAAAGGATCATGACATTCTTGATTGCCTACAAAAGAGTGAGAATTGAAAGGTAGATTATAATTGCCATAAAACCAAGCCATGAAATTTCAATACAATTAATTTCCAAGGAATTACAAGAAAACTATCTAACTATAAACTATAAAAAACTAAAAAAAGGAATCTAATAAAATACAAATGCAAGTGAAAAAGAAAAGAAGTTTTTTTTTTTGGGAAAATGATTAAAGATGCAATTATGCTATGAATTAACTTGGAGACATGGTGAATTTAAACAAATAAGCCCAAAATCATATCAAATTTGATAGAAACACACCACACAGAAGCTACCAAGTTAAGACAATGCAATGAATTATATGCAAGCTACCTAAATGCAAAAATCCTAAACTATATGCAATAAAAAAAATCAAAAATGCAAATCTAACAAGCTTCACAAGAGAAACCCCTTGTCAAAAGTGAATTTGACAATTAAATCACCTAGGGAGCCAATTACTTAGCTCCCAGGCAACGGCGCCATTTGATGAAGACCTTTTGTCATTAGCCTTGGGGTCCACAATCAACAATTAACCAAGGATTGCGTATAGGCAAACCTAGGATCGTTCTCTCTTTTCGAGGAGCTTTTTATTGAATCCTAAGTAATCTAAGTGTCATGCAAATGCAATGAAAACAAGGGGGGATTGAGTTTTGGATTTTTAAATTAATAAACTAAAATAGAAATGCAATTTAAATGAAGCAAAGATAAAATAGAATATAAGAAAACGAGAAGAAACAGATTAAAATCGATCAACCCAACATTCAAATTCCAGAGACTTCCATCATTGAACGAACTATAAATAACTCACGTTTGGCTCTGGACGAACCGAGATCTCTGCATTTGCCCAAAAAAACCCTCGACTAGACGATCGCCTAGAATATGTCCGAACAGCGGCGTCCCACTGTGCGATCGCACAGCAAAACTTAAAACCTAGTTCGAACTCAGTCCTTGGGATAAACCAAACCGAATATTAAATCTAATATTCGAACTATTTTCAGAAATCAGATCCGATAAGATGAAAATAGAAACGAGTTAAATTACCGATAAAGCACAAGTTCTCTAGACGAATCATGGAATCCTCAACATTGGGTCAATCAAAGAAGCTTAGCCAAGCATGGCTAGGAAAAATGTAGAAAAAAAGATGATGAAGAACATGAAGAACAACTAAGAGAAAATAAAAAGCTTCTAATTTAATCCAAAAATCTCCTACAACATAATTGAGAATATGTTTGTAGCCACCATCTAATTTTCCTTATATAGGAAAGATGATTAAAAATAGGAAACCTCTAATAAATAGAAAATCTCTAAAAAAATAGGAAACCTCTAATAAATAGGAAACCCCTAATCAATAAGAAATCCCTATAAAAAAGGAAACTTCTAAAAATTGGTCTTTTATTACAAAATTCGAGCAAAATAAAAATCTAGAAAAATGCGTCTGTCTTTAGCTCCAATTTCGTCCATCTTCTTGTCCAAATCAGCCTTCTGATTCTTCATAACAATTGTAGCTCTCTGAATCATCTAAAAAAGGAAAGAAGAATCAGGCTAATCGGATATCTAGATCAAAAGTTATGGCAAAAATACTAAATCACTGTAAATCTAGAATTTAATCATAAAAATGAATTAAATCCAATTAAAACCTCAAATCTCGATTAAGTAATAAAATCTATTATTTATTAACTAAACAATCCTAAATTTATTCACCAAGAGATACAAATAAGTGTAATAATATTCAATCATCAATCTCATAACTAAATTGTTTACAAACTCACAGTTTCGAATTAATCTGAAATATTTGTTAATAAACGTAGGGGAAAACACTTCTCATGTTGTAGAAGAAGTTTATTTTCATATGTGTATAGGAATCTTCTTCTTTTCATGCAACATGAAAAATTTAAACCTTATACACGTATTTCACTATTTCTGTCTGAACTTAAAGTAAATATTTATGAACCCGTTCGTCTTCAAAAACAAAATATTTCACAAAGGCCATGCTTGGTTTATTTATTTAGGTAAATAAACACTTCTTTATCCTAATAAATGATCTAAAGTGTCCGAAAAATAAGGTGACAGTGGAGTCAAAAATAAAAAATAGAAGTAACAATTTAGATTTGTGAAAGCTTTTAAACAAGAGCGGATTGTCCGTGATTTTTTTTTCCAATTATTAGTATTGTCATTAAAATGGCAAAGTTGTCTGAAAGAGTTATCTAAAATATATACATTAATTAGAAAAATAAACTGAGATCAATAAGAAGTAAATCTTTCTATTTTCCGAAGTGCAGTTTTGGTTTAGACATTTGGGAAAATTTGCTTCTTATCATCAGAAAAATTGCTTCTCTTATATATCATCAAAGGTATTTTATTTTATAGATTTTACTTTTTATTGAGTTAGATTAGTTAGAGATTATATTTATTAGGGTAAAGATTCATCTAACACCTTAAACTATTTTTAAAGGTGCATTCAGTATTCTGAAGATAATGATGTAATTTTGTCCCTAATCTAAGAAAAATGAAGCAATTCCACCTTAGGTTAACAAATGGTTTAACTCTGTTTAATTTGCACAACTTGCACGGTAACCTTCATTTCTCTCTTTTAACTTTCTAAGTCTAACCTCTGGTTTCTTCAAGGAAGAACAGTTCATCCTTAACTAATTATATATTCTCACTTACCATATACGATCTAGCGACGTCTGATGTTTTTTATTTCAGCTTGGGTGACTCACTGAATTCAAGCTTTCATTAGGAAGGAAATTAAATACAAATACATAGTTTCCTTTTTTCTTCTCATCAAACAAATGTCAATACCGGCTAGCTACATATGATTAATATATCGATCCATACTAGCTAGTGGTATATACAGACACTTGATAAGCGCCAGCTTTGGAAGAGCCAACGTTGAAAGAAGTCAACTTTTCAGTTATTATAAGCTAGGTTCTATTTAAATATCTGCTCCTTTCAAATGAGACAACTTCAATAATTGGACCAAATAAATTTTAATAATTATAAACTTGGGCACTCTCACCTTTACATTACAAGATGATAGAAGAAAGATGGGATGATAACTGTATATTTTAAAAGAATATATCAATTATACGGGCTCCGGCTTATAAATATATCCCTAAGTTATACGGTCTGTAATAAACAATTAAGCATTAGGATACATGGCACTCAGAAATCATTCATACATACATAGAGGCAACATTAACTTCAAAAGCCGACTTGCTTCTTCACCATATTTCCTTGGATCCATTTTGTCGTCGTAGTCGCAGCTTATAAAATAAAGCAATAAAATTAAACCCCAAAGCTAATCAATAAATTAATGTATTGCGAGTTGTCGAATGTAATGTCTATTTGTACCTTTTGGAAGACCACTTTTTATCACACACCACGACGACGTTCCAATTCTTGAAAGCGGCCCACTCCAATATATATATATATATATCATTCACCCATCTCTCCCAAAATATACTTTTGCTTCGACCGAGAGAGAGAGAGAGAGAGAGCAAAAGCTCAATTACAAAACGTAAATTAACTGGAGGGGGAATCTAATCCCAAACAGTCTTAGACTGGGACAGCTCCCACAACTGCTGAGGAGCAGAATTACACGTAGCTGTTCTGGAGAGACCTTTCTTAGCAAAGGCATCTGCAACATAATTTTATTCTCTAGAGATATGGTTAACAACCAACTCCCATGTATACTACTGCATCGCAGTCCTTATCTATATAAGAGTTAAACTTCCAGGTTGGGAGCCATTAATTAGGTGATCTAATAGCCTGCACAACATCCTTTTTTTTTTTTTAAGAAAAGATGGCTCAAGGCCAGAAATACATTAAGAAATAATAACAGAAGCAGGGGAAGGAATTCCCAAACTCTCCTGGGCTACTAAGGAGCGCAGCATCCCTGGACATTCCTCAACAATCATAGATTGATTAATTCCTTGTTTGGCCAACACATCAGCCACTTTGTTGGCCTCCCGAGAGATATGACAAATGTGCACTTGCCACTCTCTTTGCAACAATTCTCTGATCCGTAACAGCAGAAGACTTGCAGCGGCACTTGAACCATTAGTCACCACCTGTACTACCTCCAATGCATCAGCCTGCACAACATCCTTTGAATCACTTTCCAATATGACCTTTCTAAGCCCTAATTCCCATGCTAACTTGAGGCCTCTATAAGCAGCCCACTCTTCTACTTCATAAACTGAGCAGTGACCAATTCGATGACTAAGACTAATGATCCAAGTGGACGGTAGACCGCCTTACCTCATAAAGAAGAAAACATAAATAATCTGATTTTGGGAAAACTTTTTTGTTGGGAAAGTAACTTAGACTATCCTTAATCAAATCAAAAGAAAAATTATCCATTTCTAAAAGGCTAAATTATATATATATCAACACCTCAACTTTGAGTTAGCTACATATATATACTCACACAACAACAACAATAATGCATCATGTCCAGCTAGTGCCTAGGGGAAAATTAAAGTTTGAATTGAATTAAAGTTTGAATTGAATTATCTAATTGATGGCAAGGGATAATATGTGCGCACAAATACCAAAATTGAGATGAATATGTGAAAGAGTTAGTTGGACAGAATTCAAAGCTTAGGGAAAATTTAGGCAGCGTAGTAAGTGATGGTTTTTACTTTTTATTAATATACGTGTCTTTGTGGGTGTATATTAAAAAAGGCATATATATATATATATATATATATATATATATTGAAAGAAGAAGGCAATGAATTAAGCAAGTAATCCAAGTGATGAGGGATATTAAATATGAACCATTAAAGTTTTGACAAAAGTGAGCAAACAGGTAATGATTGATGTAGGTGAGATACTTAAGTATGCATATATATTGGTTTGTTAGAAGAGAGGATGATGCAGAGACGTGTGTGGGGTGGTGGTGGTGGTGTGTCCATTAGAAAGAAAGGGGGGCAAGTGTGGATGGTGCATGCGTAGAAGGGCGAGCAGGAATGACATATATGGTGAATAAGTCAGTGTAAAAGAGGACAACCAAAATCAGGAATCAGATTTGAGGCCACTTCAATGTTTTCACTTTACACTACACATCAAACCAATCCCATCTTCATTTTCCACTCTCTCTTCTCTTCATCAGGAGGGCCCATGTTACAACCACTCGTTCATTCTCTCTATATATGTATGTATAGGCAAAGCCTCCCTTCACCACCACAACTCTGCTTTAGCACGTCATCTACAAGACGATGATATGCCAAATCGGATTCAATTGGCGAATTAATTGGGGCCACATGCCAGATATTTTGTTAATTGCTTAATTAGAGAAAAAACCTCAATATTAATATTCATGAACGAACATGAGGTGATCATGAATGCCGTGTAGACTTTTTGGACATACACCTTGTAGTGTGTTTGTCAACCCTGAAGCTTTGCAACCAAATAAAGTAATGAGCAAATATTTGGGATGAAAAGAGGGGGGAGTTAATGGTGCTGCGTGTTGGGCACCGAAAGAGTGGGGTAATAATACAGTTCATCACAGTTAAGAGGGCACTAAGCTTTTGACGGGACAAAGTTGGTGAGGCTGGATTCCTGCCAAAAATAGAAAACCAAGTAAAGGCGGATGATGAATGTACAGAGCTAGGATACAAACCGCCGTGTAACTTTTTGTTGTTATGTTTCAAGCTGCTTTCTTTTGTAAGTGATGGAACGATGACATAAGAAGTAACTTGTTACCAGTATAAACACTGACCTTGGTGTCCTGGTGACTCTAAATTAGGATTACGAAGAAAAAATGGGGCAGGGTTGTGGCGGTTATCATAAAGAAAAGAATAGAAAAAAAAAACCCCGGGGGGGGGGGGGGGGGGGGGGGAAGTGGAATAGGGAATAGGATGCTGTACCGTACAGAGGGGAAGGCAGAGCGTATGTAGACGACAAAAAGCATATAATAAGGCCGGCCAAGCCTGGCCTTGTTCACAAATCATCATCTTATACCCTCTCTCACTCACTTCTCTCTCCCCAACCGAATCTCTCACCATGCTGCTTCTGCTTCTGCTTGCTGCTTCTTCTGCCCTCCTCTTCCGCCACTCCCTCCTCCGCCTTCTCACCCGGTGGCTCTATGAATCCCACCTGCCCCGCCACCTCCGCTCCTCCCTCCCTCCCGGTGACTATGGCCTCCCCTTCATCGGCAACATGTTGTCCTTCCGCTCTGCCTTCATGTCCTCTGATCCTGATTCCTTCGTCTCCTCCTTTTCCTCCAGGTAACTCCTTCTTCTTCCACCCAACATACGTGTCTGCTTGGATATATTGCTATCTATCTGATTCTCTCTTCAACTTGGGAGTTTCAAGTATTGACTGCACTGTTTTGTCATTTTCATTGACACGCACACGCCTCCTCTCTCTCTGTTTTCTACCTAGTCGTTTGCTCTCTGTCCTGTACCTGTTGCATTCATGTCGACAAAACATTTCTATTTGTTTCATCCCTTCCCTATCAATTCCACTTTCATCTCCTCGTGGCCCTCACGTGACTCCCATCATGCCCCACGCTTCTTACATCATGATTCTTGTCGATAATTCCCCTCCATTAATTAATTCATTCCCCCCTTTAACCTCCTCAACTTTACCACACCACACCAACACCTGCCTTCTCGTGCACATCATTATTTCACATGACACCAAAAGTTAGGCTCCTTTCTTTCAATTACTTTGCCTTCAACATTGTTTATAAAGTTGCCGTATACTCGTGCACAAGTAATTCATCCCACACCAATTCTCTGGGTAACATTTCGTCACAAAAATAGATCTAACACGGGGTATCAAGTCACTGAACTTTCGATTCACTTTCATCACATTTCAGTGAACAGGCGAATTCAAACACCATCATTTTCTAATCGACTCCATGAAAACACTAGTATAGAAACACCTCTAAGCTCACAAGTCTCTGACAAAAGTGATGAACGTTGAATAATGTAATGCAGATATGGACGTACCGGGATATACAAGGTTTTGATGTTTTGGAATCCAAGTGTGATAGTGACGACACCAGAGATATGCAGACGAGTTTTGACAGACGATGACAACTTCACAGTGGGTTGGCCCCGTTCCACTGTGGAGCTCATTGGGAAGAAATCCTTCATCGGGATTTCTTATGAAGACCACAGGCGTCTCAGGCGCTTGACTTCTTCCTCCATTAATGGCATGGAATCCCTGTCCTTGTACTTGACATACATTGAAGAAAATGTCAAGACTTCCCTGGAGAAATGGTCCAACATGGGACAAATTGAGTTCCTCACTGAGCTCCGAAAGCTCACTTTTAAGATTATCATGCACGTCTTCCTAAGTTCGGAGAGTGAACCTGTGATGGAAGCTCTGGAGAAGGAATATACAACGCTTAATTACGGAGTCAGGGCCTTGGGAATTAATCTTCCAGGGTTCGCATACCACAACGCACTCAAGGTAAGTGACTAGAGTAAATTACTATTTTTTCATTCTGATTCTCCGAAATTGAACAATGCGTTGGGTGTGGAATTTCAGGCCAGGAAGAATCTGGTGGCCACATTTCAGTCGATAGTGGACAAGCGAAGAAAGCAGAGGAGGGAGCACTCATCCAGGGAGACGAAAGACATGATGGATGCTCTAATGGATGAGGAAGATGAGAGTGGAAGAAAGATGAGCGATGAAGAAATCATCGATGTGATGCTGATGTACCTAAACGCTGGCCACGAATCGTCTGGACATATCACCATGTGGGCCACCGTGATGCTTCAGAAGCACCCAGAGTATTTACAGAGGGCAAAGGCAGAGCAAGAGGAGATCATCAGGAGGAGGCCACCAACTCAGAGAGGGTTGACTCTAAGCGAGATACGGCAGATGGAGTATCTTTCAAAGGTATGTCAAAATCAATTTGATGATGCTTAGAATTACACTAAAAAATTTGATCCTCGTTTAATAGTATTATTTTGCATAGGTAATTGATGAAACATTGCGGCTGATTACATTCTCATTGGTGGTATTTCGAGAGGCCAAATCAGATGTCAATATCAACGGTCCTTCCCAATTCTCTGCACTCTTATTTCCCCTCATCTCTCAATATCTCGTGTTACTAACTGCATTATTTTTCAGGTTACATCGTCCCAAAAGGTTGGAAAATTCTAGTATGGTTCAGGACTGTTCATCTCGATCCCGAAATATATCCCAATCCCAAGGAATTTGATCCCTCTAGATGGAATGTAAGTTTTCTGCCTTCTTGTTTTTGGATGAATAAGCCACGTTATTTCTACATGAATTGCATCATATCTAATAAATAAGCCATGTTATTCACAATCATGATCGATAACTTATGAATGAATTTGGATGATGGGGACAAAAAAGGGCTCGGCACACAGGGCGGGAGAATTCCTTCCCTTCGGCGCTGGAACAAGAATGTGTCCTGGAAATGATCTTGCCAAGGTGGAAATTGCAGTTTTTCTTCATCATTTCCTTCTCAATTACCAGTGAGTAGTCTTGTCCAAGTTTGCAACATTTCTGTTGGTCACTTGTCCTTAAGTATGAACAGTTGTTTGGTATTGCAAAACATACAGGCTTGAGCAGGCCAATCCTAAATGCCCAGTGATGTACTTGCCCCACACGAGGCCCACAGACAATTGCTTGGCACGAGTCAACAAACTTTCATCTGCCTCAAACTCTGATGCATGACTTCCCACAACATTTCTTACCAGCCATGTCTGAAAAGGAAAGGAAGAAATAAAAATAAAATGAAAAATTGCTACATCATCCTGTAATATCTAATATATGTAACCCTGTAGGATTCCATCTTGCTAGCTTGGTATCTATTACAATTGTAGCACTGTTGAGTTATCCAACATGTTCGGAGGAATGAGGACAAGCAACTTATGTTGTTACGTTTCCAATCTCTGAAAAGTAATTTTACATTCCATAGCCATACAATTCAATTTCGGGTTTAAAACTAATTCTTTCCTGGTCTTTAATATATAATTGGGTCTTATATTAAGGACATGAGGTAGCACTCAATTTCTCCAAAGCATTACCACAAGTTAATTAACGGATAAAATGAGGTAGAAAGCAGCTAAGTTGAGCAGAGCGATAGGAGGTTGTGTGGGCAAAGCAAGAAAGAAATTCTCGAGCATATTCATGGCATAGTTAGGTAGTAAAAATGATGCTCTCAACCTACTATTTAATTACTAACTGTCTCTTTGAATCATGATAGCTAGCGGAAAATGAAGAGACATGCATGCAATTCACTGGATCTTCCAGCTCCTCTCTAAATGCTATGCAGAAACGAGAGACATTATATATAATAACCCTTGTAATGAAGGACTGTTAATAATTATTTATACCCACGCGTGCACATGGTGGCAGCAGCAGGGAATAGTAATGCAATAACTAGTTATGAGTAACAAGGTTATTCCTTGCTTTTCCCACCCGAGTGTCAGCACAGATATCCATAATTAGCTTAAGTCTTCTTACAACCAAAGATCTCGTGTTTCCATTTATGGCAAGTATCAATCAACATGAAGAAGGAAGGATGCAGGGAAAGTCTTCATGAGTGCAACGGAACACAATTTTTTTTCCAAGCATTACAAAAGCACTATTTAATCAGAAAAGAGGTACGAGGAGAAGCCTTGCTTTCACCCCCTCCCCCTTGGAAAGAAAACTTATTTGCTGAAGATTAGGGAAAGCACATGATTATCCAGAGGTTGTCAATAAAAATAATCATAATTCAAGATATACAAACTAACGATTATCCTCGTACCAGTTAAAGACCAGAGGTTGTCTACTAATTTAAAATCCAAATCCAATATCCTTTGGTAAATGCTATTGGCTTTAGCTATAAAATATGAGTATGTGACATTTAACATGCGCATGGGATTGTTTAGTGATACAATCACGAACTTTTGTGTAAACTCCACTCTGACTTACAGATCAAGAATTACCTTCTGTCTCCAGTGAAGGTTTATCCCCCATAAGGTTAAATTCAAGTCTATATAACTCGATGATCTCAATTCATTTAGTAAAAACATAAAATAGTGTTCAAACAGTGTATGCATATTGTGTGTCCCTTAGAGTTAAACATGGAAATGGAAGCTTATTTGATAATCATTTTGTTTAAACAGAAAATCAATTGCACCTTTCATTATAACTTTCTTGCAAGGTCCTTATTAGCTAGCTAGTGGTCCTATCCCTAGCCCACAAAATGCAAAGCAAGAACAGATGCAATTACACACCACATGACTCTCTGAGGGACGACAACTGCAAGTAATTAATTATGGGGTTATCTAATACTACTAGTACACACACAACTCATGCATTTGCAATTCTACTCACAAGAACTCACATGCATAAGTAGCAGAGTGCTAGCATTGTATCCTCACCAATAAAGATTGACGTTGCAGACTAAACATACGATTAGAAATTGAATTCTTAACAACAACAACAACAAAAAATTGTTGAAGAGCAACCTGATCAATTTTTCCCATAAGTCATGGCACCAACCTGAATAATAGTTTCTCACAATAGTCAAAATATACTTAACATAGAAAATGCATGTAAAGGGATAAAACAAGGCTCACATTATGATCAGATGCACCAATATATATAATGCCTTAATCGAACAGCTTTTGACAAACTGGAAGAAAGGCCTAAAACAGCACATATAAGGGAATTTTCATGGCAGAGCTTGACACTTATAAACACTCACCTATTTTGGAAGAGTTGGTGGGTAAGTGCTGAGTGACAGGCGCAAAAGTTTTCCTTTGATTTGGTACTGAACTTTGGCAATAAAGTTTTCCTTTGATTTGTTACTGAACTTTGGCAATAATTCTGCTGTTATGAGTTTTGAACATTTCAAACAAGACAATCGAGAAACACCGAAACATAATGACGTGAATATGATCAAAAGCACCAAGGATACTTGCCCATCATATATCACAAATGCTTCCCAATGTTTTTGGTATGTTGGTGTGATGAATACTCCTAATTTGGAGGAGAGCCTAAACTCAAGAAACATTCCAAGTAAACTAATTATGGAAGAGGTAATTGATCTGTAGTGAACATAGAAAATATAATCTGAATTCCATACCACTACATGTATACAAAGGGGTATACATATACAAGAGAGAGGCCTTAGAGTTAATAGGCTCATTATGACAACTGATTTCTAATGATATCTAATCCCTGAATCTCTGTGATACTAATATTTCCTAGTACTCCCCCTCAAGTTGGAGCATAGATGTTAATCAAGCCCAACTTGTTAGAAAGATAGTCAACTCGAGTCCCATTTAAAGCCTTAGTCAGAAGGTCGCCCAATTGGTCAATCGACCGCACATGCCTCGTAGAAATAAAGTTCTCCTTAATCTTATCGTGTATAAAGCGATAGTCAATCTCAATGTGTTTCATGCGTTCATGAAATACAGAGTTGGAAGCTATATGTGGAGCAGCTTTATTACCACATCACAACTTCACAAGCAATGACATGACAAGACCAACCTCTTTATTAACTAGTAAATCCACACAATTTCCTGTACTAACTGAGCCGTAGCTCTATACTTAGCTTCTGCACACGATCGAGAAACCACATCCTTCTTCTTGCTCCTCCAGGATACTAAATTTCCACCCACAAACACACAATATCTTACAATGGATCTTCTAGTAGCCTTTGACCCTGCATGATTTGCATCACAAAAGCATTTAATCTTGATGCGGCCATGATTCGTATAGAGTATACCATAACCTAGTGGGCCCTTCAAGTAATGTAAAACATGCTCCAAAGCTTCCCACTGAGTAATGGTTGGTGTTGTCATGAATTGGCTAAGCACACTAACTGGAAAAGTCACATTAGGGCAAGTCACCATAAGATAGTTCAATTTCCCAATCAATTTATGGTATCTCTCAGGATACACAAATGGTTTGATTTTCTCGGGGTCGACCTTTTTTCTCACATCCTCAGGTAGCTCGTCAAACAGTACACTGTCTATCAATGTCCAAAAAAGGGTTAATAATCATGGGAAAGCTACTTAGTACTGCTCCAAGTTTCTTGGTTTCTCATGGCAGATCAAGAACATATTTCCTCTATGTCAAGAGGATGCCTTTCTTGTTTCTCATAACCTCTATCCCAAGAAAGTACTTTAACGAACCCAAATCCTTTGTTTGAAAATGAGATTAAGAAAGGCCTTGAGTGATGAGATGCCTGAAATATCACTACCCGTAATAACAATGTTATTAACATATACCACTAAGAGAATCATGTCAGCATATGTCTACTGATAAAACTCAAAGTGGTCACACTTACTTCAATTTAGATCAAACTTCCGCAGAGCTAAACTTGTCAAACCAAACACGAGGGCTTTGCTTCAAACCATATAAAGCCTTCTAAAGGTGGCATACCTTTCAAGGATGCATTCTTAACATCCAACTGATGAAGATCCCAACCATAATTGGCTGCAATAGAGATGAAGAGGCAAACAAAGGACACTTTTGACACAAGGGAGAAGGTTTCCAAATAGTTAACACCATAGGTTTGAGCATATCCCTTAATAACCAATCAAGCTTTCAAATGTTCCAAGATGCCATTAGCTTTTGTTTTTACCATGAACACCCACTTACACCCAATAGCCTTCTTTCCAGGAAGTAAATCAACAAGAGTCCAAATACCTACCTTATCAAGGGCCATCATTTCTTCTTCCATTACAGCACGCCAACTGGGATTGGCCAAGGCATGGTGGAGAGAAGTAGGAATTGTGATAGAGACTAAGGACTTCATGAAGGAGCATGATGGAGGAAATAAATGGTTATAGAAAACAAATGAAGAGATAGGATAGGCGTAAAGACGTTTAACTTTGCGTAAGGCAATAGGCAAGTCATCAAAAGTATCAGACACTAGTTCTGGGTCAGAGGCAAGAGTGAAAGTATCAGGAGTATCAGGCATTGGGTTTGGTTTAGAGGAAGGAGCGGAAGCATCAAGAGTATCAGGTACTATTTATGGGTTAGAGACAGGAGCGACAAGTACTAATTTCAAATCAGACATCAAAGCTGGCACTGGTAGGTCATGAACCTGATCAACTTCATTACTTGCCTTAGGGTGTTTCCGATAAATATGATAGATAGGCAGTTTAGCAGGTGCCCAGTCAGATGCTTGCACTGGTAGTAACAGAACCTCATAGAACAATATATCATCAAAACTTCTGGTGGTGTCAAGGGATGTAGATGGAGTAGAGATAGGAAAGAATGATATCGACTCATTGAAGGTGACATTGTAGACATAAGATAACATTGAAAAGTGAGAGAAGAATGCCTAAGGAAGACACACTTAAGAGACTTTGGATCAAGTTTGGTAACAGTAGGGTGAACATTGCGAACAAAACAGACATAACTAAAGATTTTGGGTCAACAAGAAACAAGGGGTTGGAAGGAAACAAGGTTGTGTAGGGAGTGGCTCCACTAAAAACAGGAGAGGGCATACGATTAATAAGGAAACACACAATGGACATAACATCAGCTCATAAAGTTTTAGGAATGTGCATTTGAAACATGAGAGCCCGGGCAACATCTAATAAGTGTTGGTTCTTTGTCTCTGCAACATTATTTTGAGCAGGTGTATCTACCCACGAGGACTGATGAATCATGCCATACTAGAGAATATAGTTTTGAAATTGGGCAGAAAATATTCCTTAGCATTATAAGTTTATAACTTCGTAAGGATTTTATAGAGACACCAAACTAAGTTTTGATTTCAGCATAGAAATTTCAAAAGTGAGAAAACAACTCAAAATGAGTTTTCATTAAATAGAGCTAGGTGGTATGAGAGAAATCATCAACAATAGTAACAAAATACCTAAAACCAGGCTTGGACTAGACATGACATAGACCCAAAACATCAAAATGGACTAAATCAAAAGGAGACGTAGCCCATTTATTGACTTGAGGTGCTAAATGAACACGATGATATTTAGCAAATTGACATGACTCACATTCTAAGACAACAACTGATGGAATTGAGGATACATCTTCTTTAAGGAAGACAAAGACAAATGGCCCACATGACGATGAATATAAAAAAGGGACAAACCACTAGAGCAAGCAACCAAATGATGTACCTGATTATCAAGGAAGTAATGGCCACCAAATTCATAGCCTCTACTAATAACTTGCTTTGTCGTGAAATCCCAAATTAAACAATGGTTAGGAAAGAGAGTGATAGAACAGTTTAATTGTCGAGTAAGCTTGCTAGTAGACAAAAGGTTAAATGCAAGGTTAGGGACATTAAGGACAGAGGATAAGGAAACAGATGGAGTAGGTTGGATAGTGCCAGATCCAAGAACACGAGAATAAGAACCATTGGCAATTGTTATACTAGAGGGAGTGGCATAAGGCGCATATGAGGAGAACAAATGATGGTTACCTGTCATATGATCAATGGCACCAGAATCGATGATCCACTTCGAAGAAGAAAAGGTAAGACTCGAAGCAATATTACCTGTAGCAAGAGCAATTGAAGACTAGATGTAGATGCAGCTATTGAGCCTTTGCCAGAAGCAAGTTGAGCTCTACAACAAATTGAAAAGACCCTTTCTTACTAAACAACAATTAACCATAATGTTTTCTTAAAGTCGAATTAGCAGGTAATTATGGAAAACCTTCCTTTTCCTATACACACACCTCATAGTCTAGGGCACAAATTTCACCCACAAACCTACAACAGAAAATCCATAACTCTAGGCACAATTATCGAACATGAGATCTTATAGCCCATGAGTCTTACAACACCAACCCACAATAAAAGGTCTACACAAAATAGTTGTCATAAGAGATATCATTGTGGATCAACTATGATATGATAGTGTATAAAATAAGGCCTTTGGAAAATCAACAGTCATCCAAAATAGTCAATGTAGTATTTCAAAAATATGAGGGCTCTATGATGGCAATATATAAATCAATACTACACTAATACCAAGAGAGGCGTACAAGCTGTACAACGTCTATGCCTCTAGCTGCTTCCCTTGTCCCATAGTAAGATTAGAAGTCTCTCCTGAAAATTTAATAATGTCGAGGTGAGACATAAAGTCCCCGTAACCGAAATTAATTTATTAAATATGCAGGAAAGGATTGCAAGTCAGAGAAGTAGATTTATTAATAATATAATAATAATAATAATAATTAAGTAACCACAATTAAAACAATTAATACAAAATAACCATAACAATTAACCATCCTCACTCATCCATCCTGCTCCTCCTTATTTCCTCGTGGACGTGGATCAGCCCATCAGTGTTAGTAACCCGGCCAAGGTTAGCTATCACTTCAAGGATACTGTCCCCTCCCGTGCCACCACAAAAATACCGTAACAGGGAGGTGTCCGCCCAAAACACTCAACTCAAATCCAGGCCAGGAATATGAGAAGTCGATGGGCACAATTTCACCCTCATTCTTTTCCACACAACCCAACATATCTCAACAGAAGAATAATATAATACTAAAATTTTCAACAACATTTTATTAAATTACTATTCCATATACACCATCTCACAACAAACATTATAACCATCACAACAATAACAACCTCAACTTGTTTTGTTGTGTCCCAGTTTGTTGCAGCGAGTGCATTTGTAAGACTTTCCACGCCAACTTATTCTCTCAATTCCCTCTTGTTGAGGCCTGTGAGATGCAGATGCCTCACTTATTCTGCGAGAAGATCTTGATTTTTTCCTCCGCCTCGTCGCTTCATCAGTTCTGGTCCTTTTATTGGGAGGCCGCCCAGGCAAGTTAGCGACAAGTGGAGGCTGCAATGGTCCAAAATTTGTTGTGTCCCAGAATTTTTTACCCCTTACTGGCTGTAATTTTGTTTTATAGGCAGCAATACAGGAGTCCTTGTGATAGTAGTGTGAAATGTGGGTCTTGGGGTCTACCTTAGCATGAAACATAGCACATATGGCATGCTGGCAAGGTATTCCCGATAAGTCTCAAGCCCTACAAGTACACTTGCCTCTTGAAAGATTAACTGTATGCCTATCTTGCCCCTTTACAACCTCATAACCATCATCCCCCATTAAAACAGACTCTACAATCAGCAGCAAGGAACCTATTGCACTCAAACAAATCTAAACATTTAGGACAGAAAGCAGTTTTCCAGCCATGAACGTTTCTCTCACTGTCAGCCCACTTACCCATCATCTTCAATCTAATCCCATCAACCATCCTAATCACAGGTAAATACCTACACTCGTCTATGTAAATGGAGCTAAATACCCAAGACGGGGGTGAATTGGGTATTTTGAAATTTTTAAGATGAGTGCTCTGTTTTTGGCTAATGAAAACAGGGATTAACAGAGATAAGGAAGAGAAAGCTTGGACACAAGAGTTTATACTGGTTCGGTCCTATCAACTTGACCTACATCCAGTCCCCAGACACTCTGGGATTTTCCACTATATCAATGATTACACACTCTGCACTCAAGAAGTGATTCTCTCTCTAGAACTCACTCCCCCTTACAAGTTGTAATCAATGATCCCAACCACCAAGTCCCCTGACTTGTGGTTCCTTACAATCAATGATCAATAATCAAAGAAAAACTCTCTCTAAGAGTAGATGATGATAAACACTGAAGCTTATAATGTCAAAAGACAAGTTACAAATGAAAACTAAGAAGTAGTTGAGAGACTTGAATGCTTGAGCGTTTTCAGATGTTGTAGCTGTTGTAGAGACTTGAATGCTGTCCTATTTATACTCAGGAAGCATTAATTGACCGTTGCATCTTCAATATTACCGTTGAGAGAAGTCTTCAGGTGATTAGCAAGAGTTTTAGTTATCTTCTCTCTCTATACTTAGCTTAATCTAGCTGGCCAAGTAATCTGACTTGTTCTTCTGCAAATTAGTCCGTTGGAATTGAGGTTGCTTGTTGTAGGAAACATTCTTGAATGCTTTGCAACCGTGTGCAGAGGAATTAGCCAAGTTTATGCAACTTTCTGAGCAGTGCATTTAATGAAGGGATAAGGGTCTTAAATGCCATGGAAGTTTTCGTTCAGGAGTACTGGTAAGACGGAAGTTTTTTTTGGACCAAAAATGCCACTGAAGTTTTCGCTGAGGAGCAATTTTGCCTCGGAAGTTTTCATTAAGGAGCAATTTTTCCCTAGAAGTTTTCACTAAGGAGCAATTTTGTCCTTCTGTCCCTAAATATTAAATTTGACTATTAAATCAGTCAAAGACCACACATGTTATACCTTGGAAAGGTCAAACTTGGAGCCAGAGAATGAGATCCTTGAGATGTTGAGTTCAAGACAGCCAGAATTTCTGAAGTCGAACTGGTCAAAGGGACTGAAAGGTCGACTGTCACAAAACCCAAAGGAAGCATCACTTATGATCTAAGCAAATGATCAGTTTATACAAACGTAAATATTATTACTATTGATTTGTTTTACTGAACCAATTTTTGGGACAATTCATTTCTAATTTTGTGTTTCATTTGCATTTTGTGACAGACCTTTCAGTCCCTTTGACCAGTTCGGCTTCACAAATTCTGGCTGCCTTGAGATCAACATCTGAAGGATCTCATTCTCTGACTCCAAGTTTGACCTTTTCAAGGCATGACATGTATAGTCTTTGACTGATTTAGTAGTCAAATTTAACATTTGGGGACAGAAGGGCAAAATTGTTAGGAAAATTGATACGTTTTGTAAACTTCCGGGACAAAATTGCTTCTTAGTGAAAACTTCCAAGGCAAAATTGCTCCTCAGCGAAAACTTCCATGGCAAAAATGATACTTCCGGGGCAAAATTGATACTTCCTGTGAACTTTCGTGGCATTTTTGGTCCAAAAAAAACTTCTGTCTTACCAGTGCTCCTGAGCGAAAACTTCCATGGCATTTAAGACCCTTATCCCTTTAATGAACTGAACCACTTTTTGCTTTTCACTTTATCCTTCAATTAACTTTCGTTAATCTGTCTAAAAACTCATCAAGAAGATGGTTAATCATAGCCAAGAATATATAAGAACGATAAATGAAAGTATTAAGATCAAATGAAGGAGTTTCACAAATTCGTCAAATTTGATTTTCAAGTTCAACGCTCAATACTCGAGTATGTTCATCAATACTCGAGTATGTCACTATGCACTTAAGTCAATACTTGAGTATCCAACTTGATACTTGAGTATTCATCATCCAGAGAGAAATCATCGTGATATGAACTTTGGACCTTAGGTACAATACTCGAGTATTCAAACCAATACTCGAGTATTCAAGTCATTGACAAGAGAGAAAAAAAACTCTCTGTATGTCCAATACTCGAGTATCCATTTATTTAAAAATTTTGTGGAGTTTTTCCATGTCAATACTTGAGTTTTTAAATAAATACTTGAGTATTCATAAACAGATGTTAAATTGAAAATCTTTGTGAAAGTCCAATACTCGAGTATGTAAATCCAGTACTCGAGTTTCCACATGATGGAAAACTTTGATAGCTCTCTGTATGATCAATACTCGAGTATGCCATTGAATACTTGAGTATTGAGAACTTTAACATAATGTTGAAATTCTCTCTGTGAGTTCAATACTCGAGTATTCATATCAATACTTGAGTATTGTCTCAGGGTGGAAACTTGGAGTGCTCTCTGTAAGTCCAATACTCGAGTACTCGAGTATTGTTTCCAATACTTGAGTATTGACTCAAGGTGAAAAATTTGAATGCTCTTTGTAAGTCCAATACTCGAGTATTGTTTCCAATACTTGAGTATTGACTTAAGGTGAAAAATTTGAGTGCTCTCTGTAAGTCCAATACTCAAGTATAGTTTCCAATACTTGAGTATTGCTTTGTCAAAAAGGATTTGAACAACTCTCTGTCAAGTCAATACTCGAGTATTCATATCAATACTCGAGTTTCCATTTGACAGTTGATTTTTAGCAAATGCAAAAACTCCAAAATGTGTTTACAATTGTTGATTATCATCAAAACACATAGAGAACTAATAGTCTATCCATACATTGAAGGACTTACTCATGTTATTATCAACTACCCAAGACTTACACTGTGAACTAAAATACGCTCTTACCCAACATTGTGGGTTGTACGTTAGTGCATCTTCAGCTGCCTCTTTCCTCAAGGACCTTAGATGTTTGAGGTTGTCTTTGAAATCCTCCACATATGTACTCCATGCGCAACTGAAGAATTTCTTTTTGAACTCGTTGCCTCTCCATTTTTTACTCCAATTTGCATATATGTGGCGGGCACAAAATCTATGCTCAACCGCCGGAAGGACCTCACTAACGGCATTGGTAAGTCCCTTTTATATTAAACAAGTCATTAAAACCAGAGGTTATTCATTAATCAAGAAAATGATTAGCTAACATTGGAATTTACATTATTCCTTTTGCATGTCTGAAATGACTGTGATAATGAATAAAAATAATAGAAATACACTCTAACAGTTAAAGCATTACAGAAATTGGAAGAAAATTATGTGTGTATCAAAGCTGATGAGAATACGATAATTTCTTAGTTTTTTTTCAGACCTTGACCCTATTGATAAACACCTCAGCAAAACCTTTTATGTCACTGGAAATGCAGCAAAACCTCATAGTGGATGTATTATCTTACAACTTATAACAAAAATAAAGCAGAAGTGGCATTTCAAGCTGATTGATTATCATCACAGCCAACAACAGAATTGCAAATCAAAGAAATAAGAGTAATGCAACACTAAATATATTATTACTTGTGATTGTAAAGTGAAAATATAACATAAAATTAATAAATGGTAATGATACCTTCGAGGCATTGAAGTATATGTACATCTTCTTAAATATTCTTCGTCCATGTTCCAAACCCTCGTTGCTCACTTCCACACACACGTCTAAACCAAGGTTTGACAACTTCAACTCATTACAATATGCCTCTAAGTTTGCAAACGCATCCTTGAAACTCCCTTTCATTTCGTCCATGATGATTTTCTTTGCCCTCTTGCATTTAAACACACTAACGTTGACCTTTAGATCCCTTTAGACCTCAGTCTTCATCTCTTTGGACTTGAATTTAGGGTTTTCTTGCACCTTGGTTTTGAAATACTCAGCCAACCATTTGGTAGAAGCTCTTGTATTTTCGAACACACGTGCACACATGTGTTCATTATTCAATGACTTTACTTTCCACCCCACACTCTACCATGTGTAGACGTATATAATGTAAAAGGGCAGCCATCTTGACACACCACCCTAAACGTCTTCCTATCACTACGCACAATTCTAAGCTTAACCCCCCGGCTGATAGCATACTCATCTACAACCCTTTTAAGATCTTTTTTTATCTTCAAACGTCACCCCAACAACAAAATATGGCATTTGTACCCGAGCACTCAACCTCAGGGAGAACACAAAGCTGTTGAAGAGGCACATCATCATTTTTACTCCTTGAGGCATCCTCATTATCATCACCCTCATCCTCCACATCAAACTCCCCAATTTCTGAGTCCTCATATATGCTTTCTTATATATCCGAACTACTACTATGGCCCATATAAGAGCCATCATCACTACCACCATCATCAGCCCTATTGCTCGGTTTATCAACCATATTCACATCACTCTCTTCCTTATCCTCTAGAACATCGTACTCAGAACCAAGGTATTCAATTTCATCATAATCATCACTCGGTACCCTCTCTTGAATGAACCCTTCCACATTTCCTCTTACTATGTCGTCTTCATTGCCCTTCGACGTCATTGCCACTAGACATATGCAAATAACCAAAATCAATAAATGGTCAGTTAATAATTTACTCAATAGAACTCTGAAAATAGATTTGTCATGCTAGCTTCACACCATGTGTTCATAAAACAATGTATATAGACAGCGACTTTAAGAATAAGTAGTTAAATTGAAGGATGAAAGCAAATAATAGATAAAAAAACAATTGAATCAGCTGGCTAAATTCATTTCATCCGCCAAAAAATTACTTAATATCTAGTTAAATTGCCAGATGTTGCCAATTTGTGCCAAATATAAAAAAAATGAATCAGAAAACACACTAGTTTCTAAAAGGATGGTTGGTAATCAGAATGCCTACTTGAAGGATGTTTTTGAATAATGTGGGATTTGAGATAAAATCCCTCATTCATCGTGTTGTGATTGTTGTAAGAAATGTATAATTGGGACTCTAGTCCTCAAGTGACCATCACGTGTGTTGTATCATATGTATGAAAAATTAAGGTGTAGAAAATAAATGAAAGTCTGTTTTCCCTTTCAAAATTATGGTACAAACAAAGATGTAGATTTTGGGGATTTCAAAAGTCAGTGCTCTTGAATTTCATTTTGTTAGGATGACAATGAAATGGGTTTGTCAATTTTTGTGCAATGTGGCAATTCAAGTGGACAATTACAGGAGAAAACGGATTGCAATTAACTAAACACATGAAAAAGGACAGCAAAGAAGTCCCTAAAACAAAATTTGGATTCAGTTGAAAGATTAGTGTTTGAAGGCAGGAATTAATATATGGAGAGCATATAAACTCATATGGATCAATGAAATGTTTATGAAATTTAGTGGAGTAAAAAAAAAAAAGGTGATTCTAGCATCAATAAGGGTGAGCTCAAATTCTAAGGATTTAATTTCTATCTACAAGTGTGGCTGGGATGAGTTTCAAAAATGAGAGGAAAAAAAAGTATGCATATGTACCAGGTGGGTCGACTGATTGGAGATCAACTATGGTCTATGGGTAAAAAAACTTAGTGCCTGCACGCTCATTCAAGCTAGGAAACTCCGCCTATGAGCTTCATTGTTAATGACAGATGCCTTCTAATGAAATGAAAAAAAACCCTAAAATTCATGAACAGAGGACCCACGAGGTGTGGTGGTAGTGAGTGGCGCAGGATGGAAGACGATGAAAATGATCCCAATGATCCCAAGTTGGAGCTCCTCTCGTCTCTCCTTGTTCTCTTCGCGGCACTGAATCTCGAATTTTAGTCTCCCTGCCTCCCTTTCTCTGTTCGCCGAAAATAACAGTGGTGGTGAGGTGATTGTCGATGACGGATGACGAAGACAACGTCCGGTGAGGGAAGCACGGTGATCGAAGATGATGAACGCCGGTGCTTAGTCGAAATTTAGGGTGTAATACCCCAGATTATTATTAATAATGACGATGATTCTAACAACAATAATAATATAGTAATAATAAAATTTAATAATAATAATAATAATAATAACAACAACAATAATGTAGTAAATAAAGATTTAGAATTTAATAATGTTTGTATTTTTTTATAATTTATTAATTGGCAATAATAATAGTAATAACAAAAATTTAGAATTTAATTGTATTATTTAAGAATTTATTAATTATCGATAGTTAAAAAAAAGCCCAGCCCATAGTTAAACCCTAAATTTTAATTATAAACTTAGGTCTAGCCGTCTAGACTTAGCGAACTGTAACACCCCCAATTTCTAACAGTTATAATAACAAAATTTAAATGATTTTCATAAATAAATTAATGAAATTTGAAATAAACAACCTTGGGGAGTGTTACCGCCGCACTTGTACTGGGACAAGTGCAAGGCTGTCTTATTACATTAATATAAATCCAAACTTAAATAAAAATGGTTACTCAAAGCGTAAAATAATATAAGGAAAACTAGCTAGCATTTTTATTGTTCTTCCTCACTTCTCACTTCTAGCCCCCAACAGCCCCAATTTTGAGACCTGTTTCACTGAAAAATCTGCTCCCCCGAAGGATCGTCGCAGCCCATGAACACAAACATTAGCAAAAGCTGGTAATCCTAATAAACAAAGATAATACCGAAAAATAATAATAATAATAAATAAATAAATAAAATAATTACATAATAATAAGGGAAATATCGTATACATTTATATAATCTAAAATATCAATTTTCAATATTATCATAACTATATATTCTCATCGACTCAAACAATATTATTCATCATCTTTTAAAATTTTTTTAGACCCGGGAAACCCTGCCAGTCTATTTAATGGGAAGAGAACCATGGTAAACCTGGGAAACCCTGCCAGTTTACCTTGTGACCCGGGAAACCCTGTCAGTCACAATCATCAATTGGCCATAAACATATCTTCCTAGTGTGCACACCTCTTCCCAAAGTTGCTACTAGTATCCCGGGAAACCCTGCCAGACACCACTTTGGGAAGAACAGATACTATTTTTTCACATCGGTAGCATAAAGCCCAAAAGTTGTGTTCATCACTTGTGAGGTACCATCCCAAAGCTATCCTCTCACTTTTAAATTATATAAAATTACACACACAATAAACTCCTAATTTATTTCTATTATTTAATTATCTTTTATATAGTTTTCTATTATTTTAATTAAATATAGGATATAAAAATGTATTGATGTAAAATCTATTCATATCTTATTTTATTGTGTAGGAGATATTATATAAAGAAGGAAAAAAAAGAAATAAAATAATATAACATTGCACAGGAGTATAATAATATATTTAAATACAAAAGTGACGCACAGTGAATCCCTAATTCATTCCAAAAGGACGCACAGGGAAAAATTTGATTCAAGCATATGTAATTCCATCACGTAAGTCGAGACGATGCAACCTTATTCAATATGGAAAAAAAATGTACAGGTAGATGTGTAGTGTAATTGGAGCGCGCAGACAGAGACACAAACAATTGTATTCAATTCAAGGATGCACAAGCATATGTATATGGTTTAAGCACGCAAGTCGAGGCAACCCAATTACATACAGTATATACATATATATCTCTCTATGTCCAAAAATCCAACAACAATTGATTTCTATAACCTAGGGATCTATCAAGATATAAAATCAACCTAATACTCATGGGAATTAGGATTACCTGGTTTCCGTGTTGCTAATCTCCTAAGAGAACAATTGACGAGAGTACGGAATAAGGGTGTAGTAGCGAAGAAAAATTTAGCGGCCAAGAAAATGTCGAGCGTTTTCTAGGTTTAAGCGGCCAGACTTAAATTTATAATTAAATTTAGGGTTTTGGCTATGGGCTGGGCCTTTTTAATTATTCCTAATAAATGAATTAAAACAAATTGTAGAGTTTTATTATTAGATATATTTTGAGTCCGATGATAAATTCAGAAATTGAAAATATAATTTGATCTAACTACTCCTAGATTCTTGGATCTAATCTTGACTAATCTAATATTACTATTTACAAAATAATATGATTACCACAGAAACAATACAACATTATTAATTTTTATTATTTTATTAGTATTATTTTAATCTATCATTATCATTACTATTTCTATCATCATTATTATTATTATTATTATTAAAAATCTAGGATATCACATGAACGCTCAATACTTTTCTCCTCCGCTACTTTTTCTTCTCAAATCCTCCTTCCGGACTCTCATCAAATTATTTTCTAGGAGGCTAGCATAAACGGAGACCAAGTAATTCTAATTCCTATGAGTCTTAGGTTTGTCTTATGTAAATTTTGATAGGTAATCAGTCTTAGGGTAATCTTATGTCTTGATAGGTAATCCTGATCCCTAGGTTATAGAAACCAATTTGTTGTTTGATTTCCGCACGTATAGATATATAAATGTATGTAGTTGCTTTGCCTCGGCTTACGTGCTTGAACCTATGTAATATGGCTGTGCATTTTTCTTGATGGATTGAATACAATTCTTGCCTCGGCCTACGTGCTTCAATTTCATGAATATGCCTATGCGGTTTTTTTGTGTGTTTGTAATTGAAAACCATTGCTCGCCTCTGAATATATATATAATATTTACTCTTTAAATGTGTTGAAATTAATAATCCAGTTTTCTTTCTCTACGGGGTATTTCCTCACGTTGCTAATCTCCACAATAAGAGGGAATAAGTTATTTAGTTTTTTTTTTAAAAAAATGTTTATTGTGTGCTGATTTTTTTTATAATATTATAAGCATGTGGTTAACTATCTTTTTGGAGGAGTTGAGTCATTTTAATTTACCTTACGTTTGTTGGGCAGTGATATTAGTGATCCTAGATATTAGCTATGATCCTAGATTTTAGCTAGAATAAATAGAAATATAAGATGTAATTAAAATATTAAATATATTGTATTGTAATAAATTGTAATAGGAATATATTAATTATATTATTATTAATTAGATTATATAATATAATCTATTTCTATATATATTAATTATATTAATATTTCATATTACACACACACACACACACACATATATATATATATTAGAAAATCTTATTATATATTCTATTTATTATATAGAATATATATCCGTTTATTTTATATTTTTATATATTTACCCTTTCTATGCTAGCTATGTTAAAAGAATCGTGTTATCACAATGCAATGGTTATATATTATTCATTATTTATCAATAAAGTATGCACATTAATAGCTGTGTTTGCCCAATGCTATATTATTCGATATTACTTGTTATGGACCTTGGAAATTGGGCCATGAAGCCCAACCCGTCATGAGAAGTACCCGCCTGCAGTTATGCTCCCACAAGCAATAACGGACAAAGTCGAACCGGTTACCTCTCTCTATAAATAGGAGAGTTCCTCCCTGGTGAACAGTAGATGCTATCTCATACTATCACTTTAACACCCAACACACACCCCACTCCTTTGTGGCTAAACGCGAAAGTATCATCGAACTACGTGAGCTTTGATCCCTATCTTAGGGTACGTAGGCCCTAGCCTCTGATCCTAGTTCAAGCCCGAGCAATCTTGTTCATACTCGAACAATTGGCACTGTCTGTGGGGACCGAAAAGATTCAGACACCAGATTATCAGGCTACATGCTCAACGCTACAATGGCAAACACTAGAGGATGAACTGTGGCAACCCGGCAAACTCAAATGCAGGAAGAACAACCAGGGCATCAAGTGGAACAGACAGTGCACCAGGAGGATCTTCCCGACGTTAATATGGATCAGGTGGTAGCGGAGACTGAAGCAGAGATGTCGGACATGGCAAATTCCCCTCTTCCAGAAGACAACATGCTACAGCAAGCGGACTCTCAAACCCCCCCGGGTAGTCCGCAGGTGGAGTTTCAAACAGTTAATCCAGACATTCGCTTATTGCAGAACACGATAGGATCCATTCTGGATAGAATAGACGGGATGGAGAATCGCCACAACCTGCAAATGAAAGAAAATGCCCGAGCTTTAAACCAAGAACTGGACCGCCGTGATGCGGAGTAGAAAAGGCTTTTCGAATAGTACAATGGACGAATCGACGATCAAAATGCTAGGACCAACAAGGATACTGCAGGACCAAGCTGACAAGATGCTCCCTTCCACAAAGCACAACCGGCGCGCGAAGATAACGGGGAAGAAACTAGACACAACCCGGGGCGATCTAAGGAAGATGGCCGAGATAAAGGACGAAGTCAGACTAATACGATTCGTGAGGAAACAAGCGGCACCAAGCGAGATCAGGCGTCAAATGAAGTGCAAAGAAAAGACAAAGAATCAGTCAGAGATCCGAGTTCGTCGAGAGATCATGCTGCATCCTCCTCGTCAGACTCAAGTTCGGATGATGAAGAGAAGGTCGAAACTCCTTTCACGGGAAAGATTATGGCAGCGCCTTACCCAAAAGGCCTAGACACGAAAGATTTTCCCAAATATGATGGTAGCCAAGATCCGCAAATACATGTCGGCAATTTCAAGATGGAAATCATGGTCAAAGGATACTCGGGACCCGTAATATCACGTTTATTTACGGGAACATTGCGAGGACCCGCACAAATATTGTTCAATAGTTTACCAACTAATTCAATCCCGAACCTGAAGGACTTAGAAAATAAATTCCTACTTCATTTTGCTACGAGCAGGAAACAACCAAAGACGGAATTTCAACTCGATCAAGTGAGGCAAGCACCGGGGGAGGAGGAGATTCCGTAAATTAACGAAAGAAATATCTGAAGGAAGTCATGTCTGTCGCCGATCACCCCAAATTCAAAAAGAAGATAAAGCCAAGTATGCCGTTATTGGGATTTTCCGAAGAAGATTTAAGTGATGTGGTACCAGGACACAATGATGCCTTGGTTATAACGGGAACGGTAGAATGTTGCCAGGTCAAGAAAATATTTGTGGACAACGGAAGTGCAGTGGATATAATCATATGGGACGTGTTTAAACGCATGAGGCTTGATTCAAAAGATTTAAAGCCATGTCGGACCACCTTTACTGGTTTTAATGGAGAGGACACTCGCCCGAAAGGATTCATTGACCTTAGGCTAACATTAGGAACCAAAGAAGCGTTTAAGACCGAGGTAGTTCAGTTCGTGGTAGCTGAATTCCCCTCACCATACAACATAATATTGGGACGACTGACTATCCACAACTGGAACATGTTGGTGTCATCCAACCATCAGAAGCTAAAGTTCATAAACAAGAAAAACCAAGTGGTCACCGTCAAAGGCGATCAGAAAGACTCACGGAAGTATTACTTTGAAGCAGTTCGAGAAGGCAAGTCGGCGAACAAAGGAAAGATGGATAACAGTTCAATCCATGTAGTCGAGTTGGATCTAAGAGAGGAAGATAAGGTGCAAAGAACTGAGCCAAGCGAAGAGGTGGAAGACTTTGTTTTGGGAGAAGGCCTAGAGCAAACCACGAAAATTGGAAAGACGCTGAAGCCCGAGCTTCGTGCACAGCTAGAAAAATTCCTAAAAGACAATAAGGATGTGTTTGCGTGGAAACCATCTGAAATTCCTGGAATCGATCCCGAGTTTTGCTGTCATAAATTGGCTATCCCCCCGGGGTCAGTACCGGTTGCACAAAAGAAAAGAAAGATAGGTCCAGATCGGGGACAAGCTTTGGAAGCACACGTCAAAGAGTTTCTTGAAGCCGGGTTCATAAGGGAAGTGCAATATACCACATGGTTGTCAAATGTGGTCATGGTTAAGAAATCTAATGGCAAGTGGCGCGTTTGCTTTGACTATAAAGATTTAAACAAAGTGTGTCCCAAGGATGCATTCCCCATGCCTAACATTGACCAGTTAGTTGATCAATCATCCGGTTTCCAGTTACTCTCCTTCATGGACGCATACTCGGGATACAATCAGATAGCTATGCATCTCGATGATCAAGACAAGACAGCTTTCATTACCAATAATGCAAATTACTGTTACAATGTGATGCCTTTCGGCCTCAAAAATGCGGGGGCGACTTACCAAAGGATGATGACAAAGGTCTTCAGCGAACAACTGGGAAAGAACGTGGAAGTATACTGATAATTGAATATTATTACACTTATTTGTATCTCTTGGTGAATAAATTTAGGATTGTTTAGTTGATAAATAATAGATTTTATTACTTAATCGAGATTTGAGGTTTTAATTGGATTTAATTCATTTTTATGATTAAATTCTAGATTTACAGTGATTTAGTATTTTCGCCATAACTTTTGATCTAGATATCCGATTAGCCTGATTCTTCTTTCCTTTTTTAGATGATTTAGAGAGCTACAATTGTTATGAAGACTCGGAAGGCTGATTCGGACAAGAAGATGGACGAAATTGGAGCTAAAGACAGACGCATTTTTCTGGATTTTTATTTTGCTCGAATTTTGTAATAAAAGACCATTTATTAGAGGTTTCCTATTTATTAGAGGTTTCTTATTTTTGGGCCAACCTGGTAGCCCTAGTATTTCCTATTTATAAATTAGATGGTGGCTACAAACATATTCTCAATTACGTTGTAGGAGATTTTCGGATTAAAATTTTCCTAGCCATACTTGGCTAAGCTTCTTTGATTGACCCAACATTGAGGATTCCATGATTCGTCCAAAGAACTTGTGCTTTATTGGTAATTTAACTCGTTTCTATTTTCATCTATCGGATCCGATTTCTGAAAATAGTTCGAATATTAAATTTAATATTCGGTTTGGTTTATCCCAAGGACTTAGTTCGAACTAGGTTTTAAGTTTTGCTGTGCGATCGCATAGTGGGACGCCACTGTTCGGACATATTCTAGGCGATCGTCTAGTCGAGGGATTTTCTGGGCGAATGCAGAGATCTCGGTTTGTCCAGAGCCAAACGTGGGTAATTTATATTTCGTTCAATAATGGAAGTCTCTGGAATCTGAATGTTGGGTTGATCGATTTTAATCTGTTTCTTCTCGTTTTCTTATATTCTATTTTATCTTTGCTTCATTTAAATTGCATTTCTATTTTAGTTTATTAATTCAAAAATCCATAACCCAATCCCCCTTGTTTTCATTGCATTTGCATGACATTTAAATTACTTAGGATTGGATTCAATAAAAGGCTCCTCGAAAAGAGAGAACGATCCTAGGTTTGCCTATACGCAATCCTTGGTTAATTGTTGATTGTGGACCCCAAGGCTAATGACAAAAGGTCTTCATCATATACATTGACGACATGATAGTAAAATCCAAGGAACAAAGCAACCATGTCCAAGATTTGAACCAGATATTTGAGAAGTTGCGGAAGCATCAGATTCGACTAAACCCGGCCAAGTGTGCTTTTGGAGTGCCTTCGGGAAAATTTTTGGGCTTTCTACTAACTAATTGAGGCATAGAGGCTAATCCGGAAAAGTGCAAAGCATTTTTGGAAATGAAAGCTCCAACAAATAAAAAAGAGGTTCAGCAACTGACAGGTAGGTTGGCGGCTTTAACAAGGTTTCTGCCAAAGTCGGCTGAAAGGTCACTCCCGTTCTTTAAACTCCTCAAGAAAGAAGCACAAGGAGGTTGGAACTCGGAATGTAAAGAAGCATTCACTAAGATCAAACAGTGTTTGTCTTCCCCACCAGTCTTATCAAGACCCGAGCCTAGAGAGAAATTGATTCTGTACCTATCCATGGGAGAAGAGGCAGTAAGCGCGGTTTTGGCTAGAGAAACCAATGAAGGACAAAAGCCGGTGTACTTTGTAAGTCGTGCCTTACAAGGACTCGAGGTCAGATACCAGAAGTTAGAAAAGATGGCTTTCGCACTATTAACGGCTGCAAGACGACTTTGGCACTATTTTCATGGCCATTCCATCATAGTCAGAACAAACCAACCAATTCGGCAAGTTTTACACAAGCCGGATTTAGCAGGAAGAATGACAAGTTGGGCAATTGAGTTGTCCGAATTCGACATCATTTATGAGGCTCGCCAAACGATAAAGTCACAAGCTCTAGCCGATTTCCTAATTGAATCAACTTTTGCTTGGGGAAAAGAAGCGGGACCAAAACCATGGAGAGTATTTGTAGATGGCTCATCCAATGTACAAGGAGGAGGAGCAGGAGTTATTGTGGAAAGCCCGGATGGTGTCGCCATGGAGTTCTCTCTCTGACTTGACTTCTCGACATCTAATAACCAGGCCGAGTATGAAGCTTTATTGGCGGGATTGTCGCAAGCAAAGGAAAATGGAGCCCAGAAGGTTCACATATCGACGGATTCCTAGTTGGTAGCATCATAGATCTAAGGAATTTATCAAGTAAAAGGGCCGCTGTTGGCTAAATATCTAGCCAAGGTAAAAGAGATCATGGCACTCTTTGATGAAGTAACGGTAACACACATACCGCGGGCGGAAAACGAAAGGGCCGACATCCTCTCAAAGCTGGCCAGTACCAAATGCCCGGGAAACCTAAGAACAGTCGTCCAACAAAATGTACCAGAACCAAGTTGCATAATGTTGATAGCGGACTCTGATGATTGGAGAAAGCCAATTGCGGATTATCTAGAACGAGGAATCACCCTCGAGGATGTGATACAAGCTAAAAATTTGGTAAAAATGGCAGCCGCTTATGCAATGGTGGACGACCAACTTTACCAAAAAGGGATACATTCACCCTTGGCGAAATGCCTCGGGACAGATCAAGCTCAATACGTTTTGGCAGAGATTCACAAGGGCATCAATGGGCAACATATGGGTGCCAAGGCACTTGCCCGGAAAGCTGTTCAGACAGGATATTATTGGCCTACAATGGCCCAGGATGCCAAAAACCATGTCCGAAGATGTAAGAGTTGTCAGAAACACGGGAGGATTATGAGAATCCCACCGTCCGATTCGCACGCGATCACAGCTCCGTGGCCGTTCTTCAAGTGGGGTATGGACTTATTGGGGCCATTCAAGCCAGCACCCGGTCAATTAAAGTGACTGATTATCGTAGTTGATTATTTCACTAAGTGGATTGAAGCCGAACCACTAACAACAATAACCTCAGCCAAAATACAAAAATTCTTCCAGCGGAATATCATCTCGCGATTTGGGATTCCATCGGAGATAATCACAGACAATGGAACACAGTTTGCAGACCGAGGATTTCAAAGGATGATGTCCAATTTCCAGATAAAGCATCACTTTGCTTCTGTGGAGCACTCGCAATCTAATGGACAAGCGGAAGCAGCAAAAAAAGTCATCGTGAATGGACTAAAGAAGCGAATGGAAGAAGCCCGAGATAGTTGGGTTGAGCACCTATACTTGGTGTTATGGGCATATCGGACAACAATACAATCATCCACGGGAGAAACTCCGTTCAGACTTACCTATGGATGCGAAGCTATGATTCCCGTTGAAGCCAGTGAACCATCCTGGAGGAAATTGCAAGCTATACAAGAATAGGCTAATGACGAGGCTATTACGGCTGAATTGGACCTAGTTGATGAAGTCTGGACTACAGCTCACCTTAGGGATTTGGCCACAAAGCAGCTTATCATGGCTCGATATAACAGGAAGGTTGGTCCGTGTTCGTTCAAGGAAAGTGACCTAGTGCTCCGAAGGGCTAATATCGGCAACAAAAATGCCCGAGATGGAAAGCTGGCAGCCAATTGGGAAGGCCCTTACAGAATCAAAGAACGACTTGGGAAAGGAGCTTACACTCTGGAATCGCTAGACGGGAAAGCGACTAAAAGAACTTGGAATGCCGACAAGCTCAAGGCTTACTACAGCTAAAGTTATTTGCTAAAAAACTTTAAGTTTAGTTTATTATGTTGGACTATGTTACCTGTTAAGTTTGTTTTTAGGAAGTTTGATCGCGGGATCTTAATCTCGCTTAGTGTTATGTAAAAGACTCGATGAATGAAATCATGGGTTGCGAAGCCCGAATTGAGTTGCTATAAAGCTACCAAAACATGTATGAATTCCGAGTTAGTTCATAAATCATGTAAGCCAACACATGTATGAATTCTGAGTTAGTTCATAAATCATGTAGTGATTAAAACGCCAGCAGAACAATCTGCCAGATATGAATCTAAAAAAATGATCATATAGCGGCAAAGCCGCCAAAATACAGCGAACGAGAACTCGGGTTGAATGATTCGTGTTACCGTATCGCAATAATGGCCATATTAAAAGACATGCACGAACGCATTGCAAACGCACGTTTTCGTGAATCATGTAATGTCGGTAACATGATTGTTGAAAATAGACATTCGTGGCTGTATTAATCGACCTTGATCACGTTGGTTATGCGCCTTAATCTCGGAAAAAGTAAAAGCAGGTTGATAAGGATAAACGTAACTCGGCGGTTTTTGATTATGCAGAGTCAAATATAATCCAAGTTACAAAATCCAAATACAAGCCCAACATGGGCATCACAGTTCACAAATATTGAAATATATGCAGAAGAAGGAAGCAAGTCGGATCAAGCATTAATGTGATGGTCCCCACCAGCCTCCTCAGGACCCATGCTGGTTGAAGGAGCAATCGAGAGTGGAGCCGAGTTAAACACCCCGTCCTCAACATAAGCATTCACGTGCGCCCTCTGCAGATCCAAAGTCATCGAGGGGTTCAGAAACTGGGCCTGCTCCAAGGCGTTCTCGAAGGCATCCATCACGCCCAACTTCAACTTCCCTATGTCATCATTGGCAAGCACAAGGGCTGCCTGGCTAGACTCAAGCAATGACCCTAGTTTGTTGATCTCGTCCTTATACTTCGTGATCGAAGTCATATCTTGTTCATGGACCTGTAGCCGGTGGGTGACCTCGGATTCAGCCTTATAGAGCTTGTCGCGCAATGCAATGATCTCGTCAGACAAGCTCTCCTTCTCGGCCAAGGCTATATGCAACTCCTCTTGGGCCTGGGCTACCCTATCATCTGTCGTTTTCTTATCGGCCTTCAGAGCGGTTATCTCCAACGCTTGGTCCCCAACCTGATCCTTAAGGTGTGCAGCGAGAAAGCAAAGTCCGGCATTCCTCAGGTTCAGATGCTCTATTTCCCTGAGTTCCTTCGCCTCTAGCTTTGAGAGTTTCTTCATATCATAATAATGAGCAGGAGCTTGAAGAGCTGAGTGAAGGTTGGGAGAAACTTTGTTTTCCCAAATATACGATCTCGGGAGTTGGATAATGGGACCGGAAGAAGATGTAGGAACCTCGGGACCCACACTTTCAGGCTCAAGGATGGGAAGGGTCAGAGGGATGTCGGCCTCGACCTCGTCTGTGCCAGAGTCAATGATCTTTTTCCTCCTCGAGGTCTTAGATTTCTTGGCCGGTGGCGGTTCTGATGGCTCGATAACAGGAACGGTTCTTTTCGCGCCTAGGTTGGAGGGCGCGATGCTGGTAACACTGTCTCTGGACGACGTGTTACATCCATATAGACGGGCCTTTTTCCCATTGGATCTCCTGCAAAAGGAAGAAAGTTAAATATCAAGGTTTGATGAAAACAAGGAATATCGGGACTTGTAAAGTAAAGAAACTACCATACCCGCAACGGGTTGTTTCCAAACGAAAGAAGCTATGTATTCCGACGAATCTATTAGGTGATCTTTATTAGTCAGAGTGGAAATGAAGGCGATAGCTTCAGTTTCTTGGGTGGACATCTGAGAAAGAGGAGTCAAAAAATCTTTAGCTTCCAACTTATGATGCTCCTCAGTCCAGTATAAAGGGAAATGCACTTCAAGATCCCTAGAAGCCGAGGTCTGGAGGAACCAGGGGACACATGTAACACCACAATTTTAATACCCAAAAACTCGGTCAAAATATTGAAAATACCTTCAAAAGAGTTCAACAATATCCAAATCCTTTTACAATGTTACCATTTCGAATAAAACCCGTAATACATAATCAGGGTAAATTCCAGAAAATATTTCAGAGTTTAATACAAAACGGAAGTCTTAGGTTCATGGCAAATAAAATAACATAACATAAACTATAGGAGTACAAAAGAGCTTCCAGAGCTCACTCCATAGGTGCCTTCCCTTGCTCTCTACTAGAATAATCACCTGAAAAATGTTAATATGGGATGAGATTCCACGTCTCAGTAACTACTGAATATTTCTACCGTACACGAGCAAATAATATATGACAAAAAGATATGGGCTGATTTCAAATATATATGTAGATTCCATAATTTCTCATACAAAATAATTTATACTAATAGTCATCAATATAGAAGGTAATAAAACATATATATCTCAAAAGTTCTCTTCTCATGTCTTTACAGATTATTCATCATTATATCAAATTCTTGAACTGTTCAGAAATGCATTATGCAGTATGCAGCCTCCCTTATATCCCCTTCCAACCGTATACCGCTGACTGGAACCATAGGCTAACATATAGTCCAATAGAAACTCATTCATTTGACTGGATGGTTTCAAGCTCACCAAAACTTAAGATACACCCGGCCAAAGGTATAGAGCTTAAATCTGGACTATGGCTCCCCTCCTTTAAAATAACAACTAAGGAGGTGTCACATGTCCCACATCTCCAATGAAATCCCGGCCAGAGGAAAACATGGAAGATGGGGCCCTGAAAAGTACCATCCACTGTGCACCGAGTGGTGGCATAAACAATTCTTATCATTCAATTCCCTCCTTACTCCACCCATCACAATACAACCGCCATGATGTATTTACTCAAAAATAATGCATTATTATACCATTATATACGTTGATATGCGTATCTGTGAATAGTAAAATACTATGCGTATCTGTGAATAGTAAAATACGGTATATACATGAATAGTAAAATGAGTAGTAAATACGGTATACGTGAATAGTAACATGAATAGTAAATACGGTATACGTGAATAGTAACATGAATAGTAAATACGGTATACGTGAATAGTAAAATGAATAGTAAATACGGTATATGTGAATAGTAAAATGAATAGTAAATACGGTATATGTGAATAGTAAAATGAATAGTAAATACGGTATATGTGAATAGTAACGTACGTATAAATAGTACCTCTACAGATTTGCAAGTCAAAATTCCCACACCAGATCTTAAAACCATAAATATTTTCTAAATATTCTTGCCAAAATAGTAAATAGACAAATTTATAATCATACATAATTCACAAGTATAAGGAAGAATATTCAGAGTTACCTGTTACTTGCTAATACCCGAATCACCAACCAGCTATTATAACTCTCAAGCAAATATCTCTCTACTCTCTCTCTCTCTCTACCTCTCTCTAAGGCTCTTAGAAGTTGTGAAGAATGAAATGAAATGGAAGGTCTATTTATAGTTGGAAAATGGGTCTTTAAGTGTAATTTTCGTCTCTGGGTCGTTTTACGTAATTTTCCTAAAATTATAAAAAGAAACTTTCCCGTGACTTCTTCAGCCGCCCCGTGAAAGTTTTAAAAATTTTTAATAATATAATATTATAAATTAAATAGTAAAATATTATTACGTGGGTCCCGCGTGAATTTTTTTTCAAAACTCACGAGAAAGGTTGTCGCTCACGGGAAGTTTGCAGAGAATTATTTTGGCCGTGGGTCCCGCATGAATAGTAAATACGTATTTAGGAATAGTAAATACTGTATTTTTAAATAGTAAATACGTATTTGTGAATAGTGAACACTATTCATATTTCACAAATTTCAAGTATTAAATACGTATTTGCGAATAACATATATATATATATATATATATTTTTTTTAAATACGTATTTGTAAATAGTAAAAACGTATACGTGAATAGTAAATACTATTCACGGGGCCCACAAAATACGGATTTCAAATTTATCACTTTCCAAAAATAGAGCCTACTAGTCTTCCCAAAATAGGTTTATGTTCAAGATATTAGATTCAAAATTCAGGATGTTACATTTCTCCCCTCCTAAAAGAAAATTTTGTCCTCAAAATTTCGCTATAATAAGAATTCTAACCTATATAAATAAATGAGGATAGGTTTGACGCATGCTCTCCTCCGTTTCCCAAGTAGCATCTCCGGGAGCCATTCCTTTCCACTCGACCTTTACAAGTCTAATGGTCTTGTTTCTTAATTTCTTGTCCCTTGCATCAACAATCCGCTCCGGCTCAGCTTTATACGTCATGTTATCCTTGAGTTCTACCTCTTCTACTTCTATAATATGGGAAGGATCCGGTTGGTATTTCTTCAGTTGTGATACATGAAAGACATCGTGAAGGTTCGCAAGCTGTGGAGGTAATGCAATTCTGTAAGCTACCGGTCCAACTTTCTCCAAAATCTCATAAGGACCCATAAAACGAGGCGAAAGCTTCTTTGCTCGTATTGCTCTACCAATGCCAGTCATTGGTGTGACTCTTAAGAATACATGTTCGCCCACCATGAACTCCAACGGTCGTCTTCTCTTGTCAGCATAACTCTTCTGTCGACTCTGAGCAGTGAGAAGTTTCTGTTGAATCACCTTAATCTTTTGAGTCGTCTCGTCCACAAGTTCTGGACCTATTAAAATTCGCTCATTCAATTCCGTCCAGCAAATAGGAGATCTACATTTTCTTCCATACAAAGCCTCATAAGGTGCCATCTCAATGCTGGAGTGATAACTATTGTTATATGCAAACTCCGCAAGATGAAGATGATCGTCCCAACTTCCTTTTAGTTCGATTGCACAAGCCCGCAACATGTCTTCCAGAGTTTGAATAGTCCTCTCAGTCTGCCCGTCAGTTTGAGGATGATAAGCGGTACTATAACTCATCCGAGTTCCCATAGCATTCTGCAATGCTTTCCAAAATCGTGAAGTGAATCGTGGATCACGATCAGATACGATGCTATTCGGTATCCCATGCAATCTGACAATCTCCTTCATGTAGATCTTTGCTAGTCTCTCCAATGAGTATTCTGCTGCAATTGCTAGAAAATGAGCTGACTTAGTTAACCTATCGACAATTACCCAAATGGCATTATGTCCGGATGTCGTTAGAGGAAGCCCCATGATGAAATCCATAGAGATGCTGTCCCATTTCCACTCTGGGATATCCAAATTCTTTAATAATCCAGGAGGTTTCCGATGTTCGATCTTGACTTTCTGACAAGTCAAACAACAAGTGACAAAGTCAGTCACATCTTTCTTCATGCCCCGCCACCACCAATTCCGCTTGAGATCATGATACATCTTGGTTGCTCCGGGATGGATAGTGTATTTACTCCGATGTGCCTCCTCTAGTATGAGCTTTTTTATTTCTCCATCATTAGGTATGCACACTTTTCCTTTATACCTTAATATCCCATCTCTATCGATCCCAAATTTCGATTCTTTTCCTTCTTCAATATCTTCCCTCACGTTTAATAGATATTCATCTTCGAGTTGAGCGAATTTAATCTCTTTCCAAATTGTGCTTTCAATAGTTAATGCTTCCATGGTAGCGACCAAACCTGACATTACATCAATAGATGTACTCGGTATCTCCTCGAGCAATTTATATTCTCTGATCATCATCTGGGCTACATGGATTGTCTTTCTGCTTAAGGCATCTGCTACAACGTTCGCCTTTCCTGGATGATACTTCAATTCGAAGTCGTAGTCCTTGATAAACTCCATCCATCTCCTCTGTCGCATGTTGAGCTCTTTTTGGTCGAACAGGTACTTTAGACTTTTGTGGTCACTATAAACCTCGAACTTTGAACCGTAGAGGTGGTGCCTCCAAATCTTCAGAGCAAACACTACTGCTGCCAGTTCTAAGTCGTGAGTAGGATAATTCCCTTCATGTGGCCTTAACTGTCGAGAAGCATAAGCTACTACCCTACCATTTTGCATTAATACACACCCAAGACCTTTCTTGGAAGCATCTGTGTACAAAGTAAAGGTCTGAGCAGGATCTGGAATTATAAGTACTGGTGCCGTAGTCAACTTAGTCTTCAAATTTTGGAAAGCTGCTTCACACTTTTCGTCCCATACAAATGGTTGACCCTTCCTAGTTAACTTAGTCAAAGGCATAGCTATTTGCGAAAAGCCCTTGATAAATCTCCTATAATAGCCAGCTAGACCTAGAAAACTCCTGATCTCAGTCACGGTCTTTGGTCGTTCCCATTGGAGAACTGCTTCAACTTTAGTATGGTCCACTGCAACACCTTCAGCCGATACGACATGGCCTAGGAATTTTACTTCCTTCAACCAAAATTCGCACTTAGACAGTTTCGCATAGAGCTTGTGCTCCTTCAACACTTGTAGCACGATTCTAAGGTGCTCTTTATGCTCTTCTTCATCCTTAGAGTAGATAAGGATGTCGTCAATGAAAACCACTACAAATTTATCTAGATATGGTCGGAAAATTCTATTCATGTAATCCATGAATACTGCTGGAGCATTTGTTAGCCCAAATGGCATAACAAGAAATTCATAATGGCCATATCTAGTTCTGAATGCAGTTTTTGAGACATCTTCAGCTTTGACTCTCAGTTGGTGATAACCTGATCTGAGGTCGATCTTGGAGAATATGGATGCTCCCTTCAACTGATCAAGTAGATCGTCGATCCTGGGTAAAGGATATTTATTCTTTATAGTCACTTTATTCAACTGGCGATAGTCAATGCATAGTCTCAGGCTCCCATCTTTCTTCTTCACAAAGAGTACGGGCGATCCCCAAGGAGATACACTGGGTCTGATAAAACCCTTTTCTAACAATTCTTCGATCTGCTTCTTCAATTCTGCTAGTTCCGATGGAGACATTCGGTAAGGAGCTTTAGAGATAGGTTCCGTTCCAGGTACGAGATCAATAGAAAATTCTACTTCTCTCTCTGGGGGTAAACCTGTCATTTCTTTCGGAAATACTTCCGGAAATTCTTTCACCACTTCAATGTTCTCTATCCCTTCCTCCACTTCTGCTTGAATGGAGAAAAACACCATGTACGCAAGACAACCATGATGAACAGGCTTTTCATCTTGTACTATAGACAACAATTGTGGTCTACTATGACTCATAGAGTCATCCGCAAGAGAGATAGTCTTCCTCTTGCAGTCAAGGATGATGTCATTAGCTGACAACCAATCCATTCCTATTATTACATCGATACCCTTCGCGGGTAAACAAACAAGGTCTATATTTGAGATCCTTTTATCAATCTCAATCGTACAATTTAAGCAAGCCCTAGAAGTTTTTACTGAAGCTCCCGCCGGTGTAGAAATAATCATATAATAAGGCAATTCACTCACTCTTAAATTCAATCGAGGCACACAGTCGTATGATATAAAAGAGTGTGTGGCACCAGAATCAAATAAGGCTTCTACTTCAAGACCTTGGAGTTTGAGGATACCTTTAATCAGATTTGGTGAAGCACTTGCCTCCTGATGTGATAGTGCAAACACTTTCCCTGGCACTGCAGTTCTAGCATCCTTGGCCCCTCGAGGCTCCTCCTCACAAAATCTGGAAATGTGTCCTGGCTTTCCACAGTTGAAACACGTCACACATGGTCCTTGGTGTATTCTTCCACACTTGGCACACATCTGATTGTTAGCGGTGCTTGCAACAGGAGCTGTGGATCCCCTATATGAACTCTGACCTCCACTGAAGTGACTCCTTTGAGGTCCTTTGAATTGACTCCTCGGTGGTCTGCTGAAATGACTTCTTTGGGGTCCAGTAAAATAACTCCTCGATGGTCCACCAAAGTGATTTCTGGATGGTTGGCTAAACCGCGTATTCACATTACTGAAGTTGTGACTCTGCTTCTTAGTAACTCCTCCCGTTGGTCTCATGAGGTGTGTAGATCTGGCCTGAAAACCCTTCATCTTCTCAGCTTCCTCTTCTCGTTTGTTCCTTGCTATCGTGCGCAGTTTGTCGCATATTTCTTCAAAATCCCTTGTTTCATCAAGGAACGGTGATAGAGCTGTTTTTAGGTCTGGTCTAGCTTTTTCAACCAATCGAGCACTCAACCATTTAGAGTTGTTCTGTGAATATCCGCAGAATTTAGACAACTCTAAAAAGCGAGTAATAAATTCGTCTTCATGTAATTCCCCTTGCCTGAATGTGAGGAATTCAGTTTCTTTCTCTATTCTGATTGAAGGGGAAAAGTAATAATTTTCGAACTTTTCCTTAAACTCTTCCCACGTCATCTCAGCATTTCTTTTTGTTTTGGTGCTTTCCCACCATTCTTCAGCTGCTTTCTGCAACAATTGTTCAGCAACCATCACCTTTTGTTGTGAGCTAATCTCGATAACTCTGAAAATCTTTTCTACACGCTTCAGCCACTCCAGTGCTGCAATCGGATCTAGCTTCCCCTCGAACATTGGTGGAGTAAACTTCCGAAATTTTTCCCAAACCTCAGTAATAGGTAAGGGATGATACTGAGAATGAGAACCGCTACTACCTCCATCTTCAGTACGAGAATAACTTCCTCCCCTAGATTGATGGTCAGAAGGTGTGACTTCCAGAGCCTTCTCCTTTCCTTCCTTACCACCTTGGCCTCTTCCTTTTGCTAGTTCATCCTCGTGTCTATTCACTTTCTCCCTCATCTCCAAGATGACGTCTCGTAACTCTGCCAAAAGGGCATTGTTATCCTGAGGATAGGGACCATCTTGATGCGGAGGGAGACCTCTTTGGGATGGAGCATGTAACATCCTGAATTTTGAATCTAATATCTTGAACATAAACCTATTTTGGGAAGACTAGTAGGCTCTATTTTTGGAAAGTGATAAATTTGAAATCAGTATTTTGTGGGCCCCGTGAATAGTATTTACTATTCACGTATACGTTTTTACTATTTACAAATACGTATTTTAAAAAAAATATATATATATATGTTATTCGCAAATACGTATTTAATACTTGAAATTTGTGAAATATGAATAGTGTTCACTATTCACAAATACGTATTTACTATTTAAAAATACGGTATTTACTATTCCTAAATACGTATTTACTATTCATGCGGGACCCACAACCAAAATAATTCTCTCCCGACACAAAACTCTCGTGAAGTTTGAAAATTTTGTCAGCGGGACCCACGTAATAGTAATTTACTATTTGAATAATAATATTATATTATTATAATATAATATTATTTACTATTCATGTGGGACCCACGAAAAATTATTTCCACAGAAGAGTCACGGGAGGTTTTCTTTTTAGTTTTTAGGAAAATTACGTAAAACGACCCAGAGACTAAAATTACACTTAAGGACCCATTTTCCAACTATAAATAGACCTTCCATTTCATTTCATTCTTCACAACTTCTAAGAGCCATAGAGAGAGGTAGAGAGAGAGAGAGAGAGAGAGTAGAGATATTTGCTTGAGTTATAATAGCTGGTTGGTGATTCGGGTATTAGCAAGTAACAGGTAACTCTGAATATTCTTCCTTATACTTGTGAATTATGTATGATTATAAATTTGTTTGTTTACTATTTTGGCAAGAATATTTAGAAAATATTTATGGTTTTAAGATCTGGTGTGGGAACTTTGACTTGCAAATCTGTAGAGGTACTATTTATACGTACGTTACTATTCACATATACCGTATTTACTATTCATTTTACTATTCACGTATACCGTATTACTATTCATTTTTACTATTCACATATACTGTATTTACTATTCATTTTACTATTCACGTATACCGTATTTACTATTCATTTTTACTATTCACGTATACCGTATTTACTATTCATGTTACTATTCACGTATACCGTATTTACTATTCATGTTACTATTCACGTATACCGTATTTACTATTCATGTTACTATTCACGTATACCGTATTAACTACTCATTTTACTATTCATGTATATACCGTATTTTACTATTCACAGATACGCATAGTATTTTACTATTCACAGATACGCATATCAACGTATATAATGGTATAATAATGCATTATTTTTGAGTAAATACATCATGGCGGTTGTATTGTGATGGGTGGAGTAAGGAGGGAATTGAATGATAAGAATTGTTTATGCCACCACTCGGTGCACAGTGGATGGTACTTTTCAGGGCCCCATCTTCCATGTTTTCCTCTGGCCGGGATTTCATTGGAGATGTGGGACATGTGACACCTCCTTAGTTGTTATTTTTAAGGAGGGGAGCCATAGTCCAGATTTAAGCTCTATACCTTTGGCCGGGTGTATCTTAAGTTTTGGTGAGCTTGAAACCATCCAGTCAAATGAATGAGTTTCTATTGAACTATATGTTAGCCTATGGTTCCAGTCAGCGGTATACGGTTGGAAGGGGATATAAGGGTGGCTGCATACTGCATAGTGCATTCTGAATTATTCAATAAAGAATGATGAGTATTTTATAAAGATATTTGATGTGAACTACTGTATATCTAAAAAAAATATCTGTGTATATTAAATCCATTTTTTTTTTACTATCTACTATTTATGTCATATGTAATTTGCTTGGGTAAGGTAGAAATATTCAGTAGTTACTGAGACGTGAAATCTCATCCCATATTAACATTTTTCAGGTGATTATTCTAGTAGAGAGCAAGGGAAGGCACCTATGGAGTGAGCTCTGGAAGCTCTTTTGATCTCCAATAGATTATGTTATGTTATTATATTTGCCATGAACCTAAGACTTCCGTTTTGTATTAAACTCTGAAATATTTTCTGGAATTTATTCTGATTATGTATTACGGGTTTTATTCGAAATGGTAACATTGTAAAAGGATTTGGATATTGTTGAACTCATTTGAAGGTATTTTCAATATTTTGACCGAGTTTTTGGGTATTAAAATTGTGGCGTTACATTTTTGGTATCAGAGCTAAAGGTTCCATGGCAACTTTGTTTATTTTCTAAAGTGATTTCTTTAAAAAAATTTTTTTAAAAGTTCGTGGCAAATTAAATATCATAACATGATCACTTCCCTTTGTTAGATTTAGAATTTATTTAGCTATTTTTATTTGTTTAGTGTCCTTATAGTATTAATCATAGGAGGAGATAATGGCAAGAACTCGAAGAACTAATTCAACCCCTGCTCCATCCCAAAGAGGTCTCCCTCCGCATCAAGATGGTCCCTATCCTCAGGATAACAATGCCCTTTTGGCAGAGTTACGAGACGTCATCTTGGAGATGAGAGAGAAAGTGAATAGACACGAGGATGAACTAGCAAAAGGAAGAGGCCAAGGTGGTAAGGAAGGAAAGGAGAAGGCTCTGGAAGTCACACCTTCTGACCATCAATCAAGGGGAGGAAGTCATTCTCGCACTGAAGATGGAGGTAGTAGCGGTTCTCATTCTCAGTATCATCCCTTACCTATTACTGAGGTTTGGGAAAAATTTCGGAAGTTTACTCCACCAATGTTCGAGGGGAAGCTAGATCCGATTGCAGCACTGGAGTGGCTGAAGCGTGTAGAAAAGATTTTCAGAGTTATCGAGATTAGCTCACAACAAAAGGTGATGGTTGCTGAACAATTGTTGCAGAAAGCAGCTGAAGAATGGTGGGAAAGCACCAAAACAAAAAGAAATGCTGAGATGACGTGGGAAGAGTTTAAGGAAAAGTTCGAAAATTATTACTTTTCCCCTTCAATCAGAATAGAGAAAGAAACTGAATTCCTCACATTCAGGCAAGGGGAATTACATGAAGACGAATTTATTACTCGCTTTTTAGAGTTGTCTAAATTCTGCGGATATTCACAGAACAACTCTAAATGGTTGAGTGCTCGATTGGTTGAAAAAGCTAGACCAGACCTAAAAACAGCTCTATCACCGTTCCTTGATGAAACAAGGGATTTTGAAGAAATATGTGACAAACTGCGCACGATAGCAAGGAACAAACGAGAAGAGGAAGCTGAGAAGATGAAGGGTTTTCAGGCCAGATCTACACACCTCATGAGACCAACGGGAGGAGTTACTAAGAAGCAGAGTCACAACTTCAGTAATGTGAATACGCGGTTTAGCCAACCATCCAGAAATCACTTTGGTGGACCATCGAGGAGTTATTTTACTGGACCCCAAAGAAGTCATTTCAGCAGACCACCGAGGAGTCAATTCAAAGGACCTCAAAGGAGTCACTTCAGTGGAGGTCAGAGTTCATATAGGGGATCCACAGCTCCTGCTGCAAGCACCGCTAACAATCAGATGTGTGCCAAGTGTGGAAGAATACACCAAGGACCATGTGTGACGTGTTTCAACTGTGGAAAGCCAGGACACATTTCCAGATTTTGTGAGGAGGAGCCTCGAGGGGCCAAGGATGCTAGAACTGCAGTGCCAGGGAAAGTGTTTGCACTATCACATCAGGAGGCAAGTGCTTCACCAAATCTGATTAAAGGTATCCTCAAACTCCAAGGTCTTGAAGTAGAAGCCTTATTTGATTCTGGTGCCACACACTCTTTTATATCATACGACTGTGTGCCTCGATTGAATTTAAGAGTGAGTGAATTGCCTTATTATATGATTATTTCTACACCGGCGGGAGCTTCAGTAAAAACTTCTAGGGCTTGCTTAAATTGTACGATTGAGATTGATAATAGGATCTCAAATATAGACCTCGTTTGTTTACCCACGAAGGGTATCGATGTAATAATAGGAATGGATTGGTTGTCAGCTAATGACATCATCCTTGACTGCAAGAGGAAGACTATCTCTCTTGCGGATGACTCTTGGAGTCATAGTAGACCACAATTGTTGTCTATAGTACAAGATGAAAAGCCTGTTCATCATGGTTGTCTTGCGTACATGGTGTTTTTCTCCATTCAAGCAGAAGTGGAGGAAGGGATAGAGAACATTGAAGTGGTGAAAGAATTTCCGGAAGTATTTCCGAAAGAAATGACAGGTTTACCCCCAGAGAGAGAAGTAGAATTTTCTATTGATCTCGTACCTGGAACGGAACCTATCTCTAAAGCTCCTTACCGAATGTCTCCATCGGAACTAGCAGAATTGAAGAAGCAGATCGAAGAATTGTTAGAAAAGGGTTTTATCAGACCCAGTGTATCTCCTTGGGGATCGCCCGTACTCTTTGTGAAGAAGAAAGATGGGAGCCTGAGACTATGCATTGACTATCGCCAGTTGAATAAAGTGACTATAAAGAATAAATATCCTTTACCCAGGATCGACGATCTACTTGATCAGTTGAAGGGAGCATCCATATTCTCCAAGATCGACCTCAGATCAGGTTATCACCAACTTAGAGTCAAAGCTGAAGATGTCTCAAAAACTGCATTCAGAACTAGATATGGCCATTATGAATTTCTTGTTATGCCATTTGGGCTAACAAATGCTCCAGCAGTATTCATGGATTACATGAATAGAATTTTCCGACCATATCTAGATAAATTTGTAGTGGTTTTCATTGACGACATCCTTATCTACTCTAAGGATGAAGAAGAGCATAAAGAGCACCTTAGAATCGTGCTACAAGTGTTGAAGGAGCACAAGCTCTATGCGAAACTATCTAAGTGCGAATTTTGGTTGAAGGAAGTAAAATTCCTAGGCCATGTCGTATCGGCTGAAGGTGTTGCAGTGGACCATACTAAAGTTGAAGCAGTTCTCCAATGGGAACGACCAAAGTCCGTGACTGAGATCAGGAGTTTTCTAGGTCTAGCTGGCTATTATAGGAGATTTATCAAGGGCTTTTCGCAAATAGCTATGCCTTTGACAAAGTTAACTAGGAAGGGTCAACCATATGTATGGGACGAAAAGTGTGAAGCAGCTTTCCAAAATTTGAAGACTAAGTTGACTACGGCACCAGTACTTATAATTCCAGATCCTGCTCAGACCTTTACTTTGTACACAGATGCTTCCAAGAAAGGTCTTGGGTGTGTATTAATGCAAAATGGTAGGGTAGTAGCTTATGCTTCTCGACAGTTAAGGCCACATGAAGGGAATTATCCTACTCACGACTTAGAACTGGCAGCAGTAGTGTTCGCTCTGAAGATTTGGAGGCATCACCTCTACGGTTCAAAGTTCGAGGTTTATAGTGACCACAAAAGTCTGAAGTACCTGTTCGACCAAAAGGAGCTCAACATGCGACAGAGGAGATGGATGGAGTTTATCAAGGACTACGACTTCGAATTGAAGTATCATCCAGGAAAGGCGAACGTTGTAGCAGATGCCTTAAGTAGAAAGACAATCCATGTAGCCCAGATGATGATCAGAGAACATAAATTGCTCGAGGAGATACCAAGTACATCTATTGATGTAATGTCAGGTTTGGTCGCTACCATGGAGGCATTAACTATTGAAAGCACAATTTGGAAAGAGATTAAATTCGCTCAGCTCGAAGATGAGTATCTATTAAACGTGAGGGAAGATATTGAAGAAGGAAAAGAATCGAAATTTGGGATCGATAGAGATGGGATATTAAGGTATAAAGGAAAAGTGTGCATACCTAGTGATGGAGAAATAAAAAGGCTCATACTAGAGGAGGCTCATCGGAGTAAATACACTATCCATCCTGGAGCAACCAAGATGTATCATGATCTTAAGCGGAATTGGTGGTGGCGAGGCATGAAGAAAGATGTGACTGACTTTGTCACTTGTTGTTTGACTTGTCAGAAAGTCAAGATCGAACATCGGAAACCTCCTGGATTATTAAAGAATTTGGATATCCCAGAGTGGAAATGGGACAGCATCTCTATGGATTTCATCATGGGGCTTCCTCTAACGACATCCGGACATAATGCCATTTGGGTAATTGTCGATAGGTTAACTAAGTCAGCTCATTTTCTAGCAATTGCAGCAGAATACTCATTGGAGAGACTAGCAAAGATCTACATGAAGGAGATTGTCAGATTGCATGGGATACCGAATAGCATCGTATCTGATCGTGATCCACGATTCACTTCACGATTTTGGAAAGCATTGCAGAATGCTATGGGAACTCGGATGAGTTATAGTACCGCTTATCATCCTCAAACTGACGGGCAGACTGAGAGGACTATTCAAACTCTGGAAGACATGTTGCGGGCTTGTGCAATCGAACTAAAAGGAAGTTGGGACGATCATCTTCATCTTGCGGAGTTTGCATATAACAATAGTTATCACTCCAGCATTGAGATGGCACCTTATGAGGCTTTGTATGGAAGAAAATGTAGATCTCCTATTTGCTGGACGGAATTGAATGAGCGAATTTTAATAGGTCCAGAACTTGTGGACGAGACGACTCAAAAGATTAAGGTGATTCAACAGAAACTTCTCACTGCTCAGAGTCGACAGAAGAGTTATGCTGACAAGAGAAGACGACCGTTGGAGTTCATGGTGGGCGAACATGTATTCTTAAGAGTCACACCAATGACTGGCATTGGTAGAGCAATACGAGCAAAGAAGCTTTCACCTCGTTTTATGGGTCCTTATGAGATTTTGGAGAAAATTGGACCGGTAGCTTACAGAATTGCATTACCTCCACAGCTTGCGAACCTTCATGATGTCTTTCATGTATCGCAACTGAAGAAATACCAACCGGATCCTTCCCACATTATAGAAGTAGAAGAGGTAGAACTCAAAGATAACATGACGTATAAAGCCGAGCCGGAGCGGATTGTTGATGCAAGGGACAAGAGATTAAGAAACAAGACCATTAGACTTGTAAAGGTCGAATGGAAAGGAATGGCTCCCGGAGATGCTACTTGGGAAACGGAGGAGAGCATGCGACAAACCTATCCTCATTTATTTAAATAGGTTAGAATTCTTATTATAGCGAAATTTTGAGGACAAAATTTTCTTTTAGGAGGGGAGAAATGTAACATCCTGAATTTTGAATCTAATATCTTGAACATAAACCTATTTTGGGAAGACTAGTAGGCTCTATTTTTGGAAAGTGATAAATTTGAAATCAGTATTTTGTGGGCCCCGTGAATAGTATTTACTATTCACGTATACGTTTTTACTATTTACAAATACGTATTTTAAAAAAAATATATATATATATGTTATTCGCAAATACGTATTTAATACTTGAAATTTGTGAAATATGAATAGTGTTCACTATTCACAAATACGTATTTACTATTTAAAAATACGGTATTTACTATTCCTAAATACGTATTTACTATTCATGCGGGACCCACAACCAAAATAATTCTCTCCCGACACAAAACTCTCGTGAAGTTTGAAAATTTTGTCAGCGGGACCCACGTAATAGTAATTTACTATTTGAATAATAATATTATATTATTATAATATAATATTATTTACTATTCATGTGGGACCCACGAAAAATTATTTCCACAGAAGAGTCACGGGAGGTTTTCTTTTTAGTTTTTAGGAAAATTACGTAAAACGACCCAGAGACTAAAATTACACTTAAGGACCCATTTTCCAACTATAAATAGACCTTCCATTTCATTTCATTCTTCACAACTTCTAAGAGCCATAGAGAGAGGTAGAGAGAGAGAGAGAGAGAGAGTAGAGATATTTGCTTGAGTTATAATAGCTGGTTGGTGATTCGGGTATTAGCAAGTAACAGGTAACTCTGAATATTCTTCCTTATACTTGTGAATTATGTATGATTATAAATTTGTTTGTTTACTATTTTGGCAAGAATATTTAGAAAATATTTATGGTTTTAAGATCTGGTGTGGGAACTTTGACTTGCAAATCTGTAGAGGTACTATTTATACGTACGTTACTATTCACATATACCGTATTTACTATTCATTTTACTATTCACGTATACCGTATTACTATTCATTTTTACTATTCACATATACTGTATTTACTATTCATTTTACTATTCACGTATACCGTATTTACTATTCATTTTTACTATTCACGTATACCGTATTTACTATTCATGTTACTATTCACGTATACCGTATTTACTATTCATGTTACTATTCACGTATACCGTATTTACTATTCATGTTACTATTCACGTATACCGTATTAACTACTCATTTTACTATTCATGTATATACCGTATTTTACTATTCACAGATACGCATAGTATTTTACTATTCACAGATACGCATATCAACGTATATAATGGTATAATAATGCATTATTTTTGAGTAAATACATCATGGCGGTTGTATTGTGATGGGTGGAGTAAGGAGGGAATTGAATGATAAGAATTGTTTATGCCACCACTCGGTGCACAGTGGATGGTACTTTTCAGGGCCCCATCTTCCATGTTTTCCTCTGGCCGGGATTTCATTGGAGATGTGGGACATGTGACACCTCCTTAGTTGTTATTTTTAAGGAGGGGAGCCATAGTCCAGATTTAAGCTCTATACCTTTGGCCGGGTGTATCTTAAGTTTTGGTGAGCTTGAAACCATCCAGTCAAATGAATGAGTTTCTATTGAACTATATGTTAGCCTATGGTTCCAGTCAGCGGTATACGGTTGGAAGGGGATATAAGGGTGGCTGCATACTGCATAGTGCATTCTGAATTATTCAATAAAGAATGATGAGTATTTTATAAAGATATTTGATGTGAACTACTGTATATCTAAAAAAAATATCTGTGTATATTAAATCCATTTTTTTTTTACTATCTACTATTTATGTCATATGTAATTTGCTTGGGTAAGGTAGAAATATTCAGTAGTTACTGAGACGTGAAATCTCATCCCATATTAACATTTTTCAGGTGATTATTCTAGTAGAGAGCAAGGGAAGGCACCTATGGAGTGAGCTCTGGAAGCTCTTTTGATCTCCAATAGATTATGTTATGTTATTATATTTGCCATGAACCTAAGACTTCCGTTTTGTATTAAACTCTGAAATATTTTCTGGAATTTATTCTGATTATGTATTACGGGTTTTATTCGAAATGGTAACATTGTAAAAGGATTTGGATATTGTTGAACTCATTTGAAGGTATTTTCAATATTTTGACCGAGTTTTTGGGTATTAAAATTGTGGCGTTACAGAGCAGGGGTTGAATTAGTTCTTCGAGTTCTTGCCATTATCTCCTCCTATGATTAATACTATAAGGACACTAAACAAATAAAAATAGCTAAATAAATTCTAAATCTAACAAAGGGAAGTGCTCATGTTATGATATTTAATTTGCCACGAACTTTTAAAAATTTTTTTTTTAAGAAATCACTTAAACAAAATTGCCATGGAACCTGGCTCTGATACCAAAAATGTAACACCACAATTTTAATACCCAAAAACTCGGTCAAAATATTGAAAATACCTTCAAAAGAGTTCAACAATATCCAAATCCTTTTACAATGTTACCATTTCGAATAAAACCCGTAATACATAATCAAGGTAAATTCCAGAAAATATTTCAGAGTTTAATACAAAACGGAAGTCTTAGGTTCATGGCAAATAAAATAACATAACATAAACTATAGGAGTACAAAAGAGCTTCCAGAGCTCACTCCATAGGTGCCTTCCCTTGCTCTCTACTAGAATAATCACCTGAAAAATGTTAATATGGGATGAGATTCCACGTCTCAGTAACTACTGAATATTTCTACCGTACACGAGCAAATAATATATGACAAAAAGATATGGGCTGATTTCAAATATATATGTAGATTCCATAATTTCTCATACAAAATAATTTATACTAATAGTCATCAATATAGAAGGTAATAAAACATATATATCTCAAAAGTTCTCTTCTCATGTCTTTACAGATTATTCATCATTATATCAAATTCTTGAACTGTTCAGAAATGCATTATGCAGTATGCAGCCTCCCTTATATCCCCTTCCAACCGTATACCGCTGACTGGAACCATAGGCTAACATATAGTCCAATAGAAACTCATTCATTTGACTGGATGGTTTCAAGCTCACCAAAACTTAAGATACACCCGGCCAAAGGTATAGAGCTTAAATCTGGACTATGGCTCCCCTCCTTTAAAATAACAACTAAGGAGGTGTCACATGTCCCACATCTCCAATGAAATCCCGGCCAGAGGAAAACATGGAAGATGGGGCCCTGAAAAGTACCATCCACTGTGCACCGAGTGGTGGCATAAACAATTCTTATCATTCAATTCCCTCCTTACTCCACCCATCACAATACAACCGCCATGATGTATTTACTCAAAAATAATGCATTATTATACCATTATATACGTTGATATGCGTATCTGTGAATAGTAAAATACTATGCGTATCTGTGAATAGTAAAATACGGTATATACATGAATAGTAAAATGAGTAGTAAATACGGTATACGTGAATAGTAACATGAATAGTAAATACGGTATACGTGAATAGTAACATGAATAGTAAATACGGTATACGTGAATAGTAAAATGAATAGTAAATACGGTATATGTGAATAGTAAAATGAATAGTAAATACGGTATATGTGAATAGTAAAATGAATAGTAAATACGGTATATGTGAATAGTAACGTACGTATAAATAGTACCTCTACAGATTTGCAAGTCAAAATTCCCACACCAGATCTTAAAACCATAAATATTTTCTAAATATTCTTGCCAAAATAGTAAATAGACAAATTTATAATCATACATAATTCACAAGTATAAGGAAGAATATTCAGAGTTACCTGTTACTTGCTAATACCCGAATCACCAACCAGCTATTATAACTCTCAAGCAAATATCTCTCTACTCTCTCTCTCTCTCTACCTCTCTCTAAGGCTCTTAGAAGTTGTGAAGAATGAAATGAAATGGAAGGTCTATTTATAGTTGGAAAATGGGTCTTTAAGTGTAATTTTCGTCTCTGGGTCGTTTTACGTAATTTTCCTAAAATTATAAAAAGAAACTTTCCCGTGACTTCTTCAGCCGCCCCGTGAAAGTTTTAAAAATTTTTAATAATATAATATTATAAATTAAATAGTAAAATATTATTACGTGGGTCCCGCGTGAATTTTTTTTCAAAACTCACGAGAAAGGTTGTCGCTCACGGGAAGTTTGCAGAGAATTATTTTGGCCGTGGGTCCCGCATGAATAGTAAATACGTATTTAGGAATAGTAAATACTGTATTTTTAAATAGTAAATACGTATTTGTGAATAGTGAACACTATTCATATTTCACAAATTTCAAGTATTAAATACGTATTTGCGAATAACATATATATATATATATATATTTTTTTTTTTAAATACGTATTTGTAAATAGTAAAAACGTATACGTGAATAGTAAATACTATTCACGGGGCCCACAAAATACGGATTTCAAATTTATCACTTTCCAAAAATAGAGCCTACTAGTCTTCCCAAAATAGGTTTATGTTCAAGATATTAGATTCAAAATTCAGGATGTTACAACACACCCGGGTTTGGCGGCAACCTTGATGAAAGAATTCTTAAAGCCTTTCCAGGAATCGGTAAAGGGTTTAAGAAACTTACGACCAGGCGAAGACCGAAGTGAAGTCTACCCAAACTCTAGCAGGTCGCCGTCCGTGGATAAATTGGTTTCTAAAAGGGAGAAAAAATGGCAAAAGACAGACACAAAACATACTATATCAAACTTGTGGCAAAAGCTCTCAAAGGCCAACGCAAACGCCCAACCATTGGGATGAAGCTGAGAAGGGGCGAGGTGTAGATGGTGGAGAAGTTGCATTTAAAAGTCAGAAAAAGGGAATTCCATCCCAAGTCGTTTTATAAGATTTTTATAAAAAAAGAAGAAGTTACACTTGTTTCCTCGCCTAGAGGCTACGGACTCGTCGGCCGAAGGCTGACATACAATATACCCATCTCCACCTCGGACGATACGTGAGATAGCCTGAGAAGACATCTTGTTTCTCATGTCGGTGACAGCATGGCTCGCAACATATCTCTTAATTTGAGACATTCGTGTAGACCCGGAAGGAGCAGACTCTCCGGTCTCGGATTGGTTCGTTTGATGAGAGGGGGAAGACATTAAATACCTATACAAGACAAACAAAAATAGGCAAGATCAGAACTCGGGTATACCTGAAATCACAGGGTTTACGGATAGAGTTTGAAGTGTTGAAGGCAATAAGTAGCATTAGTGGTTGGAAGGCTCCGAGGTCTTTCATTACAATGACAGTTGTCCAAAACTTGCTCGGCATCTCGGTCATGACCCAAACGTACGAGTTCAACGGCTTTATGAGTACATTCTTCGCATGGAGCAGAAATCTCGGCTGCACAAGTCAGGATAGGAACCTCGAGATTTATGCCAGGAGCTATTGAAGGATGCGAAGAAGCAGATGGAATGGGTTGAGCATGACCTCGGCTGGATCTTCCACTTCCACTACCGCGGGAGGAGCGAAGCATATCTTCCATTTTCTCTTTCTCGGTTGGAAGAATAGACCACAACCAGAGTTTAGTCCGACCAAAAATTCGTTGGAGTAGTTCTCTATCCTCTTCAGGAATGGGCCTACCATACATATCTACTAATGGAGGTCTCGGGTCCATCTTTTGAGGAACAAGTAACGTGCTAAAGTACAGGTAATTTGTACATATTAAATAGCCTTACAAAGTATTTCAGGATGCAAGGATATGACAAACAACAGAGACAACATGCAAAATCACCAAGGCGATACAATGAAAATATGAACAATGTGATCCCAGATAGCCCAGATTTTCCAGTATTATAACGACTCAGACAAAGAGGTTTCACAATTGTTCTCAACATTTTCCCTTTTAGAGAGGAATTCAACAAAGTCATCACCGTCGTCCAAGATACCCAACAAAAGCGAAACATATGCATCAACCAATAAAAAACCCAAAAAGAAACGAAGAACAATGACGCATAAATAGAGAAGTTGAAGGAATTACCTAAGGAAGAAGCTTGAAAAAGATGAACGCTGAAGAGCACTCTGCTAGTGATTCTTTTGTACGGCAGAGAGATGAATCAGGCAAAATGAGAACAGTGGAAATAAACGAAGTGTTTCAAAGAGTATTTATAAACAAACCAAAGCGTGTAACGCTTCGGAATCCGAGCGTCGCGTTGGTTACGAAGAACCAAAAAGGATGACTCAAGCGTTTAGTCGAGACGGGACAGACGAAATCAAGGCTAAAACCCTATTGGAACCCTAAAAGTAATCATGATGAAAAGAGTATGACGTAGGGCATTAATGGGCGCGGTAACCAAAGGTGGCTTTTCGAAAAACGTGTCGTTTCAAATTCGGAAGTAACGGTTATACGATACGACACCATAAACGGAGAGGCGCAAAGCCAGGTGAATAGTTGCATTGATTGGTATGACTTCGGACACCTCAGTAAAAAACCTTGATAAAGTCACCAAAAAGCCTTAAACTCGGAATCTTGGGTCAAGATAAACTTGGCAGTCCATGGGACTACCAACTTCGAAGATACGCAACTCACAGCGAGCAAGCAAATTATAAGGCCCATGGATAATGTAGGTAAGGCGAGTATATCTCGGACAATTTCACAGCAAGTACAACGAGCAATCAGTACATCTCGACAACCCAGAAACCTGAGCTGTCAGGCTGGGGGGCAACTGTTATGGACCTCGGAAATTGGGCCATGAAGCCCAACCCATCATGAGAAGTACCCGCCTGCAGTTATGCTCCCACAAGCAATAATGGACAAATTCGAATCGGTTACCTCTCTCTATAAATAGGAGAGTTCCTCCCTGGTGAACGGTAGATGCTATCTCATACTATCACTTTAACACCCAACACACACCCCACTCCTTTGTGGCTAAACGCCGGAAGTATCATCAAACTACGTGAGCTTTGATCCCTATCTTAGGGTACGTAGGCTCTAGACTTTGATCCTAGTTCAAGCCCGAGCAATCTTATTCATACTCGAACATTACTTTTATTTATTCTTTCTTCATATAATATCTCCTCACAATAAAATAAGATATGAACAAATTATATGTAAAATATCCTTGTATCCTATATTTAATTAAATAATAGAAAAGTGTGTGAAAGATAATTAAATAAGTATAAAATATTAATAAATTCAATTTGGGCACTTTAGTGCATAGAAATAATGTAGGGATTTTATTATATGTATATTTCAAATAATTAGACTTTACTCAGATATTTGAGTTATAATATGTGTTGGCTCTTGTATCGAATATTTGAATTACTATACTCTTGAATAATTTGGAAAGTCATGATGCCCTTGAGATATATTCAATGAAGAAATTAATAATTGTGACAAGATTGAATTTCATGATTTTGTGTGATTGAAATGAATTAATAGTGGGAGGATAGCTTTGGGATGGTACTAATAATTGAATATTATTACACTTATTTGTATCTCTTGGTGAATAAATTTAGGATTGTTTAGTTAATAAATAATGAATTTTATTACTTAATCGAGATTTGAGGTTTTAATTGGATTTAATTCGTTTTTATGATTAAATTCCAGATTTACAGTGATTTAGTATTTTCGCCATAACTTTTGATCTAGATATCCGATTAGCCTGATTCTTCTTTCCTTTTTTAGATGATTCAGAGAGCTATAATTGTTATGCAGACTCGGAAGGATGATTCGGACAAGAAGATGGACGAAATTGGAGCTAAAGACAGACGCATTTTTCAGGATTTTTATTTTGCTCGAATTTTGTAATAAAAGACCAATTTTTAGAGGTTTCCTTTTTTATAGGGATTTCCTATTGATTAGGGGTTTCCTTTTTTTTTTTAGAGATTTTCTATTTATTAGAGGTTTCCTATTTTTAGTCATCTTTCCTATATAAGGAAAATTAGATGGTGGCTACAAACATATTCTAAATTACGTTGTAGGAGATTTTCGGATTAAATTAGAAGCTTTTTATTTTCTCTTAGTTATTCTTCATGTTCTTCTTCATCTTTTCTTCTGCGTTTTTCCTAGCCATGCTTGGCTAAACTTTTTTGATTGACCCAATGTTGAGGATTCCATGATTCGTCCAGAGAACTTGTGCTTTATCGGTGATTTAACTCGTTTCTATTTTCATCTTATCGGATCCGATTTCTGGAAATAGTTCGAATATTAGATTTAATATTCGGTTTGGTTCATCCCAAGGACTGAGTTCGAACTAGGTTTTAAGTTTTGCTGTGCGATCGCACAGTGGGACGCCGCTTTTCGGACATATTCTAGGCGATCGTCTAGTTTAGGGATTTTCTGGGGGAATGCAGAGATCTCGGTTCGTCTAGAGTCAAACGTGGGTTATTTATATTTCGTTCAATGATGGAAGTCTCTGGAATCTGAACGTTGGGTTGATCGATTTTAATCTGTTTCTTCTCGTTTTCTTATATTCTATTTTATCTTTGCTTCATTTAAATTGCATTTCTATTTTAGTTCATTAATTTAAAAATCCAAAACCCAATCCCCCTTGTTTTCATTGCATTTGCATGACATTTAGATTACTTAGGATTCAATAAAAAGCTCCTTGAAAAGAGAGAACGATTCTAGGTTTGCCTATACGCAATCCTTGGTTAATTGTTGACTGTGGACTCCAAGGCTAATGACAAAAGGTCATCATCAAATGGCGCCGTTGCCGGGGAGCTAAGTAATTGGCTCCCTAAGTGATTTAATTGTCAAATTCACTTTTGACAAGGGGTTTCTCTTGTGAAGCTTGTTAGATTTGCTTTTTTGATTTTTTTTATTGCATATAGTTTAGGATTTTTGCATTTAGGTAGCTTGCATATAATTCATTGCATTGTCTTAACTTGGTAGCTTCTGTGTCGTGTGTTTGTATCAAATTTGATATGATTTTGGGCTTATTTGTTTCAATTCACCATGTCTCCAAGTTAATTCATAGCATACTTGCATCTTTAATCATTTTCCAAAAAAAAAAAATCTTCTTTTCTTTTTCACTTGCATTTGTATTTTATTAGATTCCTTTTCTTAATTTTTTATAGTTTATAGTTAGATAGTTTTCTTGTAATTCCTTGGAAATTAATTGTATTGAAATTTCATGGCTTGGTTTTATGGCAATCATAATCTACCTTTCAATTCTCACTCTTTTGTAGGCAATCAAGAATGTCATGATCCTTTCCACCATCCATTACATGAACCATACCACCAACCTCCATTTCAACAATATCATCAACCCTCTCACTTACCACACCATCCTTCATTCCATCCCACTTCAGGACCATGCCATCCATCTCATGAATCCCAATACCCATTTGAGCCACCTTATGGACCTCATTTTCAACCATGTGTGCCCAACCAAGATCCTTCATTTTGTGAAGTCATTGGAGATTACCAAAATCAAACGGCTTGGGCTGTAAATGAAGAGTGGTCACATAAGGAGAACCTTCATCAACAAATGGAATCTCTTTGTAGAATAATGGAATAACAAGTGAAATGGTCTGAGAGATTAGCAAAGGAAATTGAGCAGGAGGCACAAGTGTTGAAAATGAAGTTTCCTTCTATCATGGGCACACATGCACAAGAAGTGAGACAATTACAAAAGCGCAATCAAGAGTCCTCTTTCCCATTTGGTAATGATCATATCCTTATAGAAGTAGACTCTCCTACTACTTTGACCAATGAAGCAATTCATGATTTGAGTGATAATGAGGTAGACGAGGAAATCATTGTTGAATCCCTTCAATTGTTTGGAAATGTAATTGCTCAACCAATTGGCTTTAGTAGTAGTACTTCAATTGTACTTGTTGATGAGTGTGTTCCTATTTCTTCATTTGATGCTTTAATTGATGAAAATGCTTCTCTTCATAGTACTAGTGATGATTGCAATAACTTGAATGACATATTTTCATGCTGTTGTGAAGAATATCAAATATGTGTAGATTGTTATCATGAAAAATGTCATTTACTTGTTGAGCTTCAAAAGAAAGCATTTAGTGAAGTGGTTGATTCTACCATTGATCAAAATGCACTCTCTTGTACTATTGATGATAGTAAGCATGTCAATTTTGAAAAGGTTGAATTAAGCATGGATGACAATATTGTTGATGATGTTCTTGCTCAATGGTATGTTGATTATCCTGATTTTGCATGGACGAGTAATTTTGCCAATTGTGCATGTTCTGATAATGAATGGTGCCCTATTTGCACTGAGATTAATGCTGCATTATTTGGTGATTCTGACTTGCTTAGTGATTCTGCATTACTTATGGATTCTGTTATTGATGTGAGTGAGAAAGATCATAGCCTAGAATACCAAATGCATAAAATTCCCATTGGATTAGCTCCTTGTAGTCTTGTTGGTGACAAAGATTCTGAAATTTTGATTGATAAAATCTTGCATGTTAATGAATATTTCCAACAAGTACTTTCTTGTGATCTGCCACCTGATTTAGAAAAACAAGATAATTGTTTTGAATCTTTAAATATTCCAAGTGGTGATGATTTGAAAAACTCTTTTCATTCTTCCACTCTTTTCCCTTCCATCTCTTGTGATTGCAACAATGATGTGGTGTACTCCAACACTAAGTTGGATTCCACACCTTCCATTTTGCAAACACAAGAGAATGTTCACGATATGATTGGTTGCTTGACTCCTACTGATGGAAGTATCATTGATTTCTCTGGATGTGATAGTTACTTGGAGAGTTTAGAACTTAACATGTCTTTCATTCACTCAAAATCTCTCCATGTCTCTATTTTTGGATGGGATACTGCTATTTGCTTGTCTTATTTGCAGGCAAATTCTTGGAAGGGTTGTCGACAGAACCAGCATCCACCGTACATTCTTGGACCTCTTCTAATAGATCCTGAGCCACCTCCACCAAGGAAATTCAATGCGGGAGAAGATGTTTCAAGGGAAAAATTCATGATTCTCATCAAAGATGAGAACTTCTCCTTCAAGCAACTCAAGATACTCTAACAAAGGTTGTCTCTTTCCTTACTTATTTTCTTCCTAATTAATATGTTTACTTGGGCTTAATTGTGGTATGAGGAAGATAAGTGTGGGGGAGGGACACAATTCAGTAGAAAAGTAGAAATAATGTAGTTTAGTAGGTATTAAAAAAAAGTTTTTATGATTAACACGCTCTCTTTCTAAGATTGCTCTACCTCTTGTGAACCTTAACATCTTGGTTTTGATGGATCCTTCTTTTTTAGGCTGAATTTCTGGACTCTTGGATTATATTTCTTGGTAGTTAATTTTGGGATGCTGGTTGCATGATTTGGTATTAACCTTTGTGAGATTTTGGGCCTGCATGAATGTAATTCATCTTTTACCATTCTTTCTTTCATGTGTGCATCTGCTCATGATTTGTGTTCTCTAGAACTTGCTCCTTTTCTTTTTGAAGCTAAATTTTTCATTTACGTGCATAAATATGATGGAAGCTTGTTTTCTTCCTTTTATTTTCCCACTTTGGCCAAATAGCCTTTCCCTTACATTATATTCCCTTTGCTAGCCCCTTTGTGCCTTATTGACTCATTCTTTTCTAAGCCACATTACAAATGTAAGCGTAAAACCATTTTATCCCACACCTTGAAAATTTATTGAGCATTGGTTTCACCTTAGTTTTGTGCTTAAGTGTGGGGGTTGCCCAGGTGTGCAACATTTTAAGTGTGGGGGAATTACGAGTATTTGATTGTGTATCATTCATCATTTGGCATTGATTTTGGTCATTGTTATTCTAAAAAAAAGAAAAAAAGAAAAAAAAGTACCAAAAAAAAAAGAAAAAAAAACAAAAGAAAGAGAAAAAAAAAAGAAAAGAAAAGAAAAGAAAGAAAGAAAGAAAGAGAGAGAGAGGAAACAATGTAAAGAAGGAGAAATAAATAGAAATGTTATTGAGGTGATTTGCTATTATTAACTGATGTTCTTTGAATTTCTTGGGTTCTTAGCCTATCATATCCATACTTATTCAAACCTATACCCTAGCCCCATTACAGCCTTCAATAACAAGCTCTCTTGATTTTTGCATGCATGTGTCTTAAGTAGTGGAGAAGTAGAAATTAAGCAAGTCTATGGTAAGACTATTTTCTTGAGCAGAATTTGAGCGATACACTTATTTATCCTATACACTTAAGAGATTGATTGAGGGCATCCCTTGAGAGACCATCTTGTGTGATTAGCATCATTGATTGAGATTGCCAGGATTTGTAATTTGAGATGAAAGGATTTTGGTCTTGATTGATTGGTCTTTTAAAGCTTTGTGTCATTTGTTATATTTTTTCATTGTTAGCAATTGTTAGAAAGGAAGAATTTTTCATTTTAGTCTTTTTCTTTGAATTTTGCTCAGGAGTGCAAAAAGATAAGTGTGGGGGAATTTGATAATTGAATATTATTACACTTATTTGTATCTCTTGGTGAATAAATTTAGGATTGTTTAGTTAATAAATAATGGATTTTATTACTTAATCGAGATTTGAGGATTTAATTGGATTTAATTCATTTTTATGATTAAATTCCAGATTTACAGTGATTTAGTATTTTCGCCATAACTTTTGATCTAGATATCCGATTAGCCTGATTCTTCTTTCGTTTTTTAGATGATTCAGAGAGCTATAATTATTATGAAGACTCGGAAGGATGATTCGGACAAGAAGATGGACGAAATTGGAGCTAAAGACAGATGCATTTTTCTGGATTTTTATTTTGCTCGAATTTTGTAATAAAAGACCAATTTTTAGAGGTTTCCTTTTTTATAGGGATTTCCTATTGATTAGGGGTTTCCTATTTTTTTAGAGATTTTCTATTTATTATAGGTTTCCTATTTTTAGCCATCTTTCCTATATAAGGAAAATTAGACGGTGGCTACAAACATATTCTAAATTACGTTGTAGGAGATTTTCGGATTAAATTAGAAGCTTTTTATTTTCTCTTAGTTATTCTTCCTGTTCTTCTTCATCTTTTCTTCTGCGTTTTTCCTAGTCATGCTTGGCTAAGCTTTTTTGATTGACCCAATGTTGAGGATTCCATGATTCGTCCAGAGAACTTGTGCTTTATCGGTGATTTAACTCGTTTCTATTTTCATCTTATCGGATCCTATTTCTAGAAATAGTTCGAATATTAGATTTAATATTTGGTTTGGTTCATCTCAAGGACTGAGTTCAAACTAGGTTTTAAGTTTTGCTGTGCGATCGCACAGTGGGACGCCGCTTTTCGGACATATTCTAGGTGATCGTCTAGTCGAGGGATTTTCTGGGCGAATGCAGAGATCTCGGTTCGTCCAGAGTCAAACGTGGGTTATTTATATTTCGTTCAATGATGGAAGTCTCTGGAATCTGAACGTTGGGTTGATCGATTTTAATCTGTTTCTTCTCGTTTTCTTATATTCTATTTTATCTTTACTTCATTTAAATTGCATTTCTATTTTAGTTCATTAATTTAAAAATCCAAAACCCAATCCCCCTTGTCTTCATTGCATTTGCATGACATTTAGATTACTTAGGATTCAATAAAAAGCTCCTCGAAAAGAGAGAACGATCCTAGGTTTGCATATACGCAATCCTTGGTTAATTGTTGATTGTGGACCCCAAGGCTAATGACAAAAGGTCTTCATCAGGTACCTCCCATAGTGATGAACACAACTTATGGGCTTTATGTCCTCGATATTTATTTGATGTGAAAATGATAGTATCCGTTCTTCCCTAAGTGGTGTCTGGCAGGTTTCCGGGACACTAGTAGTGTAACACCCCCAATTTCTAACAGTTATAATAACAAAAATTTAAATGATTTTCATAAATAAATTAATGAAATTAGAAATAAACAACATTGGGGAGTGTTACCGCCGCACTACAAGTGCAAGACTACTTATTACAATAAAATAAAATTAAAAAAAAACAACAACTTGAGCAAAATGTGTTTTATTCAAAATTAAAATAAAATGAATTGGCTAGAATACTGATGATCTTCCTCACTTCTCACGGCTAGCCCCAACCCTTGGCACCTGTTTCACTGAAATTCTGCTCCCCCGAAGGATCATCTCAGCCTATGAACACAAACATCAGCAATTGCTGGTAATTCTAATAAAACACAATCAAATATAATCAAATCCAATATATGTAGTAATTGAATCAAATATCAATTTCTATATTCATAATATACATACACGTCAAATCAAATATTATTCATTATCTTTATTAAATTCATGATAGACCCGGGAAACTCTGCCAGTCTATTTAGTGGGAAGAGAACCATGGTAAACCCGGGAAACCCTGCTAGTTTACCCTGTGACCCGGGAAACCCTGCTAGTCACAATCATCAATTGGCCATCATCAAAACATCTCTTCCTAGTGTGCACATCTCTTCCCAAAGTTGCTACTAGTGTCCCGGGAAACCCTGCCAGACACCACTTTGGAAAGAACGGATATCATCGGTTCACATCAGTGGCATAAAGCCCAAAAGTTGTGTTCATCACTTTGGGAGGTACCGTCCCAAAGCTATCCTCCCACAGTTAATTCATTTCAATCACACAAAATCATGAAATTCAATCTTGTCACAATTATTAATTTCTTTATTGAATATATCGGTTACTCAAGGGCATCATGACTTTCCAAATTATTCAAGAGTATAATAATTCAAATATTCGATACAAGAGCCAACACATATTATAACTCAAATATCTGAGTAAAGTCTAATTATTTGAAATATACACATAATAAAATCCCTACATTATTTCCATGCACTAAAGTGCCCAAATTGAATTTATTAATATTTTATACTTATTTAATTATCTTTCACACACTTTTCTATTATTTAATTAAATATAGGATAGAAGGATATTTTACATATAATTTGTTCATAATCCTATTTTATTGTGAGGAGATATTATATGAAGAAAGAATAAATAAAAGTAATATCAAATATAGCACCAGGCAAACACAGCTAGCATAAACATTAAAGTTAACGTGCTTACTTTATTGATAAATAATGAATAATATATTGCTTTGTGATAGCACGATTCTTTTAACATAGTTAGTAAAGAAAGGGTAAATATATAAAATATAAAATAAACCGATATATATTCTATATAATAAATAGAATATATAATAAGATTTTCTAATATAAATAATATATATATATATATATATATATATATGTATAGTATGAAATATTAATATAATTAATATAAATAGAAATAGATTATATTATATAATCTAATTAATAATAATATAATTAATATATTCCTATTACAATTTATTAGGATACAATATATTTAATATTTTAATTACATTTATATTTCTATTTATTCTAGCTAATATCTAGGATCACTAATATCACTGCCCAACAGACTCGGTAAGGTAAATTAAAATGACTCCTAAATTATTTCTATTATTTACTTATCTTTTATATATTTTCCTATTATTTTAATTAAATATAGAATATAAAGATATTTGACTTAAAATCTGTTCATATCTTATTCTATTAAGCGGGAAATATTATATACAGGAAAAAAATCAACTAATAGAAAAACATGGACAAACATATTCAGGTTATATTAACTGTAGCATCGTACATGAGTATTATATATATATATATATTGCAATTTGTTGCACCGGAATATAATATAATGCGACTACGAAAAAAAAATGACGCACAGGTGTATGGGTATTCAATTAACGCACGAAAGCCAAGGTGAAGAATTGGTTTCAATCACAAAGAAAAAGAAATGCACAAGGACAAATTTGGATTCAATCATATATCTATGCAATTAAAGCACACAGGCCGAGATGAAAGAAATAAAGCAATTGTCAAATGTATTCAATTCATCCTTCCAGAATTCAAAAATAGATTGCAAAAAGTTACTCACATAATCCAAAACTGTATTACAATGCAACGCCTTTAATATTGTTCCTATCGATCTAGGGTTAGGATTTATAATATTTTTCATATATAAGAATCCTATCAAAATTTACATAAAACTAACCTATGACTCATGGGAATTAAGATTACCTGGTCTTCGTTTTTGCTAGCCTCCTAGAAAATAATTTGATGAGAGTCCGGAAGGAGGATTTGAGAAGAAGAGGTAGCAGAGAAGAAAAGTATGAGCGTTGTTAGGTTTAGACGGCTAGACCTAAGTTTATAATTAAAATTTAGGGTTTAGCTATGGGCTGGGCTTTTTAACTATTTCCAATTTATAAAACAATACAATTATTTCTAGGGTTAAGGTGCATTTTTGCCAACAAACTATTACAGAAAGAGCATCCAGCACAAATATTAATTAAGCGTACCTTAAATACCAACAAACAATTAAAAATGAGCAAATTTGCCAACGAACTTTTACATAGGTGCAGTCAGTACAACACCGTTAGAAAAAGTTAACTGACCGTTATCTAAAGTGCAGATTGACCAACGAACTTTTACTTCAGGAGCACCCAGCACAAAAAAATTTTACTCAGGAGCCCCCACCACAAAATTCTTAATTTTACTAAATTAAATACTTTTTTTTCTCAATTGTCATTATTCAAAACTACTTGTATAGATATCTATGGACAAAAATTACTCATTTGCTAAAATAAACAAAATTTTTAATTAACAATATAATTATATGATTTAAATAAAACTCAAGGTGTCTTATAATTTATTATAGGGTTAAGGACCATTTTTGCCAATGAACTATATGGCCAGGTGCATACAACACAATATACTTTAGCTTGGACCTTAAATGCAAATAAACTTTTCAAAACAGTAAATTTACACAAAGCCGTTAAATCCCAGTTAACGTCCGTCTTCTTTCTTTATTTCTGATTATTTCCTCTCTCTCCTCTCATCTTTCTCATCTTCTGCAAGAGCCACCAGCACGACGGAGTGATTGCTTTGAACAACACTGTCGTCGCCGGAAGAAGCACCTTTTGAGATCGTTCCGCTTCTTCTTTAGTCAGCTTCTTGGGGGGGGGGGAGTGGGTCGCAAGTCACAATGGATATAGTTCATTAATTTTAAAGAGAGTCAGCAACTTAATCTGATCGAAAGAGCTCATACCTTAAGGATACCAGACGCTTTACCATTCAAAGAGTACTTAGATTCGCCGAATGCGTTTCCGTCGTCGTCAGGGCAATCTTCACAGTTTCCGTTGAAGCAGTTGCAACGGTTACTTACACACCACACGGAAGCCGGGTGCTTCTCCTGATTATCCTCGATAAAATTCTGCACCATTTTCGCCAGGCACACGGAATTCGGTTCGAAATCACGGGAGGCGTTGAATCCGTCCTTGCCAAAATGCGACTCATCTCCGGTAATTTTATCCGCCGCCGACTTGACCTGGTCAAGCCCAGGTCCCTCCGCGGGGATGCTAGCATCGATTGGCTGAATTTTAGTATGGAAGGGCATGACTTCAGATCAGAGCTCCTCAATTCGCCTCTACCATTTCCAAAGCCCGAGCTTACAGTTGAATGGGGAGTTGGTAGAAAAAACTTCCCTACGTCTCCACCTTCGATTTCCCAATTCGATGAAGAAGAACTATTTAATTTAGAACCACCAGAAATTTATGGAAGAGAGAGGAGAAGAACTTGAAAACTCTGCTAACTAAGTACAGTCAATTTGACGAACGTTTGGGGCTGTAAACGGGGGCTGTGCAAATTGCATGTTTTTAAGTCTTTATTTGCATTTAAGGTCCAAGCTAAAGTATATTGTGTTGTATGCACCTAGCCATATAGTTCGTTGGCGAAAATGGTCCTTAACCCTTTATTATATATGTAAACAAAAAAATTATATGATTTATTTTTATTTTAGAAGAAATTTATGTGAGTTAAGAAATTCATTTAATGTTAATAAGATTTAAAAATCTAAAAAAATCTATTATATCCGGAAAGAAATGGAATGAGTTTAATTTTTACTTTTATAAAAAGAGCTTAATGGATATCAACATTGACACTTAATAATATAAATCGGGCAACTTGATGATATTTTTATTAATTAAATGATCTATTGATTATATGAATATGAGACTTGTTGAAAAAAAATTAAAAAAGTCCCATAAATAATTTGTTGAGGCTATTTCAAGATACTTAATTAATGACAATATTTTTCAACAAGTCCCATATTGATATAATTAATAGATAATTTAATTAACAAAAATATCATCAAGTTGCCGGATTTATATTATTAAGTGTCAATGTTGATATTCATTAAGCTCTTTTTATAAAAATAAAAATTAAACTCATTTCATTTCTTTCTAGATATAATAGACTTTTTAGATTTTTTAAATTTTATTAACATTAAATGAATTTTTTAACTCACATAAATTTCTTCTAAAATAAAAATAAATCATATTTTTTTAGTTTAACATATATAATATATATAAGAAATTATAAAACACCTTGAGTTTTATTTAAATCATATAATTATATTTTTAATTAAAATTTTTGTTTATTTTAGCAAATGAGTAATTTTTGTCCATAGATATCTATACTAGTAGTTTTGAATAATGATAATTGAGAAAAAAATTATTTAATTTAGTGAAATTAAGAATTTTGTGCTGGGTGCTCCTGAAGTAAAAGTTCGTTGGTCAATCTGCACCTTAGATAACGGTCAGTTAACTTTTTCTAACGGCGTTGTGCTGACTGCACCCGTGTAAAAGTTCGTTGGCAAATCTGCTCATTTTTAATTGTTTGTTGGTATTTAAGGTACGCTTAATTAATATTTGTGCTGGATGCTCTTTATGTAATAATTTGTTGGCAAATATGCACGTCAACCCTTATTTCTATTATTACTATAATTATTTTCAATTAATAAATTATAAAATAATACACACATTATTAAATTCTAAATATTTATTTACTATCTTATTATTAAATTTTATTATTACTATATTAAATTTTTTATCGTCATTATCATCAACATTATTATTATTAATCCGGGGTATTACAAGTAGCAACTTTGGGAAGAGGTGTGCACACTAGGAAGATATGTTTATGGCCAATTGATGATTGTGACTGGCAGGTTTCCGGGTCACAGGGTAGACTGGCAGGTTTTCGGGTCTACCATGGTTCTCTTCCTACTAAACTAAATGGACTGGCAGGTTTCCGGGTCCAAATGAAATTAATAAAAATTAATGAATGATATTTGATATTGAAACTGTATATATATATTCTTTTTCATCATGTAAATATTTTATTTTTTATTATTATTAGGGTTAAGGTGCATATTTGCCAACAAATTATTACATAAAGAGCATCCAACACAAATATTAATTAAGCGTACCTTAAATACCAACAAACAATTAAAAATGAGCAGATTTGCCAACGAACTTTTACACAGGTGCAGTCAGCACAACGCCGTTAGAAAAAGTTAACTGACCGTTATCTAAGGTGCAGATTGACCAACGAACTTTTAGTTCAGGAGCACCCAGCACAAAATTCTTAATTTCATTAAATTAAATAATTTTTTTTTCAATTATCATTATTCAAAACTACTAGTATAGATATCTATGGACAAAAATTACTCATTTGCTAAGATAAACAAAAATTTTAATTAAAAATATAATTATATGATTTAAATAAAACTCAAGGTGTTTTATAATTTCTTATATATATTATATATGTTAAACAAAAAAAATATGATTTTTTTTATTTTAGAAGAAATTTATGTGAGTTAAAAAATTCATTTAATGTTAATAAAATTTAAAAAATCTAAAAAGTCTATTATATCTAGCAAGAAATGAAATGAGTTTAATTTTTATTTTTATAAAAAGAGCTTAATAGATATCAACATTGACCCTTAATAATATAAATCCGGCAACTTGATGATATTTTTGTTAATTAAATTATCTATTAATTATATCAATATGAGACTTGTTGAAAAATATTGTCATTAATTAAGTATCTTGAAATAGCCTCAACAAATTATTTATGGGACTTTTTTAATTTTTTTTAACAAGTCTCATATTCATATAATTAATAGATCATTTAATTAATAAAAATATCATCAAGTTGCCCGATTAATATTATTAAGTGTCAATGTTGATATCCATTAAGCTCTTTTTATAAAAGTAAAAATTAAACTCATTCCATTTCTTTCTGGATATAATAGATTTTTTTTTAGATTTTTAAATCTTATTAACATTAAATGAATTTCTTAACTCACATAAATTTCTTCTAAAATAAAAATAAATCATATAATTTTTTTGTTTACATATATAATAAATTATAAGACACCTTGAGTTTTATTTAAATCATATAATTATATTGTTAATTAAAAATTTTGTTTATTTTAGCAAATGAATAATTTTTGTCCATAGATATCTATACAAGTAGTTTTGAATAATGACAATTGAGAAAAAAAGTATTTAATTTAGTAAAATTAAGAATTTTGTGGTGGGGGCTCCTGAGTAAAACTTTTTTGTGCTGGGTGCTCCTGAAGTAAAAGTTCGTTGGTCAATCTGCACCTTAGATAACAGTCAGTTAACTTTTTCTAACGGTGTTGTGCTGACTGCACCTGTGTAAAAGTTCGTTGGCAAATTTGCTCATTTTTAATTGTTTGTTGGTATTTAAGGTACGCTTAATTAATATTTGTGCTGGATGCTCTTTCTGTAATAGTTTGTTAGCAAAAATGCACCTTAACCCTTATTATTATTATTATTATTATTATATATTATCTTTGTTTATTAGGATTACCAGCAACCGCTGATGTTTGTGTTCATGGGCTGCGATGATCCTTTGGGGGAGTAGAATTTCAGTGAAACAGGTGTCAAGGGTTGGGGCTAGCCATGAGAGGTGAGGAAGATCATCAGTATTCTAGCTAGTTTATTTTATTTTAATTTTGAATAAAACACCTTTTTTGCTTAAGTTTGTTTTTTTTTTAATTTTATTTTATTGTAATAAGTAGCATTGCACTTATCCCAGTACAAGTGCGGCGGTAACACTCCCCAAGGTTGTTTATTTTGAATTTCATTAATTCATTTATGAAAAAAAATTTGTTATTATAACTGTTAGAAATTGGGGGTGTTATATAGGGTTTCTTTTCCCCAATCTAATCTTCACCCAACTCGTGTGAAATGAAGCCTGATGATGTTAATGGTTCTGTCTTTAACGTTTTTTTTTCTTTCCACCTCAATCCTAGTCAGCATTTTTCTTTCCATTCGGCATGTTCTCTCTCCAAATCATCGTCCACATCAACGTCACTGTTTATGTCCATTCAAGTGGATGTTGACCGTCTGGTCAACTAACCCCCATGTAACTTTTGCTCCAAAAAACTAACCACATGTGTAAAATTGCTCCAGAAAATTTCTCGTGGTGCTGGGCGCTCTCTGAGGCAAAACACATGTGTAAAATTATTCCTTATCCCATGAATTTATACTAGAAAAGGCCCTTAGGCTTTTTTTGGGATTTTTTTCTCCAAAAAGGGCCTCCATATGGATTTTCCCATTTATAAATTCATTTTGAGAAAAAAATTTGGTCTTATTTATAAGTTCGATTTTATATAATAAATGAGATTGTGACAATTTTACTCATATTAATTGTACTCATGTGAAGATAGGGAGAAAAGAAACCGTTAAAAAATATCCAATCATAAATGAAGGAAAAGTTAAAAATTTACCCTATTGAGTTAATGACCTCTCTTTGACATGTGAGATTTAATCAAATTAAATTTATAAATAAGACCAAAATAATATTATTGATTAATTTTCTATTAACAAAATAAAATAAGATATTATCACTATTAATTTGGATTAGCCACTGCCACTTTTTTCACCTTTAAATATACCTTTGGTAATGATAAATTAGGCGAGAAAGTAACGCATAAAATTCAGCAGACCCGCAATTTTTGAGGCATAGTATTGAAGCGAAATGGCGAAATTCTCGGTTGGTGGGGACGAAGATGGGGAGGGACCCAGCAACCCCACCCAAAAGCGACGCAGAATTGCTGTTAGCCGTACCACTGTCGGAGATGACGGACGACAAGCCATCGGAAACCAATGCCGAACAGAAGACGAAAGAGAAGATATTTTGCAGGGGCTGGAAGTCCTACAAAGTGAAGAAGATCCATGTAACGATAATTCTGGCAATTGCTTTGGAGCTGGGTCAAGCGATAGCGGTGAAGACAATAATGTTTCAGCGCCTGAAAATTGGGACAGGTCCATTTCTGTCACCCTTAGCGACCCTGATGTGTTTGATTGCTGCATCTGCTTTGAACCCTTGAGTATCCCTATCTTCCAGGTTGGTTTTTCAGGCCTATAATTATTTCTTTATCGATGAAATATCGTCCTGCGCTGTTGCATATATGATCAATGACTTAAATATGACGGCAGTTTGCACTTCCTCTTTGATCAGTTAACTTGGATATTTGCTTTTATCTTCATGAACATGAATCTCAATTTTCTGATGGCATTCTGATAGAATTGCATCAGAAGCCTGAGGGATTTGCAATTTGAAGTTGAGGTTCAAAGTTTAAAAATTTTATGTAGTGTGCAGCCAATGGTTAGTGGTTGTAGTTTGGATTGACTGATTATTTGTCTTGCATATCACTAGGCGTTAGGATTGTTGGTGTCCTCTTTGAACCATCTGGATGGCAGTAGCAAGACCTTGCATTACTCTGCTCAGTCTGTTGCGACCCTTGATTAGTTTTATTGGATATTTTTTTAAGACTATTTGAATATGAATCTTAATTAATAAAAAGCTTCTTCTAAAATTCTGGTGAACGTCTGACAGAATGTAATAAAGAATATGGGTAGTTTTTCTTCTGTTAGTCAATTTGTTGAATTTGTTTAAGTTATTTATATTAGTTAGATGCACGTGTATATAAAGGGACAGTAAGTCATGTAAATAGATCAGATTCATCTTTCCCAAATCATCTCTCTCCCTCTGTAATTCGCCTTTCCTAATATCCTTGTGCAAGAGGATATCAGAGCCTGGTTCCATGATTTTGTCTGTAAAATGTTTCAGGAATGTTCAAGTAGTGGACATAACTATATTACTTGTTTACATACCTCCCTTTTTTAAAAAAGATAACCATGCATACATAAACAAAAAATTATATATATGGCATGTATTTTAGTTTTATGTTTTTGCATACATGCTTGTAGTTGTATGCATATACATTGTGCAGGTTCTTGATAGCCAAAAGTCTTGACTCCAGGTAGTAGAGTTTATCAAAAGTAAAATTCTTGATAGTATAACATTTATATGGTAGCACCACCTTTTCTTCAGATGCATAGCTGTTTATACAGCGGTGATCTATCAACAGTATAAATCAGTTTTTATGTTTCTGATCATTGCAGAACTTTTGCTACTGAGAATGTGAATTTGTTTTATATGCTGCATTATTGTCTCTGTTATCTTCTTTTGCTGTAGAAAGTTCAATAATTAACATATCAATGTATTATATAAACGTAGAATAGGTTAGTATTGGTGCTTTCATGTTTGTTTACTATTTATTGACATGACAGTTGATTGATCTTTTAACTTGGTACGATTTTTTTAAGAAAATTATGAATCCCTGTGAGGTTGACACAAGTTAGTAGAATATAATCTACTGAATTTTGTACTTTTTCTTAATTATTTATCTTTTTGTTTTCTGTTTTTAATTTTGATGTAGTAAAATGGATAATGTTCATGTTGGTTTTTGTTATAGCTAAAACAACCAAGCATTTCATTATGTTTCACCGTAGATGACATTTCTTTGGAAAATTATTTTACTTTCAAAAGCTGTTGAACTTATCTACGCACACATTGTTAGATCTCTAAGTTGTTGATTACTTGTATCATTAGTTGGTCTAATTTTTAAATTGATGCTGTCTTTTGAAGTACTTAAAAAGAAAAATCACTTGGCTACAGTACCCCTTTATAGGTAACATATCATCGAAACAGAAAAAAGGGGAAGTTAAGGAACCACTAGAAGTAGTGTAAGTCTTAACCTTGGTAACCCCCTTCATCATAGTGATTGGTGCCATTTTCCTTTGGCTGTTTCAGCCAAGATTTGTCTCACTATTGTTCATAATCTGTGTAAGTAGGCAAGTAGCTGTGCAAATTAAAAATAAAAAAGAACTTTTGACTCCAACTACTTGTCTACCGAAGATTTTTTTTTTTTTTTTGTTGGTTGTCTAATTATAATTTGATTAGTTACTTTTGATTTCAGTGTGAGAATGGACATATTGCTTGCTCTTCCTGTTGTGTACAACTTGGGAACAAGTGTCCCTTCTGCTCTATGCCCATTGGCTATAATCGTTGCCGAGCCATGGAGAAGGTGCTGGAATCTGTTAAGATATCCTGCCTAAATGCACAATATGGTTGTAAAGAAACAATAGCTTACAGTAAGAAAAATGACCATGAAAAGCAATGCATTTATGCACCATGTACATGCCCGCAATCAGGTTGCAACTTTGTTGCGCCATCTAAGGAGTTGTCACTCCACTTTCTCTGTAAACATGGGGTTTCTGTGAGAAATTTTACATATAACTGTTTCTTTTCCATCTTCCTGAGGGTCAATGATGAAGTTGTTGTTCTTCAAGAACAGAATGGTGCAGATCTATTCATGCTCAAGAATAAAGCGGGGGATCTGGGGAATATGGTCAATGTGAGTTGCATTTGTCCGAATTTATTCCGAAAGGCATGCCATTATGATATTTTGGCCAGATTCCAGGGATGCTGTCTGAAAATACATTGTTTAGCGGAGAACATTCATGGGGGCAAAGCCAATAATACTGCCCCAGCAGGGTTTCTGTTGATCCCATCTTGTTTTTTTGGTTCTTCTGGACAGCTCAAACTGGACATTCGGATTAAGTGTAATTAATAATACTCATCTTGCAGATGTGCAGATATCTTAGTGTTGTGTATTTGTAGACTAAAGGGGATTATCGTCTCTTGATCTGTTCCCCTTGTAAAAGTGAGGGGATTATGCGCAACAGATCAAAGGATATTTTTCTATGTGTCCACAGCTGACCTTGTTATAATTTCTGGATGAATGTTTCATTATATTTGCATGAATGTAAAAATATTATGATACTAGAATATTCTCAATAGAATTCGGTTTAAGAGGGGAAAAAAGACTAAAAAGTTTGAAAAACAGAACAATATATATTTTCTATTTAAACCATTTTGAAAGATTAGTGAATTAGATTTTATAATTTATAAGGAAAATTGGTGATTTTTTTTTTTTTACAAAATTTATTGTCAAAGGTATCTGAAATTTGTTTGAAGACATAGGTACGAGTTTTAAATTTTATTATTATACTTCTAAAATTTATAAATATCTCCTTATAATTTTAAGGTTATCAAACTTCTCAAAGTTTTCAGTTTAAATTAAGGTTTTGAAAACCGGATTGGATAGGTCAGTTTCAAATGAAAAAGGTATTCCTGCTCCTATTAGGAATACGAGAGTAATTTATCTTTCTTTTTTCTTTTTTTTTTTGAAACAAAAAGAGGTGAAATTGGTTAAGACCTTATTAAAATCGAAAAAGTTGAGAAAAGTGAACTGCAAATTGGTTCTGTCGGTTCAAAGGAATAAGAAGGAAGAAAAATGAAACCCACAAGGAAAAATAGGGAAAGGAAGACTTTTGAGGATTTGCTAAGTGTGAACTTTGATCCAAAATGAAGAAAACAAAGAAGGTAAAAAATGACCAAGAACTGAAAAAGAACAAAGAAGAGAGGTTAAATGGTATTTCTGTCCTTAAAGTATTTTCTTGAAAGAACTTAAAAATGGCTTGCCCATTTGTTTTATAAACAAAGAAAATTACAAATAAGTTCCATTGAAAAAACATAATACCAATTAAATCACCTAAATTTCATTAACTAGGGATAACTGTCAAGGGATGAGTGTTATGTTTTATCCATGTAGAAGACTAGCTTTGACTGAGTACAAGTTGATCATCAACCAGTAAGTAGTTAAAACAGGGGTCCTGTTCCTCTCCTCAGCACCCCCCTCTCCATCCCTTATCAGCGCGATCCTCGCCGTCCAATCCAAAATCCAACGGTCCAGATTTTTTAAGAAAAAAAATTTGTTTTTTTTGTCTTTTTCGAAAAAGACAAAAAAACAAAAAAAAAATTTTATCTGGACCGTTGGATTTTGGATTGGACGGCTACGATCGCGTCGATGAGGGATGGGGAGAAAAATTGATGGGGAGAGGATCCACTTCCGTTAAAACAATACTGTCTTTGTTTTATTCATATATTGTGAAAATATTATTATTTTCACATTTAATAACTTTAAATCTTCCTTGTTTATAAATCTTCATACGCAGTTTATAAGTCAATGCATTTTTACACTACATGAACTGTAAATTTTTGGAGTCAAACTTGTAAATTATCTTAGAAAAAATTTTATTAGTTTAGACTCAGGTTCAAGTATTATCCTACTTAGATGAAGCTGGTTTTTCTAAAAATGATTTTGTTTTAAAAATAATGGCACTAAATTGAAGGTGAGACCCATAGTGGATTTGACTTCTCTCTATTTTTTTTCTACCCACTCTCATCCTTTTCCCCCTAACTACGTGGTTTTGGAGAAATAAAGTAAGTGAAGCACTATTTTTTCCTAAAAAAAGACGTATATAAATATTTTTTCAATAACATTTAGTATTTTAAATTAATTTTTAGTACTTTCGTTATCATAATTTTTTATTTTATTTTATTACTGATACACTATATCGATTGGAAAATACTTCAAAGTGATAAGTGCTATTTTTAAGTGCTAAGTTTACTAAAAATTAATTTAAGATATACTGAAAATATTTCAGGGTAATGGATTCTTTTTTTCTTTTTCCCTCCAAAAAAGTGCTTCCATTGTTTTGTGTATCCCAAAACTACATAGTTTCAGAGAAACGAATGAAAGCGGAGGGGAAAAAGAAAATCAGCAAAGCATATCTCTATTTATGTATGTATCCATCCATAGCCTTCTTCCACAAAATTCTCACCTCTTTCAAAACGAGCTTATACTTCTCCGTGCGTTGCACGGGATGATAATACTTCACGGTTACTTAAATATATTTTACTTCATAAGTGGTACAACTTTCTTAAAACATTACTACCAATAAATGAATACATATTAGAAATGAAACATCAACAATGATAAACAACAGTATCCTCCAATTGATTTAAAGTATATACTACAAATGAAATCTCAACAATGTTCAACAACAATGTCTTCTAATCGATTAACATTCATAAATATCTCTTTCCAAGAGGTTTATGTACGTTGATTCCACAATCGCACGAATTGGATCTTGATAGTATGAAATTAACAAATCACTAGGTATTTCAATTTTTTCAACACGGTCATGTGAGTCTCTTCACTTGCCATCACCAATATCTAATAACCATATTGAGAACCACACCAACTTATTATGATCAGTCCCTGAAGCAGAAGAATTCACCTACATATCCTTGGTCAATTGGAAAATGATACAGTGATCCCATAAGTAAGAAGAATTGATGGAATAATAAATGTGTTAATAAGTACACATTACAATTCTTATAATAATTATATTTTCTAAATGCCCTTCATTATGACTATGACACTTGAAGTGCATAACTAAGAGTGCATGTATGATATTTGACTTAGCTTTTAAGTGTCCATATTTAACTTTTTTACTCCCATGGAATATGTCCTGAAGGATTTATTAAAAAGCATGTGAAACCAATCATCTAAAATTGCTTTATTATGAAATAGATATAATTGTGTATTAACATACGAACCTGAAAGACCAGGTAATAAAAATATGTCTTGAGAGTTTTTTCTACACTAACTAACAAAGGATGACCACATAGGCATTTAAAATATGGAAAACTAAGCACATTGCAGCTTGATGCATGAATGATATGGCTAGAACATGTTGAATTGAAAAACAACATCAATATCAGCAAGACCAAGGGATTATTGGAAGAGGAAGGATTTTCAATTTTACAAAGTTGACTATGAAAGCTATCATGTTTTAAGTATTTCATAGTGATGCATCCTGAAATAGCAGGAAAAGATTGAATTGAAAAGAACATTTCAACATCAGCAATGCCGAGGGATTGCTAAAACAAAACCATTGAACTCAAATTTTCAATTTTTCTGGCCTGCTCCAGTGCTCCTTTACTCTCTTTTTCCATTCAGTTTGAGCTTTTTTCTCCTCTTCCAATTCCAAAGCTATCCTTTCCCTTTCGAGGTCTAGCCAAAAAGTATTTTACATTATAGAACACAGAAAAGCCTTTTGTAAAGTTTTTTTAATGAATGTACCAATAGTTGTTCTTATTGATTGAAATAATATATATAATGCATATTTTTTCAACTTCTACCGTGTTTTCTTCTAAATACTGTTTAAATCACAATTTATTTAAATAAAATATAAAAAATGAAATATAAAATATGTGGAACCCTCAAACAATTTTTCAACTCTCCTCACGTGTCGTCTTCTTCAATCATTCGGTATTTTTTTTCCAATCAATGATTCATCTCGAAATCATTCAATCATTAAGGAGTTTAACACATTTATAAACAGGAAAAAGATATGCAAAACCAAAAAACATTATCTTAACGTGAGAAATATAATTTTGCACCCCAAATTAATTATTATGCACAAAAGCATCTAAGTCTAACTTTAAACTGAAAATTGACTCCCATAAAAGCTCTATTTGCAAGGTTGTAGTGAGGGAAAAGTTTACAGTTAGAGCATGCCACAAGAATTCTGTTCTTCAAACTTAATCTCACATTAAGCATAGGGTACATCGAATCTCTAAATCTTCAATCCTCAAGAAGTTTCCATATTGATGTACATTTAAAAAAAAAAAAAAAATCCTATCTACTTCTGTTCCAGAAAAGCGATTACAATATTTTCATCATTCTAATGGAGATCATTTACATGAACTTTTGCTAAGGTTTGCAATGCTATGTACAACAATGGTGAGATGAGCTAAATCAGATACAAATCTTGAAATTTAACCAATTCAATTCATATACCCAGCCCACCAAAGGCAACATAAACAAAACGTGGAAAGAATTAAGAAGTTCACAAACAGAAATCAGCAGATGATGCCTTAGTTTATCATAGCTACTCTGCCCACTTAGTGAAACTCACTACACTTTTGTTCCAGTTCCATAAGAAAAGGATCACAATACCTGATGTTATTGAACCCTCAACTTCATGTTCGAAATTTGAATCACCTGAAAAATGTTAGCCTCTCTTCACTTCCATAGGCCAAGTATGCTAGATCTGATTGATCCCACCTCTTTCTGGAAAGACTCTGGATATTTTCTCTCTTAACATTTGAAGCAAAATGAGTTTTCACAACCTTGAGGCATTGCAACACGTGCCCCATCGATCCCTGCATATAATCTCAGACCAGAAATAACATCGCAAAACTTGGAAATGCCAGAACTTTCTGGTGGTTGAAGGCCATGGAGGGTCCTCTGAGCAAGAGCCCATGGAGCTTCCCTCTCCTCCTTTCCATAATCTTTCTTGGTAGTGAAGGCAGTCTGTAAATGCATTTCAAAAACAGTGAATTAATCTCCATCCTTGAACAACTTGCCATTCTAGAATATGCCCATTTGGTTGTGTTTTGTTCCCCCCCCCCCCCCCCCCCCCCTTTGAAAAACATCATTTAAGAATAGAAGACAAAATCTTCGGCTCATATAACAAAACCAGTTCAAGTTGAGACCCATTTGATTATCTTCTGGATTTCAAATTTCTTTCAAAGAGATTTTAAGAACAGAAAAAAATCAGCAGCCCATAAAACAAGACCAGTTCAAGTTGAGACCCATTTGATTTTGTTAGGTTTTCATATTTCTTTCAAACACATTTTTTGTGAACACAACACAAAATCAGTTCAAGTTTAGATTTGTTCATGAAAAGGTATTCGATAGGCTTAAACACATAGTTTTAAATAGCGTGTAGCGGCCGGTAGCGGCCGACCCCAAAAACGGTAAAGCGGTATAGCGGGTAGCGGTAAAGCCGCTACTGTGAAGTTCATATACCACATATATAAATGCAATATAAGATAAGAAATCACTCAAATATTACACATTTAAAATAAGAATTCAAGAAACATAAAAGAACCCACATACTAGTTCATTAAATGTAACTAAATTAAGAACATTCTAGTAACAAAAACAATCCAAGTAGAGTCAAATACAAATTTTTAATGGCTCTTTCAAAGTTAAGCAGGAAAACAACTAATCAGAATCATCATCAAACATTTCTTCAAGGTTTTCTTCTCCACCCTCACTTTCTTCACTAGTATTTAATTTGTATATTTGTTCTTCTTCCTCATCTTCTATTTCTTCATTATCACCTTCTTCAACCCTTATTCCCCTTGAGCTTGAGGGCATAGAATAACAATTACAACAAAATAGCCCAGCGGCAAGAAAGGAACACGATTAGCACAATTACAGACAGAGCAAACAGAACCGAAGAAGTGAAGAACCAGCACTCGATCAGCAAAGAGAAACAATTACAACAGATAACAATGAAAAACCGAAGCCCAAAAAGCCACGGATTATTCACCCAGAAACAGAGAGAAGACGGAACTTGGAAGAACCAGCGGCAAACAACAGAAGAGGAGGAGAAAGAGAACATACCTTGACTGAAAGATGCAAGGCAACGGAACACAGGGAAGAGGGAAGACGGCGCGGACAGGGAAGAGCCGAAGAGGAACCAGACGCGAAGAAGGTGAAAAAAACGCTGAAAGAGAAGAGGAAGGAGAGGGAATTATCGGGTAAGGAAAAAAAGAGGGAAAATCTGTCGGTTCCCTCTTTTTTTTTTCCAGTGTAAAATGACCTAGAAACCCTTCATTAAGTGGCGCCATTTTCCCATTTTACCCCTGAGTGGTGTTAAATTTTCAAACCAATGCCACCGATGGAAATCCCTAGTTTCGGCCTCCATCGCGTCTACTCACCCAGCACCCGCCACTACCGCCACAGACCGCCACCGGAAACTGTCGCGTTGCGGCGCGGAAGTGGCGCTTAGGTGCCGCAAACCGCAACTAGACCGGTAAAGCGCGCTATAGCGCCGCTATTTCAATCTATGCTAAACATACCTTGTTTTCTAACATATTAACCCAAGCCTTGCCACTTAAGATGTAGCGGATGGCAAACTTCATCAAGTCAAGTGGAACATAGAAGACAATACTGTAGAGCCAGATGACTCCAGCCCAACCCCAACCAATTCCTCTAACCCTTGCAAAGTTCCAGTCCGCATATGCTGCTATTATTGTAGCAATCTGTATGACATAACCACAAAAAATCATGTGAAAAATCACATTCTCATGTCTACAAATCTGTAAGTTAAATGGACTAAAGGAGCATTTTACTGACCAGCTGAGCAATAGCGAATGCAACTACTAACAGAATTCCTGGGCGTTCAGCATAGGACCAGCTGCGAGAACGGGTTACAAAGATTAAAGCCTGGCTCACTATACTGACTTGAAGATACAAAGCTGATGTCATTTGAAAATCGTCCTCATGAATGTGTCTGACTCCAAATTTGTCCTAGAAAATAATCAAACAGTGTCAAAACTCAAGCTTTGAGCCTAAGAAGTTGTGCAGGTAATGATAGAGTATAATGGGTTCTTACAGGGAAGAATAGAGTGTCTTTCATTGCCCAGAAGAATATGATAGTCATCAATGCCAAGTAGCCTCCCAGAGCGACTCCGGTAGCAAATATTTCTCAGTTTCCAGCTATCAGGCATAGGAGATGGCTTCCCATCGTCCTTTGAAATAGTCATGATTGTTCCTTATAGTATGAATCATTGTGTCAAATCTCCATCATAAAATTAAGACCACTAAAAAGTTAAGTTTTGAGGCATATTCGTTAGAAATCTTACCATCATTAAGAATGGCAATAATCAAAACCATGAATGGAGAGAAGTCGAATTTCCAAATCAGTGCAATAAACATGAAGCCAAACTGCATTTAGAAATAGAATCAAATTAGTTGATATTCAGAATTCCTTGTTGTAATGAATCACGTGGATCTTCATAAATATAGCATCTACTTACTTCCGTTCTACAATTTCAAGCCTGCCACCTCCTTTCACAATTTCGTCAATAATTCATTCAAAGGATCTACCTATTTCTCCCTGGAACTGAAATTTTGTAAGAATGATGAGCTGATAATGATATAGGGTGAGCAGAGAGAGAAACAACCACAGAGAAAGCAGCTAGAGCAAGGACAGAAAAAAGGACGAGAAGCACTTCAACTCCCATCGACCGTCCTCACACACATCAGATGCCAAACTTATAAAAGAATAGAAACACTTACCTCTAGATCCTCTTCGTTGCTTCGGATGGGATGTGTGTCTTGAGTTGATCTTTGAATAACACGCTAACCTCAACTCCCACCCATCAACATACCTGGAGATGTCCTCCATTCCACTAAGAGTTCATAGCACCCCCACTTCGACCCATATACCACAGCCAACAGCCTTAGAGTCAACCCCGCGATTTCCCTGCTCGCCGAAGAACGACGTCACTCCCAGAGCTATGGAAGGACGTGATTTCCCATCGTCGTTGTCGCCATCTCTCTAAAAGGTGTGAAATCGACTTAACCATGGGTATAGATGAAGAAAAATGAACCAATAAAAAAAAGAAAAGAAAATAAGAGCTCAAATCGTGAAGAAATCCGCTTACGCTTGCGTTGAGGAGGATGGATGCCATTGTGAAGGTATGCAGTTGTTGAGAGAGTGGTGGAAGAAGGATTTTGATGGCGAAAGAGAGATTCAAATTTTGAAATTGGAATTGCACAGAGAGACCGAGGAAGATGAAAAAGAGAGTAGGCCTTGGGAAAAGAAAGGGAGAGAGCATGGAGGGAGAAGAGTACAGAGAGGAAGGGTAAGAGACAGGCGTCCCGTGAATAAGCCGTGTTTTTAGAGAGCAGCCCGAAAAATCAATGCAATCGGTCTATGAACAGTAAAATGAGTGAGACGCCGATTATAAGCCATTTATTGAAGGGTTAAGGATATTTTTGCCAACAAATTATTGGTCTAGGTGTACACAACACAATACACTTTTTGTTGGACCTTAAATGTAAATAAACTTTCTAAAACAGCAAATTGGCACAACCACGTTAACAGCGCCTAACGTCCGTGTACTGGAAATTGAATGAAGGGAATAAATGCATATTCACACAACACGTGGCCCTCTGAGTCAGCTAAAAAAAAAATGTGGAAGGAGAGTCGAAGCAATTAGGGCTCATTCAGGGGAAAAAAGGGAGAGTCGAAGGAGAGGCTCAGCGAAAATCTGGGCTCATTTGGGGAAAAAGGGAGAGTCGAAGGAGAGGCTCAGCGAAAGCCGCCGGACTCGTCGGACCTGGTTTGGGAGACTGTGGTGAGATCGTCGCTGGTGGTTAGGAAAGATTGAGAGATTGTTGACCTGGAAATGGATGCAATTGAAAGCATAGTGGTCTCAGCTTATAAGCAAGACTAGCTCAGTGAAGAAACATGGTAAAAAAACGCCGGTACAGTTTCTGATGATGAAATTTCTCAAACGGGGCATAGAAATAAAATGACAAACGGATTCAGCAACAGAGTATTTCTCTATTTAAACTCTAATCGGACAAAGGACTCGATCATCACTCACATAAAAGGCTACCACAACTCCGCGGCGTAATCAGCTGGCAACTTAATCGAAGCACTGAAATACCCGTGAAGGTAAAGATCATGGGAAACAAACCCAGAACCTGAAAACAGAACACAACCAACCCATCAAGAAAAACCAAAACTTTGTCCAGAAAGCACCGTGAAGGTATTATTCTAAGCCAAGGAGTTCAAAAATAAGGAGGAGGAGGTAGGGAAAGCACCTGTATGCTCATCCAATGTAAGATGAACCGATTTCCCATCCCTATGGGCGACCAGATTATTGTCCCCAAACAAGTGTGTGTAGCCTTCTTCAAAGGATATGATGGGCAAATTTCTGGATGAACCAAAAGCAAGAACCAAGAAAAGAGAGAAAATCAAGAGAAAACCCAAATGAAATTCAAACCCTCCCATACTCTTATTCTTCTTCTTGTTTTAGCTGACTCAGAGGGCTACGTGTTGTGTGAATATGCATTTATTCCCTTCATTAAATTTCCAGTACACGGACGTTAGGCGCTGTTAACGTTGTTGTGCCAATTTGCTGTTTTGGAAAGTTTATTTGCATTTAAGGTCCAACAAAAAGTATATTGTGTTGTGTGCACCTATACCAATAGTTCGTTCCCAAAAATGGTCCTCTTTATTGAATGGCTGGAAGGGATAGGTTATTGATTATATATTGATGATGATGCCAAACGACATAAAAGAGATGCCACATCCAACAACGGCAAGCTGTTCTGTTTTGGAAGAAGAGCTCCCTTATCCCTTCACTGAAACGGCTTGAGTCTACAGCGTCTATGAGATGAGTTAGCATTCAAAATTCGATATCCAAGGAAACTCACTATGCCAATACTTGAGCATCAGTTCTTGTGCCGTCTTCTCACTCGATGCCTTTCCTCCGAACTCCCTCTCACTTCCAGAGCCTCGGTGTCGCCCCGACCATCATCATCCCTCACCGTTCCCCCTATTTCCGTATCACATGCTAACAACGTACCCAGCTCGCCAGGTAATTCTTCCCTGTCGCCATTTTCTCCCTGTTATTTTATTGGAGATTCTCTTGGCAGAGATGCCATTGGTGTCTTCTTCACTTAATTTAATCTGGTTTTTCTTCTTTAATTTTTCTAGGTGTTCTAGTTGTGTCTAGGAAAGGATTGTTTGGAAATAACATGCTCTTCGAAACTCTTTGGGTTTCGCTAACCTGACTGATTGGGTTTTGTGAAGATAATGTGGGAAAGTTTGTGGAGAATAATCTTGATATGCCTCGAGTGGACATATTGAAGCAGAAAATGCAGCTTCTTGGCATAGACTTGGACAATTCTTGTTTGCCTGGACAGTACCAGAATTTGTTCTGTCCTAAGGTATCTGTTCCTATCATTTTTATGAATTTCTCATCTTACTTTCTGCACCAATTGTTTGCTTTCGTCGTCTTTCACCCTCCCTAAAATGTGCTTCGCTATTGTGTCTATTATGCTGTTCCAGTGCAAAGGTGGACAGTTAGAGGAGAGAAGTTTGTCCTTCCACATCATACCTGATGGGTAAGCTTCTTCTACTTGATTTGACATGTGGCGATAATTACCTGATTTTTGCTTTGACTCGGTAATGACCACTGGGCGTCTTAGTGAATTCGCAATGTGGAGGTGTTTTCGAACTTCATGCGGGTGGGCTGGTCAGGTAAAATAATTTGGTCCTGTGTCTTCTCAGTCTCAAATGTAAAACTTCTAAATTTGCCATACTTCTATATGATTAGTTGGATAGGCTTTTGCAGATGACAAAGAGTTGTACCGCAGGGTTGGTCAAAAGTCTTACGGAACAATGACTGAGGAGAGTTTAGGATTAGAGCCGCTTGGTGCTAAGGTATTCAAATGACAATCAGTTTCGAAAAGAACTCTTCAAAAATTTTCTTTGCATTGTTATTTTATTAGAGGTCTTTCGAAGGTCTCTTCTAATTAAATGTTAAAAAATGTCATTATGTTGGAATAATAAGTTGTTCATTTATTTATAAGTAAAGGGTGATTCCTCCTACAAAGAATGTGGCTGGTAGAGGCCATGATGCATTCTGCTTTAGGTCAATCATATGTTTTTTGAGTTTTGACTATCTTCCAATTGTCAGTTGCTAGTGCCTCAAACAGGGGATCCACGTGAAATTTTTAGTTAAGATTCAGCAGTACCCATTGGAATTCTTTTTCCTCTTCCGTCACATTTTCTTTTCCCTCATTAATCCAAGTTGAATTTCTCTTTGATATTTATTGTCTTGCCTATTAGCCCTTTGTTACAACAAGGGCAACATATGTTTCAATGACAGTATGACATTTGTACCCTTTATGGCCATAAGCAACAATTACCAAGTTTTTCTGGCGGTTTGTATACCTAGTGATTTTTTGAATTGTCAAACAATATTGAGTACCTAAACAATGTCTACAAAGAGTTTGACCAATGATGTGGTTTGAAGAGCTCCAATATACAATCAAATTACCTGGTGAAGCTTGTTAATAACTTCATACATATCCAAGCAATGTATGCATGAATTAGAAATAAGCACCCTACATGATCATATGTGCGCCAAAAATTCTTTTCCAATTCATAACATTTAGTCTGATTGTTCACATGTATTAATTTTCTACTTTCCTTTTCTAGCTTATTGCATACTTCAAGGAGAGACTGATATCAGAGAAGACTCTGAGCAGGAATGCTGTAATGCAAATGTCTGACAACAAGGTATTTTGAACTATTGCTAATAAAAGCATCTCATTCTTTATTTTGTTATTACAAAAGCTCTACTTTTTGTTTGATAATTTCCTTGAGTGTCCTTCTTGGTTTCTCTCTACATTTCTTTACAAAGCTAAAGATTCCAACTCTCCTTAAATGATTTTCTATCATTTTCTAATTGATAGATGCCACACAAACTTTTCCTTGTGTATAATCATTATGAATCTTGTTTTTTATTGTACTGACCATCGTCACTATTGCTACCTTGATTTTTTCTCTCTCTTGTTATCCTTCTACCAATCAGCATTCTCTACCATATAACATCCTTGGTCATATAATAGTTTAGTGAAACTCTGTTTAAGATTAATATGTACTCTATAGTCATAAAGGATTCATGACACCTTTTTCATTTTAACTACCCAACTTTTATCCTATGCATAACATCATCAATTTCATCATCATCTTATAATATCAAACCTACATGCTTAAACTTTGACACTTGTGATATGGTCTGATCTCCAATTTTTACCTCCACATTATTGTAAGGTGAAGTGTATGCAAAATTTGCTTTCAAAAAGTCTAAACAAATCTGACCAATTTGTTCATATTCAAGGATATGCAATTGTAAACTAGGGATATGAAGTAATGAGATTCAGACATTTAACACTTTAAAGTTTAACCATGAAAATGTGTGTAAATGTGTTTACGAATGAAGATCTTCTGATGGATTTTTAAGTTTTCTGCAGAATGTAATTGCTTTTACGTACAAACGAAATGGATTGCTTGTTGGTTGCAAATACCGAACTATGGAGAAAAGATTTTGGCAGGTAACTTGGAACTTGTTTTTGTCTACATTTAGTGTTATCTATCTAACCATGTCCTTTCATTCTCACTATGGATGTCCTTAAATGATTGAGTGAACTTTCTGAGGTTATCATTTCAGATTTAGATTACCTCATCCTTCTAAGTGGTTACTCCTTGTAGTGGCTGTTAAATACTTTAGAAACCATCAAACTCGCAGTGTTAACCAGAAAAGTGGGTACCATTTGTATAGCGGTTGTTATTTTTTGGCCAAAAAGAGTCTATTTTATTAATAACAAACAAGAGAATTACATACGCTAATAGCCGAAGCCAAGAAACCCTCAAGAAAACACCTAGAGATACAACCTACCACACAGCTTACCAAAATAAAACCTACCAACTACACTGAAGAAATACTACGTAAAGCAAAAGGAAACAAGAAGCAGAATTCAGCTATACGCCTTTAGCCTATACCTTCCTTATCCCGCAAAACACACCTGCTAGACATACCATCACCAGTCCCCCTAGAGTCATCAACTAAGAACCTGCATAGAGAAGATGGTGCATCACTCAACCAGGAAGGTTGAATCATCTTCTTTGCTGCCAATGTTGCAAGTTTATCTGCAACCTTATTTCCCAGCTGAGAGACCAAGGACAGGGACACATCCACCGATGACATCAGTAAACCAGCGATTTCCTCAAGTATATCCCAGCATTGCCATTCATTATTTACACCGCTATCTTTATTGCAAGCCCTGAAAAGACATTCACAATCAGTTTCTATTATAACCAGTGATCTGGGAAAGAAACTCCTATGCAGTAAGGCTTCCTTTAATGCCAGACATTCAGTCATAAAAGGGGATGATGCCTCGACAGCCTTAGCCAAACCACCCACAAAAACACCATTGTTATTCCGGCACACCAATCCAATTGCCGCCTCCCCGGTGGCCCTACTAAAAGAGCCATCAATATTGATTTTAACAACTTCAGGAGGGGGCTTAACCCAATGTGTATTTCTGACAAAACCAATCCTGTACAACCTATAGCGGTTGTTGAAAACACATTTCAAGCATTGATTATTACAATTAAGGGAACAAGTGAAAATTTATCATATTGTCATTCTACAAACACTTGTCTCTATTCTTTGTTTTAAAAGGATTTTGCCAAAGTTGACAAATGGAAGTTGTAGATTGAAGGGAAGGCAAGGAATAGGGAATGTTAAAGAAAGGGAGATGGAAGTCTTATGGGTTTGGACCTTTACTTTTCCTGAGCCTCTATTTTTGGGTGAATAAAAGATAAGCATCTAAAAAAAAATTTGTCAGTAACCATTACTCTTAGATTCTAGCATTAATGGCAATCAACCCTTTAAGAATCAACAGCTGGTAGTTGCAGTTTTTCATAGTAGACCTATCATTATGGCCAATCGAATATTGGCCCATGTATGAAACATGTAAGCCTGCAAGTTTCTTCTTAAACCTTGGAATTTATCAACTTAGTAAATTTACTTTTATGCACATGTTAATTTGAAAATAATACCTTGATAATAATCATCTGATGTGCTTTGAAAATTCTGAATTTGATGTATAGGGAAAAGGTACAGACAAGATATTGTATGGACTTGATGACATTAGTGATGCAGCTGAAATTATCATTGTAAATTCCATGTGCCCATTTCTGTCCATCTCCTCATATTATCTGAAGTTCACATCTTTAGATGTTGCCACTCTCCAAGATAAAATAATAAAAAGAAGAGAGATGAATAATTTGATAAAATCTCATGCTGAATTTAGGTTGAAGGGGAAATAGACAAGCTTTCATTAGAGGAGGCTGGCTTCCGTAATTGTGTAAGTGTTCCAGGGGGAGCACCATCAAAAGTTTCCTCAAAAGATTTGCCACCTATAGAGAAGGTTTGGTTTCATATTGAAACTTTTCAGGACTTGGGATACGATGCTGACTTCAGTTTTTGAGATGGCAATTACAGACTCATTTTTTATGCATAGGAGTAAGACGGGAATTTGATTTGTGCCTGTTGAGAGTTTATGTTTATGGTATATTCCCACTAGTATAGATGATCTGCAGGTGCTTCCTTCGTTTTTATGATTTTAGTGTATTTTGATAACCTGGTACACACACTAAGCTTGTTCATTGACAATGTTTCAATTAAATTATCTGTTTAAAACACAATCTGTGTTCTGAATGAAATGTTCTTGCCTCTGCCTTTTCTTTTCTTTTCTTTCTTCTTTTTTTTTTGGGGGGGGGGGGGGGGTTGGTTCAATGAAGAACTCATTTTTATTGATGCCTTTGTGCAAATTGTACATGTCTATCCTGTCTTCGACCCTCATGATTCTGTCTATGAAAATGGACTATAGAACCTTTCATGATTTGGTACAAAGTAGTTTCTTTTTTCTTTTTTCTGGCAACCACAAGGCCTGTGATATCACATTTTTTCTGGCAACCACAAGGCCTGTGATATCACACACATTGACACATTTGTCCTATGATGGTACAAAAGTGCAGAAAATAAACTGTGTGATGAATAACTCTTTTCATGACTTGCTTTCTCATTTCATCTCTATCTATTGACATCCTCCTTCGAAGTCTCTATATCTTTTGTTCTTTTCATGGTATGTTTAGTGAATTGTCACTTGATGTATCTGTTTTATCTATTAATTTGTTTACCAGTGTCTTTATGAATTCAGGATGCTGGATATCAATACCTGTGGAACTGCAAAGAGTACTTGAATAAGGTAAATGATAGGGTGTCTTCCCTTCCAATAGTATCTTGAAACATAATTGAACACGTAATTAGTTTGTCTAACTCTGTTTTTATAGGTAGATCGCATCATCTTGGCAACTGATAGTGACCCACCAGGTCAAGCTTTAGCTGAAGAGTTAGCACGTCGACTTGGGAGAGAAAGGTTATGTAATTGCAGTAATTTATTTTTTTTGTTATATTGAGGATGTACTGAATGGAAATGTATACATGGAACTTTGATGTAATATGTTGCCTGGGTAGATTGCTCCCCTAACCCACAGTATGGTGATTGTGGCTCAAATGAGTTAAAGGCAACTTAGAGATAAAAACCCACTGCTTCATGCGTCAAATTTAAGTTTCATGTGATACATGTTCGAGATAAATAAAAAATAACTAACTACAGCAAGCAGTTAGCGTGGGGCCCCATGAGGGTTTGTTATTCCGGTAGTTAGTCCCTATAAATACCTACATATCATGCACTTAAGTCTGTTGATGAAATAAAGATCTTTTCTAATTCTCTTGTTTCCCTCTATCATCATGCCTGATCATAATTTGGATAATGTGTGGCTAACTGTTGCAAGTCGTCTATGCTCCTTACCTAACTACTGAGGTCAAGATTCTTTCCCTTGGGAATCAAACACAATTTTGCTGGAGATGAGGATATATTCGACACTTTTTGTGGTCATGCTTTCTGTTTTGTTCACTGAGCTTAAGCCTCGTGGACTATAATGCTCGGTTATTTATAGGCTTTGACTTGTTTATTGCTCCCTGTACTTCATTTTATCTTATGTTTTGTGCTTTTTTCCTGAACTTCAGGTGTTGGCAAGTACATTGGCCAAAGGAAGATGAACAGAGCTTGTTCAAAGATGCCAACGATGTAAAACTCTGGTTTTTCATGTCCATTCCCCCCCCCCCCCCCCCCCCCCCCCCCCCGCCCCCCCCATATGATAAGTGTTACGGAATAGGACGTAGACAATTGAATAGATATGCTGGAATAAATTATTCCCTTTGTAGGGTCTGGGAAGTGAATTTTCAGTTCATTAATGGCCTTTTGAGCATCTTATAAATCGAATCTTTCAGGAGTGAATTTAATTTAATATGACGCTGATGCTTTTTGCCTGTCAACTAGATATTTGTCGGGAGGATATGCTAATTACCTTTAGTGGCTGATGGACACAGGTTTTGAAATGCGTGGGAGCCGATGCTTTGAAGAGAATAGTTGAAAATGCAGAGCCATATTAACTACCGTTGCAAACTGGGTTATTAATTAGTGTTTGTATGGGATTTCAGAAGTGCTTATTCATGTAAATAGAGGTCAAACTCGTCTCTCATACCTACTTTTATACCGTAAATTGAAAAGCTGATGAAGACTGAAGACAACAACGGCTATTGTATAATTTGTTAACTGATGACTGATATACGTGACCTTTTCACATTCATGGAGCAACTGCGATATAAACGGACTGACTCTGTTTCGTAATTTTTCATTTTGTTCAGAGCACATTTGTGTAATTTCCTGTTAGGCCTTTGGATATGCATAAGAATAGATATTTTATGACTGGACTATATAATCCATATATTTTCAATTATATATTAAGGAACTGATCAGTTCTGAATATTGAATTCACAATTTCCATGCTAGTGACATGTATATAGATGCCCTGGAAATGAGGGTGAGGCAGGGCTGTGGGGATAAACTTGGGTGGGTTCATTTGAGTCAATCCAGTAAGGGGCTAGTGTCCAAAATAGATGCCTGCAAAGAACAAGTGTCAAGCTGAAATGGGTTGGGCGAACGATAGGATATTTGAGGTCGCCGCCATGGGAGAGAGTATTTATAGTGGGGGCGTTGAAGTGCGCAATTAGGCAGAAGAAAGAAGAGACATGAATGAAGGGTTGTGGATAAGGGCACCGCCGGCGCAGGTGATAGCTGTAGCAGGAATATTGAGCTTCTGGCTGTGGTTGCCAAGCAGCTCCAACACCGACGGCATATACATGAAGATACTGGTGCCGCTTTTGCTGATGGGGACGGCTTACTCTGTGCTAAGATATGACCGGAAGGGTTGAGGCTGAGCTGCCCAAGCAGAGTGGTACTCGTGGCGGGGAATCGCCCTGGGGCGTCGCTTTCTTCCTTCTCTTGCTTCTGCTTTTGAAATCGTACCACCCCAACTGGTAGACCGGTGGAGGCTGGTAGACCGGTGGAGGGGGGCGAGGGAGGGAGGAAAAGGTTTTAAGTTTGCTCCTGGCACGAAGGGTCTGTTGTTTTACTTCGAGTACAAAAAAAAAAAAAAAAAACGAATTTCTGGTACTTGTTAAAATCTCCAATCGGCCACCCTACTCGATCAGCCAGCGGACAACAAAACAGATACGTACAACAGAACACAAGCCCAGCGTTTGACAAAACTTGTCCATTACAGAGGGATACTAACCTGGAATGATCATGATTGGCAAATCTATACTGACGGGGCTGCCACATGCAGGGCGATTGTAGACCCCTCACATGCCTCGTCAATATAGTATACTCCTCCTTTAATTTCGCTGTATATGGTGCAATAAATGCAAATGACCTCCCTAACGTATCAAACTTGATACCCAAAGTAGCACAAATAATATTATGTGAGCCCGTTTCGAGCAAAAAAAAATATTATGTGAGCCCGTTGTTGGGTTCCCTTCCAGGGTGGCGTCTCTCTCGGGACGCATTCCCAACAGTCACAACGGCTGCATCCAGCTATTTGACCGTTGCTCCTCCTTTTTGTTTTATTTTAAAAAAAGAATCTAACAGTACTAGCTTTATATCATCTACCCAACACACCCAAGTCACAACTCATTCTTCATTCCTCCTCCTTCCTTTTCTCCATTCGCTCTTCCAACCATGACTCAAGAACAACCCATGACTCAAGAACAACCCCAACCAGCTGAACAGCAGGCACCACCTCCCACCGATTCCCAACCCCAAATGGTGCTCAAGAGCTCCTCTTACAGGGAAGAAAGCAACTTCCCTTCTGATCTCAACGACTTTGAGACCAAGGCCTTGAACCACCTCAAATCCATGCTCCAAGAAGCCATCTTTCCCGACCAACAAAACGCAGATGACGCTAACAATGTTGAAATCGCAAAGGGCATTTCCCTCTGGGGAGTACCTCTCTCGCCCAGCCAAGGAGCAGAGGGTATCGACGTTGTTCTCCTCAAGTTCTTGAGGGCTAGGGAGTTCAAAGTCAATGAAGCTTTCCACATGCTCACCAACACGCTTAAATGGAGGAAGGAGTCCAACATCGATTCCATTCTGGACGAGGATTTTGGCTCCGATCTGAGTTCCGCTGCTTACATGAACGGTGTGGATCGCGACGGTCATCCGGTGTGCTACAACGTGTTTGGGGCGTTCGACAGCGAAGAGATGTACCATAAGACATTTGGGACCGAGGAGAAGCGAAGTGAGTTCTTGAGATGGAGGTTGCAGTTGATGGAGAAGGGTATACAGAAGTTGGACATGAAGCCCGGAGGTGTTTCTTCCTTGCTTCAGATCAATGACCTTAAGAACTCCCCGGGTCCGGCCAAAAAGGAGCTACGTGTTGCCACGAAGCAAGCTCTAGCTATTTTGCAGGACAACTACCCTGAAATGGTCGCCAAAAATGTAAGTTTGTCAGTTATATTCAATGTGTTCTTGTTTTTGGTTGACCAGAATTACTGAGCTGTGCACTTGTGTTTGTGTTTGTAGATTTTCATCAATGTGCCTTTCTGGTATTATGCTCTCAATGCCCTTCTATCTCCTTTCTTAACCCAAAGAACGAAGAGCAAATTTGTGGTTGCTCGTCCTGCCAAGGTCACCGATACCCTCCTTAAGTATGTCTCTCATCCCATGCATTTTATCAAGTCGTCTCACCGTCTGGCTCGTCCAAATAATTTTTGCATCACTTGATTACTCTCAATTGTGCTTTTCTTGCAATTTTAGGAAGACTATATTCATCTGAACTTTCGATTATCATAGTTATGCAGAAGATTTTTCAATGATCTTCCAAGACAACTGGAACACCCCCCCCCCCCCCCAAAAAAAAAAAAGAAAAGAAAACTGCTTCGCTTTGAACTTAGAATTGATTTTATCTTGATTTCTTGAAAACAGGTACATTCCTATTGAGGAGATCCCAGTTAACTACGGTGGTTTCAAGAGGGAAAATGATTCTGAATTTTCTGCCCAAGACGGCGCTGTTTCTGAAATGACTCTCAAGGCTGGATCAACAGCAACCATTGAGATTCCTGCAATGGAGGTATTACCAACTAGTATACTAGTTCTTTTTATTTAGATTTAGAAACAGGAAAACCATAGGTAAAATGTCTGCTGTTTACCAAAAACTAAAATGTCTGCTTGCTGATTGTGATTGATCAACAGGTTGGAAGCACATTGCTTTGGGATTTAACTGTGTTGGGTTGGGAGGTGAATTACAAGGAGGAATTTGTGCCCACTGATGAGGGTTCTTATACTGTCATAGTTCAGAAAGGGAAGAAGATGGGATCACAAGAAGGGCCTGTTAGAAACACCTTCACCAACAATGAACGTGGGAAGATTACACTCACTATTGAGAACACATCAAACAAGAAAAAGGGGATTCTCTACCGTTACAAGACCAACAAGAACTCGTCCTGAGAATTCTATGAAGGATTTTGTAATTGATCCTATTGACGTGTGTGAGATGAAGTGAGAAAAGCAGCAGACACTATTCTTTCATCGGTTTAAATGAATTCTTTTTGCTTATTGTTAAATTCAAAGTTCATTCTTTTTCCTGTCCAATAATGTATCCGATCATATTTTAAATGTTAAATCTTTCTTTTGAAGGCTTTTCCTTTGTCATTGTTTTGGCTTGTGTTAATAGAGAACGATTATTTGAGAATCCACAAAATCCTCCTCCTTATGTGAAATATAAAGGCTTCATCGGAATAATACAGCATTTTAAAGAAGTATTCTTGAAGAAAGATTTAACTTGCGTTAAACAACAATACATGATCATGGGAGAACAATATTCGTTTGGTCTCTTCATTTTCTTCTTGTTTGCAGGTGTGGTGGGATAAATTAGCCAGTATTACTACTTCTAATATAAGAATTAAATAACTAATTTATATATATTAAACAAATTAGTTAAGTTAGTTTGTTTTGTAAAACTATGTACTGCATCCGGTTCACAATATAAGGCATTACAACTATATCACATAAAACAAGAAATGACAATTAATCATTTAATATATCTTAAAATGTAAAAGTATTACTTTTGCCCTTAAAAGAAATGTGTTTAATTCCATTAGAAATATTATTTGAGAGAGAGGAGATACCATGAATGTGTAAAGTTGAAAAGTAAGTATTAATCACATGGACAAAACAGATAAAAGAGTATTAATTAAACTGGATGTCACGTATATTCTAGATCATGCATTCCTTCTAAAAGTGCCCTATATTGTGGACTAGAGGCAGTATTGATTTCTCAAAAATACTTTATTTAATCATGTGCATTCTTTTTGCGAAACCCTTTCATATGGGTCATCAATAGTGATATCTTGAAAAAAAAAAAAAAATTGGGAGACAATGAATTGATTGGTGTTGCATTTCGGATAGGCTTGCGGCAATAATTTTCTTGGAAAAACATGCTACGAAATCATTAGTACACAGCTAACAAATGCTCCTCTGCTGAAGCCTAGATAAGCAGTTTTGATAATAGAATTACTGAAGCTGAATGAAAATTGTAATGAATGCTTTAGGATAAGGCTGGTGCTCATTAATTATATGAATCACATGAATGGTAAATGTCTTAAGTATTATTACATGAATTTCATAAGGGTGGCTGGTGCTCATTAATTACAAGAATGGTAAATGTCTGAGTATGACCGGGGAGTCTGCTGAGTCATGCTGTCCTTTCAGGAGTGAGACATTGGCCATGTATTATGAATAGAAATGGGATGCTGTTGAGGCAGGCTTCATGTAGGTAAGTTTGAATTTGATTGCCTTCCTTTGATTCAAGCAGTGAAACTGGAGATTTGTTGCCCTAAATGGGAAAGTTTGAATCTGGTGGAGGAGTTTGTGAATCTTGACGGAGCTCTTAGCTGTTGTTGCACTGAGTGGATTCCAAAGATTGAGTGTTACAACTCCCTTCTTCTCTTATGCTAATCCTAGCAGATGATATAAGGGAAGCCATGTCCTCTAGTTGGCATGTTTTGGTTCTTCTTGCTCTTTGTTTCTTAAACTGTTACTTGCTTTGATTTCTATTTGACAATGTCTTTGCTCTTTTATGGGTTTGGTTGTTAGGTTTTGTTTCTGGTTTGCGGATACTGTTACTAGTTTTTTTCCTTTAATGAGAATATACATGTTTCGCCAAAAATAGGTATTAGTACTCTTTAATCTAGATCTCAAATTTGAGCCTTAAAGATACAAAATCATATGACAAATTTGAGATTATTATTATGCAAGATTCCAAGAGCCCAACAATTTTTGTCAAATGTAGCTGACAATATTATGATGGAACCCAAAGTAAAACAGAGACAAACAGATGGTGACACAGACGGAATGGAATTACGGGGAAAAACGGTAAAACTAATCATCTATGGATTTGTGGTCAATGGAGGTAGCAGTTCTAGTGGCTGGGTATTAAAGAAGGTATGCTTTGCTCATTCCTGAAGAAGTTAAGAGGATCAACCTTAGTCTTCACATATGCCAACCTCCTGAAGTTGTTTTTGAAATACTTGGAACCCCAAATGCTGGCTTGCTCGTAGCTGGTATAGCCAATGTTGTTATTCACCCCTATATCAAGATCTCTGTAATTCAGATATGCAGCTCTGGGAGACTTGGAAACAAAAGGTTCCATATAAGTATATAGTCTTCTAATCCAATCAATATGCCTTTCTTCTGCTTCCTCCCCTTCTTGCAGCCAATACACCAGATGTTGAATTTTGTACAAGTTCCCAAATCTATGCGGGAATGGAATTTCATTCTCTGCAATCTCATCCATTCTTCCTCCATAAGGATTTAGTATCATAAGGCCAAGCTCTGCTTCTTGTTCATCAAACATTCTCCATATCCCCTCTAAACCATTCTCCGGTATGGGTTCCCTCACATAATCCGACTTCCCCTTGAAAAACAGGCTTTTGTTTAGATCAGTTCTGTTGAGCAGAACTTCAAGAGGTGAACCAATTGGGAAATTGGCAAAGTAAAGGATTGACTCGATCCAGCTCATCTCATCACAATCTTCTCTCACCAAACCCAGTTCGGGGAACATCTCTTGCATCAAAGGGAGAAGCTTTTCTACACTTCCCAGAAACATGGATTCAAATGAAGCTTTTATAGTTGTCTTCTTGTTCACATTCACCCTCTGCAATATGACCCTGATGAACAGGTCCTTATCAAGCTTGCTTCCCACGGATTGCCAGGCGTGGACAAGCTTGGTCGCATTTTGTTCTAATGTCCTCGCAACTCTGAAAACCGTCACTCTTGGTGGTAAAGAAACTAACCTTATCTTCCATGCAACAATGACTCCGAAGCTGGCTCCACCCCCTCCTCTGATGGCCCAAAATAGGTCTTCGCCCATGGATTCTCTATCAAGAAGCCTTCCCTTGGCATCAATTATATGGGCGTCGATGATATTATCAGCAGAAAGACCATATTTACGCATCAAGAAGCCATAACCTCCTCCACTAAAGTGGCCACCAACACCCAAAGTGGTACACACGCCAGCAGGGAAGGCCAGTGTTTTGGATTTCTGGGCAATTTGGTAGTAAAGTTGACCAATAGTGGCCCCAGATTGGAGCCATGCAGTGGCACTGTGTTGGTCAACGTGGACAGAGTTGAGGTTGATGAGATCAAGGAGGATGAATGGGGGGTGGTGGGAGACGTAAGAGAGGCCCTCGTAGTCGTGGCCGCCACTTCTGGTTCGAATCTGCAATCCATGACGTTGGGAGCAGAAGATGGAAGCCTGAATATGAGATGGTCGGAGAGGTGTGACTATGACAAGGGGTTTAGGCGTTGTGTGGGACGAGAACCTGAGATTGTGAATGGAAAAATGTAATAGGGATGAGTAAGAGAAGTTGGTGTTGGTGAAGACGAGCTTGGAGAATGAGGTGGCGTTCGGGGAATGAAGATGAAGACATTGAAGAAAGTTGTCATGTGAGGATGAAGACGATGATGCCGCCCCAAACGAAATCAAAAGAACAAAAGCCAAAAAAACGTATGAGCTCGGCGGCTTCATTTTGGATTTGGTTCAGATATGAGATGGCCTACTCTCTGATTTATGAATCAGATTTCTTTTTAATCTTGTTTGGAAGAAGAATATTCTAGCTTGAGTGGTAAGAGTTGACATTAGACATAAATAATGGGGAGCCATGGAAGATTGTTCAATCACGTAACTGGACATTTGCGCGCAGAAATTTCAAGACGATAAATATGCAAACTCAGTTTCAAAGGAAAATCCCTTTAAGATCCAAAGGACTAAAAAAATATTAAAAAAGTCTCACAGAAAATTCTAATATCAAAAAGGTTTCAAAAAGTTGTTAAAACCCATAGATGAAGTTGTTAAACGCCTACTGAAAGAGTTTTCAATAAAACTTTTTCGACATCAGAATTTTCTGTTGGACTTTTTTGACTTTTTTTTTTGGTTTCGTGATGATCTTAAAGAGATTTTCCCAAGTTTCAATTGTACTTATACACTCATCAAATTAGTACTTGTACAAACTACCAATAAGGCTATTCAACTTATACTAGTCCTACCAAACCTCTTATCAACATCAGATACATTCTCATGAGCAAGACCATTACCTAACTTAGTATCATTAAACAGAATCTAAACTAAAGGAGGTGATGGTTGATTAACCCACCTTATCGGGCTCACCCCATTATTGCAATTCATAGCCATCCAATCAGCTGCCTTATTACTCTCACGTGATACCAGAGTAACTTCTACATCCCTGGACTTCGTTAAGGATCAATGATCTCCTGCATTTTCCAACTATGCCCTTCTTGCAACACTAGTAAACTTTTGTAGAATCAGTCTCCACTACGGGTCTGGATTCCCTCCTTTTCTTTCAGAATCTCATCTGGACCGTCCAAATTTAGATCCAACGGTCCAGATTTTTTTTTTTTAAAAATTACTTTTGTCTTTTTCAAAAAAGACAAAACCCCAAAATTTTTTTTTTAAATCTGAACCGTTGGATCAAAATTTAGACGGTCCAGATGGGATTCTGAGATAAAAGAAAGAAGAGAGAAGAGGAGGAAATCCTCTCGCGGCCTGTTCTCCCCCAATTCCTTCAGTAAAATCAATGTTTTTCTCATAGCCAGTATTTCTTTCACAACGGTAGAATCAGCCTTCCCTCTTTCACCAAATCCCTACAAGAATTCTCCCCTCATTCCTACAAACCAAATCAATTGCAGCTGAATCAAGTATGAACAAACCATCACAGTTTATTTTAACTGTGTCAGCATCGGGTTTCTACCATCCTTTCGTTCCCTTCGTCTTCCCACCAATACCCTCCTCTTTGTCAACCACCTATTAACTCTCCAATGCTCATCGTCATTCTAATTACTGCCAAAGGATCTGGAGTCTTATGCTCAAGCACTACTCTATTCCTCTCTTTCCAAATCAACCAAACATCCCGGCAAAATAAGCTACCTGATTTTGATCCAGCAGCTTACCTTCAACAAACACCTTGGACCACCATTCCTCAAACTTCTGCACCTCACCCTTCTCAAACTTAATAGCCAGTCTACTACCAAACCAAACACCCTCGTCTAAGAGCAAAAGAATACAACATGTTCTAGACTTCTAGTGACTCAGATTTATCCTCACATACAGGACATATATAAGAGCTACAACATTTCCTTCTACACATCAATTCTTTTACAGGCACATCATCAACTAAACAGCGCCAAATAAAATGACAAATTTTAGGCAAAACTCTAAGTTTCCATACCTGATTCCATATTTCCTTTGGCATTCTGTATGATGGTCTGGCCCTTATACTCACCTTACTTGCCTTGGCTTTAGCGCAGAGATATCCCTTCTTCACAGCATATCTACCATCCTTTGCTCCAAGCCATATTGCTGCATAAACCGCGACAATTGTGCCTCATTCTTCGTGAACATTTGTAGCGGTTAGTAAACCGCTACAAAATCAATAACCTTTGATACTTTGTAACAGTTTTGTAGGAACCGCTACAAATTTGATATTTTTTTAAAAAAAAATCCTTTGGATTTTTTCTTTATTACAATAAAAATATTCCCAATTAATTTCTTTAATTTCCCTAAAAGAGTTAGGTTAATAATAACAAGTTTATTGAAAATTGGATTCAATATAGCCACCAATCTCTCCAGAAAAACTCGCTGACTCATTTTGATCAGAGATATTTTCCAGAGAGAATGTTGGCTATATTGGACCCAATCTCCGATGGTATGTTGGACAATCTTCAGAAAAGAAGACGTCTTCAAGTGAATGGAATAACTAAATCTGAATTTTCACTAAAAGAACATTCTCGGCTCTGCATCTCTTATCTCATCTCCCGACAACAGAGCAGAGAATGTTCGTTTAGTGATAATCTTGACTTAAAATATTTTTGAATATTTCTAGTTGTCGTACGGATGCCTATTTATAGAATAAATGTTGTAGCGGTTACAGCCTAAACTGCTACAAATTGTAACATCTAAATGCGGTCAAGGTGTCGGTTTCTTCTCACCACGAGAAAACTGTATCGTTTCGAATACATGTTGTAGCGATTAGAGTTAAAACCGTTACAAATCTTACCATTTAGACGCGGCTAAGGTGTCCATGAATTTTTGTAGCGGTTATTTCAACAAAACCGCTACTAAATAACCGCAACAAACTTCGCGCCAAGGTTGGCGCCATATTTGTGGCGGTTTGGTTTTGTGTAACCGCTACAAAAATCGAAGCAAAATGGTCACCATTTGGCGTCAAAGTTTCCGTTACTAATTTGTGGCGGTTTAGGTTAAAACCGTGACAAATTCGCGCCAAAATGTTCATTTGTAACGGTTTCCTATAACCGCTACAAAATAACTGCGGCAAATGACCGCTTTTTTTGTAGTGTTATTCGCAATATTATTATTTATATTTTTTTTTTCTTTATGTAAACTCTTTATGATTGTTACTATATATTTTTATGATATACAAGGTTTTTTTTGTAATTTTTTTTTACATTTTTTATGTTTTTTTTTATATTTTTAGGTAATGTTTATATTTTTTTTAATAAAATGAATTTTGTGATGGAAATAAATTTCAAAATTTTGTGACAGAATTCAATTCTGATCCAAAATTCTAAAATTTGCGACGAAAATAATTTTCCGTCGCAATTGTGATGCCATTTTTTGCGATAGATAGAATTCCATCACAAATTCTGTGTCAAATGATTTTTACGATGGAAAATACCTTTTTTGCGACAGATTTTTTCTATCTCAAAAAATGACTTTTTTGTAGTGCCTAAATCCAGTCCTCCACTCTTGCCCTCTAGATCCACTATGCATACTTCCTCCATCCCACACCTTGTCAAATTTTCCACTACTTTCTTTTTTCCCCCATTAAGAAAACTATCAGGGGCCTTTTCATTCTCACCATATTCTTTAGATTTTTCACTGCCAAGGGGCCCCCCAACCCTTGAAACGACAGTACCAAGATATATTGCGCTTTGGTGACTGTTTCAGGCCAGTTACCATTGCCCACAACAACATGACTTACTTCAGCACCTTTAAACTTTGCAGAAAAGACAAACATCGGCGGCGTTAATTTGAACGCATAAGAAATAACAGACGTGTCATCTAACATTTTGAAGTATACAAATGTAAGATGACAAGATGTAGATGAAGAAATGGATAAAAGACGTAGTTGACATATTTTGCATATATATGATCAGAGGATTTAATAACCGTTCGTTGCCGTTTAATTATGGGTCTCTCGTTTGACCCGGACTTTGAATTCGCTGTTCATCATTTTGTGGCTCACATCTATATTTAGTTATTGGATAGATATTGCATATTTGCTACTGTTTGCAAAAACGACAACAAATTAATTAGCATTAATCCAAGAATCAAAAGAAAACAAAGTCGGGTGGGAAGAAACCATACATGAATATTCAGACTTAATGAGCTTATACATACCACGGAAAAATCATTGAATATGTCGTGTTTAATTTTTCAGAGGAGGAAATTAAACATGGACAAGACGTGAAAGAGACCTATTTATATGACTACAATTTGAATTCCCTCACCTGCAGGCACGCCAAATTTGATCATTCCAGAGTACCAACTTTGAAGACACGTATTTATGACTCCAATTTAAAGGCGACATCAATGTATACTTGTGTTGTGTGTTGTTGATCCAGAAGAAATATACATTAATGGCCCCAGCCAACAGTTTTGATAGAGACACTAAAAATGATATAAAAATGAGATGATTTTTTTTTTTTTGGGAAAAAATGATGAAGTTAAATAAATTATATTAAAGTATTTCTACTTATTACTTCCCTCCAAACTAATATGATTGACTTATAAACTGATATTATAATTTAATGATAAACAATATATGTTATAATTTATTTAGCTTCCTAATTAATATCCTTTCAAAAAGTCAATTAATTCTTTTATTAAGGAATAATAGGTCAGGTGTGTTTGGATTAGCAGTAGTAAAGTGACTTTTTTCTCAATCTAACTTTTACAAATGTAAAATTGGGTAAAAGTTAGATTGTGTAATGTGATTTATGTTTAGATTAAATTTTGAAAAATTCAATATAATAAACTGAAAATTATATGGATGATTAATGTAAAAGTAAGTTTAGATGTAAAATATGGCTGAAAATGACAATGACATGAATTTAATAAAAATAAAAATAGTTAATGTATTATTGGGAAAAATTTGAAAATACTAAATTACGTAAACTTTAGGGGAAAATGGAGAAAAGTGACCCTTGAAAATTTAATTGGTGAGAATGGCTTCAAAATTAGGGTACTATATTCTTTCTCTATATAAGTTTATCAATTTATTCACGCCAATTAAATTTTTTATTGAGGAGTTTTTCCCGATTTCTCTTAAATTTTATTATTTATTTTTTCTTGGATACTTTTATAAATAAATGAACTTATAGGACCAAAATTTTTACCTACAAGTGGACTTACAACAAGGTCTAAAATATTACTCCCTCTAGTCTTATTTATAAGAGGTCGATAACCAAATTACGCGTGTTCTAATGTAGAATACAGATATCTAGTCTGGAGGGCTAGTACTTTGATGTTGGATCGTTGGGCTCTTGATGAGTATATATTTTATGATTAAATAGGTGTATATTTTATGAGATTTGATTGTAATTATTGATATTATATATCTATTTAATTATCTTTTATGAACGTTTCCATAATTGAATGAAACTTGGGATCAAAGAATAAATCGACATAAAATCTACTCATATCTTTTTTTTATTGTGCAGGAAATATTAGCTGATTTGGAATGAAATAAAAAAGGCAATAAGAGGATATGCAATCAGTCAAATTCAGTGGTCTCATGCAAGAAAAATAGAAACAAAATCAATTATGTGATCTGATGGAGTAAATTACAAGATATGAAATATCTTTGTAATAAGTAAAAGAGAATCAATGACCCAAAATCTAAATTATTATAAATAAGGAAGCAGAGACAAGCAAAAGGAGGAGAGAGCAGAAAGATCGGGAGACGCAGAAAGAAGGGACAAAGAAGCAGAGAAGTAGAGGCTGAGCGTTTCGGTCTTCATCATTTCCACGGAAGGACGGAAGGACTGTGGAGGCGACGAAGAAATTTTCTTTCCTCTCTCTTCTTCTTCTTCTTTGAACCTAAATTTTCATTTTTTTTATGGATTTGAATAAAGCCATGTGTGGCTAGTTGGTTTTGCAACCTAGAGAATCTATGAACTTGTTTGGGTTTTAGAGATTATTCCCACTTTTTAGTTTTGATTAATTTTATTTAGTTTATTTAATCCTGTGTTTATCGCTATTGCTTAGTGAGTGGCCACCATTGGGCATGTTTTGGGGATTTAGGGTTGGACTTGGAAGAGGGAATCCTAAATTGACCTTGGGAATAAATAATGTGGAATTAGGTTTTAATTTAACGTGAAGTTAGGTTTTAATCTAATTTGAGTCTAGGATAGGAATATACCTAGAAGCTCCGCATAATCAAATTAGAGTGAGCCCGATTTAAAACGCGTCTTACTTAATTGTGTGAGGCATTACATAATTAATTAAGATAGGTATATAAATGGACCGGAAGGCATTTATAGACATTAATACTCTAGATTAGCTGATTAGATTAAGTCAAAGTTAATTTAGTGGGGATAAAATCTAAGAATCAAATAAGGGATTAGTGACTCTAGGTTGCTCATTTGATTATTGTGGTAGTTTTCTTATTTTTATTTTAGTTTTGATTTGTTTTTCTTTATCTTAATTAAATTCAATTTGTTTTACTCAACTTAAACGAAATTGTGAAATTAATGCTTAACTAAAGGTTGTGATACTAAGTCCTCATGGGAACGATACTTTTCTTATCACTTTATTATTTGATACGGCCCGTGCACTTGCGGAGTTTTTTTAGGCTTTAAATTTTGCCCTATCAGCTCTACTGGAATATCTATGAGGTAGATAACCAGGAGAACTAGGGATCACTGTACACAGACGTGGCTCGCATCCAAGGAGTGGGGTGTGTGCACCTTAGGGTTTGACCTCTGTATTTATAGAATGTTCCTCAGGTTGATCGTTATGGGCCCGGTGATCCAAGGCCTCAGTATCTCAACTACCATATCTATATCAAGATCTCTCCTGATTATAGATACGGTAGGATTCCCCTATATTATAGGTAGATCCTACTATGTGATATATCAATGTTGGGCCTCCTTGGTGTTGGGCCTAAAGTAGGTCTGTAACAACACGGTTTAAGTAAGCAGTTAAAATTAGTTAACAATAATAAGTATGTCTTGAAATAATTTTTTTTTGTCAAGTATGTGATAAGTGTATATTTTATGATTAAATAGGTGTATATTTTATGAGAATTAATTAGAATTATTGATATTATATACCTATTTAATTATCTTTTATTGACATTTCCATCATTAATCAAACTTAGGGTCAAAGAATAAATCGACATAAAATCTACTCATATCCTATTTTTATTGTGCAGGAAATATTAGCTGATTTGGAATGAAGGAGAAAAAGCAATTAAGAGGATATGCAATCAGCTAAACTCGGTGGTCCTACGCAAGAAAAATAGGAACAAAATCAATTGCATAATCTGGTGGAGTAAATTATAAGATATAAGATATCTTTGTAATAAGAAAAAGAAAATCAGTAACCCAAGACCTAAATGATAAATAGGGAGGCAGAGACAAGCAAAAGGAGGAGTAGATTTGAGAGACACAGAACAAGAAGGAACAAAGAAGCAAGGAGTAGCGGCTGAGCGTTTCGGTTATCTTCATCATCTCCACGGAAGGACGAAAGGACTATGGAGGCGACGGAGAATCTTTCTTTCATCTCTTTCCTTTATTCTTTCAATCTGAGTTTCATCTTTTTGTTCTAGATTTTATTAGAGTCATGTGTGGCTAGTTGGTTTTGCAACTTAGATGACCTATGAACTTATGGGTGAATTGAATTTTGTTTTTGTTATTTAGTTAAATTTGATATTAATTTTGGTTATTAATCTTGGTTAGTTTTATCTATTTAGTGATTGGCCATCAATGAATATGATTTTGAGCATTAGGATTTATCTTGAGAAGGGGATTTTAATTAGGCTTTGAGATTAAGTAATATGGGATTAGATTATGATTTAATTTGTGGTTAGGATAGACATATATACCTAATGGCCCCATATAATTGTTGAAGAGTATGCTCGATTTTTGTTGCCTCTTGAGTAACTATGTTAGACATAACAAGTTATACTCAAGAGAGGGTTGTAAGTGGACCGACATGCACTTATAGCTATTTATACTCGAGATTAACAAAAGTGATATTAAAGTGAATTAAATTAGTGAAAACAAGGTTTATGAAGTTAATACGGGATTAGTGACTCTGGGTTGCTCATTTGATTATTCTGGTAGTTTTCTTATTATTATTTTAGTTTTAATTTCTTTTCTCTTAATTAAATTCAATTTTGGTTTTCTCAACTTAAACAAAATTGTGAAATTAATGCTTAACTAAAGTTGTGATACTAAGTCCTCGTGGGAACGATACTTTTCTTATCACTTTATTACTTGATACGGCCCATGCACTTGCGGAGTTTATAGACTATAAAGTTTTGGCCTATCAAGTTTTTAGCGCCGTTGCCGGGGACTTGTGTGCCACAACTGTCTTAGTTGGAATTGATTGAGCATTAATAGTTTAAGTTTGAGTTCGTAAATATTTTATTTTACTTTTTTAGAAAATTTTTTTTAAAAAAATGGATTTCAATTGACAACCAACTGGTCTTAATATTGAAAAGGAGACGAATTCTTTATCTTCTACACAAGATGGATTGATTGCTACTTTAAATTCTTTAAATGAATATTGGTAACGTAAAAGGAGCATAAATGATGATTGTATTCCATATGTTGATTCTTCTCAATATGTTTGCATGTCTTGTGTTTATTGTGGAGGGAATCATTTATATGAATATTGTCCATATAATACAACTAGTCATTTTATGAGAGATGATTTCACTAAGAATCAAGCTTGTTTTGATAACTCATTTTGTCCTAGTGAAGGTTTTGAGTAACATAATTTTAGGGATCCACATGTCTATTGTTCTCATGAAAATATCCCCCTTTTTTACTTTTATCCACCTATTGAAGAATTGAGTATAGGGAAAAATCTAATTTGGAAAAATTACTTGAGGAGTGTGTGGAAGCATCAGAGAGATCTAGTAAAGAGCAAAAGGAGATTCTCACTAGCATGGGGGTATGTGCAAGTCAAATTCTTTCAACCCTTGAGACTATGGTGCAAGATAATTCCTTCAACCTGATGACCACTTCTTATGCTGGTAATGATTATTGTGAGGAAGTTGAAGGTATGGAATTACATGAGACTATGGATAATGTAGAAAATGATTGTGGGTTTGAAATTGAGTTAGATGAGAATAGTGGATGTCTAGAAAAGGTTCCAACTGTGGAGCCTAAGGATTGTGATGTTGGTGATCCAATTGATGTAGATGTCCCAATTGTTGTTGTTCATGACCCTCCTCTTGAAGTATTGACTCTTACTGATGAGAGTCAAGTTAATTTTATTGGATGCTCTAAATTCTTAGAAGTGCCTATATTTATTTTCAAAAATATGCATGTTGTGCCTTCTTTGAATTCAGTGATTGCTTGTAATCCAAGATTGTCTATGATTAAGGAAGTACAAGTAATTAACTTGAATGATCAATTTTTATGTGTGATACCTTGTTGCTTGAAAAGGAATGAAGACAAGGTAATTGTGGTGTTTGATACTTATGATTAGTGGTTTGTTTTGAGAAGTTTAGCTGAAGACTATAAATTTAGCGCTTTTTGGGAGGCAACCCAAGGGTTTTGCTTGCATATTTTATTATTTATTTATTTATTTCTTTCTTTCTTTCATTCAGTTTTATTCAGGTTTAAAGAAGATCACTCCTCTTATTGATGCAAAGTCTTGCTTGAGCATTCTCTTTTCCCTTAAAATTTGAAATATCATGGATGGTACCAAGGGAAGCACTTCACATCAGAGTTAGTGACCTAAACCAGGGGAGTACTAGTTCCTTTCTCTCTTTATATTTTTGCAACATTGAGGACAATGTTTGATTTAAGTGTGAGGGAGAGATATAATTTCTTTGGTTACGATATAGTTTCTTTGAATTATGCTTGTCCTTATATGCAATTGAAAAGATTTTTGTTAATTTGAGATTTTTGCATTGTTGAGGATTGACCTTAATTTTGAGCTTTCCCCATCTTAAAGAATATTATCAAGTCAAAAATTAAAATAGAAAAAAAAATGTTTAAACCAAGTCTCTAAGCCTTGAGTTTTTTTTTTTTTTGTGTGGCAATCTTGAGATGGACTATGAGAGTAGGGATTAGTTTGTAATATGATCAACAGATTATTAGTTCATGAATATTTTGCTACATGATTTCTTTAGAAAATTAAATGATTACCGTTGCCAGCTAAGTAAAACTTTTGTGTAGGGAAATGACTCAGGAAAAATAAAAAAAAAATTAAAAAGAGAGAAAACCAACTCCAATGACTTCTCTAGACCTTATTTAGTAACCGGGGGCACTTCATCATCAATGTTGGCACTCGCGTCAAACGGTAAAATCAAATAGGGTTATGAGTTGGGCTAAAAGCCTCTTGAGGTGCCTGTTGGAGTAACTGAGTAACCGGTGCTGCATCACCCATGTACAGGGTCGCGTCAAAAGGGGACCTACAACAGCTCAAGAAACAAAAACAGGAAAAAAAAGAAGACAAAATGAGTTATTTCCTACCTGAAAATTCTTAATAAATTAAATGAAAAACTTGGTTTGGTGGGGGCATTTGAATTTTTCTGGAGAAATTGAGTAGCATAATATTCTTTTACTAATCTTATGATTGAACTTATTGCTTATCGATCTTTTGATCATGAGACATTAAGAGATTGTTACACTCTTTTGGCTTAGTGACCTATTTTTAGAAGACATTAACTTAAATAAGACTTGATGATATGATCCAAGTGTGGTGGTTTTTTGCTCTTTGTTTAGGAATTTCATAGGCAATGTTCTTTTCAGATAATGAATTCTCTTTCTTTTGCTTGAGAACAAGCCAATGTTTAAGGAGTGGAGTGTGTGCATAGTGATGACTGTATGTAAATAGTCAAGGTTAGAACGTGTGCACCTTAGAGTTTGACCTCTGTATTTATAGAATGTTCCTCAGGTTGAACGTTATGGGCCCAGTGATCCAAGGCCTCAGTATCTCAACTACCATATCTATATCAAGATCTCTCCTGATTATAGATACAATAGGATTCCCCTATATTATAGGTAGATCCTACTATGTGATATATTCAATGTTGGGCCTCCTTGGTGTTGGGCCTAAAGTAAGTCTGTAACAACGCGGTTTAAGTAAGTAGTTAAAATTAGTTAACAATAATGAGTATGTCTTAAAATAAACTTTTTTTTTCAAGTATGCCCTTATTTATAAGAGATAAGTACACGAGAGAAATAGATCGAGTAAATATAAGTATCATCAACCCTTTAATTAATATAATATATAAAATAAATGAAGGGCACAAATGAAAAAAAAAAACTCATTAAATGTTGAGACAACTTTTGTCGGGCTCTTATTTAAAAAAAAAAACCAAAGTTGCAGTTCAAATTTTGAGCTCTTATAAAAAAGATTAGAGAAAGTATTTTAATAAAAGAAGGTGGGACTCGATATCTTTTCTTCATCAAAAAAATAATTTATTCCCTCTCAATGATTGAAACTTTTCTCTCTCGAAGTCAAAAATAAGAAATTTGGGCTTATGGCTTAAAGTAGTTTTTTCTTCAAAAGTCTTCATTGATTCCTCCCTTCATTACCTCTCCACAATTTGATCATATTTCAATGGTTGTGATTTAATGTTATATTAATATTTTATATGGCACCAAATCTCAATCGCTCAAACTTGATCCAATTATGGAGACATTTAATAAAGAAAAAATCAATAGATACATTATTCCTCTCCGCAATCAAACACTACCTTGATCCAAAAGCTGCACTACAAGAAAAATCAATTTTTGCTACGGAAAAATTCCGTAGCAAAACAAGCTTTTTCCGTAGCAAAATGGATTTGCTACAGAATTTGTCCATAGCAAAAAACCATGTAGCAATTGCGACGGAAAAGGGAAAATCCGTCGCAAATTTTGCGACGGAAATTGTAACAACCCAGAATCCAACACCTAAAACCTTAGCCAAAACACTTAGAATATCTCCCAACATAGACGTTCAACATCTCAAATCCTTAAAATTACATAACCGAGTCAAACCAAAATATGTTTTTGAGTCATCATAAACTCTCAAAATATTTCATAATAAAATACGAAGCGGAAGTTTTGAAGTAATGGCAAATAAAACATCATAACATAGGCTCTAGGAGCAGAACTTAGCCTTCAAGGCTCACCCCATATGATCCTTCCCTTGCCCCCTACTAAAACCATCACCTGAAAATTGGTAATATAGAGTGAGATTTGACATCTCAGTAACTACTGAAAGTTTCTACCGTACACAAGCAAATCACATATGACAAAAAGTAAGGGCTGATTACACATATATTTGTATATACCATACTTTCATGCAACATTAATTATCACTATGTCAATGTAAACCGTACAATTATACAATATGCATTATGCAGCCTCCCTTATATCACCGTCCATCCTCAACTGCTGACCGGAGCCATAGGCTAACACATAGTCCAATAGCAACTCATCCATTTGACTGGACTGTCACAAGCTCACCAAAACTTAAGATATACCCGGCCAAAGGTATAGAGCTTAAGTATGGACTATAGCTCCCCTCCTTAAAAGAATACGACTAAGGAGGTGTCCCATACATGTCCCACAGCTCCAATGCAATTCCCGGCCAAAGGAAAAGCATGGAAGAAGGGGCCCTGACAAGAGTCATCCACTGTGCACCGAGTGATGACATACCACGTGGTAAAAGATCTCAACATATAAGTCCCTCCTTACTCCAACCCATCACATATGCATCCGCCATGCAATACATATATTAAATCACCAATAAGATAATTAAATTTCAAGGTACAATAATTCATGCTTCAATTCATATAAATATCAATTTACAATACATACACATATACATATAATTCAGTCCTTTAATTTTAAATAAAGATAGTTACTCACAATCACATACAATTCACAAGTATATGGAAGAATATCCAGAGTTACCTGTTACTCCCTAGTATATAGGCAATCACACAAGTGTCACACCAAAGCTCTCAATGAGAGTCTGCAAAGTCACATATAAATATCTATTAATATATATATATATATATATATATATATATATATATTTTCATACTACCCCAGAGTTGCTCTCAAGAAGATCTAAATACTTAAAACTACCCTCCAAAATTGTGACTTAACTTCCAAAAATTATAACTAAAGTTGTAGACTTCCATTTTAGGTGTTCTTTGGCTAGTTGGAAAGGTCCAGATGTATACTATTTACTGTAAAAATTTCAAGATTAAACTCAAATGTTTGTCATTTCAAAATCAAACTCAAAAATCGCTGTTCACCAAAAGTTGCAGAAAAACGTTTCAGATTTTGGCTAAACTTTGGAAAATCATATCTCCCTCGATTCTTATCGGAATTCGACGAATTACCTATCAAATTAAACCTCTATGTGTCTACTATTCAACTGGAAAATCTCACAATTTTATGATTTTGTTTAGTCAGTTCGAAATCCAACGCCATCCACTGACACCAGAAACATACTAGGAATTTTCCCAGATTTTTGACTCAACTTTGAAAAATCATAACTTGAGCTACAGACATCCGTTTTAGGTGAACCAAAGCTTATTTTAAAGCTTAAGGAGTGTACTTTCTGATGTAAAACTTTCAGATCAAAACTCAAAGTTTTACTGGGTCCGAAATGCTTCGCCATTTTGCTGCCTCAGAACCCTACCGAAAATTTGCAGATTTTTAGCTTAACTTTGAAAAATTATATCTTGAGCTACAGACCTCCTTTTTGGGTGATTCAAAGCTTGATGTGAATATGGTTATGTGGACTATATGTCCACAAAATTTCAGCTTTAAATAAGTTCATTTGCCCTAGTTTTCCCTTGCTCGAAAATCACCGTTCCAGCAGCAAAGTTCATTTTCCAGAAAATGACAGCAGCTTCTATTTTCATGTTTAGCATTTAATTTGAACTTCCCATGACATTTACATTCTTAAAACCGACCCCATACTTCAAAACAAAGGTTTATGGTTGAGTTTATGATCTAAACAACATGAAATGCACATGAAACCTTGCTGATCATATGTTCTTAGTGTGCAAGTGTGTTGCTACCGAACAGCAAGCTTCGTGGTTCAGCAATAATTAATTAGAACCCACCATTATTTGCATGGAACTTTAAGCTTCCAGTGTTAACCAATTACAACTCATGTATGCAATGAAAGGTTCTAAATGTTTTAAGTTTTCAACACTCAAACCAGAACACTCATACAGAACCCACCCTTGACTTCTTAATCTTCAACCACCAAAAACTTACGTGCAAAAATACAGTAGTTAGGTGGGAAGAGGTTTAGAATTTACCTTGATCTATTCTGGTTTGTGGGCAACTTCCAATCTCTTTCTTTATAGCTGAAGCCTCTAGTTCTCGGTCCCTAGTCACAGCTCATTCACATCTTACTCTTGGTCTCTCACTCTCTCTTTCTCTAAGTGTCAACTCTCTTGCTCTCACTCACCGTCCAACTTTCCTATCTCTCGCTCTCAACCCTCCTTCGGCTCTCTCTTTGATTGAGACAATGAGGATGAACTAAACATTCAACAAGTTTATACTGGATCAAGGGTCTGGTCCGTGGAGGAATAACCAACGGGTTTTTCATTTGGTGTTGGACTTGGTGAGATTTGTTCAGAGGAGGATGGCACCGTTGGCAATACTGTTCTTGCGTGTGCTCAGAGGCTAGCCGAAAGCAAAAGACGCTGACAAGGAGTGTGCGGCGTTGCTGGTTTTCTGTCTGTCCTCTTTTTTTTTTTTTGTTCTTTCTCTGCTCTTACGTGTTTCGACGGGGAAGACACAAGGAAGCTGATAGAGTTTGGGAGGGATGTGAGCGTGTGGGAATTGAGTGTGTGGGCTGAATGAAAAGGGATGAAGTATGTGTGCGTGTAGGCTATCAGATTCTCAATTGAATTTTAGTCTTTCCTAAAATTTTTAAGGACAATAAGCCCTATAATTTAAGTAATTAATCTTAAATCCTAAAATTAAAAAATTTAGGATGTTACAGAAATCCCTATCCGTTGCAATTTGCTACGGAAAAAATGTCGTCGCAATTTGCTACGGAAAGTTTTCCGTCACAATTTGCTGCGGAATTTTTTTCCGTAGCAATCTCAAAATTTTGCTACGGAATCATTTTCCGTAGCAAAGTCGCAAATTTGCTACTGAAAAAAATTCCATAGCAAATTTTCGCAGATTTGAGAATTATTTTCTGTAGCAAAACTAATAAATTTTTTAAAAAAATATTTTTTTTATTTTTTTTATTTTAGAAAAGTGAATACAAAAAGTAGTGTACCATGGATATAATAACAATTATAAAGAGTTTACATAGAGAAAACAAAATATATGTAATAATGTTGCAAAAAGCAAATACTAAAAAGTAGTCTAAACAGCAGCATTTTGATAGTCATCATCACCAGCATGGTCATCATCACCAGGAGCCGACCCCAAACCCTTGTCTTTCATTAGGGACTTGAGTTGAAGCTGCAACTACCTCATCATCTCCGCTTGCTGAATCATCTGCTGCTGCATCATCTATCGTTCCTGAATCATCTGCTATTGCATCATCTCTCGTTCTTGAATCATCAGCTATTGCATCATCTCTCGTTCCTGAATCATCAACTGCTTCATCATCTCTTGTTCCTAAATCATCTGCTGCCTCATGAGCTCCTGTTCTTGAGTTAGCTGCTGCCTCATCATCTCCTGTTCCTGAGTCATCTGTATTGCTTGCTCCAGCACCAAAGCGTCCGTCTTCTTCAGCTCATCTGCAAAAACATTATGAAGTACATTTATTATTTGGACTTCATTTGAATGGACAAGAGAGTGGAAATTATCAATATCAAATGTATTACGTTTACCTGAAGAAACACCTTCAGTGCCGGATGAGAAGCGCTTTGTTTGCTTCAGTCGGCTGGTAGAGGCACCGTATCCAAAGATTTTCCCTTTCTTGTTAAATCCGCCTGTAGCCTCAAAGAACAAACTCTCGTTATCGGACTGAGAGGATGAGGGATCAGTCCCACGCTGCGAGTCTCTCTCCTGCAACAGCTTCTGAAAGGTTTTTTACAAGTACAAAAATACATAACAAATAAGATATGTAAAATGAAATAAATATGGTGGTGCATAAAACAAGTAATAGAGGCAATAAATGTCTAACCGCTACTTGTTGCGCCCTTGGGTTAATCCATTGCCTCTCACTCCCTTTAGACTGCCGGGAATGGGTCCGCTCAAAGGTAGCCTACTCAATCAATTCTGCAGGAACTTCCCCAGACTCTATCTGCAAACGCAAATGATGATCATAATTAATTACTTCAAAGTACAAAATATTGAATACCTAAATAGAAAATAACGTGTACTTACAATTTTTCGTCGATGCTCACTAATTGGAATGGAGCCGCTAACATATGACAGTCCTTCCATTTTGGCCCTATTTTCTTTATTTTTCGCACTTGTGTTATGAAACTTGTCATTGGTGGCCCAATTGTCAAATAATTCGTCTACAATCTTCTGTGGAAGCCAATCTTTCTTGCCTCTTGACTTTCTCAATGAATAAAGCTTTTGAGACAACCACCGGGCTACCCTGTGGTTATAAGCTTTTTTCAGATCTTCACAATGTTCAGGCAACGTCATATGCTTATCCTGAAAATCAATAACGAACAATTAGTGCTCCAAATTTTAAAAGTACTTAATTAATAACCATAAAACAAATAACTTACCAATAACTCATTGAACCAAGCATTTCAATTGTCCTTAGGAATCTCTGTCCACTTGGCCCAAGGTTGATTGTAATTACAGAATAATTGGGTCGAGATGAAATCCCCCACCTAATTATGAGGCACAATTCTGAAGACAGAGGCTATCATGCAAATATTAGCATACAAACAATTAGAGAAGAAATTTGTAACATTACTGGTAACTTGGCATGACTTACTCGTTGCCGTCAGGACAGATCCAAAGCTTCCCTGTCGAAGGATCTGTTGTTGCCCCAGATTGGTGGATCAGAGGAACTACCTTCTTCCCCGCGTGGCTCTGAGGCGACGCAGTGTACTAAGGAGGGAATGTGAAATATTAAGATGTTTGTACATAGATGGTTTCAGGAAACTAAACATATATAAATCAATCAGAAATGGTAAAGTAAACCTGTTGTCCCCCTTGCTGTGGATCAGTGGGGGTAGACAGTGACGACGACATATAAAGCGATGGTGAAGATGACAAATAACCTGATGATGAAGATGACATATTAAATGGTGGCACCTCTGGATGCGTCACAAAGTTTTCATCCATGTGATGCTCCTGATACCATCTCATGTGAGCAGCTATTTGTTCTGATGCATACAATCTATGAAGTTTGGGCACCAGAGGAAAATACCACATCTTGCTTAACACTTGACGGGTCATTTTCCTTCCTTTCCTCACAACTTTATATCTTTCATATCCACAGAATTTACAATTGGTCAGCTCAACATCATCCTTGTAATACAACATACATCCTCTAGGGCAGCAATGGATTTTTTCACATCCAAGCCCAAGCTCTTTAACCTTTTTTTTTTTTTTTGCTTAGTAAAAATCCTTCAGCAAATTATTGTTTTTTGGAATAACCTTACTTATGATCTGCATCATTTCGTGGTAATTCCTCTCACTCATATGGTGATCAGTCTTCAAGCTTAGTGTTGCTAGGGTAGCCGATAGCGATGAATATTCACTATTTTCAAAGTGTTCGCAACCTTCCCATAACGGACGTTGCACTTCTTGAAGCATTTTATAGAACCTATCGGCTTCCGGATGAGGATCCTCTCTCATGTATGATGGTTGAACATGTGTATCGGTCTCCTCTCCCATGTATGACGGTTCAGCAAGAGTAACGGGATCGAAATATCGGCCGATCGACGGTCCCGCAGCATCCATAACCAACTGCTCATATTGATTAAGATTGTCTCAATGACTACAATCCCCGTAATAACCACTCGGTGTCTGTCAGACTTCGCCATGACATTCCCAACACTCATAATCCTTCATGAATCCCTTTTTACATAAATGGATTTTGACCGTCTCCAAATCTTGAAATCTTAAACACCTACATTTGACACACGGACACCTGATCTCCGTACTTGAATTAGGTGAATGTGCCAAAGCAAATTTGATGAACTCTTTCAAACCCGCCAAGAATGCTTAAGTTAGTTGTCTTCTCTCAGTTATACGATTGTACATCCAACTTCTATCATGGTTGCCTTCCATACTTCTTAGCTAGTTCAGTTACTAACCTAATTAACATCTCAACATGCCACAAATATACATATAAGTGGCCAATACACACATCTTCTTTCTACTTTACATTAAAGATAGGTTCAAATAAACAAAGTAAATGAAACAATGATTTTTTTTAAAAAAATTAATAGTAATTTTTATAAGACATTAACTCAACTAGCTAATTTAACTAATTTTTGTAATAAATACAAATTTCATTATTCACTAAACTCACATCTTCTTTGAACTTTATGTTAATTAATTCATTCTCATATCCCTCAATATCACTTTATAATTTGTTTTTTAAAATTATCTTTATTATATAACTTGTTAAGGGTAATTTTTAAATCAAAAATTTAAATGAGATAATCTTTTTAAAAAATTAAACAATAATTTTTATAATAGTTTAAATGAACTAGTTAATTTCATTAATTTGTCTAATACATAAAAATTTCATTATTCCTTAAAGTCACACATTCCTCCTATTTTATATTAACTAATTAATTCTCTTATCCCTAAATATCACTTCTTAACACTTCACTTTTCTCATTTCAACACCATCTTATTTATAGACTTATATATCATTAACCACTAATACAAATCATAATTTTTCATTATACAAAATAGACTATAAAAAAATAATGCAACATTAATATTCTCACTAATACTCACAAATCAACATTAATAACCAATAATGAACAATATCATAATTTTAACACACAATTTTTTCATTATACAAAAGAGACTATAAAAAAAATAATGCAACATTTGAATAATTTAATCAACATTAAAGAAATAACACAAAATATTAAAAAAGATATGTTATGTAGAAATTTCACTAAGGAGATCCAATAATATTTTTGACATCATTTTATTACAAATAAAAATAATACTCAAGAAAATAATAAATAAAAAAAAATCAAATCTCCACACACGGTGGTGCAACAAAAAGAAAAAGGAGAGGAAGCTTACTTGGAATAGAGGTGCAGACGGTAACCAGTAAGGGAAGAGGAGGAGGAGACACCACCGGAAAATCACTGATCGGAATATAGGGAGACACCATCGGAAAATGGGAGATAACTGTGTTTAGTAGTGTCCAATAGGGAAAAAAAAAAAAAAAGGAGATGGCCAACTTAGAAGTGTTAAACAAACAAACAAACCTGCAAAATTTGGAGGTGGTGGTGGCTGAGAGGTGACTTATAATAAGGACCAGAGAGAAAATATTATAATTTTAGAGGTTGGAAGTTGCAATACGTTATTTATAATTTTTTTCTTAAAAAAAAAAGGTAGAAGAAGAAGAAGTTGGAGTAATTTATACATCAAATATCAAGTATATGCCCCAAATATGGCTACTTGATCATCAAGCACATGGGGAAGACAAATATAGAGGGACACATGAAGGTAGCTAAGTCCTAACTGATATTTCGCAAATTCATTTTTTTTCTAAATATTTGTGCCAATTTCGACAGTATTTTACAAGCCTTTGCAAATGTTTTAGCTACCCAGCTACCTAAAACAAAATAAATTTTTTCGGAGAATATTTAGTTCCGAAATTCTTTTTGTCTTTTCAATTTTGCTAACAAAGTTCTGCTTCTATTTCTTTCTTTCTTTTTTTATAAAAAAAATATAGCGTCTGGGAGATATACAAGTTCAAAGGCTTTTCAAACCATCTAGATCAAACTCTAAAAGTTTAACATGAAAAATGGAAATATAACTTAATTTAATTACAGAGAGATTCCAAACATAGTATAAGAAGGCCGGCCAAAAAATGATGAGTGGTGGAATTAGATAAACAAGCACTATCCACTCTAAAAAAGTCAAAACTACGGCTTAATTAGTTTGACAAACGGTGAGAAGATCAATTTAAATAGAAATAGTGTGTTTGGAGAAGATGGTACCTTTCACTCAATATATTTTCAGAATAAAAGATGACGGATTAATAAATAAATAAAATATGCTGATCATTGTGATGATGTAACCAATTCTTTTATTTTGAATATTTATTTATTTATTTGTATGTGTTAGGCATTCCAGATGAAAACGTTTACTCAAACGATCGAGATCTGGTTGTACGTCTTAAGATGTGGCTTGTTATATGCAGGCGCATGTGCCCGCAGATATGCACCTAGCTAATACTACTCATACATATTATTCAATCATATCAGAAGGCGACTGCCAACTAAATTTATATATTCTCATGACAGTCATTAATATCTAATAACAAGTCATGTTAATCTACTATTTCTTTTTTAAGTTCAGTATTATTTGCGTGATGAAACGTCAACATGTCAATATAATCAAAGGCAAATGGGAATACGTACATCATATAGGAAACTAATTGCAGCTCCTAATTTTGACTACAAGAAATTAAAAAAAATGCCTCTCACTGTATTTGGATATGCTTCATTGAAGTCGTTAACAAAGATTCCATTTTTATATTTATAAAATACTGTGCTGCCGGCGCCCTGGAGGAGCTGGCCTCCTGTTTTACGTGGAATAATGGAAACTAGCTAGAGTTTTTCTTTCATGAACATTCTTGCCCCAAAAAAAAAGGTGATGATATTAGACTTGATGAATTTACTTGATGAATCATTACTGTATATTACCATCTCAGAGGTTTTTAATTATTATTATTACTCGTATATACTTAACGCCCATTATTGGATACATACCCAATTTAACGATCAAATGGAGGGAAAAAAGAGAGAGGATCATGGAGTACTGTTAATATGCGCTAGATGGTGTGCATGTTCACACAATGACAATAAAATGGTTTTGGCTTCTCATACATATGTACACAAATATATTGGGAGGTCAATGAACGATGGGGTTACGTAGTTACGTTATCCATTATACTCTGGGTCAAATTAGGGAGGTTGCTTGTGAATAATCTTCTCATTTTCATATTATATATCACTCTCAAATCTCCCTATAAATTCCAATTTAGATTTCCCCCTAGAGCATCCCAATAGCAACAAATTAAAAATGGGTGGCTCAACAAAACTGCCCCTACTCTCATTATTTTCTCTTGCTGTGCTTCTTTCCCTCCCTTCTCCTTCTTCTTCTTCATCTCACAACACTTTCATCCGTTGCCTCGCAAACCATTCAGCACCTTCTCACCCCATAACCTCCGCCATTTTCACCCCAACTAATGCCTCCTTCTCTTCTGTGTTAGAGGCCTACATCAGAAACCTTCGCTTCAACAACTCCTACACCCGAAAGCCTTACCTTATACTCACCGCCTTACACGTCTCCCATGTGCAGGCCGCCGTTATCTGTGCTCAGAAGCACAACCTCCTCATGAAAATCCGAAGCGGAGGTCACGACTATGAGGGCGTCTCCTACAGAGCCGAACGACCCTTCTTCATCCTCGACATGTTCAATCTCCGATCCGTCGAGGTTGATATAGACACCGAGACGGCTTCCGTTCAGGCCGGAGCAATTCTGGGTGAAGTTTACTATAATATAGCCAAGAAGAGTAAAACCCATGCCTTCCCAGCTGGGGTTTGCCCCACAGTTGGTGTGGGAGGACACATAAGTGGTGGTGGGTACGGGAACATGATGAGAAAATATGGTCTCTCCGTGGATAACGTCCTTGATGCACAAATAGTCGACGTTCATGGCAGATTACTCGACAGGAAATCTATGGGTGAAGATCTCTTCTGGGCCATTACTGGTGGTGGGGGAGCTAGCTTTGGAGTTGTGATATCCTACAAATTGAAGCTAGTTCGAGTCCCTGAGGTGGTCACTGTCTTCCAAGTCGCAAGGACCCTGGAGCAGAATGCCACAGATATATTGTACAAGTGGCAGCATGTTGCTCCTAGTATTGATAATGACCTTTTCATTAGGGTTATTATTGACGTGGTGAATGGTACCCAAAGCGGGACAAGGACCGTGAGGGTGACCTTCATAGCCATGTTCCTGGGTGACTCCAAACGGCTTCTTTCTATCATGAAGGAGAGCTTTCCCGAGTTGGGTTTGAAGCAGTCGGACTGTATAGAAACAAGCTGGCTTCAGTCGGTGTTGTTTTGGACAAACATTAACATTACGTCACCGGTTGAGATCTTACTTGATAGGACGCCTCAGTCACTGACTTACTTGAAAAGGAAGTCTGACTATGTGAAGGAACCCATTTCAAAAGAGGGTTTGGAAGGCATATGGAAGAAGATGATCCACTTGAAGGACACTATTCTGTATTTCAATCCTTATGGCGGACGAATGGCAGAGATTCCAGCCAACGCAACTCCTTTCCCTCATCGTGCCGGCAATTTATGGAAGGTATATACTTATAAACGTGCACCTACGAATCCTCTCATCGATCTCACACAATATAATAATGTTTTTCTTATTCTAATAACTACTGTGCGTACAGGTGCAATATCAAGCGAACTGGCAAGAGGCGGGGAAAGAGTTAGCAGATCACTACATAGAGTTGACAAGAAAACTACACAAGCACATGACTCCGTATGTGTCCATGAACCCAAGAGAAGCGTTCTTCAACTATAAGGATCTGGACCTCGGCATCAACCACAACGGTAAGAACAGCTACCAAGAAGGAAGAGTATACGGGGTGGAGTATTTCAAGGACAACTTCGACAGGCTCGTTCGAATTAAGACCCAAGTTGATCCTTCCAACTTCTTTAGAAACGAACAAAGCATTCCTACTCTTCCCCCCAATCGCAAGCCATAGATTCATTCGACTGCTTTATTAATTTGTTTGGATATTTAATGGCCTTCTTTTAATTAAGCATGCAGCAATAAATATAATAATATCATTGTCAACAAATTGTTATACCTTGTTCAGCTTTTTAATTTCTCCGTGTATTGTATGTATCTCTATTGTAAATCAATTTCTACTTATGTCCGTCTAATTATTGGGCGATACATACATGCATATATATACATATATAATAAACCCATTCGTAATTAAATAAAGCTCTAAGCTGCATATCATTATATTCTTCGATCGTGTTATGATTCTGTCTCCAATCAGAATTCGACGCATGGACTTGTTCGACACATCTTTGTCATTAACATGTCACTAGCTAAAGGCGTTAGCTTACTAATGTTAAATAAGCTTAATTAAAAACATAACCATTATAAAAGATCCAGTCTCCCTGTCGAATACGGAGTTGTACGCAGTAATATGAAAAATTAAAAATGACCCATAATTGTAAATCTGTCATTCCAACCAAATTAAATTGACCCACACCAATTAAAAATGAAAAGTCCTAATTTATAATTATCAGTAATGACAACGTAACAGGCTAACAGCCATGCACACAACCATGCCATTTTCATTCTGCGTTAATCCTCATCAACCTACGTCAATTTTGCACTGCATGCAGTGGAGATTACTTTAATTTCCCTAGTATTAGAGGATATTTTAGTTTATTATGTAATTAATTTCTGTTAATAGCTAACAAATTAGTTTTTGTTGTAACTACTTTAGGAAATTAGTTAGAGGCAATAATTTTACATTTACTTGTACATTATATCTATAAATAAGCCTGTACATACTCTCCATAAATAAATCAATACAATTCACTTTTTTCCTATTCTTGCTTTTCCGATATGTCATCAGAGTTTTATTGAGTCATTGACCAAATTTTTTTTTCCCTTTTCTATACACTTTTATTCCTCATTTTCTTTTTCCCTTTTTCCCGTCGGTCCCTTTCTTTTTCCCCGATAGCTTCTTTCTTTACCACCGTTTTCCGCTGGCTTCCTCTCCTTTGAGAGTCTTCTTCACCCTCTGTTCAGTTGATTTGTCTCTCCGACGACCGGACCTTCTTCCCGATCGCCGATGGCAAGTGAACCAGCCACCTCCTCCTCTTCTCTCACTGCTAGTTGTTCGCCTCGCAAGTGTACGAGTTTCGCAAGTAATAAAGTGATAAGTACAGTATCGTTCCCACGAGGATTTATTTAACAAATTGGTCAAGCAAGAAGCTAATGAATTCAATCAAGTTGAGCTAGAACAAAGTTTTTTGAGCTGGAATGAGAATTTTTAAAGACTATTTCTAAAACTTAAAATTGATAAAGGCAAATGACTTTTAACTTCAAGAAAAATGGAACCTAGGATTCTTTTTCCCCTTTTTTCATTTCATAAAACTTGGTTAATTTCCTCTCTAGTAGCATTTCAATACATATATACATGTGTTAGTCTAGGGTTCAAAAACACTTGAAACGCTCTCTCAAGTCAAAATCAAGTTTCTCTTCTCACTAAAATGCACAATCTCTTGCTACAATTAGTGAGAATCAATATTTAAGCAACAACCCTAATGTGACAATGCAAGGTTAGTAAATATATCTCTATTTTACCACAAACCATCCATTTATCAAGTAAACTTCAAGACAAGCATGATTTCAATCAAGTTCTACACCTAGATTAGCTCTCTCGAGTCAAAACCTATGTGAATAAATTATCTAAATGGAGGCCAATCACTAAGAAGCATCAAGCGAGGTTGAAATCAACACATGTGTATATTTATCTACCAAAAGAGAAGAAACTCCAAGTTTTAATCCATACAAAGGGTCAAAAGAACCCTAGAATGAAAGGTTTAGCTACTCATGTTCAAATACAAAGAGAGTCTAAGCAAAGAAGCTGAATACATGAAGAAGCTAGGAAGAAAAGAGAAGAAAAGAGGAAGAACCAAGGTGAAATCCCCAAAATCTCTCTTAGGTTGAGAACCCAAGTCTCCAAGATTGTCTAAATCTCTCTCCCAAGCTCTTCCCTTGTGTGCCCACTTGTTTTCTTAGGTCAAGAGTATGTTTTTCGGCCCTTCCCTTTAGGTTAAATAGGGTTTTTCTGTTTCTGAAATGAAAAAACGCGCAGCTGTACTTTCAGCACTTTTTCACGACTTTCCGCGGAAACTACTGGCTGCGGCCAGTTGTGACTTTCTGCGGAAACTACTGGCTGTGACTAGTTGTGACTTTCCGCGGCCAGTTGTACAAGTTCTTCTAACTTTGAACTGCTTCACCTCCTTTATCTCTTTTCTTGTTTCTTGGTTCTTATAGAGCTTCAAAACTTATCTCCATCTTCCTACAAAAGAGGAAGCAATTATCAATTCTCAATTGAATCATAAACTCTATAATAACAAGAACTTCTTTGATTTTTTTGCCTTATACTTTGATATGCACATTTTCCTCTATAACTTCATTTCTATGCACATTTTGAACCAAAAATAGGTAAAAAGAGAGAAAATGTGTTGGAATGCTGTCAATTTCTAAGAGTTAACAGTAGTCTTGGCGACGATTCATCCCAAAATCGCTCGACCCTACTCAAAACATTGGGAGTCCATTTTATCTCCATCCAAATGAGAATCCATCTTTGATTCTTGTTTCTCCTGTTCTATCTGGCCCTAATTACCACTCTTGGGCACGTGCGATGAAAATGGCCCTCATGTCCAAGAACAAGCTCAGATTCATTGATCGCAGCTTCCCTGTTCCACAAACCTCTAATGTTCTTCATCCGGCTTGGGAGCATTGCAACATGATGGTTCTCTCTTGGCTAACACGATCCATATCACCATCGATTGCTCAGAGTATTTTGTGGATTGACCGAGCCTTTGATGTGTGGTAGGACTTGCACGATCGATTCTCACAGAACGACATCTTTTGCCTTGCTGATCTCCATGAAGATATCCAAGGTTTGAAGCAGGGAGACCTATCTGTAAGTGACTATTACACAAAACTTAAAATTCTTTGGGATGAATTCTTGGTTCTTCGTCCTGTTCTGTCTAGTACTTGTGCGCCTCGTTGTCACTGTGGTGTGGCTGATTCATATAAGAAGCATTTAGGCCAGGACTATGTCATTCGTTTCTTGAAAGGGTTGAGTAATCAGTTTAGTTCTGTGAAGTCTCAAATAATGCTAATTGATCATCTGCCTAACATTAACAGAGTTTTTTCTCTTGTTCTTCAACAAGAAAGGGAACTCGATTTTTCAGTTCCTGCAATTACTACTTTGTTCAACAAAACTTTGGTTTCCAGGACTCCTTTTGTGAATAACCCTGTGCATAATTTCAAACCGGGTCCTCCGAATTTAGGCAAGCAATGCATTTATTGCAGAAAGTATAAACATACTGAGGCTACATGCTATAGGAAACATGGGTTTCCACCTGGTTTTAAATTTCGCAATGCTTCTGTGAATGCTACTGTTACTGATGCTTCTGTTAGTAAGGCTGTGATTCCTGCTTCTTCTTCAATTGACACTGTTTTTGCTGATAAGAATCCCTATATGCCTGATATGGTTGTAAATCAAACTTACGGCTTCACCCCTGATCAATATCGTAAGTTGTTGGCACTAGTTCAAGCTGATCCATCACAGACTCCACCTTCTGCATCTGTTAATCATGTTTCTGCCACTGGTAAGGTTTTATGTCCTGTTTCTCATTCTTTTTCAGGTTCTTGGATCATAGATTCAGGGGCAACAGATCATATTTGCTCTAATTCCGCTTTATTTACTTTTTCTAAATCCATTACCCCTGTTTCTGTGAATTTACCAGATGGCACTCAGGTCCTTGCTACTTCTAGTGGGACTATTCATTTTTCAGATATTCTTTCTCTTCAGAATGTCCTATATGTTCCTGAATTTCGGTTTAATCTCATTTCTGTCTCCAAATTAACTAAGCTTTTCCCTTGTACTGTTGTTTTTCAGACTTCTCAATGTCTCATTCAACACCTACCTTCCAAGAAGATGATTGGTTCAGCTGATGTGTATGAGGGTCTCTATATCTTACACCAACATGCAAATCCTTTACCACGTCTCATTGGTAATGTTTCCACTCAATCAGTCACAACTCCTACCTTTGATCTTTGGCATTTCCGGTTAGGTCACCTTGGCAAATCTACATTGCATTCTATTCACCAACAACATCCCTATGTCCCTTTTTCATATTTTTCTTGTTGTGATGTATGTCACTATACTAAGCAACGAAAGTTGCCTTTCAATGTAAGCACTACAACATCTAATAAAGTCTTTGGTTTGGTTCATATGGACATTTGGGGTCCTTATCATTTACCTTCTGTACATGGTCACAAATATTTTCTTACTATTGTGGACGATTTTTCACGGTATACTTGGATTTACTTACTCAAAAATAAATCGGAAGTTCGATCTCATATTCAATCCTTTGTTCATATGGTTTCTACACAATTTAATGTTCCTATGCAAATAATTAGAACTGATAATGGTGTTGAATTTGCCATGGATGATTTTTACAAACAAACTGGCATACTTCATCAAACTAGTTGTGTAGAAACACCTGAACAGAATAGTAAGGTTGAAAGGAAACATCAACATATTTTAAATGTTACAAGAGCCTTATTGTTTCAAGCTCATGTACCAAAGGTTTATTGGTCCTATACGATTTCACATGCTATATATCTTATTAATCGCTTACCTACCCCTATTTTGAATAATAAATCCCCTTTTGAACTACTATTTCAAAAATGTCCAGATTTGAACCATCTTAGAGTTTTTGGATGTCTTTGTTTTTCTTCCACGATCACCCATCAGCGTACTAAACTTGATCCTAGGGCTCATAAGTGTGTTTTCCTTGGTTATCCACATGGTACTAAAGGTTTTCTGACTTTGGATCTGCATAGTGGTCACATTTTAGCTTCTCGCAATGTTCACTTTTATGAATCCATCTTTCCTTTTTGTAATTTAGAGTCTCCTTCTTTTCCAAATTCCATTCCTTTACCCCAGGAGTTGCCTCCTTTAGATTACCCAACCCCTTCCCATGCTTTACATCCCCCTTCTTCTAACTTTCCTTCAGATTTTCCTGTTTCTAGTTCTTCCTCTTCTTGTCCTCCTTCACCATTACCTAGGAGATCTACAAGGTCTAGGAAATTACCATCTTATTTGCACGATTATCACTTTGCCCTTCAATGCACATCGGCTATTCCCACATCTTTGGAACAAGGTAGTTATCATCCTCTCTCTCATGTTCTTTCTTATGATCGTCTTTCTTCTTCTTGTCGTCATTTTGCTTTGTCTATTTCTATTGATGATATTCCTAAAACTTATTCTCAAGCTATCAAACATGAGGGTTGGAAAAAGGCTATAGATGCTGAATTTACTGCTTTACAACAAAATAATACATGGGTGTTGACTGATTTACCTCCTGGAAAACGACCTATTGGGTGTAAGTGGGTTTTTACTAAGAAATATAATTCTGATGGCACTTTAAATCACTAAAAAGGCCGTTTAGTGGCTAAAGGGTACACTCAAATTGAAGGAATTGACTATAATGATACTTTTTCTCCTGTTGCCAAGCTTACCACTGTTCGTTTATTACTTGCTCTTGCTGCTGCTCATAATTGGCATTTAAAACAACTTGATGTCAACAATGCCTTTCTTCACAGCGATCTTGATGAAGAGGTTTATATGCTCCCTCCTCCCGGTTTATGTGTTTCTTCTCCGACTCAAGTATGTAAGTTACAGAGATCTCTTTATGGTCTTAAACAAGTAAGTAGGCAATGGTATTTTAAGCTTTCTCAAGCCCTTATCTCTCGTGGCTATCATCATTTTGCGGCTGATCATTCCCTGTTTATTAAGCATACTGATTCTGCTTTTACTGCTTTACTGGTTTATGTGGATTATATCATCATTTCTGGTACTGATTTACTTGAGATCAATAATATGAAGACTTTCCTTGATTCTTGTTTTAAAATCAAGGACTTGGGTGATGCTAAGTATTTTTCTTGGCCTTGAAATTGCTCGAAGCTCTAAAGGTATTTCCTTGTGTCAACGGAAATTTGCTTTGGATATTTTGTCTGATACTGGATTTCTTGAATGTAAGCCGGCCATTACTCCTATGGCTAAAGATTTAAAGCTTTCAACTGATTCTGGTACTCCTTTAGATGATGGTTCTGGTTATCGGACTTTAGTTGGGCGTCTTATTTATCTTGCTAATACTCGGCCTGATATCTCTTTTGCGGTTCAGCAACTTAGTCAGTTTGTTCAATGCCCTACTAATGTTCATCTACAGGCCGCACATCGAGTGCTTCGCTACATTAAAGCTTCCCCTGGTCGTGGTTTGTTCTTTCCTATTGATTTTGCCCTTAAGATTAATGCTTTTAGTGATTCTGATTGGGCTGGTTGTATCGACACACGACGTTCCATCACTAGTTTTTATGCTTTCTTAGATCAAGCTTTGATCTCTTGGCGTTCTAAAAAGCAACAAACTGTCTCTACTTCCTCTTCTGAGGCTGAGTATTGTGCTTTAGCTACTACTACTTGTGAACTCCAATGGTTGTCTTTTCTACTTCGTGACTTTGGTTTACCCTTGCCTTCTCCTGCTTCATTATATTGTGATAGTCAATCTGCACGTCATATTGCTGCCAATCCTACCTTTCATGAGAGAACTAAACATCTTGACATTGATTGTCACATTGTTTGTGAGAAGCTCCAAAATGGATTACTTCATCTTCTTCCAATTAAATCTCAAGATCAATTAGCGGATATTTTCACCAAGGCACTTGCTCGTAATCAGTTTTGTACACTCCTTTCCAAGCTGGGAATGGTTGATATACATTCTCCAGCATGAGGGGGTATTAGAAGATATTTTAGTTTATTATGTAATTAATTTCTGTTAATAGCTAACAAATTAGTTTTTGTTGTAACTACTTTAGGAAATTAGTTAGAGGCAATAATTTTGCATTTACTTATACATTGTGTCTATAAATAAACCTGTACATACTCTCCATAAATAAATCAATACAATTCACTTTTTTCCTATTCTTGCTTTTCCGATACCTAGCTCATCCGCATATTCTCCTCACACCGCAAAATACAATCATATATATATAAGAGGCAGGATATTGTCACAACCTCTTTTTTTCACTACCTTTTCACTACCATCTTCTAACCGTCAGATCTACTTCTCATCCAACGGTCCAGATTTAACCTACTTAAATCAATTTCCTTCTCCACATTCCTCATTCTTTCTCTCGCATTCTCTCGCTCGGCAGTGCATCGCCGCCAGAAAAACCACAATCCTCTTCAGATCTACTTTGCGTTATTCTTCTCTGCATCCTCTTCTGTTTTTTCATTCTTCAGGTATTTTTTTTTCGTTCTGCATCGTTCTCTCGCTCAGCGCCCCAAAAAAACCACAATCCTCACTCTCCATGAACTCCTAAATTGATTTTTAAGCCTCATGGGGCTTAAAGTCAACACAAATAGTTCTTTATACAATTTTTTTTTTTTTGACTGAAAATTGAAATTCCCAGTCGTCGTTCTTAATACTTAAAGTCAGGATAGTTTCTTATTGTAATGATATTCAAAGACGCGTTTTTCTTTGTCTTTTACGTTTCGACAATTCAAAATTTCTCACATCCGAAATCTTAGATTGGACATAAATCCAGATATCCAAGTTCAAAGCACACTACACAATCATGACTTCTACTTATATCTGTAAGTAATGATCTCGAAATAAAGACCTACAAAATCCATTACAGTGACAAAGAAAATAATAACTGATCATACTGGAAAGAGACTCTAATCAAACAAGCTGAAGCCCATGTCACCATCACTCTCTTCTTGGGGTTCATCCTGTAAGGGATTCAAGAAACAGACACAAATTAGATACTCGTGATAAGAAACAAAGTTTAATAAAGCCCAACCAAACAAACTATCACTTGAAATATACCTTCTTCTCCTCAGCAGCAGGAGCAGCTCCATCACCAGCGGCAGCTGGAGAACCAGCAACAGCAACTGGAGCCCCACCACCTCCAGAATTCAAGATCAGATCCTCAATGTTTCTCTTCTCAGCAAGCTTAGCAAATAAACTTGGGCAATAAGATTCAATATCAACTTTAGCTGCCTTCACCACCGTTGAGATCTTCTCAGCCTATGAAGATTATCTTAAGGAAAACACATATTCCGGAAACGTTCCGTTTCGGACAAAAAACAATACCAGACCCTATGACATTAGACCTATTCAAACAACTTCGTATATGCTAGGCTCCTTTGAAAGAGTACCATCAATTAAATTAATAACTCACCCTTCACTTATCGATTGTAATGCCAAATTCGCCAAATCAGTATGTGATAGATGACCTAAAAATTGAAAATCAACAAACATATAAATAACATTCAAATACTCTTAATCAGAACGGAAAAAAAACGTGCAGTGTTCAAGACTTATTAGAATAAATCAACAGAGATGTCCCGTTTTTGGCGTCGTGATGATCTTCGATCGCTGCTGGGTGGGTCGTGGCTGGGGTGTAGCTGGGTGGGGAGGGAGAGGGGCGGTGGCTAGGGTGGGAGGAGGGACGGTGGAGTGAGGAAGAGGGGAGTAGAGAAAAGAGAGAGACGGTGGCGACGGTGGCCGCGTCCTGGCAGTGATTGCTGGGGAACCGATTCGGCGAACGGGAGGAGCGAACGCGAGAGAAAGAGGGAGAAATGTGGAGAATGAAATTGATTTAAGTAAGTTAAATTTGGACCGTTAGATGAGAAGTAGATCTGATGGTTAGAAGATGGTAGTGAAAAGGTAGTGAAAAAAAGAGGTTGTGAGAATATCATACCTCTATATATAATCCATCTTTAATTTTGAAACTTAGCTTGTCTCGGACGTCACCGTCCGCAAATATTACAAGCCATTGGAGAACATGATCACTGTTGAGAGAAAATGAAAGGTTAATATATGAAAACAAAGAGGAGTGAAGAAAGAGGATAAAATTATTGATATAATAATATTGACCCGAGATGATTACCAAACATGCATGGTGATGCACATAACAGTGCTAAATGAACTCACAGGTGACTGGCAATATATATAACGAACCAGATGGGTGTAGGGGTAATAATACAAACTCGAAAGAATCCCTTAAATTTGACGAGTGAGAGAGTGTGATTAATATTTATACACACTGATATAACCCAAAACTATAAGGTCCCCAACCTATCAATCACATTATTTGAGATTAAAAACTGTGGAACACACACACACACGAATTAAGCTAGGTTAGGTGGTATCGTCAAAAAGCAAGCCCTGGGACGATGAGGAAGCAATGGTGTTTAGAGTGGATCCAGATGATGCGTAATCTGCAGTAGTCCAAGTTTGGTAGCCTTCAAATGATCCCCCAAAGTCTATGTGCTCATAATTCTGCTGCTCTATATGCGACGTTGACCTCCTTCTCAATCTCTGAATCCCTTCTAATTCCGCTGTCACTTCTCTCATGCTCGGCCTATTCCTCCCATTCAAGCTCAAGCATCTTCTTGCCAGGTTTGCCACTTGTGTCATTTCTTTTTTCGCCCCTTCCTTCATGATTCTTTGGTCCACAATATCATATAAACGACCTTCATCCATACGCATTATGAAATACGAAGCCAAACCCTGTGCTTCCAATGGCCTTCCCGATGATATTGCAACTTCACCTGTCAGCAGCTCAACCAGAACAACCCCAAAGCTGTACACGTCACTCTTGTCAGTGAACTGGCTCGTCTGAAAATACTCAGGATCCAAGTACCCAAAAGTTCCCTGAACTTGAGTTGTGATGTGGGTCTTTTCCATGGACACCATTCTTGACGTTCCAAAATCAGCAACTTTTGCTCTCAACTTGTCATCCAGCAGTATGTTGGTTGATTTGATGTCTCTATGATAAATGGGCCGAGAAGCAGCCGAGTGCAAGTAAAATAGAGCTCCGGCAACTTCGCCGGCAATTCTTAAACGAGTCTCCCACGTCATTGAGATCTCTTCACTTTGTTCATGTAAGTGTTCGAAGAGGTTACCATTGGGAATGAATTCGTAAATCAGCAGAGGAACTTGTGTCTCCAGGCAAAACCCTAACAACCTCACCACGTTTCTGTGGTTGATCTGAGAGAGAATGAGCACTTCATTGATGAATTCCTCAACATTTCCTTGTAATGTGAGTTTCTTGACGGCAACAATTTGGCCGTCGGCAAGCATGCCCTTGTAAACAGTGCCTTGGCCTCCCTTTCCCAGCACTCTATTTACGTTGAAGCGGTCGGTGGCTTTTTCAAGGTCCCTCGAGCTGAACAGCTTGGTTTTGTCGAAGCTCGCATCTCTTCGTTGCAACAGCAGGCCACCATTTTGCTTAAAGTATTTCTCCTTTCGCTTGTTTATTCTACTTCTCCTGAAGATTTTGTACTGAATCCACAAGCCAACCAGGAAAACAATGGATACTAGGCTCGAGAAAACTACCCCTGCATCAGATTTCATAATGAAACAAACAAATTAAATGGACTTGGACTTGGACTTGTTAAATTCATTTTGGACAAAGAGAACTCAAATAAAAAAATTGCGGGATATATTTTATTGAAATAAATAATTAAAATTCTTTTTGCAGAATTAACTCTTAAGTTTTTTCATAGTTATGAAACCCGAACCGACGGGTATGGACCAGAAACCGGCAATGAAACCAATCCGATCTGGCATAGAAACCGGGGTCACTCTTAACCTAGTTGACTAGAAGTGACCCAGTGAGACCCAGCGCAAGCCGGCCGAGCTAAGCTCACAACCCGATGACCTTTTTTTTCTGAATTTTTTAATATTTTTTCTTGTTGAATTTTTTCTGAATATCTGCTTTTATTGTTTCGGTCTTTTGTTGGGATTGTGCTCATTAATTCTTTTTTTCTTTAAAATGGTTGTTTCTTAAACTTTTTGCTGTCTGTTTTGTTCTTTATTGTAGCTCTGATTATTAATCATATAGGTCAGAATGTTTTGTTATTATATACATGTTTTTTGATATTATGTTATGATGAATATTTTGTGATTCCTCATTACAAATTCAAGTGTCTTTAGGTGATATATGATACTGTGATATCAATTTGTAAAGAATATTTAATAAGTATATAGTTATCTAGCTAGTGATTTAAGGTTTTGAAATGATATATAGTATTTGAAATTATGGATTGTGTGATAAGAAATTAAATTATTTCTCAATTTTTTATTTCTCATCAGTCTAGTCTCGGGTTGACTTCGATCTGACCCACTGACATTTGATCCAGTAGTATCTAGCCAGTTCCCTGACTAGTCCAAGTTTAATTACCTTGGTTTTTCTTAACTATCATTCTAGCTACCAAAAAAAGAAAAAGAAAAATCAAAACCCATGATAGAATTATGGGGAGAATGGCATTAATTTGGATTTATATATATTTGCAGAGAATTATTAACAGTATTTTGGTTCGTTAAATACATGGATATGACTCTCTTGATATTAATGACTTTGATATGCTATTCTAGCAACTTTTTTATTTTCAGATTCAGGTCAAAAAAATCAAAACATCTTTTTTCCCCTCAATACCTCAATGTTGATAATTATTTTGCGAGAGAGTCAATTTTCGTAAGGAATAAAAATAATGTAGTAAGTAGCGCGCACATTGAAAGTACTTTTTGAAGGATTCTAAAATATGTCGGAACCTTTATATGCTATGCTGTTGTAAAAATTCTTTTCATGTGCAATTAGTCTCATTTAATAAATGCATTTTTCCTAAAGGAAAAAGAAAATCACTTTCCAACACAGACATAGGTAACTTTCATTTAAATATGAAAAACAAGTAGGCAGGAAAGTCCGTGAATGGGATGCCAGCCGTTTGGGGGTTGGTTTGGAATTAAGATTTTTTTTTTTTTTTTCTTGTAAAGTCGTGTCTCATGTTTGTTATTCAGAAAGAGCCGCCTCTTGAATGCAAAGCAGTGAAAGCACACTAAAATATTTAATTTATATATACTCTCCATTACAAGGATCTCCTCTATATTTTATAATATTATAGTAATATGTGTTATTTATTTATTTTTACTTAGTATATGTTCGACTCACTGTAAAATTAAATGTTCTCACTAATTGATCAAACCCTTCTAACTAATGATTTTCATCAGGAAGATAACTTAAATACATTATATGAAATAACTATTTTTAAGTATTAATAGAATTTATAAAAAGAATGAGAAGATGGATGAAAGAAGCATTAACCGTGAGTTTTGCCAACTTATGGAATAATTTCTAAAGTGGAAGTCAATGAAAGGGGAATATAATACATTGAGTTGAACACATGCGTACCTATCACCGACAAGCCTTGAGATTTGGATCCAGAGTTCCCTCTCCCACCTGAAAGATGAAGAATCAAAGTGAGTTAGAGTTATGGCCTTTAATAAGAAGGAAAGAATTATGGATGTGTATATATAATGAGTTAAAAATTAATTGGTTCATATAAATGTTTGGTAGGGGAATGTACCTGTAGAACCACAAGGAGAAAAACACACGGCAGGTCCGAGAGCCGAGTTAATGAGGACCTGGGAAGACGTCATATCAGACTCGTCAGGACTGCAACTGCTCTTATATTCAAGGACTGCAGCAACGCTATTCAAATCCTTCAACTCACTCACAATCCTTGTGCCCCAATCGTTGTGGCCGTTATCTTGAGCAATAAGCGCATAGCTGCAATCTTCATCATCATGATTCCTCTTGTCACTGTAGTTTCCAGCTACATGTTCAATTCTGGGTTTGAATTCCGACAGACTCCGAGGTAGGGCAGTGGCGCAGCAATAGTGGCCCACACAAGCTCCTATTCCGGAATGGTTATTGTTGTGGCAAATGGAGATGCAGCCGCCAAAGACGACATCGTCTCCTCGGAGAAGAAGAGCTTGTGTGTTGCAGCCCACACCCAGAAACACGTTGTCTTCCTGCGAGTAGGCAAAAGGACTTGCGCTCATATTTATGTGAACACTTGTTGCTGTGGTGTTTTTGCAGTTCCATGCGTATATGGGGTTGTTGACCCAAATCTTGCAGGAGTTGTGGTCAAATTTTGTGACCTCCAGTTGTATGAGCTTGAGATATGGCCTGTAAGTTCCGGCGGAGTCTTGTTTGCATTCGATTTCAAACCACTTGTTATGGTAGCAGTAGGAGTCATTGATTCCGAAGGGAGGAGAGATTGTGAGCTTCCCACAAGTGGAGTTACAATTAGGAGAAGCCAATGAGAGTGGAAGTAGAGAGATGAAAAGCAGAGGCAAAGCCATATGGATGAGGATGAGGATGAGGATGAGGATTAGTAAAGTGTATATGACAAGACTTATAATGACTTCACTCGGAGGCGGCCTGACCTTTGGACTGACTCACTATGGGAAATTGCTAAAATATTTTCTAATATGACGCACAAGTTGGTGCGGTGTGGTAGTGGACATTGGAACCAATTAGTTTTAGGACGTATTTACTTTGTCCTTTATTGGCTCATCTGTCCTTTTAGTGTCCAGTTGCTCTTTAATTAACGAGAAAGATGATAGGTAGTGTTTATTATTATTTGATAGAAAAAGGCAACCATATATCCTATTCATCATCATCATCTATAAAATGATGCTTGTGTGGTTCATTTGCTTGACCGGCCGTCCTGGAACTGCTTGCCGATGCCCAAAGAGAAAGAAGACAAATAATCTGCAATTAATGTGCTAAAAATATGTGCAGAGAAGCCAATCGCGGCTGCAACTTATTTTATTTTATTCCATTAAATTGCGTGTCGCAAGTTTGAGGGTTTAAGAAAAAAGAAAAGGATTTAGGAGCAAAAATACACATATACTTTATTCTTAGGAGCGTCCAGTACCATATGTTTTTTTTTTAGTAAAAATACACATGTGGTTACATTTTAGGAGCAAAAGTCACACCACCGTTAAAATTTTGTTGTAAATACAGCACTTCCTGTTGTAAATCCAGCCTGTTGTAAATATGACTTTTTCTGTTGTAAATGACTAGTTTTTAAATTTTATTGTAAATACAGCACTTCTTGTTGTAAATCTAATATGTTTCTGTTGTAAATGACCTTTTTATGTTCAAAATCTATGTGTGTTTACATATTGTTGTAAATATGACATTTTCTGTTGTAAATATGACCAGATTTCAAATTTTGTTGTAAATATAGCACTTCCTGTTGTAAATCTAGCCTTTTTCTATTGTAAATGACATTTATATATTCAAAATCTAAGTGGTTAAATGTTGTTGTAAATATGAAATTTTTTGTTGTAAATATGGTATTTTCGTTTGCAAATGCACTGTTAAATTAGATTTTGACAGTGGTGTGATTTTTGCTCTTAAAATGTAACCACATGTGTATTTTTACTCCCAAAAAATATATAGTGTTAGGAGCTCCTGAAGATAAAGCATATGTATATATTTATTCTTTACCCAAAAGAAAAATATGTTTGGTTACGTTGTTTGCAACACTTGCCCGCCATATGAAAAGGAAATTAATTTTTTTTCTTTTAAAAATAACTAAAATTGATATCATATATATATGAAGCATTTCAACTATTAATTTGAGAGTGTATGTTTTGATATAGTTAGTCGTTCTGTGTGCATGTGTGGCTAGAACAGGTAATATTATTTATGGGGAATGCAGAGAAGCACATATATAATTGGGAGGGGCAAAGTGGAGAGAAAGAAGGGAATAATTTTTTTTTTGGGAAAATTACTCACAGGTTTCAAAGGAAGACACATATTTACATTTAGGTCCCATGAAATGACAAAATTACAAAGAAGTCCCTAGGGACTTCTGTGTAATTATTTCATATGAGTAAAAGACCTTATTGCCCTTCCTTCTTCCTTCTCTTCTCTCTCTCATCTCTGGACCTTCTCTTCTCTCTCGCGTTTCAGCTTCAGGAGATCTTGAAATCCTCCTCCACCACTGCCGCCGGCGAGTTTCCCTTCACCTCCACCATCAGCCACCATCACTCTCACCGGTGGTGAGAACCAGCACCTCGACCTGATTTGGAATGCGCAGAAGCTCCCTCCTTCAACCATCGATTTCGAACCTTCCCATCCACCCCTTAGTCTCTCACACTCTAACGCATTCCACACCATCAACCACCATCGATTCTGAATCTCGGATGGAAAAATCGCGAATTTGTTGATCTATGGTGAACTTCAAAAGTTGTTGTTAAAACAGCAATTGTGTGTTGTAAATATATAATTTTTTGTTGTGAATCGCCTCTGGAACTCATATTTGAAAAAATCCATGTTGAAAAAACTTGTTGTTAAAACAAGTATTGTGTGCTGTAAATATATAATATTTTGTTGTAAATTGCCTCTGGAACTCAGATTTTGAAAAAATCCATGTTGAAAAAACTTTTTATTAAAACAAGTATTGTGTGTTGTAAATATATAATTTATTGTTGTAAATCGCCTCTAGAACTCAGATTTTGAAAAAATCCATGTTGAAAAAACTTGTTGTTAAAACAAGTATTGTGTGTTGTAAATATATAATTTATTGTTGTAAATCGCCTCTGGAACTCAGATTTTGAAAAAATCCATGTTGAAAAAACTTGTTGTTAAAACAAGTATTGTGTGTTGTAAATATATAATTTATTGTTGTAAATCGCCTCTGGAACTCAAGATTTGAAAAAATCCATGTTGAAAAAACTTCTTGTTAAAACAAGTATTGTGTGTTGTAAATATATAATGTTTTGTTGTGAATCACCTCTGGAACTCAAGATTTGAAAAAATCCATGTTGAAAAAACTTGTTGTTAAAACAAGTATTGTGTGTTGTAAATATATAATTTTTTGTTGTGAATCGCCTCTGGAAAACATTGCCAAAATAAGGTCATATGTTTTTCAATATGGATTTTTTCAAATATAACTTCCAGAGGCGATTCACAACAAAAGATTATATATTTGCAACACACAATACTTGTTTTAACAACAATTTTTTCAACATGGATTTTTTCAAATCTGAGTTCCAGAGGCGATTCACAACAAAAGATTATATATTTACAACACACAATACTTGTTTTAACAACAAGTTTTTTCAACATGGATTTTTTCAAATCTTGAGTTCCAGAGGCGATTCACAACAAAAAATTATATATTTACAACACACAATACTTGTTTTAACAAGAAGTTTTTTCAACATGGATTTTTTCAAATCTTGAGTTCCAGAGGCGATTTACAACAATAAATTATATATTTACAACACACAATACTTGTTTTAACAACAAGTTTTTTCAACATGGATTTTTTCAAAATCTGAGTTCCAGAGTCGATTTACAACAAAAGATTATATATTTACAACACACAATACTTGTTTTAACAACAAGTTCTTTCAACATGGATTTTTTCAAATCTTAGTTTTAGAGGCGATTCACAACAAAAAATTATATATTTACAACACACAATTGCTGTTTTAACAACAACTTTTGAAGTTCACCACAGATCAACAAATTCACGATTTTTCCATCCGAGATTCAGAATCGATGGTGGTTGATGGTGTGGAAGGCGTTAGAGTGTGAGAGACTAAGGGGTGGATGGGAAGGTTAGAAATCGATGGTTGAAGGAGGGAGCTTCTGCGCGTTCCAAATCAGGTCGAGGTGCTGGTTCTCACCACCGGTGAGAGTGACGGTGGCTGACGGTGGAGGTGAAGGGAAACTCACCGGCGACAGTGGTGGAGGAGGATTTCAAGATCTCCGGAAGCTGAAACGTGAGAGAGAGAAGAGAAGGTCCAAAGATGAGAGAGAGAAGAGAAGGAAGAAGGAAGGGCAATAAGGTCTTTTACTCATATGAAATAATTACACAGAAGTCCTTAGGGACTTCTGAGTAATTTTATCATTTCATGGGACCTAAATGTAAATATGTGTCTTCCTTGGGACCTGTGAGTAATTTTCCCCCTTTTTTTTCTTTGATATGAAGAAGGGAATAATTAATACTCCTAGCTACAAGAGAAGGAGTGCAAATGTATAAGGAATGTGGAAGGCACTGCACGTGGCTGGTGGGCCTAAAGGGGAACATGTTTCATGAACGTGAATAAAAGTAAGTGGGGCAGGACAGGAAGGCAGTCATGAGTAGCGAAACCTGTGTTTCCACGAAAATAATCACAAGTATGCATTATCTTCTTCTCACGTTGGTTGTTGACTTAACCACTACACCCGCCACCAGTGTTTTTGTAGCCGGACCGGGAGAGAAGAGCGGCTCATTGTTTTTGCTTTTAGACTGTTCTACTGGTTGAGCCGCTCGGGAAAATATAATGAATTAAGCTGATGCCATTTTAAATGGAAACTTGAAGCCAGATCAAGGGCAGAAGAAAATTAAAATGAAAGAGCAAGTTGTAAGTCAATAATCTTCTGACCTGAGTTGACAGTAAAACAAACCGAAGAAGGAGAATAAGATAGAATGAACGGGGGAAAAAAAAGTATGGAATTGACTCGAAGTGAATATTCAATGCAAATACCCATTAACTCTTTCAGGAAAAATATATACAAAACACTACCTCCACAGATCGACTTTAGTTTAATTTACGACTACTTTTCTATTTTGGATCCCAAACCAGTCTCTCAAATGAAAACCACCGCGCGTGCATTATATTCCACTCCGTCTTTCTTGCCTGCCTCTCCTTCGTGGAAATTTCTCCACCATAAATTTCTATTCTCTCATCATCCGTCCATTCATTCCATTTAAATTTCAATATATACGGACAAGAGAGATATTAATTTACTTTGCCAAACCTGCTCTCCATTCATTCATTTCTCAATTAATTATCAAATGTGACGGCTTCAATATCAAGTTTCTTCAACGCGTTACTTGCTGTACTATTCACATTTAGTGCTTTACGCGTTCTACTTTTTAGCTCCTCATAATATTCCTTCCCCACTTTGGTTCCTTCTTTGACCCCAACAACTCACCCAGCTTCTTCCCATTTTCACATGTCAACGCTGTCCTTCCCAGTTCTCTATTCTACTCACTTCCCTGTTTGATTCTTCCTATTGCGTATTTTATTGCTTTCCTAATGATTTTCAATCACGCAACGTACTATACAAGGGATTTATGGTACTTAGTCACCGATTTTTCCGTGTTCAGACTTTGTTTTGTTTGAACAGCGCCATTAAAAATAGAAGGCTAAAGTATCCATTTAATAAATGGGTCTAGGCATTTAAGCGTACAGTCATCATTTAAAATTGTAATTTATAGGATTTAAAATATTAATTTATTAAAAAAGTAATATATAAGTTTGCTTTGTCAACATTTAAGTGCACAGTTATCGTTTAAAATTGCTGAATTAGTATTTTCCGTTAAGTCTGCTTAACGGTGTTAACTTTAAATGACCAAACGAGCACTTTACAAACTTAAGGGACTAAATAGATACCTGAAGCAAACATAAAGGACCAAACGGATACTTTAGCCAAAATAGAAACAACTAATATTTGTTAAGAGTGTTCAATATCAATATAAAATCATACTACTGGAAAAAAAAATGCTTTTAAGATCGGACAAAAGAGGCACTGTTAGATCGGACTCACGGCCAATCTTGTTCTAGGCGGTATTAAAAGTCTAACATTTAAGACCGGACACGAACCGGTCTTAAAGAAAATCTTTTAGACCGGACATTTAAAAATTAGGTCTTAAAAGTTGTACTAAATAAACCTGAAATATTTTTTGTTCGGTCCTAAAACCCAACTTTTAAGACCGGACAAAAACTTGGCTGGTTTTAAAAGGATCGGAATTTTAAGACCGGACAAAAATAAATCCGGTCTTAACAGTTGAACATTTAAAACCGGCATATTTATTCCGGTTTAAATTTTCCTGAATTTTTTCCCTGTTCTTCCTGATCAATATATACACAAATCTACCACCCAATCCAGCACATAAAAGTCGATACTTTAAGCTACAAGCTATGAACAATTATGAATAAATTGAATTGGGATAAAAAAAAATACAAATATTATTCACCATGAGTTACGTGACCTCTTTATCAATGATTATACTATGACTACAACACTTAAATTAATTTATATAATAAGATAACTTACTTACAAATACAATGAGCTAAGTTACAAATACAGCACGTAAATCAACATACATGCCCAATATAATTTATTTGTCATTCCTTTATCTGATTTCTATCCAACAACGTAAACACATCTCTTTTATAGCATGCCCCTTTGGATCGGATCCTGTCACAAAAATAAAACAAGAACAAACTTCATAGTCAGTGACATTGTTTAAAAACATATATAGAAGGAATATCATTGTGTGTGTGTGTGTGTGTATTGCGGCAACACAGTATCATCTGGAAGCATGTCTTTAAAAGTCTCAAGCATTTCAGAAAAATTGTTGTCGCTATGCCTTCAAGCTTACCAATTTCAATATAGCGTTCAACAATTGGTATTTTTTACACTTAGGGTATAGCGGGGTCTTTGCATCACTGCACACATTACCATATGCATGTGATTGATAAAAAGACTTTTCTCCTACATCACGAATAATGTCCTATATGCGATCAATATATGTGTCATTATCATCAAACGTCACTTCCCCATGTTGAGACTCACTTGGGATTTTTTCACTATGTCATACTCATACTGTATAGGTCTTAGAAAATCCTTCACAAATTAAATGTGTGTGTATAACTTCAAGACTTAGTCGCCTCTCATTCAAACATTTTACATAAGGGCAATAAAACTTCTCACTATCATCATGGGCATTTTGTTTAGCAAATTCTATAAATTTCCTCGCCCCATTTTGTTTAACATACATAATCTAAAAAATTTGAAACTTGAATATAAAATAAGCCAACTCAAAATGTATATTTATGCTTAATGTCGATTAGGTCTTCTTCTTCTTCTTTTTTTAACAGAGAAACTTTCCCATTAAATGCATAACAAAGAATCACTTTTGGTCATAAATGTATCACAATGAATCCAAGAAGCAAAATGAATGCATGACGAAGAAATTAAATGCATCGCATGACGGTCTTGTAGACTCACTTGTAGCATATTAATTCAAATGCGTTTGTTGAGTCTTTCTTCTCCGGCCACAAGCATTCATGTTGCAGACAGCAAGAGTAACCTAAAAACACTTGTTGATCAGTTGAGTTGGTCTACAGTGCAAATATAATCTTCAAAATACAATATTCATTAACAACAGAGGAATCCACAAGAACAATTCATCGATTTCATTAAACCCATGAAAATCCCAGAACGATAAGCAGGAAAATCATAAAGTTATATAACCGAAACACCTCTTACAGCTTGGTCTATAGACGTTTAACTAAGGAATCAAAAAGTGATTGTCGAGAGAGCGAAGCGAAGCAACACACAAACACTGGAGACAGAACCTGAGAAATCACTTTCGGCGCGACAAGAAAAGTTCAGAGAGGGAAATTTAATTTTACGTGCGACAAAGACATCTTTTAGTATTTTGGATTTTATTAAGACCGATTAATTATAATGCATCCGGTTCTAAAAATTTTATTAATTTAATTTTTAAGCCCGAAGATTTAGAAGACTCCGGTCCTAGATTTTTATTAATGTTTAGACTGGAGATTTATACAACATCCGGTCCTAAAAATCAAATACTTTTTAGACTAGTTACTTATAACGTATCCAGTCCTAACGGTCTATTTATTAACAAAACCGAAAGAAAAAAGAGAGAGAGAGAGAGAGGATTGATTTTGGCGAGCGTAGCAGCAACTGAATGAATAAAATAAATGAAAACTGGAGAATTAATAAGCTTCTTTAATTACTGGTGTGGAGTTAGGAGGCAATGAGGAGTTAATAAGGACAGAGAGGTAGTGTGAGGAATTAATATAAGGGTAGAGAGCAAGAAAGATACAACTGATGATTTTCTACTTTAAGAGCGTATTTATAAATATCAGGTCCTAAAAGATTTTTTTGAATTCAATTACTTTTAAGATCTACCTTTTATAAATATCCGGTCCTAAAATACTTTTAAGATATACTTCTATAATATATCCGGTCCTAAACTTCTATTATTTATTTTTTTTAATTAATTCAATTACTTTTAAGACCGACCTTTTATCTTATATTCGATCCTAAATTTTTTTTTATTTTTTAATCAATTAAAAATAGTACTTTTAAGAACGGGTCTTTTAAAATATCCAGTATTAAAAGTTGTATCTGCAATGAATAGATTCAGAGTCTCTTCGGCTTCCAGATAAACTTCCCAACTAGGCGACTCCTTTTATTCTAAGGAATTATGCGGCTCCTCGTTAAAGTTTCCGGCGTTTCACATTGTTCAGAATGGGTTCTCTATTTAAACCCATTGTTACTTTACTTTCTTTACATTTTTCTCCATTACTTCTACAACCTCCACCACCGTAATGGTTGCTCCACCACCACCACCACCACCAGGTCCTCCTTGTCCTACTGGTCTTCACAATCCGTACCCTCCTCCATTGCCTCCAAACCCGTCATTCTACCAGATGATGCAGCACCTCCTGGCCCGCGTTGATCATATAGACCAACACGTGGGTCAACTTTTTCAGGTCTATCACGTCGTCAACAACAAGGTGATGGCAGTACTCGACGCCCATGACGTTGAGCACCGTCTTTCTGATGACGACATGTCTGACCTCTCCGACAACTCCCTCCCCTCCAACAACGATGGGGAGGATTAGATATTTTTATGTAAATAAAAAATATTATTAAATAAAATTTTTATTTCAATTTCTATACATGTTTTTCTATTTCTATTTCACTTTCAACAATAAGCTGACCGCGGTACTCGACGCCCACGAACATTCATATAATTTTTCTAAAGAAACAAAAAAGGAAATTCACAAGTAATATCGATGCATCTCTTGAAGGCAAAGAAACGATATCGATTGCCTTGTCCTTTTCATTCTGTTCTTTTTCTTTCCGACAAAAGAAAACAACCAAAACATTGTCCTCGTGTGATCAACATTATAAATTCCCAAAATACAGTTAAGAACATTAAAAAAAAACATCGTCTACCTTATTCAAATAAAAACAAACAGAGTGACAATTCTTCTTAAGGTTGGACCGTCGTTGTCGTCGGTTTTACCTCGCCCTAATTTGAAAATTTTCAGTGTCCTTTTCATTATCTTCATTCTTTTTCCGACAAAGAAAAGGCAGACCAATAATGCTGCTCAAAATCAGAAGAGGTAAAAACAATGACAACGAAGGTCCTAGCTTGAAGAGAACGCCAAAGCCTCGATTGTCTTGAACAATATTAATAATTTGCCAGATATTTGAAGGAAGACTATTAAGACCGGATATTTACAACTACACGGTCCTAAAGTTTAAATGGTTTTTTAAATTTAGGACTTTTAGGAGCGAACATTTTATATATATACGGTTCTAAAAGTCTCGGGACTTTTAAAACCACAGTTTAACAAACATATGGTTCTAAAAGTCTAAACAAATTTCTTAGTAATTAATCGAAACTAATTAATTATTTGTTTGATTTTCTTCAATATTGTTATATCGGCCAAAATTTAAGTCCGGCCTTAAAATATTTAACTTTAAGACTAGACAAATTAGTACCCAATGTTAAACGTTAATCTTTAAGACCGGTCTTTATATAAATCAGGTCTTAAAATTAATTAATTTTTTATTTAATCGTTTTCTATGTTTTGTACCGGCCACATTTTATATCCGGTCTTAAAAGAATAACTGTTAAGACCAGTTATTAATTATGTTCGGTCTTAAAACATTAATACTTTAATATTTAAATTTTTCCTTATTATTTTTGGACCGCAGAAAATATTAGTCCGGCTGTATGAGATTTGTCGATAAAGTAATTGATATTTCAATTTTCTTAATAACATTTAAAAGACTGGTTGTTTTTTAGTCCGGTCTGAATAATATATTTAAGACCTATAAAAAAATGATCTGGTCCAACATATTCTTTATATTTACAGAACTGCCACCGATCATTCGTTTAAGAGTGTCGCTACTCCGGTCCTAAATGAAGCGGTCTTAAAATCCTTTTTTACATTAGTGTCATGTCAAATTTAATTCTGATTTCTTACGTTAATATTTGATTTCATTGTAGTACTAATTAAGAAGCGCCGCAAATTAAGCGGACCAGCTCGAGGTTTCATTACTGGAAAGATCATTTGCGGATCTTTTTACGCACCTGCAGGCTATGCCACGCATCAATATGGAGCTACCATATTCAGCTATTTATTTTTCCTAACCAGCAACTCCATTCATAATGTATGAGCTGCTTCCTCTTTTGTTTTTGGAGTTTTGGGGTCTACAATTATAAGGAAATGAAAATGGTCAGCTTCAGATTAAATACGAAACGAAGGCCCAGAAATATGTGCATAATTTTTGTTTGGTCAAACGTAACTGATCATACAATGTTTTAGAATTCATTTCGACCCACTAAAGAAACAACGGCTATGTGCCACAGATCGATAAATGCTTTAAATATTACTAGCTAGTAACTATAAATTAATGATAATAACAATTGCAATACAATATTTGATGTCCTTTTCTGAATAAAATAAGACCAAAACGAAAGAAAGACTTCATGGGATCATGTGTTTTACTGATTTGTCTATTAGCTAATGTCATACAAATTCTTAAACAATATTAAAATCAAGACATAAAAAAAGAGCGGCCTCCGCTGCATAATAAAAGGAGCATGTGGGCAGTAAACCATTGTAGTTTCTGGCTCTGAATATTGTTCATTAGTTCAAAGTTTTGACTGCATTATCAATAACGTAATTTGCGCTTATGGACAATTAATCAGTAATCACCTTTTAGGAAATGCCAAGACATCTATATTCTTTGGATTCACGATTATTCATATATGTGAAAAAAAAAAAAAACCGTGTTATTATCTATCTTTCCCCTTATGATTTAAAAACCGAAAACGAAAATCATGATAAACATAAATTAGAGTTTTGCCTAATCTAAATTAATGATGAATTTATGACTGTGCAATGCATGGATGTGACTCAGGTCTGTGAGGAAAATTGTATCCCCAAAAAGCTTCCTGAGGGGATGAATGAGAGCGTGGGGATTGGATCGTTAATTAGAAAAGTAAGACAACGTAACAACTGATCGAAGAGGAAAAGTTTTAATAACTCCGGTTGGTCCGCGTAAGATGATGAGCCAATGTTTAATTTTCTCACGAGGAGATCTTACTTATGGCAAGTATTAGGTGCTTCGTGGGACCCAACGCTACATTGTCTTCGTCAACCCCTTGTCCCACTCACTGTTTTATAAAAAAAGATCTCTTCTCGGTTTCTCTTGATCCATTCATTCATTCCTCTCTTTTTTTTCCCCTTCAAAATTCATTCGTTCCTCACATCCACACATATCTACCATTAATTTTACCCATGACTCAAGCACCAGCTCTTTCTTTCATTCTTCTTCTACTTCTTCTTTATGTCTCTGTTTCTTTCGCAGACTCTTCCATTTACAACCCTTTCCTGGACTGTCTGCACAAAAACACAGATCCATCCGACAATGTCTCCCACACCGTATATGCTAAAACCAACGTTTCCTACACTTCAATTCTAGAGAATTACATCAGAAATGCCAGATTCAACACTTCCTCCACCCCAAAACCCTCCATCATCGTAACCCCTCTGAAGGAATCCCATGTGCAGGCCACTGTTATTTGTGGCAAATCCATCGGGGTTCAAATCAAAATCCGGAGCGGTGGCCACGATTATGAGGGATCCTCTTATGTCTCCGACCAACCCTTCATCATCCTCGACCTCTTCAACCTCAGAAGCATCTCCGTCGACATCCAAAACGAGATCGCCGTCGTTCAATCGGGTGCCACCCTCGGAGAGTTATATTACCGTATCTGGGAAAAGAGCAAGGTTCACGGATTTCCGGCAGGGGTGTGTCCCACCGTCGGCGTCGGAGGCCATCTGAGCGGAGGAGGGTACGGCAACATGCTTCGCAAGTATGGCTTGTCCGTGGATCACATTATAGACGCCACAATTGTTGATGTGAATGGCAGAATATTAAACAAGGAATCCATGGGAGAAGATCTTTTCTGGGCGATTAAAGGAGGAGGAGGCGGCAGTTTTGGCGTTATACTGTCCTTCACTCTGAAACTCGTCCGCGTGCCAGAGATTGTAACAGTGTTCCGAGTTGAGAAGACATTGGAAGAAAACGCCACCGATCTTGTGGTGCAGTGGCAAGATGTTGCTCCTCGTACAGATGACAGGCTTTTCATGAGGCTGCTTTTACAGCCTGTGACTTCAAAGGTGAACAAGAATCAAAAGACAATAAGAGCTTCGGTGGTGACAATGTTTCTGGGACGATCCGAGGAGCTGGTAAAGCTGTTGGAGAAGGAGTTTCCTGTGCTGGGCCTGAAGAAAGAAAACTGTAACGAAACGAGCTGGATGGATGCGATGCTGTGGTGGGCAAATTTCGATTTAGGAACGAAGCCAGAGGTGTTTCTTGACAGGGCCCTGAACTCGGCCCAGTTCCTCAAGAGGAAGTCAGATTACGTTCAGACACCAATCTCGAGGGACGGTTTGGAGTGGATATGGAAGAAGATGGTAGAAGTGGGGAAAACAGGGTTTGTTTTCAATCCTTACGGGGGAAGAATGAGCGAGATTCCCTCAGATGCGACGGCGTTTCCTCATAGGGCGGGGAATCTGTTCAAGATTCAGTATTCAGTGAGCTGGGATGAGGCAGGAAGTGAGGCGGAGAAGAACTTCGTGACTCAGGCAAGGAGGCTGTACAGTTATATGACGGCTTTTGTGTCAAAGAATCCGAGGAGCGCCTTCTTGAATTACAGAGACCTGGACATTGGGACGAATAACTTTGGGGAGGAGAGCTTTGAAGAAGGTGAGGTGTATGGAAGGAAGTACTTCAACGACAATTTCAAGAGGCTGGTGAAGGCGAAGAGCGCAGTGGATCCACAAAATTATTTCAGAAACGAGCAGAGTATTCCTGTGCTTCCAAACAAGTCAATACGCATCAGGAATTGAAGCATGTGTTAATTGTTATTCATCCTTCATTTGCTTACATATCCTTGCCTTTTTTCTTATTCAATTCTGAATAATTTAGTTTTAAACAAACATTGTACTGGAACTCATAGTCACAACTAAACTAAACTCTAATTCCTAATCAAGGAAATTTCTTCTAGTGGGGGCCCAAAAGTCAGTGGAGGAGATGCGATGGGACATAACATAGGAAGGAGTGAAGCCCGGGCGAAAAATCAATTAGACTACATAAAAACACGACATGATTTAACTTCAAACTTGATCCCAAGCAAAGGCAAATAAATACAATTATGTCCCTTAAAATCACTAAATTATATTCAAGTCTCTAAAAACCTTTTTAATATTATTTCTATTAATAATAGAGTATTATTTTTACAACAGAAAGTGTTATATTTACAATAAAATTTAAAAATATGGTTATTTACTACAAAAAAAAAAACTATATTTATAATAAGAAGTGTCATATTCATGACAAAATTTAAACACATGGATTTTGTTTCAAACTCAAGTCCCTAAGCGTACACAAGTCATTTACAATATAAAAAGGCTATATTTATAACAGGAAGTGATATATTCATAACAAAATTTTAGACCTGGACATTTACAACATAAAAAGTCATATTAACAATAGGAAGTGCTATATTTACAACAAAATTTAAAAATTTTTATTTTGTTTTAATACAAATAATATTAAATATGTGAATTTATATTGGAATTTTTTATAATGTTTTATAGTTCTTGGGATCTGGCTATAATTTTCCCTAAAATTTATATATATCCCTATTGCTTATGAAAATTTTTACCTTATTACATGAGAAACTTCTTCCATCAGCTTAAAGTCTACCCACCCAACTTAGAACAAGAAAATATCATACATATGCCATGACTTTATCCTGAAACAAATGCAGGACGAATAGTGTTCAAAGTAGATGGATTGTTTCTCCGATTTGGCGGCGGAGATTTTTCCCAGTTCAAGGCGGTTGACTTTACTGCTACACTACAAGGTTCAAACGGTGGGTGTGGTTTCAAGGATAGGTGAATGACACGGGGTCCGGATCGGACTGGTAATAATTAAAAAATATTCATATTTGACTATATAAAACTCATTTTAATTAAATTTATTAATTAGTAATAAATGAAGTTATTAAATATTATTTGATATATTAATAAATCATATTTTCATATATTTTTATCCTTTTCGGTCTTTTTAAATTATAAATTGCAAGTTTGCAACTAATTGAGCTTAATTAAACTATAATTTATTTTCTTATGATTTCGTGTAGATTTTTAGAGTTTAGTTAAATATTAATGAATTAGAGATTTTTTTTTTTTGGCCAGTAACAAAACAATCATATTGAAATGCATTAATTTTTAATATCTCTTGTTTCTCTTGGGTAAATCAAAGTAAATAAGAATCAGGACGTACTGGCAAAAAAAGAAAAAGTTTTATTTTTATAATTTTAGAGTTTGTTGTTGACGCCGACACTTTAGGGATTAAAAACTGCCAAAGTGACCGTGACAGCAAATAAGGTAGCGGCGGAGGTTTAAAAAAGGAGCATGAAGAAATTTCTCGTCTCTGATTAAAAAAAAAAAAAAAAAAAGAAATTTCTCGTCGGGGCGGATGTCACGTGTTAGCTACACAGTGCACCATGAATGATGAGTGATGCACTTTTGGCTACAAGGAAGAGTATAGGGTGTATGGGCTTTCGGGATCTTACAATCATTAATGAATGATGTACTTTTGACTAAAACCACTTGGAGGTTATTGGTGGGTTCAAATGAACTATGGGATAAAGTGCTGAAAAGTATGTATTTTCCTAGAGGTGAATTTATTGATGCAGATTTGACCCAAAAAAAAATTTATTGATGCAGAGAAAGGCTACAAGGCATCGTGATGTTGGTCAAGCATTCTGGATGGAAGAAATTTTCTCAAAAAAAGACCTACTATTAGCCTGTATCTAAGGTTGATTTCCTGGAGAAACCAAGTAATAATAATGATCCTATTGTGGTAAGGATAAGAGTCTGTGACCTTATAATTGATGGTGAATGAGATCTCATTCTTATTAACCAGTATCTATAGTATCTATAGGATGAAATCAAGTGGACTATATATGAAATCTTTATTCCCACCAATGGGTTGAAAGCCAAGTTGGTATGGTCGTATGGACTAGTGTCATGAATGGAAAGTATAAGATGAAGTTGGGATACCATGGCAGAAGAACTGAGAATTCTACTAATGTTAATAAAGCGGGGTCCTCGACGGTTATACCCACTACATGTTGGAATTCGATCAAGAAGATTAGGATAATCCCATGAGCACAACAATTTATCTAGCGTCTCTTAAGTAATGTCATTGCTACTAATTCAGCCTTGTTTCGAAGAAAAAGCTACCCAAGTAGACCGTGTCCAATTTTGTGCAGGAGAGGGGGAGACTATTGAACACTTATTTTTTCATTGCCCTTGGACTTGATGCATTTGGTTTGGTTGCTCGCTGAGTGCTAAATTTGATACCTCCAGAATCTATAGTTTGAATGCTTGGTGGATTTTGTTGACAAGTATGTCTTCTCTAAGTAAGCAGGATTTATCTTTGATTTGTTGGATTCTGTGGTTTATATGGAAAAATAAAAATGAAATGGTTTTTTATCATAGATAACCAACTACCGTTGTTATTGAATTGGCTAGGAAAAGTAATTTTGAATTTTGGGCTAATTATGACATGGTGCATAAGGGTTTTGTTTTGCTGAGGGCTGTGATGATCCTAACATTAAATGGTTCCCTCCTATATCAAGTAGCCTTAAAATTAATTGTAATAGCGCCTTTTCACTGATTGAGAATGATGCTGCTATCGTGATCATTTTGGCTTCTTTAGATGAGGATATATGGACAAAATTAAATCAATTTCTGCTTTCATGACTGAAACCTTTGCTTTGAAAAAGGCTCTGCTACTAACTGTGGATCTAGGACAGGATAAAGTGGTTTTTAAAAATGATTTCCTCTCTTTGCGTACCTGTGTTGATGAAAAGTCATCGGATTTGTTTGACTGGAGGAATAAAAGTATTGTCTAGGATATTATTTGTCTTTTGTCTTCTAAGGTTGGGTTCTCCATCACCTTTAGCCCAAGATGGGGCAACTATGCTACGGATCTTCTTATAACTGATTCTTATTAAGGGGTGTTTCCTATTGGGTGGGTTTCACAACCGACACTTGTTTTGTTGTTACTTCTAACTTTAGAGGCTCAAGAGACTAATATAGATGCCGATGGTTCTTCGCCCACCAGACCTTCAATGGGTGGTGACTAGTTGTTTTTTCCTATTTTTCTTACTTGTAGGCTTGTTGCTTCATTTTGTATCTGTAGCTTTCTGTCCTGTTATTCTGTTTTGTTTCCTCTATGTATCTGCTACATTTTGTGAAGTTATTAATGCATGTATCTTTTGAAAGGAAAAAATGCTGATATGCTGGTGTTTTTCAATGAAGTATTTCTTCGTCCTTGCTACTTTTTATGACGTCTTCCGTACTATTACCTTAGGCTGATAGAAAAAGGTCAATGTGTATCTGCTTTTCTGAAAAATTATAAAACAACTTAATAGTCTTATGCTTGCAATGAGAAGGCTCACAAAAAAATATAGTCCAATTTTATGCTTTTTTCCATTATACACTTTGTACACAACGCTATGATGCTTCAACTTACACGTGTCAGAGGGCAGAAGATTCAGATAGAGACAATCAAGATGGAACTGCATGCAGATTTAAAGTTCCCTTCAAATTAAATATGTAAATCAACCCTCTCACGTTATGAAGAGAAGAACCTTATGAAGGTGAAATGAGTCTGCCATTTGTAGTTAGCGAAACAGTGAAGTGGAGGCTAACAAAAATAATACAATTCCATTTGTCAATGACATACTGAGATAGGGTTGGTATACAACAGTCATAGAAAGCTGAAGAGTTGTATCTTGATAGTAAAAGCGGCAGAGGCAAAGCAATATGATAGCTGGTTTTTTGTCTTTTATTGGTAATACTTGAGTTATAGGGTGTACCATGTTAGCATCTCATAGTGGTGTTTGTTGCATTTAATGATATTTTGCTTTATCCTTTGACAACCTCATGCCTGGAATAAATTGGCGCCATTGCTTTGAGTGTTGGTCATTCTCCATTCCCCAAAAGAAGAGGAAAAGAGACTTCGCAATGCTACAGTGGATTACTACAACTACAGACACTTTTCTCATTGGTTAATGTGTGAACTTTATTTTAAACAATGTCAGTAGACTCAACTTTTGACCAAGGAAGGCTGATTTATTGTTGTTCACACTCACATAACAAAGGCGATACTCTTGGCATTTTGCAGAAACAATTAAGCATGCAGAAGCTTTTCATAGATTCAAAGTGTGTTTTGCAATCCAAGTACCCAACCTCCTATGAAATTCATTCAGTTAGGAGGTTATTGCTTCAGAGGTTGAGGAGGACATAGTTGTACTTTTATTGATGTTTTATTTTTGGTTTAAGGCCTGTGGTGCAAAATGATGTTGCCTCCTACAAGTTTATTGTTGTTTTATGTAAACATTGTTAGCTACTTGTGAGAAGTTAGAACTGAATGAAGTCTAAAAAAGATCTTCAAATATTATTATATAATTCAAAGGACATATCACAAACATCTCCACTAGTTACTAGTTACATATTAATTACTTTAATATTCCCCTTGTTGGTTGTTGGGGATGTTCAATCTTGCACTAAAATGCTTGAACAATGCTTTGCCTAGGGGCTTCGTCAGAACATCAGCTACCTAATCAGAAGAAGGCACATAACCAATTTGAATAAAACCAGCACCTACCTTTTCACAAAGAAAGTGAATGTCAATTTCAGCATGCTTTGTCTTATAATGTAGGACTGGATTAGAAGCTAGAGTCACGTTGCCTATATCGTCACACCACACAATAGGTGCTTTAGTAATCGCCACAAGCATTTCTTGGAGCGGTGTCATAACCCACATTGTGTAACATTCCAAATTTTGGGATTTTAAAGTTTGAATAATATATAGAAATTTAATTATGGAATTTGGCCTTAAAAAAAAAATTTATGAAGCAAAGTATTAGAAATTAAGACTTCCTTTTCCTTAAATTTATTTTAGGAAAAGAATAAATTTAAAGAAAATATTAAAGGGATAACCTGTGGCTTAAAATTTTGGAACCAATATTTTACGGCATAGAGAAATTAATTAGGAAAGGAAAATCCTTATAAGGAATTAAGGATTTATTACTAGTATTTATTTAATATTTGCAATTAAATGAGTAAAAGACCAAGTTGCAAATGAGAGTCTTGTAGAGGATTAAATGAGATTAATATAATGTGGGACCCACAACACAACCCATACACACATATTTTCCATTACGTGTATGCTATCAGAATCATTGGACAGCAAGGCCCATTATTAATTATCATTATTCATTCTGATTCATTTTGACCCATACGCTCTCGGCCCATAACTCTATGAAATACCCAACCATTGCCTTCATCTAAACCAACACCTTTGTACATGATTTAACCTGATCCATTATTCCTTCTTTGGCCCAATATAATAATCCAACTAGTTAATTAATTCAATCCATCCATCCAATTTCCATTAGTCTACCAACGGGAGTTGGCTCAAGTAAAAGGGACTTGAACTGTTTAAATAGGGGTCTTGAGTTCGAGTTCTTGTGGATGCAGAAAACTCCCCCGACAGAACTTCGATTCGCCCTAGGCAGAGTAAAACTTTAGTGAACCGGGTGCAATAGCAAAAAAATTTCCATTAGTCCACGCAAACCATACAGCTCACATACATACAAATACAAATATATCTCTTACTCTCATACAGCTCACATACATACAAATACAAATATATCTCTTACAAATATCATCTTTTTTTTTTTTTGTCCTTTGGGACGTTAAAGTGATTTTTCCAATTTTTTTATTGTGTTCCTAACTGTTAGTCCTGTTAATAAGGAGGAACTGATAAATTGTTATATGCACATAGAACTGATACACTACAAATTTTTTCCCCATAAAATACTAATACTTTGGTTTAAGTCATCGACACCAAAAAAAAAATTCAAACAAGGAATTTTTTCTTAATTTTCCCTAAAATCAATTTTCTTAAAATCATAGGAAAAAAAAAATTGTGTTTGTGCAGTGCCTTTCAGGTCCCTCTAGAATGAACAAACAGTTTTAAGTGAATTGAGGGAGTTGCAATGTAATACCCAGATTTTTATTAATAATAATAATAATAATAATAGAAATACTAATGATAATGATATATTAAAATAATACTAATAAAAATAATAAAAATTAATAATGTTGTATTGTTTCTGTGGTAATCATATTATTTTGTAAATAGTAATATTAGATTAGTCAAGATTAGATCCTAGAATCTAGGAGATGATTGTTAGATCAGACTATATTTCCAATTTTTTTTATTATTATTCTTCATCGGACTCAAAATATATCTAATAATAAAACTCCGCAGTTTGTTTTAATTCATTTAACGGGAATAAATAAAGAGCCCAACCCAATAGCTAAACCCTAAATTTTAATTATAAACTTAGGTTTAGCCGTCTAAATCTAGGAACGCTCATACTTTTCTTCTCTGCTACCTCTTCTTCTCAAATCCTCCTTCCGGACTCTCATCAAATTATTTTCTAGGAGGCTAGCAAAAACGGAGATAAGGTAATCCTAATTCCCATGAGTCTTAGGATTAGTCTTATATAAATTTTGATAGGGTTCTTATATATGAAAAATATTATAAAACCTAACCTTAGATCGATAGGAACAATATTAAAGGCGTTGCTTTGTAATACAGTTTTGGATTATGTGAGTAACTTCTTTGCAATCAATTGTCGAATTCCTGAAGGATGAATTGAATACAATTGACAGTTGTTTTATTTCTTCATCTCGGCCTGTGTGCTTTAATTGCATAGATATATGATTGAATCCAAATTTGTCTCTGTGCGTCTCTTTTTCTTTGTGATTGAAACCAATTCTTCACCTCGCCTTTCGTGTGTCAATTGAATACCCATGAACCTGTGCGTCGGTTTTTTTTTTTTTTTTGTAGTCGCATTATATTATATTTCGGTGCAACAAATTGCAATATATATTTATATGATACTCCTGTACGATGCTACAGTTAATATCACCTGAATATGTCTGTCCATGTTTTTCTATTAGTTGATTTTCTTTTCTGTATGTAATATTTCCCGCTTAATAAAATAAAATATGAACAGATTTTAAGTCAAATAACTTTATATTCTATATTTAATTAAAATAATAGGAAAATGTATAAAAGATAAGTAAATAATAGAAATAATTTAGGAGTCTATTTTGTGTGTATTTTAAGTAACTTAACAGTGGGAGGATAATGAAAAATTACGGATTTAAATAATGGTCATGAGAATTTCTCATGACAACCTTATAGAAACTCATGAGTAAAATAGATAATGAAAAATTAATAATTTAAATGATGGTCATGAGAACTTCTCATGACAACCTCATAGGAACCCATGAGAAAAAGGGATAATGAGTAAAGCCAGAAATTTAAATGATGGTATAGAAACTCATGAGAATTTATTTTACAGTTTAATTTGAAAAATCCATTTTTTTGGTGTGTATTGAAATAACTTAATAATGGGAGGATAGCTTTGGAATGGTACCTCCCAAGTGATGAACACAACTTTTGGGCTTTATACCACCGATGTGAAAAGATAGTATCCGTTCTTCCCAAAGTGGTGTCTGGCAGGGTTTCCCGGGATACTAGTAGCAACTTTGGGAAGAGGTGTGCACATTAGGAAGAAATACTTGATGGCCAAATTTGATTTATTGTGATTGGCAGGGTTTCCTGGGTCACAGGGTAAACTGGCAGGGTTTCCCGGGTTTACCATGGTTCTCTTCACACTAGATAGACTGGCAGAGTTTCCCGGGTCTAAATAAATTTAAAAAGATGACGAATAATGTTTGATGCAATTACCTTATGATTTATATGTGTGTGTGTGTATATATTCGCTTTGATTATTATATTTGTGCCATTTAAATTGTGTTTTATTAGGATTACCAACTTTTGCTGATGTTTGTGTTCATGGGCTGCGACGATCCTTCGGGGGAGCAAATTTTCAGTGAAACAGGTTTCAAAAGTTGGGCTGTTGGGGCTAGCAGTGAAAAGTGAGGAAGACCAATGAACAATTCTAGCTAGTTTTATTTTATTTTTTTATGCTTTGAATAAAATACTTTTATTTAAGTTTGGATTTTCTTTTAATTGTAATAAGTAGCCTTGCACTTGTATCAGTACAAGTGCGGCGGTAACACTTCCCAAATTTTGGTTATTTTAAATTTCAGTATTTATTCATAAAAATTATAGCAAATTTATATCATTATAATTGTTAGAAATTTGGAGGTGTTACATGCAACGTGGCTTACTGGCATAGGAGAAGGGAGCTTGGGAAAAGGGCAAAAAAAAAAAAAAGAAGAAGAAGAAAGAAAGAAAGAAATAGGCAGTGGACGGCAGCAGATAGGAAAAGTATTGGAGAGAAGCCGCACCCATTAAGTTTTAATTAATTGAAGGAGGTTCCAATAATGAAAACAAAAGTCAATGCACAAGGCTCTCATCAGGTGCATAAAGCTTCTAATAATGATATTTACAAAAATTTACTACCTCTTATTCTTAATATAAGAGCCAGTTGCTTAGCTTGAGGAGATTAAGAAAACTAAATAAATTAATTTAAAATATTTATATCTACCATTATTTTCCAAAATAATTTAGCAAAAAAGATAAATAAATACTATCTGAATTTGCAAAACCCCCAAAAACTCACTGAATTTGTAAAAAGACTAAGAGGTGATAAAATACTTTTGAGGGTTATGCAAATTCATGCAAAATGACCATAATCCCTTAAATAAGCGCACTTTCGCCGTCTTTGGCCCTCCGCTGTCGACGCCGCACTCGCCGCCTTGGATGCCACATCGAATGACAATGAAATAGGGAAAAAAACTGAGACACAAAAACAATGATAACTGTAAATTTTTCGATCGCGTTGAGAGATTGAAAAAAAAAAGAAGACAATTTACATGACGTGGGACGAGGAGTGAAGAAAGAAAAGAAAGAGGGCACTTGCACTTGAGTGTGCATTTGCACACTCAAGTGCACTGAAAGTGCACTCCAATGCACTTGTTTAAGAAAGAAAAGAAAGAGGGCACTTGCACTTGAGTGTGCATTTGCACACTCAAGTGCACTGAAAGTGCACTCCAATGCACTTGTTTGAGTGTCTTTTAGTGTCTATTCCAACTACCGGCACTCTAAACAATTTTTGAGTGCAAAAACACCTATAATGATGTTAAAATAACCCTAAATCTGAGCCTCTATTCCATCTTTCACTTAATATCATAATAATAAGTACTTTTACCCCCAAATTTTTTTTTATGATGCCAGGAGTTCATTTTGAAAGAGATAAAGGATATTTTTGCTCCCCTACCCTTGCTTTATATTGTCAAAAGTTTGATCCAATAAAAAGCGGAAAATTGGGGGAAAGTCCCCACCACAAATTTTATTGATTTATTAGTAAAAATGACCAAAATCAAAGTACGAATATCCTATATCTTGATTTTAAAAAAAAAATTATCTAGACTAATCATATACTACCTCTAATCTTAATTATAAGACCTAGTTGACTTTTTTTTGAAGAGATTAAGGAAGTTTTATAAGTTACTTAATCATTTCATATGTTGTACTTTCTTATATTATAGTATTAGTTTATTAGTCAAACTATTTAGTTTGAAGAAAAAAATAAAAATATTCTAAGTTAATTTAAGGGTTAAGTATCATTTTTGCCCCTAAAGTACAGGCCCTGGAGCAATTTTGCCCCTTAAGTTTCCGGAGGGGCAATGTTGCCCCTTCGTTAGGTCAACTAATAGTCAATGTTTGTTGACCGTTAGTTAACCTAACGAAGGGGCAACATTGCTCCTTTTTCATACTTCAGGGGCAAAATTGCCCCTCCGTAAACTTAAGGAGCAAAATTGGTACTTAACCTTTCCTAAAATAATTTTTCAAGATCGCGAAGTATTTTTTTAGTACCATCCAGTATCCCCAGTCAGTATCCTGAAATATCTTTTTAGTACCTATCAGTACCTTGAAATATTTTTTCAACGTCCTACAATAATTTTTCAAGATTATGAAGTATTTTTTCAACATCATAAAATAATTTTTCAACATCATGAAGTATTTTTTTTAGTACTAGCCAATATTTACAGGTAGTATCCTGAAATATCTTTTTAGTACCTGTCAATATCCTGAAATATTTTTTCAACGTCCTAAAATAAATTTTCAAGATCATGAAGTACCTATCAATATTTTTTCAGTACCCGTCAGTATCCTGAAATCTCTTTTTTGTACCCTTAATATTTAAACAAAAAAGAGGGATCATGTATATTTTGCGTCAAAACGACGCAGTATTAAAAAAGAGAACAACAGTGGATGGGAGGCCGAAGAGGACCTCAGCCGGATCCTGACATAACATACTCTGTGTGGACAATATTTCTCTTTCTCACTCTCTTTGGAATTTGTCTCATTTCCACTTACTTTAGCTATTAACCCGAAATATCATCTTTGTAAAATAACTAATGACATTAAAAAAAAAGGTTAAGTACCAATTTTACCCATGAAGTATGTGCCCAAGAGCAATTTTGTCCCTTAAGTTTTTGAAGGAGCAATTTTGCCCCTGAAGTATCAAAACGAAGCAATGTTGCCCCTCCATTAGAAACCGTAACGGTCAACTAACGGTCAACGAACGTTGACCGTTAGTTGACCTAGCGAAGGGGTAACATTGCTCCGTTTTCATACTTCAGGGGTAACATTGCTCCGTTTTCATACTTCAGGGGTAACATTGCTCCTCCGGAAACTTAAGGGGCAAAATTGCTCCTGGGCACGTACTTCAAGGGCAAAAATGATACTTAACCCTTAATTTAATTAGCTTCCTTAATTTCTCTAATATTTCAAATAAGAAAACTATTGTGACTCAAGAACACTCCAACCACCAGAAAAAAATCACAAGGGGGGCAACAAAGCCATGCATATCAGGCTTAATAAATAACACTAGTATATGATATTATCTCATTTCCTTGATATAAGAGCTCGTACCTACATTATTGGTATTCATCCAAATCTCAGCCAACTAAAATTACGAGTGGGGGAATAAAAAGAGTGGACACAAATGAGAGAACTCTAGCAAGGCATCTTCCAAGTTTCTTCCACCCAGATAAATTTCTCCCTTAGATAGCTCTCAGTGTATTTACATTTCTTCCACCTCATTGTACACATCAAATCTGGACAAGCACATCTTCCCAGAGGAAAATAACAGTGGGATATTTAACTGATTGGGAAAAATAAAGCAACAGAGTGCTGTGAAAATCACATTACTAGGGGAAAAAATGCAACGTCTTTAGCTGTACCAATCAAGAAAGATGACAGAAAAAGTGAGAACAAAAAGAAATAACAAAAGAAATGTCCTGCTGCTGCTATTCCGCTGAATGGCTTGGGATAGTTCTTTGTTACCAAGCTCCACATTCTTGGTAGCTTCAACAGCCTGCCAGGATGCGAAATTAAGAACTATTAATAATACATCTCATACAACTTTGAAATAATTGTGAAGAACCAATACGCTAGCAGTTACTGAACTACATGTGACCAGACTAAATCTAGTGGAATTTACCATCGCCTTTAACATACATGTGACCAGACTAAATCTAGCGGAATTTACTATCGCCTTTAACATCTGGGTATAAACCATATTCCAGCAGTCGCTAAACATCAAGGACAAATATTTAAATTTTAAACTGCCGACTCTGGTGTTATTTTAAACAGTGTGTGGTTCCAAAATTGAAAGATTAATTATCTTAGCTTGAAAATGAATTTCGAGTTTAGGATACTACCAATAGGTAAGTTTGAAGCTTATAAGAATAAAGAATGCCTGAGTTAAAATTGTGTACAACAAGAATTTAGTAGCCATAGCAGACTTTGGGACCTCAAGCACAGGACTGCTAGAACCAACGGGCATCATATACAGCCAAAATCGAGTGCTATTTGATGGCTAAGTCTGAACAGCGATACATGGAAAGAAGCTCAACGCACTTCACTAGTAAAAGATAGAATGGGGGGAAACTAACTCAAAAACCTTCATAGACAACTCATACTCTTGTCTCCATTCTATGAATTCACTTGAGTACAAGAAGCAAGAGATTTAAATGTTCCCTGCTATAAAAGTAAAATCTCTCAAACTTTTAATTAATTAATCAAGCTTCTAAACGAATAATCAGGCATCCAACAAATGACAGCAGATGCAACTCCTACAGAAGCCAGAAAACGGACTTATCCTACTGACAATAAAGACCTGAATTTTATATTTTTGCTTTACAAATAAAATCTCACATATGAGAAAAGAAAACTGAGCTTCTATTCCATCTTTCATTAAAGGTATACAATGGACGCTTAAATAAGGTAAAGCACCTTCCTTCAAAAGCCAGCTATTAAAGTGGAAACTAACCCACTTAATTACCCCATCAAACATCCAATAGTATTCAGTGTAGGACTTAGGGCATTCTATACTTCTTTATTCTCCATTGACATAGGAAATGGCATACTTTGAGTTTAAGATTAAACACGCTGGCTGTTAGTGTTATTATCCATGAACCTTGAAATGATAGAAGGGATTATAACTCCACTTACCTAGCATACAACCTGCCAAAAACCTACACCTTGAATACATGAATACTAATGTTCTTTTTGAAGACTATATAATCTATTTGTATTGCAAACACAGGATGCACTTATGGTGATCACATTCTCTTTCTCCATTAGGGGAGGTGTATTTACAGTAAAATACAACCCTATATCTTAAACGTAGCATCCCTGAGCCTAGACACCCAAATATAGTCAAGTCAATTATACTCATTTCAAGTGTAGGCTGAATTATCAAAGTCTCCAACATATATGCAAGGGACAGAGTTAAACAAGTACAAAATATTCAAGCCTGAGTTTTTCCACCATTCACAAGAGCAACAAGGTTCTTGCACTTCTTCAAGTAGCCTGGATTGTTTCAATTATCAAATATAAAAGCCTTAGCTTATGAAAGCTGCATATTTCCACTCTACTGAGGAAGAAAAGAATAGACAGAAAATTCAAGCTAGAGATATACAGGATAGAAATAGGAGGCAACTATGGCTAACAAGTGACAATGATCCATGACACCAGATAAACATAACAGGAAACACCCCTAAATAACTAAATAATAAAGTATGGGGGTGAGAAATGTGACATCTAACCTGATCATATAGGAGCTCAATTTGCTGAGCTTGATGCAAAACATGGGTAGATAATAAGTGATTTAGTGCAGACATTTCCACCATCTTTGTTTCAGTCTCTTGAACTGCATATAAAAGACCAGTCAATTCCACCTGCAAGAAAAGAAACCAAGCAAAGGGTTTCCGATGAGAATCTCAAACGATCACAAACAAGAGTGAAAGGAAATATGGGGAAAAACTTATAGGCGGAAACCCTAGATATATCTTTATGTTGGTTAAGCAATTTGTAAGTTTCCTTCTTGTGAAGGAAATTTTACATGTGGATTCACACGCACACACACACACATCCTTGCATATTATGAAAACCAGATTTGGATCATTGAATTTTTTACTTTTCTAGCTGTGAAATTCAGAGGCACGGCTCCTCCCCCTCTCATTCACTTTTTCTCCCTCCCTCCCTTTGTTCTGTATCTTCCTATTATATCTTTCTCTATTGTGCCAGTGGCTGTGCGTAAATGACGGAAGGCCAATACAAACTCATTAGAAAGTAAGAAAGAAAATTCTGGTAACCTGAAGGGCACGTGTTTCATCATCCAAGAGTTGCTGTTGGACTCTTAGAGGCTCATTGCGTGATTCGTCAGTTTCTCTGAGCTCCATATTGCCTGAGTTTGAAGCTTCTGCAGAATCCTTTTTTGTCATACAGTTAAGTTTTCTTCGTGGTATTGCTCTATTAATAGCATCCTGGAAGCGTACAGCTCTGAGCTGATCAAACTGAGCAGTTACTGAATGGAGTCTCTCACTCAGAATTAGAACCTATAAGTCAAGAAAGTAGCAAACAAAAAATTAATGCCCAAAAAAAGTAATTAAACACTTTAGTTCATGCAAAATTTAGCATAAAACAAATTCAACATAATACTCAAACTTTGACTGGTGTAGAAAATGGGAATGCTAGAAGTACAGACAAGGATATCAATTGTACAGCTTTTAATCCACATGAAATGTCTATTGCAGATAAATATTCAAAACCCATTTAACCAACTTGCACAAATGGATAAGAGCTCTTCTCCTTCTTTAGGGTGCTAAAAATTGATTCATTCCTCAACATAATCAACTAATAATTGAATAAAAAAGGAAAAAATAAAGAAACGTCCTTACCACCCCATGTTTGTGGGCTATAGTGTCAGCATTAGACTTTGCAGCTGCAATGCCAAGCCAACCTTTTGAGTTCTCCTCTTCATCATTAATACTGTTTTTGAGAACATCAATTTGCTGTTGGCAAGTTTTAATAAAAGAACTGACCTGGACAAATAAAATAATCATGTTAAAAATCTATACAATATATTTTCAAAGATGCCTAACTAATTTTATATACCAATAAAGGGCTACTGTAATTTTCTAATAGTTATTTAACATAGTCCAGTGCGTTCAACAGCATGAGAAACTAATACCCCTTGCAGAAATGAGTTGAAACTCTCAACTGGGAGATATTATGAAAGGGCTCTATTCAGGCAGACCTATGAAAGAAGACCCAAGACATAGGAAGACAAAACTAGCACAACAAAGGGAAGATGCCTTTTGAAGGTTGCAGGTTTGACTTTCTATATTAGAGTAATATTAGGATACTAGCTGTATTCTAGGGTGGCTTTTTGGGGTACTGTGTACAATGTTTGTCTCTCCTATATTAGCGGTTAGGAGTATTTTTGAAAGGCAGGCATTACTTTGTAAAAGAGTGGAGTTAGGAGAGGGAATCAGGTCTGCATAACCTGATACTTGTCTTGGCTGTGAGAGGGTGGTTTCACTCTTCTCAGATTGTGTAATCTTTTGACTATCAATATATCAGCTGGTTTATTATCACTTTCCTGAGTGTTTTAGCTAGTTCCTAACATATTACTGAGTGAAGAAAAATCCAGACGGAATGGAAGCAGATTGACAGAACAAGCTTGATCTAATAATGGTATTAGTCAAAGCAGGACAACTAATCCCTGCTTGTATTCTCTAAGTGTTAATGTATATACAATACATCCAAAATGATCAGAAACTAGTTTTTCAGGTCGAATCACATAGCTTACTTCATGTTCTATGCTATCTCTCTCCTGTTCAGTTGTGCGGTGCAGATCTGTATAATCCTTTCTGTGCTTCAGCAAGAAGTGGTCCAATTCTCCAATACTCTCAAGCTAATAAACAAAAAGAAAATGGGAAAAAAGATTAAGGTGAAAGATAAAAAATAATTGATTTAGATGCTAAATGTAGCATTGCCTTCTTTTCCTAGTGGATAATATGACAATAGCAATACAGCACATTGTCTCTACAACCATATTGCAGCAGTGCTGATCATGTAATGAATACATTTTCAATAAAGCAAATAAGGAAGAGGGGGACTGGCAATGTAAAGTCTACCGTCTTTAATGCAGCTTTAGTAAATGGCAACCTTTGCCGAGGCTTGTGAATAATAAAAGAAGCCATGACTGATGCCAATTTGGCCTGACAAAAGAATCAAAATATATAAGATCAGGCAGTAATATAACAAAGATTCCCTTTGAAAAAACCCTCATCACCCAAAAAGACACCTCAATAAGGTAAGCAACAGATCCAATCCAGATAAATATGATGTGTTGACACTAAAAGAAAAGGTTAAAAGATTAACTAAGGGGAAAGAAAAAGGACCTTGACACCATTAAAATTGACTAGCCTTGCATATGTAGACTGATATAGAAAGATAATATGCATTTAGGGACCTAGTTGTAATATAATCACAGGGACCTAAGTGTAAACTAAATAAGTAGTAGAGTGATTAGTCAATAAATCATTAGTTAGGATTTGTGAGAAGCTAGGGGTTATAAATAGCCTACTCCTCTATTTTGTAAGAGAGATGAGTTTTGCTATGAGTGTGAATACATTGTGAGAGAGTATATTTGGCTGTCTTCTTCTCTTCTAATCCCTTTCTTTCTTGTGTCTTCCTATCTCTAATCTCCATTCTTGTTCAATTTCTATAACAGTGGTATCAGACCTGTCCCTCCTTGGCCGCTTCTGTTTGCTGTTTCTGTTCTCATCCCTCTCTGTTCTGATTTTTGGAAATCAAAAAGAATAAAGATTTGGCTCTGTTTTCATCAAACCCTGTTCTGTGTTGAGACGCAGAGGACAAACAATAGTGGTTCTGCACTGTTTGCTCTACTACCATCATTGCTGGTTCATTTTTTTTAAGTTCAGACGTGGTTTTGAGCATCAAGAAAGGTTCAAGAATCCATCAAGAACTTGTGTCTGGTTCAGTTTCCATGCAGGTTCTTCTTTTCTGATATCATCAAGAGCCTCTCAAGAACACATCAAGGAGGCAACAAACAACCACATTTTGTTCTGTTTTCAAGACAGCTTCTGTTTTTCTAGTTCCCGATTCTGTTTCTGGGATGGTTTCTCGTTCTGCCCTGCTTCAGTTTTCTGGGTTCAGAAGCGTTTGGGCACCAAGAACCCATCAAGAATTTATCAAGAAACCTTCAAGAACTTGTTCTTGAATTTCTGGTTCTCCTCCTCTTCTGTTTCTTCATTTTTGGGTCTGTTTCTTCTATTTTCTGGTTCTGCCAGCCATTAAAACAGCAAGAAACTATCAAGAACTCATCAAGACACCACCAACAAATTCTGTACTTCTTCATTTCTGGGTCTGCTCTTCTGTTTTTCTGATTTTGTTTTCTAGGCTGTCGCTGTTCCGTCACTATTCTTGGCTGTATTTAATGGTCCAAACCCAATCAGCATTAGCAAAAACAATGGAAGCACGAGTTTCGGCCATTGAAGAGCAGCTTCGGCTGCTGGACAAAATCGATGATATGGAACAAAAGATTGGGAAACTTGACCATTTGGAAGAACAAATGGGGAAACTTGACCAATTGCAAGAACAAATGAGACGTCTACCGCAAGCAACGAAGCGTCAGAATGATGATCAGCAGCACCAAAGACGTGGGCATGGATGGGGAAATGGTCAAAACCATGGTGAACCACAGCACCGACCTACCCATTTCACCAAGATGGAATTTCCACGCTTTCATGGCACAGAAGTCGACAGCTGGATATCAAAATGTGAGCGTTTCTTCCATCTTGATGGTACCCCAGAAGCAGAGAAGGTGACAATGGCCTTGATGGGACTTGATAACGCTAGTTTCGCGTGGCATGTGGCATCAAAACGTAGGTGGAGACGACCAATGGGCTGGAATGAGTATGTCGTCTTACTCCGAGACACCTATGGTCTACCCATTGACAAGACAATGGGTGAGACACGTCGCTTGGCTCGCCTTCAAGAATTTGCCAAAAACCAAAGGGACGCGGAGGCAATGAGTGATCGTCAAGGTCGATACGTGTCGATCACTTCTGCTGGGCTTGTGTCGAATGTTTCCTTAGTGTCGTCTCAAGCCATCACCATGACAGGAAATAAAGAAGCCACGGTCATCACAACACAAGACATAGAGGAAACGACGGAAACAGAGTCGGACATTGGTGGGTTATCGAGTTTTGAGACTCTTGAGGAATTTCTGGGTAAGTCGAAAACGATGTCTTCATGCTTGGCGTCATCGTCACCATCTCCTCTTTCTTCTTCTCTGGAAGTGATCGTTTAGGAGACTTCATCACAGGTTGCCACTGTTCCGTCGTCACTGTTCGTGCAAGTCGACAGCGAAAACTGCGATTCAATGACGAAGACAAACGTAGGAGTTGAGTGGCTGGGTGATCACTGTTTGGCGCCAACTGTTTCTGCTATATCGAAGGCCGCTACTTCTGCTGGCATTGTGCCGTTGGGTACCTTTCCTTCACTACTGTCGCTGTTTTAGTCGATTGGTAGGAGGACTTCACAAAGCATCGATTATTTGCCTAGTTCAACTAAGTCTGGGCTGGTTATGTGGCAAGCTGGGGAGTACTTTGATGGTCCACGGGGTTGGGTCATGGCAGATGAGTGTTTGGCCTTTTCCTTTGAAGAACATAGCCGAAGTTTGTTGCTGCAAAATTGGCTCTCATTTTTTCAGTGTTCTCCTACCCAAAGTCTTCTGCATACTTGGTTCAGGGGAGAGCTGATTAACATGCTATTTGGGTCTGGATTGGATTTATTGCTTCTGTTTGTTCCAGCAGCAAACAAGTGGAGTGTAGCAGCACAAATTTCAGAATTTTTCTCCAGAATTTTACAGCTTAGGCTTATGTTTTGGATGTTTCAGTTTTGTATTCTTTTTTAGGTTCAGATTTGTGATTGTAGCCCATCATCCTTGAGGGCAAGGATGTTTTTGGGGAGGGGGTATTGATATAGAAAGATAATATGCATTTAGGGACCTAGTTGTAATATGATCACAGGGACCTAAGTGTAAACTAAATAAGTAGTAGAGTGATTAGTCAATAAATCATTAGTTAGGATTTGTAAGAAGCTAGGGGTTATAAATAGCCTACTCCTCTATTTTGTAAGAGAGATGAGTTTTGCTATGAGTGTGAATACATTGTGTGAGAGCATATTTGGCTCTCTTCTTCTCTTCTAATCCCTTTCTTTCTTGTGTCTTCCTATCTCTAATCTCCATTCTTGTTCAATTTCTATAACATAGACCAAATGAACAGCACCAGAGAACAATGATCCAGCAACAATAGCCAATTACAATGCACCATTCTCAAGATTCATGATAGATAATTTGTTTAAAATAAACATTTTACTTGACCACAGTAGGCTACGTTAAAAGTTAAATTATAATTTATTAGCAACAGAATTCATGGGCATTCAGAATAGGAGAATCAAGGGAGTAAACTAACCTCATCATACCCCAAAGAGTGAGCACTCTGCCGTACAGCATCTTTAAAATCCTCCATTCTATGTCTTACCCTTGCCATCTAAACCACCAAGTCACAGATATCTGCTATAGCAAAGCCACCAAATATACTTAGTGAGCTACTCCAATCAAATCCTGAACAAGATGCAAACCAAACAAGATGGACGGAGCAACCATTCTTACAGGATGAGCTGTCAGTTTATGATAGAACTAATGAATTCAGGAATTTAGAAGGGAGAATATAAGACAATCTAAAGTCAGAATCTAACTCTAGCCAACACAATACTTTCTGAAAATACTTCTTCATTCATAACTTCATAAAATACAATACATGTAGTTAGTTAGTTACAAGTTTGGTTTGAGGATGGACCATGAGATCATGGCTTCGTCGGAACCTCCCAATGCTCTCCAGCCTCTGCCGTTAGCTGACTCCGGGCTGCGCAAGCTTCCACCGGACCGGCCACCGACTGAAGGTCAGGAAGATCATAAGAAGAAGAAAAAACTAGAGGAAGTCACCAATGCAATTATGGATGACAGAATGCTTGACAATGTCCCTAATTCCAGCCAGAACGAAAATCCAGAGCACCAAGGAATTACTAGCAGAGAAGAAAACAAGGCTCCAAAATTTCCTTCTTACCGTGCTTCCTTGATGGGCTTCAACGGAGTGGCTCACGCTAGCCATGTTATGGAGGAAGATGACCTCTTTAGTGATGATAAGGAAATATCATGGAAATTGCCAGAAGAGTCTGAGGAAATAAAGAAGCTTAAGGAGCTGTATCCTGTAGCGCCTTGCACAGAGGAGGAGTACAATGAGTGGTGCGAGCCGTGGAATTATGCGTTAATTCTCACTGTGCTAGGCAAGAGGTTCAATTTGTTCATTCTCAAGGAGCTCCTATCTAAGCTATGGGGATTTTCAAGCTTCGAATTAATAGACATCCCTAACAACTACTTCGTTGTCAAATTTCAAGATCAAGAGTTATGGAGATCGCATTACCGTAAGGTATTGTATGATGGTCCCTGGGTGATCAGAAAGCACTGCATTCTAATTCAACGTTGGACCCCCTACTTTAATCCTTATCAGAACCCACTGGGAAGAGTGGCTACCTAGGTCAGAATCCCTGATGTTCCGATGCACTGCTACAACAAGCATTGCATATCTCGCTTGGGTGATCGGATAGGACGCACGTTGCGAGTTGATATGAACACATTGCAAGATTTTCAAGCAGCAACGCCGACGGTGCAAAGGGGAAAGTTTGTGAGGATTTGCGTTGAATTAAACCTTCAAAAAAAACTTGTGCCTAAGATAATAGCAGCGGGATCAGTTTTTAATGTAGAGTATGAAGGGTTAACCCTCATCTGCTTTGGATGTGGGCGATATGGGCATAGAAAAGAAGAATGCCCTTACAGATGCTCAGAATCGGCAAGAAATGGAGATGCAGACGTGGCACAGCAAAATCCGACACAGGTCAAATTGAATCAGACCTTTAATCGGCCTCCGTCGGCAGCATCGTCCTCAGAAGATCCTTTTGGGCCGTGGATGATGGTTCAACGGCGGAGCAACCGGAACAGAGGGCCACAACGGTCGAAAAGTTTGACGTCACAACGAAACACCTCGGCTTCTGGAGTAAGGACGACGAAATCCGGTTCTGTCAGATCAAAATCTCGGTTTGCTGCGATTGAAAATCTAGATGATGATGACCAATTGACAGGAGGACACCCAGCAGTACGAAACGGACACGATGAACACGTGGGGCAAGCCATTGTTTTGGCGGTCAAGGCAAACAATCAGAATGTTGAAGGAGGAAAAAAACTACAGATGACTAAACCTAATGGGCAGCGAATGGACTCAGCTTATCGGGCCAAAGTGGCTTACAGGCCAATTGAAAAAAAACAGCTAAATGGGCCTAATAGTTCCATGCAAGTGGGCTTTGGACTTGAAAAAATAGAACCAAACAAATCAAAAGAGGACAACAATCTCAATTATGGCGAGCCTAATGGACCAAGTACCTCAGATGGCGCAAATGGGCCAGTCCAGTCGCTTAATACTCCTGTTCAGGCTGAATCTAGCTTGCCAAACAGCCAAGCCTCACATGGGAACCCGAACTCCAATAACGCTACAGCACAACAGAAATCCAATGAAAAGAAAGGCAGAAATAAGGGCCAGCGGCAACATGTCATTGTCCAAGGAAGCATTAACACGCTGGCACATCAAAATCCTCCCATCATTCCTATGGATCAAAGCCTGCATTTGGCCGAACAATGGGACCCCAATGAGGATATTGCTCCTGATTTTTTGGACAATAATGGGATTGTACCTGAAGCCATGGCTCAACAGGAGCACTTAACTGACGCCTCATAGCGCAGGTAAGTATCCCTAACCTATCTTTGTTTTATTTAATTTTATGATTATTGGATCCTGGAATTGTAGGGGGGCCGGAAGACGGGCCTTCCATTTAACTGTTAAAGATATTGTTCATAAATACCATATCAACATCCTTTGCCTTTTGGAGCCCCGCATTAGTGGGGATAGAGCCGATAAGGTTTGTCGTAAATTGGGTTTTGATCAATGGATTCGTGTGGAATCAACTGGCTTCTCGGGAGGTATCTGGCTTTTATGGGATAATAGTGCTTTTGATATTACCTATATTACTTCTACTACTTAATTACTTCACTGTCAGATTACCGATCTTCACAATAACAATATAAGTCTGTTCACTGCTGTGTACGGTGAAACTACTACTGTGGGCAGAATTGCCTTATGGAATTCCCTCCATTCGCTTGTCAGTTCAAATCTTCCTTGGCTTGTTTTGGGGGATTTCAATGCTTACTTGTCGCCAAATGATAAACTTGGTGGAGCGGACCCGCCTTGGACCTCTATGCAACATTTTAAGAATTGTCTTGAAGATTCTGAGCTTATTGAGGCCAGAGTGCTTGGGGAAAAATATACCTGGGAAAAACATGGGCTAAAGGAAAGGCTGGACTGGGCCTTCACCAATTTAAGATGGATCAATTCTTTCCCAAATTTTTCTGTTCGTCATGAGCTCAAATTTAGGTCCGACCATCGGATTGTTGTCGTTAATTCCAATTCCTCAATGCCTCAGACGATTAGATATCAAAAGCCGTTCTCTTACCAAGTTGCTTGGACCCTGGAAAACGACTTCCAAGACATTACTAAGCAAGCTTGGTGTGAGAAGAACTGGCTTCAAGGTCTTCAATGTTTCCAATCTAATGCTTCTTTTTGGAATGATAACAAGGTTGGAAACTTCACAAAAAAGAAAAAAGAGATCGTCCGCCGTCTTGAGGGAATTGATAGGAGTAGGAAGATGAATTTGCAAACCGGTTTGTTCAGGCTTGAGAGAAGGTTGTGGGATGATTATCATAAATTAGCCACCCAGGAAGAAATCTTCTGGTTCCAAAAGTCTAGAAGTAAATGGCTGCAGGCGGGGGATAGGAATACAAAATTTTTTCATGCCTCCACTAAGATAAAAAGAAAGAAACAAAATATTGGGGCAATTCGTAACGATGCAGGAGACTGGATTGAAGATCATCATGCTGCGAAAATGATGGCGCATGACTTTTTTCTGAATCTCTATTCTCGGGATGCATCTGTTAAAGATCCTGTTGAGTTGTGCTCTAACTTTCCGGCTATTAATGCTAATGATCTGCTAATGTTATCGAGGAAAGTCACCAGAGTGGAGATTAAAAATGCTACCTTGGCTATGGGAGCATTTAAAGCACCGGGACCTGATGGCCTTAATGCCCATTTCTTTCAAACTCAGTGGAATGTGGTGGGCGATAAAATTTGTGATTTTATTGAAGATTGTTTTAACTCTCCGTCCAATATGGCCAATATCAATAAGTCCAAAGTCGTCCTCATTCCTAAGGTGGATAATCCATCCTCTCTGAAAGAATTCCGTCCCATCTCCTTATGCAATGTCAGTTTTAAAATCATTACTAAAGTTTTGGCGAATCGATTCAGAAGTGTTATGGAACATCTTATAGATCAGGAGCAATGCAGTTTTATTGCAAATAGATCGACATGTGATAATATTCTTATTACACAAGAAATCATCCACTCCATGAGAATGAAGAGAAGGAAAAAAGGTTATGTTGCCATCAAAATTGATATGGAAAAGGCTTTTGACAGGCTTGATTGGGGTTACATAAAACACACGCTTACAAGCCTAAACCTGGATGCAAATTTCGTTGAGCTCATTATGGCCTGCATGTCAACAACTTCTATGTCAATCCTCTGGAATGGTGATGAAGGCCCAAGTTTCACACCCTCTAGAGGTGTCAGGCAGGGAGGCCCCTTGAGCCCATATATCTTTGTCCTCTGTATGGAACGGCTTAGTCACCTTATCAAAGCGGAATGTCGGGCTAAGCGGTGGAAACCTTTCAGTTTCAAAAGGGGGGGCCCTCAGATTTCTCATCTGTTCTTCGCTGATGATCTTATCCTTTTTGCTGAAGCTTCTTCTGGCCAGATGACTGAAGTTCGTAAGGTGATGCAAACCTTTTGTGAAGTGTCTGGTCATAGAATAAATTTACAGAAATCCAAGATGTTTTGTTCAGCGAATGTTAACATTAATAGAGCTCTTGAGCTTAGTCAATCTCTTGGAATTGGCCTCACGCCTGATCTGGGTAAATACTTAGGTATGCCGATTATTCATAAGAGGATTACAAAGGCCACATATCACCCAATTGTGCAAAAAGCCCGATCTAAATTGTCTATGTGGAAATCTAAATTCCTCACTTTAGCTGGTCGTTCTGTCCTGATCAAATCTGTCTTATCTTCTCTTCCTAGCTACCATATGCAGTCTTCCCTCCTTCCTATTTGCACTATCAATGAAATTGACAAGATTTCGAGAAATTTTCTTTGGTCGCAGAACGAAGATGTTAAAAAAATTCATCTTATTGCTTGGGACAAAGTTACTCAGGCTAAGAATCAGGGAGGTCTCGGGTTTAAGAATCTTAGGCGCCAGAATAGAGCGTTCATTATGAAGCTCTGTTGGAACCTCCTTACTAAAAGGGATACTTTATGGGTTCGTTGTCTCTGGTCCAAGTATAACTGTGGTGACTCTTCTGTGCCTAAAGTTTCTATGAAATGAAACTCTTCGACTGCTTGGAAAGCCATTGTTGAGGTCTGGGATTCATTCCTTCAGGGTACAGGGAAAAAGGTAAACAACGGGGCAGACACCAAGTTCTGGTGTGATCGTTGGCTTCCTCTTGATCGTCCCCTCTTGGCCTTTTCATTCAACCAATCTCTAGTTAATAAGGATGAATCTGTGAGGGACAATTTGTGCACGAATGGCCGTTGGAACACTGGCAGATGGCAGGGTATTCTTCCCCCCGGCATCATTAATTCTATTTCCAGAACGCAACCTCCTTATAACAATTTACCTGATTGCTTTACCTGGAGAGCCGCGAAGGATGGTTGCTTTTCCGTAAAATCTGCCTATCATTATCTATCGGGCCAGGGAAGAGAAAGTAGAAATAACTTTTGGAGTCAGATGTGGAAATGGCAGATTCCAAAGAAAGTGAAACATTTCATGTGGCAAGTTGGGCATAATAGACTCATCACTAACTCTCTTAGAGCCAAGAGGGGCCTCACCGATGTGAACCTTTGTCCGTTTCAATGCAACAGCGAGGAGAGTGTGATTCACATCCTCAGAGATTATGAGAGAGCGAGGAATTTGTGGAAAGAGATTTTAAAACCTAACTTCTTCTCCCAGTTTTTTACAGGTAATTTGCAGGTATGGCTCAGTTGGAACTCTAATCATAAGCCTGGGAAGGGAAGGTTTCGAAACCTCCCCTGGCCTAGGGTCTTCAGCTTAGGATGTTGGATCCTGTGGACTTCCAGATGCAGATACTTATTCCAAGGCGAAAACAAAAACACCAGGGAGTTGATCCATTTATGCAATTATTTTCTTATGGAAGGCATTGATAATAATAAGTATTCTCACCAAATCTTTCAATTTGGCAGAGATGAGGAGAAATCTTGGACTCCACCTCCAGAAAATGTGGTGCGTATTGATGTTGACGGGTCTGTCCGACACCAATACCAAGCAGCTTGCGGAGGAGTGATCAGAGACTCCCAAGGACATTGGTTGATGGGATTTTACAAATCCCTGGGTCTTCGAACGGTTCTCGAGGCTGAGCTTTCCGCCATCTTACTGGGTTTAAAAATGGCTGAACAGCTGCGGCTCGAGTAGATCCTTCTCTATTCTGACTCTCTTGAGGCCATTAACACTCTCATGCGGGATGGATGTCATGCTGAGCACCCCTTGAGAGACATCCTTGGCGAGATTAGAGATCTTCTTTTTCGTGATTGGAGTGTCAAGCTTCTACACACGCCCAGAGACAATATAGCTTGCGCTGATTACTTGGCCAAGCAAGGACATGTTGCCTTAGCCGATGACGATGTAGTTCTGGTTTCTACGATTCCAAGAGGTTGCCTTGAAATGGCCCTGAAAGATCAATCGACCTGCCGCTATTATTCTAGCACTTAGGCTGTTATTTTGTGGGTCTAGATTTTCATAATCTAACTCTTATTTGTCATCTTCAAGCCTCGGCTTGCCTGTATCTTTCAAAAAAAAAAAAATACAATACATGTATATAAAAAGAGTTGCCCTTCTAACTGCCTATACATAACTGATATTGTGCAGATAACATTTAATAACTACTCATAACTGATAATAACTATTCCTGAGTGTAATCTTTTGACTATCAATATATCAGCTGGTTTATTATTTTTTGGCCTGTTAAGGAGGCCTTTAAAAAAAAAAAAAATCTTCAATATAATTTCTTCTTTTGCTTCAAAGACAGTGAAAAAAATTAATCAAATATATAGAATTAAAGCATAACACAATTGAGAAAGTTAACCATATATATTAACTCAGTGTGCACTTGTGAGCTTGAAAGTAGCATATACCTCTGCTCTTGAAACTTAAGCCTTAACTACAAAATCTGAAAGTTGTTGAACTTTCCATTAAACATAATTCTCATATGCCACTGAACAACACGCACGCTGATCAGAAATGTAAAAAGATAACCAAATCAAAAGCAAAATACATATGCTATTGGCTGCCTTAATTCGTAGAAAGAGTTAAATTTCAATTATATATATATAAAGGTAGCAGATGAACCCAAGAATAGTTACCCAAAACATATAGCATTGTAAGGCATTAGAATTTTTCTAAGGATCTACAAACAAAAACCTCAGTAAATCACCTAGACAAATAAAGTTCTGCATCCTATCTCCATAGAGAATTGCTAAAAATGAAATAGAAAAGCAAATAAACATGAAAATAAGAAAGGAACACTGGGAGAATCAGCATAAAATACTCCACTACACTTATCCTGGTTCATTTCAAAATTTTATCAAACGGTGAAATAAGGTTTTCCAGGCATCAAATGTCATTCCTTAAATTGCAACAGATACATTGTCACAGCATTTACTTTTAGTCACTCCTCTTCATCTTGTGACAAGTAAAATATCATATTGGACAGCTTACCTTTTCTAACAGAGTACTTATTATGCATTCAATTAACCACTGCTAAGCTAAACTGTGCATATCTACTCCAACCATAGGGCAAACTAGATGAATCTGCAACATCCAAGTACATGGACAGATAGTCCACATTGTTCCCTTTTGGAAAAATAAGCACACGTCTGCCCAAGAAAAAAAATGGTTTTGAAATTATAACAGAAGATTAATACACAAAGGATGGAATAGTTAGAAAAACTGAATATCATCAACCAAGTTAGTGAATAGGCAAGCATAATACCATTTATAACCTCCAACAACGAATGTATCTGAATAGAGCTTCTTCGTATTCAGCCTAGAAAAGTTTTTGATTCTCCATGTGAATCTTGTGGATGGAGCATCTTCAACAGGCTGACTCTCCACAGTGTTGGCAATTTCAGGTTGAGCTACAGCTGATGAGTTTCAGAAAAAATAAGATGAACAATTTCAGGTTAGGCGTTCATGGCGCAAAGCCATCAATCAAAGGCTTTGCTTGGCCATTAGCATTAGTGAGAGAGATTTGTGGCACAATGCACAACGTTACTCCACACAAATGAAATTCCACAACTCAAATTGGATTTGGGGCACATTTTAACTTTTATGTAGTGTACACTACGTTATTGAGAGCAAATACTTACCGATGAGATTGAGAGCTGAGACTCCGAGAGTGAGAGCCCAATGAAAATTTGACGATACTTTGCAAAGCCCGACGGATATCAATACCTCACGCTCGCTGCTCGAAGACTCAACACTTGCGCTTAGATTTCCCAAATACGTTAGACGCTCGGAAGTCGACGCTGGCAGAATCCAACGACTACCCAGAAGCGACGAGGCAGAGCAATTACCGTCAGCGAAAGGAGTCAAAACGAGATTCTGGTCTGGCGACGAGATTGAACCAAGGTTAGGGACTTAGGGTTATTTTGAAAGAAGCAAAATAAAGTGCTTGCATGATTGAGAGCTAAGATTGACAACCAGAGAATGAAGGCAAGCACTGAGCTAAGAATTCGGGCAGTCACTGAGAGCTGAGAATCAGGAGGAGGAGGAGAGATCGAGAGACGGAAGTGCTTGCCGAAAGAGGAAGAGAGATGAACGAGCGTCTAAGCAGCCAAACTAAAGTCTAGGGTTTTCTCAAAGAAGCAGTATACATGTCACACTCTTATTGGGACTAAAGAGAGAAATTACAGTTTTATCATCATAACAGGGCGGCCTGACAGGCTTAAAAGGCTTATTATCAGGCCTGGGTCTGGCCTGTTATACAAAACAAGCCTTGAAAAAGGTCTTGGCCTGGCCTTTTAGCCTATCAGGCCAAGCCTAAACAGGCTTAAAACAGGTCAGGCCATAGGCCTCTGGCCTATTTCCACCCCTACATACATACCACCACACCCACCCACATATATTGAGCATAGGAGCAAACATAGATGAATAAGACCTCCACAATCAACGAGCAGAGCTAAGACAGAATCAAAGAAGCATATCAAAGGGGGAGGCAGCATACTTTCAAACCAAGGGAAAAAAGAACATGAGAATTCATTATTTATCAGCTACACAGTTCTCAAAACTTTTCATCACATTACAACAAGCTATGAAAAATAAGAGAAAATGGATAACACTAGCTTCAGCTATTTATTTATTTACAAACCATTTTTTAGACATTTTGACAAACACCAAAAGGGAAAACATGTTTTCTTAAGTATTATCCAAACCACCTAACGCATAAAAACATGTTGATCTCTTGGGCAAAACAATCACGAAGAGGGAGCACAACAGGGATATCCCACCTCGCATCAACATACTGCACATCTGCAGGTAAGGAATATCCTTGGCCCTGTCAAAACATATAGATAGATAGATAGATATAAAAGCCCCAAATTTATCCTGGAATTCAAGAATGCGTGCTGGAAGTCGTCTTTGTTTGAAATGAAAATGGGAAACATAGGTGAGAGTAAGGATTGCTACAAAATGCAAGCAATTTGGTGGAGTACCAAACAATTAACCGCCCGTAACTATTTGCTGGAGCAAATGACAATAGAATAGGCATACTTATGAACAAGACTTCGTGATTTACAACCTTCCAAGGACTTCAAGTCTTCAACTCAGTCAGAATTCAACAACATACCTTCACTGTGGCTGAAAATTGAAATAACGTGACGAGCAATTCTTGAAATGCAAGAACCTAATACAAGTCTGTTGTATCCAAATTCTGATGCAACCTAGACAATGGTAAAAAAAAAATTCAAATGGATGAACCTTCCAGTAAATGTAAGTGTGAGCCTGAGATGAGTTTTGAGATTCAGATCCCAACCTATAAATGCCCAGAAATGGGGGTGGATCGAAAATCACGATGCAACGACGGAGGAGCGGCGGCGTGGATGAAGGATTTGGGGGCGGATCGATTTGGCTGAACGATTTGAACGATTTGGGGCGGATCATTCTCCGAGTGAATTTCAGAGAGCCAAACTGAAATGATGCTCGTCTTGCTCGCCCGTATAAACTTCAGAGAGCGAAACTAGTAATGCAGCGATTCATGGATTGTTCTGTGGTAGTAATGAAAATAAACAAGGGAAAAGCACGTTCAGAGCCCCTTTTACTAAAAATATGTTAAAAAAGGCTCAAAGATTCTAAAAATTCGAAAAAAGGCTCAAGATTCTGAAATTTCGGAAAAGGCCCAAGGTAATTGTTAATGGAACTGATATAGTTGTTAGCAGGGTACTAATATAGTTGTTAATTAGGATGATTTAATTGTTAAAAATAGATTCTGAAATTCCGGAAAATGGCCAAAGTGAGTTGTTAATGGGGCTGATATAGTTGTTAGCGAGATACTGATATAGTTGTTAGCGAGGTACTGATATAGTTGTTAACTGGGCTGATTTAGTTGTTAAAAATTTTAACAACTTACCTTGGGCCTTTTCCGGAATTTCAGAATCTTGGGCCTTTATTCGAATTTTCAGAATCTTTGGGCCTTTTTTGGAATTTTTTTGGTAATATGGGCCTTGAACAGGATTTTCCCAATAAAAAAAGGAGGAAGAGAGAAGGCTAATTTACTGAATACCACTTTGGTCCTATTTATAAGTCCCTTTTTGACCAAATTACACATACCAAGGAGAGGTAGGTAGCTCAATGATTATGGGCTAAATTTTCAACTTTACCCTCATTTATGAATAGATACCTTTCAACTTTTTATTCTCTCTCTATTTTCATTAGTACAATAATATGGGCAAAATTGTCACAATCTCATTTATTTGGTCAAAAGGGACTTATAAATATGACCAAATTTTTTGATTAAAAGGGATTTATAAATAGGACCAGAGTGGTATTCTTCTTGCTCGCCTTCTTCTGCGTAGAAATTTCAGAGAGCGAAATTGGAAAAAGGCAAGGATTCTTGGCTCATTCAGTTAAAGATGGACGGAGGAGTTGAGGGTTGAGAAAATGAAATTGACAAAAAAAAAAAAAAGGATAAGCAAAGCATTCGAACCCCAGGACCTTTACACAGGTGGCTAAAGCTTTAACCAATTAATCCAACCAGATCTATTATAATAAAATTCCTTGACAAAATATATTTTTTTAAATATTTTATGGGTTCACTTGCCGTGTGCCTCCACCCTTGTCTGCTTTGAAACCAGAAAACAGAGGTAACCTTTAAGCTTCCTTTCCTTCTTGTTTCAACGATAAACCAGTGCAAGTTTCTGAAGAGAAGCCATAGGGAACCCTGATGTTGTTGTATATGTATATGCATATAAGAGACCAAACTTAAAAACTTATTGCAGGTGTGTGTGTGTGTGTGTGTGTGTGTGTGTGTGTGTGTGTGTGTGTGTATTGCTATCATGAGGTCAGTGACGGACCCAGGATTTTAGGTTTGTGGGTGTACAAATAGTAGTGGGATGCGGGGGTTCGGGCTGCCCTTGAAATTTTTTTTTTTAAGGAAAGTTTTAAACGCATTAAAAAACAAAAGAATATAAACAATAAGAATATGACACAAATTTTATTTACCTCGACCAAGTAATCCTTTCCTAAGGGATTGCAAGAGGAGAGCATAAAGAGAGACACAGATAAGAAGGGTAAGGACTTTAGCAAAGATGAGAATAAGGATTATTCCAAATAGTTTTGGCCTTTCAGTATCAGCTTGAACACTGAAATCAATACCAATAGGCATTCTAGCAAAAGCCCAGCAGGCACACAAGCCACACCAGAGGAGAGATGTGCTTAATCATTTCAGAAACCATAACAGTTGTGATAAGTGAGTATGGACCATTCTCCAAAAACTCCCGAAAGAAACATCAATATAACGTTGATCAACATAGAGGAGGGTAGAAGAGATTATACACAGGTCAAGATCAACAAATAGATACTCACCCAATAACCTCCATCAAACATTGCACGAAATGCATCTGAAGATGCAAGTAGGCAGATTCTGTGAGCATAAAACCACTTCCCTGCAGTGAAGGTTGAACACAACCCAATAAACTAAGCATTCTACCTGATGCTACAATAAATTACATTTCAAATAATTTATTTGACAGTTTTAGCAAGGAAAAAAAATTGTTAGGGGCATACCTTCAACTAAAAATGTAACATCGGACAATGTAGCATTGTTGACATACTGCTCCCCCAAATAGACCTGCAAGAATAAAAGCTTATCATCGCATGCATTCCAACTTTATGAGACAACTTATTGTGGAAAGTCTGCAGGAGACGTGAGGAAGAGAAGATGTGTGAGGATTCTTACAAGTGCAGCATAGTTGACATCAATCATATCATATAAAAACAAATATTTAATCAGCATAAGCAAACTAATTACATGGTCCATTCATTTATCACAACAAATTGTTCATTGGATATATACATTAACTTTGAAACTCAGTAGGCACACATTATTTAAGAAGATAATATAGCCAAGATAATTACAACTTTTACAATTTTAAGCATTATCCTTCCTTGCCTCACCATATTCCCAACTTTGCTCCAATCATTTTAGCTTTATATGCGGACATAAAAAAACACCATTTCAACCCTGCTATGAGAGAATAATTAGGCGTCTGTCCAACAAGACCTTTAAAGAAATTGAGTCTCTATAAATTGTATTTGGATCCCTCAGGATCTGATCACCATCTTCTAGTTAAAAGAATAAATTTGACGAGTGAAATGTGATTGTAGGAAAAAAGATACACATAGATCTTTTACTGCCGATGCATTGCTATTATGTCAAAAATTTTGTTTGATGGTTGGTTGGTTTCTGCCGAATATCATTGGGTTTCCAATTTTTTTATGAGTTCCATGATCTGAATTGCCTGAATTGCAATAAGATCAAGTGAGCAATTTCAAGTTTGAAATAGGTGTAGTTTAGGATCTGTATCAATAGTAAAATATGATAATTCCTTTGGGATCCGTGTCTATGTATCTGTAATACTTTGTAGTGTCAATGATAAGCTTAACTCCTTGACATTTCAGTAGCATTATTATTGTTTACCATAGTTTTAGTTTATCCATTGAGTGCATGCGTGACTAAATGTTCAGTCTACATTAGGAACTCATGGCAAGTGTTTTGTGGGAATTTGAATAATTCTCATTCATGTAAAACAAGTGTACATAAGAGCTATCTATATACAAAGAGCAGGAGCAAAGATTCTGGAGCCTAATCCTGTCAAATCTTCATAAATCAAAGAAGAAATATTTAAAAAGATTAAAAGCATTAAATACAAGATTTCCATAATCATGCCACATGTTTTTATGCTACATCAACCTAGACATGTGCAACTATATCATCTACACACTTGCTTTTTCTCTCCCTCCTTGAGGATATCACCCTTCTTCTCTGGAAAAAGAGATTGTGAAAGAGAGAGGGAGAATTGAAAGGCATCACTTCACACTAGTTGAACTACTCCAGCAATTAATTAAAATTGTATTAATCTTTTGTTGCTGTTGTCATATGAACCACAAGGAATCAGCCTTGTTTAGGCATTTGGCTGATCTTGGCAACAAATTCCAGGGATCTTGTTTGACTTTACAAACTATCATTGCCAAAGTAATCAAACTCTAAGAACTCCTAAGTTGTGGGCATATATCTACTTTCAGTGGGGATGAAGAATTAGGGAACTTACAAGTTACAAATCATGAGACGAGAGAGGAAGAGGGAGCAGCCTGATCGATGGCGGAGGAGCCTGAGCGACGGCGGACGACGAGCGGACGAGGGACGAGGGAATTTTGGGGAATTGTCGAGGAAAGGGGAAGTATTTAGGGATGGAAATGGAGGAAAAAAAAAAGAGGGGAAAGGGAAAGGTTGAGAATCGAACTGAAGACCTTATATAAAAATATAAGAGTCTTTTGGCTCCTGGAAATGGAGCCTATTTCATCAGCTGTTACCTACAGATGTCCTCAACGCCCTCTCATCCTTAAAAGTTCAGGAAGTCCCTACACCACGTACCTGTTCTTGGGCACTAACCAATACAGGAGAGTTTTCAACCAAATCTGCTTACATTGCACTAGAATCTCTTAACTGGAATGCTTGTGACTCCTTATGGTCCAAGCTATGAAAGCTCCCAATGGCACAGAGGGTCCGGACCTTCATGTGGCTGCTTTTGAGAGGGAAATTATTAACCAATAAGGAACGCTTCGCCAGGCACCTTTCTCCGGATTCAAGCTGCTCTCTCTGCACTGCAGGGAAGGAAAACCTGAACCATGTTTTCAAGGAATGCAATCTAGCATCTTCAGTCTGGAAAAAAGTTCTACCGTCAGACCTTATCGCTGATTTCTATAGATTAGACATCCGAAGTTGGTTGCAAGTGGTTATCAGGTCTACACTACTCGACTCTTCATGGAAAGTTGGCATCTCCATATCTTGCTGGAAGTTATGGGAGGCTAGAAACAAGAGGATTTTCACGGATGAAACTTTCACAACCGATGGCATCTTGGCCCAAGTTAGAGCTATATCTGCACATACTCAGTTGTTTTGCTAAGTTTAGCCTCCTGCTGTAATTTATTAGCCTCCTGCGGTAATTCCCTTGTATTCCAGTTTGTACATTTTTGAGTCCTCATTAATGAATTCCTTTTCACTCAAAAAAAATATAAGAGTCTTTACCATCTGTTCTAACTACACATACCCTTAAAAATTTCTTGCAAATTATATATATTTTGTGTCTGCACCTGCCCACAGTTGCACCAACGTAGGTCTGTCCCTGCATGAGGTGTTGCGTGTCCAAGAGAATAGAAAGAGTTACTACCTTATATATTATTATTATTATTATTAGATATATATATATATATATATATATATATGTGTGTGTGTGTGTGTGTGTGTGTGTTGAAACCCAAAGCTCACTGTGTGTATGTATTAACGCCGTTGCACTGTGATACCCCAGATTAATAATAATAATAATGATGTTGATGATAACAACAATAATAATATAGTAATAATAAAATTTAATAATAATAATAACAACAACAACAACAATATAGTAAATAAATATTTAGAATTTAATAATGTCTGTATTATTTTATAATTTATTAATTAATAATAATTATAGTAATAATAGAAATTTAGAAATTTAATTGTATTGTTTTATAATTGGAAATAGTTAAAAAGCCTAGCCCATAGCTAAACCCTAAATTTTAATTACAAACTTAGATCTAACCGTCTAAACCTAGCAACGCTCGATACTTTTATTCTTCGCTACCTTTTCTTCTCAAATTCTCTCTCCGGACTCTCATCAAATTATTTTCAAGAAGGCTAACAAAACACGGAGACCAGGTAATTCTAATCCACATGAGTTTTAGGTTAGTCTTATGTAAATTTTGATAGGTAATTCTAATCCCCATGAGTCTTAGGTTAGTCATATGTAAATTTTGATAGGTAATCCTAATCTCCATGAGTCGTAGGTTAGTTTTATGTAAATTTTGATAGGTAATCCTAATCCCTAGAACAATATAACTTGTGATCAATTTGTCCAATTCCTTCTTTATCAAATGAATGTAACAAGACTTTAGACTATTGCGATGCACAGATATGTTTAATTCTTAAATGATTTAAAGTTATGACACATGATATCATGTAAATATCAAATCATTTCCCTCCATCATAATGTCACATCATTTGCATTTATACGATGGTAACTCAAAATCTACATTGTACTTGTTACAATTGTGTCAAGTTCTGAAAAACTTCTCTATAAACGACATTTGTTGTAGTCTTACTACATTTGTTGAAATCATCCAAGATAAGTAATTTCAAACCATTAAAACTCTTGACCCTAGAAAGTGCGACATATAGTTGCCCATGTGAGAAGACTGGACTCGGTAGGTAGAGACCAACATTAGCCATGGATTGTCCTTGGCCTTTATTTATTGCCATTGCAAATGAAATGATGATGGGAAATTGTCGTCTTGTCAAAGTGAACGGAAGTTTGCTTTCAGATGGGTTCATATCCATTCTATGAATCAAAATATCTTCACCAACACTTGTTCCATTCAATGCCTTAGCCTTAATTACATTTTTCCCAATTTGTGTAATTTGTAACCTTGTACTGTTGCACAATCCTGCTGCCTAATCAATATTTCTTATCAACATAATTGGCACACCAACTTTCAACAATAATTTATTATGAGGTATCCCTGAGCATTTAATTGCATTGAGATATTCTGTGTCATACAGATTATCAAAACTTCCATTACCATCTTTTGCACGCCCTATAGAGTCAGAACTAAAGTACTCAACTACATCACCGGGCAACAATGAACAAATGTACTCATTCAATATATCCACATTTTCTGTTCTAGGAGTAAGTATTGACCTATTGGTTAGGTAACCTTCATCAAATAAACGTTCTTTCAAATTTGGGTATATAGCTTCAATAATGCATCTAATTGGATTGCAATCATCAGGGGCGAAGGGAGGGGGGCTAGGGGTGGCCCCCGCCCCCCCGCCCCCTAAATTTTTTTTAAAAACATATATATATTTGTGGGGACGAAGAGGGGAGTTGAGGAGCATGGGTGTTGAGCTATCAGCAATGTATTCGGCTGTGAAAACATCAACAACACAACCTGATACTATAGATTTATATATTTTCTTAGATGTCCCTTCTCAGTTCTCAGCCATGTCAAACCAAAGCTTGAAACAATATATACACATTCAATGTTTCAAATACAAATATATAGCAGTATGTGTGTCTGTATAATATTTCTTCATCTTGTATGTTTAACCAAAAGATTTTAACAAATAAAACATATATACTGTTAAATAGGTGACGTTTAAACTCTTGTTCAACATAAAAATGATAGAGTATGTGTATTTGAAACGCTGTATAATTCAAATCAGAAGCTGAATTATTACTGGTGGATTGGATATTTGTATGTGTGAAATACTTACAAAGAAAATAAAATTGTCATTTGCAAGCAAGCAAGAGGAGGAAACTTGTTAAATGCATCATCAACTTGTACCTACTAAATGCGCAAGTGGGCTAATAAGGGTAATAAAAAGTCTTTTTTCTTTGTCACCACCAACATTAGAACAAGAAGTTGCACACACAGAGGGAGGGAGGGACGGTGATTATATTAGGTTTGTATTTTATGTATTATATTTCAAATATTTTTATTTATGATATACTCTTTTAAGTCCTATTTATAAGATGAAGTTGACTTTTTAGAAAAGATTAACAAAATTAATTTAATTCCGGTCTTATATACTTAGGAACGGAAGGAGTAGTGTTTTTTATTTTCGCCCCCATCAGTAAAATTCCTGGCTCCACCACTGACAATCATCATGGAGCAGCAACTCTGAGGGAATAGTGATGTTAGTAAAACCATCATGTGGCAAACCAATGGCCCCGTCTCCCACATTTATCAACTATTCTGAAAATGATTTAATCTTTTCTTGTTCGACTTGATTAGTTGAGGACGTCAACCTCATATTCTTCGTTAGCTGAAGTAATCTACATTCTTTCCAAAGAGAAGAAGCGTTAATAGTTGCATCAACAACCTCAGCTTGCCCACCTTTTGGAATAACTGGTAAGATTTGTCTAAAATCACCTCCCATTATGATACATTTACCTGCAAATATGCAATCACACTTCAACAAATCCCTCAATGTCTGATCTAAGGCCTCGACACAATGTCTCTTAACCATTGGCGCTTCATCCCAAATAATTAAGTTAGCAGCTTGGATTAAATTTGCAGTTGATGATTTGTGAGTAATCAAACATATGGAAAATATTACATAGTGGACTATTTATTGCCTTTGGACTCGTGCGTTGCATAGAGTATTGAGTTCTATTCTGTTTTAAATATGAATAACAAAGACGGAATATTGAATTCTATTCTATTTTAAATATGAATAACAAAGACGCAAATGTAATAGGGAAAATTTCATATAAAGCTACTTAGGAACGGAAGGAGTAGTGTTTTTTATTTTCGCCCCCATCAGTAAAATTCCTGGCTCCACCACTGACAATCATCATGGAGCAGCAACTCTGAGGGAATAGTGATGTTAGTAAAACCATCATGTGGCAAACCAATGGCCCCGTCTCCCACATTTATCAACCATTCTGAAAATGATTTAATCTTTTCTTGTTCGACTTGATTAGTTGAGGACGTCAACCTCATATTCTTTGTTAGCTGAAGTAATCTACATTCTTTCCAAAGAGAAGAAGCGTTAATAGTTGCATCAACAACCTCAGCTTGTCCACCTTTTGGAATAACTGGTAAGATTTGTCTAAAATCACCTCCCATTATGATACATTTACCTACAAATATGCAATCACACTTCAACAAATCCCTCAATGTCTGATCTAAGGCCTCGACACAATGTCTCTTCACCATTGGCGCTTCATCCCAAATAATTAAGTTAGCAGCTTGGATTAAATTTGCAGTTGATGATTTGTGAGTAATCAAACATATGGAAAATATTACATAGTGGACTATTTATTGCCTTTGGACTCGTGCGTTGCATAGAGTATTGAGTTCTATTCTGTTTTAAATATGAATAACAAAGACGGAATATTGAATTCTATTCTATTTTAAATATGAATAACAAAGACGCAAATGTAATAGGGAAAATTTCATATAAAGCTACTTAAAATAGAAAAATTCTAAATCGGGTTGGTAAATTCAATAAATTTTTAATTGAGTCATTAACCTAATTTAGAATTTTAAAATATAGGTAAAATAACTTTAATACTCTCTCCTCTCTCATCATTAATGAGTTTTATTATTCTCTAACTTATGTTTTTCATGTATATATCAAAATTAATTTTAATACCATAAAATATGATTCGTTCAAATTTATTAATTATATCATTATAAGAATAAAAACCTACAATATTTTCAGCAAAGAGTTCATTTTATTAACATGAACATTTTTTAAAAGAAAACTTATAATATATGTCACTATAAAAAGGACATATTTTAGTAAACATATTAAGTAAGTATAAATTTTTCTATATTTTCACACACATATATAGGTTTTTTTTTGGGAATTTTTATATTGATGTAAACCATTTTATGCAATTTTAAGTGCATTTTACATCTTTTTTCTGAAATATCCATAGAAGTATATGAAACTTGAACGCCACTTTTTAAAAAGGATAAATAATATTACTGATTTATATTAAAGAATTGAAAAATATTAACTAAATTACTATCTAAAAACTCACATTTATGTGTTAGGGAAAATTATTCTGGTTTAGGTTAATATTGGTAAAAAATGACTTTTATTTCAATTCAATTTTGTAAAGGGCAAAGTTGACATAGGATATGCTATTTTTTTTTTAATCTCACGTGATTAAAATTACAACTTCTTTTTTTTAAAAAAAAAAATCACATTTATTTTTTTATTATTAATACAATTAATTCACTTTCAATTAAAATATATTTAATTGATATCAATGATACTATTATGGTATGGCATACTTAAATTATTCTTGATTATTCTTTTATATAAAGTCATAAAGCAATAATACTCTTTTAAGAGGGGAGAGAAAAAATGCTTGTAGAAAAGAGATGAGGGGCATTAAAGTCATTTTACACAGATTTTGAAATCCTAAATTGGGTTGATGACTTAATTAATGATTTGTTGAATTTACCATCCTGATTTAGAATTTTTCTATTTTAAGTAGCTTTATATGGGATTTTCCCAATGTAATAACCAAACAGTTTTATTAATTAATAGGTAAATTTCAGCACTCAAGAAATAAACAAATGAAAGTAATTAAATATTGAATTCATTTAAATGTGATATTCAAACCACAACAATAACAAAGTTTCCCCTTACAACTATGAATGTAATAAAATGTTTTGGAAAACTTCTTTGTATACAACATTAATTGTGTTGTCAATACACTTATTAAACTCATTCAAAATCAGTATTTTCAAACCTTTGAAACTCTTTACTCTAGATAAAGCAACATAAAGTTGTCCATGTGAAAAAACTGGACTTGGTAGGTAAAGACCTACAATTGACATTGATTGTCCTTGGCTCTTGTTAATTGTCATTGCAAATGAAATGATGATTGGAAATTTCCTTCTTGTCATCTTGAATGGAAGTTTAAATTCACATGAGTTAATGTTCATTCTGTGTATCAAAATGTCTTGGCCTGCACTAGTGCCATTCAACGCCTTCACCTTAATGACGTTCTTGCCAAGTTGTGTAATTTGAAGCCTTGTACCATTGAACAATCCTGATTTCTGGTTATTAACATAACTGGTAGTCCCACCTTTAAACCCAATTTATGATGAGGAATCCAAGAACATTTAATTGAATTTAAAAAATTTGCATAATCTATACAATTTTATAGAGTCAACACTAAAGTTTTTTACTTCATCTCCTGGCAACAGAGAACAAATGTACTCATTCAATGAATCCACATGTTCCGTGGTTGGGGTTAAAATTGACCTGATGTTTAGGTAATCCTCCTTAAACTGGGTAAGTAGATTCAACGATGCACCTTATTGGATTATCATCATCGTAAAGCAACAAATTTAATGGTAATGTTAAGTTTGCAATACCATTGTGCGGTAATCCAATCACACTCTCTCCTGCAAACAGCAGTCATTCATAGAATGCTTTTATTTTTTCAGTCTCATCTGGATCTGTGGAAGACTTTAGTCTCCTATTTTTTTGGTAAATATGTGAATGAAAATAAATTTTTTAAAAATAAGTTAATCTTTCAAAAATTGAAAAATGTACTATAACACAACCAATGGAATTTTGGTACACGATTTTTGATGATGCATAAGCGCTTGGTTAGGTTTTACTAATTTACTTAACGTAATGAATACATTAAAGGGAACTAAATTAAATCAATAAATGCAACAACTATTAAATCCATCCTTACACTATAATTTAAAATTAATCATGTTATAATAATATTTACATTTTCTAAATAATTGGTAGTAAAAATATTTGTGTTATAAACTTAAAATAGTTAAAATAATTGTGAATCAATTTTTTAACAAACCCACAACATTTACACCGTATATATAATCAAGACTATAAATGTATCAACGATTTTTTTTAAAAAAAAAAATAACCAAATCATTCAAACGTTTAGAAATTTAAAATGTAATTATTTGAAAGTTGTTAGACAGTTTCTAACTGACGATGTATAAGTACTTGGTTTTGATACTCATTTATATAATGCACCAGATATTTTAAATCTCATGACACTTTTACTCCACGTTCGATTTGTGTGAAAAAGGTAACTCATGCAAATATTAATATGTATTATATGGAGACGCTGATAGATCATGAAAAAGTTATTTGGTAGTACTACATGTATTGAAATCAAAACATCCTCATAAGATTGACATCAAGAGATAGCTTTCAAGACAAACTACTCGTGCGATCAGTGGTGGACCTACGTGTATGATTGGGGGGACAAGTGCCCCCCTTGAATTTTGTTTTTGTTTTTTTTAAATATAAATACTAATTAATACATATTTTCCTATAATAAGAGTAGAGCGAAGGTTTAAGAACAAAGGCGTACTAACCAGCTATCAAAGAAGACCTTATCTTGAACCAACGCAATTAAAGGGCCCAACATGTTTGAATGATATATTGTCCATTCTTAAATTAAGTGTTTATCCTTAATACATTAAGACTACACTTCGTAATGGGATGAGAGATGAATGGTTGAATGATGGTTTAGTACCTTATATTGAAAAAAGATGCATTTGATAGTATTGATAATAAGGCAATTATGATGGAATTTCAAAAAATAAGACCAAGAAGGATGACATTATAATTATTTTTATTGTAATATACTTTTTTTTTATTAAAATATATGTACTTGAACTTATTGAGTACCTACCTTTTATTGTAATTTATATAGTTGCATTTATTTCTAATAGTACTTAGACTTGCTTTTCTAAATGACATGTTTATAAAATAATTGCCTCTCTTATTACATCATTATTATTCACTTGATTTCATAAATATTTTTTTGATATAATTTTTTCTTGTTTATATTCTTTTTTTTAATGCATTTAAAACTTTCTCTAAAAAAAAAATCGGGAACCCCCAAATCCCCTCGCTAATTGTGCCCCCCTTCTATAATTTTATGGGTCCGCCACTGCGTGCGATGCACAGAATTATGAATTTACAAATTCATTAATAAATGCAATACTATTTTCAATCTACCCCAATATTTTGGAAAACCTTTATGTACACTACATTGTTTGTTTTACTCGTACATTTCTTATATTCATCTAGCACTAATAATTTCAACCCATTAAAGCTCTTAACTCTTGACAATGCGATATACAATTGTCCATGTGAAAAAAAGGGGGCTAAGAAGGCTCTTGTTGACATCATTGTGAGAAATAATGATTGGGAATTGTCTCGGGTCCTCAATCCATGCTTTTCTTCATGTGTTTCTTGGGTGCTTCTCCTCTTAAAAAATTAATTAGTGCTTCTCCTCTTCATGCTGGGGAAAAATTAAAACACGATATTCTCTTACACAGTTAAGATATGAAATTAAAACAATTAGTAGTTTTAATATACCTTTCCAATACATCATTCAATAAAAAATAAAATTTTTAGAAAACAAATATAACTTGATATTACCATTCTTTAAAGACCAATTAAAATCAGTATGCTTTTATTGCAACAGACTTATTGTTAAATCATATCTGTGGACGGTAGGATGTCAACGCTTAATATGACCATATTAATTACTAGTAGTGTATTTAATTTTTCAGATCACGACTTCCCATATACATTATAATGAGTTTTTGCTCCCCAAAAATCTATCACTTCCTATGCATTTCATCTACTTATCCTCCATATTTTGATTTCAAATTCAAATTTCATATTAATCTCACTTTCCATCTCTTTTATTTGGATCATTATTTCAATTCCTTCTAATCTTCTAGTGTCATCAGTATCATGGAATGAAAAAAAAGTAGTTTTTTAACTCTTCAAATATCTTGAAAATTTATGACTCTTTTTCTCACATTTGCTCTGCTTAGACTTGTCACTTACATCACCTTCTTGTTCAGCATACAATACAAATTCAAGTGAGATAGTGAATTGCATACATCAAATTTCAATAACATAAAAATGATAAGTAGACTTCAACCACTTTATTTATAACACTAGCATGATCAATGACAACTCAAAACTTTGGTTTCATATAAAACAACCGCAAATATATCAGCCCAAGAAAGTAATACAAGCTAACATTTATAAAAATCAATGTATATTCTATTTTCTCTTCATGGAATTATATAAATATATTTCGCTGAAATATTCATGGAAATTAATTGACAACAAACATTTCCCTGAATGTCATCCGACATTATGAATTTTCCCCAGCAAGAAGCTTTTGTATAATAGCATCTGCCTAAGAATATAAATGATGAACATAGAATATTTCAATAATTACTTTTAAACCTATGACGAAGTTATATTTTGCAGAGGATAAAACATTAAAAAAAAACAAGAAAAAGAAACGAAATAACTCATACATTTGCCTCAGCTAAGGCCATTACCAAGTTTTCTGGTTTTTCTCTTCTATAACCTTTCTCATCAATGTCTGCAGTCTAAAATATAAACCAAATAAGTTCTTCAATTGCACATTTCCATTTAGGACATGCAACTTTACTTCAATAAACAACAAAATATACCACAATCGTTTTGATATATTTCTCCTTGCAATTTCTTGTTTTTCACATAAACTAAGGTTTACTTGCCATACCTCAGCAATATCATCAGGAAATTGCTCTGATGTAAACTGAACAAATATTCAAATAAATAGAGATATGTATGTGTAACGATGATGGAAAGCTGAAGGAAAAATAGCAAAAGGTAAGAAACTATGTCCAAGATGCCCCCATACAAACAGTTGCAGTCTATCTTTAAGGCAGCATTTTCAGGCTAATTTATATACCATCAGTATTATAGCACAAAACCAACATAAAGAAAGAATTATTGTTTTGGATAAGAACTTTAGAGGAATTGCGAACTGAATATATTGGACTTCATCTTCACTTTTCAAGAAGCATACCCAATCAAACGGAACTCTTAAAATATTCTAAAGAGAACAACTAATCATTAAGTAGCACATACATCATCCTTAAAATCTGATAGGAATTAAGTATAACAGTTAGAATTTACCTCACAATCTCAACATACTGAATTACACCAGAGAAAACACAAAAAATTGTAGACATCCTTCTCTTTGGCTTTTGGGGATAGACTTGTAGCTTCAACAACATAACCATCAGAATCCATCTTGGCAATGTTTTTAAGCAGATTTCCCTTCAAAGTGATACAAAGAAAGGAAAAATAATTCAATCATGTCAAAAAAGAAGAAATGAATGATCCAGATGGGCAAGTAGAAAGAACATTTCAAAACAACTCGAAAATATTTCCATGTTACCAAACTATCAAAGCTTGGAGTAATATTAGCTGAGACTTGACTAAATTTTTCCATGTTACCAAAGTCAATAGTTAATTTACTACTCTAGTGAATGTTAAATGTGAGAAGCTATATGGATATTCTGTTTCATAGTCTGTGCTATTTTGTTCTATTTATCCAAGCATCCAATCTATGCAACTTTTCAAAACAACTCAAATATTTCAATGTTACCAAACTATCCAAGCATCCAGTAATGTGGGCAATCAAGTAGGCCATCCAATCTATGCATTAGAGATAATAACAGTTTTACATGGCTTTAGTAATGTTAGCAGTGAAGCAAACTACCCAGAGTTAACAAAAAACTAAAATTCAAAAGAAGAACGTACTCTTTTAAAGTATAGACAGAGCATCTTTTCCTCGACACTGGCACTTCCCCTAAAAAAAATATTTGGACACAATTTATAGCTAAAACAGAAATTCATATCTTTAACTCCATATCTAATGACCATAAGAGGAGTGAACGATATTCACAATGTTGAGTCGGGTTGCCATGATCTGTTCCAATATAAACTGCTATAGCATTTCATGAAGTTGACCAATTGTCTCAAACCATATCACATCAACAAAATGCACAATGCACATACATGAGTAAATGGTACCTTAATATATCTAAGTAGACAGGTTCGGTCTAGTTTGTGCAATCAAGCCCAAGATTTTGAAATGTTGATGCACCAAGAGAACAATTACGTTATATTCATGAGCATCCAATGTCAAATAGATATGAGAGCAATGACATTATGACAATAACCTCTTGGTAGTACGCACATATGCATTCTGTGAGATCATTCTGTGACAATGACGATTGCATTCTGTACACACACGTTCTGTGTAAGGGAGGGGTAGAGGACAGGGAGATAGGTAGAATAGAGGAAGATAAGAATTTGATTAATTCACTGATGCCTTTATTCTGGCCCAATAGGCTATTTAAAGAAATTACAATTCATTATTTGAAACTTAAATCACTAAAATAAAGGAGCAACTTCTCCTACTTACGGGAATTGAAATAACAGATTTCCTAGATCATAGGTTATTTGAATTACTGAAAACACGGAAACAACTAACATACTTCTCGCTCATGATTCAATCTAGCCAGACCGAAAATAATCATTCAGATGCGCTGGAGTTTTCTTTAGGCGGTTGGGCCGTGTAGTGATAGTGGGCTGATCCACTATAGGGCCTGCTACATCCCCTTCCCCATCAAAAAATTCCATGTCCTCATGGGTGGGTGGGGGCCCAGATTTCGAACTAATGGATGAGGGCCGTGTGGCAATAGGTGGATGGGGTTCTGCTTCACTGATTGGAGGAAGGTTTCGCGTAGTAGCTGTGGCTGGAGTGTCCGAGCCATTGCTGTCCGTAGCTTTAGTCTCTTCGTTAGCGTCTTTCGTCGGCGAAATTTCTTGTTCTTCCTCCCAAGTTGCGTCTTCCGGCATACTATCAGACCACTGTATGAGCAATTCTTTGACCTTCCGGCCACATTTCCATACCTCCCTTTCACCCAAAACGGCGACGACCTCATGAAGTGGTCTATTTGCTTGGGATTTCTCTGGCAGGGGATGAATCTTAAAGTGGGTTGGAGAGACGAATGGTCTTAGTAGTGAGACGTGGAACACCGGATGGATGAGAGAATTCTTTGGTAATTCTAATTTGTACGACACTGCACCGATTTTTTCCAAGATTTTGAAGGGTCCGTAGTAACGGAGTGATAGCTTCCTGGAACTTCGCCGTAAGACGGATTGTTGACGGTATGGCTGGAGCTTGAGTAAGACCAAATCTCCTTCGTGGAATTCAATGTCTTTTCGTTTTTTGTCACTATAAGCTTTCATGGTGTCCTGTGCTTGATTAAGATTTTGTTTTAAACTACTCATGATTTTGTTCCTTGCAGAGAGATTCGTGTCGACTGCTTCTAAGTTGCTGCTGCCGAGACAGTAAGATAAGAGATTTGGCGGAGGGAGACCATAGGTGATTTCGAATGGTGTGAAACCAGTGGATCGGTTGAACGAAGTGTTGAAGTGGAATTCTGCAAAGCTTAGGATCTTCGACCATGTATTCGGGTGGTCATGAACAAAAGCTCTGAGGTATTGTTCCAAGCACCTATTGACTCGTTCTGTTTGTCCATCGCTTTGTGGGTGATAAGCAGAGCTATAACGTAGCGAGGTTCCTTGCAATTTAAAAAGAGATTGCCAAAAAGAGCTGAGAAAAATTGGATCGCGGTCTGAGATGATGGTACGAGGAAAACCATGGAGTTTCCCAACGGAATCCCAGAAAACTTGGGCCACTTTAGCTGCTGTGTAATGTGAAGGTAGGGACATGAAATGAGCTCCTTTTGATAATCTGTCGACAACCACAAAAATAACTGTAAAACCATTAGAGGTAGGCAAATGTGTGATAAAGTCCATGCTTAAATCGGTCCAGATGGTTGTTGGAGGAACAATAGGCTGAAGTAAACCAAATGGTGAATAATTTGGAGGTTTAATTTTCTGACAAGTCTTACATTCTTTGACAAAATGTTTAACATCTCTCTTCATTCCTTTCCAGGTAAAAACTTTATTGAGACGAATGAAAGTGTTGTGAGCGCCGGAGTGACCACCCAGAAAAGAGCTGTGGAATTCCTGCAATAACTTGGGCTTGAGTGAAGATCCTTCAGGTACAAAAATTCTAGAGTTATGAAACAAAAGATTATTTTTCATTCGCCACTCCCCCCATTTGTGTGGATCTGTCCTAAGGCCTTGAATGATTTGAGAAGCATAGGAGTCTGCTATGATTTCTTGTTGTAAAATATCTGTGATGTTGCATATCGGTCCTGTTATTGCTGCCAACTGGGGTACCGCTAGAGTGGTTGCCTCGTCTGGAATTCTAGATAAAGCATCGGCCACTGTATTTGTTTTGCCTGTTTTATAAACAATGTTGTAGGAGAACCCTAGGAGTTGTGATAAAAATTGTTGTTGTTCTGGGGTTTGGACAACTTGATTCATGAGGTGATAGAGGCTCTTATGATCTGTACGAATCTCAAAGGTAGCACCTAATAGATATTGACGCCACTTAGCCACAGCACTCGTGATTGCATACATTTCCCTTATGTAAGTCGACTTTTGTTGCATAGTAGGGGATAATTTGCGACTGTAAAATGCAAGAGGCTGATTTTTTTGCATGAGTACTGCCCCTATCCCAACACCTGAAGCATCAGCTTCCACAATGAACGGTAAGGAAAAATCTAGTAAGATAAGTAGAGGAGCTTGTGTGAGGAGGGTTTTCAACTGAGTAAATGCATCATTCTCCTGGGCACCCCAGGAAAATCCTTTTTTGGTCAATAGGTCACTTAGTGGTGCTGCAATTGTAGCGAAATGCTTAATGAACCGTCGATAATACCCTGCCAAACCTAGGAATGCATGTACTTGAGTCAGTGTAGTGGGTTTGGGCCAGTCTTTGATTGAGTTGATTTTCTCAAGGTCTGGAGATAAGCCTTTTCCTGAAATAATGTGACCCAGGAAGTGTATGGAGGCTTTGGCGAATAAACACTTAGATCATTTTGCAAAGAAGCAATGCTGTCGCAAGGTAGATAAGACCAACTGTAGATGGTGCTAATGATCTGTTTCCGTGTGACTGTAGATGAGTATGTCATCAAAAAATATGACAACAAACCGTCTTAGGAAAGACGCAAACACCTCGTTCATAGTTGCTTGGAAAGTAGAGGGTGCGTTGGTTAGTCCAAAGGGCATTACCAAGAACTCATAATGACCGTGATGGGTTCTGAACGCTGTTTTGTGAATGTCCTCTGGGTGCATAAGGATTTGATGGTATCCAGAACGCAGATCTAGCTTTGAAAAAATTGTGGCGCCATTGAGTTCATTCAAAAGCTCATCAATCGTAGGTATGGGAAATTTGTCTTGTACGGTCACGGCGTTGAGTGCTCTATAGTCTACACAAAAGCGCCAAGAGCCATCTTTCTTTTTAACTAGAAGTACGGGGGAGCTGTAGGCTGAATGACTGGGACGAATTATACCATCTGCGAGCATCTCCGAAACTAGTTTTTCAATCTCGTTTTTCTGGTAGTGGGGGTAACGGTATGGCCGGACTTGGATAGGTTTGGTATTTGGAATGAGGTTGATGTGGTGGTTTGTGGGTCTGTCAGGTGGGGGTTGGGTAGGAATGCTGAAGACATCGCTGTAAGTGTCTAAAATGGTGGAGATGGTTGGTGGAAGCACTTCGGCTTCAAGTGATGTGGGTTTCGGGTTTGGGGTAGACAGGCACATGAGGTAGGCTTGTACGGGTTCTTGAGCAATTAGTTTGTGGAGTTGGGAGTTTGTGATTTGGCCTGGGGTAAGAGAAGAATTACCTTGAATTGTAATAGGTTTGTCATTGTGGGAAGAACTCATGGTAAGTGTTTTGTAGTTTGTGATGACCGGTCCCAAGGTGGATAACCACTGTATGCCGAGAACAATATCTGCACCCTATAGGTCGAGGACATAGAAATCAATTTTAAAATTATAGTGGCCTTGTAAAGCTAGGGGAACAGACGTATAAAGGCCTTTGCAAAATAGGTGATCGCCATTGCCGACTTGGACCTGAAATGGTGTAATGGATTGTACCAGTAGTGCTAAATGTTTAGCAGTTCGTGCTGTGATAAAATTGTGTGTACTACCGCTGTCCACCAGGATTTGGACTGAGGAACCGTGAACTTGACCCGTGAGACGAAACGCCTTGGACGAGCGATGGCCAAAAAGAGCATGGAAACTGATTTCTAAAAAGGGGTTAGATTCCGTGTGAGCTTCTTCATCAACCTCCTGTGTATGTGCTAGCTCCTCCTGATCATCGACAACCATGTATAGAAACGTGGCGCTTGGTTTGCATTTGTGCCCAAAGGAATATTTTTCATCACAATTATAACATAATCCTTTTTCTCGCCGCGCAAGCATTTCGGTTTAGGATAGTCGTCGGAGAGGCACTGTAGCTGTGCTGGGGGTCGGTGGTTTAGACGGTGATAAAGCTGAGGGTGTTTGGGTACGTGGTGTCCAACGGGAGGAACGGTCGTCTGGCTCCGAATAGTTGCGCGCTAAACCCCACGCGGTGTGAAATGTTGCAAGTAGGTGGGCTTGAACGTCACTGCGAACTTTTGGTTTGAGACCTGAGATGAACATACTCTTCCGGAGGTTGTCAGGAATTCCGGTAACTCAGCTAGATAGGAGTTCAAAAGCGGTTTGGTATTCACGGACTGTTTCGGTTTGGGAGAGTTTGCATAGCGCGCCAGCCGGGTCATCATAAACAGTAGGGCCATAACGACTGATGATCGCTGTTCGAAAATCTCCCCAATTGGTGATAAGGCCATCACGAGCTAAGTTGCGATACCAACTTGAGGCAGGGGCGTCGAGATGAAAGGAGGCAATGCGAAGGCGCTCAGGTTCATTAATACCATAATACTCACAATATTGATCTACTGCAAAGAGCCAGTCGGAAGGATCTCCCTGACTATAGCGGGGAAAGTCCAAACGTAGCGGTTTGGTTCTAGGAGGGTCTGTTCGTGGTGGTCTTGGTCCTAAGAGGCTGGGGTTGGGTTGTGGTGATTGAGTTGCTCTCTGTGTGTCGAGGAAGTGTTGAAATCGCTCCATGAATGTGTTAAACTGTTCTTCATTGCTGCGCTGCATCTGATTTAAAAAAACCTGCTGTCTCTCCTCAGCGGTAGTTTGCTGTTGCTGGACAGCGTTTAATTGCTCTTGCAGTTGCGTCATTCAGGTCTTGTCAGCCATAGAGGGTTCGGGAATGAAAGCACCAAATTGTAAGGGAGGGGTAGAGGATAGGGAGATAGGTAGAATAGAGGAAGATAAGAATTTGATTAATTCACGGATGCCTTTATTCTGGCCCAATCGTAGGCTATTTAAAGAAATTACAATTCATTATTTGAAACTTAAATCACTAAAATAAAGGAGCAACTTCTCCTACTTACGAGAATTGAAATAACAGATTTCCTAGATCATAGGTTATTTGAATTACTGAAAACACGGAAACAACTAACAGACTTCTCGCTCATGATTCAATCTAGCCAGACCGAAAATAATCATTCAGATGCGCTGGAGTTTTCTTCAGGCGGTTGGGCCGTGTAGTGATAGTGGGCTAATCCACTATAGGGCCTGCTACATTCTGCAACTGACCGTTAAAAACAAAGCAACAATTGATTAAATAGGCACCCAACGTCAGTATGATCTTCAGAACAACAATTAAATGTTACCGATTAGTTAAACCAATGGTTGAATAGAGGTGATTAAATCTTATTGTCGGTCAGACTGCTGTTGCATGGGGAAAACGCATCCAGCGTTGGAAAAACTCGAGCGTTAAATGATACTCGTGAGGAGTATGTAATAACCCTATACGAAACGATTAATCACATTTACTTACACACGCTGAGAAGTGAAGCCAATGGAGTAATAGCCCAAAACAATAACAAAAATGATTCTTGCAAAAAAAAAACCACGTGTACACACAAATCAGATGGCACCCAAGGACGAATGGTTTGGAAGTCAATTATGGTTGAAGAGTCATTTGAACTGGCCAATGGAATTGAAAGTAAGGTTGAAAAAGACATTCAATATTAAAAGAAAATCATTTAAAACAGCTAATCGGCCCAATAACTCATTGACTAAAACAAATATTACATAGAGATCATATCAGTTTCATTGGAAAACTAAGAATATAATAAATGGACTGTTATCAAAGGCCTCACCATCCCCAAATGAGAATGAATATTTGCGATGACTAAAACCAGTACTCTTTAGAGAACATATCAGTTTCATCGGAACACTAAGAATATAATAAATGAGTTGATATTAAAGGTAACACCATTGCCCAATCAAATAATTCCTTGCGAAGACCTTAAACTTCAGCATATCTATCAGATAGATACTAAGACACATGTTGGACCACATAATAAACGCCATGTATTCACTGAGACATTTATTGACCAATGAATGTGTTTTACATGGACCAATAGATGATCTGCTACAAGGTTTAGTAGTTTATATTGATTGTTTCGCCTCGGCTTGTGTACCTCAATTATATATTTAGTGAAATAATAATAACAATAACAAAATAAATAAATATTATTATTATTAGGAAAAAGGGAATAAATAAAAGGAGTTATTAATTAATAATAAATCGAAAGGAGAATTAATAGTTATAATAGTCTCACTGATTTTTCAGTCCCGTCATAATTCAAACATTCCAAATATATTATTATTAAAATTTGTATATTTTAATTTTATGAAATTATAAGTTATAATTTTGATTATGTAAAGTTTTAGAAGAGTTATTAATAATTAGTAAATTGGTTGTGGTAAATTGATTTTTGGCGTGTGTTTGAGCTCTTGGATTAGGAGCAGTGTGATAATAGTTAGTTTCGGCAAGAGGTAACCACTTTCCACTTGTTATGTGTATTGATATGTTGTTTGTGAGTATTTTGTGAAATAATTATGAATATTTTAATAGGAATTTCCTTATGGAACCTGATGATTTGAATTGTGAAATATATACATATATTTATTTATGTATAAGAATTGGAAATTGAGATATTATGACATGGTTATGAGAATTATTTAAATAATATGATATGAATTGAATGTGAAATCTTGGAGGAAAAAAAATCCTGTTGAATTATTTATTATGATAATTATGGTAAGGATTGAATTGGGAAGAAATGGAGTAGTTTATTCCACCACGTGGTGAGGCCTCCACTAGTGCACGATGGTTGGCTTTCTATTGTCCCACCTATTCAATGAGGGACTGGCCCACTAGTTCAAAGAGGGCTTACGACACCCCACTAGTTCAATGAGGGAAAAAGACTCATGATCTGAGACATGTGCTCTGAGGATTTTGGCCGATCCTCATCATATGACCAGTAAGCTTTTGAGTAACCAGTGATATGGATGTAACTTAACCCATGGGTCTAGTCGGGGGAAATAAGGCGATTCAGTTGAATTGATGAGAGGCATCTTGGGAATTATGTTAATAAAAACTGTGATACATAATTTATGATATGAAATTTTGTGACATGGATATTGGTGAATTATATTTTTAATACTTTAGTATATATATTGTTCCACATGGCACCTCACTAGCATATATTAGTATTCGTAATGAGTTGGATTGACGGTTACCCACATTTTTTAGGTGATAGTTCTCGTACGGGTCCATCAGAGAAGATTTCAGAAGCTTGGGTTACTCCTTCTGACAGTAGTGCTTCCGTCATTTTGGTATATGTTGGATAATTGCATATTGCCAAGTTAAGGCTCATTTTGCATACTTTGATTTACTTTTATATATTTTGGTAAATAATGAAGCATTATTAAGTTATTGATCAAACTATTATGTAGTATTATATTAAGAAAAATGAAGGACGTTATACATTGCTTCTTTGAAGCCCAAGTAACAGGATGGGTCCCAAAATAAGGGCAATATATCCACTAATCAAGCGACGACATTCTGTATTAGTAGTCCAATCCACATCAGCTAATTCTTGCACGTATAGATGTGTGAGAGGCTTGATTAACAATCCAAAATTAGTAGTACCAACAAGATAGCGAAGAATACACTTAACACATATTGCGCCTGTTTGGATTCACTTAAATTTAAATTTGAGCGTTAAAGGCAAAATAAAAATAAAAATGCAGTAGCTTAAAAGTCAACACTCACACAGTTAAGGAAAAAGCCAACTGCCTATTTGGATTACCATTGATTTGAGATTGGCAAGATAATCTCGCATCAGAAGTTCGCCCTTATGCTAAGTTTTCAATCGATTGCAATGCGATAAATTTTTCGCATCAGATTATTCATATTTGACAAGATCTGTGCCGCTGTTTGAAGGCCAACAAGTTCCAGAAGTAATGAATCATTTTGTGATGTTTGACCATAAAATAGACATGTTACTTCTGAAGGAGGAAGTTGTTATCATCCAGCTTCCCTGTGATCTTCTTATTAGAGAAGCCACGATTCGCAACCAAAGATGAGGCATATGTAATTGTTGTCGCCTCTCCATTAGATACAGTGATTATAGACATTTTTGTATAAGAGATCAATCTGATTGGACGAAGATTGTCCTATGGCAACGTCTTAAGATTGCTCTATCACCGGTGGTGGGAGTAGTGTCTAGCTCTGGTACCATGCTAGCTAGAACAACAGCGAATATAGTGAAGCAATAGATCTGGATCTTATTTCATTAGGAATATGAGAAGAGTACATTATATATCGGCAAAGGCTTAGTCTAACAAACGCTGACGTGTTCACTTAATCAAACCTTAGAAATAACTCATAACAGACTAACAACCCACTAGTTACTAGTTACACATTTGTCACTCTAATACAAGCCACAATGAACGTATCGTAAATAATAAAATATGATCAATGTTCAATGGTGCTTTGAGCTACCCCCTATAACAGAGGGGATCTCAAGGCTATGTTTGGATGGAAGTGAGGGAGGGAGGGGAGGTGTCCCTTCCTAGTGTGAAAAGTCAGATATGCCCATAATGTAACATGCTTCCAAAGTTAATGTGTGGAAAACGATGTAAAAAAGCTATATAATTTTTAAAATTTCCCATGGGTAATTTAGTCAAAAAATTCCCCCCTTAAACCAAATATAGCCTCACATTCTGTCTATCATATTTTCCTTTCAATGTAGGGCGAAAAAAGTTTAAGTTTTTCTCTTACCACACTTTCAAGAAAAAAAAAAAAAATCGTTTCCATTAAAAGGTTACTTGGATAAAAAAGCTAAATTACAAAAACCCATCAATTTTAGGTTAGTTGTATATAACCTCACTCACATTAATTTTAAAGTTTATATTTAACCCCTAATATATTTTTACCATGAATTCCTTGTTGTCATTTCACTGTTATCTTTTGAATGAAAGTAGACACATCATATCAATATAACACAAATGACATCTTTCATGGCATCCTATATATTCTTATAATTTTATAGTATAAGACCCAATTCACTTTTTTTTTTAAAGATATTAAAGAAACTAAATAAATCATAAAATATTTATATTTATCAATTTTTAAAACTAAATTGCTTAACTTATTAAATGATATATTAATTTAATGATACACAATATATCCTATTAAGTAATTTATTTAGCTTTCTTAATCGATCTCTTAAAAAAATTAATTAAATCTTATGTTGAAAACACACGCAGTATATATTTTTTACCCATAGGTTAAATTGTCCATTTAACATTAAAAAACGCCCTGTATCTCCTTGCCGTCGTCTGCGACGCTTCCCCCTTTGAAGAGATGGCATCGCCGTTCTCAATGGCTCTTGACTAGCTATAGGCATACTCTTCGTCCCAATATCTCTCACACATATCGATCCAACACAGAACTTTTGCATTTGATGGCCATTGTCCATAGCATCTCTCTGTTTTCTTTTTTCACATATCTAATTATCAAATATGATTCTCACAAGAATTGCACAAAACTATACAAGTCTGCACAATAAAACTTCAGACCCTATATTTGCAAAAACTCAGGAGTTTCTAAGACATTGTTGTGGATTCAAGAATAGATGACAAGCGTCAAGTCCTCTTTAAAACTTTGTAACAAGAGGAAGAAGAACACAAAAGGAATGAGATTCCCCAACTCACCACCTTGACCTCTCTGACAACTCTTTTTAACAGCAGGTGGTGAACTTTGTTTTGAGAATAAACAGGGACGACACCGTTTGATTAAAAAGAAAAGGGAGAGACCCAAAAAGTAAAGGAAGACGATGGCTGCAACTGTGGATCGTCTTCTTGGTGGGATTTGTATCGCTGAAACGCAAGGAGTGGTGCTTGGAACTGTTTGTGGTGCTTCTAAGGAGAAAACCAGATACAGAGCGCCGAGCTTCACCGTTGAAAGTCCTTCCTCATAGGAGGCAGATTGGAGAAGGCGTTTCTCACCTTCTTCTTCGCCTGAAATTCAGAGTGGTCGATCTATGCTGCTGCAATTTTCTTCTTCCATTAACTCCGAAAGCAAGAAGAGAAGAAAGATTTGGAGCACAAATCAGTAGGAAAGTTTTACTCTCTTTGTTTTCTTTTCTCATCTCATTATGATTTTGAATTTCAAACTTATTGTGGCTGTAACGAGATTTATTTTGAACACGTGTGGCTAAATTTTCTAGGACTTAGAGTAGCTATGAACTAATTTGAGGATTTGAGCATGTTTGAACCACAAATTTGGGTTTAATATTATTTTGTTTACTCAATCATGTTATGTCTTGTTTGCTTGATAAAATTTTGATTAGTCTCGAGAGAGGAATCTTAATTGAACTATATGATTGAATAATGTGAGATTAGAATTTATTTTAATTTATCAATATGATAAAAATATACTTATTGGACCCACATAATCATATTAGACTGAATTTGAACATCTTTTACCTCTTAAATATATTTGTTAGGAAAAACAAGTTTAATTTTAAGAGAGGTGTATAAGTGATCGGGAGATACTTGTATCCATTAATACTCTAAATCAACAAACTAATATTAGGTACATTTATTTTGGGTGATTACATGCTCTAAAACTTAAAGAAAAGATTAGCCGCTATCAATTGAAATCTTAAAAACAATATATTTACTACTTTTGCTCTTATTTAAATTGATCTTCAATTTCCTTATTTAATTTGCTCAGTTTAAATGAAAATGAGATTTGTGATGCCTAATCACTAGTTCAATTGAGTCTATGTAGAAGAACCTTGATTCACTATTATACCATTTTCACGACATGGACACTTACGGTGGCTAATCAAATTTTAGCAGCATATCAGAAGTGCGTTGGAAAAGAACCTCACAACTCAATCTGAAATATTGTATGATTATGTGACTCCATTTGTGTCCAAGAATCCGAGGAGGTCCTTTTCGAATTACAACGACAATAGCAATAAAAAGGTCAAGTGTATGGAAAAGAGTACTTCAATGACAATTTTGAGAGACTGGTGAAGATTAAAAGCGCAGTGGATCCCATAAACTTTTCCAGGAACGAAGGGAACATGCCAGTTCTTCCATCAAACCAAGAGACAACTCTACTCATCAAACATGTCCAATATTCGTCGCGTAAATGTGGATTTAATTAACGTGAGATCGACATGCGGCCACATTGATATTTTAATGCCCCAGATACCTAAGCATCTGTTACCTTGGCATTAAAAAATGCCCCAGTGTTATCAACCTATTTTAATGCAAAGAGTAATTGGATCATATGACGTTAGCGCGGGGACTTGGGAGAGAGAGGTCATTTTTTAATTGCAGTAATTTATTTTTCATTGTATATAATTACTATATTAATTGAGGGAATGCATATATACTTGGGACTTTGACGTGCGTATGTTGCATGGGTAGATTTTGGTAATTGCTTACCCACAGCATGAATTGGCGATTGAGGCTCAAATGAGTTAAAGGCAACTTATGTGATCAAAAAACTGCTTCCTGCGTCAAATCTATGTTTGACGTGATACGATAAATAAAAGATGAACAATTATAGGAATTAGTCCCTGCTATCGTATCTATGGCAGGCTTTGTTACTTATAGGTTTTCACTTTTTCATTACTTCATTTTATTTAATGTTTTGTGCGTTTTTCCTCAACTTGAGGTGTTGACAAGTAAAAGGAGATCTTCTTCTTATATTGTTTCTGATTTTCTCTCATTGGCTTCATCTAGGCTCTTGATTGGGAAAATGAGAGAAAAGTCAAAGTGATATAGTATTGATTGGACGGATGTAGTTAAGAAATTATGAGGGATGATGAGAGAAACCCAACGACAATTACATTGGCCAAACAAAGATAAATACTGTTTTCAAAGATCAAAACTCATTTATATATAATTTCCTGTTAGGACTTACGATAGGCATAAAAAAAAAAAAAAAAAAAAAAAATTGACCTGACTATAGTGAATCCGCATATTTTTAATTATATATAAAATGAATCAGAACCAAACGGTCCTTTGGAGACATTTTAAATTTATAATACTAGTATTTACTTCAAATTAAGAACATTTTGCAAGAAGCTTCTCAAAAGTAATATTTGTAGCTTGGAATGACATGAAACTATGACAGTGGACAGTTTTCATAAGAAACCAAAAAAGAGAGCAATAGAAACCAGATGAGCAGTTCTGCATATAATTGTGATTTAAGAATCATGTGTACAATACTCTTTGTATCGTTATCATGTGTGCAACTCTACATTGCAAGAAAACAAGGAAATGCAGAAACAAGAAAAGAAAAAGAAACTAAGGAAGACAGATCATGCAATGAGAAAAAATGGACAACCATCAGAAAAATTATCACCCACTTCAATGTTGAATCGCTGGTGATGAAAAGCTAGAATCGCTAACTATGGTAAACAGATGTTAAGTGCCTATTGTTTTATAATCAAAGTGTCAGAACCTTGACATAATGGACCTAATTAAGTTGACCAAAGTTTTATTCACACACACACATAATTAACTAGAATGACATTCTTACTTGAGTTTCATGTGTTGAACATGTCATGTCATGATTGGAATTAAGAAATTAACCCCATATATATATATATATATATATATATATATATATATATATATATTCACTTATTGCATACTAGCTAGCTCACACACACTCACACTCACACTAACCGCTTCCAATTAATTTGTAATAACCTAAAAATTATGGCCCCCGGATTTATACATGTATATATGTAATAAGTAATTGACAACCCCTTAAGTCTGACGACAATTACATATATATAATATGGCAAGACATTTCGGAAGGTCCTTCAAAAAGCCACTTTTGAAATCACCATCATCACCTCTTTCTCTCTCTCTCTCTCTCTATATATATATATATATATAAATGAAGGCCCTTTATCATTACGTTTACCCCAGTAACATAAACAACTCTTGCGTGAAGCTAAACTCAACTTTCACAATATATGTTAATTCAGTTGCGAATTTTGTAAACAAGCCATTCATTACCCAACATACTATAATATAATACACACACTTGTATCACCCAAAAAATGGACCCACAAACTTTCACTACCTACTGCTTCAAACTCTCCCTCTCCCCACACACACACATCGATCGATCTTATCATCAAAATTAAGATCTCTTTAAAGCTTGGAGAATTTGGTATTTTACAATTAGACTATACATGAGCCCATGCTTCCTACAGGAAGTATGACACAAGATTTTTTTGACTCATAAATAATGTAAATTTCTAGAATTTTCTTATTCTAAGACTTCCATTATCCATTAATCAGTATATAAATTTTAACAGGTCACGTTATTTATAAGTTATCAATAACATATTATTAATTCCTCATATATATTTACATAATACTCATAACAAACACATCTAGCTAGTTAGCTTTCTTTTAAAAAAAATTAAAAAAAAAAGGACAAAGCGAAACAAAAGAGAACACTTCGTACCCATTTTTAATTGGATGACCATTTATTTTATCAACACCAGTATGCATAGTAGCAACCAAGCAGCAGCTAACAACTCCACTCACTCTTGGCACACCCCCCCCCCCCCAAAAAAAAGAAGGGCTAAGGAGCAAATTCGCCAACAAACTATTACATCAGGAGCGTCCAACATAAACAACTATTAAGTGAACCTTAAATACCAATAAACTTTTTAAAAGGTGAAATTAGCACAAAACTATTAACTCTTCCTCAACGTCCGTTAGTAACCCGTTTTCAGGCTCTGTCTCCAGACAAGGGCGTTTACAACATCATAAAGATGAAGAACTGAAATTGAAACTAGTGGGTTCATCTTCATCCCACACCCTGACATTTCTATCCTCCAGTACTCCTCCTCCTCCCACAATCTACTCAGACTTGTTTCCTCTTGGCACTCCCCAAATGGCTCTTCCCCAGTTTCTTCTCTCTCCGCCCTTGTTCTGCATGCTTCCGTGGCTTTTTCGGGCTCCGCTTCCTCGCTCGAATTGCTTCTAAATTTTAGCACCAATGTGGGAGACGAAAGATTACGAGACTCCTCTCCAGAATCGTAGCCCGAACCAGATGCTTCTGACTGTACTGAAACAAGAACAATTTTCCCAGCATTTGGCTTTGCATTCCTCAAGTGTCGTACTTGCATTAACCCACGTGTATGTAGTATTCGGCAATTTCAGCCCACTAAACTCGACAAAATAATCCTTATTGTTTCCCCTGCAACTCCCATGATTTATTGCGGATGCATCCTTTTGACTAGTCCATTGCATTCCAATTTTTCGGTGATTTCGACAAGAATCCTGTCAAGCACTGGCATATTGGTGTCTCACCCAGGACGCAGTTTCCATTCGGGCCGCAGCGATTATACATGTCGCAATTATCACCTGGTGCAAAGCTAAAAGTAATCCACCTTTAGCTTTGCGCCAAGTGATAATTGCGGTCTGTGGAAGTTCCTGGGCTGAAGAAACCCATTTCAAAGATTTCATTTTCAGAAACCAAGGTCTATCCATCAGGAAGAGACTCAAACTGGGTAAGGGTATCAGATGCAAAAGGGTCAACCCAGGAACTCCGCTGACGGTAAAGTGAGAGAGTGACAGGAATAAAGAGAAAAGAGGGGTTTTTTCGCATCATGGGTGGAGAAAGATGACCTTGGAGGTGTGCCTTAGAATTTGTGGCCGGAGCGACGGGGCTTAAATTAAAGAAGAAGGCGATAGAAGGAAATATTCAGTAACTAAATATGGCTGACACACGCCTTGAGACTGAATTTGGATAAGAACTAGGGTTAATGGGGAGAAATCTCCAGGGCATTCAAAGCTGGGAAAATACAAGGAAGAAAGGATGCAGAATCTCGGAGATTTGGTGTGGAGAGAGTAATAGTCGTGCTTGGCGGTTGAATGGGCAAGGGCCAAGAGCTAAGAAACAACGTTTTACTTCGCCGCCATCGTATAAACAACCCTCGATGTATCTAACGGACGTTGAGGAAAAGTTAACAGTTTTGTGCTAGTTTCACCTTTTAAAAAGTTTATTAGTATTTAAGGTTCAGTTAATAGTTTTTTGTGTTGAGCGCTCTTGGGGTAATAGTTTGTTAGCGAATTTGCTTCTTAACCAAAAAAAAAAAACCAAGTCCACTCTGTACTTTTTAAAGTACAGAGTAAATATAAACCGCGATTGGTATTTGCACAAATTGAATATAGCATTATTTACGCCATCACTGCAGGTTCTAATTAATCAAGGCAGTCTTGGCTAGTTGGCCTGCCTTGATTGTTCTTAAAAAACCTCCTAAATCGCTTTCTTTAATTAATGGACATATAATATTTTTTGCCAAGAGAAAAGTTAATACAGTAGATCAGTATTGAGCGGTTACAGTAATAAGTCAATTAATAACAGTACAGTTAAAGCCCCAAAAAGAAATATATTGGATTTTCTGGAGAATTAAATTTAGAATGAGTTTTAACCCCAAGCCGATGTATGGAAAGATTCCCTTCACATTCACCTAAACAATGAATTAATATTAATAATCCACGTAAGTACTCGTCCCAAAATGCCACAACTTAAAATTGTTCTTGTCCTTTTTATCTTATTTTGCAGTGTGTGTATTGTCTGAATTATTGAGTACGCGCCTTCAACTAATCCATCATATTCCATCGTCACGATTCCACCAAACAAAAAGATATTGATAAAATATAATTTTCATTATAATTTGGTTTTGGCCATTCCTTGTGGTTCCAAGGTGTGTATATATACATATATCCACTTGCCAGCCAGCTGAGTTAATGGATCAACATTAATCATCCACTTATCCTAAAATGCCATGCATGGGAATGGGGCCTTGCCATTTCCAAATTCATCTGTGGTCCTCGTTCGAACACAACCCTCAAAACCCTAGCAAGCTCATTAATTGGCTCATGCTAGATTTTTCTTAAAAGGAACATGATACACACACACACTTGTAGCTAGTAGTGGATTCTAAAGTGCTGCACCAAGCCCCTGCAGGCAAAACTTGGTGGGCGTTTGAATACATATATATCACATGCAACACCCAATTTCAATATTCTTCCATTTCAACAATAATGAAGACAAATTAAAAGTGTTTAAATATTTATCAAATTTTCATTCTTTTTAATAAAATTGTTGTGTGTTGTTTGTGATGCTTAATTTTCTTTTACAAGTATAGCCAATGATGTGATTCTGAATAAACAAAATATTCGTTGTGTGTGTGTGTGTTTGTTGATATTCGGAAGGTGAAAACAACCAGGTTATTTTTGTCCTAAACTAGTTCACGTGTGAAAATTAGGTGCGCAATTTCAGTTGAAAAAGCTTACACTTAAGAAAAGAGAAAAAGATATAGCTGATGTTCATGTTCTTTATGAAGCTCATCAATCATAGTCGATCATGGGACATACTTTTATTCTGGGTACCTCTTTTCCGTGAATAGGAATGAATTGAGGCGCGAATTGAGCTGAGATATGGATCATGCATGATGCTCTTAATTAAAGTTGTGTCGGGATTTTATTGAACATTGTGAACTATAACTATACTCAAATTATTGTCAAATTCGTGAGTTTAATTAAACTCAACTTTTGATAAAAACGAACTCACATCATGAACTCGAATAGTGTATTCATAAAAGTTTACTTTTATTAATAAATATGTGTTAAAAGTATGTAATAAAATATTAAAATGACAATATTTTAATTAAAATATATTTTAAATATAAATAATTGAAATTAAATCCAACAATATTTATAATTTATTATATCTAACAAAAAAAAATTCCTATAAAGTTTATATATAAAGTCATTGAACATGATCAAAATAAATAAACTAACAAGAGTTTAAGAGTAAATTAATATAATTTTATAAGGTAAAATCATAGTAGACTCAATATGTAAACTCACAAATTTAGCTGGGTTTATAGCTAGCATGAGTTTAAATATAAACTAACCCAATTTTATAAATTAGAAACATAAAATCGGTAAACTTGGAGAATTAACTCACAAGTTTAACAACAATAATTTTGTATGTGTAGTAAATTGAATCATGATTAATCATGCAAATAATTAATTTAGTACATGCTGACTAGTTTCAATCTTGTGACAATATGATCGTCAGTCAACCTAATTAAGAAGATAAATTTTCAAAATTTGAATTTTGATTCTAATTGATTTGGGTTTTAATCTCTCTCTCTCTCTCTCACACACACAAAATATAATAACTATTTCATTTATTATCGTAAATACATTGCTGATTGCCTTTTGAAGAGAACACTAATGATATTAAACGACAAGCTAGTCATTTTCGGAGATTGAAGGAATCGATCGTAATTAGTTCAAATATAATTAAGAAACAAATGGCTAACTTTGAAATTGAAGGAGAGTTTAATTTGCACAAGTAGCTAGGGTCCTTGGCTTCCAATTCATGATGAAGTCGGAAATAAACTTTTATTGAAATTACTAGTCCTCAAACTTTTCAAGCTTCTTTTTTCTTGTGTCTTCATTACATATTGCCTTTTAAAAGGCACTTTCAATTTCTTTCTTTAAATTAAATAAGCATTAATTTCTAGATCACTATTTTGAATCTTTTCTGTAAAAACATATACTGAAATCTGCTTTTAATACTAATGAAAATTTTCACTAAAAAGGTCTTGTGAAAGTAAACGTATAAATCGATCGATATTGAATAAAATGAAATGAAGTATTATATATGACCAATATAATGAATAAATATAATGAAAAATCAAACACTTGAGGGACAAAATTAATTAAATTGGATTTTCAAGAGGGAGATAATGAGAAGAGACGTACGCATGTCATTGTCTAACATAAGCATACGCTAAATTCTGCATGAATAATCCATTTGGTCATCTTAATATTGTCTAGTAACAAGTTTTAAACATAATTTCTGTTTGAAACCTTCTCTTATGCTATATAATTCATAATGCTTTTTTTTTTTAACTTAAGATTAGAAGTTTTGAGGTAAAACATCTTTGTCGTGATCAATTATTCTTTTGTGATGACAAATTAGTTGCCCCGTGCACGCACATGCTAGCTAGTACAACCCTTTTGTGAGATATAGCTATATATGTAAGGTGTGCTGCCTCTATAATGAGTCATTTTATAAAGATGAAGTTTTATATAATAATTTTTTTATAAATTGAATTGATGAATACTTATATATGTTTCACCAAAATATCATTTTAACGTAGAAGTTTTGGGGGTGCACTTGGCTTCAAGAAAGAGCTAGAATTGCATGCCACACATATAATGGCTACTCATCTCTCACTCCACGTAATCTTTTTCTCTTAACCTCCAAGGGATTGTATAAACAAATATCTATCTTTTCTAGACTCAGCAAAAGAAACGAATTTTTCTCATTTTTCATTACTAGTTATGAATTAAATCCCTTCTTACAAGGCAAGTTACGCTATATATCCCCTCGTTTTATTGAGAAATGATTTTAACTTCATCCAAAACGAGGCCTTCAATTTCTTGTCAAGTTGTAAAAGCTACGCTGGAGCTTATTATATATGACTGAAAAATCACACAACAACTTAAATATAAAGTATAAACTAGAAGGCGAGGTCATGAGGTTTTATACATACATATGGGATTATTTATGTCTTGTGGTTACATTAAGGTAGTCTTTGCAAACAAGCATTCCGTCCACTTTAGGATGAGCCATTAACTTGGCGTGTATATATGAATGAGTCTGCATGCTCGCGCACACCATTTATATATTTGAAGCTACGAAATATATATAAGTCGAATTATTAAAACATAAAATATACAAGTAGATAATTTAAACATTGCACGATTTAATATGCTTAATTAGTTGCATGGTCATGTCATATAATGCTGCTGCAAAACAGATATATTTTGGTGTGCTTATTTTTCTGTGGACCACTCCACACTTTTATATCAATCTAGCTAACTTTTTTCCAGTAGATTATTAGTCTACCTTTGCTCACATGATTTACTATTGTGATGATTAATTGTTCTAAAATGGTCAAGGTTCTTTTGAAAATTGGAACTAATTAAAGTTAACTGACAGATTCCATGTTTTAGGACTTTGAATGTAGATATCAATGCACGAGGTGAGTTGCTTGAAGTCTGAATGAATGTAGTGAAAACTGAAAAGTTGAGTATAGTGATTTTTTTTTTTATTGCTTATATACAATTTGTGTGTGTGTATTATTTTAATTTTTAAATCAAAATCATCGTTTTTAAATTAACAATGAAAAACATTCCCGCTCTATTTTTTGCTAATAATTTTTAATGCTACCTCCAATTCTTAATATAAGATCCAGTTGACTAATTTGGAAGATTAAGAAAACTACATAAATCACTTTAAAATTGTTATATTTATTGTGTTTCTCCAGACTCATTTATCTGATTTATAAATTGATATATAATCTAATGATACACATAAATATTTAGGAGAAATCATGTAACATATATTATAATTAAATAATTTATTTAATATATTTAATCTTTTCAAAGGGATGGGTTATTCTGCCTATTCTTATTTTACCTACCTTTGCCTACCCTTCTCAATACCATTAGATTATAATCTTATCCAACGGCAAAGATTTAAGGGTTATCCCTTCCTCTTTCCACTGCCTCCCACCATCTCTCTCTCCCCCGCTGACTCTCAGAGGGAAGAATTCCCAAATACTTTCACTCAGAATACTTAATCTCTACATCACTAGCCCCAACAAAATCAACGCATTCAATTGATAATATACCAGGAAGCGTAAAAGTTCACTTCATAGCATCCACATCCGACGAAGTAAACACACTAGGGCAATCATGGCAAAAGAAGTTAAAACCAAAGAGAATAATTCAGAACAAGGATCATGCAGAGTTCGTTGGGGGCGGTTGTCCTGGCGGGAATGATCATTGGGGTGGAGGTTTTTGGGGTAAGAGAGAGTGAATGAAGGAGGCCATCAGGATTGTGAAGAGGGCGGGGAGAGGAAGGACAACGGAGGTAGTGAAGAAAAAGGAACTCGGGAGGCACGAGTGAGGGAGAGATGAAGGGGAAAAGGGTTTATTTTATCCCTTAAATCTTTATCGTTTGATGAAATTATAATCCCACTGTATTGAAAGGAATAGGCAAAGGTAAACAGAATAACCTATCCCTTTTTCAAATTAGTCAGTTGAGTTTTATATTAAGAATTAAAGATAGTACAAGAGAATGCGAATGCTGAAAATTTAATCTAATATTACCTCCAGTACTTAATATAAGAGCTAATTATGGATATATTGGATTTAGTCCTAAACAATATAATCCATTTTATCTTCCAAATTTATAATCTTTTCTTTAAACATCTCAGTTGATTGTATATATTAAAATATTTGTATCTATTAATGAAAGAATATATTTTAGGGAAAAAAACTTATATTTGATATAAATAATTAACATAATTAATTTCCTTAAACTACTTAAAACTGTCAACTAGGTCCGGTTGAGGTGTTACTAATGTAGCACAAATTTGTGAGCACTTGTGTGATGATATAAAATTTCAACGCAAAATATAATGAAGAATGGGACCAAATTGACCCCAACACAAGGCCAATACTCAACACCTCTGTGACGTCTTTCTTAGCTCACCCATGCCTCTGCCTATGCCTCCACATCATTTGTTATAAATGCCCAACTCAACATTCTCATTCTTCTTCACTCACAGATCACAAACATGAATCTTTCAACCATGAACAACTTCTCTCTTTTGCTTCTTCTCTCCTCCATTTCCTTAGCAGCTTCAGCTTCCCTTCACCAGAACTTCATTCAGTGTCTCAGCTTCCACACCGACAAATCATTCCCCTTTGACTCCTCCATTTACACTCAAACCAGTGCTTCTTTCTCCTCTGTTCTTGAATCCTCCGCTCAGAACTTGAGGCTTTTAGAACCTTCTGCTCCAAAACCTGAGTTCATATTCACTCCTGCCACTGATGCCCATGTCCAGGCTGCTGTTCTCTGCTCCAAAAAGCTTGGGATTCATCTCAGAGTGCGTAGTGGAGGCCATGACTATGAGGGCCTCTCTTTTGTCTCTGTGATTGAAACCCCTTTCATGATTCTTGATCTCGTCAAGCTTCGAGGTGTCGACGTTAATATACAAGACAACACTGCTTGGGTCCAAGCAGGTGCCACCATCGGTGAACTCTACTACAGAATTGCAGAGAAAAGCTCTGTCCACGGCTTCCCTGCTGGCCTCTGCTCAAGCTTAGGTGTTGGTGGCCACATCACAGGTAATAACAACCATCTTAAGTTTTTTAATGAGTAAATACCCTATTTGGTCCCTAAAAAAAATTACAGACCCTTTTTGGTCCCTCATTAAAAGTAATTCATCCCGTAATCCCTGATCACATTTGGGACACTTCACTGCATGTGTCCATTTCAACCTGGAAGAACTAACATGTACGGTTTTTGGATTTTATAGTGATTATGGGATGAGTTATTTTTATTAAAGGATAAAAAGGTGTCCGTGATTTTTTTCAGGGACTAAATAGGGTATTTACTCTTTTTTAATCAAATCCGATCGTTTAATAGGCTAGGTACTAATTAATACTCCCTCTCATCCTTGTTATAAGTAACAAACTAACAACTACTAAAATCACTCCTTTCAAATGTCAATTAAAAACAATAATTTTCGTCTGAAGGTCTCGAATTTCCCCTCTCATCGCCTCATTCTTGGGCTCCTATCACCGTTTTAAAATGCGTCCATATGGGTATGAGGCGTATTTTGTAACCATCCCACTAACATGGACATAACACAGGCACTAATTAATAACTTTTTGTAAAAAATTATGGGTTGAATGAATCAGGAGGAGCTTATGGTAGCATGATGAGAAAGTATGGGCTTGGAGTAGACAATGTGGTGAACGCACAAATGATAGATGCCTACGGCAGAATCCTTGACAGAGAAGCCATGGGAGAAGACTTGTTCTGGGCAATCCGAGGAGGTGGAGGGGCAAGCTTTGGTATTATTCTGTGGTGGAAGATCAAGCTTGTTCCTGTTCCACAGACCGTGACAGTTTTTACAGTTACTAAAACTTTAGAGCAAGGCGCCACCAACATCATCCAGAAATGGCAGCAAGTGGCCCCTAACATAGACGACAACCTCTTCATGAGAGTCATCATCCAGCCTGCCGGTAACAAAACTCAAAGAACCATAGCCACTTCCTATAATGCCCTCTACCTCGGAAACTCCAGAATGCTGCTTGATCTCATGAAGCAGAACTTTCCCGAATTGGGTCTCACCAGAAAAGATTGCCTTGAAGTTAGCTGGATCAGATCTGTGCTTTACATTGCTGGCTACCCAAATGACACGCCTTTGGAGGTCCTTCTTCAAGGCAAATCATCATTCAAGAACTTCTTCAAAGCCAAATCAGATTTTGTCAGAGAACCCATCCCAGAAGAAGGGCTTGAAGGATTATGGAGCAGGCTGAAGGACGAAGACAGCCCTCTCATGATTTGGACTCCATATGGAGGAGCCACGAGCAGAGTCTCTGAATCTGACACCCCATTTCCTCATAGAAACGGGACGTTGTTCAAAATCCAGTACTTGACTATCTGGGACAATGGAGACAAGAACGAGGCGAAGCATGTGCAATGGATCAGGAAGCTTTATAACTATATGACACCTTATGTGTCCAAGTTCCCAAGGGAGGCGTACGTGAATTACAGAGACCTTGATCTGGGGATGAACAAGAAGAACAGTACAAATTATATAGAAGCAAGCGGGTGGGGCAACATGTATTTCAAGGATAACTTCAATAGGTTGGTGAAGATAAAGACCAAGTTTGATCCAGAGAACGTCTTTAGGCATGAACAGAGCATTCCACCACTTCCTATTTCATCCGTTGCCAGCAGTATCGGCTGATGCCATTCAAAAACAGTCAAATCAAATATCATTTGAGAGAAACTGAGTGTTGTATGATACTTGCTGATGGTTGTAATTAAAAGGTTCGTGTGTCATTTTGTGTTTGGTATGCGAAAACAAACTGATAAAGCTAGCCTTGCTTTTGTAGAACCAGCGTAATGGGTGATTCACGTGTCTTGTAGTGAAAGATTGGTTTCTCTGAAATATCACAGAATTCTACATATGTGGGCTGGCAAATATATATATATATATTGGGAACCAAATGGCTGAGGAATTAGATGCTATCAAGTGCAAACCTACAAGGTACAAAGGGCTTCGGTTGCTTTTTTCTTTTTTCTTTCTGATACATAAATTTTAGGAAAAGTGTTGGGCTTATACACAATTTAAAAGTAAAGCGAAAACTCCCTTCCTATGTAATACCAATATTGGGCAACTCAGGATCTTAAATACTTCTCCCAACTCCTTGAGCAACTTTAGAATCAAACATCCTGAAAGTGTCTAAGCTCTTTATCCTTTAATCAGTTGATCAAGGAGGAGAGGGTGGATTCGGTTTCAATTATTGGTAAATTTGTACATATTCCCACGTCCGCGGTGGCCGTCAAATGTTTTTGGTTTTCTTCTCAAGTGTGGGTCCAAAAGCATGGTGTTGGTGAATTTGACGATTTTTTTTTTTTTTGGTAAAAATTTGACAAAACATTGTTACCAAAAGAGCTTACAAAATATTGGGCCCAACTTGGAATCTATGAAGAAGCCTCATAGTATAGGGCTAGGCCTTATTGCCTGGTAAAATGTCAGACTGTTGACTTGGCCATTAATTGCAAGTGGTATGACGTTTCTGCATGTCTAAACAATTGAAAATCACTCGTTTTTACGCATTTGGGTGTATTGGGTATTGACACATTTCATGCACGCATCGCCACTTGTTCACCTCAGAATATTGCCAATGCAAAATGCTCTTTCTATTCTGTTTAAACGGCCTGCATGAGTGTTCTAAAATCCATATGCTCACTCCCCAACAAAGACATCTATTTTAGGAAATTTCTTGTAATTGACCCATTATGTATCTATATCTATATTATTGTACTTTATCTTCAAATCCTTGGTAGGTTTCAAAAACGACAACTGCTTGATTATATACATGCTTTGCTATTATAATCAATCGCTTACCCTCTCTAAGAAACAAACGCAATTAGTCTGCCTCTTCACTTGGGAGCCAACACCAAAGTCATCGATCTGAACCTTTCCACCTCTTGCCTTGTACTTGTCACTTTCCCTGGGGCCGGCTCTGGGCATAAGGAAGATCACTAAACCAGTTTCTCTGACCTAAATATTCCATCTTTCCAAACAAGTTTTTAGTATATATGCACGCACATACACACACATGTAGCATAACTAAACTACAAGACAGAGATAAGAAATTAACACAGCAATGGGCTGCCTTGCTCTTTACTATTTGGCTCTGCTTCTTCTTCTTGTTGCACTGTCATCATGGGCTGCTTCTACTCCAATCGAGAAAAGTTTCAGAGGTTGCATGTTGTCGCAACCTGGTAGCTATTCTCAAGAATACTACGAAACAGCAATGCTCAGCTCAACCTCCTCACTTTACTCACAAGTCTTGGATTCATTCCAACAAAATCCAAGATGGTTGAATTCCACAAGAAAGCCTCTTCTCATCATGACACCTCTTAATGAGTCTGAAATTCAAGCAGCTATTTTTTGCAGCAGAAAGCTTGGCCTACAGATCAGAGTCAGAAGTGGTGGCCATGACTATGAAGGCCTGTCTTATCTGTGTGAGACCCCGTTTATCATGATTGACCTCAGCAGGCTTAATTCCATTCAGATTAACCTTTCAGATGAAACAGCTTGGGTTCAATCTGGGGCTACTTTAGGTGAGCTTTACTATAAAATTGCAAAAGAAAGTCAAATACATGGATTTCCTGCAGGACTTTGTCCCAGTGTGGGGCTCGGAGGGCACATAAGTGGAGGAGGATTTGGTACTATGGTCAGAAAATATGGGCTAGCAGCAGATCAAGTCATCGATGCTTTTCTTATAGATGTAAATGGGAGACTTTTTGATAGAGAAAAGATGGGAGAAGATCTTTTCTGGGCCATTAGAGGAGGTGGTGGTGGAGGTAGCTTTGGGGTGGTTCTTGCTTGGAAAATTAGGCTGGTTAGAGTTCCACCTATAGTCACAGTGTTTAACATCCATACAACTCTCAAGGAAGGAGCCTCCGAGCTTATTCACAAGTGGCAGTACATTGCACACAAACTACATGAAGATCTTTTCATCAGAGTCATAGCTCAAAATAACGGTGGCAAACCTGAGAGAGTCACAGCATCCTTCAATTCTCTGTTCCTTGGAGGAGTAGATAGGCTAATACCCTTGATGAATGAGAGCTTCCCTGAATTGGGATTGCAAGCAAAAGACTGTATTGAACTGAGCTGGATTCAATCTGCTTTGTATTTTGCTGGCTACCAAAAAGGGGACCCGCTAGAGCTTTTGCTGGATAGAATCACCACCTACAAAAGCTCTTTTAAGGCAAAATCAGATTTTGTGAAGGAACCAATACCAAAAACAGCACTAGAAGGTGTATGGAAAAGGCTTGTGGAAGAGGAAGCACTGGCACTTCTGATAATGGACCCCTTTGGTGGTAAGATGGATGAAATATCAGAAAGTGAAGTCCCTTTTCCGCACAGGAAAGGTAATTTATACAACATACAATACATGGTTAAGTGGGATGAAAATGGCATAGGAGCATCCAAGAGGCATATAAGATGGATAATAAGACTATATAGGGACATGGCTTCTTATGTTTCAAGCTCTCCAAGAGCTGCCTATTTCAACTATAGGGATCTGGATCTGGGTACCAACAAGCTTAATACAAGTGCTTGGGGTTTCAAGTACTTCAAAGGCAACTTCAAAAGATTGGCACAAATTAAGACAAAGGTTGATCCTCAAAATTTCTTTAGTAATGAACAAAGCATACCACTCCTAAGTTCTCTTCCTACTTCGACATAAAGGATATATGGCACTACAAGGTCACCTGAAAATGATGGCATATCTTTTTTTCTGTAAAGGAAAAAAAGGGGGGAAATAGCAAATTGTATTTTTTGCCAGTGTATATTAATTATAGGATGCGATGTAAAATAGCAGTTATATTCTGTAATCTTTCTGTACTGTTAAATTTGTGTGACAAAAAGCCCTGAACAAAGCTGTGCAACCTTTGTTTCCAATAATCAACACGGATTCCTACATGACCCAACCAATGATGATACAGAAGGGGTGTTTGATGATAGGTGCAAAACACATTAGCAGCATGATGCCCAATTTAGAACATTCAACCTCTTCATTTAAAAACAAATATTGTTCGATGATGTCGCTAAAAGGATGATTATGGATTCAAAAGTTGTAAAGCAGCAGCAGCACAATCAGTGAAAACTTACATTTCCGATCCTTGATCTCCACATAATGTAATGAGCATGATCAACAAAAGCCCCCTGAACTCAGCAGTATAGCACCAATTTCAAAGAAAAGGATTGTCAACGTAAATTCAAATTGGAGGAACAATACTAAGCAAGCACATAGGTCTTGTTTCTTATAACCTGGAGGTTGTTTCTGTATATAAATTTCATGGAGGCTTACCTGCAAGAAGCCAATTATGTGACGACGCTTTTTCGTTTCTTCTAACCCGTTTTAACGGTGCATTTTCCTTATTTGCTTTATCCACTCTCACTTGTGCCGACGTGTTGTATTGCGATCACGTTCATTTTATACCAAAAGAAACAATTTTCCTTTTAAAAGTATGTACTTGAGATGATCGATGAATCAGAAAGAAATTTTTAGACAAGACAATGGTCATGAATGAAGTTATATAGATCTTTTCATCCCGCACCGCCGACCAGGCAGTCAAAAAGTCACCAATTAAATTAAAAGTCCATAAAAGGCTCAAACAAACGGATGCTCCGACACCACGCATTATTTTGCTAGTACGTAGATGTTCGAAGATCGGAAAATTTACAACTAAAAGTTTCTTGCAAATTACCAAGGCATAAAGCCACGGACAAACGAGGCACAATTACTTAAACGAGGAGCATCGTTTGATCTCTGTCCTTATGCATTAAAATCAACAAATTCCTTTGGAGGAAAAATCCTATTGCCAAGCCACAGTCCTAGAATGACATACTTGAGCATGGCCATCCTAAGAAGGATGTAAAACTGATTTCAATTGTCTGCAACAAAGGAAGGTTCCGAAACTGACGATGGCTTCCTCATTCTCGCTGACAGAACCTATCTTGAAACAACAAGGCATCCAAACAGTCATGGCTTAAGGAGGTGAGAGTTGCCTGCATTCAAGGGCAACGTTATTCCTTTCTCATCTTGGAAGACCAGCATGAATTGAACAAGAGCAGCATGCTTTAAGAAGATGGGATATCTATTCTTCAGACAAAATGTAATTTCCTTATTTGTCTTCATACGCTAAGAATTTTGCTGAGTAATGCTACTTCTAAACTTGGATATATAAGACCTGTCTTCCCGCTTGTAGATATAAGCTACTAAACTGCATGCAGCCATCAATTGATGGTGTTTGGTACAAAATTTGTTGTATCCGGCAAAAATATTTAAAAGGCTCCGGGATGAAACCACCAACACCAACCATCTCTCTTACTAACAGGCAGTCAAGTGAAGTAGCAAGCAAACCAAGTCAGACGGTACTCAGTTAAATCTAAAATGATCCCATTTCTCGTAATCTACAAAACTTTCAACCAGCGAGATCAATGAAAGAAAGACCGAAAGAACCTTGCTTTGGAAATGTGAAGGACAACTATAATGTTCTCTTTGTATATACATCAGTTCTTGAAATGCTACATAGCAAGTCACGTTTATCTTTATCTAGCCCAGAAAGCCACTTTCTCAAATCTTCAAGATTGCCGGAAAGATATTTACTGGAATATATTGGAAGACTTGAGTTTGTCTCAAAAAGGGTTTCTGCATCAAAAGGAAGAACGCCTATCAAAGCAGAGGCAGTGGCAAGCTGAAGAGAAGGGCCTGCTTTTATAGAAGAGTTACGGCACAAGGAAGAAAACAAATAGCATCTCAAGTTCTCAACTCCTCTATCTTCATATCCACCAGCATCAACTCCAAGCCTGAAAATCAAAATGAAGACAATTATACGCAAGGAACAATCATAACTAATGGCAATCTGCACTTTCCAATGAGGCCATACAATATAAGACTCGCCATTAATGTAAGATTCACAAATCAACAGTTATTCACAGAACTAGCCATGTCAAAGCAAAGGGTCATTTTACCTCCCAAGTTGACCAAGAAGACCAACAATGGCAACAGAAAAGTTCTCCACCACACAGGAATCCAACATACTCAGCAACTGAGGAACAAGTTTCGTGTCTGTCCAGTGCCAACTCTGCATGAAAGAAACCATGGGGCTAGTAAGGACATAATCAGGTTTGAGAATTACAAACCAAACATGATAAGATCAAGAGACGAGTTGCAAAAGTTTTCCATCTGCCAAAAATTATGCATACCCTCCCCCCCCCCCCCCCCCCAAAAAAAAAAAAAGAAGAAGAAGAAGAAGAAGAAGGATCAGAATTTGTAACAGATTTCATTACTCAAGAGTCTGCAATGCTACATAAGAAAACTGAGGCTCAAGAATAACATAGCGTCTCATTCATCAGTTTCCTTTAAAAGACGAGTCAACTGATCAACATAAACAGCATTAACAATAACACAATTTCACAGTAAATTACAAACCTGTTTATTAACAAAAGAATGTAATTTATCCATGATTTAATATGACAGTTATTATAAGACATATTTTATGCTAGGTTTGGTTCTTAATATAGAATACATTTGGGAAGTTAATCTTGATCTTGAATATAAGACCTATATTTTTATATTTGTCAATGTTTTCATAATTGACCCATATTGATGCTCCCTAGACAATAATCAAGAAAGATAGGGAATGAGAGAATTAAGAAAAATGACTAGGGTATTTTAAAAAATACAAATCAAATTAACTAACTTCCTTAATCTAATCAAATTAAGTAATTAGGTCTTATGTTAAAAACCAAGAGAGTAATACATTAGCAATAGCAATTATCAATATTACCAATAATCAATTACAGACGAACAAAAGACTTCTAGAAAGAGCTAGCAAAGGAACTCCTTAAATAGACCTCTAAAAGCATTATACTCATATGAGATGGCTAAATCCATATTTAATTTTCCATGCAAAGTGAAGTCAAAGAGTTCTATTAACAGATTTACTGGAATCACCATGCTCCATTTTGATGTGGGCAATTTTAACTGCAAAATAACATATTCACACCAGATAAAAAAATAAATTTCATATTAGTCACTGATCTCAGCAAAGTATGACCTCATATAATGAGTGACATAAAATTCATGGATACTTATTAATAATGAAGAGTTTTCAAGGACCAATATATTTTGTCAACTTTTAAAATATAAGGATGCTTCCAAAGAGTTAAATCATGCAGTAAATCATCAAATACCTCAGTTTACCCAATCACCATTTAGAAGTACAGAAAAATAAAGACTCTATAAAGCAGAGCTAGAATTAACTTGAAAAGACAGCTTATACCATTCTGCTTGCAACCAGCTCCACCAATGACAGGACATCACTCAGGTGACAAATGCTGGCATTTTTCAAAAAATGAGGCTGAGTAGAAGAAACCATGCTCTTTCTTAAACAGCAGCCAGCATCACACTTTAAGTCAATGACACATTGATCTCCTTCCTGATTAAACCATTGTCCAGCATTATATTTAGCTGGCAATGATCTAGAATTTGTCAAATCATCCAGCTCTACCTCTTTCAGTAGACAATTCCTGATATTTTCTAAGAGCAAGAATGCAACAATTTCAATAGATTCAGCACCTTCCAAGAATGGGCATTTCACACTCATCCACAATTCAGTATGCAGCCAATTTACTGATGGAAGAGAGGGAGCAGTAACTGCTGATAGCTTCCCACCCTCCATATACATAATCAAAGATTTCAACACAGTGAACATTAAACTGTGGCAAAAAAACTTCTGTCCACCCAGATAAGCAAATACATGAAGAACAGTCAGTATCATTAATGAATCCCACCTGCAAAACCTAAGAATATTATATGTAGACTCCCTAATAAATTCGACATGATCAGTTGCTGCACATACTGACGCTAATATAACGCTCCCTGCCACCAATTGTTCCCCTGAAGCTGCTTCTAGATAAAGAGAAGTTCTCAGATCCTTCCCTGACAAGCTCCCAGGAAAGACTCTATCATTTACCATAACTTTTCCTTCTATAAGAAAGTCTTCAATGAGGAAAAGAAGCTCATGCAAGGAAACATGTTCTGAAAACAAGAATCCTGTTGTTGCAGCAGACAAAACTGTCCAAATAAAAAGCCAATAAAAAAAGTTTTCAGTGCAATGCAGCAGTGTGCAATTATGTATATAAAATGAAGAACTGTAATGCATGCTGCATAAGTTTGACACACAGAATATATCCACCAAGTAATAAGTTTGATGACAAACCTGCGCAAATGTGTTCAGCATAAGAATTCACACAGGGGAGCAGATTCCCACCAAAAAGTTTCCCAAAATTTATTGATGTGTTTGTAGTGAAGTTGAATAGCAGAAGTGTAAAGAAAACAGAAATCTTCTCCCTGAAAAAATAATTAAAAGGAAAAAAAAATAAAAATTATCATCTCCAATATCATGAATCATAAACTAACTCGGCAGATGTGACCTGCAAAGCAAACTATGAATATAAATGACACAAACTATACATTTTGTTTGATGACATGATTATCACACTTTATTATCTTGTGAAGGATAGATCACTTACCTTGGTAACAGTTTTTCTTCCATGGTAAGTGCAGTCAAAATGCTATCAACAACCCAGCCTGTTTTAGTACTCAAACTGCACCTAGCCATACAATTCTTCATAGCGCCAAATATCCTAGAAATGCTACTTTTGTCCTCAATATTTGGACAGACAACACAAAAACTAGGAAGTTGATTCTCTAACGATTCAATTCCACCCTCCAGCACATGTGTAGACCTTGAATTTTCCAGCACATGATTATGGGACATTTCCATATCCTCAGTTTCTTGAACCCATGCCAGCTTTTGCTGTGAATTATAAGAAGCTCTAGATGCATCCAACTTTTCTTCATTGGAATTAATCTCAACATCAATGACATCAAAGCAAGGTGAAGGAAACAAAACTCCTCTTGGACTGAACATGTCTTCATGGAGTGCTTCCTCAAGAAAAGTATTCAAATTATTCCTGTCGGATGTTTCAACTTCATGAAGTTCAATCTCAGGAAGAGATGGAGACAGGGGAGCGTCCATTGCTCTTCTATAGCATTCCTCATCAGCAGCATTTTCTAAATCTAATAACTTCATATAATTTCCATCTGCTACTTCAAAATTAACCATAGAAGGAAAATCATTTGTAGCATCACATGACCTCTCCCTGAAGACCTGAGTTGTTCCACAGATATTGGTGTCCTCACAAACTTCTCCTTTGGCCTCCTCTATGCCTTTTTTCTCAACCTTGGCATACCCATGTACCATTTCCACTTCTTCCCTATGAGATTTCTTTTTCTTCTTATGAGGCCGGTTGCTGTTTTCTAGTAAACTATCCTTAGTATTAGCAGCCATGTCTCCCCTTTCATGTGATTTGTCCAACATTTTATATAACAAAGCATGTAAATCAGAGAGCTTCTTTTCTGCTTGCAGGTCAAATTTCCTACCTTCAGAATAGTATTTTTCAATACATTCAACTGTCTCAAGCATTCTTTTTCGCTTCCTGCTGTGCTCAGTAACCGTTTTAGCAGATGGATTGGACATGCTGGGTCTTGTATTAGTATTCTCCTGAGCCAACTTTCCTGACGCAGTAACTGGAAAAGCACCCTTGTCCTGTGAGCCCATCCATTGTCCATCAGAAAAAGATGTACTAGAATTTACTGCAGAATTCTTTAGATTGGTCCTGTTGGAGCCTTTAGCCAAAGGATCCAACTGATAATCAATACCTGGGATGGATTCAGCACAGTTTCCTCCAAAAAGAGCAAGAGGTGAAACGTGAGGCATGTTTTTCTTCAAAGGATCACATGCATTCAAGGTTGTTGTGCAGCAAGATTTCAGGAGATTATTTTCACATTGGCCGTGCAACTGAGACAGATCTGAACTGAAGATGTGCCTCATCATATTCAATTTCTGCAAGTTCAGCATATTCCCAGGCTGCAAAGTAATCATCATGCAAAGCAGGGTCAGTCAAAAGTAAACACAAGAATGGTCAACATAAAAACAAACTACCAAAAGACATATTGATTTAGGAGCTATAATATAAGACTAAATCAAATGATTACAATGTTTTCAATAGATCATTCAGATACTATTCAAAAGAATGTTTACTCTAGCCAGGTATGCATAGGCAATAGACAAATACAATGTTTTAAAATTAACCTGAATCTATGAAGGCTAAGTAGTTTTCTATCACTTCAGAAAATGTTGAAAACTTCACCTTCCATGGCTAAGTAGTTTTTTGCTACAAATATGAAAATAAACATCAATAGATTCCAACAGCAGTTTCATAACCCCAAAACCAAAATATAATTGTGTAGCCCGATATTTTATCTGCATATACATATATATATATATATAAGCAAGAAATAGAACACTGATATCATTAAACATGAGCACTATGCTGTAGTTCAATAATTGAATTCACAAGAATTTTTAATGTGTGCATGTAATATTGAGAGACAGATGCGGAGATAAAATGATGCAAAAACCGATCCTATTTATATGTAACCCTAAAAGCTCAGCACCGAGACCAACCTTTTCAAGGTCATCCATACTTCTAGCAGAGGGTGAAATGGAAGTATCCAGCATATCAAGGCGATGGAAAATTTGAAAGAAATCAAGCTTTAATTGACCTAATTCATGCTGTAAAATTCTGCGACGATTAGCTTCCAACTTAACTTTTTCCTTGGCATGCTTTGTCCGTAGCTTTTGAAGCTTCAAAGAGTTCTCTAAAAGCTTCACTTTAGTACTTTCAGCATTTACACAAATGTCAGGAGAGACTGCAGAAATTTCAATGGTTTTTCTTAGGGATGAAAGTTCAGAAATCTCCTGCTTCAAATCTTTATTTGTCCGCTCACATTCTTCTAACTTCTGGGACATCTGATTGGCAAGTTGTTTTTCTTCCATGGTCGTCTTTATGTTATCTTCAGCAACCTTCTTCCAACCCTCTACTTTAACCATCTCTTCATCGGCACGTTTCTTTTCCCTTGCTGCCTTTTGTTTTTCAACCTCTAGCCTTTCCTGAGATCTTGCCAAATCTGACACAGCATTTTGTTTTTCTTCTATAAGCTTCTTCTTCTCATCTTCAAAACGTTTAGCCGCCTCTTTAAACTTTTTCATCTCAGATGCCAACTTTGCAGCATTTTGTTTTAGCTCCCCAGCCTTCGCAGCCTCAATTTTGGCAATTTGTATTGCCTTCTCAACATTCTTATTCTTCTCAGCTTCCAGTAATTTACAAACTTCAGCAGCTTTCTTTGTCTCCTTCTCAGCATTCTTTGTCTCAGAATCAGCCCTTATTTTCTCTCTGTCCAGAAGTTCCTTCAACCTGTTAATTTCCTTTTCTCTATCCAATATACAGGCTTCATAACTTTTAATAACTTCATTTCCATCCTGAGCATTGCTACCACAACTTTGCTGTAATGCAATGATCTCAGATTTCAATCTACTGACTTGATTCTCCAATGATACTCTAGTATTGAATTCTTTAAGTTTTTCCTCTTCCTCTACTTTTGCCCGTGTGTGTTCTTCATGGTAAGCTGCAGAATATGCATTACAGAGTAGGTGATCTTAAGTGGAGGAAAGAAGATATATTCTGTACTCAACACATAGGCATATTAATAAAAAGGTCGCAATACACAAATCAACATCATGCTAGTCAAAAACCAGCAAGAAAAACAAAACAAAACAAAGCAAAACAAACGAAACAGAGGTCTCTACAGAGAAAATCATTTTTCCACGACAAAAGATTTAATGTGAAGGGAGAAGAAAATACGGAAGAATAATATCAAGCACAAGGAAGAACAAGAGAAAAATAAATGAATACTGAGCCCTAAAATTTAGAGATTCAAGATGATGCAAAGAAAAAAATGAAAGAACAGCAAATTATATCGTTATGATTAGCATCAACTCCACCATAAAAGTACACCAGGAAAATGCCAAGAATTTTAGACAGAATACCAACCTTTCTTGAGTTTCGCATTCTGATCTTCGACTTCATTTATTTTGCCTTCCAGGACCTTCACAGCTTGTCTTAGAGCAGTACGTGACTCTTGTAGTTTCAAGCATTTCTTTTTCAACTGTTTATAACATCCATAATTGACAAATATTCAATTACAACGTACATAGTTAACTGAAAAATGCAAAAAAAAACAAAGAACACGCAAGAAAACAACAAATACTCAAAACACAAAGAAAACGAGAAATGTAATGAAAATCATACCCCGGCGCAGCAGGCATTTGTTAGCTCGGGTGTCAATGCCTGATCAGCAGCCATCTGTACAGCAATGAGCAGGCGAAGAAAGCATTACGATTTACAGCCAAAGTCGGCGCTTCAAATCGGGAACTAAGAGAACAAGCTGGTCATGAAACAGCAGTGGCATGCTTAATTATGATTATCTGCTTACTTCATTCACTGAATCCCTACAGATTCTCGGCATTGTAAAAGCCCAAGAGATAAAAGAGAGTGGGACAGGGGTATAAGCGAGAAGAGAAGCACCAGGAAACTACTAGCTGCCGTAACTTAGGCTCGTCATGCTATACTTCAGTAGCTACAGTTTCATCACCGGCTTTCAAGGAATGAAATATTATCGAGCACCCTTCACTATTTCGTGATTATACGTATGGTTCTGCTTCTACCTATGCTCCTCTAAGCTTGAATAGAAAAATCCCTAAAACCCCAAGTCCCCAACACCGGTCCCGCGAGCAGGTTGAGTCCTCCGGAGGACGCCCGTGAGGCGGCGGCAGCGCTAAAAACCCAAAGCCTTGTTAGCATTTTTTTAATATACTCGCTCCGGTAATTATTACAAGATCTAGTGGACTTTTTTAAAAGTTTAAGAAAGCTAATTAAATTACTTTAAAGTATTTTTAATTTTAATTTTTTTTTCAAACTTATTAGTTTGACTAATAAACTAATATATAATCTAAGAATATTTAATATATAAAATGATTAAGTAACTTATTTAGCTTCCTTAATCTCTCCAAAGAAAATCAACTAACTCTTATAATTAGGACCGGAGGTAGTATAAATATTAGCATGTTATTTTGAGAAAATGACTAAAAAATAAAATACCATTCAATTTAAAAAAAAAAAAAGGAATTTCCCTACGAAAGAATAAAAAGGTGTTGTCGGATATTCATAATCCCAAGGAAATATTAGTGTTGATTTGTCCTTTTAAAATTTTTTTTAAAAATGACATAAATACCATCATTGAATCTCATATTTACTTTTTTTTGTTCTTCTTCTTTGGGGTCCATGCCGAAAGGGTCTAGCAACAACAGCTGAGACAACCTCCTCCAACAACGGCGATGGCAGTCTCAGCCTCCTCTACCAATGATGAAAGGCAATGACAAGCTCCTCTAGCAGCAAAGAAGAAGAAGAGGCATGAAGATTTGAGTAGAGGTAGTACATTCACTTTTGAAATTCCATTGGAGGTTTTTTGGTACTCCTAAACTTAACACAACCCTAAAGAAGATTTGGATTTTCAAGAAAACAATTCTTTTAACTTGTGATCTAACAAGTTGCAAATTTTCACAATATTTGATAAAGGTTTCAAAAGTTTTGATAAAGGTTTCATAAGTTCATATAAGATTTTTAAAAGTTTTCAAAAAAAGTTCACAATTTCCAGGGGTGGAGGCAGGGGGTACTAAGGGTGGCCCTGCCCCCCCCCTAAATTGCAAATAATTACCCAAAGTTTTTTAAAATTATATTTTAGTCTCATAAAAATTTTAATATTTTCACTTAGTCCCTATTATTTCTATAGTAAAGGGACTAAAATAGAAATATTGAAATGTTTGTGGGGCTCAAGTGTAATTTTGTAAACATTGGGGCTCTATTCTATAAAATTTGCCCCCTAACTGTAATTTCTGGCTCTGCCTCTAACAATTTCCTTAAAGAACTTTACAAGTTGAAAAATCAAAATTCACAAAATTTGATAAAAGTTTTCACATATTTTAATAGAAGTTTCACAAATTCAGATGAGGTTTTCACAAGTTCTGAAAAGAATTTCACAAGTTGCAAATAAAAATTTACAAGATTTTATAAGGGTTTTCACAAGTTCTGATGGAGATTTTACAATTTCGGATAAAATTTTCACAAGTTCATATCAAATATTCACAACTTGCTAACCAAAATTCAATTCTGATAAAGATTTAACAAGCTGTGGTAAAGGGTTTACAAGTTTGAATAAGCTTTTCACAAGTTGTCATAAAAATTTCACAACTTACAAATCAAAATTTAATTTTGAAAAGGTTTTACAAGTTTATATAAGATTTTCACAAGTTCTTAAAAGAATTTCACAAGCCTATGAAAGATAAGAACAATTCAATAGAGGATGAACCGGAATGGACAAGGCCAGGTCCTCCATCTTCACGACAAGAATAAGTAGTAAACGACACACGTGATCGGCAAATAGGAGTGCTCAAACTTCTCAATGAGCCAAGAAAGCATCTTGATCCTTTGTTTCTGAAGGATCTGAGGAACAAGTCGACATTCTGGGCTTGAATGGAACCGGCCTTGTCGAAGCCATCAAAGATGGGCTCGACGACGATGTTTGGGGCGATAATGAAGTTGATGATGTATTTGGTAGCAGCGAGGGTGGCTTTGACGCCCTTAGGGTATGTTTGGTTTGAGGGAATGGGAGGGGAGGGAAAGTAGAGAGAGAAAATTTTTCTCTCATCTTTACAAAATTGCCCATAGATAATTTCCAATATTCCTAAAATATACTTACAATAAAAAAGAATATTCCCTTCATTAATGGCAAACTGGTAAATGTCCTTTCAAAAAAATTTTCCCTCCCCTTCCCTCCCGTCCCCTTCCCTCCTGTCCCCTTCCCTCATACCAAACATACCTTTAGAGGCTAGCCTTTTGGCTAGTTTAAGGAGAGGATAGCACCAAATCCAAAAGGATAGCAAAAACAAAAACAAACCATTAGTTTAATCTAGAGGCAAGCAAAAACTTACAGAGGATAGCACTTCCTCCACCTTAATCATTCACTGATTTTTAGCCCACCTTGAAAGTATTAGAAATTATACAACTTGCATAACTCCAAAACCCATTTTCCCTTTCCAATTTTACCTCTTGCTTCTTCAAATTCTGATGCTTTTTCTGTAAAATATTTGTGTCTCATGTACAATTAAGTGTTCTTTGATTTAATAAGAGAAGGACAAAAAGGTAATTTGGTTTGAGAGTTATTATAATTTATAAAAGGACGACTGTTGATAGGCACAGTTCTCAGAAAGTAAAAGGCGCGTAGTTCAGAAAAGAGAAATATATAGAACGTAAAAGGCCTTCAGAATTTACCGTGAAGTTGTATCCCATCCCTATCATAAGAAGATACAAGCAGAGAGAAAGTCAAGACTCTGAGAAAAGTTTTCCATCGCTACAGTTTTTCCTCAATCATGGATAAAGGTTAGTAAGCATTATTCTATTAATTATGTGAGAGCATGATATCCTAAGATCATTTAGATTGTGTTCTTGTATGAGAATTTATGTATCAGAGCCTGTGTTTAGGAATTCATGTTTTCCATGTATGATTATAAAGGAATTTCTGATTTTGGAAAATTAGGGTTTCTAAAATTATGATTTTAAGATTTATGCATTAAAGGACAGTAAAAGACAATAATGGAATTGTGATTGTGATATTGTGATTTGGTCAGATTTGATCTGTCGTATGTATATAATTTTTGAATTGTGATAAAGGTTGTGTTTCATATATATATTCTTGTTTATCTGGCGATTTGTTGTCGATTTGTTTTTCATATGAATATATTAAAGTTTTAAGATGTTGGGACAGTAAGGAATCTTGTTTTGCTCACGTTCTCAGAATCTCCGTGTTTATGGATAAAGAACGTCAAACTTTCGTTTTGCTTCAGTTTTGAAATCGATCTTATGTTTTATAATTAATCTTTCAATATATATGGATTTTCCGATTTTGCTTATCGACAATCTCTAAGAATCTTGAACAAACTTAAAACATCGGAGACTTTGGCGTTCTTGTGTTTTAATTTTAACACACAATGTTATGCGCTGGAATCATGTGTTTGGTACGAGTAAATCTAATTCCATCGAAAATTGTTATCTGTTGATACTCTTGAAAAGGAGACATCTGGAAGCCTCATAAAATTATGAACACACATGAGTTTTCTATTTGTCACATCAAACATTAATCCCGCAGGAGCCATTTGGAAGTCAAGCAATATCCAAACTATTAATTCTCCTTTGAAAAGCATTGTTATTGCCTATACATGCGTACAACAGGAGGCAATTATTAGAAAAGAAATTAACTTATACACATTAAAGAGAGGGGTCAGGAGAATTAAATATCCCAGCATTCACGTATTGTTCCCTGACAGATGTTGCTGTTATGTTCCCAGAAGGCTATGGTTTTGCATTTACACATTGTTAATTTTATAGTTACTTGTGATTTCCTGGTTATGATTTTATACTTCTTAAATGTTGTGAATAGAAATTATAAGAATATTAAACATTTAAGTTTTGGAATTAAGTAAGGTGAATTTGTTAGTCACCAAAGTGGCCAAATTATTATGAATTATTTTAATTCCAATTATTAACGTGATATTTCAAATTACTCATAATCTTGATGCTATGTAATTATGTTTGTGTTTGTGTTGTGAGTAAATTGTAGTTTATTATTATAGGGCAGTTATGGATCAACCCAAAGGTTGATTATTTGTCTTTATAATAATTAAACATAAATGTTGGTATTATTTATATACTTATAGTTTTATTTAGACATCCAAAGATAATAAATATTTCTAGTTGGGATATGCATCATTGTCAAATTATGTCAAATCTTTTATGGCATCATTATAGTTGAATGTTGTATATTAGTGGGTTCCCAAAGGTGAACATTGATATACATTGAATGAATTATGTTTGAATTTGTGAAGCATGTTGGTATGTGATATGTATGACTCAAAGTATTAATGTTAAGTTGTTGTTTCTCTTGTTATTGAACTGATTAATAAGAATGGAGAACAATAAATAAATGATCCTACTACTTATGATGAGATTATTGTTAATGAACCATGAATGGTGAAAATGGTGACAAGTGGTTAGATGCCATGAAAGATGAGTTGAAATTTATGAAACAGAATGATACTTGAGACCTTATTAAGTTACCATAAGGGTGTAAGAGAGTTGGTTGTAAATGGGTCTTTAAGACCAAACGTAACTCTCATGGTAACTTAGATCGTTACAAGGCTAGATTAGTTGCAAAGGGATTTATTCAAAAAAATGGCATTGACTATAAAGAAACCTTTTCACCATCAGTTTCTAAGAAGGATTCTCTAAGAATCATTATGGCATTGGTGACTCATTATGATTTAGAGTTACACCAGATGGATATGAAAACTGTATAGAAAAAAAAAAAAAGGAGCACATGGTCTGCAAATTAAAGAAATCAATATACTGACTTAAATGATACCGTTGTTTCCTTTGGATTTAAAAAAAACAATGTTGATCGGTGTATACATCTGAAGGTCAGTGGGAGCTTGATATATGCTCAGACTTGTAGGAGACCAGATATTGGCTTTGCAATGTTGGAAGATACCAGAGTAATCTTGGTATAGATTATTGGAAAGCTGAAAAGAAAGTTCTGAGATATTTGCAAGCAACTAAAAGTTACATGCTTACTTATAGGAGGTCTAGTAACCTTGAAGTGATTGGATAAGCAGTTAGTAATTGCTGCATCCATTATGGAAGCTGAATTTGTGGCATGCTTTGAGGCCATGGTTCAGGCTAAATGGCTACGGAATGTTATTTCAGGGCTTGGATTAGTCGACAGTATAGCCAAGTCGCTGAAAATTTATTATGATAATTCCACAGCAGTCTTCTTTTCTAAAAATGACAAGTATTTAAAAGGTGCTAAGCATATGGAGTTGAAATACTTTGCCGTTAAAGAAGAGGTTCAGAAACATAGAGTGTCTATAGAACATGTTAGCACCGATCTTATGATAGTTGATCCCTTGCGAAGGGATTATCGCCCAAGGTGTTTACTGGTCATTTGTATAGTATGGGTATTATGTCAGCTAATGAATGATGGATCGTTATTGTAATTATTGATTATTGACACTTTGAATTCAATTATGTATAAGTTTCTGAAAGTCACCTTGTTTTTTTTAAAATATTTTGTTTGCATGCATGCATAAATGTTTATTTTGAAAAACAGGATTTGTCCCTAATGAAGACATTATAGTATTGTTGTGAGACATTATGTTTACTTCCATTAAAGTATCATGTAAGGAAGAAGAACTAATATAATGGTACATGGAAGGAAATATGCCGATTTGATAGCATATAACCGCCATGACTCATTAGTTTTATTTCTAATCATGATGTATGTTGAAGCCAATGTATAGAATCCTTAGCCTTGTGTGTGCACATTATGATGATTTTATTGAATCATGAAAGAAAACTTTGTGACATGAGCCAAGTGGGAGAATGTAAAATATTTGTGTCTCATGTATAAATAAGTGTTATTTGATTTAATAAGAGAAGGGCAAAAAGCTAATTTGGTTTGAGAGTTAATTATAATTTATAAAAGGACGACTGTTGATAGGCACAATTCTCAAAAAGTAAAAGGCGCGTATGTTCAGAAAAGAGAAATATATAGAACGTAAAAGGCCTTCAAAGTTTACCGTAAAGTTGTATCACATCCCTATCATAAGAAGATATAAGCAAAGAGAAGGTCAAGACTCTGAGAAAAGTTTTCCATCGCTACAGTTTTTCCGCAATCATGGATAAAGGTTAGTATGCATTATTCTATTAATTATGTAAGAGCATGATATCCTAAGATCCTTTAGATTGTGTTCTTGTATGAGAATTTATGATTTAAAGAACACAGATTATTGTCTAACATTTTCTCCTTCGAATCCCCTCCTTCCTAATCCTAAAAGCCTTGCGCGGTATCAAAGAAATCCCATCCCACCGAAGCAGCAACGTTCTCCGATGATCATTGCAGCAAAGATTGTTCAAGCCTTCTTGGGTTTCGACGACAAAGCCTCCGCATTGGAAGTATAGGAGGAGGGAAGCAAATATAGGATGAAAAGAGGAAAGCAGGAGGAGGAAAAAGAATAGCAAGTAATAGACAATGACATGGTGGGAGGTTTGAGGTAGAGGCAGTGTTGAGGAAGAAAGGGAAGGAGTAAGAGGTATATAGATGAAGGACAATTCTATAATTTCATTTCAATTTTTGAAAGGATCCATCAGGCACTAACACCTACTTAGAAATATGCATATTTGTTACACCTATTTGTCATGTCATATTTTTAAAGGATTTTCCCTTTAGAAAATTCAAAATGTCTACTAAATGTCTAAATTACAAAAGGAGAAATTGGCGATGTAGTATGAATGATTTTGAAGTTTGGTATTAACAACTTAAATATAGATAATGACAACTTAAGAATAGCAATTAGTAAATAACAACTCAAGTACACCCAGAATCCCATATTCCTAGCATATTATCTATTTGTCATTTTACTAATTTAATTAACATCTTGGATTTTTTAATTTAAATGGTTTTTTTCTATCATTTTACCTATTTTTTAAAAAATTTCTAATTCTAAATGAGGAAACAAAATATCATTAAAAAGAAATAATATTTATATTTTATTTAAAAAGAAAAAGCTACTTACAGCCAAAAACAAATTAACTTCTTTATTAGAATAAGAAAAAAAAAATATAACTTCTGGCCACTAAACTTTTCCTCAATGGTTAATTTAGTTCCTAAAATTCCAAAAAATTTAATCCTTATAATTTCTTATTTCTTTAAACCATATGAACTAAATAAAATTCAGGGACTAAATTGGTCATTGAAAAAAAAATAAGGACTAAAATTATATTGCCCCCCTAAAAAATAGAAGAAATTGCAAAAATATTTCTTATTTTAAAAATTTTATTTGTTCCCTTACCTTATTTTTATATTGTCATCTGTACATAATTTTTTTTTTGTTAGTTTAATTTGCAAGAAAAATGTCCAATTCATTCCGTTTGTGAAGAATATGTTCATAATTTTTTAATTCGCTTATCCATTCGTAAAACATTTATTTTGACGTCTTTATCACAGTTCTCGCCAAGTTGATTGGCAATGTAGCAAGTCGTGGACAAATTGTGAGGGAGACAAGCAGGAAAATTCCCCACCAAAAACCTGAGGCATAACATATCAATACTTTATACAGAATGTTTTGCCGTAGATGAGGCACCGTAAAATTGACACAAGATGGCACGCTAATACTTCAAACCATCAAATATTGAATACAGAGATAAAAGTAGCAATTGCTATGATCTAAACCAATGAATAAATGCTGTATTTGGTAGTAATCATTCATCTGCTCTTCGCATCAATTATTGATGAAGGAAACGTTCCAAAGACCTTATCCCATAATGATGAAGTAATGCCGAAGCCTTTATCCTGGACCCGGAAGTGATGATTCATGTGATACTTCTGCAGAATATCCCCGGAATGATTATTAGATTTTCCTCGCTTACCAGATCAAAGTAATTGGCAATAACAAGATACGCTAACTTGGGAGAAATAATACATATGCTGACACTTGCTACTATTACAAGAAATGAGAGGGAAAAAACAATCATTCTCATTGTGACCCATCGACCAAAAAATCCCACGAGTACAAATAAATGGAAAATAATGCCTCAACCTTTACAATATCTGGACTCAATATACCTCCATTTCTAATCGACCAAATCCTCAGAATTGCTTAAAAACCAACTTTTGATCAGCTCAGTATACATTAGTCGATACAAAGGTTAGTCTTTAAACACAATGATTTTGCTCAGCATAATAGTGAATGTAGATATAGTAATTTTATGTTAATCCATGGTTAAATAGAGAAGTTATTTTTACCTTGAGATTGCGGGGCCCTTCACTCTTTGGCTGACCGTGGTGCAAATAGTAATGCGTGCAATCATAAATCACATAACCCAATAAACCACCTCCAAACAGAGCAGGAGCCGTTGAGGGAGGGGATATAAGCTTCACCAAGTTCCAGAACTGGGCATGGCAGACAATAAATTCAAAATCAGTTCATTGATCCTCTATTTGTAATATATACAATGTGTAATGGGATTTAGTATCTCTAACCCTCACCAGCATTGACATGCAGACATGCATTATTGCACACTGAATATTCATTTTGTAAGATTTCACCATTCCGAGGTTTTCTGACCCATTTCACAATAGACTATAAAGAAATAGATTGCGTTTTCACATGGCCGAGGATTTTGCAGTGAATCTAGTGAATTCCGCAAAGCCACACCAGAAACTCTTCTTGAGGACTGAAGACATAAACATTGACTTGACCTATTCTAGCATAACTACAGAAAAGATCTCTCCATACCAAAACTAGGCATAGCATGATGTTTGTGCTCTCGCTTCACTCTTTCTTCTCCGATAAAAAGTAGTTTCTTCTATGACAAAAATATAAATTTATTATTCCAACCAGGGAAAACATTTTTGTTGCTATTCCCCTTTGGAAATCTCTAATGGAAGACTTTCATTTCAATTGCAGCACTTGATAGGTAGGATTAGCATAAATGATCCGTTGAAAGTTCACATAACTCACAAAGCTCTATCCCTTAATGTTGTTGTTAATTATTTTCTAAATAAGATCACAACCCATTTATTTCTTTACTGTCCAGCATTAAAAGTCTGATCTTTTAGGAATTTCCAGTGACTGTTGGTTATCCAGTAAGCTGCGCTCCTTGGAGAAATTTATCATGAGAGAGTGAGAGGATTCTGGTAAAAGTAAAGAGGGCAGAGCTCCAGCCAAAATGAAAGGTGGGAAGGTGGGAAAAAGGTTTCATAGAAGGACAGAAAATTTCGCCCAAAACATAGAGAATAGGAAAAATCAGAGACAGGAGTAACGGAAAATCTTCAGTTAATCACTCAAGTGAACTTGAGTGCACTATAACAGCGGACAAGTTATTGTTTCCCCTTATCAGGAAATAATTCATATGAAAGATTGAATCCTACCGTTCTCTTGTCTTCCATGCAATCAAATTATGTTAATGCATTATACAGCATGGATATGGAATAAAGATGTACCGGCATCAATAATACAGCAGTTGCAGCAGGGGGGAAAACAAGCCTCAAGCCATCCATGGGGTGCTTATGGTGGCAGCCGTGAATAAGATAATGAACTGTATTTCCCCTGAAGCCAAAAACCAAAAACAAATGGAACCAATAAGTAATTCTTCTAAACAGGCATCCTAAACAGCCATGCCCTTAAATAACATTTGATTTCACACTGCGGAAAGATGGAGTGAAGAGCAAGAGATGTCTAACCAGTAAGATTTTGTTTTAATGTGGAAAAGAAACCGGTGCAAAGAATATTCAATCAATGTCCAAATAAAAATGCCGCTGACCACCACTAAAGTGATGTGAGGGCAAGTAAGACCCATTCGTACAGAGAGAGAGATAAACCAGCATACAACTGGTAACCAAATGACTGGAATTGCCCACCAGACTGTGCGGGTCAAGAACTGTTCCAAGTAGTACAAAGTCAAGAACATAGCTGTAAATATTCAGCTTAAATGAACATGAACATTACAAGACTGAAAAAGCCTTACAAGCACTTATTTATATCTCTATTTTTAAATTCACCAATCAAAACATGACAAATGTATGGTTCTCAAATAATAAAATGATGGGTACACAATTTTTGCAATATAGTTCCCCAATCAAGTCATACCACTGTCACATTATTAGAGAACTACGCACTCATCATGTTTTGCCTGAGGACCAGATGGAAAATTTAGAGTTGCATAGAAGTCTTGTCCTAAAACATTATACCTCCCAAAAATCACTTCCGAAAAAACGAGGGCCTTCCTTGCTCACGATCGGCTGGTGAACCCATTCTTCATAAGCTTCTCCCAGATGTCCTACCTGCAATATTATATAAAAGATGACTCATGTTCAAGTATAGATAAGGATATTATCTGTCGGTCATCTGAACCTAGGTTTAATGAAATAAAAGGGAACATAACAATTGATACATGAAATAAAAAGAAGAGTACATGACAACTGAAATATACTGCAAGATAGGACATAAAAAATATGTCTGGGGACAAGACCAAGAGGGAATGAGTATGTACCTGGAAGACAAGTGGCTTGTTCAAATCAACTACAAAATCCTGTGCAACCATCTTGGGACTGGACATCCAGCAATAGAATAAATATATTAGAAAGATATTCATTATATTGGAATTAATAATAGGGTATCTATAACATAACAATAAATTACTATTCATTGTATTGATCACCAAAATGTCACCAATATTGATTGTTTTCACCGTCAGATGGCAGTGAATTTAAACTCGCTCGCAATATTGTTGTCTCAAATTCATTGTCATATGGGACACACGGGTGCAAACAGAATTACAAAATAACCAAATTTGTCAGGTATTACAGGCTTAAAGAACAGCGATGCAATTAGAAAGACAAGAAGTGTTTCTACCCCGAAGACAGAGAATCTGTAAAAAGTATGGAAATGACAGAAAAATAACACTTGAATCCTGAACAATAAAGCAGTTGACAACCCGTTTTGTTGTAAAATCATTTATTTAGGATTTTGAAGTTCAAGTGGCATTTTCTTGAGATTTTCCGTAAAAAGTGATCGGCGTCAATATTTCCACTGTATTTTAGAATATGAGAAAAGTATTAGTGAATTCTTAAGAAACTTGAAAATTCAGGTACATAAACATTCCATATGGGATGTTGATAATAAGTCATTTGACCCGTCAGTTTTCTCGTCTGCTAATAGTGGGGTCACAAACTACTAAAGTTCAGTGATTTGTCTGATAATTGTTGCAGGATTCATACTGGTTGACAAAAGTTTATGGGGAAAATTCGTTTCAGGACCCCTATTAGTCAAAAAATTACAGAAAATGCCCAAACAATCTAAAAATACCCAGAAAGGCCCAAGAATTCTGACAATACGGAAAAAGACCCAAGAATTCTGACAGAGTTGTTAATAAGGCTGATATAGTTGTTAGTGGGGGCTGATATAGTTGTTAACCGGGCTGATTTAGTTGTTAGAAAAAAAAAATTTAACAACTAAATCAGCCCGGTTAACAACTATATCAGCCCCCATTAACAACAATATCAGCCCCATTAACAACTATATCAGCCCCGTCAGAATCTTGGGGTTTTTTTGGGTATTGTCAGAATCTCTGGACTTTTTTCCGTATTGTCAGAATGTTTGAGCCTTTTCTGGAATTCTTTGCCTAATATAGGCCCTGAAACGAATTTTCCCAAGTTTCGGTGCGTCTCATTTCTAGGGAAGCAGTCCTAATCAAAATCTGATCTAAAGGTAAAATAAAAATTGCAATATTAATGTTAATGCAGCTCATATTAGACTATCGAAAACACATGGGACCCACGCTAGCTGTCCCATACAACGAATTCCCTCTCAATTTACCCCACTGCCAGAGCGCAGAGTCCTTTACATCTAAATAAATATATCGAGCGCTTTAACGTTAATATTTAACATCAATGAAAAGAGAATGGATGCGTGGCCCAGGGAAAAAAAAACCAAGAAAAGGAAAGGAAAAGAATTTTACATACAGTGGGATTTAAGTAGAATCAGGGTTGTTCGCCTCCTGTTTAAGTCAAATATAGAAGGAAAATCACATGAGCTCAAAGCTTTGAGAAAAACTCAACGCAGAACCATGGAGCTAAAACATCCCGATTCCTAAAATTTACATGTTTTTTAACTACGAAAACAGAAATTCACCCCCAACTTGACAAGTAAATAGACAGTGCCCCATTTAAACTTAATAACATTTTAAATTAAGAGGCAAGATGGAATGGAAAAAAATTGAAGTATGCTCCTCTTTTGAAACACGCGTCTCGAAAGTGGCGGTAGCACAAGAGCCCAATAAGCCCTGAGCTTGAAAACGCACACGGACAGGGAATCTCCAATGCAGTTTATAAGCAAGCTCCCTCTACTCTCAGAGCACACATCTGAACCGAAAGAATTCCCAAGAACCCAACCCACCGTTCTTTGGTAGAAGAAAACGCTCAAACAAAAAGAAGCACAGATCTAGAAATCACAACCGATAGAATTAAGGAAAAACAAAATGCGAATGCAAGTAAGAAACTAACCGAGCAGAAAAGAATAGGAGAGGGTTGGAATCTGTGAGAGGGAGAGGGAGATGAAGGGAGAGAGTGACAGGCGCAGTGGAGCGCCTCCGGTATTGCGAGGTGGGAATCGCATATGATTGTTAGATAGAGAAGAAAGGGGCAATAATAACGGAAAGACGAAATCTGGGCCGTTCATTGAAATGGAATCTGGAATTGGATTGTAACTGGGAACAGGCTGGCGCTTTAATATACAAGAGCATCGTGGGATGACGTGGCGAAAAGTGATTGGTCATGAGATTACCGACGAACATGTGATCCTCTCCCCCTTCCTAACAGTCAAGCCCGATTAGCATTTGGGAATGTAGCAAATTTTTATTGAAAAAGTATATTGGGGTTTTTTTTTTTTTTGGGAACTATTGGAGGGCTTTTATTGAAAAAATATGAATAATATGACATTATACGGCAATTTAGTAAAATTTTCGAAGTGACTATCAAAATTTTAGTAGTTTATGGATAAATTAAAAACAAAGGACGGAATGAGCGGAGGACAGGAGAGCGACGGAGGACGGAAGAAGGGCAAGGAGAGTGGCGGCAAAGAGGGCTCAGGCGGAGGTGACGGGGATGGAGACGGAGTGAAGGCCCCTAGTCAGGCGTCCCAGGCGGAAAAAGGAAAAGGATTCACCTTTGGCCAAGTGGCTGAGGGAAAGAGGAGTGCTGAGAGGGGTCCAAATGGATACCCCCTAACCCGAAGAATGGTACAAGGCCTTTGTCCTATAGAGACAAGCTGTTATCACCAGGCTGTGCAGGATTCCTGGTGCAACACGTAGAGGATGATGACATCATGAAAGGGTGGAAGCAGTATTTCCGCAAGATGAATGAGAAGGAGTCTCAGTGTGACCTAGAAGAGTCTGATGATGATGAAGACCCGATGACAAGAAGGTTGGAGGGGAAGCCGGGAAAACTAAATTTCACTGCAGAAGAATATACGTCATGGTGTCTACCATGGATGAATTCTCTTATCATCAAAGTCCTGGGAGCAACCTTTCCCACATACATTATACGTGACCATATCAACAGGATGTGGCGACCAAAAGACCCGCTGAAGTTAATTCCTCTGAATAATGGATATTTTATCGTCTCCTTCTCGAACAAAGAAGACAAAGCATACGCTTTCCAGGAGGGACCTTGGATGATCGAGGATCATTATCTTACTGTACAGCAATGACGTCCGAATTTCAATCCATGGAAGGCAGACTTACAGTGCAAAATTGCTGCTTGGGTGCGACTGCCGGACATCCCGTTTGAATTTTATAATGTTGAATCATTGCGCGGGATTGGGAATATGATTGGTAGAATGATCAAAGTTGACCGATCCACGCCGATCTATGATAAAGGAGGCTTTGCTCGTATATGTGTGGAAATCAACTTAAAACAACCACTCATTCCCACGTACCTAGTGTTCGGTGAGGAGCGCCCTATAGTATATGAAGGCCTCCACCAAGTGTGTTTGCTGTGTGGTAAATATGGGCATCAGAAAGGAAACTGTCCGTCAATCTCCCATCAGATCTGTACACCAGTGACTGAGCAAGCAACTGTGGAGGCGGATGTTGGTGGTGGCGGTGACCTAAATGAAGCAAAGGAAGCGGCTGCGAAGGAAGGAACGATCGCTGGGGTCAGAGTTGGAGTAGGGGAGGATGGAAGCAAAACGCAGGCAAAGGCAGAAGGGTCTGGCGACGGCTCAACGACGCTGGCCGGCGACGCCGAATCTACGCATAGTCCATTTAGGAAAATAAAGATTTTGCGGCGAGAATTCCGTGGGTAGTTTAATGCAGCAAGTTTAAAAAAGGATAATCCAGAGGATCTGTTGAGGGCTGATTTGAAGGCATCAAAAAAGGATGGGCAAGATTCACGGCATGCGTTTATGCAGAAAGACATAACGGTGGGGTTGACAGACAATAAGAAGCACTTAATTAAGGATAACGATCCAGCAAAAGTGGAATGGATCCAGGTTGGTAGTAAGTGAAAGAGTGAGAGCAGGGGAAGGGCAAAGGGAAAAGAGAACAAACCCCCTTCTAGGCCAAGAGCTGTTTGTGCGAATCCAGTGGGCCAAGGTGTGGGGACTAGTAAATCAAATTCTTTTATTGTGTTGCAGGATACAAATGACGTGGCTGGCCCTTCTAAACGTGACCTCACGGCCTACAATGATTTGGGCCTTGCCATACACAAAGAGGATGACGTAATGGATAATGTTGGGGACGCCATGATCAACCTGTGTGGGATGCTGGAAGGCATTTCCATTGACACAACAAAACAGAACTTTGACTTGGCTCAACAAGGTTGTTTGGATGAGGCCATGTGTGATCAGGATAAAACCGAGGGGGAGGTTGCAGCACCCTAACCACTATCTACTGTTTCCCAATGAACTTTCTGATTTGGAACTCTAGAGGCACTGGTGCTGGGAGTTTTCCTGGACTTGTACGTGACCTTAAATCATACTACCAACTAAATTTTGTTGCCATTGTGGAAACCAGGTGTGCTAAGGAGCTTTCCCTAGGAAGAGCTAATCAGTTGGGCTTTTCTAGTATGGAGCTTATTGATTGTGAAGGATATAGTGGTGGTATTTGGTGTCTATGGGACAATAATATCATTTCTATTTCTTTATCAGAAAGACATCATCAATATATGCACTTGCAGGTTAATGGAATAGCAGGTCGTGTTTGGACACTCACTGTGGTCTATGCTAGCCCATCGTGTACCCCCCATAGAGTATTATGGAATAACCTGTCTCGGTTAGCTACAACAATTCAGGGAGCTTGGTTGATAGGTGGTGACTTCAATGGTACTCTTCTCCATTGTGAAAGGCGTTCAAATGCACATTGTCACACCTCGGTTGACCGTGACTTTGCTCGATGGGTAGATACGCAAGAAATGAGGGATATTGGATTCGCCGGACCAGAATTCACATGGAAACGTGGCACGTCTGAAGCACGGCTTGATCGCATAATAGTCAATGATCAATGGTCCAGTCAATTCCCCAACGCTTCGGTGGCACACCTGCCATTCTTTAAATCAGATCATCGGCCTTTGCTTCTCCGACTTGACTCTGCCAAAAGCTCGGAAAGACCAAACCGACCGTTCCGGTTCATCGCGGCTTGGGTTCTACATGCAGGGTTTGATGAGTTTGTTAGGCTTTCTTGGCATCCTAATATATCTTGGTTGCAGAATATTTCTCAGTTCTCCAAGGCATGTTCCAAGTGGAATAAAGAAGTATTTCGACATACGGAAGGTAGGAAGAAACATCTTCTCCAACGGCTTGATGGATTAAGTCAGGCTGTTTCTCGGGTTGGCCTCTTGCCGAAGTATGAGGAACTGCAGTTAACACTATGGAAGGAACTAGAAGACGTCTTGATCCAAGAATCTCTAATGTGGGCGCGGAAAGCTAAAATGGAGTGGTCTGTATTTGGTGATCGTAACACTCGCTATTTCCATGCACGAGCTAATCGTCGGCGCAAATCCCAACGCGTTGAGGCCATCAAAGATGGGGAGGGATCATGGTTATACGATCCTCACTCAATTAGAAATTTAGCCACAGGGTTCTTCTCTAATCTTCTTACTGAGGATGTCATTTCACGGCCTGCTCTCAATTGCCACGTATCCTACCCGTGTGTGGATACGGATCTACTAAGGTGGTGCAATAGAGAGGTGTCAGATATTGAGGTCAAGGAAGCAATTTTTGGAATGGGTGCGCTAAAATCGCCAGGGCCAGACGGTTTTAATGCGCTTTTCTACCAGAACCAATGGAGTACGGTTTGTCCATCTGTTGTGGCTTATATTAAGCACTTGTTTTCTAACCCGCAGGTAATCCAAGAGGTCAATAGTACTCTTATTGTACTCATCCCGAAGAAAGATCACCCGGAGAGCATGGGGGACTTGAGGCCCATTAGTCTTTGCAACGTGATTTACAAAACGCTGTCCAAAATTATTGTTGCTCGGTTGAAACCTCTCCTACCCCAAGTGATAGCTCCAAACCAATGTAGTTTTGTCCCGGGGAGGCATAGCAGTGATAACATCATTGTGGCTCAGGAAGTCATTCATACCATGAGGAGTTTGAAGCAGAGGAAGGGGTTTTTGGCAATCAAAATTGATCTGGAGAAAGCCTATGATCGAGTGAATTGGAAGTTCTTGTTGGGTTGTCTGCAGGAAATCAACCTACCATAGCGGCTTCTGGAGGTGATTGGGCGATGCATTACCAGCTCTAGCATGCAACTATTATGGAATGGTGATAAAGCGGAGAGTTTTCGTCCATCGAGGGGAGTACGACAAGGAGACCCACTATCGCCATACTTATTTGGCCTATGTATGGAGAAACTGGCCCATCTTATTCAAGCGGCTGTTCAAGATGGTCATTGGAAGCCAATCCGGCTCACAAGAACTGGGCCTCTCATCTCTCATCTTTTCTTTGCAGATGATATCATTCTGTTTGCTAAAGCATCCATGGATCAGGCAGCTTTGATAAATACCTGTCTCAATGACTTTTGTGCCAGCTCTGGTTTAAAGGTCAATCAACAGAAAACCCGAGTGTATTTTTCCAAGAATGTTCACCATTTGAGACGCACTGAGATTTGTGAGTCGTTGGGATTTTCCATTACCAGTGATCTAGGCAAATACCTGGGCGCTCCTCTTCACCATAAGTGTGTCACTAAGGAATCATACCATTTTATTGTGGACAAGGTTAAGGTAAGCCTATCAAACTGGAAAGCAAAATCTTTATCCTCTGCAGGAAGGCCCACCCTCATTGCATCAGTAACCTCTGCAATTCTGGGACATGTTATGCAATCATCTCTCCTGCCAGCGAGCACATGCAACACCCTGGACAAATGTAACCGTCAGTTTCTTTGGGGCAGTTCGGATGAGCAGAAGAAAATTCCACTGGTCGCCTGGGATGTGGTATGCAAACCCAAAGTTAGAGGTGGGTTGGGGCTATGCCACACTAACGCTTCTAATCAAGCATTCCTAATGAAGGTTGGTTGGAATCTAGCGGTCAGACGTGATGACTTGTGGGTGAAGGTCATAAGGAATAAATATAAATGTGGTACGGACGTGCTTCCTAAGATTGACAAAGGCAAGCAGGGGCCCAATTAGTGGAGTGGGATCAAGCGCACATGGGATAAAGTACAAGAAGGGATTGAAAGTTTACCAAACGCACAGATTAGGTGGAAGTGAACCAAGAATGGGAACTTCTCTGTGAAGTCAGCTTATGACGCCTTGAATCAGGACACGCTTCATCCGGACCCACTATGGGGCAGGATTTGGAAGCTCAAAGTTCATGAAAGATGCAAAATGTTCTTTTGGCTGGTGCTCCACAAACGGCTCTTAACGAATGCGTTCAGACATAAGCGAGGATTGACCCCTGATGCTTGCTGTCCAATCTGTTATGCTGCAACAGAATCCCAACTGCATGTGCTTCGAGACTGTCCAGATACTCTCACACTGTGGAGGCAAGTTGTTCCTCTGGCTCTTTGGCACCGGTTCAGCACGCTAGACTTCAATACTTGGATCCGGTGGAATTTGAATGCTCGCGGAGGCAACCTGCAACCTGAGGAGTGGAGCCAATCGTTTGCCATTATATGCTGGTGGCTATGGCGGCGTCGAAACACCGCTGTCTTTGAAGATAAACGAGTTTCCAACTTCCACATAACAACAAATGTGGCCGCTGTGATTCATAGCATGAATGAAGCACGAAAGAGGATCTGCCTTGTGAAGGGTTAGCAGGTTCTCCCAAGTGCAACTAAGGGTAAATGGCAACCACCACCGCTGGGCTGGGTTAAGGTAAACACGGATGGAGCGTTCTCCTACATGACGGCTGAAATTGCAAGTGGGGGAGTTCTGCGTAACGAGTTTGGAGCGTTTATTAAGGCCTTCATCTTCAGAGGCGAGGAACAAGAGGAGGGGGATAGCTTGACTGCCGAATTATGGGGCTGTATGCACGGTCTCAAGATTGCGTGGGACCTGGGACATAAAAACATTATTCTAGAGATGGACTCTGCTGACGCGGTTGCCCTGATCAAGGACCCTGCAAATGATGCCCACGCGGACAGACACTTGGTTGCAGAGGTGAAAAGGATGATGGCTCGTAACTGGGTTGTGGAGCTGAAGCTTGTTGGTCGATGGATGAATTCTGCTGCTGACCACCTTGCTAAAGGAGGCTTATCAGCTATGCCTGGCGTTCATGTTCTGTAGTGTACGGACCAGATTCTTGCAAGGATTTTGGAAGCAGACATTACGTAGATAATGATTGGGTTACTCAATTGTATAAAAAAAAGAGAGAGAGAGATAGGTTATTCTACCTACTCTTATTTTGTCTATCTTTGCCTACCTCTCTTAGTACCATTAGATTATAATCTCATCCAACGGTGTAGATTTGAGAGATAAAATAACCTTTTAACCCTTCCTCTTTCTCACCGCCTCCCACCCTCACTCTCAACACCAAGAATTCGTCGGAATCGTTCGCCATAGCCGCGCAAAAATTGATTAAATCACGGGAACCCCAATTGAAGAGGAATAGGAATTGAAACCAAGATCCTGGAAATAATTGCATACGCCTCATATTGATAGGGAAAAGAATGAATTAAAACAAGAGAAACAAAACTTTATTGGGGTCTGCAAGCGCAAGTGAGAACGGGGTCCATCTTCGGGATCTATATTTTCTTCATCTCACCGATTAACAAAATCTCGCATTACCATTAGAATAATAAGGTTTTTTTCCCTAAAGAATTTCATCGCATGGATTTTACTTTCCAATTTGCTTTTTTGTTTAATGTGTGGCCCTCTAGTTTAGATCTGGGGTTTAGCCAGGTAGCGATGAATTAAAGATTGGTCATCCTCCATCTGTAATCAACGACTCTATTCTCAAATCTATCAAAATTACAAGCGACAGTTTGGGATTACTGAAATTGACAACATGGTTATTTCTTTTCTGCAAGTGAGATCGAGGTGCCCGGAAAAGGGGTAGGGTTTGTGGAAGAAGTTGGAAGATAAGAGAGATTTTGGCTGGAGACACGACTTGGCGAATAGGTCGGGTTTTTTTGGGAAAGCGAAAGAACCAACGAAGGAGGGGGAGTGAGGGTGGGAGGCAGTGGGAGAGGGGAAGGGTAAAAGGGTTTATTTTATCCCTTAAATCTGCACTGTCGGATGAGATTATAATCTAATGGTATTGAGAGAGATAGGCAAAAGTAGGCAAAATAAGAGTAGGCAGAATAACCTATCCCTAAATTAAATTAGTAAACAAGAGTATAAATTAAAGTTGGAAAGAGTGTGTGAATTGAGATTTGAAGGCGAATAACATGAATTCCGATTTTTGAAAGAAATCAAAATTAATTATCCTAAGATCCAAAATTGGAAACTAAAATGATGAATGGTTGAGTGTTGCACTGAATAGTAAAGAAATAATGAATGAATCACGTATTGGCAGATAGCATTTCAATTTTATTATCCAAAAGTCAGTCGTATAAAACCAAGGTTATGAAATTTGGACCGATGATTGAACTAGTCGGGATACTGGATTAAGGGTTAGTGGGTCAGTCCAGAGTCAACCTAAACTAGATCGGTGAGATATAAAAAATTAGAAAATAATTAATTTCTCATCATACTAACATAAATTTCACATACTATATATCATTTCAATACTTTAGATCAGTAACAAAATAACCATATACTTCAATACTTGTGACATATTCAGATATTCTTAACAATTTTCTTTACGACCTATATTTGAGACAAAATATTCAGATTAGAGTATTTTTGTAATACCCCGGATTTTTAATAATAATAATAATAATAAAATAATAATAATAATAAAAATTAATAATAGAAATAAAAAATAATAATAATAACAATAACAGTAGATTAAAATAATAATAATATAGTAAAAAATTAATAATGTTATAATGTTTCTGTACTAATCATATTATTTTGTAAATAGTATTATTAGATTAGTCAAGATTAGATCCAAGAATCTAGGAGTAGTTAGATCAGATTATATTTTCAATTTTTGAATTTATCATCGGACTCAAAATATATCTAATAATAAAACTCTACAATTTGTTTTAATTCATTTATTAGGAATAATTAAAAGGCCCAGCCCATAGCCAAAACCCTAGATTTAATTATAAACTTAGGTCTGACCGCTTAAATCTAGAAAACGCTCGACATTTTCTTGGCCGCTAAATTTTTCTCCGCTACTACACCCTTATTCCGTACTCTCGTCAATTGTTCTCTTAGGAGATTAGAAACACGGAAACCAGGTAATCCTAATTTCCATGAATTTTAGGTTAATTTTATATCTTGATAGGTAATTGTGTACCTTAGGCTATAGAAACCAATTGCTGTTTTGATTTCCATATGTATAGAAATATATATGTATATATATAATTGCTTGCCTCTTGCGTGATTCAATTCCGCATATGTATGTGTTTTCCTTATGAATTGAAATTAAACACAATTGCTTCCTCGGCTTGGGTGCGTCAAAATATACCTGTACGTGTTTCTTTTTCCCCCCCGCCCCTTCAATTGAATTGTATACAATTGCTTCCTCGGCTTGCGTGCGTCAAAATGTGCCTGTACGTGTTTCTTTTCTTTTCCTCATGAATTGAATTGGTTACAATTCGTTGCCTCGGCCTATATGCGTCAATTACAAAATATACCTGATCCCGCGTCATGTTCTCTTTGAAATTAAATATAATTGCTTATGTCCCTTTTATTCATTTACTTATTTATTGTTTGATTTTCTTTTTCTTTATATAATATCTCCTGCGCAATAAGATAAGATACGAACAGATTTTAGTTCAAAATATCCTTATATCTATATTTAATTAAATTAATATAAAAATATATAAAAGATAAGTAAATAATAAAAATAATTTAGGAGTTTATTATGTGTGTGTTTTAAAACAATTTAGCAGTGGGAGGATAGCTTTGGGATGGTACCTCCCATAGTGATAAACACAACTTATGGGCTTTATGCCCTCGATATTTATTTGATGTGAAAAAGATAGTATCTGTTCTTCCCAAAGTGGTGTCTGACAGGTTTCCGGGACACTAGTAGCAACTTTGGGAAGAGGTGTGCACACTAGGAAGATATGTTGATATGTTTATGGCCAATTGATGATTGTGACTGGCAGGTTTCCGGGTCACAGGGTAGACTGGTAGGTTTCTGGGTCTACCATGGTTCTCTTTCCACTAAACTAAATGGACTGGCAGGTTTCTGGATCCAAATGAAATTAATAAAAAAAAATAATGAATGATGTTTGATACTGAAACAAATATTTTAATTATATATATATATTTTTTTCTTTTTTATATCATGTGAATATTTTATTTATCATTATATTTATTATTATTATTTTCTATATTATCTTTGTTCATTAGGATTACCAGCTTTTACTGATGTTTGTGCTCATGGGCTGCGACAATCATTCGGAGGAGCAGATTTTCAGTGAAACAGGTTTCAAAGTTGGGCTGTTGGGGCTAGCAGTGAGAAGTGAAGAGGAGCAATGAATAATTCTAGCTAGTTTTATTTTATTCTTTTTTATGCTTTGAATAAAATACTTCTATTTAAGTTTGAATTTATATTAATGTAATAAGACAGCCTTGCACTTGTCACAGTACAAGTGCGGCAGTAACACTCCCCAAGGTTGTTTATTTCGAATTTCATTAATTTATTTATAAAAATTATTAATTTTTTTTTGGTTATTATAACTGTTAGAAATTGGGGGTGTTACAATTTTCAACCTACATTTCCCTCCATTAGCACAGATTTAGGAAATCCTGCATATCAACATATGTCATTTCAAATGATCAAATTAGATTGCCTTTTTAATAAAAATAAATAAATAAATAATAATATATATATATATATATATATTGGAACCGGGCTAACCCTTATAACCCTCTGGGTTCACCGGGTTAGTCCAGTTTCAGTCTGAACCGGACCAGTTTTCTGGCCGATTTCCCAAACCATGTATAAAACTTATCTATAAATTAGAGATTTAAACAGACTTTTTGGTATCTTTGTATTTTTTCTAACTCCAGATCTTAGTGCAATTTTGCAAAAAAAATAATAATAATAAATAAATAAAATGGAGAGGCACGCGAACTAGCCTCCTAGGTACACGATTAGAGCTTATTGTCTAAACTATTGGACTCTTAATAGGAGTATGATCAAAGTTCACATTAAGTGTCTAGTTAGAGCATATGTACGGAAAGCTCAATGGCCAGGGTGAGGCTGAGGGCGAGGAATAATTTAGAGAGATTTCCCTATTTATAGTGTCCGGTGAACGTGTAAAAAAAATTGGGGAAATTTAATTATATATTAGGACTAAACATAAAAATAAAAAATGCCAAAAATATCCTAATGAAATTTCCTGCATTCCTTTCCTACATTATCTCTTAAATTCTATTTTTAAAACTAATATAAAATTTTAAATTTCACTAAATTAAATCAAAATTTTTCTCAATTTTCAGTTTTTCACAACTTACATAGTTATCTATAAAAAAAATTGGATTCGGATTCTCTCAGAAGTGCTTCCCTCAGTATTTTTTATCTGAGTTATCTAAAAATTGATTTAAGGGTCCAGAATCATTAAGGTCAAAAACCGCATGCGTAAAAAAATACGCCATGCGGTAAATATAAAAATTTTAAAAGTCTCTCTTTGAGCATTAGATTCATTTTTAGACGGTTCAGATTAAGAGATATTGAGAGATGAGGAGGGAAAGATACTGAGATAATCTGCTTCCAAAAAAGTTACACATTCTTCAAATTTTTCAAAATTATATTTTTTTTGAATCAACAAAACTTTTAATTACAAATAAAATTATATAACTTTGATAGAACGGTATTTTATAATTTATTATACATTTGATTTCTCTACGATTTTTTTTATTTTATACGAAAGTTATATTCTGAAAAAATATGAAATGAGGTTTTTTTTTAAAAAAAAAAAGGTGCTCAATTTATATCAACGTTAATAATATAAATTGGACAACTTGATGATCTATTGATTAATTAAATGATATATTGATATGGAACTTGGGGGAAACAAATTAAAAAAGATATGAGTTTAACCATTGTTAATTAAATAATATATTGACTACAAGAATACAAAATTTGGTAAAAATTTAAAAAATATATGATCATGTCACATGTTAATAAGGCAGTTTAAGTTCCAATTTTAGTTATTTTTTAATTATAAATCTAATAGATAACGTAAGTGGTTTTTTATGAGCAATTTAGTAATTTAAATTTATATTATGATGTTTGGTCATTCTAAATAATTATAATCTTTATAGTCCTTTATAATAAATATCATTTTCTTTAGATCATTTATTTTAGGGTTAAGGTGCATTTTTGCCCTTAAAATATGCGCCCAGGAGCAATTTTGCCTCTGAAGTTTTAAGCGTAGCAATGTTGCCCCTGAAGTTTCAAAACGGAGCAATGTTGCCCCTCCATTAAAAACCCTAACGGTCAACTAACAATCAACGTTAGAGTTTTTAACGGAGGGGCAACATTGCTCCATTTTGAAACTTCAGGAGCAACATTACTACGCCGAAAACTTTAGGAGCAAAATTGCTCCTGAACGCATATTTCAAGGACAAAATACACCTTAACCCTTTATTTTAATTTTCCCTAAAAAAATCCACAGCATTTTAGGAAACTTTATGTATTTCATATTTCAAGAAACAGGCATATCAATATTATATTTCAAGTTTTTCAAAAATCAGATTATAAGAGTATTAAATTAAGATTTAAATAATGATTGGGAATTGGGAGGATGATGAGGTGATGAAATCTGATTTTTAAGGAGGAAATGGCGCATCATGTATAACAACTTGATCTCATCTAGCTTAGCTTAGCTACTAAGATCGAAGGCAATTCTAATTATACTTAGTGGCATGAAAATTTTTACATTATGAAGTAAGTGAAGGATCATAGGGTCGATCCACTTAGTGTCCTACCCTCTAATAAAAGGAAGCGCAGATAATTATGTTGAAGTGTGTGTGAATGCAAAAAGCATTTTTTGGAAGTGATACTTATGTGTGTGTGTATATATGTGTGTGTCAATGAACACAAACACATATATATATAGGGAAAAATATTTCTCATGTTGTAGGAGAAGTGTTTTCTCATGTCATACACACATAAAATAGTAAGACCCGCCTCCACACATATATATATAATTAACATTATATATATGTGTGTGTGGGTCCCACTATTTCATGTGTGTGTAGGAATCTTCTTCTTCTCATGCAACATGAGTAGTTTAAACCCCATGTATATATTGGATATGATATTGTCACTATCAATTTCATGTCACTACCACTTTTTCACCGTTAAATCGGAATCTCAATAGGAGGGAGAAATAATAAATAAGATTCTGATCTAACGGTGAAAAAGTGGTAGTGACAATATCTTATCTCTATATATATATATATATATATATATATATATATATATATAATCTTAATCTTAATGTGGTTGAACTTTGGTGTATGTGTGCCACTGCGTTCGTGTATACGTGGTCAAGTTTAGTTTTGTGGGCATAAAGGGTCAAGTTGCTTTTTTTTAATGCAGCCACAGATTTTAGGAAAAATACTTTTTCGGGCCCAAATAACAAAAAATTGTTAAAAAAAACTTAAGAAAAAGTCACATATCAAAAAAATGCTCTAAGGTCTTTTATGATATTATTTCATAAACGTTAATAACTATATCAATACAGCATTAACAACTAAATTAGTAGACGTTAACAACAATATTCTAACAACTATATTAGTACACATTAACAACTACTCCCTTTGGTCCTTATTATAGGGCACCAACTAACTTTTCTCACAAACCAATAAAACTAGTTAAAGTGAATAAAGTTGTCCTAGAATCTAAATAATTTCCAATATTACCCTACTAATTCTACTAAACTCTAATATTATATTAATTATTATTATCACCCCTGCCTTTATTAGTTAGTGCTTTATAATAAGGAGCAGGAGTATATCAATACATGTTAAAAAATATATTAGTACACGCTAACTACAACATCAATATAACATTTGGCCTTTTGTGATATGTGTCTTTTCTTTATATCTTTTTTGACACTTTTTTTTGGTTATTTAGGTAGTAAGGGGAATTTTCCCTAGATTTTATGTTGTATGGAAGCCTATTTTGCGGTCATTGTCTCATGAAGTTCCTCATAAGTCATAACATGCCCTTCTCCCTCCTCCATCTCCGTTTATATTATTCCTTCACGCTTCACATTTTCTTCTTCCTTCCATACAAACAAGACATCAACAAATCCCATATGCATTATATCACTCACTCGCTTCACTTCCTTTAGATCGATTAATCACACATTAAACAGAATATCATTTCAGTTAATGTTACGTTAATCACTTATGACTTGTTCCCAATATATATTTTATTTACCGTCACCTTATACAAAGGGTGATTCCCACTTTAAAAAAATGTCATTTTTCTTTTTTTTGGAATTAAAATCCAATTTACAGTTTTAAACCTTAATTTTAAAATTGATTCAAACTTTACCCGTGTCAGGTCACGAGTAAAACTTTTTTCCCCCCCCTTTTTCGTGTGGAGAAAGAAAACCCACGTTCATTGCGGGTCCTTTTTTCTTGCGAAAAAAAAAAAACACGAAAGATAAAAGATGGGTTACGACTTTCGCCTGGATGGACTTGAAAAGAAATATCAATCAAGGGAATTAAAATTGAAAGCGATTTGTAAAAAATAATAATAATAAATAGAAATAGGATATATCAAGGACCTGATTCTTTAAAGCATAAAAGAATATACTCACAAGATTATAAAAGGCTGTAAGCTTTATGAAATCGTGCTTCAAAAAAAAAATTGCAAAAAAATTTACGAGATTGTATACCTCACAAAGAGTTTACATGAAATTATAAAAAAAAAATGCATATTATTCATGGGCAAGAATTATTCCGCTTAGTTCTTATAAATTACTCTTATTTTCAATGCTAGTTGAGTATTTATAATTTAACGTTAATATAATTTTTGGTGCCTTAAATTTGCCTTTGTTTTGCTTTTACTCCTTTAAATTTTAAATCATAAATTTTAGTCCTTAAGTTTCATTATTTTTAAAATATTGATTCCTAAAATTTAATAAAAATCTGAATCATTTTATCCTTAAGGGATTAAAACCAAAATGGGGTAAACTTAAGAAACCAAAACTAAAATGTGGGCAAATTTGAGGGCTAAACATTGCATTAACCCTATAATTTATTTATAATTAAGCATCTATATATCTACTCTCTCCATCCTTTTATATAAGAGCCTTTTTTTTAATGGGTTTGTCCCTAAATATAAGATTTATTTTGAGTTTGTCTTAATAATAATTTTTTTTTATCATTTTGCTCTCAATTAATTATTATACTATATACACTATCTTTCATTATTTTTTTTTTACTATTATTCTCTCTCTCACACACCCATTCATAAAAAGGGGTATTTTGGAAAATAAATAAATTTCCTACATAATTATTATATTTAACTACTTTTAACTATTTGTTAAAATCTCGCAATTCGATTGAAATAATTTTATATATAGGGATGAAGGGAGTATATAGCTGAATAAAAGTAATTAATAAAGAGTTGGTCTAGATCCTACTAAATCTTTTTTAGGTCTTGAGTAACTAGATAGTGAACGATAATATTTTTTTAAAAAAATATTAAAGACGCTAGAATAGCAAACTATGTCAATAATTAGAAGTGTCCTCTCTTACCAACCCTACAATTTCAACTTGACACATTGGACCTTCTTTCACGTTGCGGTTCCATATATATATTTGGGTTTTGTTATGGACCTACATTAGGCCTAACATCTGGATAGTTCAATAGGAAATATATTGCATATCAGGATCTGCCTATAATAAAAGGGGATCCTATCTTATTTACAATCTAGGTATATCTAAACATATATATGGTAATTAGGATATTGGGGCCTCGAATCACAGGGCTCAAGCCTCTCAATCTAAGGTAAACTCTATAAATGTAGAGGTCAAGCCTTAAGATACACAGATTCTAACTCTGAACTATTTACATACAGTCACACAGAGCACACACCCACCCCCTTGGCTAAACGCCTGTATGTGTCTCGAACTACATGGACTTTGATCCCTCTACAGGGTACGTAGGCCCTAGGCATTGCTCCTAGGTCAAGTTCGATAAATCCTATCCTTTAACAGAACAGATTTAATGTTTCTGTTTTTGCTGTAGAAATATTTTTTCCGCTATACTTACATAAAAAGTGAGTGGATCCCATTGTAAAGAAAAGAGAGAGAAAATATTAGTGGGACCCACTCACTTTTATGTGAATGTGTCATCCTATTGTAAAGAGAAGAGAAAGAAAATATTAGTGGAACCCATTCACTTTTATATGAATGTGGCAGAAAAAATATTTTTACAACAAAGATAGAAATATTAAATCCTATATATATATATAAGTGGAACCGCAAGCTTAATTACAGTTCTTACTATAATTCATACTAAATAGGACCAAAGATGGTAAGGATATATAATTTTCAGTTATGTAAATAATCTTTGAAAATTTTTATTTGTCTGCGTTTTACCGCAAAATAAAAGAGAAGGAAATCTTCCCAGTTTCGATCAAAATCAAAAAGATCATTTTTGTTTTAATATATTTATATTTATGGAAGATAAATCCAATATTGTACTACAGTACCTTTCCTTTTTTATGTATGAACGATGTAGTATCGGTATGTCTCTTCTGGCGCATGATTGAAGTAGCATGCTGTCATATCCGTATCATCAGGCCATCTCTCGGCCTAGCTTTTCTGGGGATGAAGAACAAATAAATAAATACTCTATCCATTCCATTCCATTCAAAAAAATAAATACTCTTTCCAATAATACTTATAAGATAAAGTTTTTTTTTTTTAGAGATTAAAAAAATTAAATAAGTTATTTATTTATATGATATGTTGTGTATCTTTAGATTATATATCATTTTATTAGTTAAATAAATTAATTTACAGACAAAAAATAAAAATACTCTAAAATAATTCACTTAACTTCTTTAACATCTCTCAAAAAAATCAACTCTGTTTTATATCTATAACTTGAGGAAATAATTCAAAAATTTAAAAAATCAACTCTCTTAGCTCTAGTTTTTTAGTGTTTGTTTGGAATAGTGATTGGAATCCTGAAAAACAACTTCTCAATCATGATTTACGATATACTATTTTGGTCCTATTTATAAGTCCACTTTGACAAAAAAATTTGGTCATATTTATAAGTCCACTCTGACAAAAAAATTTGGTCCTTTTTATAAGTCAATTTTAACCAAATAAATGAGATTGTGACAATTTTGCCTATAGTAATGATGATGATAGAGAATGATTAACCATGTTGGAAAGAGAAAAAGATGAGAGAGATTTGATATTAAATTTTAAAAGGTATCCATTCATAAATAAGGGTAAAGTTAAAAATTTGTTCCATAATCATTGATACTTACCTCTTTTTTTTTTTTGGTCAAAATATTTACCTCTTTTTAGTATGTAAGATTTAGTTAAAGTAGATTTATAAATAGAACCAGAGTGGTAAGAATAAATATGTCAGAGGAAGTTTATCCTGATTTATGTGAATTAACACTTTTGGGATTTATGTGAATTAACACTTTTGGGATCTGAAGTGATCCCAAACAAAGTCCATGGAAGGCCTTGTGATAAAGAAAGAACGAAAGAAGAGGCAAAAGAATCCCAAATTTACTTAATGGGTTAAGGTGCATTTTCACCAATAAACAATTACAGGAAGAGCATCTGGCACAATTATTAATTGATGGTATCTTAAATACAAACAAACAGTTAAAAAGTAGAAAAAAACACAATCCCGTTAGTTTACTCAATAAACGGACGTTTAGCTCTTAGGATATGCTGATGTGGTGAAGATAAAATGAAAACCTGGCAACTATTGTCAGAAAAAATTGACTCATTTTTGCCTTTAGCTTCGAGGAAGATAGGAATCAAAGGCGAAATCATCATTGAAAGAAAGAACAAAAACACAATCCTGGACAAAAGCAAAGAGAGCAGAGAAAAAGAAAGAACAGCGAAATCCATCGGAGGCCACAACGAAAACGCGATCTCGGAGAAAAGGCGACGACAATCTACAAATAAGGGCTTGAATGGCATCATCTTCTTTACCGTCACCGGCAAGATGCAGGTAGAGAACATTGAAATTGAAGCTAAAAAATCAGACACACTTACAGTCTACCTCACTCATCTTCACCCACCTACACAACCTCATCTAACTCTAATTCATATCCCTCAATTGATCCCCCTATCCTGCATTGATGTTGCTTCAAAGAAAATAGGAAGAACAGAGAAAGGGGGTGAAATCTATTACAACGATAACATATTTTCTTAACCAATAAAAACACCAAAATACTAAGAAATCGTGAGAATTTGAAAATTAAAAACTTAAGCGATTTGAGTTTTGTACAGGAGGAAGCTTTCGTTTGTTTTGATTCACCTCCAGGTGCTATTGCTAGCTGTTTGTATGGAGACTTTATGGGTATCTCTTACCCACATTGCATTTTGATATAATAAAAGGAATGGGTTGATGCCCCACTTTCACAAAAAAAAAAAAAAAAAACTTGAGTGATTTGAGAGGGGAAGGCGAGGTGACTCACCAATGATTTTACCGAGGGAGATTTCAATGCACAAGAAGAAAAAATAACAGTGATGATTGAAGAAGTACTTAATATATAAATTCCTCAGTGATGGCATTTTTTCATGAGAGGGTAATCAGCGGTGTCCTGATCGTTGCCTTCTCTGGTTTCGAGCTCTTCTCATTCTCTTATGTGGTCCTATCTACTCTAGGGAAGTCGGCGACGTCCTAATCGAGCTCTTCCTCGATTTCACGGCGTCCTCCTGGGCATCGACTGAGAGCAAAAAGCGTGATGAGGGTTTCTAGCTTGCTTGCGGCTCATGGTAAGATTCATCCAAGACTTGGGGGCGATGTGTTGACGGAACCCATTTTTGCCGATGGAACCCATTTTTGTACAGATCTGGACTGCGATGGAACCCATTAATTTTCAGATGCTCAAGTTCTGACACAATATTTCCACATCCCCTCTTTTCCCTTGCCCACATCATCAAATACCATGAAGTAAACGTCCGTTAAAACCTCAACTAACGGTGTTGTGTTTTGTTCTACTTTTTAATTGTTTTTGTATTTAAGATACCATCAATTAATAATTGTGCCAGATGCTCTTCCTATAATAGTTTATTGTTGAAAATGCACCTTAACCCTTTACTTAATGGGTGGTGTACTCATTTGTCAAAAAGTTTATTTACTAAAAAGAAAAGGTGTTTGGTTTAGTTTAAACTTTAAACCACAAAACTTTTCTCATGTTTATCTTGATGTAAAATCACTTAAAACAAGTTAAGCTGAGAAAGAGATTTCCTAATGCAATGGATTACAACAATTTAAGATCCTCATTAATTTCAGGGGGGAAATTGATCCATCCCACTGTAATTTACATCTATAAACTTACATTTCAAGGTACAACACATCAAAATGCCTTATCAACAAATGGTTGGAGCACATATTACATGGACGAGCATCCAAATTAGAAAGCAGGATATATGACTTGTATCAGATGAAAGTTGTCAATGGGAAAACTGGGCAGAAGAAAAATCTGTGAGAAAACAACCCAGTTGTCTATGAAGCTTTGTTCACAACACTTGATAAGATGTACATTCAGTGATCTTCCTCGAGAAACGTATCTTGAGCATAAACATCCATGTTACTGCAAGTGAAAATGCAGCGAAGCGACCTACTACAAGCCCAGCAAGAGCAACTACAAACAACATTAGAGCCCCTGATTCTGAGCTCCCACCTCTATCTATTCTCTCCTTTTCTTTTTCTTCTTCTTCTTCTACCTCCTGATTGGAACCAGTGATTCCGAAATCAACCTCCTCATCTTCAATGCACTCTAGCTTACTCCAATTCTCTAGTTCTTCAATACCCTCTTGCCCCTCCTCTCCTATCTCAGAAATTGCTAATTCGTCTCCTTCCGCAGAACTTGGAACTTCACTCCATGACTCTGCTTCCTTCTCTTTGCTAACCTTTTCTGTTTCTTCCCTATCTTTTGCTCTGTTTTTCTTCTTCAAACCTCGAAGCTTCTTCGCTATCTTGGATTTTAATTTCCTACTCCTCTTACTCTTGGTTTTATCTTGAGTAATTTCACATACCTCCTCAATTTCTGAACCAACTGCCGCTTTCCTGTGTTCATAGAACAAATGTAGTTCAGGTCGGTGAAAACAAATCTCTTCATCACAACGATTTTCTGTCCCAGTCTCACTCTTAATTTCCACAATTTCAATCTCATTCAGTGTCGAAGAACTGGAGCTCAATTGAACTTCAATCTTTTCACAATCGAGTGATGGTGGCTCTAAAACTTCACAATTCTGTCTTTTCCCCATCACCGACAAAAGATCTGGAAACCAATCACAACCAGAAACCCTTTGGGCTAAATATTGGAAAGCCATGTTTGCGTCGGAGCAGGGTTTAAACCAGGAAACGACATGTTTCCCAGCGAATTCAAGGAACAGAAGCACAAACGCGGATATTGTGATCCCCAAGGTGAGCTTCTCCACAGTGAAAGTCACAGCCAGCACCACAAGCATCTTCAAGATTGCAGGAATTACCTTATTCGGATCCGAATCCGATCCGCCAATGCACTCACCTAACCGATCATGGACCGGCTCCGAACCCGTGAACCCACCGTCTCCATTTCTCAGCAACCGCTTCGAGGTCAAAGCCTCAGGACACGTCGGCTCCGCACGAGGAAGCAAGCAGGCACTCAAATCGGCCGGTTCCGGTTCCGGTTCCGGCTCCGGCGAAGGCGGAGGAGGAGGATCATGGATTTCACGAGGAGCCCGTCTCATGGGCTTGGGTTTCTTGAAGCGGCTGCGATTCTTGACGAAGAGGTCAATGAGGGAGGTTGGGAAGCCGGTCTGAACAACAAGGGAGGAGCCGCGTTTGGGTGGGGAGTGAAGATCGGCGACGAAATTGGATATTCGGGTGACCTTCTTTTTCTTCCAGGGAAGCGGCATGGCTGTCTTTCCGGTGTCGGCAGCAATTTCACGAGGAAGAGAGAAACAGAGAGAGAGAGAGAGAGAGATATAACAGAGGGAAAAGCCCAACCAATTGGGAGAAACAAAGGGAAGGCGAAGATGGCGTGGGTTGGTACAAATCAAACAAGAAAGAAAGAGGAGGGAGTTGGGGAGGAGGCAGGGAAGGCGTGACGTTGCCAGAGAAAGTAAAATTATGGTTTTATTACAGGAGACGCTTTTTCTGCTATAAAAGTCACAAAACGTGCGCTTTGGTTATGACTTGCGACGGAGAAAATATGAGAATGGATAAAAAAGGGCAAAGGTTTGGAAACGTTGTTCAGTTTCAGTTTCCAATTCAGTTGCAGAGATTTACAAAGGCCACCCTTATTTTTGGTTAATTTCATTGCTTTCAAGTAAGTTTGTTTCACGGTTTGCTATTCACAATCTCACTGGTCCCTCCTTTCAACAAAAAGTGTTATTATTGTGTTGGTGTCAGGCCACATTTTCATTTTTAGAGTTTCAGCAACTTATTTACGCTTCAAAAGTCGTAGTGGCTTCTTCTTCTGCTTAGAGTTTAAAGAATTTGGCACATTGAGTGCAATACGGTGTGGAATCTTGGAAGGAGATATCCTCTTTATCCTTCTTCTTATTGTCTCTCATTGGCTACATCTTGGCCATTGATTTAGGAAAATAAGATAAAAGTGAAAATAGTGTTGTGTTGATTAAACCGATGTAATTTAGAGATTATGAGGGATAATGAGAAAAGGATGATGAGAGAAACCCAACCCGCGGAATCTCATGTTATGGGATTCAGATTCTCTCAAAATCTTCCTCCTTCCTCTTCCTCCTTTTCCTCTCAAAATCCCTTATCCACTCCTAAATAAATAAATAAATAAATAAATAAATATATATATATATATATATATAATAGGTAAAGAATTTCCTCAGTCATTGGAGATAAGGTTATCTTCAATGACCTCAAAACTACGTCATTTTGAAGGATGTTTTTTGTAATTTTATTTATTTTTAATCATATATATTTTACCGAAACACCCTTCATTAATTCACCTAAAATTATTAACAAACCCTTTATTGATTTACAACGACGTAGTTTTGGGGTCACCGGAGATAACTCTATTTCGAGTGACTATACTACTAGAGAAATACTTTTGCCATAAAAAATATTCTTATGTAATAGCTTATAAAATATTTTTACAATATTGTAATAAAATATAAATAATACATTTAAGTTATTAAAATTTAATCTAAACTATTTGCACCTATGTTATAAAAAATTTAGTTTATAAAACCTTTGAATAATAAATTTATTTAAAAAAAATTCAGGGGCGGAGAAGGGATTTTGAGAGAGAAAGAAGAAAGAAGAACAAATAATGATGATGCATATGACGATGATGGTGCACTTCAATTGGCACTATCATCTTTTTTAAAGAAGCTGCCAACAGGTGGCGGTTGGTTTATGAAAACGTCATGAAACTAATTAAGCGGTTTATTATTGTGCGGTTCATCATGTCTTAATTGCATGCCCGCCCTTTTATCTTCTACTGCGGGCCGCATCTTATATATAGGCTACCTCTACTTATTTCAACAAGCATGACATCCCCGCGCGATGCAACATTTTTGGAAACTTAAGGAAATCTTGAATGGAAATTGTTTACGATACACAAGTATTTGAGTAAAGAAAAGAATTGTAAAAGGAAAAATTTGCAGTTAAAATCGAGTCAAGGAGGGTGATGTATTATTTTAAGCTTAGCAATAGATGGTGCATCACAAAAACATCATCAAAATGACATGGATATGGAAGACATCAAATTACATCACCTTTTGAATATGTAGAATCAACCACAAATATAGTTCAATTATGTCACTAATACATTTCTAAATATTTCCTTGTATACGACATTGGTGGTTGTATATTTTCCACTGTCAGCAATGTCTTGTATTAGAATCTTCAAACCAGTGATATTCGTGACTCTTGATAAAGCAACGTACAATTGTCCATGTGCGAACACTGGCTTTGTCAAGTATAACCCTACATTCTGTAATGACTGCCCCTGACTCTTGTTAATTGTCATTGCAAAAGACAAAGTAATAGGAAATTGTCGTCTCTTCATCCTAAAAGGTAGGCTACTGTCAGAAGGATTCATGTCCATTCTGTGGATCAAAACCTTTTGATTTGGATTCGACCCATTCAGTGTTAATCCTTCAATGACATTCTTCCCAAGTTGTATGACACGTAGTCTTGTTCCATTACATAAGCCAGCAGATTGATCTATATTCCTTAACAACATTATAGGTACACCAACCTTGAGTATAAGGTTATGCAAAGGTAGACCTGAACAAATAATTGTATTCAAAAACTCTGTAGTGTATAGATCATCGAATCCATCAACCTCTTGAGAGGACTTGCAAATAGTGTCACAACTGTAGTACTCCATCAATTGACCAGGTAATAAGGAGCACATGTATTCATTTATGTTGTTCACACTTTCAATTGTTAGGCACAAAATAGCTCGACTATTGAAGTAATCAGAGTTATTCAAATTTTCAAGCAAACCTAGATAAGTGGCTGAAACAATGGCTTGCATAGGATTGTCAAGGTCACGGATGAGGAATTTATCTGGTATCTCAACCTGCGCCACTCCGTCGTGTGGTAACCCTAAGTTACCATCACCTATATCCAGAAGCCATTTTGAGAAGGACTGCAATTCTTCATATTCATGATTTGAAGAACACGAGAGCCTCATGTTTTTTGTGAGCTTGAAAATTGTACATGAATCCCACAAAGATGAAGAAGTGATGCAAGCATTGACTATAGTAGCTCTAGATGCCTTTAGAATAACTGGCAATAATTGGTGGAAGTCACCTCCCATCAAGACAGCCTTGCCTCCGAAGGGCTTGGTGCAATGCATGATGTCCTTCAATGTACGGTCAAACGCCTCAATGCAAAAACGTTGGACCATGGGTGCTTCATCCCATATAATCAGTTTGGTCACCTTAATTAAATCAGCCAACAAAAAATTTTGCTTGATATTGCACATTGATTAAATCAGTTTGGTTATTATTGTGCGGTTCATCATGTCTTAATTGCATGCCCGCCCTTTTATCTTCTACTGCGGGCCGCATCTTATATATAGGCTACCTCTACTTATTCCAATCCCTAATGTAATGTAAGAGTTATTTATTTAATTTGAGAAAATTAAATCACTAAATAATATGATTTTTTTTAAAAAAAACATCATAATCATCTTATTTAATTCCCTAGATTTCTCTCTTACATAACTATTATTGATGAGAAGCCCTAATTATGGCCTATATTAAGGACTAGATGGGTATCGTATCATATATAAACATACTTGACCTATAAATATAAGATAAAGTTTTCGTATTTGTTAACATTTTATTAATTTACTTCTGTTTGTTGAAACTTCCTTAATAGTAATTAAGGAGGAGTAGTAAACAAAACTAAGGTTTTAGTGATGAATCAAAATTCATTTCACATGTTTACCTCGTGAAATGAAATGAAATGATTGAAGAGAAGGGTGAAGTGGAAGAGAATAAAGAAAGAAAGAAAATGGAAAGGAAGTGGCTGGTGTACGTACGTAGGTGTATGATGCAAAAATAATAATGCCATTTAATTTGGAGGTGGCACAAGCACTGATCCTATTTTAGTTTTAATTTTAATGCCCCCTCAACGACTTGACTGCCCAGATATGATCCACCTGAATTTATTATATTCCCCTGTTGCTGTTACACTCTTCCCTCTCCTCCTAGCTTCAATTTCATTTTACTGCATGCAATGCAATGCAATGCACCCATATTTATTTCCTCCTCCTCTTATATATTATTATTCCAGCATAGTAGTATATAATAATATCATTGCACACGTACAGACAATAACAGTGCAGGTGCAATCACATGCTGTTGTTTGACTCTTTGACTTTTGGTCTCACTTTTCCAACACATGGACTCACTCCATATTCTATTCTTATTCTTAATTATCATCATTAAAATCTCACTTCATCCCATTTCCTTCCACTTTTATATATCATATACAAGTCATCGAGTGCAGGTTGAAGATTATTCACTTTTTTGATGGCGATGGAGAGAGAGTTTTCCTAATAGGATGGTATGACTATGGTAGATAGAATATGGTTTGAGAACTATATCATATTTTTTAGTTTCACCTCGTATCAAATATTATAATCTTTCCTATTGATCCTGCAACTCTGAACATCCTCTCCAGGGCTAAAACTTTAAATCCGATTACTTTATCAATGTTTATTTATAATTAGAGTAAATACTCTTTCTGGTCCCTAAAAAAACACGGACCACATTTTCGTCCCCAGTGACTAAAATAGGATTTTTTATGGACTAAAAAGGGATTTTTGAAAATTTTTTAGAGATCAAAATGTTCACCAATCAACCTTTATTCGTCCTTTTCAGGGACTAAAAAGGGGTTTTCTTTGTGTGAGGGACAAAAATGAGGTCCGTGTTTTTTTTTTAGGGACTAGAAAGGGTATTTACTCTTATAATTATGACAACATATTAACAAATATATACGTGTATATTGATTTTATTCCAATAATGTTTTCAAACAAATATAGTATTAAAGTAAAGGGAAAAATTACAAATAAATAGGCCTAAAGAGATTAATATGTGATTTTGAAAAGTTGTGTTTTTACCAAAATGCCCTTTAGTTAGTTAGTTTGTTTTTTTCCTAAAAAAGAAAGAACTCCATAAGCCCTATCCACCGTCATTCACAAGTTTAATAAAGACAATTATAACTTGAGTATAATGATTGAGAACTTAATTGCGCTCTCGAGGTTGTTAATAGCATTCAAGTTATCATTGCCTTTATTAAACTTGTCAATAATGCTTGATAGAGTTGAGGGAGTTTAACTAATTAATTCTTATACTTAGGTAGTTAATCACATTATTCACGTTATCATTGGAGCTTCAGTTGCCAACGGGGTCGTGTCAACTGCTAGAACTCTGGCACCAGCGATGGTTCTTTCTTTTTTTGAAAAAAAAAATGAGGGGCATTTTGGTAAAAGCATAACATTTTAAAATCCTAAAAATAATCACTTGAGTCATATTTATCATTTCCATATATTAATAGATTTTTTCAACTTTTTTAATTCAAATGGTATTTATATGTCTTTTTCTCTAAAGTAAAATTGACCAAAAACATACAATTTTTTCTTTTTCTTTTTTCCTTTTCCCTTCTAACAAAACATATTTTTTCAGTGAAAGCTTTCCCTATTTATTGTCTCAGGATACGACATTTAAAAAAAGAGCAGAAAAGACCCAAATCAAAGAGGGGAAGTAATGAATGAACGGCTAACGGCCCTAAAAAATGAGGTGTATATATACAGAATTATACATAACAAAATAAAACGCACACATCAAATTCTTTTTGTCTCTTCTTTTTGATATTTTTATTTAGAATTCAAACAAAATTTGGGTATTCAACCTTAAAAACTTATACTAAAGTAGTAGTACTATACTCAAGTAGTATAAATAAAAAATTATTCTCTTCTCTTAAATATAAGGAAAGCTAAATAAGTTATTTAATAAATATCATATATTGTGTATTCTTATATTATATGAGTATATCTGTTTATTAATCAAACTAATTTGGGAAAAAAATAAATATTTTAAAGTAATTTAATTAACTTCTTTAATCTTTCCAAATAAAATTAAATTTGTCTTATATTTAGAACTGAAGGGAATAACTAATAAGAAATCTTAGTAGTTGTGTGATAAAAAATAAATTTTAGTAATTGCAAATTATCTATAAAATTAAAAAGTACTACCTCCGGTCTTAATTATAAGAGTTAGTTGACTTTCTTTGAAGAGATTAAGGAAGCTAAATAAGTTACTTAATCATTTCATATGTTGTATATCCTTGGATTATATATTAGTTTATTAGTTAAATTAATTAGTTTGATGAAAAAAATAAAAATAAAAATATTCTAAAGTATTTTAGTTAACTTCCTTAATCTCTCCAAAAAAGTCAACTAGCTCTTATAATCAGGACCGGAGGGAATATTAATTTTGTTTGCATTGTTAACGCTCAACTATCACTACTGTTTGTTTGAATGGAAGATAATATTTTAAGTTGTTTTTAATTAAATAACTTATCTTATGTTACAATAGACTTTAGGATAATTACTATTACTTCTCGTCCTAATTATAAAAAAAAGTTAACTTTAGAGTATTTGTATTTGTGTTTTTCCCTTTAAGTTAACTAGTTTGACTAATAAACTAATATATAATCTTAGGATATACAAGCGATGATATGATTAAGTAATTTATTTAGCTTCCTTAATTTGTTCAAACAAAGTCAACTCTATCTTATAATTAGGATAGGAGGAGTATTATTTTAATATTATTATTAAGTTTATTATTTAGTTATATATATGGGCTATTCTTTTCTTACATCAAGAATTTGAACTCTAGATTCTCTGACCCAACCCTTAATACACGGATTAGAAATGTGTTGTTATCGTACTAACAAATTCTTACCATTGATATTGAAAATAATAATAGTCGTATTTCTTTTTTGTGAGCTAAAAAAGATTTTTTAGTTTGTTAAAAATAAAAACAAATTTAATGAGAAGCAAATTTTGCAGGTGTTGGCGGAATCGCAAAATGGTGAGGCATTGAATGAATGGTGCATATGATTTGAAAAATGATGTGTCACCAAGAAACACTGCATCTCATTAAAACACACCCGCCCTTATTTCGTACTGCGCCTCCACCCACATTCGCCTCCTTCCCTCGCTTCAACCCTCCTTTCTCCATTTTCGCCGCACCAACATGAGAGAAATCCTCCACATCCAGGGTGGTCAGTGCGGCAACCAGATCGGTGCCAAGTTCTGGGAGGTCATCTGCGACGAGCATGGCATTGACCCCACCGGCAAGTACAACGGCGATTCCGACCTCCAGCTCGAGCGCATCAATGTTTACTACAACGAGGCCAGCGGTGGCAGGTACGTCCCTCGCGCCGTCCTCATGGATCTCGAGCCTGGCACCATGGATTCCGTCAGATCCGGTCCCTTCGGTCAGGTCTTCCGCCCCGACAACTTCGTCTTTGGCCAGTCCGGTGCCGGCAACAACTGGGCCAAGGGACACTACACCGAGGGAGCCGAGCTCATTGATTCTGTCCTGGATGTTGTGAGGAAGGAGGCCGAGAATTGCGATTGCTTGCAGGGTAATTCCTTTCTCCCTCTATGTTTTCCTTTCTTGTTTCTTCGCGTTTCCTTTTCCTCATCAATCACTTAACGGTGAGAAGCTGCTTGGTTTGGCTCTTTAATATGATGTCACTGCCTGATTTTTCGATTTTTTTTTAAAATATATATTTCACATTCTTTACATTTGCTTTCTATCCTCATTCCGTTCTGAACAAACGCGTGATAGTTGATTTAGCGCATGATTGCTTGATACTGGTATATGTTCCTGATACACTATGCATATTGACTTGTTGCGTGGTCCTGCTTTCATTATCTCCAAAAATAGTTCATGAAAAGGCAATGTATCTGATAATACTGCCTTTAATGTTGGCTATGCTCGAGTTTTTCCTTGTATTCTTCACATTAGTTGTCTGTACTACTAGTCTTGTCTCCTATTATTATTGATTTCGCAATTTTCATTTCTGTCAAGAAATTTCACAAATGTAATTTTGTTCAAGCTAATACCTATTCAATCTTGTATATTAACAGGATTTCAAGTCTGCCACTCTTTGGGTGGAGGCACTGGCTCTGGAATGGGAACACTTCTCATTTCAAAGATCCGGGAAGAGTATCCAGACCGTATGATGATGACATTTTCTGTCTTTCCTTCTCCCAAGGTTTCTGATACAGTTGTAGAGCCATACAATGCCACACTCTCTGTGCATCAGCTTGTTGAAAATGCTGATGAATGCATGGTCTTGGACAATGAAGCTCTGTATGACATCTGCTTCCGAACTCTGAAGCTTGCCACACCAACTTGTAAGTATTCTCCCCCCTTCATCCCTTGAAGTGGAGTTAAGTTGATTTCGTGCAACTTATTATCATTTTTATCATCAGTACTGGTTCTGATGTTGTAGTTGTTTACTCCCGAGAGATTGCCAACATTTAACAACTACTGATAATAGATAATGGCGGGGCTTATCTTTTCAATGTGCCATTTAACGAGAGACTAATAATTATCATTATGTTTGTTAGGAGAATTCATGAGTGTTTAGGTTATGTGTCTCTCTCATGGCCGGTGGTTGTGGTTGTTGACTTTTGTCATCATTTGGTTAGCATTTGCTTTAATAAGTGAAAGCTCACAATCTTACCCATTTTCTTCTTTTGGAATTGTTTCATTACAGTTGGTGATCTTAACCACCTAATTTCTGCTACCATGAGTGGAGTTACTTGTTGTCTACGCTTCCCTGGACAGCTGAACTCTGATCTTAGGAAGCTTGCAGTCAATCTTATCCCATTCCCGCGTCTCCATTTCTTTATGGTTGGGTTTGCTCCCTTGACATCAAGAGGATCCCAGCAATATCGTGCCTTGACTGTGCCAGAATTGACTCAGCAGATGTGGGATGCTAAGAACATGATGTGTGCTGCAGATCCACGCCATGGTCGTTATTTGACTGCTTCAGCAATGTTCCGTGGCAAGATGAGCACAAAGGAGGTGGATGAACAAATGATTAATGTACAGAACAAGAATTCCTCTTATTTTGTTGAGTGGATTCCGAACAATGTGAAGTCTAGTGTGTGTGATATCCCGCCCAAGGGTCTTAAGATGGCATCCACTTTCATTGGAAATTCAACTTCTATTCAGGAAATGTTCAGGAGAGTAAGTGAGCAATTCACGGCAATGTTCAGGCGCAAGGCTTTCTTGCACTGGTACACAGGTGAGGGGATGGACGAGATGGAGTTCACTGAGGCCGAGAGTAACATGAATGATCTGGTGGCTGAGTATCAGCAGTATCAGGATGCTACTGCCGATGAGGAAGAGTATGAAGAGGAAGAAGAGGAGTTGGATGCTTGAGTGTCCGTTGCCATTTCTCAAAATTCTTGAAATTTTAATATGGTTGGCTTTGAACGTGTGAAGTCCATATTTTCGAGCAGTCAAATTAGATTGACATGTCAGTTTGTTTGCTGTTGTATGGATCATGGGTCAATATGTAAGCTGGGCTTTGTTGACAAGGTTTTGAGATAACTATTGGATGTGGATTCTACCAGGCAAATTAATATATATCCATTGCCAAGTAATCTGTTTTAGCATTCATCTTTCTATTCCGTTAGTTACTACTGCACTCAGTTGATATTGGCTCTGTTTGGGTTGGCGGTAGGAGCGGTGGCTTAAAAGCTACTGACTTTAGAAAAAGCTCGGTAGGAGTGGTAGCTTAAAAGCTATCTAATTTGTATTTGGATTGATAGTGGTAGAAGTGGCGGGACCTACGTCAAAAAGCTGAGAGCGTTTTGGAAAAAGCTGCATGGTGGAGCTTTTAGCTTAACGGGCTTTTTGAGCGTTAGGAGCTTTTTCTTAACGCTCAACCCAAACAGACCAAATGAGCGTTGGCAGCGTTAGTGGACTTTTTTTCAAAATTACTGGTTCTAACACTCCTAACGTGGTGCATTCCAAACAGAGTCATTATGAAAAAGAATAACATCAATAGCCGAAATGCTAGTGCTTAACTGGGAACTGGGAACAAGTTGACTACTCCAACCAAGGCTGCCCGTAAATCTCAAACGATTTTCACAACTACCTAATACGCTGTCAATAACAGTCAAAAGCCATATAATTGCAAATCTTGCAAAATAAATCATGAATCAAAAGAACATTAGCTGCCAAAGTACTGCACCCACCTTGAATGCTCTTTTGCCCCAAAAAAGCCCTTATATGCTAATATTTACCATTTTGATCGATAAATTAAATACCGGAAAATATTGTCATAATACAACCATGTACTCTGCACAAGATAGAAGCCAAGCTTAAACCAGCCCCGAACTTTCGAGGTGAAAAAAAAAGGAGAACTGAATCATATTTGTCTAGTATTTCTGCTCGTGCCAATGTACACTCAATATACACAACATCGTAATATTTAATTGCGTCATTGCAGGGCTGCGTAGATAAAATAGCAGGCCAGCTATACTCTCCTCACAAGGTGGTCTGCAGTGCTCATCCTCTGGCTAAAATAGGTCAGTCCCGAGTGCTGTCTTTAATCCATTCGAGGTATTTGACATTGCCCCCAGTGATGGGTAAGGATATCACTTCTGGCGTCCTGATGAAATTACAGAAGGAAAAGGTAAGAGGACAATTATTTGAATGCATAATTACTTTCTTACCAAGTTCGCTTCAACACGGATCTCATGTCAAAGTTCTCGAGTCTCGGCAAATTCTAAACTGATGTGACCATATAGTTCCACTCAGACTTAAATGCCGTTGAATATTTCCCCTCCTACTTTTCAACTTGCCGCTAGACCCTTAGAAACATGCTACCGATCTGATCGATGTGTGTGTATTGCTGATGTTAGCAAGGGGTCAATTATCCCACACAATAATCCCATGGACCCAGTAGGCATTAGCCACCTTAGCACTATATTGCACCAAATACTGTGACAATGGCAAAATAGTATGTGTAGAAAAGACCCAAGAAAGTTAGTAATCTATAGAAACATTTCCAATTCCGCACCACTAAGTTTGCCTAATTTATGCATAGTCTTGCTATGTTGGATATTGTAGTTTTGACCTACATAAATTACTTAATACTGAAAAGACAGACTGAAGAACTTACAGCACAGCTGAATGAGAGAGGTGATATGGACACATGCTGTTATAAATATTGCTTTTCTATCAAATCTATCAATTTCTTGGCAATGCCAGTGTTTTGAAATGCCACTACGATAGGGGATTTGTGAGACGAGTGGGCTGCTTTTGCACAATAAGTTGCATGTGTCTCTATTAGCGAGTAGTTGACTTGTCAAAGTGGACAGTCGACATCTCATGCAACCCATCATGTTCCATTAGCTGTGGACAATCAATCAATTGATCCACAGTACTAGTAAACTTATAGACCACATCCTCAAACTATAAAATTCAAGGAAGGACACTTCCTCTTGAATCTCTTTACATTATACTATTTCCAGGACAAGAATGCTTGAAATAATGTAATTGATAGGAACTCAAGATTTGTGACATATACAACATGCATTGTGTTGCTTCCCTGGATTTATATGTAGCAACTCAGATTTGGAGCTTTAAAACTACAACATTCAAGATTCAACACAGTTGAGTTACTAAAATACTAGGCAAACTGTTAACACCCAAACCAGGAGAATTAGGAATAAAACAGGAAAAATAGAATTCTATTAGAAAACCTCTGCAAGGATCTCGCTTTAGTTCTCTAGTAACCGGGAGAATCTCCACGCAACAATATTTCACACTGTAATCTTTTTTCCTGTCATTGATCAGGGCCCTTGGCCTATTTATAAAAAAATTACAGAGCTTAATTTTTGGGTTTTTTCTCATAATAATAAGCAAATGACACTAACAAATACTACCGAAACGTGGGGATAGTGGAGATCCACTTATTTTGTAACTAATCGACTCTTGGGGGAATAAATGAAATATTAATCATATCCTAGAGAATTAATTAAAAAAGGAAAAATTAAGAAAATAACAAATTAAGATGTTATGCTTCTTCTGCCTCTCTTGCACGTTTGGCTCTTCTTAGGTAAGTCCAAAATAATGAGCTCGAGCTTCTATCACAAACCAAGCGAGGGCACTTGAAAATGTTTCTGTTGAATGTTGATGACTTGCGTAGTTGGGTTTGGTATGCAGTTTAACAAAGTTTCACATAGGCAGCATAGCTAGAAACATGACACTGAGATGGCAACTCCCTATTGGGCCATGTGGAGGGGCATGGATAGACCCAAATTTCCTATTTTTATGGAAGAATTTCGTGCCATAACAACAAAGAGGAAGACATCATTTAATTAAAACAAGGAAGACCAAATACTCTTTCAAAACTAGGAAGAGCAAGGGTAGGTTTGAGCCTTCTAAGTATTACATTCAGTTGTGCCAACTATCATTTAAGTCCTTCCATCTTAAGTTTTTTTTAGTATCTTAAAATAATTTACATTTATCTTGACATTATGCACAAGAATCACAAGCCTTACTCATATTCATGATTTGCTTTGACATGCTCGGTCAGTGCTTCCAAAAGAGACTGCCTTGTCTTGATTATGAGAAGTTCCTCAGAATCAGTTTGGATCTGTCGATTTTCAATAAATAGGTGACATAGTCAAGCTACATTGCTAGAGCATGTTTTCAATTAAATTTAATTCATACTACTTGTGCATAAGGAAATTAATGCATGCAAAAAAAAAAAAAAAACAAAACAAAACATCTTGCAATGCTAGGATTATAAAGTTCTACACGTGTTTGTACCAATATCATAATTTTTTGGTCAGTATTGGAAATATAGTTCATACCTCTCCCTTCCACTGATACACAGATTCAATACCTGCACAAGACGATACACATGATTTATTAAAGGCAGACAAGTGGAATGTATACTTGCAGCTGCTGGTCACGACATACAGCACACTTAATTAGCAAACAACTAAATAAATTTATGACCAAATGCAATTTAATCCCTCTGAATCGCAGCTCTACCAAGGCAGGGGATTCTTGACATCTTAAGTCTTAACGATTTAAACACTAGACACAAAATAAATAACTACAAAGTTCAAAATGGAAAAAAGTTATCTCTGTATATCAACTCATTCAAGTCACACGTACAGCAATGGCTATATCTATAAAAATGTATACAAGTTGTTCTCAAAATACATCATCTATAGACTTTAGAGATCAAATCAGTAACTGCTCAAAAAGGGAGTAGTCAAGCTAATGCTTTTAAAACTGGATTGACCATTGAATCAGTCACAGTATTAGCGTAAGGTTCACTCATTTGACTATAGACAAATCATGGCTGAATTTGATAGTAATTAAATTTAATAATTTTCAATTTTATATATTAAAATATTATATAGAAAATAAAAATCAATAATTAAAAAATTCCTTAATTCTTAATATTCAAGCCTAGATAAATTAATATCCATCAAGGTCACACATTGAACTCAAAAGTCAAAATAGGAAACTAATAACTCATCATTATGGCATTTAGTATGTAAATTCGTAATCATCAATAAATATGCACAAGAATAATACTTATATAATAATATAGGAAGAAAAAAATTATCCCAAAAGCATGCTCTTTTGCACCTATAGCATTTTTTTTTTTAAAAGGAAGGTTGAACCAATAACCCTGCAGGTTCTACAGAGTTTTTTTTTGTACTGTTTTTGGCCCTGGTTCACTGGTTTCCAGGTTGAACTGGTTGGTTGGTTTGGTCCAATTATGATAACCGCGAATCAAACATAGATTGCGCACAAGCTTCATTGTTTATGATTCAAGTGCATATGTTCATGACATACAGGTAAGTCAATGTGAAGAGAAACTATCTGACGAATTAACGAATGTGAAAAGAAACTATCTGACGAATTAACGATGTCAAAACCTCGGTTAGAACCACAACAAAAAGGAAGCATATACCTGGAACCCTATTTACACAAGCTGCAAGTTTTTCTTTGACGATGCTTTCAGCCAACTTTTTGCCTGCAGAATCAAATATAAGCACACATAAAAACATGTTAAAAAGTCGGCCCCATTACCCCCTAGCTTCTTTGTACTTCTAAACGCAAGCAGGATCCATGATACTAGAACAAAGAATATTTTATTTTTTTGTTTCACTAATATGCTCGCGTAAATATAGAAAAGCACTAATATACTCTCAATATGACCAACCCCCCCCCCCCCCCCCCCCAAAAAAAAAAAAATCTTCAACGGGACAGAGTCCACGTAAATCTTGAGCCACAATCTCAAGCCCTGAACTAAGCATCTGAGATTTGAAACAAGAAAATGATCAAGGGAACCAAAATATACAGCTTGATCCGGGCGATACTAATTGATAGTCCAATTCCGTGGTACCCCAGTAAGAAAACGCGGGAAAGGAACAAGAATAGAAAAAGAAAAGAGTGGAACCTGCTTCTTTGTTAGGAACGGTAACATAAACAACGATGCTTGGAACAGTGGAGCTAGTGCCTTCCATTCCGATGGAGTGAATGGTCGTGACAGGAGATTGGCCTCCAACTTTAGATCTGAAGCGGTAAGAAATGATAGTAAGAAATCAAAGGAAACGAGATGGATAGAATCGAAAGGTAAAAGAGGAAGAAGAAACCGTGAGTTTTTTTTTTTTGCTCAAGGAAGAAACCGTGAGTTGGCGAGAGAGGAGTAGAAGGAAGAGGAGGCGAAGGCGATGATGCAGAAGGCCCCTATGAATGCCAAACGTCGTCGTAGAGTAGAGGGAGAAAGGAAAGATGGCTTGGAGCGCACTGGTGAAGGCATTTGCGATTTGAGGTCAAGCTTTCACTTCTTCGCATACTACTAGTAATAAAATCTCACCTTTGGGGAAAAAAATCTTTATCGAGCTATAAAAATAAAAGAAAGTTTTTTTTTCTTTTTTTGATATTGAGAAAGTTAATTAAACTAATCTAAAATTTTTATATTCGTCATCTTTGTCTACACTATTTTATCTAACTTATAAATTTATAAATAATATAAGGATATATAATATATGATATGATTAGATAATTTATTTAATATTTTTAATTTCTCCAAAAAAATCAACTCTTACTTATATTTAAGATCGAAGAGAGTAATAAATAAAATATCACTTATTTTTTATATAAAAAAATAAGTTTAGGCAGTTGTTATTTGTTTTTTTTGCCCGATAGGCAGTTGTTAGAAAAAGAATATAATACAATATCAACTTTAACAATATTGATGATGCAACTGTCATGACTTGAAAACCAAAAGGGAGACCGGCACAGAATATGAGTGGACTCATATCCCTTAAACCTTAACCTTATAAACTATGATTTAAAATACATGGAACATCAAGCTTTAAATAATAATGCAGAAGTCTAGGGTTATGATTAATTACATCAACTAATAGTACTACAAAATAGATTAGCGAACTTTAAATCAATAAGGAGGCTTTTCACTGAACAACAGGAGGTATAGGGTTGGCAATACTTACTATCTGAGCTAAAACAAATTTTCCGATGAATAATATCTTATTCTTATAATTTAATCAAATACAAAAGTAAATAATTAATCTTTTGACAATAACAATATCTCAATAAATTTTAATTTCTATATCATATGATTATAAATAAAATAGTACTTTATATAGACATCAATCAAATCATTTGAAATACTTAATAAATCGATTCTATTGAAAAAATCAGATTAAAATAGTAAATCTCAAATCCAATCTATTTGTAGAACTTCTTACCAAATAAATGAAAAGCATGACCACAGAGTCCACGAGAATAACTAACCAATTATGGCTCGAAGCCATGAAAAAAGCATACACACATTCTATGAGGGTATGTAACTAATCAAACATGGGTTAAAGTTATGAAACAAGCCCAGCACGAGGCTACGAAACAAGTGAAGGTACGAAACCTACGAATAACAAGCATAAGAACAAATTTCATGAATATCAAGCGCATTTGAGGTAAACCATGGTGCACCAAGAACTAACAGTACTACTGTTAGTAACCAGCGTTCGGCATTCAGTCATTCCAAAAACATTTTCAAGCATGTTTAGAGCCAATTTATCAAAGCAATAAAAATTCTTTTTTCAAGATAATAACATCTTGTATCTAATACTTCATAATCGAATTCCAGGCAAGAAGGTTCACAAACAATATTTCAAAACCTTCCTTCAAATTTAATTTGTCGATACAATCCTTTTAAAATATCAAGAATTCGAGTAAAAATATTTCAAATTTCAAAATAAAATTTATAAAAAAATAAAAAATTTCAAAAGTCTTCATTTCCATTCAAGTGCATAATAATAAATTATACTATCACGCAATTGGAAGAAAATAAATAATAACGAATAAAATATCAATCTTTACTCATGTAATAAGAAAACGAAGCAAATATAATAACTTTCCTTTACAAATCATACTAATAATAAAGTAATTAACATCAAAATATGACAACTACTAAAAATATTATTTATAAAAATTATATGGGACACTATTCACTCATCATATGTTGCTCTTGCAAATATACAATATACCCATGCTTCACATGTATGACCACTCATCAATACCCTCTTGACTTTTTCAAAGATGTACCATCACCATAATCCTTTTTTGTTCGCTTTTCTCTTGAGCTTTCTAGCAATTGACAATTACTATATATTTTGAAATTCATAGAGATAGGTCATCATTAATAATCTTTATCCTTATATATATTATATAATCTCTAAGACATATTTAAATGCCCATTATCCTACCCAAAACTCTCAACTTATGGTTAGTTGCAATTATCCAAAAATATGGTTATTTTTGGATTTAACAGAAAATCTGATTATAATTTTTCAAGGAACTTAGAAAAATTATAACTTAGTCTATGAAGCTTCAAATGAGGTGATTCCAGTTAGAGTTGAGTATGAATCCTATAACCCATGAGCCCGCTCACAACCCAGTGTAATTGGATTATCTTGAGCCCGCAAAAAAATACTCATAATGGGGTGGGTTAGAACCCGGTCATTTAAGACTTAAATAGGCGGGCTATTGGCACACCTACGGGTTGCTCATACCCATACATTTAGTGTAATTTTTTTTATTAACTAGTTATTTTATTCTGCATTCCGCCATGAGTTAAAGGCATTCCTTGACTCCCCCCCTATTCGAGATTTTGAGTATTCAGTTGCCTCTAATCCCTAACCATAAATTGGAGTTTGAACATCAAAATTATGTTATGATGGTACTAGTATAAATTTATGTTGTTTTGTGTGAATTGTGATTATTGGACTTTGAAGATTTAGATTTCAAAAATTAGAATGATGAATTTGGATGAATGCGTAATGCTTATGTATGTTTTTTTTTATATAAAAAAAATAAACAAGTCAAATGTAAATGGGTTACCTAAAACCCGGTTAGCCCACTCATTTATGTTCTAGCCCATTTACACGGGTTTAAATGGGTTGAGGTAGGGGTATGGGCTAGTTCGTACCTGTTTAAAATTAAATGGATGGGCTATGAATTTAGTCTCAGATTGCTTAACCTGCCCATTGCTCTGCCCTAATTCTAGTTACTAATTAGAGTTCTATAAGTCTATTTTAAGAGAAAAATAATCACCAAGCGAATTCACGACTAAAACCTTCCCAAAATTTCACAAAAAGAGTCACTAGTTGAATTTGGAAACATGTTTTCTATAGATTTCCTAACCAAACTTAGAAAATCCATAATTTTTATTATACACATCCAATTAACGTTTTCTTGAACTCATATTAAAGGTTATCATGTGTATTATATTTCCATAAAATATCAAGGTCAGAAGAGGTCAATTACCTTAGTTTTACTTAACAAAAATATGAAACTTAAATCTAGAGAGCTAGTATTTTCCAGTTGCAAAATCCCATTTCTTAGAAATATTGAACATCAACTCATTTTCATTTTAATGGCTTCAAACTTATGTTAGAGGCATTATCCTACACAAAACCCTCTTTTAAACATATTAGAAGCCTCAAATTAAGCAAAACTAAACTCTCATATACCAAAACAGGGCTGGCCGAACAAGGGTATAGGAACAATTCATGAATCTTAGACTCTTTTACAACCAAACACATTCAGCACCTTCAAATTGACATGCATACGACTAGGAGACTGTCATAATCTTAGTATTAGGAAACCAAATCCATACTCATTAAAACAGAGGGGGTTTGGTTCAGTCATAATAGAATTAGAACCATAAACCACATGCAATACCAACATAGGCATCCATTCGACCTTACAACACCATTACAACTTTTAATCATAGTTTCCAATTTTAGAATCATTATTCCACTATTTCCCTAAATCCCAAATAACAGTAATCACTGTTGGAAAAAACGGTTTTTACGACGGAAAAAATCCGTTGCAAAACCATAAAAATCCGTCGCAAAAAACAAGTGGCAATTGCGATGGAATCCAAAATTTCCGTCGCAACTGCCACTTTTTGCGATGGATTTTAAATCCGTCGCAAAATTAAAATTTGTGACGGATTTATAAAAATCCGTCGCAAAATTAATTATTATTATTTTTTAAAAAATTATTTATTTAAATTTATTTATTATTTTTTGTTTTAATTTTCTTTGAAAAATTATATTCTTTTCCATTATTTTTTTAAATTTATTTATTTATTTATTTAATTTTGTTTAAACATTATATAAAAAAATATTAAAAAAAAGTTGTATAACATAAAAACTGAATTTTCATAACACATAAAGAGTTTTACATAGAAAAGACAATATAAATATAGTGTTTTAACAGAGATGTACTAAAAAAGTAGTATAAACAGCAGCATTGTCATCATCATCAGCACGATCACCATCAGGAGCCGGCATTGGACCCTTGTCTTTCATTAAGGACCTGATTTGAATCCATCTTGACACAAATGAATTTTGACCTTGCTCGGATTTTTAAACCTTAAACACTTACATTTGGCACATGGATACCTGATCTCCCTACTTGAATTATTTGAATGCGCCAAAGCAAATTTGATGAACTCTTTCAAACCCGTCAAGAATGCTTGATTTAGTTGTCTTCCAGTTAGACGATTGTACATCCAACTCCTATCATGATTGTCTTCCATACTTCCTAGCTAGTTCAATTACTAACCTAATTAACATATCAATTTGCCACAAATATATATAAGTAGCCAATACAACTAGCCACTTATGCCAACCAATTGCCACTTAATCAAGAAAGTGAAAAACAAACACATGCATTGAATAAAGAATATATCCTAGCAAGCAACCAGAGAATGAGGATAGCAAATCAGAACATGGGGACATGCTTGTGGAGGGGGCAAACAAAGAACAGAACACTATAAGTATTTTGGAGTTTTTAACATATAAAGATTATATAAGACTTAATCAAATTTATATAATCTGCAAAATCAACTTTATCTTTTGTATTTATAATTATCTATTTATCTAAACAATATTTATAATTTTGTTTTTTTAAATTATCAATCTTTATTGTATAACTTGTTAAAGATAGATTCAAATAAAAAATTGAAATGGAATATTTTTTTAAAAAATTATTGCCTTATCCCTAAATATTATTTTTCAACACTTCATTTTTCTAATTTCAACACCATACTATTTATAGATTTATGTATCATTACCAACTAATAAATAATCATAATATTATCACACCAATATCATTTATGTACCATTAATGTCATTCATGTATATTTTTATTTAAAAAAGAAATAAAATATCATTTAAAATTCAAAATCTTAAATCGTTTTTACGGCCTACAACATAATAAGTATTTAGTATAAAATTTAACAATTTACAAATTATTTTAATAAATAAACCATTGATTTGAAATTTTAAAATGCAATTGGTATTTTTTTTTCATGTATACTTTTTTAGTTATATTTATAAGATAATTATAACCTAAATAAACAATAATGTTAAATTATAACCTATTTATTCATGAGCAATAAATATGACTAATGTTTTCAATTTTTATCTATACTAATTTCTTATAACAAATAATGTGGTGAAAAAAAAATGAAAGGGAGCTTACCAGAAGGAGAGGGTAGTCGGACGGTAGAGAAGAGCACCGGTGATTAGAGAACGGCGACTGTCGAAACCTATTTATTCATGAGCAAAAAATATGACTAATTTTTTCAATTTTTATCTATACTAATTTCTCATAATAAACAAATAAATAAAAAAATAATAAAAAAAACAGAGGAGCTTACCGGTCGGCGTTGGGGAGGGGAGCTGTGGGGGTGGGGGGCGGGGGAGCTAGGGGGGCGGGGCTGAGGGTGTTGGGGGAGGGAAGTTGTGGGGGGCGGGGGAGCTATGGGGCGGGGGAGGGGAGCTGTGGGCAGAGACGGACCTTGAGATAAATATTTGGGAGGGCCAAATAGTCAATTGTGAGTATCTATTTTTTTTAATCAATATTATTCCAAAAGTATTAAAAAAGAAATAAAGTAAAAAAAGTAATGTTAACCATTAAGGTAATATTTTAAATTGTTAGGGGTGACATTGCACATTTTTTTACCACTTCTAAAGTGACATTGATAAAAAATAATTTCACATACCCATAACATCTACACAAAAACTTTCAAAATAACATTAGACTTTAATCCGATTAGAAGAAAGAAGAACGGAGGTCAAATTTTGTTGTTGGGATCCGGCCACGTAGTCTACTAATATTCCATGCCCCTCTCATCCTCTTCCCTTTAACCTCGCCTCAACTTGAAATCAACCTTTGAGTTGGATGGCTCCGCTAGGGTTTCTTCTGAAGGTATGGCCGCCAAGCCTTGAGGCACCTCTAGGTCTGATCATTACCGTGAATGGAAAAATCCAAAGCTCTTCTCTTCATCTTTCACTCTGCAGTTGTCTCTTCATTCAGTTCAAAGAAAAGGAAAAGGTCGATAGATTGGGCATATCGAGCGCTATTGAAGAAGCCGAAGAAATTGGAGAAGATAATCCGAAATAGGAATAAAAAAACAGTCAAATATGCTTCTAATACTTTAGAATTAGTAAATAAGAATATCGACTGGCCGTCTTTGGTATCTTTCCTAAAATGATCTCGGTTGGAGGAGGATATTGACAAAGAGCAAATTCCTAACAGGATGGAATAACATTAGTTCTTTGTTCTTGGAACACCGAAATCTTGGGGGGGGCCATGGCCCCCCATTGTCTCTAAAAAGGTCCGTCCTTGGCTGTGGGGGTAGGGGCGGGGGAGCTGTGGGGCGGCGGAGGGGAGCTGCGGGGGTGGGGGAGCTGGGGGCGGAGGGGAGCTCTGGGGGTGGGGCGTGGGGGAGCTAGGGGCGGGGGAGCTGGGGTCGAAGGGGAGCTGGGGGCGGGGGAGCGGTGGACAGGGAGCTGGGGGCGGGGGATTGGAGCTGAGGGGTGGAGGAGCGAACTGATCGAGTGAGCTGTGGGGTGGGGACTGGGGAAATAATTAATAGATTTTGCGACGGAAGAACATTCCGTCGCAAAATCGCTTTTTGTGACGAAATAATAATTCCGTCGCAAAAAGCAAGCAGCTTTTTGATCCGTCGCTAAAAAGCTAAATCTGGTAGCCTTATGGCTGCCTTTTAGTGACGGATTCAAAATCCATCGCTATTTTGAATCCATCGCTAAAAGGCGGAATTGGCGACCAAAAGTTAGCGACGGATCTAGAATCCGTCGCTAAAAGGCGGAACGGATGGCCGCCAGTTAGCGAGCTAAACTTAGCAACGGATTCCATATCCGTTGCTAAATTTAGCGACGGATTCAAAATCTGTCGCTAATTCCTTAATTTTGCGATGGAATTTTATTTCCGTCACAAATTTCCGTGAATTTACGACAGAAAATTTTTCGTCGCAAATTCCGTCGCTGTTTGGTATTTTTCTAGTAGTGAATTGTGGAAAATCAGAGATGGTAAGGGAATGAAAAAGCTTGCCTAAATTAAACCCAAATCCAAGCTTGTATGTGAATTTCATCAACTCCTTCTTCGATCCCTTTCTTTTCCTTCGTCCTCTCACACTCTCGGTCTCACACTCTCTCCGTCTCTTTTCTGTTTATTTCTCTGGCCGAAGGAATGGGAAAATGAATGGAAAATTAGAGAATTAGAGGGCTGAATGGGTGCTGTCCGAATATTAAGTGGATCAATGAGAGACATGTTGGGTGATGTGGCGACAAATGAGAGATGGAGGGGTGTGAGGTGTCAACTTAATTATGGGATTGAGAGAGATGTTACAAATTAATCTTTAATTTCATATGGGGATTTTTCTTCCTCATCAATTACCTTCTCTAGGTCATAAAATATTGTCTCTAAAACTTTTAAGCCAAAATTATCTCCTTACTATTTTCTTTGAATTTTCGGGAAAATAAACCCTAAATTTCTGAAAATGGATTTAAAACTATTTATGCCAATTTTTCGTAACTAATCCCTTCACAGAATTTATATATTCTCAAAATAATATTTCATAATTTTTTCCTAAATTTTCAAGGTCCAAAAATAACTTTAATAATTATCTTAATTTTTTCCTCATAGTAAATTTAAGACTTTTTGACTCTTATTGGCTTAAGAGCTTACTTCTCTCAATCTTATTTCCAAACTTCTAGTCCCAAAATTTGATATTTCAGAGTATCAATCATGCTTGATCCTACAAAAAACTTTGTTGTAAAAGACTTCATTTTTATCTGGCAACTAGTAAGATCACTCTAAATTTTGAATTAAATTATTTTAAGTTTGCTTGTTTATACCTGTTAGAATATAAGGTGAGATTAAATGATTTGTTAGAGAGTTAGTTAGTTAGAGGGTTAGTTAGGGGCCCCAGTCTATATAAAAGGATCTTATTAGCTAATATGATAAGAGTGAATGTCACCATTATTTTTTGTAAGAGCATTATGCTCTATTGTCAATAATACATCATTCTTCATCTTCTTTCTCCTTATTATCTTCTCTAATTATTACACTTGTTAAAATGCCCCCAAAGGATTTACTTTAAAGTAGAAGATAACAACGAAGAGTCATCAACATGGAGGCGTCAAATTTTGCTATTAAAGTGGACGCTACAAACAATTACTCTTCTGTGATATATTTCCCATATGGTTTGAAGCTTTCAATCTTCAATAATATAATTTTAAACCTTTGGTGTAAATTATAAGTCATGTATGAAGTTAACATATGGATCATTAAGAACGAAAGCGCGTTCTTTCTATTTTGGGGTGGCTATATATAGCTTTTAATTCCCAGGTCGTTGTGATGAACATGCATGGATCAGAAAATAATGTGCAGATAATGATCTATACATACATATGGATATCAATCAGAATACATATATATTTGTCTGATTGATTTTGTTCATTTTGATTCTTCCATTTATATATATTTCTTGAATAACAAACAAATAGAGAATTAGTTGAATGTTTCAACTTAATCAAACATCAAATAATAAAGATTCCTTTGACGCAGTGATAGATTAGCCGGTCAGATAACCAATTAAGTAAGATTGGCCAACTATAATCCCCCACCAGTAGTGTGTGGAGTTCGTGCGTACGTGTGGTTGAAACCAAATGAATGAATTAAGATGACCATTTCTTCTTCTTATCGATCAACTAGGATGACCCTTTCAGTTCCTTGGGCGGCAAAGATATAAGTCAAGCATAGCTTCACTAATCTTACACGCATAACTTCAGTGCCTATAAAAGGCCTCATTGCCACCACGCACTTTCATCACACCACATCTGCATAAATACATCTAAGATCTAAACACACACCTTCTCATAATCTTCACAACATATATCACTACATTGCCAAATATCTCCTCTCTTAATTGCTTGTTCATCAAATGGCTAATCTGCCTTCATCATCATTAATATTGTTGGGTCTTTTGGCTCTTTCATTCTCCCTCGTCTTAGCAGTTGATCAGGATTTCTGTGTTGCTGATCCTAATGCCCAGGGTAAGCATCACTATGTGTATATTATTATTAGCTTATACTGTACAATTATATACGTGATTAACAGGATTCTAACGAGACACTTGTCCCTCGTTCATTGTTTATGACAGTGTTGGTGGATGGCCTTGTGTGCAAGGACCCTAAACTGGTTGAAGCACAAGACTTCTTCTTTAGTGGCCTTGATATAGCAGGTAACACATCAAACCAAGTAGGCTCCAAGGTGACTCCAGTTTTTGCAGCTCAGCTTCCAGGATTGAACACTCTTGGAATCTCCATGGCTCGCCTCGATTACGCCCCGTGGGGCATCAACCCTCCTCACGCTCACCCTCGAGCCACCGAGGTCTTCACCGTTCTTGAGGGACAGTTAGAAGTTGGATTTGTGACTTCAAACCCAGAAAACCGATTCATCAGAAAAACATTGCAGAAGGGAGATGTGTTTGTGTTTCCAATAGGGCTCATTCACTACGAGAAAAATGTGGGTGAGGGCTATGCTGTGGCCATTGCAGCTCTTAGCAGCCAAAACCCAGGAGCCATAACCATTGCTAATGCAGTGTTTGGGTCTAAACCAAGCATGCCAAGTGATGTTCTTGCCAAGGCTTTCCAAGTGGATAATGGTCTTGTCAATTATCTGCAGTCCAAGTTCTAGAACTATTATTTTCTTGAGTTTTCTTGTATTTGAGTTTTAGTGCATCCATGTGTGAGTGATCTTTTGATTCAGTTACTTAATTTCCAGTACATTATTCGTTTCAACATATTAATATCTAATGCTTGTGTTGATTGCTTTCATTTGTATACGTACCTTAATGTACCTTTTATATCTAGTGTAAGTGAGAATGTATGTGGATGTAATGGAAAAAATATCGACTATTTTTTATTTGTACATGTTGCATGCTTCACTTAATTAGCTTCTCCACATTATTGTCATGATTACATTTCCACTTCTAATAATTCATCACAATCATGCATCGTTTCCTTTAATTCATATACATACGCTGGTGGTAACGGGGAAAACAAAACACAAAAAACACTTCATATTTGATGTCAATGTTGGTGATATATAATGGATAGTAGCACTTCTCAAAGAGAACAAGGAAAAAAAAGAGAGAGCAAATATTAATGAAGTGGTTTAAACAATTGAAATTACTCACAGAATCTATGTATATGAAATTTGAGATACGGCGCATAGTTTATAGTTTCTAATATTATCTTATTGGCTCCCGAATCTTTTTAAATTTTATATTAACATTGATTGATTTCTTGCATCATATATATATATATATATATAAGATTTATTATTTCAAATACTTGTCCCAATCAAATTGTTTTGTGATGTTTATTAGTATTGATGAAATGAGATGTACTGTTTTTGATTTACTTGCAAGTTATATAATAAAATATTATTTTTTTTATCAGTGAAAAATCAAGATAATTTAGCTAATTCACTTAGTTATATATAGAGAGCACACCTCATCACATCTCAAAAAGCATTTATCGCGATATTTATGAGTTACTCCTCTAATTCTATTTATTTCCCTGTCAATAATATATAGGGCGCTTTGTGGAAAATAATAAGTGACAATAAACTCATTACATATGTCTTAGATTGACAATTTTTTTTTCCACTTTTACCCTAATTTAAAAATGTGTTTGAAAGTTTTATGAGTAACCAAGATTCGAAATGAGCATATTTAGAGGGCAAAGCGAAAAATGGGCACTAATTATTTCATAAGTGATTTATTTATATTTTAGATCAAACTATTCTTCTAAAAGTTCTTCAAATTAAATTAGCGACTAGAGGGAGTATGAGGCATTTCTAACATGTTTTACTTGATGAGCCAATAAAAATCTTAAAACTTGTTAACTTTGTATTGAAATATAACAATTACTTTCTAACTTTGCCTCTATTTAATAAAAGTATTCTATCCAAGAGTATAAGGTTAACATGATAATAAATGAAAAGTAAAATTTTATTCCTTTCAGTCCATAATGTAAGGCATTTTAACTGATTCACGGAAACAAGAAGTGCTAGTTTTCATTAAATATGTTATATATTGATTATTATTTTTTTCACTTTTACCCTAATTGAAAAAAGTGTTTGTAAATTTAATGATTGGATCAAATTGAAAATGATTGTTAATTACATGGAAAAAATTGAAAAATGAGCATTAATTATTATACAAATGACTTATATTTTAGATCAAACCATTCTTCTAGAAGTGCTCTATACTATGAACCAAAGGCCAGAGAATACATATTTGTATATGAAAAATTTAATGATACAACTTATAAATGAAACCAAAATAAATATTCTCTCTCCCGTACCAGAAGAGTAGAAGACTTGTTAACAAAGTGCTCACATTAACACAGAATTATGAAATTACTAACATTTAAAATGTGTGGTAGGTGTATATGAGTCAATTATTATGTTTTTACTTTCGAAGTTATATTTGTCTTGATTTCGAAAAGTTAAAAATCCCAAGCATTTATATTAGAACGTGGAGTGTGAATATATATATATATATATATATATATATTGCTTTTTGCAAGAGATACAGATCCTAATAATTAGTTTTTATTAAATTATTATTTTGTTAAAACAGTTCTTTTGATATGAAGTCGATCTCAAATTTGCAAGCAATCGATGAGATCTTAAAAAATATAATTGTGAATAAATCGATCTAAAGCTGCTGATTGATATTATCACCGGGATTATTGAAAATCCTAATGAAAAGCGCTGGGTTGAGAAGTAGTAGGGCGGGTACGTATATAGTTTTTTTAATAGATTCCTATTTCATTATCATATTATATCAACATAAATGCACGTATAACAGGCTTGGATTTTTGTCTCGCCGCCCTCTTCCACTTGAAACACAAATTAACTACTATATATTTGTCCTGTTCATTTCAGCGTATTTAAAGTAGATGAAGAAAGAGAAAGAAGTTGAATGTTTCAAGTTAATAAATTCATCAAATAATTAAGATTCCGCACATATATAGTTAGTGATTAGCCGGTCAAGGCAGTATAATGTTGGCCGCCCGCCGGCTGTAGTCCCAGTCTGAGATCGAGACCAATTAATACAGAATGACCATTTCGCCTCTTCCCTGGGCGGCATATATTTGGTTACACATTTCTTACGTGATTAGTCTTAAACTCCTATATATATATATATATAACCAGGGCTAACTATACTTCATCAACACACATATTAGCTCAATAGTTATATTACTACATTATCAAATTTTCTTGCTCTTCCTTTTCTCTCATCTCTCAACACTCAAATGGCCACTCAATATCCTTCATTAATATTTCTGGGAGTACTCTTGGCTCTCATATTCTCCCTTGTCTTCGCCGTTGATCAAGGCGCTCTTCAGGATTTCTGCGTAGCTGACCCCAAAGGCCAAGGTAAGTACTACGTACTCACGTACACATGCATGCTCATAGTTGTTATAATTAATGAAGGTGCTTGGCAAAGAAGAAACAATAAGGTTCATGGGAGAGATTCTAACTCAAACACTTGTTTATCAATTATTTATTACAGTTTTGGTGAATGGTCTGGTTTGCAAGGACCCTAAACTAGTTGAAGCACAAGACTTCTTCTTTAGTGGCCTTGATATAGCAGGCAACACATCAAACCAAGTAGGCTCCAAGGTGACTCCAGTTTTTGCGGCTCAGCTTCCAGGATTGAACACTCTTGGCATCTCCATGGCTCGTATCGATTACGCCCCGTGGGGCATCAACCCTCCTCACACACACCCTCGAGCCACCGAGATCCTAACTGTTCTTGAGGGACAGTTGGAAGTTGGATTTGTGACATCAAACCCAGAAAACCGCTTCATCAGAAAAGTGTTGTCCAAGGGAGATTTGTTTGTGTTCCCGATAGGGCTCATCCACTACCAGAAAAATGTTGGTGATGGCTATGCTGTGGCCATTGCAGCACTTAGCAGCCAGAACCCAGGAGCCATAACCATTGCTAATGCACTGTTTGGGTCCACACCAGACATACCCAGTGATGTTCTTGTCAAGGCTTTCCAATTGGATAATAACGTTGTTAATTATCTGCAGTCCAAGTTCTAAAAAAAGTGATTTATGCATATGTTTCTATATTGGTTCGTTCTAATTATGTTTGGTGCATCTATCTGTGTGAGAGGTCTTAATTGAGGTATATCTCTTCCGTTATGTCAAGGCCTAGTTATCTAATGCTCTTGCTTAATTTAATTTGTTGATTCAATTACTTCAAATTCATCTTGTGTGCACCTTCATGTAATAATAAAATATTGTGAGGATTGTGTATGGAAAAATTATTGTCTTTTTTTTTTTTCATTTTAGTATTGATTTCGGATAATGAAGTACCTAACTAAAGTATAAAAGTAAATTTATTTGTTCCCCATGTTGAGATATTATATATATGATTTATACATTTAAGACATATATATAGAGTATATCAAATAACCATACAAGATATAATAATATTTGTTTAAAATAATAAAGAGGGTGAAGTTCAGTAAAGTATAAGAAAACTTATTATTTGTTCCATGCATGCTCAATGAATACATGTAAAATTTTATTGATACGTTGCGTACGCATTACATGATCAAAATGACTTTTTATATCAATCGGGTCTAATAATGAAAAAGGGCTAATTCCTTGATACCCACCTTATTGCCTCCAAATAGGAGGATATAAGAATACAAATTTATTTTCCATGGATTAATTAATTTATTTAATTGAAAATAAGGATAAAGTACGAACGTATGATATGTGTGTGGTGGGTGACGGAGCCTATCTCTTGCAAACAACTCCTTGGCCGTTGATGCCACTTGCACAGCTCAAGCCAGGCAGCTCCATTATGGCACTCTCACCTGTGTTAACGAATAATCCATCATTACCAGCAAAGCGAGAAACAGAACAATCTGGGACAAACAAGCCTGTCGTTTTAAAGTCCTTGTCTCCTCCCATGACCGGCATTTTGGCCTTTATGTTCACTCTGCTCACATAGTCCGCCCTATAAGTTTGGCCCAACACGCCAATCACTTGCTCGCTCAAAGACATGAACTTGAACCCCAGATCTAGGTGGGCAAAGCAGTCCTCTTCCGTTATCCCATAATTGTGGATTCTAGAATCTTCCTCAGTTATGGGTACAACCTTGGCTGTTATTCTTACTCTCCCTTCGATTTCCACCACTACATAATTTGTTTCGGCGGCCCTTGTGACGGCCACACGTGGGGAGGTGTTGGACTTCCACATGGCGCCTTCTGATGGGTGGAGGGAGAGGGATTGGCCGTCGAAGGTGAGGGCGAGGCGGTCTACGTAGTCATTCCAGGTGGCTGTTTTTTGAGCGCTGACGGAGATTTGGTGGTTGTTGAAGAGAATGGCGATGGGTTGGACCCAAGTGAAGTCTCTGGTCATGGTAGGGTTGGTTCTGCCGATGAAGCGGGCATTTATGTGAAGGTTAGGATCTGAGACGAGACAGAAGTTAGTGTCCTTCTTGCCATGAAAGTAAAAGGTTATCCCATCACCTCCCACAAAACGAGGATCTTGGCAAACTGCCCCAGGTTTGTCGCATTCTGCATGCATGCCAATCAACCATACATTAAATATACACGTACGTTAATGATACTAAATGTTTCGAGGACATAAGAGATTAAAGATAAATGCATGAACTTTAGGAGCCATATATAATGGGGATATGATACATATAACAAGTGTCCTTAATCAGTAAGGGACTTACTGCAAACAGTTTTGCAAGTAACGCAGTCAACGTCACATCCAGTGGGGCAGGCGGCGGGACAAACATGTTCCATGTTATAACATTTTGGGTAGTTCTTATTCTTGCACCTGGCCGTCTTTGAAGAAGGTGTGGAAGGAGTACTAGGATTTGATGGTGGTGGGCTGTGATCTGGTGGGGATGGAGTCCTGGGTGTTGGTGTTGTTGGTGGTGGTGATGGGTTGTGATCAGGTGTGGAAGGAGTGGTGGGAGTTGATGGAGGTGGTGGGGTATGATCAGGTGTGGAAGGAGTACTAGGATTTGATGGTGGTGGGCTGTGATCAGGTGTGGAAGGAGTAGTGGGAGTTGATGGAGGTGGTGGGGCATGATCAGGTGTGGAAGGAGTACTAGGGTTTGATGGTGGTGGGCTGTAATCAGGGGTGGAGGCGCACTAGTGCCTATGTGGGTAAGTGCACCCATAAAAAATTTAATATATATATATATATATATATATATATATATATATATATATATATATATATATATATATATATATATATAGTGAAGGACTCTAACTACAATGGATCTAGTTGGGTGAATTGGTTAAAGCTCTTCAAATATATGTAGAGGTCCCGAGTTCGAACGCTTGCTTATCCTTTTTTTTTTTTTTTTTGTCAATTCCCGTGTCTCAACTCTCATGCTTTGCCTCTGCCCCCAAATTGATCCACCCCCAAATCTGTGTCTCAACTCTCACCCCCAAATCTGTGTCTCAACTCTCACGCTCTGCCTCCAAATCAATCCGCCCCCAAATCGTTCAGCCACGCCGCCGCTCCTCCGTCGTTGCATCGTGATTTTCGATCCGCCCCCAAATCATTGAGTGCTTCTAGCTCCTCCGTCGTTGCATCTTGATTCTATCTGAGGTAATTTTCGATTGTCTTTACTTCCTGCCAGTGCATAGATGTACTTCTCGATTCTGTCTTCCAGCTCCTCCATCCTGTATGTTTTGCTGATTTAGGCATATTAGGGTTCTCCTTAGATGCCAGAATTGCAAGATTGGCAACCAACTACTGCATGAAATTATTCTGCCTCATTTTTTGTGATTTCTTCAGGCATGGTATTTTCATTTGGGCGTATGTTTATCTGTTTGCAATGTATGCTAAGACACTAACAGATGCACTTACTGGTGCTCATTGATGGTTCCAAAGGCTCAAACTAATACTTTGCATTTAATAGTTGGATGGGCTCATAACGAGAACAATATTTGCACGCTTTAGGGTCCTTTTACATCAGGGTCGAGTGGAATGTTAAATTTTAGACCAGAATTGTTTTTTTTAAAAATATAAATGATCGTGCTTGCCTGCTTGGATTTTTCAGATATCTCTAGCTTCTCATATTGTTCACTCTTAGATTCCTGAGGGATTAGTGTGTGCCAACAACAGCTGAAAAGTAATTGCGAACTCTTGTGGTGTTGGATAACATGATACTGATGAGGTTTATATTTTTTTTTTCCGTCCTGTATGTTTTGCTGATTGTTGTCTTGAATTTTCCCTTTATGCTCACAGCAATGTTGAATCTCCTTAGATGCCATGTTTTTGTGTTCACTTCAAACAAGTCCTGTGTTTTCTGCCATAAAAGAATATGCTATCAAATTTGTTTATTTTCTAAATTCTGCAATGTTTATTCAAAATAAGATTGTTCTTACCTAGAATAATTTATTGGACATATATAACTTGACTAGTAAAAAGGAAGCTTCTGCGATACTTGATCTTCAACTTTAATGAGTTATAATTGCTTAGAAGGCAAAAAATGGTAATGTAGGTTGGTTCATTAACTTTACATATTTTTTGTCTCCGAACTTATGAGTTGCTTTAGAGTGTGAAGTGTCCAGTTGCTTTAGAATGTGAATTGTTTAGTTGCAACATATTCTTTAATCTTGTCAAACTTTTTTTCTTTCAGAAAATGTCAACGAAACATTTAAAACTTTCCTTAAAAAAAAATTCGGGGGCAGCCCCCCAAACCCTCACACTAACTGTGCACCCATAAATTCTAAATCCTGGCTCCGCCACTGGCTGTAATCGGGTGTGGAAGGAATAGTGGGAGTCGATGGAGGTGGTGGGGTATGATCAGCAGGTGTGGAAGGAGTACTAGGATTTAATGGTGGTGGACTGTAATCAGGTGTGGAAGGAGTAGAAGGAGAAGGATAAGAAGAAGTACAGATAGGTTTACAGGAGGCACACTCAACGGTACAACCATTAGGATAGAACTTGGGGCAAACATGGACGAGGTTGTAGCAGTGCTTGTACTTCTTGATGTTGCAGGAAGCATGGCTTGGGTTATCAGCTATTCCAGGAGGGGTAGCCTCTGCCACTACTAAAATCATAATTCCCAACATTACTCCCAACAACACAGTCGACGAAGCCATATCTATCTCTAATGAGGATCACTATGCAATTAATTAATGATACTCAAATATTGTGAGTGTGTTGAATGCGAACTTCATACAAGTGGATCCCCTTTTATAGATGGCGATTGAGCCACATGCATGGCAATCATTGGCGGACCCACACTAGTGCTTATGTGGCCAAGTGCAGACATAAAAAATTTAAAAAATATATATATTGTAAAGGACTTCTTTTACAATTTATCTAATTGGAGTAGTTGGTTGAACCTTTGCACATATTTCTACAAGTCCTGGGTTCGAACTACTCAGCCATCCTTTCCTTTCTTTTTTTCCAATTTCATTGTTCTCACTCCTCAGTCCTCACCGATCCGGCAATCATCCTCCAAATCGTTCAGCCACGCTGCTCTCGTCTCTATTCGCCACCGCTGCTCTCCAAATCTCTCACCCGGAAAAAGGGTGAAACGCCAGTTGCTATCAGATTCCAGTTCGTGGGTATTCCTTTTTATGTTAGGAATAGCAAAAACCAGTTCCTTGAGGTTTGTTCGTGGCTGCTTTCAGATCCCGGTTCGTCGGCGTCGGTGTCCCTTCCAGATCCACCGTTGAGTGCTTCCAACTCCTCGGCCGTTGCTTCTCGATTCTGTCTTCCAGCTCCTTCGTCATTGCTTCTCAATTCTTTCTGAGGTAATTTTTGATTCTGTCTATAGCTAGTGCATAGATGATAGATCTGTTGAATCAACCAAGTTTTTGCACAAATTCTCAATATTAAAATTTCGATTCTATACTTGCTGATTCTGGTTTGAGCTAAAAAGCGGTTTAGGCATCTGATATTCCAAAATGCCAAGTGATTGTATCTCTTTAATTTTTCCCATATCACCAGTAGGAAATATGAATCTAGATGCCTTAACAATTGAATCAAACTATCAATGATCTATCCATTATTTCTTTTCTTCAGTCTAAATTACAATTTTGTTGATATTGCAAAATGAGACGTGGTTGTGTCCCATTTCTCTTCTCACATCATTATATGCTCGTGAGAAATATGAATCCAGGTTCCTCAAGAAATGGTTCAAGCTATAGATGATCATGACTTCATAATTGTGATGTTTAAGTACAATTGTCAAATGATTCTGCTACAAGGAGAAATATGAAAACCCCCAAATTGCAAAATTGCAATGCCTTTGCTCATTTCTCGAGTTTATTCACCATTGTCAGCACTAACACTACAATATGATTGATTTTGTTCTCACTATATAAACCTTATCCTGTATGTTTCATTGCAGTATTATGTCTAGCATTTGCATATGTCTGCTTTAATTTCTTTAATTAGTAGTGAAATGTAAATGCTATTTTGAGATAATATTTTGATTCATAGACATTTTATTGATGGAAAACGTGTTACAGCACCCGTTATCTCTCCTTCATCAACTCCTTCCAGAATCATCAATTGGAAAAAGGGTGGAGCACTAGTTGCTGTGCCTTTGCACATAATTCATCAAAGCCACTTCCTGCTTTAATATATCCCCCAGCTCAAGGTATGCAACACTGGAACAACTTTTCATGAGGAGCATGTGCTTTTTTGTTTGGTTATAAGAAAGTGGTGAGGCCCAAAATACAAAACGAGTCATAAATTACAGAATACAAAATTCTACTGCATCCTCAGTTGCACGTCACTGCAAATAGCCAAGTTTCTGCATAAATTCTCTGAATTAAAATTTCTACACATGTTGGGTATTATGTCTTAGGCTTAAAATCATTGCAAATGATGATGATGCTGTGCAAATATTTCTTTGATAAATTTATGCACTTTTTGTGACCTTTTGGGATAGAAGAAGTACTCCATATGGCCATGTTTTAGCACAAATTATTCTTTTCCAATGAATGTTTATAAGGTCAACCTAGAATGTTTCAGGATTCTTTTGAGGTCTTAATTTTTAAATTGACTCAAAGCTCCAAATCAATATTCTTTATTTTTTAATGCGTTTAAAACTTTCCTTTAAAAAAAAAAAAATTCGGGGGCGCTGCCCCCGAACCCCCGAATTCCACAACTAATTATATACCTGCAAACCTAAAATCTTGGGTCTGCCACTGATACCAATAGTTCTGTATCATGGCTTTTGCTTTGAGTCTTCAGGTGGTTACTTCACAAAACAAAACCATTGAACTCGCTTTAATTTTTTGAATGCTTCCTTTTCTTCCACGCATTTCAATATCAACAAGTAAAGGTTTCATCACAAATAAAATATGCCGTCCTCCCATGTTCTGATCAGTTTTATTCAAAGAGAGCCATTTATGTGTCCCTACTCATATAAAAGGATAACTCGGGAAAGCTCTTCCCTTAACTAGATCGTCTGGACGAAATCTGAATGGCCTAATTTTTTTAAAAAAACTATCTGTTACGGACCGGCCCAATTGGCTCAGGTCCAGACCTCGGCCCAACTACGCCTACAACAGGATCTGCGCTATATTAGGAAAGGATCCGAGACCCCCCGGATTTAGGATCTCATCAATGGAGATTCTCCTACAATCATGGGACCAGCCAATCAGCCCCTAACGGCGCAATCCTAGATATGGCTCATTAAGGCAGAGGTACGCACACCAGACTCCTCTATAAATAAAAGGAAACCCTAAACAGGTGCACACGTTCTATCTCATGCTCTCTTTATCTTCTGTTACACAGAGCACACACCCCACTCCCTTAACTTCACGCCTTACTGTGTAACACGAACTACGTGGACTTTGATCCCTTCAAAGGGTACGTAGGCTCTAGGCTTGACAACCTAATCAAGTCCAATCTCTGTGTTCTCAGGACAGAACACTATTGATTCTTAAATGAAAAACATTTTTGAAAAATATGTTAGTTGAAAGATTATCTACTCATTAAAATGATTTCCTTTAAAAAATTAAAAATAAAAAAAATCTGAACCGTGCAAATAAAAAAATTCCACCTACTCATCCAAAGGAGGTACCAGTTTGGACAAAAGGCAACAATTTGTTGTGAATTGTGTTAAATTTCATTGTCGGTTTGTGCAGGTGTCTCCCTTCCCTGCAATATTGGGACGTGGTTATTGTTCTTTATTTTATTAATCAATAGTTATACATAGATTGACTTGCTATAACATTTCCTTCCTCCACCTTTACATCCATGATGAGTTACTTATTACACTACTATCGATTCTAGACAGTTGACTAATTAATTTGAATAGGTTAGAATAATTAGTTATATGTTAGTAATTTGTAACAAATATAGGTTAATTTTCCTGAAATATCATATCTCATCATGATTATCCTTCGATGAAACCCCTTGATAGTGTGTGCATCTGTTAGGGATATTTTGAAAAAAAAAATTATAAATTTTAAAGACAAAGTAAATTGAGATCTTGTATTAGAACTAAATCCAACTTTTAAGTAGCTCTTAATGTTACTTTAATGAAATTATTTTGGTCACCCGTTGACGTCAACCAATTATATTATTAATGGAGTAAAGCATACATGACTTGGTTCGGTTCCCACTTCATTGTCAAGTGATTCCCTTTTCCCTTTGCGTATTCCCTCAGTACATGCATTCAGCTTTGCGGGTTCAATCATTTTTATGAAACTAATGCAAGCATCGATATTCAATTATTTTAGTTTGTTATTATTGTTATAAATAACAAGTGTGGTCATTTTTATCTCTAGAATTATTTCTTACTTCATTTCTCATTCGATTTTTTTAATTTTGTGCTCCAACCAAATCTTTGAACTTGTACCTATTGTGAAGAGAAGGGTAGCGCAAATCTTAGCACAAATTGACAAATGTTGTTCCTTACCTCTCATTCTTCTATTCTCAGCTTGGATCATTCAAACTAACTCAACATTTTAAGTATAATAAAGGAATAAACTATAGCATTAACATAGTTTAATTCAATTAGATAAATTTAATTTAAATGGTCCAAAACTAGTATAGAAATAGAAAGAAAAGAGAAACCAAATTGATCAATGGTCATATTGCCGCCTGCATGAATATGCTCATACTTTCAATTCCAAATTAATTACTTTCCCAAAACTAAAGACATTTTTGTATAATTTGTTCAAACAAATCTTAAAGTATTAAAAAAAAAAAGCTCTCATCATGTGAAAATCTAATTAACAGAAGTTGCCCCTAACAAACAAGAAATGTGTCAATTTGTAGGTATCATAAACGTAACCATTGCAGGAAGGATAAGCGAATTTTCATTATTTAATGTTTAGTGATTTTTAAAAGGACGAGGAAAATTATTTTGCAGGTACTTATATTTTCTCTTAGATCCTTTAATTTTGCTCTATTAACATCACTAACCCATATAACTTTACTAACACAAGATTTATTAAAAAGACAAAACGTATAGGTTGTTGGATTTTTAGGATCTAAATCCCATAGGTTATGAATAAGAAGTCCCATTGGTTGGCCACCGCCAGTCGCGTTGGTTCGCCACAGTCGCGTCGGTTCGCCAACGGGTGTCCATCTGATCAGTTTTGTCATCTATAAATAGGATGTGTTAGTGACATAAATCTTAGAGAGAAAGAGAATAGATAGAAAAACTAGATCTAAAATTAATCTCAAACATTCCTCTCTGCATATTACATTCTATAGACATAGTATGTGCGATTCTGAAAGCAGACTCGTTGGATTCGCTTGGGCTTCAGACAGACAGAGCCATCTTTCTGGAGACGAATAATCCGCTCTATCCTGGGAGACAACTGCTCAGAAAACCTTCGGCATCCGTATTGAGGGAGCAAAATTGTCTTAAGGACACAACGAAAGTTGGGCCCGGATTTTTGCATTTTTCCATTCCATATCGGCAGTCTTGTGAGTTCGTTTTATAGTTTTTTATGTTATACAGACTTATTATATGTTCTCTGTATGTTCCATTTAATTAATACAGATTCTTGTTATGATATTCTGTTTATTATATATTCAATTTCTACCTACTCAATACATTAGAAATAACATAGGTACGTAGTAGTATAGATATCAAAATTGCTTTTCCAAGGGAAAAAGCAAGACTATTATTTACTTTATTAAATATACATTTAAGAAATATGCCAAAGCGAACCCAGTTTTCCAATTACAGCAATATAGAACAACTTCATAACTTTTTTAATCAATGCCTAATTTTGATCAGATACAGAGCAAGCCGCTACTAAAAAACCAAAGGAGAAACCTTGGCTCAGACGAAGCTCAAACTTCAAGTTGATTGTAACACCCATTCCATGCATTCGAGGGGAGGGGGGCTCACTATAATCATGAAGCCATTGGATCATGCAGGTTCCGTGAAATTTTATTATTTAACAACTGAACAGTAATCAACAAAAATCGTAAAACATAGAATACACATTATTGCAATGCATGGAATGACCACAAAACTATCAAGCCGAATCACCAAGCTTTACAATGGAGTAATAAACTACTCGACAGATCCAAATTCTGATTCAGCTAGTTACTCATGCCTCAATACAACATGCTATTGCTCTAAAGAGCATAATGTAATCATGGACGCACATGTCTAGGGGCATATAGAAAAAGCCCCCGTCACAAGGTTCAATGGTAACCTAGTCCTCCACTCTTTTTTGGGCGAAGAGATGTGTCCTGAAACTTCCTTGCTTAGTCGAGCTTGACATTAGAATAGAGGAGGGTGTCCCTTGTGAGTGGCATATTCATAAGATAGCATATCTGTTCGCAAAAGAGAAACGGTCAGCTGGTATCGACGAGATGAAAGCAACAAAGAGCTCCAAATAAATATTTGTTTATTGATTCTATCATCAGAAATATACCATGTGGATATAATTGAACCATAATTTTCAGCCATACCTATCCTCGATAAGAGGTGGCCAAAAACAAATCATCATTAATATTGTTGGGTCTCTTGGCTTTCATTCTCCCTCGTCTTAGCAGCTGATCAGGATTTCTGTGTTGCTGATCCTAATGCCCAGGGTAAGCATCATCATGTGTATATTATTAGTAGCTAATACTATACAACTATATACGTGATTAACAAGATTCTAACAAGACACTTGTCCCTCATTCGTTATTTATGACAGTGTCGGTGAATTGTCTTGTGTGCAAGGACCCTAAACTGGTTGAAGCACAAGACTTCTTCTTTAGTGTCCTTGACATAGCAGGCCACACATTAAATCAACTAGGCTCCAAGGTGACTCCAGTTTTTGCAGCTCATCTTCCAGGATTGAACACTCTTGGCATCTCCATGGCTCGCCTCGATTACGCCCCGTGGGGCATCAATCCTCCTCACACTCACCCTCGAGCCACGGAGGTCTTCACTGTTCTTGAGGGACAGTTAGAAGTTGGATTTGTGACATCAAACCCAGAAAACCGATTCATCATAAAAGTGTTGCGCAAGGGAGATGTATTTGTGGTTCCGGGCTCATTCACTACGAGAAAAATGGTGATGGCTATGCTGTGGCCATTGCAACTCTTAGCAGCCAAAACCCGGAACTGGATTTGGTGCCTATCCTTTGGATAGGCACCCTCAACCCATCTCATCTGGACCGTCCAGGTGAGATCTGGTGATCTAGATTTGATATTTTTTTTGTTTTTATTTTTATTAAAAAATTATTTTAATGGGTAGAGAATCTAAAATAAAAATAATCTCTCAACTAATACTTTGTCAAAAAATAATTTTTTCATTGTAAAAACATATTTTAAAAAATATCAAATTTGGACCGTCCAGATCTCATCTGGACGGTTCAGATGAGATAGGTTGATGGTGCCTATCCTTTGGATAGGCACCGAAACAAAGTCCGCCAAAACCCAGGAGCCATAACCATTGCTAATGCAGTGTTTGGGTCTAAACCAAGCATGACTAGTGATGTTCTTGCTAAGGCTTTCCAAGTGGATAATGTGTTGTGAATTATCTGCACAGTCCAAGTTTCTAGAACTATTCTTTTCTTGAGTTTGCTTGTATTTGAGTTTTAGTGCATCCATGTGTGAGTGGTCTTTTGATTCAGTTACTTAATTTTCAATACATTATTCGTTTAAACATATTAATATCTAATACCTTGATGTACCTTTTATATCTAGTGTAAGTGAGAATGTGGATGTAATGGAAAAAAATATTGACTATTTTTATTTGTACACGTTGCTTCACTTAATTATTAGCTTCTCCACATTATTGTCACGATTACATTTCCACTTATAATAATGGGGTTTACTTTTCTCATGTTGCAGGAGAGAAATAAGATTCATACACACACATGAAATGGTAGGACCCACATACATATATAGTGCTAATTATATATATATGCCGGTCCCACCATTTTATGTGTGTGTAGCATGAGAAAGCATTTCTCCTACAACATGAGAAATGTTTTTCCCTATAATAATTCATCACAAGTATGCATCATTTCCTTTAATTCATATACACTGGTGGTAACGGGGAAAACAAAACACAAAAAAAACACCTCATTTTTTTTTTGGGTAATGGAAGGCAAGCCGCGACTTGAAGGGATACAAAGGCTAGACTACATGCCAGCCCAAAATACTACAACCGAGAAAGAACTAGTTGGCACAGACCAACTGATCTTGCAAAAACATGTGAAGGCATCCAATAGGAACCGTCGGAATGAGGACCAAATCAGCATCAGTAGAGGTCTCATGGCCCTCCCTGGCCATATAATCAGTACAAGAGATATTGTCTCTTGGTGTGTAGTGAAGTTGAACATCCCAGTCACCAAACAGAAGGTCTCTGTTCTCCCTGATAGCATCCCTGAGCGGGTGATCTTCATGGCAGCTATCTCTCATAAGGGTGTTAATGGCGTCGAGAGAATCAGAATAAAGTAGGATTCTCTGCAAACCCAAATCCTTAGCAACTTTCAGCCCAACCATGATAGCATAAATCTCTGCTTCGACAACAGTGTGAAGACCTAGATGCTTTCTGAACCCCATCAACCACTGCCCAAGGGAGTTCCGAATAACACCTCCACAAGCTGCTTGTTCTTGGTTGCGGACGGATCCATCAACATCGATGCGGACAGTGTTTGGAGGTGGTGGTGTCCAAGACTTCTCATTAACCCTGCAAAAGTGAAAAACTTGGTGAGATAATTTCTGGTTAATGACGTTCTCCATAAGTAGGTAATAACATAAGTGCAACAACTCCCTGGTGTCCTTTTTCTCGCCCTGAAAAAGGAATTTGCATCTGGATGTCCATAGAATCCAACATCCTGTGCTAAAGACTTTAGTCCAACAGAAGTTTTGAAATTTTCCCTTCCCTGGCCTGCGCTTTGCATTCCAGATGAGCCAATCCTGCAAAGAACCTGCAAAAAACCTGGAGAAATAATTGGGATTCAAGATTTGTTTCCACAAGTCCCTAGCCCTCTCACAATCTCTGATGACGTGAATTATGTTTTCAACAGCATTGCATCCGAAAGGGCAAAGGCTGTTGGTAGTAAAACCCCTCCTTGCGCGAAGATCATTAGTGATAAGCCTCTCATGCCCAATCTGCCACATGAAATGTTTGATTTTCTGAGGGATGTCCCATTTCCACATCCAGGACCAATAGTTGTCGTTACTAACATCAGCGTGATCTGTGAGATAATTATAAGCTGATTTGACAGTGAAAAATCCATCTTTTGCAACTCTCCAAGTGAACGAGTCCGCGGAATTATTGTTAGGCGGACGCGTTTTAACAATAGCCTTAACAATACTTGGTGGGAGAGAATGCCGCCACCTATTTGTATCCCAATTCCCATTTGACAGAAGTTGGTCTCTCACCGTTTCATTATCATTGACCATAGATGGGTTAAAAACACCTCATATTTGATGTCAATGTTGGTGATATATAATGGATAGTAGCACTTCTCCAAGAGAACAGGGAAAAAAGAGAGAGAGAAGAGATTAATTAACTGGTTTAAACAATTGAAATTACACACACAATGTATCTATATAAAATTTGAGATACGGCGCATAGTTTATAGTTTTTAATTATCTTATTGGCTCCTTAATCTTTTCAAATTTTATATTAACATTGATTGATTTCTTGCATCATATATATATATATATATATATATATATATATATATATGTATATATATATATATAAGATTTATTATTTCAAATAATCGTCCCAATCAAATTGTTTTGTGATGTTTATTAGTATTGAGGAAATGAGATGTACTGTTTCTGATTTACTTGCAAGTTCTATATTAAAATATTATTTTTTATTTGTTAAAAGTCTAGATAATATAGCTAATTCACTTAGTTATATATATGGAGCACACCTCATCACGTCTCAAAAAACATTTATAGTGATATTTATGAGTTACTCCTCTAATTTTATTTATTCCCCGTCCATAATATATAGGGCGCTTTGTCTAATTCATAGAAAATAATGTGATAATAAACTCATTAAATATGTCTTAGATTGATATATATATATACATACATACATATATATATATATATATTTCACTTTTACCCTCATTAAAAAAGGTGTTTGAAAGTTTTATGAGTGTCCAAAATTTGGAATGAGCATATTTAGAGGGACAAAACAAAAGATGGGCACTAACTATCTCATAAGTGATGTATATTTTGGTCGACCAAGCTATTCTTCTAGAAGTGCTTTAAATTATGGACTGGAGAGAGTTTAAGGCACTTCTAACATGTTTTACTTGATCCAATAAAAATCTTAAAACTTATTAACTTTGTAATGAAATATAACAATTACTTTTTAACTTTACAATAAAAGTTAACACAATAATAAATTAAAGGTAAAATTGTATTCCCTTTAGTCTATAATGTAGGGAACTTTATCTGATTCATAGGAAACAAGAAGTGCTAGTTAACTCATTAAGTATGTTATAAATTGATTTTTTTTCCACTTTTGCCCTTATTGAAAAATGTATTTGTAAATTTAATGAGTGAATAAAATTGGAAATGATTATTAATTACATGGACAAAATTGAAAAATGAGTATTAATTATCTTATAAGTGACTTATATTTTATTCTTTTAGAAGTGCTCCATATTAGGAACCAAAGGCTAGGGAATGCATATTTATATGACAAATTTAATGATATAACTTATAAATGAGACTTTGACCAACAAAAAAAAACTTATAAATGAGACGAAAATAAATATTCTCTCTCTGGTACCAAAAGACTTGTCAACAAGTGCTCACATTAACATAAAATTATGAAATTGCTAACATTTAAAATGTGTAGTAGGTGTATATGAGTTACTACCTTCCTCCGGTCCTAAATATAAGATATAGTTTGTAGTACAAATTATGTCCTATAATTAAGACCGGAGGAGTAATTATTATGCTTTTACTTTTGAAGTTTTATATTTGTCTTGATTTCGGGAAGTTAAAAAAATCCAAGCATTAATAGTAGAATGTGGAGTGTGAATATATATAGAGCTTTTTATAAGAGACACAAATCCTAATAATTAGATTTTGTTGAATTACTATTTTGTTAAAACAGTTATTTTGATATGAGGTCTCAAATTTGCGAGCATTCAATGAGATCTTCAAAAGTATAAATGTGAATAAATCTAAAGCTGCTGATTGATATTATCACCCTGATTATTGAAAATCCTAATAAAAAGCGCTGTGTTGAGAAGCAGTAGGGTGGTTACGTATAGTTTTTTAATAGATTCCTATTTCATTATCATATTATATCAACATACATCCACGTACAACAGGCTTGGATTTTTGTCTCGCCGCCCTCTTCCACTTGAAACAGAAATCAACTATTATATTTGTCCTGTTCATTTCAGCGTATTTAAAGGAGATCAAGAAAGAGAAAGAAGTTGAATGTTTCAAGTTAATAAATTCATCAAATAATTAAGATTCACACATATATAGTTAGTGATTAGCTGGACAAGGTAGTATAATGTTGGCCGGCCGCTGGCTGTTGTCCCAGTCTGAGATCGAGACCAATTAATACAGGATGACCATTTCACCACTTCCCTGGGCGGCATATATTTTGTTTCACATTTCTTACGTGATTATAGTCTTAAACTCCTCTATATATAGAGAGAGACACACACACAAATACACACAACCAGGGCTAACTATACTTCATCAACACACATATTAGCTCCATAGTTATATTACTGCATTCTCAAATCTTCTTTCTCTTCCTTTTCTCTCATTTCTCATCACTCAAATGGCCAATCAATATCCTTCATTAATATTTCTGGGAGTACTCTTGGTTCTCATATTCTCCCTTGTCTTGGCCGTTGATCATGGCGCTCTTCAGGATTTCTGCGTAGCTGACCCAAAAGGCCAAGGTAAGTACTACGTACTCACGTACACATGCTTGCTTATAGTTGTTATAATTAATGAAGGTGCATGGCAAAGAAGAAACAATAAGGTTCATGAGAGAGATTCTAACTCAAACACTTGTTTATCAATTATTTATGACAGTTTTGGTGAATGGTCTGGTTTGCAAGGACCCTGAACTAGTTGAAGCTCAAGACTTCTTCTTTAGTGGCCTTGATATAGCAGGCAACACATCAAACCAAGTAGGCTCTAAGGTGACTCCAGTTTTTGCAGCTCAGCTTCCAGGATTGAACACTCTTGGCATCTCCATGGCTCGTATCGATTACGCCCCGTGGGGCATCAACCCTCCTCACACACACCCTCGAGCCACCGAGATCCTAACTGTTCTTGAGGGACAGTTGGAAGTTGGATTTGTGACATCAAACCCAGAAAACCGCTTCATCAGAAAAGTGTTGCACAAGGGAGATTTGTTTGTGTTCCCAATCGGGCTCATCCATTACCAGAAAAATGTTGGTGATGGCTATGCTGTGGCCATTGCAGCACTTAGCAGCATTGGCGGACCCACACTAGTGCTTATGTGGTCAAGTGCAGACATAAAAAATTTAAAAAATATATATATTGTAAAGGACTTCTTTTACAATTTATCTAATTCACTGCTAAAAAAAACAGTTTTACCGACGGAATTTGCGACGGAAAATAATCCGTCGCAAATTGAAGGAATTTAATTCCGTCGCTAAATGAGAAAATTAGCGACGGAATTAAATTCCGTCGCCACCAGGCGGCCAAACAGGCCGCCAGCTTTGGAAAATGGCGACGGAATCGAATTCCAATGGCGACGGAATTGAATTCCGTCGCGAAATGGCGGGAAAAATCCCGCCAGTTTTTTCAGCTAGCGACGGAAATAACTTTCCGTCGCTAGCTGGCAGCTTTTTGTAGCGACGGAATTAAATTCCATCGCTATTAGCGACGGAATTTAATTCCGTCGCTACGCTCGAATTAAATCTTCCCCCAGCTCCATTCGCCCACAGCTGCAGCACTCTCCCAGCTCCTCCGTCTTCGCCCCAGCTCCCCGCCGTCCTCCCCACAGCTCACCGGACTTTCAGCTCGCCGCCTCCCCCTCCCCCCAGCTCGCCGCCACCCCCCTCCCCCCAGCTCGCCGCCACCTCACAGCTCCCCGCCACCCCGTCCCCCCAGCTCACCGCCAGCCCCTCCGCCCAGCTCCCCGCCACCCCCTCCCCCCAGCTCACCGCCACCCCCCTCCCCCCAGCTCCCCACCACCCCCTTCCCCACAGCTTCCCTCTTCCCATTCTTCAGCTAGCTCGATCGCCGATGAGGTGAGTTTTTTTTTTGATTTATTTTATTATTTTTAATTAATTATTTATTTGTTATGTGAAATTAATATATAAAAAAATGGATATTTATTTGTAATTTTTTTCCTCATGAATAAATAGGCCTCTACAATTGCCGTTCTCTAATCACTAGTGTTCTTCTCCGCCTTCCGGTTACCCTCCCCATCCGGTAAGTTTCGTTTTTCTTATTATTTTTTTCACCACTTTATTTTTCACACAGTTTGAATATTGTCCAAAATTTTATTATGTGGAAACGACTGCCTGTGGATGTTTATTTAGGATTATGGATTTTATTATGTGGAAACGACTGCCTGTGGATATTTATTTATGACTATGGATTTTATTATGTTCTCTACGATTATGGATTTATCCAGACTGCCTGTGGATATTTATTTAGGACTATGGATTTTATTATGTTGTCTATGACTATGGATTTATCCAAATTGGATTTATACAGATTTTTTCAAAATATGACTATGTAAATTGAAATCTTATTATATGTTTACTTAGCTTCGTAGACTTTAAACCGCCAACTAAAATAGCTCTAATTTGATTATATCTTGTATGCTGAAAATTGGAGAATGCATAGTCATTATAAAGTCATCTTTATATTTTAAAATCTGGATCAATTTGATATAAATTAAATAGAATTATAGTTGACATTCGAATAAAATTGTTTGAATGAAAAACTAAATTGTTGGTTGACCTAACTCAGCTATGTTAAAATCTGGATGAATCATGGCTTTTTTATTAAAATAATATATAAATTGTTAAATTTGACACTAAATACTTATTAAGTTGTAGGCCGTAAAAATGATTTAAGATTTTGAATTATAAATGATATTGGTGTGATAATATTATGATTATTTATTACTTGGTAATGATACATAAATCTAGAAATATTGAATGGTGTTCAATTTAGATAAGTGAAGTGTTAAGAAATAATATCTAGGGATCAGACAATAATTTTTTAAAAAATATTCAATTTCAATGTTTTATTTGAATCTATCTTTTGACAAGTTATACAATAAATATCGATTGTTCAAAAAACAAAATTATAAATATTGTTTAGATAAATAGGTAATTATAAATACAAAATTATATGCATAGGGGTGATAATTGATTTTTTAATATATATATATATATATATATATATATATATATATATATATATATATTTGGTGGTCTGAAATGTTGGGTTGAATAACACTTTGGAATAAATAGTTGGTGAAATTATTATGTAGATTTATAATTATCTTATAAATATAACTATTAAATTATACATGAAAAATAAATATCAATTGCATTTTAAAATTTGAATTCAATGGTTTATTTATTAAATATCTTATAATTATACTTGTAATTAATTAATTTTAAATTATCAACAAAAGACTTAATATTGATTTTCTAACATATCTTAATCTTATTAATTAATAATTATATCGGATGAAATAAACAAAAACATGTAGGAAGATAATTATATCGGATGAAATAATTATATCGTATAAATTTATTTATATATTTATAATTAATACATGTTTAAATGATTGTCCTCCTTAAATTAAGTGTTCATCCTTAATACATTTTTGTTTGCCCCCTCCACAAGCATGTCCCCATGTTCTGGTGTGCTATCCTCATTCTCTGGTTGCTTGCTGGGATATGTTCTTTAAACTCAATGCATGTGTTTGTTTTTACGCTTTCTTGATTAAGTGGCAATTGGTTGGCATAAGTGGCTAGTTGTATTGGCTACTTATAATTGTATTTGTGGCAAATTGAGATGTTAATTAGGTTAGTAACTGAAGTAGCTAGGAAGTATGGAAGACAATCACGATAGGAGTTGGATGTACAATCGTCAAACCTGAAAAGATGTGTCAACTTGCATGAGGGGAAGTTATTTGGGATGAAGAGTCATGATTGTCATGTTTTTTTCCAGAGGTTGTTGCCGTGGGCCTTTAAAGCATTACCGAACCACATATGGTCTATTCTAGCAGAATTTTCCAGGTTCTTTAGAGGAATTTGTGCCTATGAGCTTAATGTGGAAAACTTACGGCACCTGGAGGCGAGCATGCCAATAACACTATGCAAGTTAGAGATGGTGTTTCCTTCTAGCATGTTTGACTCAATGGAACATTTACCTGTTCACTTGGCCTACGAAGCGAGAGTAGGAGGTCCCCAACAATATAGGTGGATGTATCCGTTTGAGAGGTAATATATATATTTCTTTCATGCAGTTATTTATTTCGCGCACTTTAGTTTATAGATACCCTCTAATTGTCCATTGTAGGTTTTTACGCACTCTGAAACAAAAAATCAAAAATCCAACCCACGTTGAAGGATCTATCGCTGAAGCGTATCTAATCGAAGAGGCCACAAAATTTGCGCAATATTATTATCCCCCTGAAATGACATCAATTTGGAGACGGGTACCTCGCAACGATGATGGCGGTAATAGGAGCGAAGAAAAATCAATATTTGATTTTCCAGGCCGAGTCGTGGGAAAACGTTGGAAATCAACTTTTGAAGCAAGAGATAAGCGAGTAGCGGAGTGGTACATTCTAAACAATTGTGAAGAGGCCGCCCCATACTTAAAGTAAGATTTGTTTTCTTTTCACTGTTACGGTAAGTTCTATAGTATTAACTTCATTTTTTTTTTGCAGTCATTTTTCTAATTTGGTCCGATCGGAACATCCTGAAATGTCGGAATCCCAAGTTGCTCAATTCACGAGCTCTAAGTTCCCAGAATGGTTTCGCTCCTACTTCTTGGAACATCCAGAAGATCCCATTCAAGTGGCATGGAGTTTATCTTATGGAGCTGCAATTAGTGTTACCCGGTGCAACAAATATATAATCAATGGGTATCGATTTTCAACTGTTGAAGCGAACGCAGGTACACAATGTTGCAATTATGGTGTATGTTGTCGAGGTGACCAAGTTGACGGGGTGGAGAGTTACTACTACGGGAAGTTAATCGACATAATTCAGCTGAGTTACCAGTGGGACAAGGTGGTGACACTTTATAAATGTGAGTGGTTTGATAACAGTCCACGTGGGACGAAAGTGGACAAACATGGAAATATTGAAGTCCACTGGACAAGGAGATATACGGCTGGTTATGACCCATTCATCCTTGCTCAACAGGCGGAACAAGTCTACTATACAGAATACCCCACATCCCGCCAAGGGTGGGTGGGAGTTATTAAAACCAAAGCCCGGAATATTATACCTCAGTCGAAAGAGTCGAAAGCAAATGACGGCATGAAAGAACCGTTCCAGGCTAATGTGGAACATGTACCCTCCACAAACATTGCCGACGACGATGTACCAAGCAATCTGTATGATTCTGCTGCGAACTTAGAGTTGATTCCTATCCAAGTTGACAGTGAGGAATCAGACGATGAGACAGAAGTGATTTACTCTGATAGCGAATCTGAATTCGACGACTATGAGACTCCAGAGGAAGCCGTGCACGCAGATGACGAAGATCTTGAATCGTCCGATTGATTTGTGTTAGTTCTTTGTTTATCAGAATTTCTTATACTACATACTATGTAATTGCGCTACTGTCATATTAATTAATAAATATCTTATTTTTATGTATATCCTTGCATAATGTTTGTAAGTGTTCAGAGATATATGGAGCACCCAGCTGGAGGACGTTCAGATGGTGGTCGTGGTCGATCCAGACCTCGTCCTGTCAGAGGTAGGGGAACGCCATATTCTCCCTTTGTAGGCATGGGGGGAGCAGCGCTTCCCCAGAGTCTTCCACTTCACCATCGATTTACCTGTCCACTTCACCGTCACTGTATACGTCCAATTCTCCGTCTTCCTCCAGTGATCCACAGCAAGGGGGACACCAGGTTTACATTACCATTCCTGATTGATTTACATATGTGTAGTTTTATTTAACCATCTATGTACAAACTATTCAATAATTCACATTCCTTCATTCAGCACATTCCGCACATTCCGTCGCCTCTCAGCCAGGTCGACGAAGGAGGTAGTGCCTCTAATACACCTGTATGGGGAGCGAAAGATCCTGCGACGGGGAAGCTGTGGATCCGTCCTGCCGGCACCGAGGGGTGAGTCATACAAAGTTACTAATAACGCTACGATTTTTACCTTTTAGTTTGTATGCTCATATTTGCATCATATCCTCTGTCTACAGATTTGACCCTTATCCCCCGGTGGCTGATCTCTTGTCAACCCAAATATTCCGCAATTTCAATGAGCCTTGGGGCACGTGGAAAGAAATTCCTAAGGCCACTCGGGATAGATGGTTCAACGAGTTTTTGGTAAGTTAAGTGATTTATAGTTATTAATTTCTTATCCAAATACGAACAGATTAAGTATTTGTAACATTTGGAGCACTAATTGTTCATTATTGATTTTCAGAGTAAGTTTGAGACGTTGCCTGAACATCATAAAGGTCTGAGAAAAGCTTTTGATCATAAGGGAAGCAAGTGGTTGTCTGGGAGATTTCATAAATTGAGAAAGGGTGAAGGCAAGAAAGATTGGATTGACCCTGAGACTGCTGCCCTATTACTTGAACAGTGGGAGAACGATGAGAAATTTAATAATAGAAGTCGGAAAAGTAAGGAGAATAGGGCCAAGCAGGTGGGACCTTCATATGCTGGCGGGTCCATTCCGCTGAGTGAGCATTGTCGGAAAATTGTGAGTACACGTTATTTTCTATTAAAGTATTCAATGTTTTGTACCTTGAAACAATTTGTTAACGATTTTTCATGTGTTTGCAGGCACAGTCTGGGGAGGTTCCACCAGAAGAAGTTGAGTGGCGTGCCTTTGAGCAGACCCATACCCGACAGACTGAAGGGGGTGAGAAGATATGGATTAACCCCAGGGCGGAGCAAGTGGCGGTGAGACATTTATATTGCATTGATTCTTTGTTTCGAACACCAACATGTTTATTTCATTTCACATCAGCTTTTTTTGTGATGTCTTTTTTTGTTTATAGGGCAACTATCTGAGGCTGACACAGGAGAGAGACTCGCAGAGTGGAACCCAGCCCTCATCCTCAGTGTCCGATAACGACACTCTATTCTTACAGGCTGCGGGTGGATTTAACAGCAAAGGTAGAGTCTTCGGGTTAGGTTCCTATGCCAGCCAACTTAGGGAATCAAAGCGCTCCACATCCAGCAGTAGTGCAGGTGTTTCTTCAGGTAAACGTAATACATTTGATATTGGTTGTTACATTTTCATTCTCTGGTTCATTTAAAGGGAGGCAGAGGAAAGTGTAAAACGGTGTAGTATTTGATTCACTGGACGAGAGCTTAGATCCTGTGACAGGATAAATTATTTCCCATATATATATATATATATATATATATATATATATATATATATATATATACAATGGCGGAGCTACGTTGGGGCACGTGTCTGCAAGTGCAGACATAAAATTTTTTAGAATACATATATATTTTGAAGGAATTTCTCATGAAGGAGCACCAGTGGCTTAGTGGTAAAACATTTTCCCTTACACGCTACTGTCCTGAGTTCGATTCCTAGTGGTGGTGAATTGTTCATTTCATTGCAATTCGCTCATTATTCTCTCACCAGTGGTTTTTTTTTTTTTTGGTTTTTCGGGTCAAACTTTTTGGGTCAAACTCACCAGCGGTTTTTTTTTTTTGGTCAAACTCACCAGTGGTTTTTTAGACTTTAGCGCATTATTCTTTTTTATTTTTTCTTTAAAAAATTACAACAAAATACCCACTATTTTCATTTTTTATATATTTTTAAAAATTAGACATTTCAAACTCACCTTATATGATCTTAGACAACTCCATTCCATATTTCTTAAAAAGCTCCCACATGTGTTTGGTTTGGAAAATAAATATTTCATTATTCTTTTACTTGATTTAAAGTCATTCATGTGTTTGATTCTTTTACCAGCGGGAGTTGGCTCAAGTGGAAGGGGTTTGGGCCGCTTAAGCAGGGGTCTCGAGTTCAAGTCCTTGTGGATGCAGAGAACCTCGATCCGGACTAGGCAGGGTGAAGCTCTGGTAAACCGGGTACAATAGCAAAAAAAAAAAGTCATAAGAAGAAATTTAATTCTCCTAAGAAGCTATTGAAGGTCTTTGACTTGGGAAATAAATATTTCATTCTTCTTTTGCTTGATTCAAAGTCCTAAGAAGAAATTTAATTCTTTTATTGTAAACATTTCAAACTCACCTTGCATGATATTAGAGAACTCTTGACACACTTATGTTGAACGTGATATATTTGATAAGATTGATGATGAAGATATAATACAATATTTTCAAGGACGGAAGAATCGAAGAATTCTTTTGTAATATTTCTATTGTAATAATCTGTTGTAATAACTTAGTTGACTCTTAATTATCATTTTTTTATGTTACGTTGAAGTTTTTCTTTTTCTTCTTTAATATATTTAAAATTTTGCCTAAAAAAAAAATCGGGACCCCCGAATACCCTCCACTAATTGTGCGGACATAAATAAAAAAGTCTGACTCCGCCACTGTATATATATATATATATATATATGATACTCCTGTACGATGCTACGGTCAGGGTAGTTAAAAACTCGTTTTATCACTGCGATTTTACGTTTTTACGATTTTTTTTTTCATTGAAACGATTTTACTAATTTTCCAAACGCTTTTAAGTTTTTACGATTTTTTTATGATTTTACTACGTTACGATTTTTCATTCTCCTTCCGTTTTTAGGTAAAATCTACGCTTTCACTACTATGGCTACGATTAATATCACCTGAATATGTCTGTCCATGTTTTTCTATTAGTTGATTTTCTTTTCTGTATATAATATTTCCCGCTTAATAAAATAAGATATGAACAGATTTTAAGTCAAATATCTTTATATTCTATATTTAATTAAAATAATAGGAAAATGTATAAAAGATAAGTAAATAATAGAAATAATTTAGGAGTCTATTTTGTGTGTATTTTAAGTAACTTAACAGTGGGATGATAGCTTTGGGATGGTACTTCCCATAGTGATGAACACAACTTATGGGCTTTATGCCCTCGATATTTATTTGATGTGAAAATGATAGTATCCGTTCTTCCCAAAATGGTGTCTGGCAGATTTCCGGGACACTAGTAGCAACTTTGGGAAGAGGTGTGCACACTAGGAAGATATGTTTATAGCCAATTGATGATTGTAACTGGCAGGTTTCCGGGTCACAGGGTAGACTGGCAGGTTTCCGGGTCTACCATGGTTCTCTTCCCACTAAACTAAATGGACTGGCAGATTTCCGGGTCCAAATGAAATTAATAAAAAAAATTAATGAACGATATTTGATATTGAAACTGATATTTTAGATTATCTATATGTATATGATATATTTTTTTTTCATCATGTAAATATTCTATTTATTATTATTATTATTATTATTATTATTATTATTATTATTATTCTATATTATCTTTGTTTATTAGGATTACCAGCTTTTGCTGATGTTTGTGTTCATGGGCTGCGATGATCCTTCGGGGGAGCAGAATTTCAGTGAAACAGGCGTCAAGGATTGGGGCTAGCTGTGAGAAGTGAGGAAGAACATCAGTATTCTAGCTAGTTTATTTTATTTTAATTTTTGTTTTGAATAAAACACATTTTTTTTGCTTAAGTTTGTTTTTATTTTATTTTATTGTAATAAGTAGCCTTACACTTGTCCCAGTACAAGTGCGGCGGTAACATTTCCCAAGGTTGTTTATTTCGAATTTCCTTAATTCATTTATGAAAATCATTTAAATTTTTGTTATTATAACTGTTAAAAATTGGGGGTGTTACAAAAGTGTGAAGTCCCACATCGATTGGGAAGGCGAACAAAGCATGCCTTATAAGGATGTGGAGACATTTCCCTTGTGGACGCGTTTTGATAGGCTAGGCCCAGTCAGAAACAAAACCGTGAGGCCTTGTGTGTACCAGAGCGGACAATATCCACAAGCGGGCGCCTGGAATGTTACAATTTGTTCCATGCATGGGCGCCTGAAATGTTACAATTTGCCCTGGAATGTTACAATTTGTTCCATGCATGCTCAACGTTGTACGCATTACATGATCAAAATGACTTTTTATATCAATCGGGTCAAATAATGAAAAAGGGCTAATTCCTTGATACCCACCTTATTGCCTCCAAATATAGGAGGATACAAGAATAAAAATCTATTTTCCATGGATTAATTAATTTATTTATTTGAAAATAAGGATAAAGTACGAACGTATGATATGTGTGTGGTGGGTGACGGAGCCTATCTCTTGCAAACAACTCCTTGGCCGTTGATGCCACTTGCACAGCTCAAGCCAGGCAGCTCCATTATGGCACTCTCACCTGCGTTAACGAATAATCCATCATCATTACCAGCAAAGCGAGAAACAGAACAATCTGGGACAAACAAGCCTGTCGTTTTAAAGTCCTTGTCTCCTCCCATGACCGGCATTTTGGCCTTTATGTTCACTCTGCTCACATAGTCCGCCCTATAAGTTTGGCCCAAAACGCCACGCACTTGCTCGCTCAAAGACATGAACTTGAACCCCAGATCTAGGTGGGCAAAGCAGTCCTCTTCCGTTATCCCATAATTGTGGATTCTAGAATCTTCCTCAGTTATGGGTACAACCTTGGCTGTTATTCTTACTCTCCCTTCGATTTCCACCACCACATAATTTGTTTGCCCTTGTGACAGCCACACGTGGGGAGGTGTTGGACTTCCACGTGGCGCCTTCTGATGGGTGGAGGGAGAGGGATTGGCCGTCGAAGGTGAGTGCGAGGCGGTCGACGTAGTCATTCCAGGCGGCTGTTTTATGAGCGCCGACGGAGATTTGGTGGTTGTTGAAGAGAATGGTGATGGATTGGACCCAGGTGAAGTCTCTGGTCATGGTAGGGTTGGTTCTGCCGATGAAGTGGGCATTTATGTGAAGGTTAGGATCTGAGACAAGACAGAAGTTAGTGTCCTTCTTGCCATGAAAGTAAAAAGTTATCCCATCACCTCCCACGAAACGAGGATCTTGGCAAACTGCCCCAGGTTTGTCGCATTCTGCATGCATGCCAATTAACCGTATATTAAATTTTTCAAGGATATAAGATAAGAGATTAAATATAAATGCATGAACTTTAGGAGCCATATATAATGGGGATATGATACATACATCAACAAGTGCAATTAATTAGTAAGGGACTTACTGCAAACAGGTTTGCAAGTAACGCAATCAACGTCACATCCAGTGGGGCAGGCGGTGGGACAAACATGTTCCATGTTATAACATTTTGGGTAGTTCTTATTCTTGCACCTGGCCGTCTTTGAAGAAGGTGTGGAAGGAGTACTAGGATTTGATGGTGGTGGGCTGTAATCTGGTGTGGAAGGAGTAGAAGGAGAAGGATCAGAAGAAGAAGTACAGATTGGTTTACAGGAGGCACACTCGATGGTGCAACCATTAGGACAGAACTTGGGGCAAACATGGACGAGGTTGTAGCAGTGTTTGTACTTCTTGATGTTGCAGGAAGCATATGGCTTGGGTTATCGGCCAAGGAGGGGTAGCCTCAACCATTGTTGTCAAAAACTAGTGTAACATTTTTAATGGGGTCATACGTGCTGAAATGCAAGTAAAAACTATCTTAAACAGAAATTGGTAGAAACTTCGCTCAAACATATAAAGATTGTAAAAACTTGCATGTTTACAATTTTTATCGTTTTTATTTTTCTAAAAAAAAAAAGGATGAAAAAGTTGAAAATTTTCTTTCCATGCATTTTAAACTCGGGGATTATTGGAGAGTGAAGACTGGATAGTTATATATAGTTTTTATCGTATTTCAATAGTTATAAGCGTAAGTTTTTTTAACATAAGTTTTTTTTTTGTTTTTTGTTTTGTTTTGTTTTGTTTTTTAATGTTTTATAGTTATATTTCCTCTAGTACTTATTATAAGACACCAATTAGCAAGTTTATTTGGTCCTTTTTATAAGGCACTTACTTATTCCCAATGAGTATTAATTATGTTTTTTCATGTTTGCCCATAATTAATAAGGGTAATTGGTGAAAGAAATAATTAGAGTTTAAGGTAATTAGTAGGGATAATATTTGAAATTACTTAGATCCTAGGACAACTTTATTGGCTTTAACTACTTTTATTGGTTTGTGAGAAAAGTTAGTTGGTGCCTTATAATAAGGACCCGAGGGAGTATGATTTATGTCTTTTAAATATGAAGTTGTTCATTGAATTTTAAGTAGTGATTTATAATTTTTTTCCCATGTGTATATATATATATAATTTTGAGCTTTGACTTTAAGTGGTAGACAGTAGAAACTTTATGTTTTGTCAACCCCTTTTGTGTCTACGTAGAAACTCAATTTTGACAACATTGGCCTCAGCCACTACTAAAACCATAATTCCCAACATTACTCCCAACAACTCAGACGACGCAGCCATATCTATATACTCGTATGAGGATCACTATGCAATTAATTAATGATACTCATCAAATATTGTGAGTTGAATTCCAACTTCATACAAGTGTATCCCCTTTTATAGATGACGATCGAGCCACATGCATGCCAATAGTTCTGTATCATGGCTTTTGGTTTTAGTCTTCAGGTGGTTACTTCACAAAACAAAACCATTGAACTCGCTTTAATTTTTGAATTTTTCCCAAGGGAATAATTAAATTTGGATTTTCTTCCACGCATTTCAATACCAACAAGTAAAGGTTTCATCACAAATAAAAAATGCCGTCCTCCCATGTTCTGATCAATTTTATTCAAAGAGAGCCATTTATGTGTCCCTACCCATCCTTTTTTGTGGGATCAGTTTCCCTACTCATTACAAAGGATGAATAGGGAGAGCTCTTCCTTCATTTAAACCATTTAGATGAAATCTGGATTGCTTAGATTTAAATTTTTTAAACTGTCAATTCTTAAATGAAAAAATCATTTTTGAAAAATATGTTAGTTGAAAGATTATCTACCCATTAAAATGATTTTCTTTAAAAAAACAAAAAATAAATAAATTTGGATTGTCCAACCAGTTTGGGGGAGATACAAAAGGCAAGAGTTTGTTGTGAATTGTGTTATATTTCATTGTGGGTTTGTGCATGTGTCTCCTTTCCCTGCAATATTGGGACGTGGTTATTGTTCTTTATTTTATTGATCAATAGTTATATACAGATTGACTTGCTATCCACATTTCCTTCCTCCACCTTTACATTCATGATGAGTTACTCACACTGTCATCGATTCTAGACAGTTGACCAATAATTAATTTGAATAGGTGACAAAAATGAGTTAAATGTTTGTTATTTGTAACATAGATTAATTTTCCTAAAATGTCATATCTCATCATGATTGCCCTTCGATAAAACCCTTAATAATGTGTGTAACTAATAGGAATGTTTTTTTTAAAAAAAAAAATTATGAATTTAAAGACAAAGTGAATTGAAGTCTTATATTAGAACTAAATCTAACTTTCAACTAGCTCTGAATGTTATTTTAATGAAATTATTTTGGTCACCCATTGAAGTCAACCAATTATAGTAATAGAGTAAAGCAGACATGACTTGGTTCCATTTCCACTTCATTGTCAAGTGATTCCCTTTTCCCTTTGCGTATTCCCTCAGGACATGCATTCAGCTTTGCGGGTTCAATCATTTTTATGAAACTAATGCAAGCATCGATATTTACTATTTTTTTTTGGGACCAATTTTCCCACTAATTTTATAATTTTTTTCCCTTTATTTTTACTCATTATTAAATAATTTTAGTTGTTGTTGTTATTATAAATAACAAGTGTGGTCATTTTTATCTCAGGAATTATTTTTTACTTCATTTCTCATTCCATTTTTTTAATTTTGTGTTCCAACCAAATCTTTGAACTTGTACCTCTTGTGAAGAGAAGCGCAAATGATCTTAGCATAAATTGACAAATATTGTTACCTCTCATTCTTCTATTCTCAGCTTGGACCATTCAAACTAACTCAACATTTTAAGTATAATAAAGGAATAAAACTGTAGCATTAACATAGTTTAATTCAAATAGATGAATTTAAATTTAAATTATTAGAAGTTAATTCAAGTGTTCCAAAACTAATATAGAAATACAAAGAAAAGAGAAACCAAATTGAGCAATTGTCATATTGCCGCATGCATGAATATGCTCATACTTTCAATTTCAAATTAATTACTTTCCCAAAACTAAAGGCATTTTTGCATAATTTGTTAAAACAAACCTTAAAGTATTAAAAAAAAATGCTCTCATCATGTTAAAATCCATTTAACGGAAGTTGACAAACCAGAAATGTGGCAATTTGTAGTTATCATAAACGAAACCATTGCTGGAAGGATAAGCGAATTTTCATTATTTAATATTTAGGGGGTTTTAAAAGGACGAGGAAAATTACTTCTCTTAATTTTTAATTTAGTACCCATACCTTTAAACTTTCTCTTAGATCCTTTAATTTTGCTCTATTAACATCACTAACCCATATAACTTTACTAACAGAAGATTTATTAAAATAACAAAAACGGATAGGTACTAAAGTATAGTTATCAAAATTGCTTTTCCAAGGTAAAAAGCAAGACTATTATTAAACATACATTTAAGAAATATGCCAAAGTGCACCCAGTTTTCCAATTACAGCAATAGAGAACAACTTGATAACTTTTTTAGTTTAAGCCTAATTTTGAACAGATACAGAGCAAGCCTCTACTTAAAAAAACAAAGGAAAGCGAGAAAACCTTGGCTCAGACGAAGCTCAAACTTCAAAGTTGGTTGTAACCCGCATTCCTTACATTCGAGGGGAGGGGGGCTCACTATAATCATGAAGCCATTGGATGCAGGATCCGTGAAATTTTATTATTTAACAAATGAACAATAATCAACAAAATCGTAAAACATAGAATACACATTATTGCAATGCATGGAATGACCACAAAACTATCAAGCCGAATCTCCAAGCTTTACAATGCGATATACTTTGACCTAATAAATAATAATAAACTTCTCCATGGATCCAAATACTGATTCAGCTAGTGACTCATGCCTCAATACAACATGCTATTGCTCTAGAGAGCATAATGTAATCATGGACGCACATGTCTAGCGGCATATAGAAAAAGCCCCCATCACAAGGTTCAATTGTAACCTAGTCCCCACTCTTTTTGGGCGAAGAGATGTGTCCTGAAACTTCCTTGCTTAGTCGAGCTTGACATTAGAATAGAGGAGGGTGTCCCTTGTGAGTGGCATATTCATAAGATAGCATATCTGTTCGCAAAATAGAAACGGTTAGCTGGTGTCGACGAGATGAAAGCAACAAAGAGCTCCAAATAAATATTTGTTTATTGATTCTATCATCAGAAATATACCATGTAGCTATAATCTAACCAATTTTGAGCAATACCTATGCTCGATATGAGGTGGCCAAAAACAAATCAATGAAAAGTTATCCCAAGAAGTACTCTGACCTATAGCAAGATCTTACCGGCAAATATTAGGCATCCTCGAATAAAAAAGTTACTTTTATTGATTTGTCTTTGTTTTATAAGAATTTATCTCGCTTTAGTTAAGGCCTTCAACTACCAATTATCAAATATTACTATCATCATTCAAAGAGGACTTACCCCCATCAGAGTTGAGATGAGCAAAATCAATCCTGTTATCCATGCAAGGGTTCGCCTGACCAACACCACTTCCGCAAGTGATGCATTCAATGCTTTATCTTCCACCAATAATCGAGCAGCATGGTGAGAAGTAAACACAACATCGAGCGTCTTTCCTAACTCCTGAGTAGCTCTTGAATGAGAGTAGATAACTCCAACAATTTGACCTGATCAAACATCAACCATTAGGGGTTAAGCAATTGAATTCAGTGGAGCAATCAAGGCTGTGCAATTGAATTTGGAGCAACGGTGAGATCTAAAGATCCCATCCAAGAGAATCTTCAAACTTTATGAGTAATATCACTGACAAAATATTATTCTAAAGCAAACCACCACAATGAAGTTGGAATGCTCTTGTTTTAGATCATGTAGCAAGTACTTAAGACAAACAATATTGACCTTTGTGAGCTTCTTGCAGAGAACCAAGTATCTTGGTTAAAGTTGCAAGTAGCAGCTCGACCCCATCCTGAACAATGCTTTCAGCTCCATTTTGCTCTCGCAAAGCCTACACCATATATGTCAACCAGACAACTATAATCCATGTTTATAACCTTTCAGGTAATGACGAACATATATAAGCGTTGAACCAAGAGAAACACTAAGCAGTTGGGAAAAAAGTGATAATTTCCAATGTTACTGTGGTAGCAAACACTAAAATGGCATATTTTCCAACTTTGCTTTCTTTTACATTGCAACTAAATAACAGCTCCCTCAACTAAGCCAAAAAAACAATTGACATAGGGATTCTGAGTTGGCAAAAATGTTGAGAATCAATGTGCCTTTCCTCAGGTCATACAAGCACCATATAGCAAGCCAGCAAGCATCAGCCAAAGTAATTCAGCAAAAACCTTAGTAAACAAACATTCTCACCAAACTAAAGACTTGGATTTCCTGTTATCTTCAGTTAGAAAATGACATAGAAGTAACATTTTGATGGATCAAATACAACCATACTTATAAGGGGTGCAAGGTTTCCCTTAAATTAGTAATTTCCATTAATTTGGAACATTTACCTCAAAATTTTCATATCAATCATGTAGCTTTTATTATTCAAAAAACACAATTTTAAATATAAAAAAATCACACAAACATATGGAAGGACTTGAGATGCAAGATATCTCAGGTGGCACTAGTTGAGAGAGAACAAAATAACACTTAAGCACTATTGCTTTTCACTTTCAAAGCTTCCACTATTATGAATTCATTAGCCCCATCCATAACGCAAGCCCAAACTCCAAAACATGACCTATTGGAATTTTGGCACTACCAACTTTTCCACAAGCACTATTCAGAAACTATGACATTTCAAGCATGGTATTGAGTACAGCAATACAAAGGTACAGGAATAATAGTTCCACTACATTATTTCAAAATTTTAACGACAACTAAAAGAAAAGAACAGGAATGCAAGAAAGTAAGAAACAATAAGAGAAATAATAAACACCTTAATACCAATGAAGCTTCCCATCAACAACTCTGCCGGATTCCATGTACTTTGTGATAAATCATGATGCATTTGAATTGCTTTTTCAACATTGCCAACCAGAGATAGAAGAGCTACCATATACTCCCTTTCTGATTTCTACAGATACAAACATGTAAATCTTCAATCAGATCCACAAATAAGCTCACCAGGTACGAAATATAGTTTTTAATCTCATGATATGATACCTTCGACATATGCAGATTCACCATTGCACCATTTTCCAAAGGGATGGTCAGCACTCCATTTAATGGGTCTTGGGCATTAGGAGCATAAGATCCACCCATCATAGATGCCTAAGAAAACAAAGATAAAAATTTTTTCACATAAAAAAATGATAATCAAACAGCATAAAAATAACTCAAAAAATTATATCATCAAGACTGACAAAAGCACTAATTTCTTTTTCAGTGAAATCTTCTGACAGTTCATCCAAGAGAAGCACAGAAACATCATCTTCATCTGCACACATTCAACGAAAAAAGTAAGGAACAAGAACCTGACAACAATCTTTATTCTATTATCCCGAGTCATTATGAACTTTACAAAATCTCACCTGGAAATTGAATGTCAACTTTATCTGAACCAAGAACGTACGTGCTTCTAAATGCATTGTTGAATATTTCATTATGCTGAGAAATTTGTTTTTTATCTGCATGCATCAATGCTTCTGTTTTCAATTATTGTAAATGAAAAAAAAAAAAACAATAATTAGATGAATCAAAATCCAGCTCAAACACAGGCCAGAGACCATCAATTCCATTCACTTCCAGCAAAAACACAGCACGGGGCCTCTTGAACGGGTTGGGAGTAAGGATCTCATCCAGCTGCAGGAAAGCATGATATTGACAATATTAAAACTAAAAAAACATAGTTAAACATAAATAAGGTTATCAGAAACTAAAAACACTATTAATTACCTTGGATGAGCCAGCAGCTGTAAGGCTGGAAGAAGGTGCAAAACCAAGTAAAATTGATACAGCAGCACCAACTTCCTGAAGCAACAATGACGGATTCTGCAGAAAGCCAAGGGTTAAGTAATGCCACCCGGTGAGATGGTATGGAATAATATGGATATTAGCTAAAAATTGAGTGCAGTTAAGATTTCTTCATATTTCATGAGTTAAATTTGAAAAATCTTTTCAGGTTTCATATTATATATATATGGATGCAATGAAGTTTATTTTGCAGGAGAACCACTCCAGAATACGACACATTTAATCCAGCGTTAAGACTAAAAGAAAAACGGAGAACGATAAGGATAAACTTGCGTGAAATTTGCAAATTAAAAAGTTATCGGCACTAAACTAGTGCCGAAAGGGTATATCAAAGAAACACAATTCCCCCAGTGAACACTACTCCTAGTTCCATGGTTAGAACGTTGCGATTCAACAGACTAGCAAGCTTCCATTGATTCGTCTCTATTACTTTCCCCATACTTACAAATACCAATTATGAAACTTGAAGGCTTGTATTGCACGAATTATGCGTGAATCACCGGATTCAAGTCATTTTATTTTCCAGAGAACATCTACTCGTAAACAAAGGGAATTTGATAAAGATAAACCCAATGACTTGACATAAGTTTGCATGGATCTGTAATTTGAATCGGAAGATATAATGGTATGAGAAAAGAAGTACCTCAACTTCATGGTCGGGTGATGTTGCGCGAAGGAATTGACGATCAGTGCCATCAATGAAGAAAACGGAACCAGAATCCTCACTCTGCCCAAATAATCAGATCAGAAACAGACAAATTGTTAGATAAAAAACGACCACGGAGAACCTTACTCTTCAACTCAGATTGATTAATCAAGGAAGAGAGAGAAGATGGGCAAACCCTAGCTAGAGGAGAGATGAGGAAAAAGATGATAAACAAGCTCAACACGCTGCAAGCGCGAAACTCCATCGCTCCGAGGGAAAGAAAGATACCACTGGATCTCGTGGTTCAACGAGGAAGAAGGACGAGTCGAACTTCCTAAGTTGCCTCGGCCCTCAAGACATCGAGAGGTGTCGTTTTGAATCAAACATAACCATCCTATCATAGTGTCCTCAAAACGACGTCACGATTTTTTTTATTTTTTTATTTTTCCTTTGCCACACCATCTCGGATTGGTGGGTTATGTATAATTTTCATTATTGTTTTACTTTGATTTTTATTTTAAAAATAATAATATAAATTAAAAAACAATTTGATTATTACTCTAAAACGTAAACAGAATAATTTTTCATATATTGTATGTATAAGTATAACATGTCTAATAACTATAAGATAATATAACCAGAGAATTCTATTTTTTTGTAATCAGCATTTGATATTTGATTTGATTATATTTTATCAAAATATCTAATAAATACTGGGTATCTGCGTGTGATCTAGTTTTGATCCTATGATGGGGCGTGGATTGTTCAAATACAATTATGATAATCTAAGCTTAAAGTTTAATTAATCATTTTTAATTTTCTTTTTTAAAAATTGACAATTAAGATATTGTCTCTATTTTAACTTTTATACCCATTAAAATAGTTTTTTAAGAAAATAAAGTTTAAAAAAAAAAAATTGACTGATGAGCTCTTGGTGCTCATCAATTAAAAGTATGTAAGTTTTGAATTAGAGCTGAAATTGCATGAATTGATATGGGACTTAGGAAAGCAAGAGACATTGATATGCTTTCTTCATTCGTGTCCTTCACAAGTAAACTATAGTTTTAAATTTTGGTTTAGGAATATAAGTAAAACAAGAACTGGAAAACCCACCATATATGAATGGTTGCCACGTGCCACTTGTATGACTGTAGGCTCAAGCCCAGACGGTGATGATTCGGTGAAGGACACTGATCCTTTCATTCTATAGCCACGTCCTACGTGTCCCTTTTGCTTTTCTTTGTTCTCTGCATTCATATAACCATAACCATGCAATTCCTCAAACGCCTCTCATCATACTCATAAATCCACTCACGACAAATGGCCAAGGTATCAGTTTCAAACAAAATAGGCTTTCCAGTTTAGTACTCAAGTGCTAAACAAAAGTGATTGACAGAGCCGAATATGTTTACAGTGCATTTTTTTTCCTTTTCTCCTCTTCTTGCATCTATGAAATAGTTATGCAAAAGATAATTAATAAGTCAAATTTTTGGCACTTTGGCTGATTAGTGATGGGTGTAAAATATAGGTAATGGAAATTCCTTCTAATAAGCAGAGTGAAGCTAATATAGGAATTTAGTTTGTTGAGATCAAATGTTAGCTTTACACAGGTTCGTGCATTTGGGGTCTGAGGTTTATTTTTGGTCATCACATGGCTGCTTTCTTACTTCAAAACCTTTGTTCTTATGATTGTGCGTTGAGCAGGGCTCTGTTCATTCCCCTAAAAGAAAGTCCTCTTTGGAGACTCTTGTGAATCCTCCTGCATCCAAGTTGAGAGAATGGAGTTCATCTTTGGATTAAGCTTCCCAAGTTCTAAATTTTTCATTTTTTGTTCATTTTATCAGCAGCTTTAGTTGGCTTCTCTATATAAGCTTCTCATTAATAATATATTTAGCATCTAAACAACTTGAATAAGGGTGTCCTCTGCTTTCACATATATAATACGGTTGGACAGTGAAGTTAGCCTTAAATGCATTCTCGGCTGTTTGAGTCATTTTCTCTTTTCCCTTTTGATCAATCACTGGCATGACTTCTCTCTCCATCACAAAGAATTTGCAATGGCATTAATATGTGAGGCGTGACTGGTGTAGATGTGTGGATTAGATCAAGTTATTTTTTCTCACTTCAATAACATGTTTCTATTGTAGGTTCCAAGATGCTATCCGGAAGAAACTTTGTTAGATAAAATGAAGGTATGTGTGCTTTCCTTCAAGTTTAATTCTATGGATTTCTGTGTGATTTCCATGCTTGAAAAAGCTTTATTGCGCGAGAAATACTGGTCCAATCCAGGCCTACAAGGAAAAATATATAAGCAAATTCTGAAAGGAGAGGATAAAGTGAATAATGCATCAACAGTTAGAGAGATGTGCTGATATGACACTAAGAGAAAGAAAACTTTGTTTGAACTTATGTGATTGCTTTGTTTTACAAGTTCTATGTTTCATTGATATTATTCCATTGAGATCTGTTATCATGTAGTAGATCGTCATCTGTTTTAATTGATGGCACTTAACGAAGTCAAAAAAAGTTCACTTTGGGCTAATATTGCGGAGAGGATTTCCTCCTCTTCTCTCTCCCTCCTTTTCTTTCAGAATCCTATCTGGACCGTCAAAATCTTGATCCAACGGTCCAAATTTTTTTTTTAAAAAAATCTAAATTAGAAATATATTCTAAATTAGAATTCTAGATTCTAGAATTTTAGAATATATTTTAATATATTTATAGAATATTCTAATATTAATTATTAAATTCTTATAGATTTCCCAATATTGACTGTATTGCTGCAATATACCTGTTTTTCCCTGATTTGTCTTAGTTCTGAAAGCCTGCAATCTTGTCCTTGCATTTGACAGCGGCCAGAAGAATACTTCACTAGAGATGAGAAAGATGATGAGGATGAGGATAACAATAACAAAACAAATGAGCATGCTGCCGATGAAGGAGAAGGTGAAGATGCTGAGGTTGGCGATGATCTTGAAGATGAGGCAGAGCACTTGTTAGGAGACGAAGGTCCAACTTTTACAGAGGTATCAATCTGTTAATTTAACTTGAGAACTTGTGTACGTGAGTCTCACAATGAAGAGCCTCACAATTGAAGTGTGGTTTATACATTCATGAGGCTTTATTTTGGGATTGGGCTCTCCCTTTGAATTTATGCTTCTAGCATATTCTTATCATGATATTTACTTTAAAGGGGGAACTTGCAAAAGGTGTTCCAGCAGAAGATGGGGATGAGGATAATGAGGCTGCTAGACATTTCAGCCATGGATCTTACCTGGTCAAAGGAAAGTTAGACCATGCAATGGAGGATTATATTTTTGCTGAACACAGGAACATCAATGGCTACTACTTAGGGCTATATGCAATTTTTGATGGCCACGCTGGTCGAGCTGTTGCAAAATACTTGCAAGGCCATCTATTTGAAAGAATATTAAATGAGGTATGTGACATATCCTTTAATCATTTTGAGGTATGAATTATTAAGATATTAGCTATTATATGAGTTGTCCAGTGAAAGCATTATTGTATGTGTTAGTTCATATGTCCCAGTGATAATACTTGTGTTCCTTGATCATGCATTGGATAGCCTGAGTTTTGGAAAAATCCAGTACCTGTCCTTAAGAGATCATGCAGGGCTATGGATGAGGAGATCCTAGAAAAGACAGGAGATTCACGAGGGGGATCAACAGCTGTTGTAGGAATACTTGTTAATGGAGTGAAGTTACTGGTACCCAACGTGGGAGATTCTCGAGCGATATTATGCAGAAACGGTGTGGCTAAACAAATTACATTAGATCATGAGCCTGAGAGAGAGAGAGATCTTGTTGAGAGCAGAGGAGGTTTTGTGTCAAAGGCACCTGGTGATCACATTAACTCTTGCAGATGACACTCAATGCTCATTATTGCATTATTTTCAGTGATCATTAAAGTCCTACCTTGTTTTTCTTATCAACGACTTTGCTTAATGTGGTGATTAGGGTGTGTTCCGAGAGTGGATGGGGTATTAGCAATGAGCAGGGCATTCGGGGATGGAAGATTGAAGGAACACATTACTGCAGAACCAGATGTGATGGTTCAAAACATCACTGACGACACTGATTTCATCATTTTGGCTAGTGATGGCCTCTGGAAGGTATTATTAAACAACTCAAACACAATTTGGTATCAAGTTATTTTGGTGTAGTGTTCACATGTTTTGATCGTAACAAAAAAAATACTTAGGGCCCTTTTGGTTAAAGTTTGGACTTATTTGAAAGATAGAGGCTGATGCTGGTGGGATTAGGGAATTTGAGAGTTGAATGTTGAATTGCTGCAGGTGATGACGAATGAAGAGGCATGCGAATGCGTGAAGGATATGGATGATGCAAAAAAAGCAGCTAAGAATTTGGTTAAAGAAGCATTAGCTCAAGGAAGCTATGATGATATTTCATGCATAGTTGTAACGTTTTAGGCCAATGGAATGTTCCTAGCTATACTTCATTTCCTTTTCCTCTTTACATTTTCTCATCATGAACTCTCAACCCTGTACAAGAAATATGGAAGGAAGATTCATAGTTGTTCATCCATTGATTTTGCAATGCCTATTTACAGTTTCTATTGATATTATATTGATGAAACTGTATTTATGGAGAAACTGTTATGCATTTCATTGAATACGTTTAGTACAATAGTAGACTATTTATACATTACAAATCGTCTATCTCTCTCCTAATTATGAATCTGGTTGGTCACCAAAATAGTGTCGACAATTTGTCGTTTTGCTATTATTTATGCGTGTTTTGCATTATTATATTAAAAGTAAGCTACGTGTCTGTAATAGGTCTATTACTATAGTTATATAGTCATACGTGACAATGCAGCTTTATTTTAAGCCATGTGTCCGTCCATTTAGTCATGTGTGTCTGTATTCTTTAATTTTCATTTATAAGTCTGTCTTAGTGTGTTTTATCCTCAAACTCAAGATGTTTGTCTTCAGATACCTATGCATTTCTATATAAGCAGAGTTTCTCTTCAGTTGTAATTAAGCTACGAAGAAATAAAATATCTCAGTATGTTCTTACATGGTTTTCTTCTCATTTTCAAAACCAGTTTTACACACATACAAATAAGAGATCATTCTAAATTATATTCCTTTAACATTTGCTGAGCTGTCCTCTTGTGCCCGGTTTGGGAAGATGATTTTATATTCTAATCATTACATTCAATCAATCTATATATAAGACAAATAGTAGGAGTATCAAGACACTTCATCATATGCTTTATGCAAAGTATGTAATTTATTTATACATAATATGATAATTTTAATGAGTCATACTGTATAAATGAGTCTACTTTTAAACTAACGCGCGGAGAGCAGGAATTTACGAACATTAAAAACTAAACTCAGAGACATTAATAAAGTACAACAAACAAATTTTTAAGGTTGGTAGGCAATAATTTTACTTCAATTTTTGAAGTGGTATTATATATATATATATTTTTTGTAATGAAAAAATAAAAAAATGCCAAGAAGACCTTGTGGCCCAAGAAGCCCAAACAGAGCAAAACCCTTGTTCAACCCCAAGGATTTGCGCTCGCCTCACGCTTCTGAACTGGATTTTCTGCTCCCACCGTTTCACTCCCTTCACGGTGGTCCTTCCTTTCGGCCAGGTGCACTGGTTCACCCTGAGTTGACCCAAAAATGGCTGACGTGGTACAATATAGATTGGAGCGCATGGTCGACGAGCTCGACGACCTCGAGCAACGTGGCCTCTTCAGCCGCCGCGAAATAGCCGAGATCGTGAAGCAGCGTCGGAAATTTGAGTACAGGCTCAAGCGACCGAGCCCTCTCAAGCAGGACTTTTTAGCCTATATTGAATACGAGACTCAGCTTGACGCTCTCCGGAGGCTCCGCAAGAAGCTGGGGGTGTCGCCCGAGTCGGAGAATCAAGGAAATGAAAAGAAGAAGAAGAGGAAGTCCAAGTCGGATCTCGCTGGTGTGTTGAGGATTATGGAGATTTATGAGTTGGCTTTGAAACGGTATAAAGGCGATATTGATCTTTGGTTTCGGTATCTTGAGTTCTGCAGGCTGAAGAAAAATGGGAGGATGAAGAAGGTAACATGTTACGTATTGTATAACCATTTTCTCTAGAATAATGGAAGGAAACAGCATAGTAACATAGAGCCAAAAAATGCTTGTCATTCAAACTGAAGATAGAGGCTGGTCAAAATTATTAAATTAAATTGGGTAGAAGCAAAACCTCCTTCCACATATATGACCAGTATGATCTGGGTTCTGGAGAAGTTTTTCATTTTTTGACTGAGGTTTCCCTTGTTCGTTATTCAACACTAGGGATTCTTTGCTTTATCAGTAACATTGTAGCTACCCACATATCTGTTGTAATATCATATTCTGTTTTAATATTTGTGTGTTTATTATAGCATCTGAACATTTGCGTTTCTCAGGCCCTCGCAAAACTTATTAGGTTTCATCCAAAGGTACCTGGAGTTTGGATATACGCTGCTGCTTGGGAATTTGACCATAACTTAAATGTTGCAGCTGCCCGTGCTCTAATGCAGGAAGGACTTAGGGTTTGCCCAACTTCAGAAGACCTTTGGGTAGAGTATCTTCGGATGGAACTTACATATCTTAACAAGTTACAGGCTAGAAAGGTTGCTCTTGGTGAGGATGAGGGAACTTTGACTCGTGACCAGAGCGATGTTAATGAGAAGCGACAGAGAGATGAAAATGTAGATTCATTCATGTCCTTTAATGTTAGAACAGAAAATAATGAGAATTCAGATGTGGAAAATGCTGATTCAGAAAAGAAACAAGAATTATTTGCTGAGCATGGTATGACAATCTTCCGAACTATCTACAATGGTGCAGTTGAAGCTGTCCCTTCTAGTCTTAATCTTCGGCATCGATTTCTTGAAATATTGGAGGGTACAAAGTTAGCAAATTCTGGAGAAATGTGTCAGGAGATACTGAATGGCATGAAGAGAGATTTTTTGACACAGCCAGAGTTCTGGGATTGGCTTGCTAGACGTGAATATAACCCTGAAAATGTGCAGGAGATGAGTGAAGAGGCCATCATTCTCCATATGCAAAAGGCAATTCAGGTATGAATTCATGGGGATAACTAAGACCAGAGAGAGCATATTAGTTTTTTTTTTTTTTTTTGGGCTCGGTATAAAGAGCATATTATTTGAGTAAATGCTTTTACCATGAAAGTAATTAGAAAAGTATGCTTATAAGAGTATTGGTCTTGTGCACCTATACTAGTCTGATAAATCTCTGATACTTTATTCCTTTTTGTAGGTTTATGAGGAGGCTTTGAGAAGTGTGCCTTCGGGCAATATGTTTAGATATTATACAAACTGTCTAATGGATTTTACAGCTCGTAAAGAGGGACAAACCAATATATCGGGGTTGTCAGATGAAGCTGTAAATTTAATATCACATCTCTTGAGAATATACGAAAGGGCTGAGAGTATGGAGTGCCTTACTGAAGATCTTGCTTGTGATTATTTGTCATTTTATTTGCAATTGGGACGGTTGGATGAAGCCAGGAAGCTGTCAACAAAGCTTTGCTCTGGCAAACTTGCAGAGTTTGTGCAACTATGGGTATTAAGGATAAATATAGAGATTAAATGCATAGCAAGGAGTTCTCCTTCACTAAGTGATGATGATCTGTCATCCCTCTTTGAACTCCTAAGATATTGTTTGAGAAAATTTCCCGTTTCAAAATCTGAGATCTTGTGGGTAATGGTATGTTGTCTGCACTAAATTAATGTTTTTGTTTTCATTATGTTTCAATACCAGTTTGACCCCTGATTTTCTTTGAGCTTTGATATTCATTCGGGCTTCTGTTAGATGATCTTTCAAGGCCCATCGATGAACTTTTTCTCATTTTGTCCCAACAATCTATGTCAATTTCACACTTTGTGTTCCTGTACAACCCAATCTTTAATAGATCTTTTCCTCCTTTATCTAAACTGTTCTGTACACTTGAGATATCAAATTCATAACGATCTTCACAATTCATCTCTGAAATTGGCTTTTCTCACAGGCCCTTAAATTGTATGCAAATGGAAGACCGTATTTTGATAAGCTGTTGGAGATTTCTGTCACTACTTTGGCCAGGGATGGTGGCAGTGAAAATGGATTTTCCCTCTCCTCTGTCATTGTAAATTTTATCCTTCAAAAGGACGGAATTCAGCAGGCCAGAAAGATATATAAGCGGTGTGTCTAGGATTTTTGTTCTCATACTTGCTGTTTTTAGCTGGAAGATCCTTACGCTTTCTTCTCATTGCAGATTTCTAGCTTTACCCCATCCTGGTCTTGTTTTATATAAAAACTGCATTGACCTTGAAGCAGACCTTGCTTCAATAGGAGATAAAGATGGTCTCGTGAACGCTAGAAAATTATACGAATCTGCACTTGCAACTTATGACAAGGATGTCAAATTGTGGCAAGATTACTATCAAATGGAAAGCAAGGTATAACTTTAGCCTACTTGTGCTATGACTGCGGCAAAAACTGACCAAATAACCGTCTTCAGTTTCCGAGGGTTTTTTTTTTTTTTTTTCGTGGATTCCTTACACTTAGGAGCGTATGATAAACTGATATCTAATGATATGAGATTATGTTATGTTAAACCTTGTAGCTATCTGAACTTTGGATGACAGTTTATCTATTTATGATATCAATTAATATTCACCTAACTGCCTCATATTATTTGAGGAATGGCATATCATTTATTTCAAATAGCTCTCCCATCATGGGGTTTTGACTTTTTGCACATGCGTTGCAGATGGGAACGTCGGAAAAGGCTACTGACGTTGTGTGGCGGGCGAGGAGGATACTCAAAGATGCGGCCCTATCCATTACTTCCCCCAATTTGGGGTGATACTCAGATGCTTATCAATCATCTGGCTTCAATTCTGACCCCATTTTTTGAAAAATATTCGTTCTTTTTGATAGGGCCGACATGAAAGTTTCTGCTACATATTTTCTTTCGAGGCAGATAACACAGCTGTTTTAATCTTGTGGCACTGAGTACCTTGTGAACTCTAAATTAGAGGATTGAACTGTACATCATTTTGTAATTTGAAATTCGAGCATATACAATTTTTTTGCACTTTTTCATACAATTTTATTAGAGATGGTAGTTGTGATTTATTACATTATTGAATTACGTCTATAAAGTTTTCTGGTATTATGATTTTTTTAGAATAATTGATTACGCTCTATATATCTCACTTTCACAGCAATATATCCCACTTTCACAACCAAAACTCATTTTGGCCATTCCTCGTATGGAATCACAAGTACAAAATGAATGTTTTGGTCTTTCTAGAGCTCAACGGGTAAAATTAACTACTCAGCCCCATACGTCTACCTCCAGCACCATACATAAAGGTATTGTCTTTGGTCTGAAGCTCATGGAAAAGAAGAGATGAGAAATCACCTTAACTCCTTTTACCACTTTCAGATGTCAAGTAGCTCGTATAAACCCAGTTGTTGTTGCTTTTAAAAATAAAGTAGTAATAACGAAGTGGCTACAAAAACGTAGGCGAGAGCTGATGATGCTGAAGGCAGCAAATTTGGCGTTAAGAACAAGCGGGGGTTTGCAGAACAGCATATTAACGTATCAATCTTTTCTTCAAACCTGCTTGGCTTCTATATCCTGAAGCCTTAGGGTAACTGCTCTCTTGTGGGCATCAAGTCCTTCAACTTCAGCCATGGTTGCTACATATGGCCCTAGTTTTCTCAGACCTTCCTCTGTAAGAGACTGTATGGTTATGTACTTGAGGAAAGAGTCCAATGAAACTCCACTGTACATCCTTGCATAACCATAAGTAGGAAGAACATGGTTTGTGCCACTAGCATAATCACCAATACTCTCTGGTGTCCACGGCCCTAAAAACACAGAACCTGCAGAAGCAATTAACAAGCATTGGAATTCTTTCATTATGATCAGGGCGGCGAATGAAGATGCCAATGAATCTAAAGCTCTAGGTGCTGGCATCAAATTCATATTCACTAATGCCGATTTTCTTTCTCTCCAGTTAACTGTGTTTGCATGATTGAATCCCATTCAGTGAATGACAACTTTCTGTAAACTCCATTTTTAGATCAATATATTGCCCCACAGAGAGATTGGTAAAAAGTGAAGTATCTGTGGCCAACCAAGCCACTAAGAGTCATCACCAACCTCTACATCATGAAGAAAACCAATAAAAGGGGAAAACAATAGAGTCCTACCAGCATTCTCAATAAAACTCTCCCACTTCTCTGCATCCTTCACATTAACAATTAGATGCTCAGGAGCATACAAGTTTGAGAATTTGATTGCCTGCAAGTTCCCAAAAACAACTCTTACTTTTGAAAACTAGAACATGAATATTGAAGAACAGAGGTCTGAGGAAGAGAAAATTCGGAATAAAGTGAAAATTGATAATAAAGCAAAAACTAATGCCTAACTTTTATTGTTTCGAGTTTTGAATTTAAAAATATCAAGAGACAATCTTAACATCGGATGCAACAAACTCATAAAGTATGCTTCAATACAAAATAATCTCTACTATTGTGCATAACCTTATTGGCTCAGCGTACAGACAGAGAAGCCTAGCAGAGTACATTATTCTTTACAAAGAAACAATTCTCTCTCTATATATATATAACTTTTGTCTTTGCTCTGCTTAAAACAATCAAATATGCTAGTATACACAGATAATGCACATAAAAGGAATTACTAGAGCTTGAGCATAAAGAGCACAACTTTAACTACAGGACTAACCTCAAGCATATCAAATGCATGCACAATAAAACTGTGGCTCAGGGCTTTAGCGGCAAATTCTCCTCTTGGAAGACTATTGCACTGCTTGTTGAGTTCTTCCTCTATAGCATTCACATTCACACCATCTCCAGCAATCACAAGAACAACCTGACTATCAGGACCATGCTCAGCCTGAAAATTGTAAGCCAATTATAATTATGTCTGAATACATTTGAAAAACAAAGAGAGAGAGAGAGGCAATGATTTTGAAATTTTGAGTTGTTAGTATGTAACAAAAATGCAGGAAAGTGAAGTGACTCTACATGTCCATATGTATTGAAAGTAAAACAAACTCAAGGTTGAATATGTTAGAAACACAGGCTATATAAAAGTCAGACATACATCAAGCATGTCATATATTGTATATCACGTATTTATTGCTTTTTATAAACCGTTTTTATAGGGGAAAAAAATATTAGAAGAGATAAATAAAAGGAAAAAGACAAAAGAAAACAGAGATGCAAAAATAAGGAATACACAAAACTTATGAATCTCTCGACAAACCTGGGAAAGCAAATCAGCTGCTACATGACGAGGCACTGCATGCTTGTCTGCAATGACCAAAACTTCAGACGGACCGGCTGGCATGTCAATTGAAACCATGGCTTCACTGTTCTGCAGGTTTTAAAGATCAAGGGAAAAAAGCGCTAAGATTTTAAGTACAAGAAACAATGAAAACAAAACCAGAGTTCATTGTAAATGGTTATACTTGCAGTATCATTTTTGCAGCTGTGACATACTGATTTCCAGGGCCAAGAATCTTCTCAACCTGTGGAAGTGACACCACAAATCCACAATTGTAAATAATGACGTAAAACTATGAAAACCTGAACATGGTACAAAATGTTATTTCCAGATACTTTTCAGTCGTCTGATTACTTAATATAATAATATCTTCTTAAAAACATCAAAGGGAGCGAATTCTGATGTAATATCTTACTACCTCCAGTTCAAATTATAAGACAAATTTTGTAGTATAATTTGCATTACAAACTTTGTCCTTTAATTATGACTGGAGGGAGTACTATGTAACCATATAAAGGAAAAAAGTAGTTGAGAAGTACGTTGCAATTAACCACGAATTTTAAACACATCAAACTCTTCAAATTAATAATGACAGTGGCAGTGAGATTTCAAGAGCTATAATAAATCAAGATATTTAATTATGAAGATGAACTGATTTTAGTATGAGATATGGACAAATAAATGATAAAATAATTAAAACACATCAGACACACATTTAAGAGAGGGATGAATCTCAATCTAATGAATAGTAATAGCACAAAAATAATTTGAATGTAGAACACGACAGGAGAGATGAGTAATTATTGAGAAATGAGAACCTTCGGACAAGATTCTGTACCCCAAGCCATTGCTGATATGGCCTGCAACGGAGAAGAATGTCATGTAAATCATGATTTATGTTTCAGATGATACAAGCTCATAAAATACAACTAAACGTAAGGCTATAGTCCCAAATTACAAAGCCAGAAAATGGGTTATGTCATCATGCTTTAAAACCTGAGCTCCTCCTGCTTTAAGAATGTAAGTGACCCCAGCCTTCTTTGCACAATACAGAACCTCCTACAGGAAATCATTGGTCAGAACTCAGAAGTCAGAGCAAGACTAGAGAAACCTCTTAGTTATGTTATTCATCCAATATGAACAAATACCTTGCATATATTGCCATCTTGATCTGGAGGAGTTGCAAGAACAATAGTTTTACACCCAGCAATCTGAGCGGGCTGGATACAGTATTTAATTGTCAACTTAATATGGTAATAAATGTTAATAACCACAATAATAATCATTAGTTGAAAATCAATAACAAAAGCTAATGAAATTTATTCAACTTACTATTGAAAGCATCAGAGCAGTTGAAGGTAGCACTGCAGTTCCCCCTGGAATGTAAAGACCCACAGAATTAATGCATCTTGCAACTCGCTTGCATTTGACTCCCTGAAATTCATGAAAAACACAAATGAGGTATTGGATGACACTGAAATTTGTGGAACCAAGAGTATCATAGACATGAAGGCTTAAAATGAAATGGCACGGCATACGTATTCATTTATGAAGATCCACAAGTTTTTAAAATAAACTTGTTGAGGACACAGAAGCAAATGGCTGCATCAGGAAAACAATCTTCTAAACATTATATCCTTCCAGTATCTAACTTTTCCAAGATATCTCAGCAATCATTTACTTCTAACTATTGCACTTTGCTATGCCAATACTATTAAACAACTTTTTTACTTTATGGTGAACATGAATATGTATAACAGCTCACACTCATGACTTTTGTCCACTCAACCTGGCCAAGAAACAACAATGAATTTCGAGTCTTTAACATACTTTCATGTTCTCTACACTTTTATCAGCTGACTTCTGAGCACCATGAAACGCATATATATTGCTGTAGGCAATGTCAAAAGCATCCTTAACTGGTTCATCAAGCTGCAGAAAGGCACCAAATCAACAAGCATTAAAAAAAAGGAATCGATTCAACCAAATACAAGCAAAGTTCTTCAAATAATATATGCGCGTTCAAATAATTATACCACTGGATCAGGAAGCTCCAAGACATTTTCAACTATCTTATCAAGTTCGACTTTGTCAAATTTTGAGGTATACCTATGAAACAAGAGTGGATACAAAGTTTAGAGCATAGCTAGAGAAGATATAAAAAGAGAAAGGAGGTAACTAAATAGGATTAGTCACTAATTTGAAAGTAATTAACAAGTTTAAACAAACTTCACTGGGAACAAGTTATTAAGAAGCACTAACTCTTTAACTGCTGCATCACCTCGTTTATGAACATCATCAACAATGGGGTTTACCTGTAATACATGGCTTCTATCTAAATCAAGCACAGTTCTATGAAAGTGATCTATAACAGAACATTATTAACATACAGTAGATATGTTTATCAGGTAAATTGAAAACAATAACTAATACTTACAACACTGAAAATGGAAGAGAAATCTATGCGAGGGCGAGCCTTGAGGCTCTCAATCTCAGCCTGAGTAAGTTCCAACAATTTATACGACTTCATTGAGCACTTTATCTGATTACAGGAAAACACTGTATCAAGAAATGCAATGTTATGGCATGAAGAACAAAGCTTCAGGATGAAACACATTTCATCTGATAAGGTGGTTTAACACATTATTTTCCAACAACAAAACCAAATGCAGTATAATTAGTGCAAAGATTATAGGTTAGGTATGGAGCAGACCTTTCTTTCTGTATCTGTGTATATTCTTTATGCCATAAGTATTGTGTTACTTAAGATACTGAGCAAAAATGCTAAAGTGAAATTTTAATTTTGTGATTAGAATTGAATGCCTCCACTCCCAGAGACAGAACATGCATAGATCCATATCCTTATAGTTCCACAGAGTAACAAAAAATTAAAAAAACTGCCAATCGAAGTACCTGCAGGAATGGGGTGGGGTTAAATCAATGTCTTCCGGACCTTCTGGAAAAGCCAGTAACTTGACAAGCTCAATTTGGGAAAGCTTGATTAAATGATTTCTCTGGTTAAAACATAAAAGCTGACTGTCCATCATCATCTTCAACCATACCGATAAAAAGTACTCACTATGGAATATATTTCCCCCCCCCCCCCCCCCCCTCAAAGAGAGAAGAAAATTGGAGCTTAAGGAAGAAAACAGTGCAACTGGACCAGATGTTACAAAAACAACAACATATACAATCAGCTAAATTATTTTAGGTAGCCAAAAAGGAGCCAACAAGAGGGATTTTACTTGCATATGGACACAGGATGGAGACTAAAGATTACTAGTAGTAGTAGAAGTCAATGGCATCAGAGTTCAATAGAAATCTTGGAAATAGCGGAACAGTTCATGACTTTGTAGCATTAACTAGTTTGGCTGGCTGATGATTTGTTTCATATCCTAAAACGCAAACAATCCTACCCACCACTTTCCGGCCCCACGAGAAACAACTCTGCTTCTCTGCCATTGATATCTTACGAACACCGAGAGTTGGAAAACTATCTCTTCTCGGTGTTTTTAAGATATCAACTGAAATGGGTTTAGGTGTGGACATGTAATTGAGCAGCACCAACACTTCACACAAATATAATGACCCCATAAATACATCAAGCTGATAATCCAGCTAGCCTCCATGAAGCACATTATAAAACAGCAAAAACCGTCTAGAAATGGTACCACAGTTAATACATCGCAAATTTATCACATAAATGCAGTGCATCGGAAGGGATTTTATTAAAACGATATGCTTTAATCCATAGTGAAACAAACAAAATCATCTCAGAATCAAAAAATCAAAGACAAAAGTGTTGTCTGATTAATATGGTAAATGTTGATGAAAGCAAAAGGCGTAAGTTTACTCTGTGTGAGCAGTGTGCAGCCACGAGAGCAAGTCGCAGGTCAATGCAACGCAAGTGCTTTGCTGCAGGCGAAAGGCAATGTTTTTGTGCTTCACGTCATCATTTATATGAGTAATTTTTCTTTTCTTTTTTAAATATATAATAAATTAATGAAGGAGAGTAGGTTGAAAAATCACGATAAATAAATTTTTGCAACTTTTAATATTTCCGTGCAGCAGCAAGGTGGTGTGTGACTTCCTCCGGTTAATTTTTGTAAAAATAAAATAAATTCAGCGTCAACTTTAAATTAGTATCTTAATTTGAGGTCCTTCATATTCTAAATATCAAGATTCTGCTCGGTAGTAAGTTAATGAAAATTAGAGACCAAATCAAAATAACCAATAAAACCATGTAAGAGACCTAAAACACAAATGTAAAATTGTAAACTATGGACTGGATGCCCACTACTTAACTGCATGTATGAAAACTTGTAGAGTATATAACATTGTATACAAACAGATGATGAATATCCATAATATTTGTATATGCAGGCTCGTTTATCCATCCTCCTGCGGTGAGAGCACATTAAAAAGAGGAAATCCGTTTCATTTGAAGATTACCAAGCCTCCGCATGAAAAGCCAAAGCCCCATTTTCAAGCACCCAACACTACAAATCCTAGAAAGATGTCTTACACTTGCCACCTTAAAGCAAATTCATGCCCATATGGTCACCATTGGTCTAGCCCTCCACACATACCCTCTCAGTCGTCTCCTCCTTCAATCCTCCAAGCTTTCCTTATCCTATGCTCTTAACATCTTCAGAAACATCCCCAATCCAACAATCTTCCTCATACTCTCATTTCTTCTCTCACCAATAACCATATTGAACACACCCACATAGCCTTCTCACTTTATAACCAAATTCTCTTACATTATAACACCACCCTTAGATCCAATAGTTTCACTTTTCCATCCCTCTTCAAGGCTTGTGCCTCTCATGCCTGGTTCCGTTATGGCCAACCCCTCCATGCCCATGTCTTCAAGTTCCTTGAACCCACATCTGATCACTTTGTCCAAGCCTCTCTGCTCAATTTCTATGCTAAATGTGGCAAATTAAACCAGTGTAGGTATCTGTTTGATCATATCAGTGTACCTGATCTGGCCATGTGGAACACTTTATTAGCTGCTTATACACGTAATGCTTGTTTTAAGGATGCTGATATGTCATTAGAGGTGCTGCATGCATTCAATGAGTTGCAAGAGTCTCAAATATGGCCTAATGAAGTTACACTTGTGGCATGGTTGTCACTTATTGGGCCACTCATTGACAGTTTATGTATCTTGGTTAATCCACACAAAATGGGGTAAAATTCTAATTTGTTTCAATCTAAAGACAAAAACGGTAAAAGAAATAAATAAATTCAAGAAATCGGCTTTTATTACCATTTGTAGTTGAGCTTTACATCCTAATGTCATGGTTTTTCATTGTTAGGAAACCTTTTGAGGGGGGAAAAAAAAGAGGAAAAAGGTTTATAATAGACGCTCACATTTAATGCATGCAATGCGGCCATTGCTAAGTGATGATTGAAAAAGGTCGCAAATGCAACAACCAGCGAATATTAGTAAGCATCAAGCCAAATATCCTCCAAAGAACAAAATTGTCACAAAAAAGGGGCCATGTATAAGAAGACAACTGACAAAGTTGGTAAAAAGAACATATTCATATCACCATGTATAAGAAAACAACTGACAGAGTTGGTAAAAAGAACATATCCATTTCATCTTTGATCATTAGTACTTTACACACTCATAAGTAGACTTCACTATAATTAACAAATGAGTACTTTGTTGAATTGTTTTGCAAACATTCACTGTTTTGATTCATGAGAGTTTTTTTGGCTTGTGTGTATGTATTTGAGTCACTGTCAAGTTATATTCAGTTCTCACAAGGAAGAAGATTACTAAAAAGTGAAGATGGAGAATTTGACAGATATAATATAAAATCAACCACTTTTTAATGAAACTTCAATCAAGAAAACAATAGAACAAAATGTTTAAAGTTTAAACTGAGCCCTTGATCATAGGCCAAGCTCATAAATTAATTTCTCTATTCCACTCACACAGCAAAACAATAAGAATAGTGAATTGAAGCATCAGTCCTCATGTTTTTGGGAGAACAGAATGAGCAACAGTCCTATTTTCCTTCATCTTCTAGGTAAATGGAATCTCTATAAAGCATGAGCACTTTTAAGAGGACAAAAGCATGGATTTTTTTTTTTTTCTTTTTTACAGAATCTACATCTTAGTCTAGGATTTCTGAAGTGGATTTTGCTGATTTTCATTAGCACCTTTGTTGCTTGGCTAATGGCAGTGCATCTAGTGTCATCATATTATGCAACCGATCTGCCAATTTCATAAGGACAGCTCTTGCATCAGCCATGGCAAGGAACATAGTATGCAGTCGGTCTGCCTCAGCTGATTTGCTAGCAGTATCATTATCACGTGCAAGCTTGCTTAAGTGGTTCAACTTTGAAACCTGAAATGCCTTAAAGATTAGAGAGGATCTTCAATATAGGCTAAAACCATTAAAAATCTTGAAGTTCTAAGTACGGATATTTTGGGGGTATAGATTCCAAAATTTCAAATCACAATATCAAAACTCAAATTTATCCAGCACATTAGACAATAAAAGCATTATAAATATCATTAGATCCTAAAAAGAAAGAAAAAGAAATTCACCCCTAAACATGAATTCTATTGCTATCAAAACCATGATAGAATCATATACTTAGCGCTTGCATCCAGTCATGTATAAGAAACCAGGTCCTGTCATTGAAACTCTATAAATCCAGTTCACAATAGTACCAACTGTATGCTATGGGTTCTATTTAGTTTTTTTTTTTAAAAAAATAAATCTCTCTATTTATACATTTTTTATAAGTTATTTTATTATATGTAATTTAAGTAATTAAATTTTTAACAATATTATTTCCACAAAATAATTTTTTTATTTTTAAAACAAATAAGAGTTAAATAAATAATATCAGTGGAAAGCTGAGGCTAAACAATGCAAATTTCATCAAAAGGATATTCCTAAGGGGACATGCTATTAACACCACAAATTGATTGTGGAATAAAAGAGAACACAGAATATCTGAACCATGAATTTATGTTACTGTGTTCTTATGCATGCCAGAACCCCACAAATTTAATCAATAGTGTTATGAATTTATGTATACTGATAATGTGTTCTTAAGATTTTTGTTGACTCCAACTAGAAAATTTGCAATGATCTTAGCCTTTTAATTTTTATGTCAAACAATTATTTAATAATTGTAATTACGCAGGGGAGCTATTTTTCATTACTGATATTTGAAATCTCCATAAATGGGTAAATTTCTTTATCTTAGTATTTCTGCAACATTAACTATAAACACTAGCTTCCATTATGTTTCTCTTTTCTACAGGGTTCCCCCCCCCCCCCCCCCCCTTTTTTTGAACTTTTCAACAGGTTTGGATGCAGACTAAAATTGTGATTCTAGTACTTGTACAGAGATAAAATAGCAAATTGAAAAGTATTATACTTTTAGGTTTTTAAATATAACGGCTATATTTATTAGTTTTGACCAAGTAGAGTTTCTAATAGGTTTATTTTACTTCTTTTAACAATCATGGTGAGTTTGAAATCTGCTAAGGTAACATTTTATATATAGCATTGTTAATTACTTATTTGCTATGTTATTCCCGTTATTGAGTTTGAGTACCTAATTGTTAAAAAAAATATAACTATAAATGCTCCATGTTAATAATTTGTTTTTCCAAATGTGATAATCTGTTTCATTCCTGCTTATCTTAAATACCACATCAACAAGACAGTTGTGGCAAAAATCGGTGTGTATCAACTTATTCTCTGGTTGGACATACAATAATCATCAATTAAGGAAGTCCTATTTGAAGTGCGCAATCGAAGTCTCGTTTTTATGTGCATGCGGAAAACTGAAGAAGCAGCAAATATATACAAGAAGTAGCCACTATTTGATATTTGAGTCCCACATCGAACAAATTGACGCTGCCTCAAAGCTTTATACATAAGAAGTAGGAAGTATAGGTCGTCCCAATCGGGACGCGAGGTGATCCGCCTACCGAATTCTCGGCTGTACGTACATCACTCGCTCCACAACTGAGGAATTCCAGTGCCTCGAGGCAAAACGTACACAAACGTGAGCGAGGATGTACATTACTCCGACGAATTCCCCAATTTTTTTCCTTTTTCCCTCAAGCCGACACTTTCAGACATACTGTAAATCTCCAGTCTCGAACAATCCTCGCTAGCAACTAAGAATGATCACAGAGTCTTTTCCTTCTGACCCTTCACTCTGAATCTGCAGATGATGTGCTTTCCGAAGGTTAGAGCAGGTTCAGGGGACCAGATAGAGTTTCTGCGCGTCGTTTCCACTCCGACCATCACAGAGTCACAAAAAGGAAACAATTTGAATACGCACTTATTGCGTATTAACTGTGCATTAATTGGGCCGTTACAGTATTAATGGGCGGTTACAAAACCGGCAATAATGTGGGACATAAATAGAAATAACGGAAAATTAATTGCTGAATTAAATATTTTCCAACATTCTCCCACTTGGCCCACATACTCCTGTACATACCAATGAAAAACAAAAAGCTTGGATCATGGCGATAGGTCCTCTTAAAGCGAGTAATATCTGAATATATACAAGAAGTAGCCACTATTTGATATTTGAGTCCCACATCGAACAAATTGACGCTGCCTCAAAGCTTTATACATAAGAAGTAGGAAGTATAGGCCGTCCCAATCGGGACGCGAGGTGATCCGCCTACCGAATTCTCGGCTGTATGTCCATCACTCGCTCCACAACTGAGGAATTCCAGTGCCTCGAGGCAAAACGTACACAAACGTGAGCGAGGATGTACATTACTCCGACGAATTCCCCAATTTTTTTCCTTTTTCCCTCAAGCCGACACTTTCAGAGCAGAGAGAAGGGAGTGAGATCGAAAGAGAGTGAGGGAGCTTTACTTGAAACAGAGAACTACACTACTGCCGGAAACTTCATAACCACCAGTCCATCCACTCTCTCCACCGTCTTCATCAATCTTCTTCCATCATCACCGTCACCAAGGTCATCTGCTTCATTCTCTCACTCACCACCTCCAGTCATCTCCACCATCGTCTACTTCCTGTTAGAAATTTAAGGCGATCTTACGTGCTAAACAACCGAAAGAGCATAAGATCAAAGCGGAAAAGTGGTAAGGATCACAAATACCTCCCGCCATTGATTTGTCTTAGAAACTAGTAAGGACATACTGTAAATCTCCAGTCTCGAACAATCCTCGCCAGCAACCAGGAATGATCACGGAGTCTTTTCCTTCTAACCCTTCACTCTGAATCTACAGATGGTGTGCTTTCCGAAGGTTAGAGCAGGTTCAGGGGACCAGATAGAGTTTCTGCGCGTCGTTTCCACTCCGACCATCACAGAGTCACAAAAAGGAAACAATTTGAATACGCACTTATTGCGTATTAACTGTGCATTAATTGGGCCGTTACAGTATTAATGGGCGGTTACAAAACCGGCAATAATGTGGGACATAAATAGAAATAACGGAAAATTAATTGCTGAATTAAATCTTTTCCAACATTCTCCCACTTGGCCCACATACTCCTGTACATACCAATGAAAAACAAAAAGCTTGGATCATGGCGATAAGTCCTCTTAAAGCGAGTAATATCTCCCATGTATCACAGTGCATCATGTTTTCCAAGCCCAAGCAACTTAATGAATAAACCCCATGTTTATTCTAGGTCCAAACTTTAATGATATTTCTCAAAATAAATATGTGCGCAATACAGAATGAGAAAATATCGCATATAGAGTTTCATAAATAACATCGTTCTTACAACGAAAATCACATAAAGGAACCAAGTCCCATTCGTTCTGCATAATCCTGAAATTTCAATGTAGGCATGCCTTTAGTTAAAGGATCAGCAATGATCAATTCAGTGCTCATGTGTTCAATAACCACTGTTTTATTTTAAACACGTACTTTTATGGCTAGACACTCAATGTCGATATTCTTGATTCGACTACCACCTTTATTGTTCTTAGCCATAAAAACAGCAACTGAATTGTCACAATATAACCTCAATGGCCTAGAAATTGGATCCATAATTCTAAGCCAAAAAATGAAACTCTTCATTCATACACCATGTGAGGTAGCCTCAAAACAAGAGACAAACTCAACTTACATAATGGAAGTAGCAATTAAAGATTGTTTTTTACTACTCCATGATACAGCTCTATTGGCTAGCATAAAATATATCCTAAAGCGGATTTTCTTAAGTCAATGCAGCCAGCATAATCTGAATCATGGTAACCATTGCTTCTAAATTGTTGATCCGTTTGTACTCAAGCATGTAAATAATATTAATGATTTGCAGATTGTATGACTACAAAGTATTAAACATACATGCTTATAACTAAAATTTGAGACTAACAAATCATACTATGATTTACCAATGTAAATCATGCTTAAAAAACATGAATCTACTGACATACAACTTGCTTGTGGGCTAAAGTTATAATTCAATTAGATCCATTTATAACTTTATGATAAAACTATCAAATTATTTCCTTATTCTTAATTCTTGTAGGTAAATTAAGAATATAATTTGATGTTCTATTCCAATTAACCATATCATTATAAATTCGTATCACTAAAGTCTACCTGTGGGCAAAGACATTAGCATAGCATGAATTTATCTCGAATTGATGAAACTAGAATGCAGTTATATCCCCTAATACCTGTGGGTTACTTAGAAAATATAATGCCATTCCATTCCACCCTAAATAAAACTATGATTATAATTATCTACCTGTAGGCGAAGATTAATTATAACCACATATTTAATTACAATGGATGTCTTCAAATCTTTATGTGATATATTTTGTTCATTAGAACAAAATTTAGCTTATATGTCTAGTAAGGATGTTTTAGATGTTCCTTGGTTCTACATACTTATCACAAAAACATCACACCACTGTGTATAATAATTGTACATATGACATTAATTTTGATATGGTACAACCTTATATAACTAAATATGCATACAACATGTGCATAAGGACCTTAAGCAAAATATGTATGCTAATTACTAATATCAAATATGTACAATCTAAATACCATACACACATGTCAATAGAAATCTGTATTGAATTAATTTAATGAACTAAATCATTAATGTGAATAAAAAATTTACTCACCTTCAATGATTGATATTCTAAAATCCATACGTGATTACTCTAGTATGCAAGTTAATCACAAATATCAATAATGTGCACTTAAAATCTGTATATGCACAGCTTTATGGAGGACTTAACCAATTAATTTAATCAACATGAATGACTAAATATAATCCTCCCACTTTGATTAAATTAATATTACCAATATTAATCTTGTGCATTTGGATCCCAAATATGCACAAATTATTAAAGATTTAAAGACCCAGAATAAATGTTTAATACATTCGAACAATTGGCCCAATGGCCTAAGGTATCCATAACTGTATGATAAAACTATCAAATTATTTCGTTATTCTTAATACCTGTGGGTAAATTAAGAATATAATTTGACATTTTATCCTAATTAATCATACCGACATATATAATAAAATATTCTTGTTGGATAAAATTTTATTATATTACATATGATTTATTACAACTAATGTCATTATGTGATCATTCAACTCAATTTACATTTTCAATTAATTAAAGATGCTGTGGCTACTCTCTAATTAATGAAAAACATAAGGATCACTTAACATTACTATATAATATTGCATTAAACTATAAGCAATATTAAAATAAAATTGAATAGAAACATATTATTTAACACAACATTGCATGAATAATTAAATAATAAATAATTCATGCAAGTAACACAAAGTGTAGTTCATAATCACATGAAAACCCAATTTTAAAATAAAATTTCAGATTTAAATTTAAATCCAAAAGGACATAATATGAAAAAATAAATTTTTCAAACTTATCATAAAAGTCATCTTAGCTGGATGGTTCAGAAAGCTCAATTAAGATTTTGGACTTAAAAGAATGTGGGTTCGAATATCATTTTTGACATTCTGGAAATTTTGCTTATGTATAATAAATCATTTAAAAATAGTAATGATTCATGTGCTGCCATATATGCATGCGTACTTCAGCTGGCGTTGTGCCCACGCGCCCACAAATCTTAGGTTTGAAAATTGAAACACAATTTTGACATTTGAAAAATTTTCTCACGGATTAACAAATGAGATATATTCATTAATAGTTCAAATCAACCACATATGAACGCGTGGCACAGCTGGCACTCTAGGTGTTGCACCCACGCACGTGTCCCGTGTTCGAATCATGCCTGGACCATTCTGAGTTTTTTTTTTTTTGTTCTGTTTTGAAAACTGAAAAAATGAAACAGACTTGGCCCAACGCGTCTGGCCCATCCCACTATAAGTGAAACGCTGTGTTTCACTAAGGGGCCAAAACGGCGCCGTATCTGTCTTCTCCTTCACCCGTTTCTGAAACCCTACCCGACCCGCGATCTCCGGTGACGGTTTCCTGCGGTTTTGAAGCTCAAATCCGACGGTTTTTGCGGTGGTTTCAACGGCATGATCAAGGGAAAAAGATTATGAGCCAAATCTTGACTCAATCCAACGCAAATCCAAAACCCAAACAAGAATTTAAAATCAAAATCAAATCTGGGTTTTGAAATCAAAATTGAAATTGCGTTTCTCTCTACATCTGTTTTCACTGATGAAACTTCAACGACGATGAAGCAGGCTGACGTTCAGAAACTTGATTAGATCATGATTAAACAATTATCAAATCAGATTTCATCCATTCGAGACACATTTAATCGAATAAAAACGAAGGCTCCGTCGGCAAAAATGAACCTCTAAAATACGCAGTTATCCAGATCTAAAAGGCAGTAAGCATATAATCCAGATCAAAACCAATCTGAGAGAAACTTGAATCGATCACTTAAGCAAACATTCGAGATTCAAAAATCAAATGAAGAATCGAAGGCTCCAACGCAACATGAAGATTCAGAGAGAACAATACCCAGATGAAATCTCTGATAAAATGATTTTGCAGCGTTGATTAAATGCGTTTGAGAAATTTGCTGAGATATTACTCAAGTCTCAGGTTTCAAGAAAGTTGCATCAAATACAAATTAATATCCTCCCAAGGGATAGTACGAAGAGCAACATATAGGCAATTTAAAACATTGAATAAAATCAATTGCACAGTAAGCAAATATCCAGCCCCCAAAAACCTGATGATAAACATGACCGTGAATCCAGATCGAAACAAGAATTTGAAATTCAGATATTGTTTCAAAACTGATTGAAACATACATTAAATTTTCAGAAAAATCCATCAAGAAATCTTATATCAAAAGGAAAATTTCAAAGAACAAACAGGAGAGAAATTCTGAAAACCCAGTTAAACTCACTGATTTTTCATGAAAAATCAAACCGAGACTCAATCTGGAAAAATCAAGGCAGAGGCATATCATACAGCTCTGATACCAAATGTTAGAAATTTAAGGCGATCTTACATGCTAAACAACCGAAAGAGCATAAGATCAAAGCGGAAAAGTGGTACCGCCATTGATTTGTTTCAGAAACTAGTAAGGACATACTGTAAATCTCCAGTCTCGAACAATCCTCGCCAGCAACCAGGAATGATCACGGAGTCTTTTCCTTCTGACCCTTCACTCTGAATCTGCAGATGGTGTGCTTTCCGAAGGTCAGAGCAGGTTCAGGGGATCAGACAGAGTTTCTGCGCGTCGTTTCCACTCCGGCCATCACAGAGTCACAAAAAGGAAACAATTTGAATACACACTTATTGCGTATTAACTGTGCATTAATTGGGCCGTTACAGTATTAATGGGCGGTTACAAAACCGGTAATAATGTGGGACATAAATAGAAATAACGGAAAATTAATTGCTGAATTAAATATTTTCCAACACTTCCTTCTCGTCCAGCATTGCCACCGTCGTCACCTTCACCTCTTCTGCCATTGCCGTAGGATTAAAGCTCGTTGGAGCCGAATCTAAAATCATGTGTGGCTGACCTCGTTTTGCCAGCTTGAATTTCGGAGGTAATCTATTTTCTATTTGGATGTTTTGGTTCAAGCAATGTTGTTTTGTATAGTTGAGGTTTAGTTTCCGTTTAACTTTATGAATTGAACCAGTGGCTTAGATTTTTATAGTTTGTTGGATATATATATATATATATATATATCCCTTATTGATTATGAGATAGGATATTGTTACAACTTTTTTTTTTGTTACAACCAATGTTACTACCACTTTTCCACCGTTAGATCAGAATCTCATTTACCTATATAATTTCTCTCTCCTATTAAGATTCTGATCTAACGGTGGAAAAGTGGTTGTAACATTGGTTGTAACAAAAAAAAGGTTTGTTAACAATATCCTATCCCATTGATTATTGTGCTTTCTACGTGTTATTGTTAGATAATATGATTGAGTTAGATTAATTGAGTGGCGTGTTATTGCATTCATAAAGTAAGTTGCGTTAATATGATCTTAATTGCACTCATAGTATGATTGAATTAGATTAAATGAGTGTCGTATTATCGCATTCATAAAGTAAGTTGCATTAATCTGATCTTAATCGCACTTTAAGTGCTCTTCAATAGTGCCTTAAGAGGTGATTGTTAGCTATGTTAGTAAGAGTAATCACTAATTAAGAACTAGAATCAAGTGTTTGCATGGGTTTTTCATCAATACTTAGTGAAAATTTACTCCTACGTTCAATTAAACTATGACAGTTACTACTCCATTTCTCCATTTCCAAGAGTATTCATTATACATTTCATACCTATTTTCATACTCCATTCCATTTTATAAAAAATACCAAAAGATATATTGTGGCATTGAGTATACATGTAAGAATGTATAATTTGGAACTCAGTCTATCATTCCTATAGTATTGTTAGTCGTATACCTATGAAACAAGAGTAGATACAATGTTTAGAGCATAGTAGAGAAGATATGAAACGATAAAGGAGGTAACTAAATAGGATTAGTCACTAATTTGAAAGTAATGAACAAGTTTAAACAAACTTCACTGGGAACAAGTTATTAAGAAGCACTAACTCTTTAACTGTTGCATCATCTCGTTTATGAACATCATCAACTATTTGGTTTACCTGTAATATATGGCTTCTATGTTATTCAAGCACAGTTCTATGAAAGCGATCTATAACAGAAAATTATTAACATAGAGTAGATAAGTTTATCAGGTAAATTGAAAACAATAACTAATACTTACAACACTGAAAAATGGAAGAGAAATCTATGAGAGGCAAGTCGTAAAGCTCTCAATCTCAGCCTGAGTAAGTCCTAACAATTTATATGACTTCATTGAGCACTGTATCTGATTACAGGAAAACACTGTATCAAGAAATGCAATGACACATTTCATCTAATAATGTGGTTTAACACATTATTTTCCAACAGTAAAACCACATGCAGTATAGTTAGTGCAAATATTATAGGTTAAGTATGGTGCAGACCTTTCTTTCCGTATCTGTGTATAGTCATAAATATTGTGTTACTTAAGATACTGAGCAAAATGCTAAAGTGAAATTTTAATTTTGTGATTAGAATAGAATGCCCCCACTCCCATTGACAGAACATGCATAGATCCATATCCTTATACTTCAATATATTTTTTTAAGATCCTAAAATAATTTTTCAGGGCTCTAAACTTGTTTTGAGGTATTAATTTGGACGGTCAAGATTTGATGATGAGAGATCAATGGTTGTGAGGCGCTTCTAAGAGGGATTCTGAACTATTTATACATTTTTTTGATAAGTTATTTTATTTTATGTATTTTAAGTAATTAAATTTTTATCAACATCATTTCCACAAAATAATATTTTATTTTTAAAACGAATAAAGAGTTAAATAAATAGTATCAGTCATATCTATTTTTATGTCTAGATTTTTTTCATACTCGTTATAAGTTTTTGACGTCTATTATTATTTAATTTAGTTTAATATATATCTTGATCATTCAAACAAATAAAAAGTACGAAGAGACATAAAAATTAATATATAGTGATTAGAAGTAAAATGAAACTAGAAAATCATATTAGTGTAATGTTTAATTTGATGCTTACGTTATTTCTATTTTACCTTTATGATATATATATATATAAATAAATAATTCTATTCTTACATGTTTATTTTTAGGTCTAACATTTTTTATTCTTTGAGTTTTTAAAGCTTTATCTCTTGTTATTTTTCTTTCATTAATTTAAATATATACGAGGATGTCAAAATTTCTTAGCTTTCCAGCGCCATTAGTCCATCTATTTGATTTAATCTTCTTATCATTAAATTTGCCAGTCAGATCCTTTTCTAAAGGTTGGGTTGTTTCTACTACTAACTTCAATCCTAATATAGGATAAAGTTTTGCACTACAAACTTTGTCCTTTAGGACTGGAGGAAGTAATTCACATTATGCTGGAAAGCTGAGGCTAAACAGTGGAAATTTCATTAAAAATATATTCCAAAGGGGACATGCTATTAAGACCACAAATTGATTCGGGAATAAAAGAGAACAACCATGAATTTATGTTGCTGTGTTCTTATGTATACCAGAACCCCACAAATTTAATCAATGGATGTTATGAATTTATATATACTGTTACTGTTACTGTATTCTTAAGATTTTTGTTCACTTGAACTAGAAAATTTGCAATGATCTTTTCCTTCTAATTTTTATGTTTACGCAGGGGAGCTATTTTTCATTACTGATAAGGGAAATGGCTTTTGGAATCTCCATAAATGGCTAAATTTCTTTATCTTATTATTTCTGTAACATTAACTATAAAATAATAGCTTCCATTTTGTTTCCCTTTTCAACAGGTTTGGATGTAGATTAAAATTGTGATTTTAGTACTTGTACAGAAATAAAATAGTAAATTCAAAAGTATTATAGTTTTAGGCTTTTAACATAACGGCTATATTTATTGGTTTTGATCAAGTAGAGTTTCTAATAGGTTTATTTTATTCCTTTTAACAATCATGGTGAGTTTGAAATCTACTTTTTTTTTTTTTTTTTTTTGCTCGAATGAAATCTACTAAGTTAATATTCTATACATAGCATTGTTAATTACTTACGGAGTATATGCTATTATGCTATGTTGTTTCCACAACCAAGTTTGAGTATTTAGTTGTTAAAAAATATAGCTACAAATGCTCCCTGTTGATAATTTATTTTTCCAAACGTGATAATTTCTTTCCTGCTTATCTTAAATACCACATCGGCAAGACATTTGTGGCAAAAATCAGTGTTTATCAACTTATTCTCTGGTTGGATATACAATAATCATTAATTTAGGAAGTCCTATTTGAAGCGTGCGATCGAAGTCTCGTTTTTATGTGCATGCTGAAAGCTGAAGAAGCAGCATATATACAACACTATTTGATACTTGAGTCCCACATCGAATAAATTAACGCTGTCTCAAAGCTTTATATGTAAGAAGCAGGCAGCTACGGTCGTACCCGAATGGATGTGGTCTGATCCGATTTAGACGTATGTACAACACTCGTTCCAAATCTGAGGAATTCCTGTGCCTCGAGGCTAATCAAACACAAACGCGAGCGAGGATGTATGCTACTCTGAGGAATTCCCCAATTTTTTTCCTTTTTACCTCAAGCCGACACTTTCAGAGCAGAGAGAAGGGAGTGAGATTGAAAGAGTGAGAGAGCTTTACTTGAAATAGAGAACCACACTATTGCCGGAAAAATTGTATTTGGATTTTCTGTTGTTTTGTACTGTCCCGGCTTAGTTTCCCGTTTAACTTTATGGATTGAACCTGTGGATTAGATTTTTATAGCTTGATGGATTTATATATATGTACTTCCCTTATTGCTTATTGTGCTTTCTACATAGTGTATTATCGTTAGATGGTATGATGGAATTGGATTAATTGAATGTCTGTTATGACATTCATAAAACAAGTTGCATTAATCTGATCTTAATCGCTTGCACTTCAATAGTGCCTTAAGAGGTGATTGGACTGATTGCTAGCTATACTAGTAAGAATAATCACTAATTAAGAACTAGACTCAAGTGTTTGCTTGGATTTTTCATCAATATTTAGTGAAAATTTATTCCTACATTCAATTGAATTATGATAACCACTACTTTATTTCCAAGAACATTCATTATACATTTCATACCCATTTTTATACTCCATTCCATTTAATTAAAAATACCAAAAGATGTATTGTGGCATTGATTATACATGTAAGAATGCATAATTTGGAACTGAAACTATCATTTTGTAGTTCCCGTATAGTATTGTTAGTAGTATACCTATGAAACAAGAGTAGATACAATGTTTAGAGCATAGCTAGAGAAGATATGAAACGATAAAAGAGGTAGCTAAATAGGATTAGTCACTAATTTGAAAGTAATCAACAAGTTTAAACAAACTTCACTGGGAACAAGTTATTAAGAAGCACTAACTCTTTAACTGCTGCATCACCTCGTTTATGAACATCAACTATTTGGTTTACCTGTAATACATGGCTTCTATGTTATTCAAGCACAGTTCTACGAAAGCGATCTATAACAGAACATTATTAACATGGAGTAGATAAGTTTATCAGGTAAATTGAAAACAATAACTAATAATTACAACACTGAAAATGGAAGAGAAATCTATGCGAGGGCGAGCCTTAAGGCTCTCAATCTCAACCTGACTAAGTTCTAACAATTTATACGACTTCATTGAGCATTTTATCTGATTACAGGAAAACTCTGTATCAAGAAATGCAATGTTATGGCATGAAGAACAAAGCTTCAGGATGTGACACATTTCATCTGATAAGGTGGTTTAACACATTATTTTCCAACAGTAAAACCACATGCAGTATAATTAGTGCAAAGATTATAGGTTAAGTATGGTGCAGACCTTTCTTTCCGTATCTGTGTATAGTCATAAGTATTGTGTTACTTAAGATACTGAGCAAAAATGCTAAAGTGAAATTTTAATTTTGTGATTAGAATAGAATGCCCCCACTCCCAGAGACAGAACATGCACAGATCCATATCCTTATAGTTCCACAGAGTAACCAAAAAAAACTGTCAATTGAAGTTCCCGCAGGAATTGGGTGAGGTTAAATCAATGTCTTCCCAACCTTCTGGAAATGCCAGTAACTTGACAAGCTCAATTCGGGAAAGCTTGATTAAATGACTTCTCGGGTAAAATATAAAAGCTGACTGTCCATCATCATCTTCAATCAGACCAATAAAAAGTACTTACTATGGAATAATTTTTCTTTTTTTAATCAAAGAAAGAAAAAAATTGGAGCTCAAGGAAGAAAACAGTGCAACTGGACAAAATGTTACAAAAACAACAACATATACAATCGGGTAAATTATTTTAGGTAGCCAACAAGAGGGATTTTACTTGCAAATGGACACAGGATGGAGTCTAAAGATTACTAGTAGAACTCAATGGTATTAGAGTCCAGTAGAAATCTTGGAAATAGTGGAATAGTTTATGACTATGTAGCATTAACTAACTTGTTTGGCTGGCTGATGATTTGTTTCATATCCTAAAATGCAAACAATCCTGCTCCCACAACTTTACGCCCCCTTGAGAAACAACTCTGCTTCTCTGCCATTGATATCTTTTTCTTTTTTTTTTTGGGCTATAAAAGAAAGGCGCAGGGCCTACATTACAAACAGCAACATTACAACACGGGGGAATTTAATCTCAAACAATCTTGGTCCAACCAACCCCTCAATGTTATAGGACACTCATCTAGAAGACTAGACTTCGAAATACCCGTCTTTGTTAAGGCATCCGCTAACCTGTTACATACTCTGGGAATAACCCTAACATCAACTTGCCAATTCAAACCCAGTAAATCTCTTGCTTTAACTACAAGATTACTGCAAGTGGAACAAGATTGGTCAAGTAGCACATTGATAACATCATCCGCATCCGATATTAGCTTCTTGTAGCCAAGATCCCAAGCCAGCTGGAGACCATCAACAATAGCCCACTCCTCTGCCGTACAAGCACTACAATCACCGATAGCCCGAGAAAATCCCACCCTCCAGCTGCCAACACAATCTCTAATGACCCCGCCACAGCCAGCCCTAGCCGATTGCAAGGTACTTGCCCCATCAACATTCAGTTTCAACCAACCCCTAGGGGGCTTCTCCCATCCAACCACACAATCCACCCTCCCCATATCAACATTATATACATAACCATCAACAGATACAAACTTAGTCCACATCATAGCAATATCTAAACCCGGATTTCGCGGTTTAACAAAATCACAATCGAAAACACAATGACTGCTCCACTCCCATAACTTCCAAATAGCCACACCAATAAACAAACACCAATAAACATCCCACTTATAGCCTACTTGATTGTTCAAATTGAAAGACAACCATTCCCGCAAGCCACAAGAAAAGAAGTAAGAAACATACCTGACCTGGACCATACTGGTCCATATATCCCTGGCATACGTGCAGTCACGTAAAATATGTAAAACATCCTCCTCATCCGTGTTACAGTAACCACAAACAGCAGAGGCATCCGACCAAGAGCTCCTCCATAAATTAGTAGGAAGCTTATTTAAGGCCACTTTCCACATAAAGACATGAATTCGCTCCGCTCCTTGCCATTTCCATATATTCTTAAAAACTTTATCCCTAAGAAACAGAGGATTAGGTCCAATAAGGAAATATGCACTCCGGATTGAGAAAAGGCCATCCCCAGAAGCTCCCCACACCAAACAGTCAAATTCTGCATTCACTCTTGGGGGAAGGACAGCAGCAATTCTTCTCATGCCTTCAAGATTGATGATGGAAGAAATTTTATCAACATCCCAAATTCCTCCCTCCACCCAATCAGCAACAACTGAATCTTCCTCCTCAATTGACAGGGACCGAAGACAAAAGTCATTAAGCACGACTCCATCACCCACCCAACAATCATGAAAGAAATTGGCAACCAAATTGTTCCTGATGAGCCACTTGGAACCCCGATCAACCACATCTTTCTGACTGCATATAAACTTCCATACTCTGGAGTCTCCTGGCCGAGAAACCAAAAGAGACTTAGGATCCCTCATCATATACCTGTGAAGTAAAATATCCGCCCATAGACCTTTTGCACCAGAAATTAAGTTCCATGCCAACTTCGCACCACAGGCCTGATTAACAAAACTAAGTCTTCTAAAACTCAATCCCCCATACTCTCTAGGTCTAGTAATGTGCTCCCATCCAATTGAGTGGAAATGTCTACCAACCTCATCATGACCCCATATGAAATTCCTCTGAAGACGTTCAACCTCCTTGCACACGCTAACGGGGAGCCAAGCAACTAACATAGTATACAGAGGAACCGTACTAATAACTGACTTCGCAAGAGTAATTCTTCCAGCCATAGATAGACTATTAGAATTACTCTTGCGAAGTCAGTTATTAGTACAGTTCCTCTGTATACTATGTTTGTTGCTCGGTTCCCCGTTACCGAGAGTTGTGAAACTATCTCTTCTTGGTGTTTTTAAGATATCAACTGAAATGGGCTTAGGTGTGGACATGTAATTTAGCAGCACCAACACTTCACACAGGTATTATAACACCATAAATGCAACAAGCTGATAAATGCGGTGCATCGGAAGGGATTTATTAAAACGATATGCTTTTATCCATAGTGAAACAAACAAAATCATGTCAGAATCAATAAATCAAAGACAAAAGTGTTGTCTGATTAATTTGGTAAATGTTGATGAAAGCAAAAGGCGTAAGTTTACTCTGTGTGAGCAATGTGCAGCCACGAGAGCAAGTCGAAGGTCAATGCAAAGCAAGTGCTTTGCTGCAGGCGAAGGCCAACGTTTTTGTGCTTCACGTCATCATTTATATGAGTAGTTTTTCTTGAGTTTACATTAGGTGTTATTCCCTTATGTGCTTCTTAAGTGTTATTCCCTTATGTGCTTCTTAGGTGTTATTCCCTCCAATTAGAGGGATTAGGTATTTTTTAAAAAATATATATATATATGTATTCTTTTTATTTAAATTAGATTATATGCTGAATTCTGAAATTTTTTTTTACACCCAATATCTCAAATTAATTAAATTCCAGTTCTGCATCCAGAAATATTTTTCTGTAACTCCAATATTCTAGAAATTAATTAATTTAAAATATTGGGTGCAAAAAAAAATTCAAGATGCAGCATATAATCTAATCTAAATAAATAGAATATATAAAAAAATTTAAAAAACAAAATGCCTAATCCCTTTAATCAGAGAGAATAGCATCTAATATGAACCCGTTTTTCTTTTCTTTTTTAAATATATAATAAATTAATAAAGTAGAGTAGGTTGAGAAATCACGATAAATAATTTTTTGCAACTTTTAATATTTCCGTGCAGCAGCAAGGTGGTGTGTGACTTCCTCCGGTGAATTTTTTGCAAAAATAAAATAAATTCAGTGTCAACTTTAAATTAGTATCTTAATTTAAGGTCCTTCAAACTCCACAAAACTAATGAAAATTAGTGACCAAATCAAAATAACTAATAAAACCACGTTAAAGAACTAAAACATAAATGTAAACTATGGATTGGATGGCCACTAATTTACTGCATGTATGAAAACTTATAGAGTATATGACGTTGTATACAAACAGATCATGAATATCCATAATATTTGTATATGCAGGCTCGTTTATCCATTCTCCTGCGGTGAGAGCACGTTAAAAAGAGGAAATCCGTTTCATTTGAAGATTACAAAGCCTCCGCATGAAAAGCCAAAGCCCCATTTTCAAGCACCCAACGCTACAAATCCTAGAAAGATGTCTTACACTTGCCACCTTAAAGCAAGTTCATGCCCATATGCTCACCATTGGTCTAGCCCTCCACACATACCCCCTCAGTCGTCTCCTCCTTCAGTCCTCCAAGCTTTCCTTACCCTATGCTCTTAACATCTTCAGAAACATCCCCAATCCAACGATCTTCCTCTTTAACACACTCATTTCTTCTCTCATCAATAACCATATTGAACACACCCACATAGCCTTCTCACTCTATAATCAAATTCTCTTCCATTATAACACCACCCTTAGACCCAATAGTTTCACTTTTCCATCCCTCTTCAAGGCCTGTGCCTCTGATGCATGGCTCCATTATGGCCAACCCCTCCATGCCCATGTCTTCAAGTTCCTTGAACCCACATCTGATCACTTTGTCCAAGCCTCTCTGCTCAATTACTATGCTAAATGTGGCAAATTAAACCAGTGTAGATATCTGTTTGATCAAATCAGTGAACCTGATCTGGCCATGTGGAACACTTTATTAGCTGCTTATACACGTAATGCTAGTTTTGATGATGCTGATATGTCATTAGAGGTGCTGCATGCATTCAATGAGTTGCAGGAGTCTCATATACGGCCTAATGAAGTTACACTTGTGGCTTTAATTGGAGCCTGCTCTAATTTAGGTGCTCTTAGTCAAGGTGTATGGGCACATGCTTATGTGTTAAGGAACAATATTGTGATAAACAGATTTGTGGGTACTGCATTAGTGGACATGTATTCCAAATGTGGCTGCGTAAACTTTGCCTATCAGGTGTTTGCTAAATTGCCTGAGAGGGACACATTTTGTTATAATGCAATGATTGGTGGGTTTGCGGCTCATGGTCAAGGGCATCAGGCACTTGAACTTTATGGGGAGATGAAGCCTGAGGGGTTACTTCCTGATAGTGCAACCATTGTAGTTACTTTGTTTGCCTGCTCTCATGTTGGGTTGGTGGAGGAAGGCTGTAAAATATTTGAGTCCATGAATAATGTTCACGGTATCGAGCCAAAGCTTGAGCATTATGGCTGCCTAGTTGATCTTCTTGGTCGAGCAGGACGTGTAAATGAGGCAGAGAAGATGGTGCAGAAAATGCCCATGAAGCCAAATGCAATATTGTGGAGGGCTTTACTTGGGGCAGCAAGACTCCATGGAAACATAGAGATAGGTGAAGTTGCACTCAAACAATTAATGCAATTAGAACCAGAAACGAGTGGAAACTATGTGCTTCTGTCCAATATGTATGCTAATTTCAATAGGTGGGATGACGTGAAGAGAGTGAGAACTCTAATGAAACACCAAGGGGTTAACAAAGCCCCTGGATTTAGCTTAGTTGAGATTGGTGGGGCCATGCACAAGTTTCTCACAGGTGATAAAACTCATCCATTTTCTAAAGAGATATATTGGAAGATTGAGGAGATAAATAGAAGGCTACAAGAATATGGTCACAAACCAAGAACAGCTCAAGTTTTGTTTGACATGGAGGAAGAAGACAAGGAAGATGCTCTTTCTTATCATAGTGAAAGGCTAGCGATAGCATTTGCTCTTGTAGCAGCAGCATCAGATTCAAGTTCTCCTATAAGAATTTTGAAAAACCTTCGGGTTTGTGAAGATTGTCATGCTATCACTAAGCTGATATCAACTATTTATCAAACAGATATTATAGTTAGAGATCGATCTCGCTTTCATCATTTTCAAGATGGGACTTGTTCTTGTAAGGATTACTGGTGATACCTAACAGTTATTTATAACTGTGCAGTGCAGTTCTGTCCACGATGACATTAACAAAAATTTATTGCTATGAACTGATTGATGCATTCTTAGGCTGGCAGCCTACCATTGTTATTTTAGACCTTTCCTTTTAAAAATCATGTGTAACACTATAACTAGTATGTGTCCATTAGAAATAGAAAATGTAAAACAAGTGTGACCTTAAATAAGTTTGGGAAAATCACTGTAGAGGCCCTTTTAATCAAAATAGGCCCAAAAAGGGCCCCAACAATCTGACATGCCCAAAACAGGCCCTAGGGCCCTGATTGGGATTGAATTAATAAAAGAAAAGACACCAACACCCCTATTTTTTTTTTTTTGCCCAAAACACCAACACCCCTAATTAAAAAGGCAAAAAGGAACAACTCTGGATTAATAAAAAATGAACAGATGAAATCAGATTTGGCGCCTACACGAGGAAGAGAAGAAACTATCGTACAAGGTAAACGCGAGGGAGAGAACAGCTGGGTTTTTTTGAACCTATTTATTGCTCAACTCCACGAGGGAGAGAACGTCTATGTTACCAATCATTCACTTCGTTATAGGCTGAACTCAGTTGGTTTAAATTTGCTGTTGCTGAACCTTTTTTTCAGTTGAAGGTTGGGTGGCTGAAAGGTTGGACCTTGGCCAAATTTATGTTATAATCAGATAGGAAATAGGTAAGAAATACTAAGATTTTGCTCAAGATATCATTATCACCATTCAAGTTGATCTTTAATCATTGGAGGCTAGGGTGGAAAAAACGTTGCTCTGTTTTTTGACATGAAAACAGAGGGAAAGGTGTGTTTTTAAGTAGGAATGGGTGCATGGGATGAAGCTACACTTGGTTCAAAAACACTGAAATGAGATAGTTGTTAATACATACTGTTTTAGTTGTAAATATGACTGATATAGTTGTTAATACGAGCTGAATGTTAAAATGCTGTAGGTTGCTCTGTTTTTGGGCATGGAAACAGAGGGAGGTCTGTTTGTTAGTGACCCCTGATATTATTGTAAGTGACCCCAGTTATTGTTGTAATCGCCCCCTATTTTGTTGTAAGTGACCCATGATATTAAGACTGTTTTTGCAAAAAACAGTACTTTTAAGTCTTAAAAAACAGTGTTAAAAAACGGTACTTTTAACGACTGTTTTTTAAATAACAGTCTTAAAAAACTTTACTTTTGACAACTGTTTTTCAAAAAACAGTCTTAAAAAACTGTACTTTTGACGACTATTTTTTCAAAAACAATCGTTAAAAATACTTTCAACAACTTTTTTCAAACATGATTTAAAAGTATTGTTTTTTATGACTGTTTTTGGAAAAACAGTCGTTAAAAGTACTTAGCACTGATATAGGGGTCCCCGGCACCAGTTTGATGAGTGCCTTTTTGTCTTTAGCCTTGGGGTCCACAATCAAAAATAAACCAAGGATTGCGTATAGTCAACCCTAGGATCGTTCTCTCTCTCTCGATGAGCCTTTTATTGAGTCCTAAGTAATCTAAATGACACGCACATGCAATTAAAACAAGGGGAAATTGGTTTTGGATTTTTCAGTTGATAAACTAAAATAAAATTGCAATTTAATTAAATGCTAAACTAATATTTTTGGTATTTTTTTTAATGAAATGTATGAACGATTGCCCTTAGAATGGAATAGTGACTATCATAGTTCAATTAAATGTTGGAGTAAATTTTCACTAAGTCTAGATAAAAAACCCCAAGATAACACTTGAGTCCAATATTCCCAATTAATAGTAGCTCCTACTAACGTAGCTAACTACTACCTCTTGGGAAATTATTTAAAACCACTTAGTGTGTGATTAGGATTAAATTAATGTAGCTTGCTTCCTCTTAACAAGAATGCGATAACACGCTACTCAATTAATCCAATTCAATCATACTATCTAACAATAATACTGAATCAATAAGGAAATATAAATTTATAATTCTAACTAACCACAAAATTCAATCCAATCATATAGGTTCAATTCACAAAGTTTTCCAAACGGACAAACTAAGTTTCAAAACAAAATACAAAATAATATTCCTAAAACTAAGAAATTAAAATGCAATAGATAAAATAAATTGAACAAAATAAACTCCCATCTTTTGAAGCTTTGGAACTCAAGTCATTCTCCACCGCCAAGAAGTTAAAGAATCAGCCAACAATCATGTAAGCACAGTTCCAACGTCCAGCCATGAATAGAACGGAGAGGTACGGTGGTGGTGGATTGATGCTCGCCGACGGACTTGGCAGTGGAAGATGGTGCCGCCGGCGAGAGGGTTGAAGGGAGATGGAGGTAGATGACGATCTCCAAGGTCTGAACGCGTTTAGGTCGTGGCTTCTGCGTGAATCCTCTCTGCGCGGCACTGTCTCTCGTTCCTTTTTCTCTTTTTTCTTCGTTCGCGGCCTCTTTATTTCTCTTCCCCGTCTGCGTATCTGATATCCCTATGATTCCGGATCAAATCTCTCATGCTCTTTGTTCGCTGATTCTGTTTCTATTCCATATCTGCATTTCTGATATTGCTGCATATTAGGCGAGATAATTCCGCGGCGCTGTTATCTATTTTTTTTTAATCCCTCAGCTCGCATTCCATTTTCTCTCGGGTTCCAGGTTCCAGCTTTTGTGGGTTTGAAATATTAATTGAATGAAGATGAAACCTAATTGATTCAAGCAAAACGCATAGTTGCACTGAGGGACCTAACTGAAAAGAAAAGAAACTGTTGCTTCAGGGACTTAAATGAAAAGTTTATAATTTCAGTTCATATTTTAATTTTCTAATTTGATCTAACCTTTTGAAGCATCTACAAAAATAATTGATCTGATATCGAATATTCTTAGAAAAATCAATGACTAAGAGTAATTACAATTTCTTTGACAATTTTGCCCTTTTTAGCCCTAATTTAACATATTTACTCTTAATATCAATTTATCACAAGAAATACATTTAAAGCTCAATAACTATGAGAAAACGCATTAAAAATCCCCATTTAATTACCAAAAATCATGTAAAAATATGGTTAGATCAGTCACTTACAACAAAATTAGGGGGCGATTACAACAATAACATTGGTCACTTACAACAATAACAGGGGTCAATTACAACAAAATCAGGGGTCACTTACAACAATATCAGGGGTCACTTACAACAAAATCAATGGCGATTACAACAATAACAGGGGTCACTTACAACAATAACAGGGTCAATTACAACAATATCAGGGGTCACTTGCAACAATATCAGGGGTCACTTGCAACAATATCAGGGGTCACTTACAACAATATCAGGGGGCGATTACAACAATAACAGGGGTCACTTACAACAATATCAGGGGTCATTAACAAACAGACCTCCCTCTGTTTCTGTAACATCCTCCATTTTAAAGGACAAATATCAATTATTAACTTAATTAAGTCTCATTAAAATATTTTAGCACACAGTTGAGCTTTAGATTTTACTAGACCCATACTTTAAAACTAAATATTGCTTTAAAATTTGCCAGAACATCAAATATATATATATATATATATATATATGTCAAGTGAGCCTTAATGATGTGGCAATATACAATAATTCAACATGTACCAAAAAAGTGGAAGTACTGCCGTTAGCAAAAGTAATCTAAGCTTCCGAAGCCTTCCCTGATTGACTCACACAAGAACTATCACCTAAAAAATATTTGTAACCATCAATCCAGCTCATTGTAAATGCTAATACGTGCTCGTGAGGTGCCAAGTGGAACATTTTAAATAACAAAGTACTATTTAACAAATTTACAAAATCATCAGATCACAATTTCTGTATCACAATTTTAAATCAAATAACACATCACGAATCACATATATAACATGCCAAGCAATAAGTCGATTCCCTAACAATCCTTATCACCCCCCACCCTTATAACCGCTGACAGAACCCATGGGCTATAGTATAATAGGTTTAGCCTCTGTGACAAGACTACACCAAGCTCTCCCATAATGAGGTTTAGTGTAACACCCCCGATTTCTAACAGTTATAATAACAAAAAAATTAAATGATTTTCATAAATAAATTAAAGAAATTCGAAATAATCAACCTTGGGGAGTGTTACCGCCGCATTTGTACTGGGACAAGTGCAAGGCTACTTATTACAAATAATGTAAATTCAAACTTAAACAAAATACGTTTTACTCCAAACAAAATAAAATAAGATGAAGGTGCTTCCTCACTTTTCACTACTAGCCCCAACAGCCCCAACTCTGAGACCTGTTTCACTAAAATTCTGCTCCCCCGAAGGATCGTCGCAGCCTATGAACACATACATCAGCAAAAGCTGGTAACCTAATAAACAAATATAATACCGAATAATAATAATAATAAATAAATAAATAAATAGATAAATAAATAAATAAATAAAATAATTACATAATGATAAGGGAAATATCGTATACATATTTATAATCTAAAATATCAATTTTTAATATCATCATGACTATATATTCTCATTGACTCAAATAATATTATTCATCATCTTTTAAAATTTATTTAGACCCGGGAAACCCTGCCAGTCTATTTAGTGGGAAGAGAACCATGGTAAACCTTGGAAACCCTGCCAATTTACCCTGTGACCCGAGAAACCCTGCCAGTCACAATCAATCAAATTTGGCTATCAAGTATTTCTTCCTAGTGTGCACACCTCTTCCCAAAGTTGCTACTAGTGTCTCGGGAAACCCTGACAGACACCACTTTGGGAAGAACGGATATCATCAGTTCACATCAAATAATATTTCGAGGGCATAAAGCCTAAGGGTTGTGTTCATCACTTTGGGGGTACCATCCCAAAGCTATCCTCCCACTGTTAAGTTGTTTTAAAACACACACCAAACAAACTCCTAAATTATCTCTATTATTTAATTATCTTATATATATATTTTTATATTATTATTTTAATTAAATATTAATATAAAGATATTTTAACCTAAAATCTGTTCATGACTTATCTTATTGCGTAGGAGGTAATATATAAAGAAAAGAAAATCAAACAATAAATAAGTAAATGAATAAAAGAAACATAAGTAATTATATTAAATTTCAAAGAGAATATGACGCAGGATCAAGTATAATTTGTAATTGACGCACACAAGCCGAGGAAGCAAATTGAACCCAATGTATTGAATTTGAATTTTTAAAAAAACAAATAACAAAAAAAACGCATAAGTGGATCATGCTAAAAACGTACAGGATTATATACCTGAAGAAAAATGCATGCAGACCGAGGCATTTATTGGAAAGCAATACATACATGAAGAGAGGGAAAAAAAACGTACCGGGGTATATACATAAAGAAAAACGCACGCAGACCGAGGCATTCATTGGAAAGCAATTCATAAAGCAACCGAAAAAAGAGAGAGAGAGAGAGAGAGAAACGCACAATGATACGCAGATAATTGGGATCATGCAGATTGAGGCAAGGCACTTACCTACATCGTGTATATATATATATATATATCTATTAATACAGAAATCAAAGAACAATTGGTTTCTATAACCTAGGGATCAAAACTATCTATCAAGATTTAAAATTAACCTAAACTCATGGGAATTAGAATTACCTGATCTCCGTGTTGCTAACCTCCTCGAAGAACTGAGAGTATAGCGGCAGAAAAAAGTATCGGGTGTTTTCTAGGTTTAAGCGACCAGACCTCAATTTATAATTAAATATAGGGTTTTGGCTATGGGCTGGACCTTTTAATTATTCCTAATAAATGAATTTAAGAAAATGTAGAGTTTTTATTATTAGATATATTTTGAGTCTGATGATAAATTCAAAAATTAAAAACCTAATTTAATCTAACTACTCCTAGATTTTTGGATCTGATCTTGACTAATCTAATATTACTATTTACAAAATAATATAATTACCGCAGAAACAATACAACATTATTAATTTTTTTTATTAGTATTATTTTAATATATCATTATCATTACTATTTCTATTATTATTATTATTAATAAAAATCCAGGGTATTACATTTAGCCCGGCCAAAGACTACATAACTCATATCGGACCATGGGTTCCCTTTCCTTCGAATATGGAAAGGTGTCACTGTCCCAAAGGCTGACCATTGTCCCGACCAAAGGATAAGGATGATACCAAGGACAATATCCGGCCATCCACTGTGCGCTCAGTGGTGGCATACCATGTGGTATTATATACACAATAACTCTCATCTTCACTCCATATCCATCACCGCTCCACATCATCATAATCTTGGCATGAATATATGAAATTTCAAACAAGATTTATGACAGTAATACATCGTCACGATAATTATTAAAATAACAATATTATTTCAGCTCAAGAAACCATAAAAGTATATTTTCCACATCATGTAAAATCGTTCCAAAATAAATTCCACAAGGCAACTTCGTCAAAAACATAGCTTTCATAGATTAAAAATCGCTCTCAAACCATCATATAAGCAAGTACAATGAGTGGAAAGTGGCTACCTCAAGTTCTTGACACGGCACTAAATGTAAGAGAAATCAGTCCCCATTAAAAATAAATATATAATTATATATTAATAGAATTAACAATAATCACTAATATATAATTTAATAATTAATGACAATTTATCTATTTCTCAATTTTTAACCTAATACTAACTTTTTAAAATTATCACCTAATTATCATATATTTCAAGATTTAGCAAAACTAACCGATTAAATTTTAAATAATATTTTTAGTAATCCAAATAAATGCTTAAATTTTCATTTAATCGATAAAAATATCCTATATGACAAGAAATCTTTTAGATAGAAAATAACTTTAAATTTCCACAACAACAAACAAACAAATCTAAACCGATTAAAGTTATTTATTAATTATACTCTTCATATATACGGTCTTCTATTATCAAAACTCAAAACTTTACCAATATTCTAATCCCAAAATTTTCATTAACTAGTATTATATTACTTTCATTAGAAAGAGAAAAATATGTAGAATAATTTTTATGAAGAAAGTTTGTTGAAAATAAATTAATTTAACTATCTAAATGATATCATAAAATAAATAACGTATCTTAAAAACTCAAATAATCTTCTCTTTCTCGTCTTTTCTCGTATTATTATCACTCAACACACTCACCGACTTTCCCTTCTCCAGTTCGCACCCGGCCCTCACTTCATTACACACACACACACGCACAAAATTCTGCACACACACACACACTAACATAACATCCTTACACTCATATATATTTATAGGGAGATTAGGGCGGTGGTGAAAGGGATACTTAGCCCCTAAGTATAGATTTTAGGTGGCAGCAATTGCTGCCACGTCTTTTAGTTTTTTTTTTCCCCTTTTCTTTTAATTTAATAAACATTAATTTATCATTATCATTGTTACTTTTTTTTTCTTCTGTTCGTTTTTTTTATATCTCTCCCTCTCTTTTTTTTTTTAAACAACAATAAAATTATTACTTTCATATCTTTGTTTTGGTAATTTCTTCTACCATCATAAATAATATTTTATATACAAATTTTTATTTGTATAATTACACAATAAATTTATGTATCATAATTACTTAATTTTTTCTATTTATAATTAAATCCTAATGTAAAAATTAGGATGTTACAATTTCCATGCCCAAAAACAGAGCAACCTACCGCGTTTTAACATTCAGTTCGTATTAACAACTATATCAGTCATATTAACAACTATATCAGTCATATTTACAACTAAAACAGTATGTATTAACAATTATCCCATTTCAGCGTTTTTGAACCAAGTGTAGCTTCATCCCATGCATCCATTCCCACTTAAAAACACACCTTTCCCTCTGTTTTCATGTCAAAAAACAGAGCAACATTTTTTTCCACCCTAGCCTCCAATGATTAAAGACCAACTTGAATGGTGATAATGATATCTTGAGCAAAATCTTAGTATTTCTTATCTATTTCCTCTCTGATTATAACATAAATTTGGCCAAGGTCCAACCTTTCAGCCACCCAACCTTCAACTAAAAAAAAGGTTCAGCAACAGCAAATTTAAACCAGTTGAGTTCAACTTATAACGAAGTGGATGATTGGTAATGTAGACGTTCTCTCCCTCGCTGAGTTGAGCAATATATAGGTTTAGATAAACCCAGCTGTTCTCTCCCTCGTGTTTGCCTTGTACGATTGTTTCTTCTCTTCCTCGTGTAGGCGCCAAAGCTGATTTCATCTGTTCATTTTTTATTAATTCAGAGTTGTTCCTTTTTGCTTTTTTAATCAGGAGTGTTAGTGTCTTTTCTTTTATTAATTCAATCCAATCAGGGTTCTAGGCCTGTTTTGGGCATGTTAGATTGTTGGGTCCCTTTTTAGGCTTATTTTGGTTAAAAGGGTCTCTACAGTGATTTTCCCAATAAGTTTTCCCCTTCTTTTTTGAAGGCACAGGGAGTAAACCCACAAGGAGTAAACCGGCAAGAAAGATTAAAGGAAAAAGAGTTAACTTGTCCCAGATATATATTAAATATAAACAAAATAGAACATTCCCTATGCTACATGTCAATACAATTATTAATATGGGGTGGGAAGCATATATTCTTTGCAAATTATTGAGTCCTTCGGCACAAGTATGAAATTTTTGTTAATGCTTCAACATCCAACGTTGAATTTCCTTTTTTTATTTGATTAAAGATATCCCCAAATCACTCTTTGAACTTGAAACTAATCCCTTTCAAAACTTAAAAGACAAGGAATTTCCAATTCTTTCAACAAATATGCTTCTTAAAACTAAACTTTTTGGGGTGACACTACTTTCCACATCAACAAAGAACTTGTTGGTAATTGCAAAGATGACATACATATTTATTAAACTAAAAAACATTAAAATTTTCCGACTCAGTGAATTGCAAGGAGAACTGTATACTTCAATTTCTATCATTTCAGTAATTGTATTATTTTTCAACGTTAGAAACAATGTTCTGTCAAGTTAAACATTTTGCACCAACAAAATTCTATAATTAGCTTTACCCGTCCCCCATAGCTCAGAGTACACAACTCAACATCCCCCTCTTTTACAAGAATCATTTGAGACCACATACAGGAAATACAAACAATCCAGAATACATATCCTTCTTTCAGTCATTCTCGTTCGCTCCAATATTTTTCACTTAATTCCCAGCAGTTGAGTAAACTGTACAAGTTTCAGCATAGAGTCCAAAAACACGTTTCATTTGTTGATTCTATTCCATTCCCATGTAACATTGAATTGGTGATCCAAATCAGCATCCTTCAGCTCGTCATCTTCTCCAGCCATAGATTCTTTTCTAATAAAGACAGCGATCTGTGAGGCAAAGCCTGGTTCAATATCAACTGACCCACCAACCCCACTGAATTCCACATCGTAATTGTGTCGCACGGCTAAATCAGATGCCCAGCGACTGAATTGCTCTCTAGTCCACTCAAATTTGTGATCAAGATTCCGAAATCTACATAACGGTAATGAAGATTTTTCATCCGGCTCCTCTTCTGGTTCTTGACTTATTGCATTAGACCCCTGAAGCACTACATTGTATTCATAATTTGGTGTTGAAATTATGAGAATCCTTGGACGAAAAGAACTTAGTACTACATCACCAAATAGACATGCTTGGTCTTCTTCCATATGTTCAATAACCTACAATTTCACCAATGATTTATATTAATTTCAGGCTAATCACAATTTCCCAAAAAAAAAAAAACCATAGGTCTAAAATATGCAGATCAACAGGTAGTATTTATGCAATACATGGCTTAATTTAAATGGCAACAAGGATGCTCCAAGTTAGTAATGAGAAATTGAATACCAAAGCTCCACATCGAAAGAACATGCCTTGTGGTGAACTTAAATGTTGTCAGTAGATAATGAACGCGAAAAGAATTTCCCACACTGGATAAAGAAAGATCAGACCCCACAACTGACAATCAATCAAATCTCTACCAGTGGAGTTACAAGAATACAAATGCAAGCAAGTAGAAGCAGAAAGAAGTATACTCAGAGGTTGTCACAATTTACATATTTTCTTATTGCAATTTTTCTCAATCCAGAGTCGAGACCTTTAGCAGATTGCTTCCTATTGATCCCCAATACTTCCTAGTTGATCATTCTCACGCATGATAATTTAGCTTCAGTTTAATTTATGATTGATTTATAGGTTTTTAAGCCATATCGAGAAGTCGTCTGCAACAAAATTCTCATAATGCAGGCACACACAAACATTATTAAATACACACATTGTCCTATAGTATAATAGGTGGGAACAAGGCAACAATTCTATATTTATTATTAAAACATGTTGATATTGACAAATTATCTAACAAATATATTAAAGAACATAACTAGCACATTTGGTCTCAGTCTTCAAGGTGTAATATTGGGGTCCTGAGTTCAAATGTTGGTATAAGAAGCCGAAGATTAGAAAAAACATATTCTTGGATCAATAATAGCTAAAGCAACAGCCATAGACGAGATGAGTGAGAGAGAACAAATGGAAGAGAAGAATTTGTGTTGTAAAGGGTATCTTTAAATTTGGATGTACAACGTGTAAGTAATTCAATGCCAGTAAAAAGTACAATGGGGAAGGGAGTACCTCTAAGCAAGTGCCAATATCAAATCCATGCAATCTGGAATCAAAACTTGTAATTGAACCTTCATAAAGAATAACAGATTTTATCCCAGCAAATGGCACATCAACATCTGAGTTTGTAACTAATTTTGAATTAAGAACCTGCAGGGCTCATAGCTACCAGCATTCAGAACCTAACAGCTTAACTTCGCAAAAAGGATTATGGGCGCAATAAAATCATAATCAGATTCAGCATAGTTGAATAATAGAACATTTTTCACTTGGTTATAACATGAGATATATCGAGTGAAAACAAATCCATGAAGCTTTTGAGCAACAAAACTCATCTCTTGTAAAGCGTATGAGAAGCAGAAATCCTAGGTGATATGATTTTACTGTACAAAAAGGAAATAATAATTCCATGACATGTCAATGTAGTTGATACCTTTGCAGCCCGAGCAAGGCCTTTCAGTGAAATGTCAACACCAACAATTTTTTCAAGAGAAGTAGGGTAATTTAACAATGCTTCCAGCAAACTTCCAGATCCACAGCCAAAATCAACCTACCACCAAGGAGAATATTAAAATCATGTCTTAGATAAACAACAAAGATTAGATTATAAGAAATTTATGTCTACCAGAGTTGCAGCACAGGATTCTATAATGTGATGCACTGCAAACTCCACCCTTTGCTTTGAAAGTGGAGGGCTAAAAAGAGCTTGTTCCATCCTTTCCTCCATAGGTTCTGTTACCTTGGTCAAAGTTATGGCATATTCCATGCAGCAGGGTTCTGAAAAGAAAAAGGAAAAAAGAAAAAAAAAAAAAAAAAAAGGAGAGAATAAAAAACAACTAACAAAATAAGCAACTTCAATCCAATTGCATTTTTAGGAGCAAGTTCAGACAAGTAACAGGAGACATCCTATCCAATTTTCAAGTTCAACGTCATAAAAATATTTAGTTTTCTGTATACCATAATTTAGAAAACCATCAGGAAATTAATCACAGGAGAAATTAACTTACTAGAAGACAACAAAGAAAGAATTTTGACTGGATCAGCAGCTGAAGCTAAAATCAATTCAGAAGGGGGTAACTCTGTGGTGAAACAAGCAGACTGGCCAACACACATTTGCATCACAACCCCCTCAACATCGGTAATCACAGCACCAACCCCTATCTCAAACTCAAATTCTTCACAAGCTTCAATAAGCTCTTTCATATTATCACCCTCTACCACCAAAGAAATAGAATACCTTATGCACGGTATAGATCCATTGCTTGGACAAACGCCAGAATCTGACCCTTCAATCTTAAATAAGCGCATTTCATGTACAGGCACAGTACATGATCGACGCATACATCCAAGTTTATTAAGCTGAGAATTTCGTACTAAATGACATACAGCAAACTCTTCACTAAGGTTTTTGGAATGAATCTGAATATTGAAGCAGTCTGCACTATTATATAACATCTCAAAAGGTGAGTTATTGTTCTTAAAATACTCATTTAGCCATGATAAAATCTTCAAACAGGCATTCTGTAAGGCATCATTCTGCTTCTTAAAATGACCCTCTGGGGAACAAACAATGATTAAATCCTCAGACTTAGAAAATAGTTTAACCTCACATTTAAATGTGCATCCCGACACTTCTGCTTGCTTTGCACTTGCTGTTAACGAGGTTCCTCTAACATGTTCAATCTCTTCTGTAGCTGAGCCTTCATCCTTCAAGGAAGATCCTGATGATTCAGAAGATCCTTTTGAAGGACAACTTATGGGGGAGAAGACAGGTTCAAGTAGCCGGTGCTGACGACAAAACATATAAAGGATATCTCTAGGAAGGGCACCCCTCCAGTTTGTTTTTGTTGTAAATGATGAGGGCAACTCAGCAGCAAGTATTACTTCTCTGGACAATTTATAGATCCCACTTGGTGTCTTACTTATAAGCATCCTGTTATAGCCATGTAGCAATGATTAAATATTGCAAGTTAACTAATCATGCACAATGATTCAGTAAATAGAGACTGAGATGTGCTAACTTCACATGACAAAATGGGTTAAGTGAAGTTAAAGACAGATGACGACACAAACTCTTAAGGATAATCATGGAAGATATCAACTTTTATTATTAATAACTGGATAGGTTTCAATAACTGGCTTAACCTATTAAGTGAGGGCCCAGGATTGGTTTCAATTAATATCTTTAACAAAGAGAATTTTAATCATGCAAAATCACAGGGCAAGAAAATTTGCTTGACACATTAGGCACTATCAGCATTTTTAGCATATACAATAAGCCATTAGCCCTTACAGACATATACCTAAGTATTAGCACATAATTTAGGAGTTGAGGAGAATTTCTTTTTCCTTCGATAAAATATCAAACAGAATTCCACTTCAGTTTTTCTAGAAACATTAGAGTTGACCATCACATTACAGCAAATGTGCAGGACATATGGACATGTTCAATTTGTTCCGACCTCTCAAGCTAACACTTTTAGTTGTCTTCAGATGGTAAAATAAGGTTGAAATGGTACAACAAACAAGTAAAAGATGCATCTAAAGATCAGGATACCTGTAATAAGATTGAACTGTTATGTCTTCATAGAAAATATCTTTAGATTTCCATGTATATCCAATGGATGCCAGTATTGAATCACCATATATACATTGTCCAGACAAGTAACTGGCCCTCACATTTAGAGATCCCTCAAAATGTAAAGTTTCCTTCATATTTAGCAAATCAGAAGATTGATCTAGAAAAAATGATCTTGATGCAGCAAAGAATAATTTTGTTTCAGAAGATGCTTTACCCACATTTCTGCCAGAAACAATAACAAGTTAGACAATAACCAACTAAAATGTTGATGATGATGAGAAGGACCCTAGTTTCACCCTACCTTGAAATCAGAACATAAGATGCATCTTCTAATCCAAGTTCTTTTGCAATGATATCAAGGTAGTACTCTTTTGCAGAAACATGAAGTGTGACTGTTTCAATAGGTTTCTCCATTGAACTAGGAATTTTTGCAGCTGAAACTTGAATGCACTCTGGCATACTAGTTTGCATTATTAATGACTCAGTAATATCCTGAGGATAGGGACTCTTCTTTTTAAGCCAGAGATGCTGTTCAGAAGTAGAAAGAAACTCATATAACTTTGTAGCAGCCCTCATTATGTACAAATAAACCAACAACGGATTTGACTCCACGGCAGGATTAATACATTTACACAAGTTAAAGAGCTTTGTGTCATAGATAGCAATGACAGAAACAGGAATTGACCCACAAAGATCACCTTTTCTCCACAAAGTAGCTCCAAGGTGACCAATGAGTGGATGAAGTGATGTAAGAAACTGCAATGTTGAAAAGGCAACAAAAAATGGGTTTAGACTAAAGCACAATTCAGAAAAAGATACAACTGAGACAACATAAAATCAATCAAATCCATTCAACTCCCTATTCACTACTTTATCATCATTGTACCCAATGAATATAAGCATTCCCATCTTCCATTATTGACAGTAGACATGACTTCTTACACAAATCAGATGAAGGCTCAATCAGAATGCCTACCTTTTCTGAAAATAAGTAGGTGATTCTAGCAACTAAACTTTCCCATGCTTCTTGTGGAGTGGGCTCACTGGCTGTAGGATGGATGCCAAGCTGCATTAGAGTATCAAACAGACAAACCATTATCATAGCAAAAAATTTATAACCAAGGTAGGCAGGCCAATTCTCAGATGAAAGTGAAAAATTATAAAGGCTTAAGAGAAACCTATTAGTAATATGAAGCAAAACTACCAAACAAATGGTACTAGAAAAAAAATCATAACAAGGCAAGTCTGACAATCAACCACAGAATTTTCCCCAAAACGAAATACTTAGTTTCAAAGCCTCATGGCTCTTGCAACTCAGCCTAAAGACCTCTATTCCAGAAGCATCAAGCTCAAGGAATAAGCAATCCAGTTCCAAGAGACACCCATTTAAGTATTTGAAACAATGCTGTCAATTCAAGAATTTATATTTATTTTACTAATCAAGCAAGAAACTAGTATAATTTCTTGAGCTTTAAAAACATTAGAAATGAATGTTTCCTTGACAAGAGCAGAGACACAAGTCCGTTATTCAACAACAAAAGCCTATAAAAGTTTTTAACAACTAGACTTTAACTGGAAGAATGAACAAATGATCTAAAGCATAACGGTTATAAACTCAAACATTTGGGGCAGAGAATTATTATACAGGTTTTACCTCCACCTGCTTGATCATTAAGTGAATGTTTAAAGAGACATATGATTTAGCCAGATGAGGCCATATCTAGCAGTAAAGTTAAATTCCTAGGAGAAAAAGCAAGTGAATTACCAATAATGGTAAATATATACAGATATGCGTTTAATAGAAATAATAACTAAGTATTAAGTACACTGCTATTGAGTTTTTGATTGTAAACCATGATTATGAAGTACGTCCAACCTTTTCTAAAGCCATCTCGGCAGCTGATTGCTCTGCCTCCTTCTTTTTTCTGAAGGTCCCTGACACAACAGAAAGTTCTGGAAGCTGCAAGAAACATTGATATAGGCAAGGACCCTTTTGCGGAATTAATCCAGGACATTCAGTTTGAATAGGCTCCTTTACTTCCTCTACTGTGAAGCAGGCCTTGCTGCCAAATTTTTGGTGTATTATAGCCTTAGGTGTAAGGATTGTTTTCTTTATTTCAACAGCAGGATGTCGTTTCGTTTCCATTGTAAAGATCTGAGCAGATTCTACTCTTGCAAAACGATGTTCAAGTGCCCATCATCCTACATTATTAAAATTTGAAACCGTCAGATTAACAATAAGTAATTACTAATTACACCAAAGTAGTAGTAGTAGAATAGTAGTAAGTTCCAACAAAATAAATGACAAATATTGCTTCCTATTATCGTGAAAGGAGGGAGGAAAAAAAAAATTAAGCGGAAGGATCACAGGAATGCGTTAGGTTTTAATTCAATTTTCGTAATCTTCTGAAATCTTATTTGTTATAATACTCGTTAAGCCAAAGTAGAATTTTCTGCAATTTTACAAATGCATACTGATTCAAGGTCTTCCTTTGCACAAGGAAGGTAATAAAGATCAAACATTTTTATTCACAACAAATCAAGTTTTTTTTTTTTTTGACGTTCGATCCAGCTACCGGGAAATAAATTCAAAGCAACCGGTAGAACACCAAAAAAATCAACAATGCAAAGCCGCGAAACCATACGAAGAAACGGGAGGAAGATCAAAAATGGCTCAATAACAGGAAGCGAAAAATTAGAAGCAAATTCAATGTACGGAAGCGTCTCCGAAGCAGAAGAAAATACGAAAACAACAATGCATTGAAAAAAAGAAAAAGAAAAAAGTAGCAGTGACAGTACCTTGGTCACGTTAACCAAATCAACAATGAGCGCAGGAAAACATAGAGAGAGAAGCTTTAGAAGATTAGGAATAATGAGAGAGGTTGGAATTAGGAAATAGAATCAATTAGGAAACGAAAGGAAGAGGGAAAGTTTAGAGGTTTTTTTTTTGGGGGAAAAGGAGGAACTTGAGAGGTTTTGGAGGGGTTTTTGTAATTGTGAGTGGCACGCAACGAAGGCACAGCGCCCAAGATTCCATTCCCAGGAATGAGTGGCGTGCTGTCGCTTCTCCAACCTTCCTTGTTAAGTTTGATTATTGACTTCTCTCTCATGGGTCAAACGCTCTTTTGACTGTCACTCTAATGCAATATTCTTTTGAATAAATTAATCCATAATTCTTTTGGAAATTTTCCTATTAAAAATTTTATTAGTAATAAGTACATAAACCCCAAATAATTTTATATTGGGAAAAAACGAGGTATATTGTTTATCCATGAAGCTTTTTAGATAACCACGGGTTGTTTTATTAAATTAGACCCTCTCATGAAATAAATTAACCTCGTGACATGAGCTTTTCTCCCTCTCAAATTACAATCCCCACTTATAAGCAAACTTCAGCCTGTTGGTGATGGATCCGGATTCTCTTAGAAGCACTTCCCTTAGTATCTTTTTATTTGAGCCGTCTAAAAATTAATTGAAGGATCTAGAATCATTAAAGTTAAAAAAAACTACATGCAGTAAAAACTATCGCATGCCGTAAATATAAAAATTTTAATAGTTTCTCTCTGAATGTCAAATTCATTTTTGGACGACCCAAGTTAAAAGATATTGAGAGATGAGAAGAGAAGAATACTGAGATAATCTACTTCCGTTGGTGACCTAGTGTTTGCAGGTAAAATAGGTCAATGACAATTGGATGAAATTCTAGTGGGGAAAAAAGGCCAAATTAACCTGTTTGGGATGGTTTATTTTTCAGTGGACCTAAAAAAAAAGAGAAAGAGTTCTTTCTGCTTTAACGTGAGCGTGCGAGCATCTAGAGCAGAAGCCATATGTATTTTGTCCTTTCTTTTGCCCAGTGATTAGAAGCTTGGGATTTTTACCAAAATAGAAACATTTTGAAAAAAAATTACCAAGCTAATGCACTATTCAAAATATTTACAAAAGTAATGCTAATGCCATCCAAGGTGTGGGGGGGGGGGGGGGGCTTGCGTGACAAACCAATGGCGGAGGAGAGGTGTGCGGTATTTAACTGTGGCGTGGAAGGGCTGGACGCTTGCATATGCGTGGGGTAGGTTCACGCCTTTAAGAGCGTGACACGTGGTCACGCCTGCCATGTGGCGTGACCACGTGTCGCGCCACAAGTGGCGCGGCATTCTCCCACGCCACACGCAGTCAAAGGCTGACTGCTCTGAGCCTCCCTACTCCCCCAAGACTTGCTCTGAGCCCCTTACTCGCCAGGCCTACCCCCCAACCCAACACGCAAACCCCTCCTTCCCCCCCCCCCCCCCGCACACACACACACACACACCCCAGGCGGACACACAGACATCCCCCAGCCCTCCCATCTCTCATTCCTTTTTTTCCCCACACACACGCCTCAGTCCTCACCTCCAGCCCTCATCTCTTATTCTTTTTTTTCTTTCTTCAAACTCTCTCATATCACTCAACTCCTTCACTCTTCCACTTGCCTCATCTCTCATCTTTTTTTTTCTTTCTTCAAACTCTCTCATATCACTCAACTCCTTCACTCTTCCACTCGCCCTCATCTCTCATTCATTTTTTTTCTTTCTTCAAACTCTCCCATCTCATTCAACTCCTTCACTCTTCCATTTTCATTCATCAATTTCTTCATTCACTGCTCATCATCTACAACTTCATCTTTTTCATTCCTTCCCTCTCCCATATTCACGCAAATATACACCTACCCTCCTGTAACACCCCCAATTTCTAATAGTTATAATAACAAAAATTTAAATAATTTTCATAAATGAATTAATGAAATTCAAAATAAACGACATTGGGGAGTGTTACCGCCGCACTTGTACTGGGACAAGTGCAAGGCTACTTTATTACAATAACGAAAATCAAAACTTAAGCAAAAAGTTTTTTTTTTCAAAGCATAAAAATAGAATAAAACTAGCTAGAAATCCGGATGTTCCTCCTCACTTCTCACTGCTAGTCCCAACAGCCCCAACTTTGAAACCTGCTTTACTGAAAATTTGCTCCCCCGAAAGATCGTCGCAGCCCAGAACACAAACATCAGCAAAAGTTGGTAATCCTAATAAACAAGGATAATATAAAAAAATAATAATAATAATAATAAGAAAATAAATAAAATATATATATGATGATAAGAAAAAAAAATACCATATAAATATATATAATCTAAAATATTAGTTTCAATACTCAACATATCTATATATTCTCATCGGATCAAATATTATTCCTTATCCTTTTAAATTTATTTAGACCCGGGAAACCCTGCCAGTCTATTTAGTTTAGTGGGAAAAGAACCATGGCAGATCCGGGAAACCCTGCCAATCTACCCTGTGACCCGGGAAACCCTGCCAGTCACAAATCATCAAATATCAAATTGGCCATAAAACATTTCGTCCTAATGCGCACACCTCTTCCCAAAGTTGCTACTAGTGTCCCGGGAAACCCTGCCAAACACCACTTTGAGAAGAACAGATATAATCAAGTTCACATCACATAATATATCGAGGCATAAAGCCTAAGGGTTGTGTTCATCACTTTGGGGGTACCATCCCAAAGCTATCCTCCCACTGTTAAATTATTTTAAAAATACACTCATAATGTCAATAATATATATATATATATAAGCATTTAAAAGTTTCAATAAAGGGTTTTGCAAAATAGTTAAACGCAAATCAAGAAGAAGAAATATATGTATACAAGGAGGTGAAGTGTTTTGCTTTCATAAAGTAATTCGAAAAAGGAAAACATATATATATACATATAAAAGTGCAGTATACATTTAAGAATTCTTTTTTTTTCACAAAAATCGAGACCGTACAGATACACATGAAAGGCATATATAGGATTGAAATACTAATAATAATAATACCTGGTCCAGAGAGACCACGTACATATATATATTTCCATCAAAATCAAAATGCCCAGAGACCACGTACATACAAGCATCATTTAATCATTTACCAAAACTTTCAAAAAAGTTGATCACGCCATTCGAGGAGGAGAAAAATGTATATGGCGGTTTGTTTTCATAGTCATTCACGCTAACAAAACAAGAAAAGAAAACCTATATACGTATAAAATTTCATCAACACACATAGTGGTTTTTTTACAAAATCGAGACAGGTGTAACAATTAGTTCTTATTGTTTCAGGAATTAGAATTACCAAAATAGGATATAGAGAAGAGGAAGAAGAAGAAGAAGAGCACAAGGTTGTTCTGGGAATTAGGATTACCTGGTCTCCGTATTTGCTAACCTCCTAGAAGAACGAGAGTATAGCGGCAGAGAAAAGTATCGGGTGTTTTCTAGGTCTAGGCAGTCAGACCTAAATTTATAGTTAAATCTAGGGTTTTGGCTATGGGCTGGACCTTTTAATTATTAGATATATTTTGAATCCGATAATGAATTCAAAAAGATTGAAATTATAATATGATATAACTAACTCCTAGGATCTTGGATCTAATCTTAACCAATTATAATCTGATATAACTAACTCCTAGAATCTAGGATCTAATCTTAACCAATCTAATAATACTATTAACAAAATAATATGATTACCACAAAAACAATACAACATTATTTATTTATTTATTTATTACTACTACTACTACTACTACTACTACTACTACTTTTTTTAAATTTCTACTATTAATCAATATTATTTTATTAGTATTATTTTAATATATAATTATCATTACTATTTCTATTATTATTATTATTAATAAAAATCCGGGGTATTACACCTCCAATCTCCACCTCATATGAAAAAACACTGAGAAAGGCTGAGAAACTACTAGAGAAGAGGAAGAAGAATGAGACTGAAATTGTCTGTGACTTCACGTTTGCATAGGTAAAATTTAATTCCTTTTGTTATGTTTATTGGTTAAAAATTTGAAGTAACTTTTAGTTATTGTAGATGAAAATGATTATAGATGCTTAATAAATGTATAATAGTAGTATAGATGTTTAACATTTAATTTTGTTGTTATGTTTATTGTTTAATAATTTGAAGTAACTTTTAATTATTATACATGCAAATTATTATAGATGCTCCATAAATGAATAATAGTATGATAAATGTTTAACATTTAATTTTGTTGTTATGTTTATTGTTTAATAATTTGAAGTAATTTTAACTTATTATACATGCAAATAATTATAGATGCTTAATAAATACTACCTCCGGTCCTAATTATAAGACATAGTTGACTTTCTTTGGAGATATTAAGGAAGCTAAATAAGTTACTAAATCATTTCATATGTTATGCATCTTTAGATTATATATTAGTTTATTAGTTAAACTAATTAGTTTGAAGGAAAAAAAATAAAAATAGTCTAAGCTAATTTAATTAGCTTCCTTAATTTCTCCAAAAAAGTCAACTATGTCTTATAATTAGGACCGGAGGGAGTATATAATAGTAGGATAGATGTTTAACATTTAATTTTGTCGTTATGTTTATTGTTTAAAATATGATTTAACTTGTAATTATATACATTAATTGCATGATAAATATATAAATCGGTAGGATAATAAATAATTAAACTAATTAAAAGAGTAAATAATTATTAAAATTATTTACTGTTTTTATTTTTAAAAATATTAAAATTATAATTATTAAAAATATTTATTTTGCTCAAATGATTATTAAAGTTATTGTATAATTATTAAAATATTTGAAATTTGTTATTAATCTTAGGATAGAAGACTAATAATTGGTAAATTAATTAATTAGGCAATTAATTATTTATTTTGTCTGTTAATTATATAAACCTCAATATGTACAACTAATTATTTCATATTTTGTAAAATAATAATTTGATAGATAAAATGTAAAATATTAATTTTAGCTAAATTTGATATAAGGAATTAGTGAGAATAAGCTTTAGTGAATTAATACAAACCTTTTTTGAAATATGTTGTATATTCTTATTTATAGTATCTAAATAATAATGAGTGACTTAATAATAATGAGTGAATTAATACAAACCTTTTTTGAAATATGTTGTATATTCTTATTTATAGTATCTGAATAATAATAATTACTCAAATAATTAATTACTATAATTAATTCAGTAATTGATTATTTAGAGAATAATAATGAGTGACTTAATAATGTGTTGTGTAATTGTAAACTTTTATTAGTCAAATGGATGACCAACACGATTGCAATATTAACCCCGGCCCCAAAGAGTAGGGAGTACTAAATGAGGAGGTCCAACTGTCGCACCAATCACAAGTTGTCTGAAACACTGAAGATTGCAATGTGTTGAGGGTCAGGCGAGCCTCACAGGGGTCTGCGGAAGATATCCAGGACCCAGATCTCATCCCAATAGAGTTGCAGGAGCACCTTATGCGTGCAGGTTTCTGGCACGTAGCTCGCATGAAGAAACCCCCGGTATGTTTTAATATTCTTTGTGTAATTAGTTATATGCATTTAGTTGTTTGTACATGAGACAGATAATAAAAGCTCCTTACATATTTGTTCTGTATTTTATGTTGGTGCAGATTGAGAGATACCTTATTTCTGCTTTGGTTGAGAGGTGGAGGCCAGAGACTCACACCTTCCATATACCGGTTGGTGAGATGACTATTACTCTACAGGATGTAGAGTCCATTTTAGGTTTGTCCACTAAGGGTCGAGTAGTTTCCAGTCGAACACATGGCAACTGGGCAAGAATTATGCGGCAATACATGGGTGTGACTCCACTCCCATCTGAATTGATTGGCGGAAACCTCAAGATGGTATGGTTTGATCGTCATTGGGGCCACTGGGAGGAGCACTCAGATACTGTTGAGAGTCAGCTTTTGTACACACGTGCTTACCTCATGCACCTATTCGGTGGTTTTTTGTTGTGTGATAAGTCCAGCCATGAGGTCTTTTGCCGATATATACAATTTCTGGGTGGTGACCTTACGGAGACTGCTACATATAGTTGGGGGTCAGATGTACTCGCCATATTGTTTCATGAGCTATGTCAGGCCACGTCACCTTCAGCTAAAGACATTGGGGGTTGTTTGTTGTTACTGCAGATATGGGCATGGTCCAGATTTCCTGCCATAGCACCTCCCATTCCACCGCCAATTGACGTAGGTGATCATTACGGACGCAGGTATGGAAGCAGTATGATATAATTAATTAATTGAACTGCTTTAAGTAGTTGAGCGCTTATGTTCTTATTTGAATGTCACTTCACTAATGTTATTGAGATACGTATTGCAGATTCAACAATGTCGAGTTGCGGTTATTGCGACGTCAGCTAAAGACATATCGGATATAACTTGACCAGATGGGTCAAGACAATGTATGTACCATAAATTTGAGATTAGAGAACCAAAATGGTAAGCTAATTTACATTTGTGAACATGTGCAGGTGAAGTGGGAGCCATATAGGGATGTCGGATATGAGTTTATGGGTGTAGAGGCTAAAATGCAGGACAGGTGGAGGGCGGTCACGCCCGTCCTTTGTTTCCACATCGTCGAGATGCACCAACTCGATCGCTGCATGCGGTAATTTGGCATGCAACAACACATCCCGAGTCGCGCTGCACAGCTTAAGGGTGCACATGATTTGACATTACACGGTAAGATGAGTGAAGATTGGGAGGACAAGCTAGATGCATTTATTCAATTGTGGAACACACGACATGTGCACATCGAGACTACAGAGCCATCGGACGGCCCGATTTCCCCAAACTCCGAGTACATGACTTGGTTCTTCACACACACCAGACGGTTTATGACGAGGCAGGTTGCTAGACTTGGCCATCTAGTACAGACCGATCTTGCTTCCAAATTGCATCGTGCATATTTCATTATATTATCCATAACCTAATTTCAATGTTATTTATTTCACTGGACAAATGCAGGTAGATGGTGTAGAGTGGATTTGGTGGATGAATTCTCCGCAATTTGATGCTCACTTCAGTAAGACGCAGGTTCAGGAGGTTTGTGACCAGCTACTGCAAGCACTCTCCGAGTTTGGTGGATTTGCGGAGCCTGGTCCTAGCGCACCAACTGGACTCTTAGTCAGTGTACCGGATCCAGAGCTAGAGGTCCCGCTGCATGCGAAAGAAGGACGGGGATTAGGGCATCGACGACCACGGCACGAGATGGAGGAATATCAGATACCCCAGCCTGGTCCGCGTGGTGGAGGTGTATATCGATCACTCATGTGGCCCACTATGACCTATACTGAGGTTCCGTGGTACCCAGAGGTGTCTTCAGAGATGCCACCACAGGTGCCTCCCGCGATACATGTTCCGATGCCTTCGTACCCACAGCCACATACAATGTTTGCTCCGCAGACACAGGTTCCTTACTCATATGAGTGGCAATCACAGAGTTCCCATACTGGCTTTCCTACATCCACCTCTCATCAACCTGTATGAGGTTTAGTGGGATTCAGTGCCTATCAGCCAGCATATGGCTTTCCTGGCTTCGGTGTTTTCCAGCAGCCACAAGGGTTTGCTGCATTTTGTTCGTCCTAGCCTGGACATGTTTCTACTGAGGCTAGATCCAGCAATAGTCCGTACCAGTCAGGACACCCCACATCCGATGACGCAGACGATTTTATACGGACAGCCACTGAGGATTTCCATTTTGATCACAATCTTGACGGACAGCGTGGACCCAGTGGCATTCGTAGAAACCCTGAGCGGGATGCGCGTTCGCGGCCGTGGCCGTGGCCTACATACACTCCACCATCATGAGCTGATCGTTTTACTTGTTCTTATCTTATGGGAGTTATAGATTACTGTATTATGACGTATGGATTACTGTATCATGACTTATTTGCACGGACTACTGTATGGATTACTGTATTATGACTTATTTGCACGGACTACTGTATGGATTACTATATCTACTTATTTTGCTTATCACGGACTATCGAACATCTAGTTCTTAATTATGCCCTATAAGCACATAAGTCTAAATATGAGAAGAGTAAACTTCAAAAATAAAATTCACAATCAAGTGAAACTATAAATACATAAGTAGCACATAAGTATACAAGCTATCAGTTGTCAACTAATTCGCTATGCGCGTAGGACATGAACGCCTATTATGTCCAAGCTGTTTACATATACCACATCTCAGTCGACTGGAGCCAGGTTGGACCTCCACCTCGTCCATTTCATTGTGAATGCGTGAAGCTTTAGGCCGCCCCTTAGCTCGTAATTTCGATTCATCGAGGATAAGCTTTGGTTCGGAAGAGGCCGGTATTCCTTGTTCACTGCCGATCGGCTGGAAAGATGAAGAGTAAACATTCAGAATGTTGTAGATTGAGAATACGGGATCCACGTACTGTGCAGCATTATGGGATACCGCCAAACATGCAGCAATTATATGACTACATGGGAATTTGAATGCCTGAAACTTGCCACACTGGCATTTCCGCTGGGTTAGGTTCACCGCGTATGTATCATCCGGATCTTCAACTTCAAAAGTGGTACGCGCTACATCGAACTCTCGAACACGCATCGATGTAGCACGCTCTCCATTCTTTGTCATAGCTTCAGCAATAACATTCGAAAAAAGCTTTCCGGATTGGGCATCTTGTTGTGCTTTAGCCCCTCTTGTGACCCAGTAACGAACAAGTTGACTGTAGGTGCATTTGACCAACAATGTTATCGGCAGGTTCCTCGCTCCCCTGAAAACCTTATTGATTGACTCGGACAAATTGGTTGTCATATGACCATATCTTCGTCCATCCTCATCATAACTCCGACACCATTGCTCTTTTGGAATTCTTTCAATCCACGCAGCCACTTTATCACTGTAACTGTAGAACTCGGCATACAATGCATCGAAGTGAATTTTGTTTGGCACATATCCTGTAAAAAAAGTCCCAAAAAAAAAATTTATAACACACAACAATGTAAGGTAATGAAAAGAATGAATGTAACTTACATCAGTTGGAGAATATTACCTAATCTCATTAATTTTTTCTTCAACGCCTAGTCCTTGAAGCGGGTATTAAAATTGCTCGCTACATGACTAATGCAAAACACATGGTACGCATTAGGAGGCTGCCAGCCAAGCATCTCATTGCCGACTGCTGATATTATGCTTTTGTAACGATCAGAAATAAGACACACACCAATTGTATTTGTAACATACAGTCGTATGGAAGCCAAAAAATACTCCCATGCTTACTTCGTTTCCCCTTCAACAATTGCAAATGCAATCGGCAGGATCTCATTATTTCCATCTTGGGCGGTGGCAATCAACAATGTCCCCTTATACTTACCGTATAAATGCGTTCTGTCCACTTGTACCACTGGTTTGCACCATTGGAACGCTGCACGACATTGACTGAAGGTCCAAAATGTACGTTCAAACACCCGAACCCCATTAACAACCCGCCGATCAACAATATATGGTCCATGTTGAATATGATAAATAGATCCCGGGGAAAATTTCAACATGTGCTCGAACCATCTTGGCAAGAACACATATGACTCCTCCCAATCACCGTAAATCTTAGCTATTGCTTTTTGTTTAGCCTTCCATGCCTTCCTGTACGAAACATGATAACCATACATTCCAGTCACCCGTTCTTGTATCAAGATCACTGGTACCAAAGGTGTTTCCTTGACCATGTCTGCAAAACAATTCATAAAAATTGTACACTAGGAATGTTATTTATGTTCACTCACAAACACAAATAAATTCACAATTTACCAAATTGTATTGTGCATCATACCTATTATGAGCTGAGAAATAGTTTCAGAATCAAGTTGTCTATGGTCTTGGGATAGATTTTGGTTCACACAACTATGATTTCCCACCCATTTGGTTACCACCCAGGCGTTGCTTGTCTTCGGTTTAATTGCTCGTACCCTCCAATCGCAACCTTGTTCTTTATTCCGACATTTTATTGAGTACTTGGCTGTAGTGCTCTCAACCACTTCAGCTTCATGATGTTGCTTCATGCAAAAATGTGTTATTGCGGCTTTCAAATCATTCTTGGACTCGAACTCTTGTTTCAAATATAATTCATCTCCTCTTGCCCACGGACCCCAGCCCAAGCCTTCGACATCTAGTATATCCTTATGCGGGTAATCTTCATTTACAGCCTCATAATGTGGAATGTCATTCCAAAACGGTGTAATATCTACATATTCAAACATAATTCAATTCTTGCGAAAATATGGTAACCAGTTAAAATTAAAATAATAATTTTAAAATAATTACCTCGATGTTCGTCGTCTGCATCACTTTCATTTTGATCACGGTCATTTTCCAATAAAATGTCCTCATCTTCTTCCTCTTGCTCCTCCTCCTCATTGTCAGGTTCATCTACCATATAGTCGTTGTTTTCTTCTCCCAGCGCAACGGTTTATTGTCTTGGCTGATGAGAGGGACCAGCCATATACTGTGATTGATGGCGTCCATGCGTCGGTATTGGTACGCCCTCTTCTAACATCTCAATATCCACATATAACTCAGCGAATTGGGACGTACGATTATCGTTGAATGTTTGAACAAAAAAATTCACATCCTCATTATCGGATATCTCAAGACCCACATATTTCCGGTTTCCACAAGGCAGTCTACCCGTCACTGAAGATATTACCTGATTCTGTTGCAGCTTTAACTTTCGACGGATCTTCTCATGTAAATCTTCAGTAGACATGCCTTGAACAATAAACATTCCTCTTTTTTCACCTTTAAAGCTCAATCCGTTTGGACCCATATTTTTAGAACCATTAAAATATACAAATGAACGAATGTCACTCATTTTTTTTTCTTATTTAATATTATAAAAAACAAGATTAAACTACAGATAAAACAAATAATAACAACACAAATTGTAACTGAATAATACAAGAAGAAACACTTTATGAATTGAATTAAACAAAAAAAAAACTAATTCAAGAACAGAATGAAGAAATGGAGGGAGTTTTCCGGATGAAAAAAGAAATGAATGATGAGAGGGAAAGAAATAGTCACAGATGAGAGATGGAGGCAAAGAGTGAATGGGTGAACACTTTATCAATGGAATTAAAAAAAAACAAAAAAAAAACATATGATGTGAGGGAGTTTTCTTGATGAATGAAGGGATGAATTACAAGAGAGAAAGAAAAAGGAGTCGGATGAGGGATGAGGGCAAAGAGTGGAATGAGAGAAATATATAATAAGGGCAGGAGTGAATTAGACATGTTGAAAAAAGGGGGTCACGGGTTAAATTTGCATGGCAGAAGGGGGTTCACGGGCTGAATTCACGGGTTAAATGCCTCAGCTTGGTGGCTTGGGGTGGCCCACTTGACTAATGGCGTGAGGGTCCCACACGCCTCTAGTGGCGCGTGGGACCCTCATGCCACTAGTGAACCACCCAGCCCCCACGCCATTAGTCATCCAGCCAGCCCCACGCCTCTCAATCTCTGGCGTTTGATTCCCTGCCATGACAAGACATGGCGTTTCCTCCCCTCACGAGACAAGACAGTGGCGCGAGAGAAGAGCACGGTACCCATAACGCAAGTCTGACAAGCGGGAAAGACAGCATTATTCCGGTATATAATTTGAACAGTGCATTAGTCTGGTAATTTTTTTCCAAAATGTTACTATTTTGGTCAAAAAGCCTTAGAAGCTTAGACTTTTGTCCTCTTCTACCAAAGATAAATTCCAATTAGCAATGTATTAACATGTAAATAGAATCAGAGACCAATTATTGAGTGCTTTATTGCTTATTAATTTTCTTAATAATCGTTTAACTTTTTTTTTCAAATTTAAATTATAATTATAATTATAATTTTTATCTTCAATTATCTCAATATATACAAGTAATATGTATATATAGTATTCAATTTAATTCATCATCTTTTTAATTTTTTTTTCTCAACCGACTTTTAAAATAATAATCCAAATACTCATCATTTTTTTTTTAAAAAAAAAAAGTCATTTATACAAAAGTCAAATAAATAATCCAAATATAAATCACATTTGCAACTTGATTTTTTTTCCTACCGACTTCTACAAAAGTCGTATAAAAAATAAATCACCACTTCCACCGCTAACCCAAACAAACAAGCTAACTATATGCTACCAAGTTGAGTGAAATAATCAATCAAATATATCCCTTGAAACCTTGTCCCTTCTCATCTATTGGGCCACATAAACATTTCATTAGACGATTTCATCATAAGCAATTGGTCATTAGATGGCATGCGATTAATGGTACCACGTGTAAGAATTAACCTGATTATATGAGCCAACTTGCATCCTCATTTAGGTATATCTAGCAAAGAAGGTCAACGTAAAAATATATCCTATTGGGTAAAAAATTCTCATTCCACATATAGCACTTTATTATATAGGGAGTTCCAACGAAAATATTATATTCCTATGCAACATTGTTTTTTCCCGACAATTTATATTGAGATAAAGGACCTCATTGGATGATCTATTCAGTCACCGTGATTAACATAATGGATTTTTGTCATTTCCGACGATTGGTGCAATACCATGATCAAGATAACGGGACACAGTTGAAGAACTCCAAAGAATATAATATCAACATACAACAATATAGAATTCATAATTGCCATTCGAAATGTCATCTTCAAAAGTTATTTCCTTCATTCAAGTCGATTGCACCAGAAACAAATGGTGCATCTGTGTTAAAGTGATTTCAAATTTCTGGGATATTCCTCCTACAAGAATGCATCGCCAAATAACTTACAATGCAATTCTGCCATATTCTAAGGTTGTCAGTCAAAATCTATACTGTACCTTAATAGTTCGTTGTCGCATATCTACCATTGGTAGTTTTTCTTGTTTTCTCATCTATTGTAGGGTTTAACTACTTTGACTGTCATGCTTCGTTTGACATGATTTGAAGGCGTCCTAGGTTTTTGCTTTGTTCTTAAAACGTTTTCAGTAGAAAGTGGTCCTAATATCATTAATCTAGATTTGAAGATAGTCATCAAACCACCACTTCAGTGAAAGGTTCAACGACTATGTTCAAATCTGGATTAATGATATTAGGACCACATTCTACTGAAAAAGCAAAAACCCATGTCACGACGATGCATGACAGTCACAGTGCAACCCGCAGATGAGAAAACAAAGATTACTAATAGTATATATATACAACAATGGAGAATTCAAATAATATACATATTTTTAAAGAAAACTAACAACCTTATAATCTGGCACTACATTGTAAGTTATTTAACGATCCATCCTTGCATGAGGAATGTCCCAAGGAATAATCTGATACACTAGTTGTTGCTGCTGCAATCAATCAACTTGAACGAAGGAAATAACATTTGAAGTAGATCTTTCAAATGCCAATTATGATTTCTATATTGATATTGTTTGGAATTTTTGAACTGTGTGATGTTATCTTGATCACTATTAGAAGTAAAAATGTGCCAAGTGTTGGAAGTGATGAAAGGCCATTATGTGGCATTAATTACTATGACTGAATAGTTCAGCCAGGGCCTTTACTGTTGGTAAAAAACAAGTGATGCACGGGGAATAGACTAAAAATGCTTGAACAATGCGTATAGTAAATGGTGATGATATGCTGAATGCATGAGTGTTTTTTAGCCAATTGGTTAAGAAAAAGCGTCTGACCTTCCTTATAAATGAGCAACGCATGTAGGATCATTTATAGTTGGGAATGATCTAGACGTGGTACGTACCATTCATCACATTCCATCTTATATATCACCATTAGCTTTTGATGATACCACCATTTGGGATGTTTACGTGGACCAATAGCTGCATAGACACAAGATTTAATGGGATATATTTGATGATATGTAAAGCCAGCCATCATATTTCTTTCGGATAAAACATCACATTCAACATATTAGAATAAGTTAACATGAAGAACATATAACATATGACATGAAAATTGTGAATCTATCACGGCCATCACCAACTTCCAATGAGTTTAATGGATTAGCTGGACTGGCCAAGTCTCCATCTGCACTCTCTTTGAACTTATTCAGAACTGTTAGACTTGTTGGTTCCCCAAGTCTCTTTCTTTTAGGTCCGGACCTGGTATCTATAACAAAGACAAGACCAAAAGCATTAGCTTAAATGCTTCCTAGTTTTATTACCAAAAAAAAAAAAACATACTAGATACAAGACAAGTAATAGCATAAACATATATATGCCCCTCGCTGTTTGATTTGTTCCTTGTGTAAGAAGAAATAATTAGAAGGTGGGGCATTATGCAACAGAAAAAGGAGGATAAGATATTCATACTGACCCATAAGTACGCCTGCTTCATGCTTCTGCTCTGAGCCCTGTGCTTCGACCATCTCTGATGGATAAACAGTAATGTCGAAGTTGTCATTGATGCTACCAAAAATTTAACTAAGCACCACAAATGTACGGGTCATGAAAATAGTAAGTGGCAAATCAAGGTCATCCCACAGAGACTAAATCAAACTGGTGAATAGGTGTCAAATTTCCTTTTTTCATTTAAGTTGAGCAAATAAGAAGTGTTTTCAATAGTACTAAAACAAAAGAATTTAGTAAAAACAAGCACTTTCAAAGAAAGAGAATTCAAATATCAAAAGGACAACCTAGAGATACTAATCCCTTGTTTGTTTCTTAGATTTCATTCCTACCACATTAATTCTAACTTAATTTCATCAATTAATCTAGAGTATTAGTGTTTATAAGTGCCTGTCGGTCCACTTATACACCTACCTCAAATAATTATGTAATGCCTCACATAATTAATTAAGATGCAATTCAAATTGGGCTCACACTAATTTGATTATGCGGAGCTTCTAAATATATGTCTATCCTAGACGCAAATTAGATTAAAACCTAATTTCTTTATTAGATTTAAACCTAATTCCACATTATTCAATCCCAAGGTCAATTTAGGATTCCCTCTTTCAAGTCCAACCCTAAATCCCCAAAGCATGCTCAATGGTGATAAGTCAATAAGCAATAAATAATAAAAACAGGATTAAATAAACTGATTAGAATTAAGCAAAACCAATGTGTGGGAATAATTTCTAAGTCTCAAACAAGTTCATAGCACTCTAGGTTGAAAAGAAAATTAGTCACACATGGCTATAAGAAAACCCATTACAAAAATAAGAAATTCAGATTCAAGCATAACAAGAAGAAGAAGAAATCTCAGAACAACTCTGCTTCTTGAATTGATATCACGCTCTGCTTCTTCTTTTCCTCCACTGTGCCGTGCGACTTTTTCTCTTCCTGATGCGTCTGCTTTTCTTCTTTTTCTTACATGCTCTTCTCTCCTGCTGCCAGCGCCTTTATTCCTTTTTTGCGTGATTGTCTCTGATGTTGCGCTCCTTCCTAAATAATGATGATCTTTCTCCAAAAATATGCTGCCTCTTAAATCTTTCTTTTTTTTAATTCAGCGTCATTCCTCCTTTTTAGCCACAATATGCCGCCACACCTTTATCTCCAATTGATTAGGTGAGAATGCCCATTTAATTCTCCAATATTTCCAAAACAATAAATTGGAAACAATTTGAATGGTTGCTGATTGCTCCTCGTGCTCCTGATTGTGTGCAAGAAAAGGGAGTGCCATAATCATAATCATAAAAACTGAATTTTTATTTTGCTTTTAGAAAACTTCCTATATTATTTATTTCCTAAATTCAAAAGCTTTTATTTTAAATCGAAATCCTCTAAATCATGCATCTAGATTGATATCCCTTAAAATCATCATAAAATCTCTTTAATTTAGCATTGATGACTTCCTAAATATAACAAAATATATCACAAATCAATTAAAAATAGGAAGTCATCAGTCATCTTCACTCTCATCATGAAGTTTCTCACCACTTAACGTTCTTATCCCTCGTCGACCCTTTCTCGTTGGCATGGTTCAACAATCTGAACTGAAATAAGAAATGACTGTGGAAGAAATGTAATAGATTGCTGGAGACATAAAATTAACCATATATCACAGTTATTATAATATCTAATTAGGAATTTTTAAGACGTAGTAGGGTCTAACAGGGAAAATCTCTCTATGCTCTGCACAAAAGTAGTTGCCTGGTTTCGTAATCTTTGCTCAAATGTCATCACCCATATCCATATATAATACTACCTCCGATCCTAATTATAAAAGCTAGTTGACTTTCTTTGGAGAGATTAAGGAAGCTAAATAAGTTACTTAATCATTTTATATGTTACGTATTTTTATATTATATATTAGTTTATTAGTTAAACTAATTAGTTTAAAGAAATAAAAAATAAAAATACTTCAAAATAATTTAATTAGCTTCCTTAATTTTTCCGAAAAAGTTAACTAGCTCTTATAATTAAGACTGGAGAGAGTACTCAGAATGATGCAGTAGAAATGGGACAGTGGGAGACTAGCTAACAGACAAGAAACAACGTCGATATATGTTGACGTCTCGATCATTGTTAAGCTCGCGCAACCCAACTCTCATGCTACGTCGTCTTCATTTAGTTGCCTTTCTGTTTCCCCTGTTTTTTCAATTTTAATTTTTTTTGACGAAACTACTAATCTTATTGAATTAACATGATAATTTTATTAATATATTTTTATTTTAGCTCTTGAATTTGCTTTTGTTTTGATTTTAATTTCTCAAATTTTAAACTATAAGTTTTTATGGGAAAAACATTTCTCAAATGTTGTAAGAGAAATGTTTTCTCATGCCACACACACATAAAATGGTGGGACCCACATATATATATAATAAGCACTATATATATATATTTGGGTCCCACCATTTTATGTTAGTGTAGGCAATGGCGGAGCCACACATGTTTCTGTGGGTGCAAGTGCACCCATAAATTTTAAGAAGATATATATATTTTTTGAAGGGACTTTGTAATAAGTTGTTTAGGTGGTGTGGTGGTAATCTCACTAGTCCCACATCAGATCCTGTGTTCAAACCCTTGCGTGCCATGGGATTAGAGTATATTGTTCTATTTAAATTGATTTCCTCGAAAATACTTTTCAATTGAACCCAATTTCTGATCCTAAATTTTACGAAAGTATGGGTTGCCTTTTATCCTCCTTAAAAAAAAAATTTCCCCCGAATCCTACTATTAATTGTGCACCCACAAACATTACATCCTGGCTTCGCCACTGAGTGTAGGAATCTTATTTCTCTTCTGCAACATGAGAAAAGTAAACCCCAAGTTTTATTCCTCTAGTTTTATTTCCTTTAAAACATTAGTCCATATGAATTTAGACTATTTAAATTTTAAAAAGACTAAATTGAGTAATTTAAAATTTGAGGAACTAATGACCATTAAAGGAATTACCAAACCTTTGTTTTATTGTTACTGTATAAATAGAGAATGCAATGCAATTCTTACTAGCCAAAATAAAAAACAGAATGCAATTCATTGGGACGACCAAACATCCCACGAGTTCCCTTCCCGCTTCGATCATATCACAAATTTAGTTGCATTAATGACTTAATTTTTTAAGGGAAAATCTTATTCAGAGCCCATATTACCAAAAAAAATGCAGAAAAAGGCCCAAAAATTCTGAAAATTTGAAAAAATGCCCAAGATTCTGAAATTCTAGAAAAAGCCCAAGGTGAGTTGTTAATGGGGCTGATATAGTTGTTAGCGGGGTACTGATATAGTTGTTAACTGGGCTGATTTAGTTGTTAAAAATAACAACTAAATCAGCCCAGTTAACAACTATATCAGTACCCCGCTAACAACTATATCAGTCCCATTAACAACTCACATTTGGCCTTTTCCGGAATTTCAGAATCTATTTTTACTTACTAAATCAGCCCAGTTAACAACTATATCAGTATCCCAATAACAACTATATCAGCCTCATTGACAACTATATCAGTATCCCGCTAACCTTGGGTCTTTTTTCAAATTTTCAGAGTCTTTGGACCTTTTTTTGTATTTTTTTGTTAAAAAGGGCCCTGAACAAGATTTTCTCATATTTGTATTAATCATTTCTACTCCCTCCAATTTTTATCTTATTTATCTAATTTAATTAGATTATATTCATTTTATTATTAGAAGAGCACTAATAGAATTAAAATTAAAAAAATCGACCAATAGGATCTGCTTCCATAGCAAAGGGAGTATATAATCAACAATGGAGGGTGAAACGGTAACTTTAGTACTCACACAGAGTTAGTCTAACTGTGTAAGGTTCTGCTAGATGGTCCTAAATCTTCAGTTTAAATCAAAAAGGAGATATATGTGTTAAGAGGGAGGGAGAATCACAAACATAAATCAAGGAGAGAGAGGGATGAGAATTAAAAAAAGAAAAAGAAACAGTGACTTTAGTATTACCGGAATTTATTAATTTTTTATCTTATCCTTTTTTTCCCCTTCAATTTGTGATCTTATCCGCATTAAAAATATATTAAATCTATAGTTCTTGGTGGTAGTGATAGCATCCACCAAATTGATGCGCTTTTAATAAGTGAAAATAAAAATAAAAATAAAAAAAGAGTTGGCTCAGTACTTGTCACTAGAGTCTAATAGCAACCCAAGTTGTTTTTGTCTGCATGCATTCCGAAGGATAAGATGGCCATTTGCAGGTTGAGATCACTTTTTCCTCTTTCTAAATGCAAATCTCTCGCCCTTCAATCCTTCCCAATACGCAGATTCTCTTCTTCCCTTTTGGAGGTACCTCAACCATTGTCATCTCTCTAACCTTCATATTATGCCTCATATTTTAATCGCTGGTTCTTCACTGGGTGTATCAGTTGGTAATCTTGATATTATTTTTCTCGCTATTCTTTTCTCTTCTTTTCAGTGTCTTAATGTTTGACACCTAGTAAAGATATGATATTTCCAATCAATTTAGGTGATCGATGTATTGCTTTTACTTATAAATCGCAGGTCAACTATTATTCAATGTGAAGTCTGAGTTCATAACTTGGTCAAGTAATCAATGCAAAGTCTGGTTTCATACTTTTTGTTATCAGTTCCAGTTTGATTTCAGATGACAGACATTTTGTGTATGAGTGCGGGTTTTCTTTTGTCTTTTGTCATCTTTTTTTATAATTGTTACGTTGTAAAGGGGCCTCAAAGATAAGTGTTAGTCACTTGCAAATGTTTGATAGATCATTTTCTTGGTAGTTTTCAATTTGTGTTAAATATATGGTGTTGGATAGCATTCATGATGGACTTAACTGTGATCAATGGCGCATATGCTGTAAATTTTGATATTTCTCCACTCAAGGATGCATGGTCTATAATTTTGATCTTTATCCTATCAATGATGCATTACAGAATGTTGGGTTCATTGGTCTCGGAAACATGGGATCCAGGATGGCGAATAACCTGATTAAAGCTGGATATAGAGTTACAGTTCAAGACATGTACTTGATTTGAACTTTTTAATTCTCTTTTGTAATGAATTGTTTTATTGGTCAATGTGAAAGCACCAGCTTGCCACTAATGAAACTAGGATTTTCAATCCTTGTTGATCTATAGAGAATGTTTTTAATTTTAATGATGTTTATCAAATTTGAAAAAATTGCAGAAACTCTGATGTCATCAGCAAGTTCTCTCAGATGGGAGTTCCCACTGTGAAAACACCTTACGAAGTCGCAGAAGCTAGCGATGTTGTAATTACAATGTTGCCTTCTTCTGCCCATGTGAGTACAACCATATCAATGGCATTTCCTTTACTGATCTGCTACTAAGCTGTGTACATAAGATTCTCAATTAAATATAACAATTTTGTAGAATTGTCTTATTGCTGTTGATCTTCTTAGCCTTGACTGAGTACTAACTCCAGAATAACACACTCATCCAAATTAAGTAGGTGATTGATGTTTACACTGGACCAAATGGTTTGCTTCAAGCCGGGAAAGTCCTAAGGCCATGGCTATTGATAGATTCATCCACTATTGATCCACAATCATCAAGAAACCTTTCTGCTACGATATCAAACTGTCTTTTAAAAGAAAAGAAAGGTATCGTTAGTGAAATATTGGCCAAGTATATCTTTATTTAACTTGAACTTCAAGCTGTTTTCACACTTTTCTTGCTCCACATATTTTATTTACCATGTTATTTGTGATTGATTTTTATCATGGCAAATGATTTGTATATTTTTTGAGAGTATTTGTGGCGTGCCCATACTTTGATAATATCATTCTGATAGGAACCAGCCATTATTTGCGGTTTATGTTTTATTATGTGTCTTATGTTAAATTGTACAAGTGTATGTTGGTTATTGTCAGTTTTATATGGATAAGATAAGGTAATTATTTTTAGTTTTTGTGTTAGCCTATAAATATCATATATGTGTTCTACCAAAATATGGATGAATGAATTATTATTAAGATGTTTATCTCTCTTCTATCCCCATCTCTCTCTTGACTAAAGTTTCAGATTCTGGCTCTAGTTTCCCTTTTTCTCTCGTAATTTCCTTAAGTTTTATCGTTTGGTATTAAAGCCTTTCATGTTAGGCAGTGGGTAATTAATGGTGATCACACATCTGTCCTCTCACAGCAATGATCTTATTTGCCTAAACCTCATCCTAAACTCAACCAAGCACTTCGTCCACCCAATGAAAATAATAACCCATCACCAAAAGGCCTCTTTTCAGAGCAACTAGGGGTGCAATTTTATCCAAGTTAAATCATCTAGATGCAGACCTATTCAAATTGAAGAAACATAAAGAGCATTCATCTTCCTTCGGTCATCCCAGTGAAGCCAAGTTACAATGGCAGACTTCTGGACGTTTTTTTTCCAAGGGAAATTCAGGGTCATGTGTTGCTGATAGCAACTACAATTCCAAAAAGAAAAGAAAAAAAAAAACAGAAACTTTCAGTGGCAGTTATTACCATCAGTTATTAGTCATACTTTGGCAGTCACCACTGCACAAATTTCTGAAACTGACAAGCAGCAGTTACACAGAGATAAAGAGTTATGTTTCAGATGTGATGATAAATTTATTCCTGGTCATAAATGCAAAAACTGCCCCTGAGGACAAGGCTGTTCTCCTAGGGGAGGATATTGATAGGAACCAGCCATTATTTGCAGTTTATTTTTATTATGTGTCTTATGTTAAATTTTACAAGTATCTAGTGTTGGTTATTGTTAGTTTTATATGGATAAGATAAGGTAGTTATTTTCAATTTATGTGTTAGCCTATAAATATCATATATTTATTCTACCAAAATATGGATGGATGAATTATTATTGAGATGTTTATCTCTACTCTTTCACTAGAACTCATATTCTGATTCTAATCTATCCCTTCTCCTCTCTTGACTAGAGTTTCAGATTCTTGCTCTAGTTTCCCTTTTTCTCTCCTATTTTCCTTAAGTTCTGTCATACAGGAAAAGAAACAAAAATTCTATAGAGAACAAGAGAGAAGTTTATAGTGCTCTTTAAACTTCTATTTAATACCCTCTGTCTCATCAGTGTGCCCATTTGCTCCCTACCTAGCCCTACTGTCATGTTTGCTATTAGGTCACTAGAGATTGTTTCTTGGGAAAATTCGTTTCAGGGCCCCTATTAGGCAAAGAATTCCAGAAAAGTCCCAAACAATCTGAAAATACCCAGAAAGGCCCAGAGATTCTGACAATACGGAAAAAGGCCCCAAGATTCTGACAGAGTTGTTAATGGGGCTGATATAGTTGTTAGTAGGGGACTGATATAGTTGTTAACTGGGCTGATTTAGTTGTTAAAAAAAAAATTTAACAACTAAATCAGCCCGGTTAACAACTATATCAGCCCTCGGTTAACAACTATATCAGCCCCATTAACAACTATATCAGCCCCCAGTCAGAATCTTGGGGCCTTTTTGGGTATTGTCAGAATCTCTGGGCCTTTTTCCGTATTGTCAGAATGTTTGGGTCTTTTCTGGAATTCTTTGCCTAATAGGGGCCCTGAAATGAATTTGCCCTTGTTTCTTTGATTATATTAGCCGTTCTACAATTCATCTATAAAGCTCATCTGATTGCTTCTTCTGAAGTTTTTTTCTTAAGCTGAAAGCATATTTGCCTCAGTGGAGCACTGTGGCAGCTGGAAAATTGTTAGATTTATAAATGACATGAAGCAGATATTTAGTTTGATTTCTACTAATTACACTCTTTTTTCTCATAAAAGTGGATCCAGATTTCTGCTTCTATTATGCATCAAGTCAGCTAACTAATTTGAGATATTGTGTGACAGCATGTTACTTGAACTTTGGTTTATGTTTAAGGTGGAAGGGGTTTCCTAAGATCCTCCTGTTGCATGTCAACTACTTTCTAAATTTTAATATGTTGAATTGGTTCACTTCTGCTTTTTATTCTTTACGTTGCTGAGCTAAATGATTGTGCGCAGGTGATTGGAAGACCCCCGTCAAGTTGGATGCTCCTGTATCTGGAAGTGTGATTGCTGCAGAATCTGGAACCCTAACTTTTATGGTATCGAATACTATTCTATTCTAAGTTTTAATGCATCCTGGGATCCCAAAAACTATTGTTTACGGGCCTTTTTCCCTTTTTTTTTAGGGACAGTATGTTTAGCATACTGGTTATGAATTCGATATTAAGAACTGATAATAGTCATTCCATGCACGCACGCACACATTAGAACTTTGATAAGCTAAAAAAAGATGATGCATGTCATGGGATAAATCAACATAGATGCATGTGTGTTGGGGATAATAGTGCCAATTTATGAACATGGAATGGATCTTTCTCAGGTTGGTGGCTCTGAGGAAGCTTTTCTGGCTGCAAAATCCTTGTTCCTTTCAATGGGTAAAAGTGCAATATATTGTGGAGGAGAAGGAAGTGGTTCTGTAAGTTAAATAATTGAACTTTAGACGACTTTTTGATGCTGTATGTATTGACCCAAAAGTTTCTTTCTTTCTTTTTTTTTTTTTTTTTTTGGGGGGGGGGGGGGGGGGGTGACAATAGATGCTGCTTATATAAGATGCTTCATGAATCTTATCAAAATGCATTGGTTACTTTATGTAAAAAAAAAAGGATTGGTTGGTAAAAACTCTTGTATACTCTGTAATAATCATTTGTTAATTAGAATTTCATTATCAGGAAATTTGTAATCGGTAACTTAGGCTTATCAATAAAGATATTAGTCTGAGAAATTATATATTTTAGGAAAGGATAAATTCACTGCTTAGGCTGCAAGTTTATTTGTGTTTGTATAGATGTATGTTAGCCTTGAAGTAGTTGATACATGGATGTCATTTTGTTAGTTTGGGCTTGGTGTTGTTATCAGGCTGCTAAAATCTGTAATAATTTGGCTTTGGCTGTGAGCATGCTGGGAATATCAGAAGCCCTAGCTCTGGGTCAATCTCTCGGAGTCTCAGCCAGCACCTTGACTCAAATATTTAACTGCTCCAGTGCTCACTGTTGGAGTAGGTATGCTTCTTTTCAAGAATGAACAATCTGCAGCAGCACCATGTAGAATTTTATATGAATCTTGTCACAAATCAAATGAAAATTTCTGGAAATATCAACCCTTTGGTCTTGTTTTCTCTGTTCTCCTGATAACAAAAACAGAAATCCTTCAACAACATTCATTAAATCCGAAAGGTTACATGGGGAGCGATACACACACATTCACAAAGAAAAGAAAAGGTTTGGTATTTTGGTAATCAAATTAATATTTAGCTGTTTCATGATTGCAGTGCTAGTTACAACCCAGTTCCTGGTGTGATGGAAGGGGTGCCCTCTTCAAGGGATTATCATGGAGGGTTTGCTTCCAAGCTTATGGTAAGCAACTGCATTCCTTGAAGAACTCACACCAAATAGTATAATAAATAACTTGCTTCCAAGTTTTCTATCTCAATTTAAAATGTGAACTTTTTAAAATTTGGATCAAACTGCCTTGCATTTCTTGAAGTTTACTATATATATTTTGCCCAAAGCTGACAACTTGTAAAACTCTTTTGTTACATTTGGTATGGGAAAGGAAAAGTTAGACTTGTGTGTTTGACATGCTGAAAGTTAGTGATATGCTATCTTCAGTCCTAATCATAGGATAAAGTTTGTAGTGCAATTTGAACTAAAAAACTTCGTCTTATAATTAGGGCCTGAGGAAGTATTTTCTAACCAAAGTTAAGAGAATAGATTCTCAAGAAAGTCCCTTTCTCATGCTTATAGTTATTTCCAACTCCATTCTCATTCCCATGTTATAACAAACGTAGCATTAAATTTTTTGTGCTTTAACTTAATTCTTCTGTTGATTTACTTGAATTTTGAATCGATTTGAAATTGCTCACTTTAATTTTTGTCCAACCAAAAGGTCTCCATTACTTTTTCCTTGAAATTTGATGGACAGGTGATATAGTTACTTTCCCCAAATTGATATTTAGGGTGATGAACGTAATATCCCGAAAATTTTGTGTTAATGTGATGTGATGCAGGCTAAAGACTTGAGTCTTGCGGTAGAATCAGCCAAACAAGCTGGCTGTAAATATCCATTGACATCTCAGGCACAAGAAATGTAAGCCCTTTGTCTTCTATAACCATGATGTAAAAATTTTTATATTGAATTATTTGCTTTTAAGTATACCTTAAACATTCACTTCAGACTTTGAAAGATGACGATTGGAAAATTTTAACTGTACTGGGATTTAAATATTCGATGCTTGTTTGCTAATGAACAAGTTGGTTTGCTCATCAGATATAGTGAACTCTGCATGGATGGACATGAGATTGAAGACTTTTCATGTGCCTTTCGCCATTATTACTCTGGTTTGGACGAGCCTCGTGGCCAATCAAAGTCAAAATAAGTCATTTCATGTTTTAGTGGCTAGTTTTATTTTATTGTTCAATGACCAGGCAAGATCGTAATTTTAGTGGAATTGTATCTTTTTCATTAAAACCATGATTTTAGAAGTTTTTAGCGTGAAATCAAAGAAGTCCAATAAAACTAAGATTTATTGAGAGGGAATTGAAGAAAAGGATGACAATAGCTTCGTTCCATCCTTCAATATTACTCCTTCATGTATGGCACAAGGACGTTAAAAATCAATAGCAATGTGTTGTTGCATGAGTCTTGATTTAATAATTTTCTACGAGGAAATTTTTGCTTTTAGCCCTTGAATTTAAATTCAAATGACTTAAATTTTTGTATGTTACTACTGAATTAAGAAATTTCATCAACTGAATTGTTCTGAGTTTAAAAATTACAAGAATTGAGTTATTCTCAATCAAAGTCTAAGAATTAAATCAACAAAAAAGAGAAAAAAAAATTAAGGATAATAATAAAAGTAGTCTCTCCAATCCAATCCTGCTTGGTACCAATCCAGATGAGAAATTCCCAACGGCATCGAAAGATGTTATTTACTTGACAATTACTTGAAGAGAAAGGCACAACTTTAACCACAGACTTGCCTGCTTGCTATACACCTTCCCTTGGGGAAAGTCATCTATGGCTATAATCTCTTGTTTCAGGGTAAACAGTGCTTGTTTCTCCTTTTTTTCTGTACACATGACCCAAGTATTATTGATGTTACAGTGACATGTTCAGTAAAAGCAGAACAGAAGCTTTGTGAAAACTTGACAAGCCTTATTTTCGACATGATTATGGGGATTGAGCCAGGTAGAAACGCAATACAATGAAGGTTGACATATAGTAATGGCAATTACTTCCCTCATTTCATGCTGGAGTTTAATGCAGGATAATAGAAATAATCTATTTCAAAAAGCCTAGATTACGGGCCGTATGCTTTGTAGGAATTCAAAGGTGACTAATGCAACTTGCTTATCTTTTATATACCACTCCAGTCCTATTTATAAATCTCATTTTACTCTCTTGAAAATGAACTTATAAAAAAGACAAGAGTGATATTAGTATTGACTTTTTATATAGTCATGAACGATATCGTACTATTCTTGATTTTTTATATACAGGTTTTATTGACTCTTGCACTTGACTGGAAGTAGCGTATTGTTTTGTAAATATCAGGTGTTTAAGAGAATCTAATGTCATAAAACCAAGACTTGTTTCCTCTGCCTCGTGCCACATTGAAACAAAAACCCTCTTCAAAGAATCTGGAAATGTCGAATTACTAGCATAGTATAGTCTTAAGCTATCAAGTTGATTGTGATCAGAGGGCATCTTCATCCCCAACGGTGATAATTGATACTGACATACGCATCATATCTTCAATAATAGACAAAAGGACCAACGGGAGTTGGCTCAAGTGGAAGGGAATTGGGCCACTTAAGCAGGGGTCTTGAGTTCGAGTCCTTGTAGATACAAAAAATTCTCCTAGAAGAGGTTCCCGCATATGCGCCCAACAGAACCTCGATCCGAACTAGGCAGGGCAAAACTCTGGTGAACCGGGTGCAGTAGCAAAAAAAATAATAATAATAAAAAATAAAAATAATAGACAAGAGGAGAAGACAATAACCCCATCATGCACCAAACAGATATATGCATTCTCAAACTTAACACAAGAGTTAATACAATAAACTAAATGTTAAAAAGCTAAACTCTAATTCAAATGGGACACCAATGAGATATTAATTCCCACACGTCAAAAACCTATTCTAGTGAGGATGTGCATTGCATGCTATATAGATGAAAGGTCTTCATATATTGTCTTGATACCTGGCCTCTCAGAAACAGACCGAATGCATCGCAGAGCTATTCCCAGAAAATCCTTCATTCCCTTTTCTGCAATTGGATTTCCCATTTCTGGCATCAATGCAGCATCAAAACATTCTGATCCTCTGCCTTCAGCCACACGCAACCTTACCCAGTCAGTCATATCAACACCTCCATCCTCACCTGATATCACATCGCCAGCACACCTTCCAGTTAAAAGCTCCAACAGTATTACTCCAAAGGCATAAACATCCGATTTAAAGGAGGGGGTTGGCTTCTTGGAAGCAGCTAACTCCGGTGCACGATATCCCAAAACCCCAGCATCAAGAATCTGTTCAGTAGTACCGACCTGAGTCATGAGCCGGTGAAGGCAATAATCAGCAACTCTTGCATTCAAATCAGGTGTATCTAACAGCACATTTGTTGCTTTGAGGTTCCCATGAGGAACAGCACGATCAAAGTGGAGATAGTTCAGGCCACGTGCCACATCAACTGCTATTTTGAGCCTCTGGGCCCAGGTTAATGGTGGACCTTTTCTTCCAGGCCGATCTAGTACACCATAATATATATATATAGAGTAAGTTCAAATGATGATGAATGATGAATACCAACTATAAACTAAGAATAAGATGGATGGCATTTCATGGGAAAATGGTTTTCTTGGACCAGCAAAACTGATGTACAGAAGAACTAACACGTGAATGTACAAAGGCACGAGAAACACAAAATTTGCTTGTTCTTGAATGATAATCATGTGCTTGTAAATTTGAAAGCTACTTTCCATTGCTATCAATTAAATCAATGCCCTATGCATTTGAAATCATCCAACTACTTAAATTTGTCCCTGGGCAATGAGCTGAGACATCATATTTTGGCTAGTCTTACTCATATAGTAAAGATGAAGCTTACACACTTCCAGTGGAATTTGTCTCAAAATTTGAACAGTGATTTTTTTAATTTTTTTTTGGTTATACTCATTCTTATAGTGAATTCCATTTTCAGGACACAATTTGACAGTTTAAGTCATGTGCTTCATCTTGATAAGTCGACAATCTTAGTATTACGTCCATGGCCAATTATGACTGATATAAACTGGTTTTAATCTACCAAATTATCACTATCCTAGCTTTTAAAGGATCTCTCTCTACCCAAGTTTCCTACTTTTTACTCTCAGATGCATGGGTCTAATAACATTGATAAGGAAGGAGAATTGACATTACCATAAAGAAAAGTTGCGAGACTTCCAGGAGAAATGTAGTCTGAAAGAATAAGCTTCTCGTGCTGTGTAGGACCCCAATAATATCCTCTCAATCCCACAACATTCGGATGCCTGATGTTTGAAAACTTTTTAGCCTCTTTAGCAAACTCTTTTCTCTGTTTAGCCACTCCTTCTCTCAACCACTTCACTCTCAGTAACAAGCCATTCTCCAGAGTAGCCTTATAAGAAGTTCCATGACTGCTTCTCCCCAAAACTTCAGCAGGGGCCCTTGAAAGGTCCTCAGGGGTCAATGTTATTGCATCATCAAGAAAATGCAACTCGCCAACTAACTTATCAGGTGATCTTACATCAAGTCTTGCAAAATTTTCAGCAGTGAATGAATCACCAGACCCTGGCGACCAGGAAAAGTGGCTGTTTTTCGACGGAGACATAGTTGTGGCTGCCAACTTTTCATCTGGGCTGATTATCTCCGAAGATGATCCTTTCCTTGAGGTCACAAGATCCTCAGCTGAAACAACCAAAGCACCACCTGTGTCTGTTGTACGGCCCATGCCAGGTAAGTTTGGTTGACCACGCCCATGTGTGTCCTTACTAGCAGCATATTCTGGTGGAGATCTTGATATGCGTATGTAATGTATGAAGATTGCAAGCAGGATTACTATGAAAAGTCCAACCACACATGATACTATGATTATTACTTTAATGATAGTGCTTATAGGCTTCTTCCTGGAACCTTCAGCAGGCATATTGGTTGATCCAGGAGGACCATTTGGGTAACGCAACCTAGCATTCCCAGGAAAGAAAGAAGAACGAGGGAACTTTCTAAGATTTTCTGGGACAATACCAGACAGATCATTGTATGAAGCATTAAAGTTTTTCAGTCCCTTTGGCAGGTCAGTTGGTAACGGACCTGTAAAATGATTGTCCGATATATCTAACGAATCTAATGAACTCATGCCAATGGAAGTTGGAAGAGAGCCAGAAAAATTATTTTCAGCAATATTGAGCACTTTCAGGCCTGCTAATGATCCAAAATTTTCAGGAAAGTACCCATTAAATTGGTTGTGAGAAAGATCAAGAATCCGGAGATCCGATTGACCGGGGGCAGATGATAAATTAATGCTGCCTGAAATTAAATTATTCTCAATGTGAAGCTCTTGCAAAGTTGGCATATCAAGCAGCTTATCAGGAAGCTGTCCATCTAACTGATTCGAACTAACATCAAGCACTATTAGCTTTGGATACTGCTTTAAGACCCTAGGGAGGGAGCTACTGAGAGAATTATGGGAAAAATTCAGATAATTCAACCGTATAAATTGAGGAGTTTCCTCAGGAATGGGCCCGGTCAAATTATTCCTACTGAGATCAAGAAATTCTAAATTTCCCCATTTCAGCATCCTGGTTAAATTTCCTTCAAGTTTGTTATTTGAAAGATCAAGAACTGCACAGCTCCCTGTTAGAGGTGGCAGCTCGCCAGTGAAACCATTTGATGAGAGATTCAGAAAGCGCAATGTTGTTGATGTGATTAATCCTATTGGTCCTGTGACAAAAATTCAAAGAGATGAGTGACAATGCTAGCAATGGACCGTCTGAGGATGGCAGTGGCCACCAGTTTTGAAAGTAAGATATCATAGATTAATTATTTAAAATGAAGGAACAATTAGAAGTTGTCTATCTACCTGAGAGATTGTTGGCACTCAAATCAAGTTCGGTTATAACCAGAGGGTCTCCCTTGAGCAGGCCATTTGGAAGAAATCCTGAAAATCTGTTGTTGCTAAGCCTAAGGACCTGGAGATCATAGACAAATTCAAATTCAGGCAGTTCTCCAGACAATTGATTGTAGCTAAGATCCAACACCTTCAGGTCTTCAAAAAGTGGCTGCTTGCCTCCACCATCCAACAATCCAATCAGCTGGTTGTGGCTTAGATTCAAATACTTGATACTTTCAGAGATTCGGGGTAGAAATCTCTGCTGCGGGGAGTTAGAACTCACAAGCATATTATCACTGAAATCAACATAACTGGCACTTGTAAAAAGCATGAATTTAATATCTAGTTGACCATCAAGCATATTCCCATGCAAGTCAATCTTGTCAAGAGCAGACATCAGATCGAAACCTTTGGGAATCTTTCCAGTGAAGCTGTTATGAGACAAATTGAGAGATACCAGGCTATTCAGCTCAGTCAATGAAGCTGGCAGCAAACCAGAAAAAGAGTTATGGCTCAAGTCCAGAGATTGGATTGATGACATCCCTGAAATAGAGATAGGAATTGAACCAGAGAAATTATTCCCTGCCAATGACAAGTTCTGTAAGCTAGCTAGCTTACCAAATCCCTGTGGTATGGAAGAAGAGAAAAGGTTATTGGAGACATCTAGAAATTGAAGACTTTTGAAGTCTCCTATGTTGTCAGGGAGAGTTCCTGATATGGAATTGTTGGACAAGGAGAGCCTGGCAAGCTTGGTGAGGTTTGAAAAAACACTCAAGTCTGCCTCAGCAGAGAGACCCAGGTTATCTAGGACTACCCCAGCAACATTACCACCATTGCACAGAACTCCATTCCATGAAGATGGGCATCCATTGAAGTCAATGGATTCTTCATTCCAGGAATTGAGGACGTAACCAGTAGGGTCATGCTTGATGCCTTTCTTAAATTCCAACAATGCTAAGATGTCCTGAGAAGGAAGCTGTCCCATGACAGAGAAGAAAGATAAGGATAAAACCAAAAGCCTAAAGAGCTTCATTTTCTCGACTAAATGACGTAATGCCAACTTAGATATAGTTCAAGGTTGTTGTTCAGAAAGATATCTTGCTTCAAGGCCCACTATCTCTCTGCACAAATTAGATGTCAGGGTACTTTCTTCCACTACAATGAGAAAGCACAATTTTTGTAGAAGCATCTCAACCTCATGAAAGAAGATTAATGAGCCGTCGAACTCAAATCCACACAGGACGTAAGACACATCTTTAGAGTCAAAACAAAAGAAACCACGATCTTCTTCTCTTTACAAATATGACCTGCTCACCTAAGAATGAAAAGAAAAGGTATTAGTAATAGGAAATGAATAACCCAGACACGATGCAAGCAATGAAATCCAAATGCTTCTCCAGGTCAGCAACATTACATTATATCTACAAAGAACCGAAGGTTCCAAGCAATGGATACATATAGAGTAAAGCTAATGCAGAAACAATCACTAGACGCGGGAAGTACGACTAAACATTAATGACCTAGAATGAACAATCAAAACGAGTGGCACTTTAGATATCTGACAAAAACAAAACGCAACATTTCTTACCAAAATCACTTCCTTAGCACAATGTGAAATCAGGTTGAACATGAAATGACCGCTCAAGTATCAAACTTTGGAAGCAGAAGGAAGAACTCGGCAAAACTTGTGAAGTTCCAGAACTGAAGTAGAGACCAGCATTGTAGAAACAGTGAACTCGTGAAGAAAGAAAGGAAAAAATACTTCCAATAAGACTCATTTAAGTGCAGTAAAGGGACCAGTCACCCGAAAAAGAGGCGAAAAAAAAAAAGAAAAAAGTGGGCGTGTGGGGGTGATGGAGTGAAGAGGACCCAGAAAGTTTTGGCCTTTGAGGCTTTGATAAAAATGTTGACATTTTTTTCTAACCCAGAAAACAAGTAAAAAAAAAACCCTAAGTATTTAACTTTAATGGTGGTGACAACAAAAGCACGAAACTTTTAAAAGAGATACCTTTGTTCCCTCTGTACTTATGTATTATAAAAGGCATGTGACATGTGAGGACCCTTAACATAATTTAGATTAGATCTTGAAAAGTTTGTTAAAAATGTCGCCTTTTTCTTTATTTAATTTTTATGAACAAAAGTAGCCATTCATTTCATCCTTTTGAGGGGTTTTGTCAGCAAGCGACCATTGGAAAAGCGGGAAAATGTTAGGGTTTTTTCATTTTTGCTGCGATTGAGTTTAGAGGAGAAAGTAGGGATTTACCCGCCAGAAGGCGAAAGCTTTGCCTAGTGGACGTGAAAGGAGTTTATGAAATGAAGTTAAAGGTTTTGGGGTTTTATATACAAGTCGCAAACTGGCAAAGCATAATGCGTGGGAAGTCGTGCAATTTAGCAGCAGATAGGACCGAGGACCCACCACTACCGTCTACCGTGTGGACTAGGGTTTTCAGTTTGGACTTTGAACAAAATCTACAACTTGGATGTGTTCGATTTAGGATCAATTTTTCCATTATTCCTAATTTCCGACTACAATTTGTAGGTTGGCTAGTAATAATAATACAATTTATTCGAACATGGTTTGGACACACATATATAACAACATTAAGGATGTACCAGCACTACTAGTAGTGCAGTGGTATTGGGATTCATTTCCCCCCTCCTGATCCTGGGTTCAATCCCCCCTCCCCCATCACTTTGTATCAAAAAAACATTAAGGATGTAAGCAAGAAAAGTTAAGTAGCATCTTGTCTAATATATATATATAGAGAGAGAATTTAAAAACATATTTTAATGGAATAAGACTTAATATTATTGTTGTTGAAAAATAGGGGAAAATTCTCCCCTCAAAACAAAATTGTTAGAGTATTATACTTGGTATATACATACATTTATCAAGAGATTCCCCCTAAAATTCTAAAAAGGAAGATTTTCCCCAATCTCTTGATGATTTAACAATCTAATCTGGCTAGAAGCTTAAATAGAAGTGGGGTTTTATCATTTACCTGATTATATACAAGGTTATGTTGTATGCACCACTCAATATCTTGGATTTTTTTTTTTTTAGTTATACTCAATGTGCTAAAATAATTTTTTAGTGTATTCAGTACTTTAGATTTTTTTTAAAAAATATTTCAAAGTGATTTTTATGTATTCATTCTTCTAAATTATTTGTTTAGAAGCATTTAGTATCATAAATTTAGGGTACTCGTTGCTATAAAAAAATGCTATAAAGAAAAAATTACCAAAAAAAAAAAGATATTATGTTAAAGAATCAAGTGCTACGAAATATTAATGCTTTAGAGCGATAGATACATTAAAAATTATTTTAAGATGCTGAATATTAATGAAAAATTGTCTCTTACTGTTAAATACAACTTAACCCTTATACTTCCCTCCAATTCTAAATATAAGATAGAGTTACCTTTTTTTAGAAAAATTAAGGAAGATAAATAAGTTACTTATGTATCGTTAAATTATATATCAGTTTATTAATCAAACTAATTAATTTAGAGAAAAAATATAAATTTAAATACTCTAAAATAATTTAATTCACTTCTTTAATCTGTTTTGTTTTAAAAAAAAAACTAAATTTATCTTATATTAATATATATTGATATGAATGGTAAATGAATATATTGGATTGGGGGTTGAATTATTAGAAGAGAGAGGAGAAGAGAAAGGAAGGAAGTAGGTGGAAGCTTAATAAAGGAAAGATGATGGAGGGTGTTTGATCCCTGGGCCCCACTGTCCTGTCTTCTAATGACACCATCATATGCGCATATACTACGTGGTCCGCCTAAAACGACCCCCCATTCTGACCCCATCCGTATATTTAAGGACTTGATTTAGATGTTAAGTATTATAACACACATTTTTTATTTTACCGATATTTTTTTAATTTATCTTTATTAACCATAATTTAAAAAAAAGAGAGAGAATAAAATAATTAAGAAAGATAACTATAATATTTTGATGAATACTTCTTTTACACCCATGATTGGAGTGAAAGACAATTCTAAATGAGAGTATTTTAAAAACAAAAACATGGGAGATTTTGTTTACTTAACTTTCCTTAATCTAATCAGTCCTACACACGTTTAAAAAAAAAAAAAAAAAAATAGTTCCATGGATCCGAATAGGATGTGGGGGTTGGGTTAGTTAGGTAAATGTATCTGTCACATTTGCCCTTATCTTCAAATTCTAACAATAATATAATTTTAAATAATTCAAGACTTAAATGTATAAATTTTAATGGACATGCATAGACACCCCTATAAATTTGTAACATGGCATTTTATAATTTGCCGTGTCCAATGAATTATATTACATACCCTTCCCCATCCGCTTCATCCCACGTCACCATATTCCCTTCCCTATAGGAAAATACACAATACTATAATTAAATACTTGTAGGGATTTACATTTCTCATGTTGTATAAGAAGAAGATTCCTATACATACATGAAATAGTAAAACCCACATTTATTTTAAAAAAAAAAAACTCAAGCATAGAAATAGTGAGACCCACATCTTTTTTGTATCTATGACATAAGAATACACTTCTCTTATAACATGAGAAGTGTATTTCCCAATTAAATATTCAATACCCACAAAAATTATGTAATATATTCATACATCATTAAATTATTGTTAAATTGTCTGAAAAAAAAAATATAAGAAAATATCATTATATTTCACAATAAGACCAATTATTTGATATTGTATTCTTAAAAACATTTTTGTGAACCTCAAAAAATCTAATAATAAAAATAGCCTCCCAAATAATGGAAATTTTTAAATCTTGTCAAGAAGTTGAGCACTCCGACTGAACAAAGATAAATTTTCTCCCAACAATATATTTAAAATTTATTATTATTTTGGCTAATAAATGTGTGTATTTCCAATCGAGTGCATATCTGGACTGCAACGTTACATAAACTCAACAAGGTTTATAAAGGCTTACTTTGATGAGATGCCAAAGCCCACGGAAAATGTTATTCTAATAAAGATTAAAAGCTGTTATTCTTTTTCAAGTTTAAAGAAAAAAATACCAACAAAAACGCCTTAAGCAGGAAGCAGCGTGGTGCCAGTGGATCAGATAACAGCTCTCGACATGGCTAACAAACAAACCATGGAATACCAATATTTCCTATAAATACTTAACCTCAATTAAAAGTTCAGCATGTCTCATAAATTACAACTTAAGCTCTCAAATTGCTAAGAATGGTAGGCTTGTCTGCTAATAAAGCGCATATTCCAAGCAAAACAGCCATCTTCTGCTACAAATGGATTGCTTGTTTCACTTCTTTCCCCCACCAGAGACATTGAACTTGAAGAATATGATGTCCCCATCTTGGACGACATAGGTTTTTCCCTCCTGTTTATACTTTCCAGCAGCCTAGTTGGAAGAAAAAAACAAACAAACAAAGGCCACGCAGAAGAAAAGCTCAGGCTCAAATGTTGTTTGCATCACAGTAAATTACACTCGTACCACAAAAACATGTCAACTTTATGGGATAGAAGAAAGAACCAATGTTAAAAATAAAAGAACCACTATCGAAGTCTTTCTCATGTCTAATAGCACAACAAAGACAGAAACGCAGAGATAAAAGACAACTCCCTAGCAGAATTCTATTGGGAACAAAATCTGCCCACAGAATGTACAAACCAAACAGATTAAAAAGCAGACAGCCTGGCAGCACTTCTAGAAACATTTTAAATTTGGTTACCAGTCTATGTGCGACCCAGCAACACAAATCTGTTGCAGGCAATAACATTGAACAGGAGTAATTTCATCTTAAATTAAGCACTCACCTTTACAGCCGCCTCACTACCAAGTTCCTTTAGATCATCAAACTTCATAACCTGAAAAGACAACCCACCAGATTTTTAAAAGATTGAAACAGGATTACAAAAGGAAAGACACTGTGACAGCACAGTTCTCAGTCAAAGAAAAATGGAGGTGGTCATGGCAAAAGCAGATGATTCATTGGACCCTTTCAATGTCTCTACTCTCAACTATACTACAACAAATTCTTCCTTTTTTATATATTAAACCCACCCGGGGTGGGGGTTCACATTTGAAATCCTAAACCCGTGTTTGGAGACTTACCGGGTTCATGGAGTTAAGAGATATATTTTTCTTGTCATGGTGATAGGGAAGAGGGGATTATCAAAATGAAAAAAGCGGGGAAAAAAAAAGGTTCAAAATAATGGAGTAAAAATAACCTCAGCACAAATAAATCCCCTTTCAAAATCGGAATGGATAGCCCCTGCTGCTTGAGGAGCCTTTGTTTGCCGTCTAATTTGCCAACACTTAACCTGGGAATGCAAATTATACCAAAAAAAAAATCATTGGTTTATGGACCACAGAAAAATTAGGTGCATCAAATATGTAAATATATACTGCTTGTATATAATGCTCTCTCCAGTCTCAAATATACTACCTATTAAAGAGTTTTGTTGGTCCAAAATATAAGTCACTTTTCTTTTTCTTTTCTTTTTTTGTTTTGGATCATCAAATGCCTTTTAACTTGAATACCTCTCATTGAATTTTGCAACAACAAAGAAGCAATTTTTTTTATTGAACAAGGATTTCCCTCTCAAGACTTAGAGGGCAAAAGGTTTTCACCTCTCTCAATAAGTGCGCTTCTAGGATTCAAACTTGTGTTCTCCTCTTTACGGAGGTGAGGCCCTTACCACCTCAACCAACAGTTTGTTGGTAACAAATGAAGCAATTTACTTGGAAGGAGGTAAACCATTTAATTAGGACAAATCTGGAAAATAATTGCTTTTTGGTACAAATTTAATTAGTTAAACTATCATTAACTAATTCTCTTAATATCTAATAGGTAGATATTGGTGATTACATTTGAGACCAGATGGAATAATTTATAATGAGCCTCATAACATTGGCAAAGAGAAAGGAAAGATCTAATGCAACGAATTTAATGAACTATACATAACAGGAGATTAACCAGATGATGATTTTATGAAAACTGAAAAACTACTACTTAAGATGTATAGTTTATTGTCAACACTGATAGACACAAACTATCAAAACTATAGTTTAAAAAAATGGGAGGAAAAAAAAAAGTAAATACCATGAAAGTAATATCTAGAAGTATTGAAGAATGTATGTTACCTCATCAGGTCCTGCTGTGAAAAAGTAAATGAGATTAATCGCAGAAAATCCAGTCTTTATGATTTTGGTGAGAGCGCTGTTACAACAGAGAATGTAATCTATTAGAGTTCAGTAGCATAAAGACTAGAAGTCAACTCTTTATAACAATCAGAATATTATAATGATATATAATATTTTAAATCTGGGTGTTAGTGGGTGATGCTTGATGACCTTTAGGACTTAAACTATGTGCTATTATGTTAGATAATATTATACTAATCAGTTTCACATTATAAGTATCTTAAATTTTAAATTCTAGTCATCTTGTAGGATCACATGATCCTCTATTTGATCCAGCAACTTGACTTATTTTACCGTAATTGATCTTACTAAAGATCTCAGTCTTGATTATCTTGGGAGGTAAATTAAAAATAATGCACTTAATGCTCAAAAATTTAAGTTTTAGCAGTATTTAGAAGAAAAATTGGCAACTTAGTGCATAGGCCTTACAATGACCCGCAAAAAAGCAGACCTTGCCATCATTGAACTTGGAAACAACTTTCTATTGAATGGCCAAAAACAACATCACAGTATTCAGTTTAGAAGGTTGACAAAATCATTCTATAAAAATAAATAAATAAAAGTTAAACAGATGTATTGAGATTTTGTTGTTCTCTCTAATAAAGCACTATTCTCACATTTATTCCAAAATGATTACATATATTCATGATAATTCTCACACATCAATATATCAATATAATCACATATAAATCTATAACACTATTCATAAGTCACGAACAGCAAAGCTGATACTCAAACTTTGTATAAATGCAAGGAAAATATGACTAGTTTTGTTTAATAATGAAAAGAGATAGAACTTTTCACAAACCTTTGAACCTTGTTCTCCTCACAATACTTAGCTGCTTCATCTGGAGGCATATCAGCAAGATTCCTCTCTAAGACACAGCTAAAGGGAATAATTGGTTCACCACCATGCTCCTGGACCCTGGAAAGCGGAGAAGCAAAAGTCAATTACTCAATTTACTTCAACACACACACATGACACAGATTCAAAAATAAAAAATAACATCAGAATAATATTTTATCAGCAAAAACTATTACTTCCAGCGAAGGGTTTCCAGTTTTCTAGGACTGAGAAAACTAGTATCTGACATTATCATCAAATTTCAAAAAAACAAAACAAAAATCGCAACATCATTTCAGTTTAACGGGAAATTAGGTAACTCATCCTCATGAGGGGGGAATGAAAACAATACTGAAGATCTGCCTGTATGAGATAAAAGTAGGAAATGGAGTGAAAATACATCATGCTGGACCTGGAAAAATTGTCAACTTTTACCTCAGCGTTCCATCTCTTCATCCATACTTTGACCAATCAAGTAAAAGCATCTAATGGCATTTGCATAAGCAGATCTTTGAAAATAATTCTTAATTTATGGTTGTATAATTGTATCTGATAGGTCAAGAAATTTAGCAAATAATGGTACGCAAACATTTGAGACTTATATTTGTTTAGCATTTGCAGTTTATAACTCCATCCTGAATCCGACAATTTTCAGGAGTCTCTTTTTAGATGATCAATGGAAATAGTCAGCCTTGCAGGATGAAAAACATTTTATTTCATTTGCTTATGTTTTTCCATGGCCTTGGACCTTTTTCCTAGGAGTATATCTTATCCTCTTCATTTGTATCTCTTCTGTTTCTTAAAATAATTTAAAGGTAAAGAATAAAAACCTCCAGACTAATGTGTCATAAATGGCACCTAATACAGAAGATAAAAGGAAAAAAATAAATAAAACCATGTAACAAACAAAAGGCATACATACCATGCATGGATTTTTGGAAGAAACTTGTTCTTTTTTCTTTGGTAGTCTTTCTCATTCATGTTAACCTGCACATGAACCGTAGGTATTAACAAGTCGAGCTTTAATAGAGAGATCTTAAGAAAATAACGTCAAACACCAATATGGAATTATGACATTGATTACACCTACAACAATACACTGAGAAAAAGCACTAATAACCCACAAAACAAGATATTTTTTCCCAGATAGTAATTTAAACATTTCAGAAAGATTGTATTCATCTTATTAAACATTTATTCCCCATTGAAACATGTAAGAAGATATTAAAAGAATAACAACAACATAACAAAGATCTAACGCTAATGGACAAAGGCTTTTGTTGTTGATTGTTGCAACAAAGAACAAACAAAATGTGTGGAGAAAGATTGAAAAAGTAAAAAAGATTATATGTAGCTCAAGAAGAGCCACATTATTCATGGCTTGTAATTATGTAGATTCTATATTTTATATTGATTGAAAATATTAATACAAGGGAAATTTCATATATTTCAAACTTCAGAGTGACATTTGATGATATAACCAGACCAAGATACAAAAATATATGCATTCATAAAATACGTATAATTATGTTATAAGATCTAGTGCACCAAAAAACTACAATAACTGAATCACCAAAAAAAACTACAATAGCTGATAGCTTTACTTTATTTAGATGGCGAGTCACAAGCTCTTCTTTAATATTTCAATTTCAACTAAACTAATATTTGTAATTTTAATGAGGTGAAGAAAGGGAAAAAAATGAAGATACCAAGTATACAACAGGTTTGGCGGTGAGCAACTGAAAAGAATTTAGAATCTCAATGTCAGCAGCTTTCCAATCCCCTAGCCGTACATCTTTCCCTTCCATTAGGGATGCCTTGACCTGTAGACACAAAGAAATGTCATCCCACATTTCCAATCCAACTTCGATTTAAAAGAATGGTTTGTATAAATAACGAACATAAGAGATGCCAGAAAGAGATAAGTGATATCACATAGTTACTATGTGAGACAATAGGACAGAAGGTAAACACAAGTCACACAACAATGTCCACTCCATGTATTATTGCAAGCTCAAAGTTATAATCATGGGCGGCCACAAACTCTAAATTGTATTCATTTATATCAAATATTACCATAAAGAATTTCACATAAACAGACAGCCACTAAGACGTTCAATTTCATAGACGCTATTTCAGAAGTGAAATGGAGCAGAGCAATGTCAAATAAAGAAAATGTTGAGACACCCACCTATCCAACCTCCCACTCCCATTTCGTGCACAAACATAACACAAAAATAGCATACAATTGTATTACAAATCACTTTTCAATGGTTTCATGTAACCATTTCACAAACGCATTTTGGTTTATTACAAGTTTACAACTACAGAGAGGAAATGTTTTCCATTGACCTGAAATATATAACATTTCATGCAGAAAATGCGAGTCTCAATTTTTTAATTTTTTTTTTTTAAAAACTTTGAAAGGCTTGGCTACAAATAATTGCTTGTTGTGCAGTAATGAAATAAAAGATTCCAAAAGGAAGCCACGTAACAAAAAGTGCCACAAAAAATCATACCACTGGGGAAGAAAACCAAGAATAACAATTTCGCCTGCTTAAGTTTACAAAAATGAACAAATATATTGAGTAGATAGCAAGAATACTAGAATGGCAACATATATGCAACAGCAGAAACCTCCAAGAACCACATACCATTGGGTAAGTTAAAATAAACAGAAACAAAAATAGATGAAACAAATAGTAGGAGTGACTCTTTGGGGAAAAAATTGAAAACAAATGGAAAAATAGAGAGAGAGAGAGAGAGAGAGAGAGAGAAAACTGAATCTATACCCTTTGACAACATTCAAGCTCAACTTTTAAATGCTTGTCATTGCTCCTCTTCATGCTCTTTTCAAGATCTTCTATCTTCCTTTCTATGAATTCAATATCCTAGATATGACAACAAAAAGCAGGACATAGAAGATTACATCAGCGGCTATATTACTGAGAATTGATTTGAATACTGAAGAGACCACACCCTGCCTGAAAAATGCAGAAGTAAAAAAGCATACCTTCAGCCGTAACTCTTCAGTAATAACCTCTAAATCCCGCACTGGGTCTACAGAATCATCTACATGGATAACATCTGAATCCTCAAATGCCCCTGACAAACAGCAAGGACCAAAATTTATAATTCCCAAGCCGATATTACAGTCACCAAAGTTACAACATGGTTAGAAATGTTAAACAATCAGATTGGACATCTTACTCAAAACATGAAAAATGCCATCTACAGCACGTATGTGAGATAAGAAACTATTGCCCAGTCCTTGCCCTTGATGGGCACCTCGAACCAATCCAGCTATATCATGGATTTCTAAGAAAGCTGAGACCTATATGAAAACTTTAAAATGTCATGATAGAGGACAGACCAATTCATAGATAATAAATAATTAAAATCTCAATTTCAATAACTAGAAATACACAACAGCATAACTGCAAAACCATATTTTACCTTGGTTTCCCAAGGACGCCACCAATAAGATTTTGTTGGGAATTTTACAAGGAATGACAGAATAATTCAAGGACAAAGAAAAGGAGAACATGGGGGAGATAAGGAAATACATTTATAGCTCAAACTGTATTTAATAAATAAAGATTACCACCTCCCTTGATTAAATGATTGGAGACATGGATTTTGGAACTGATAAATGCACGAGTATTGAAATTAAAATACCAATATCAAAACACAGAAAAAATATGATACATATGACGATGCCTAGTACTACTCAAAAAATGGTAGTGAGACGTCCCATGGCTCCCTCTACTCCAGAAGATGAATGCAACCAATCCTCTAGAGTCAATAATACTTACAAAGATGAACACATTCCTCTGAACCTACATAATAATCTATAGCAAAATTCTGCAATGCATGGACATCTTTGTAATTTCCCTTCGTACACATTAATGTCCTACATCACATTATTTACCTGTCTTTCCATCTTAAGATACCAACAAGGCAAACTTTACAACATTCAGTATAAAGAGAACAGTTCTGCTCCTCCATCTTCTGATATTTAAACTTTATTGGAAATTATGATGTTCTTTCATAAGGGGAAAAAATAGTTTTCAGGTCTTTAAACTCCTATATTTCATATAAAACAGCCCTTATATTTCAATTATCAATCACAAAATGACAAAATGATATTCTTCTTCTACCATTGAAATCTCCAATATAAATATACATTCAGCGAGAGTAGATTTCAAACATAGGCTATGCTCCATGCTGCCCTAAGTATATGGTTAGCATCATGGCAAGAGATAAGCCAAGCCATTGTAATTTCTAATTTTCTACTCTTATAAAATTCTTTCAGTTGCAACTTCTGTCAGCATTATTAAACCGTTAACATAATTTCCCAGCACCATAACAAATCAAAGTAGTAGTGTCATTAAATCACATCATGTTTGAGACGGGTATCACATGAATTAATCATTTTATGTCATCAAAAGAAGGTCTGTTTCATTCAATGGAGGATAAGTCAAGGTGCATTCATGCCGTAACAGTATTATCTCTTCTATTATTATAGAAACTTAGAAGTGAATACTAGCCTATAGTAATTTAAAAATCCACTGCATTTGCTTTTAACAATGTTAACTTCATGGGTTTCACCTTCCAGTAAAAATCATAAAGCTAACTCAAAGTAGCCGCCAAATGTTATGCATAGAGATGTCAATTGTCGAGTAACATAAAATAAACAATCTCAATAAGAGGAAAATCGTCTTTGATTCATGAAAGATTCATGTAAAGTTTCAACTATATTTTACAATATTCCAAGTAATTCATTACTTGACCAGAGACTCTGATGGGTTTGAGTAGGGCACGTACCTCACTTTTTGGCTTGTACAATTGGCAAAGCCACTCAAAACGCTCGTCTGGGACATTGACCCGTGCCTCATTAGGCTCAATGGTGCAGAAGGGAAAGTTCTCAGCAGGTATGGCCAGTTTTGTGAGTGTGTTAAAAAGAGTAGATTTGCCAACGTTCGGCAAGCCCACCTGAACACCAAAAAAGAAAAAATAGACAAAATGAACGAAGTTTCCTGATAAATAATTTCTGAAGTCCAGAGACTGATTATCGTTGAAGAATGGGAGGAACAGCTAGCGTGTAACTTTCCTAAAAAGAGCCAATCATATCATAAAAATTCATGAAGCTGCACGAGGAAACCAGTTTGGTTATTGGAAGAAAAAGTTATTGAACTCAATTAATCAAGTATAAACCTTTTTTGCTTGAAGTTAAGAAAAATATATAAATGAAATGAATATAGATAAGCATATGGCAAAGTTGATCGATCAAATAATGCTAAAACTAAAATTACCCATCTGAATTTACATTTCGCAAGTGAAGAACAAAACTTGAAAGACGAAAAAGAAACCCGTGTCCATTAGGAGGAGGGAGGCGCTGGGGGGAATTAAAAGGAAAAAAAATGAAAAAAAGCATACAATGCCAATCTTGAGGTGCGATGAGAATCGACCAAAGGTGGGACGCTCAGCTGGTGCTTCCTTCGATTTGGCAGCTTTGGGCGGCATTATGTCAGACACAAAGAAAGAGAAATTGAGTACAGGGATCGATTCCGATCAACAGGAGCGTCAGAGGGAAAGCGAGTAAGAAGGGAGAAAGCAGCTCCGTAGGGTTTTGTATGCAGGGTAATGCTAATGGAGCAGGATTACTGCGGCTGCTTCTAAGAACATCATCGCGTGCACCTGTTATACCTTTGTTACTGATCCTTTAATTTTACAATTCTATTATATTATTAACTCATGTTCAGTCCAAAAAAGAGAGAAACTTACTGGCATGGGATTGTGAGTGTAACGCCTCAATTTTAACACCCAAAAACTGGGCCAAAGATACAAATTCATTTATATAGGGCCAAAATAAATCCAAAATAATATCAGAGTTTTCAAAATGCGGAAGTCTTATGGTCATGGCAAATAAAATAACATAGCATGAGCTTTCCATATGTGCCTTCCCTGATTTCCCTACTAAATCATTTACCTGAAAAAAAAATGAACAAAGTAACCGTAAGATCCAAAGATCCCCGTAACCATTGGTTATTCAGAAATATACATGCTAACCAAGAACGAGAACATATTTATAAATTCACAATAATTAAAATATATGCCTTTATATAAAAACCTTTCACAAAATAGTTCTCGACTCGGTTACCAAAACTCCCTCCCAAAAAGGGTTCCAAAAACATCATAATTTATTTTCCAATAATTCACAAGAGATCTCACAATATAAAATATGTCAATGATGAATAGATCACCCTTATTACCCTGACCACCTCTTATAACCGTTGACTGGAGCAATCTAACACATAACTCATCTCATCATAACATATCCAATACTCATAACTTCAACATGGCTCCCCTCCTGGTAAAATCACAACCAAGGAGGTGTCATATTTGACCCGGTTAAAAGAAAAGTGATACCAAGGGCTCCAAGAATATCCACTCTCATCAAAACAACATTATCAGATTCCAAATCAAGCCTTCTATAGGCACAATAAATCCCAAAACAGTAAATAAATATACACATATAAATATTTGACAAGTATATAAAAGAATAACCAAGGTTACCTCAATTCCAAGCTTATTCTACCAATACTTCAATACTCTCAATTTACCATCACCAAATAATTCAACCTCAGATCATACCATCATTCTTCATTCCTTCCTTCTCTCTCTCTCTCTCTTCCTCTCTCTAAGTAGCTCTAGGAATTGTGAAGAATGAAATGAAATGGAACGTCTATTTATAGTTGGAAAATGGGTCTTTAGGCGTAATTTCCACAAAATTATAAAATTATATAATATAAAAATATTCCTCGTGGGCTGCGCTTCTGCCGTTTCAAAATTTATTTTAATATAATATAATATATATTATTTTATTATTATAATATAATATTATTATTTAAATAATAAATTATTATTGAGTGGGTCCCGCTTGAATTTTAAAACATTCCCACGAGAATTGCAAGGCAGGCGAGGGGGAAGAAGTTTAAATGTGACGTGGGTCCCACCGAATAATAAATACGTATTTATAAATAGTAAATACCGTATTTTTAAATAGTAAATACGTATTTGTAAATAGTAAATACTTTTCATACTTCTCAAAATATCGATTAAATACCGTATTTATAAAAAGTGAATACGTATTTGTGAATAGTGAATACTATTCATATACGTATTTGTGAATAGTAAACACTATTCATGTCCAATAAAATACTGATTCTAAATTCATTTTCAAAAATAGGGTCTAATAGTCCTCCAAAAATAGGCTAATTTTCTAGTCTGTAGACTCAAAAATCAGGATGTTACATTTCTCCCCTCCTAAAAGAAAATTTTGTCCTCAAAATTTCGCTATAATAAGAATTCTAACCTATTTAAATAAATGAGGATAGGTTTGTCGCATGCTCTCCTCCGTTTCCCAAGTAGCATCTCCGGGAGCCATTCCTTTCCACTCGACCTTTACAAGTCTAATGGTCTTGTTTCTTAATCTCTTGTCCCTTGCATCAACAATCCGCTCCGGCTCGGCTTTATACGTCATGTTATCCTTGAGTTCTACCTCTTCTACTTCTATAATGTGGGAAGGATCCGGTTGGTATTTCTTCAGTTGCGATATATGAAAGACATCGTGAAGATTCGCAAGCTGTGGAGGTAAAGCAATTCTGTAAGCTACCGGTCCAATTTTCTCCAAAATCTCATAAGGACCCATAAAACGAGGTGAAAGCTTCTTTGCTCGTATTGCTCTACCAATGCCAGTCATTGGTGTGACTCTTAAGAATACATGTTCGCCCACCATGAACTCCAACGGTCGTCTTCTCTTGTCAGCATAACTCTTCTGTCGACTCTGAGCAGTGAGAAGTTTCTGTTGAATCACCTTAATCTTTTGAGTCGTCTCATCCACAAGTTCTGGACCTATTAAAATTCGCTCATTCAATTCCGTCCAGCAAATAGGAGATCTACATTTTCTTCCATACAAAGCCTCATAAGGTGCCATCTCAATGCTGGAGTGATAACTATTGTTATATGCAAACTCCGCAAGATGAAGATGATCGTCCCAACTTCCTTTTAGTTCGATTGCACAAGCCCGCAACATGTCTTCCAGAGTTTGAATAGTCCTCTCAGTCTGCCCGTCAGTTTGAGGATGATAAGCGGTACTATAACTCATCCGAGTTCCCATAGCATTCTGCAATGCTTTCCAAAATCGTGAAGTGAATCGTGGATCACGATCAGATACGATGCTATTCGGTATCCCATGCAATCTGACAATCTCCTTCATGTAGATCTTTGCTAGTCTCTCCAATGAGTATTCTGCTGCAATTGCTAGAAAATGAGCTGACTTAGTTAACCTATCGACAATTACCCAAATGGCATTATGTCCGGATGTCGTTAGAGGAAGCCCCATGATGAAATCCATAGAGATGCTGTCCCATTTCCACTCTGGGATATCCAAATTCTTTAATAATCCAGGAGGTTTCCGATGTTCGATCTTGACTTTCTGACAAGTCAAACAACAAGTGACAAAGTCAGTCACATCTTTCTTCATGCCTCGCCACCACCAATTCCGCTTAAGATCATGATACATCTTGGTTGCTCCAGGATGGATAGTGTATTTACTCCGATGTGCCTCCTCTAGTATGAGCTTTTTTATTTCTCCATCATTAGGTATGCACACTTTTCCTTTATACCTTAATATCCCATCTCTATCGATCCGAAATTTCGATTCTTTTCCTTCTTCAATATCTTCCCTCACGTTTAATAGATACTCATCTTCGAGCTGAGCGAATTTAATCTCTTTCCAAATTGTGCTTTCAATAGTTAATGCTTCCATGGTAGCGACCAAACCTGACATTACATCAATAGATGTACTTGGTATCTCCTCGAGTAATTTATGTTCTCTGATCATCATCTGGGCTACATGGATTGTCTTTCTACTTAAGGCATCTGCTACAACGTTCGCCTTTCCTGGATGATACTTCAATTCGAAGTCGTAGTCCTTGATAAACTCCATCCATCTCCTCTGTCGCATGTTGAGCTCCTTTTGGTCGAACAGGTACTTCAGACTTTTGTGGTCACTATAAACCTCGAACTTTGAACCGTAGAGGTGGTGCCTCCAAATTTTTAGAGCAAACACTACTGCTGCCAGTTCTAAGTCGTGAGTAGGATAATTCCCTTCATGTGGCCTTAACTGTCGAGAAGCATAAGCTACTACCCTACCATTTTGCATTAATACACACCCAAGACCTTTCTTGGAAGCATCTGTGTACAAAGTAAAGGTCTGAGCAGGATCTGGAATTATAAGTACTGGTGCCGTAGTCAACTTAGTCTTCAAATTTTGAAAAGCTGCTTCACACTTTTCGTCCCATACATATGGTTGACCCTTCCTAGTTAACTTTGTCAAAGGCATAGCTATTTGCGAAAAGCCCTTGATAAATCTCCTATAATAGCCAGCTAGACCTAGAAAACTCCTGATCTCAGTCACGGACTTTGGTCGTTCCCATTGGAGAACTGCTTCAACTTTAGTATGGTCCACTGCAACACCTTCAGCCGATACGACATGGCCTAGGAATTTTACTTCCTTCAACCAAAATTCGCACTTAGACAGTTTCGCATAGAGCTTGTGCTCCTTCAACACTTGTAGCACGATTCTAAGGTGCTCTTTATGCTCTTCTTCATCCTTAGAGTAGATAAGGATGTCGTCAATGAAAACCACTACAAATTTATCTAGATATGGTCGGAAAATTCTATTCATGTAATCCATGAATACTGCTGGAGCATTTGTTAGCCCAAATGGCATAACAAGAAATTCATAATGGCCATATCTAGTTCTGAATGCAGTTTTTGAGACATCTTCCGATTTGACTCTCAGTTGGTGATAACCTGATCTGAGGTCGATCTTGGAGAATATGGATGCTCCCTTCAACTGATCAAGTAGATCGTCGATCCTGGGTAAAGGATATTTATTCTTTATAGTCATTTTATTCAACTGGCGATAGTCAATGCATAGTCTCAGGCTCCCATCTTTCTTCTTCACAAAGAGTACGGGCGATCCCCAAGGAGATACACTGGGTCTGATAAAACCCTTTTCTAACAATTCTTCGATCTGCTTCTTCAATTCTGCTAGTTCCGATGGAGACATTCGGTAAGGAGCTTTAGATATAGGTTCTGTTCCAGGTACGAGATCAATAGAAAATTCTACTTCTCTCTCTGGGGGTAAACCTGTCATTTCTTTCGGAAATACTTCCGGAAATTCTTTCACCACTTCAATGTTCTCTATCCCTTCCTCCACTTCTGTTTGAATGGAGAAAAACACCATGTACGCAAGACAACCATGATGAACAGGCTTTTCATCTTGTGCTATAGACAACAATTGTGGTCTACTATGACTCATAGAGTCATCCGCAAGAGAGATAGTCTTCCTCTTGCAGTCAAGGATGATGTCATTAGCTGACAACCAATCCATTCCTATTATTACATCGATACCCTTCGTGGGTAAACAAACAAGGTCTATATTTGAGATCATATTATCAATCTCAATCGTACAATTTAAGCAAGCCCTAGAAGTTTTTACTGAAGCTCCCGCCGGTGTAGAAATAATCATATAATAAGGCAATTCACTCACTCTTAAATTCAATCGAGGCACACAGTCGTATGATATAAAAGAGTGTGTGGCACCAGAATCAAATAAGGCTTCTACTTCAAGACCTTGGAGTTTGAGGATACCTTTAATCAGATTTGGTGAAGCACTTGCCTCCTGATGTGATAGTGCAAACACTTTCCCTGGCACTGCAGTTCTAGCATCTTTGGCCCCTCGAGGCTCCTCCTCACAAAATCTGGATATGTGTCCTGGCTTTCCACAGTTGAAACACGTCACACATGGTCCTTGGTGTATCCTTCCACACTTGGCACACATCTGATTGTTGGCGGTGCTTGCAGCAGGAGCTGTGGATCCCCTATATGAACTCTGACCTCCACTGAAGTGACTCCTTTGAGGTCCTTTGAATTGACTCCTCGGTGGTCTGCTGAAATGACTTCTTTGGGGTCCAGTAAAATAACTCCTCGATGGTCCACCAAAGTGATTTCTGGATGGTTGGCTAAACCGCGTATTCACATTACTGAAGTTGTGATTCTGCTTCTTAGTAACTCCACCCGTTGGTCTCATGAGGTGTGTAGATCTGGCCTGAATACCCTTCATCTTCTCAGCTTCCTCTTCTCGTTTGTTCCTTGCTATCGTGCGCAGTTTGTCGCATATTTCTTCAAAATCCCTTGTTTCATCAAGGAACGGTGATAGAGCTGTTTTTAGGTCTGGTCTAGCTTTTTCAACCAATCGAGCACTCAACCATTTAGAGTTGTTCTGTGAATATCCGCAGAATTTAGACAACTCCAAAAAGCGAGTAATAAATTCGTCTTCATGTAATTCCCCTTGCCTGAATGTGAGGAATTCAGTTTCTTTCTCTATTCTGATTGAAGGGGAAAAGTAATAATTTTCGAACTTTTCCTTAAACTCTTCCCACGTCATCTCAGCATTCCCTTTTGTTTTGGTGCTTTCCCACCATTCTTCAGCTGCTTTCTGCAACAATTGTTCAGCAACCATCACCTTTTGTTGTGAGCTAATCTCGATAACTCTGAAAATCTTTTCTACACGCTTCAGCCACTCCAGTGCTGCAATCGGATCTAGCTTCCCCTCGAACATCGGTGGAGTAAACTTCCGAAATTTTTCCCAAACCTCAGTAATAGGTAAGGGATGATACTGAGAATGAGAACCGCTACTACCTCCATCTTCAGTGCGAGAATGACTTCCTCCCCTAGATTGATGGTCAGAAGGTGTGACTTCCAGAGCCTTCTCCTTTCCTTCCTTACCACCTTGGCCTCTTCCTTTTGCTAGTTCATCCTCGTGTCTATTCACTTTCTCTCTCATCTCCAGGATGACGTCTCGTAATTCTGCCAAAAGGGCATTGTTATCCTGAGGATGGGGACCATCTTGATGCGGAGGGAGACTTCTTTGGGATGGAGCAGAGGTTGAATTAGTTCTTCGAGTTCTTGCCATTATCTCCTCCTATGATTAATACTATAAGGACACTAAACAAATAAAAATAGCTAAATAAATTCTAAATCTAACAAAGGGAAGTGCTCATGTTATGATATTTAATTTGCCACGAACTTTTAATTTTTAATTTTTTTTTTTGAAGAAATCACTTTAGAAAATAAACAAAATTGCCATGGAACCTCTGGCTCTGATACCAAAAATGTAACGCCTCAATTTTAACACCCAAAAACTGGGCCAAAGATACAAATTCATTTATATAGGGCCAAAATAAATCCAAAATAATATCAGAGTTTTCAAAATGCGGAAGTCTTATGGTCATGGCAAATAAAATAACATAGCATGAGCTTTCCATATGTGCCTTCCCTGATTTCCCTACTAAATCATTTACCTGAAAAAAAAATGAACAAAGTAACCGTAAGATCCAAAGATCCCCGTAACCATTGGTTATTCAGAAATATACATGCTAACCAAGAACGAGAACATATTTATAAATTCACAATAATTAAAATATATGCCTTTATATAAAAACCTTTCACAAAATAGTTCTCGACTCGGTTACCAAAACTCCCTCCCAAAAAGGGTTCCAAAAACATCATAATTTATTTTCCAATAATTCACAAGAGATCTCACAATATAAAATATGTCAATGATGAATAGATCACCCTTATTACCCTGACCACCTCTTATAACCGTTGACTGGAGCAATCTAACACATAACTCATCTCATCATAACATATCCAATACTCATAACTTCAACATGGCTCCCCTCCTGGTAAAATCACAACCAAGGAGGTGTCATATTTGACCCGGTTAAAAGAAAAGTGATACCAAGGGCTCCAAGAATATCCACTCTCATCAAAACAACATTATCAGATTCCAAATCAAGCCTTCTATAGACACAATAAATCCCAAAACAGTAAATAAATATACACATATAAATATTTGACAAGTATATAAAAGAATAACCAAGGTTACCTCAATTCCAAGCTTATTCTACCAATACTTCAATACTCTCAATTTACCATCACCAAATAATTCAACCTCAGATCATACCATCATTCTTCATTCCTTCCTTCTCTCTCTCTCTCTCTTCCTCTCTCTAAGTAGCTCTAGGAATTGTGAAGAATGAAATGAAATGGAACGTCTATTTATAGTTGGAAAATGGGTCTTTAGGCGTAATTTCCACAAAATTATAAAATTATATAATATAAAAATATTCCTCGTGGGCTGCGCTTCTGCCGTTTCAAAATTTATTTTAATATAATATAATATATATTATTTTATTATTATAATATAATATTATTATTTAAATAATAAATTATTATTGAGTGGGTCCCGCTTGAATTTTAAAACATTCCCACGAGAATTGCAAGGCAGGCGAGGGGGAAGAAGTTTAAATGTGACGTGGGTCCCACCGAATAATAAATACGTATTTATAAATAGTAAATACCGTATTTTTAAATAGTAAATACGTATTTGTAAATAGTAAATACTTTTCATACTTCTCAAAATATCGATTAAATACCGTATTTATAAAAAGTGAATACGTATTTGTGAATAGTGAATACTATTCATATACGTATTTGTGAATAGTAAACACTATTCATGTCCAATAAAATACTGATTCTAAATTCATTTTCAAAAATAGGGTCTAATAGTCCTCCAAAAATAGGCTAATTTTCTAGTCTGTAGACTCAAAAATCAGGATGTTACAGTGAGCATAGCTCCCCGTAAATCAATCCACCTTAATTTAGCCAGTGATATAACTTATTTAAATTAAAATATATATATATATTAAAAAAAGGATAAAAAATATTCCTTAAACTTTAAAATAAATAATAGAGGGAATAAAAATAGCAGTAAAACAATTGACAATTGGAGAGAGACCCTTATTACATATAGTCTTAATACAGTTTTTTACATTATTTCCCATGTTCCTACATAATCCAACCGTTGCTAATCAACCAAAGGAAGGAAAAATATGAGTTCAGTTGATCTAATGAGTTGCTTCAAACGCTGAATGTAATAGTAATCTACAAACTTCATACAAATCTCAAATATAATGGAAGCTACATGTTGCCTCTATGGGCCATTTGGATTAAAGAAAGGGTTGGAAAGAAAATAAATGGAAAGTGTTGAGGATGTCAAATTTAAAAATATTAATTAATTATTATTATTATTAGGAATATCGTTTAGTGTTTATTATATTATATTTTATGAATATATCTCTGAGATATTAGGATTTGATGAGATTACACTATAATAGATTTTAGAGTTCGAGTTAGCCTCTTTTTTTTTTTTTTTTTTGCCTATATAAGGTTCTTTTGTATCCTATTGTACTGTTTAAATCATAATATTAATATTTCTCCTGTGTTTTAATGTGATCCTTTAATCTCAAGAGAAATTAATGAAAAATATTTGTGTTTGGTTGGCATTAGAAAAGAAAATGGGTTGATAAGAATTTTTTTTTGGGGGAAAAATGAGTTAAAAGACCATTTTGCCCTTATATTAAAAATAATACATGACATCAAACCACAAACCATCGGAAAAAATGCAAGGACATTTAACTCTCTAATGTGATGTTTCTTCTCCAACTAGCTTAGACTTCTTATTGCATTTCTAGCATGAAAGGGGCTGCTGGTTGAAGAATGGCGTCCTCCTCTCACTTTCTCTCTCCGCCATCATCACCACCGCAACTTCTTCCAGCTCCGTGACTGACGGATCTACAGTGACAGAAGTAGGAGACGACAAAGAGGCCACCATCGGTTTTTTCTTCTTACGCCATCACTGACAGATCTGCACATGAGGAGGCGGTGACAACCATTAAAGAAGAAAAAGAAGGGTTATTTGGGAATTAACTACCATTGGAAAATGAGTTCCCACCAATAATAGAAGGAAAAGATATTTACATGGATGAAGGAAAATTGCCCACCACTGGAAATATTTTCTTGAGAAAATGGTGGACCAAACGGATACAGCCGACTGGAAAATTCGATTTTCCATTTCTTTTCTCTAATTTGCAGCGAACCAAATGGGCCTTCCCCTGATTAGGGGGCATGAGATGCAAAACTTGAAAGAAGGCACGTTCAAAAAAAGTATATCTAAAATTTAAATCTTAAGCTTTTAAAATAGAAAAAAAAAATCAAGATCATATATATTACCAGGATTTTACTCTACTTCAAGCTCTTCAATTTTAAGATATTTAAGAAACTACATGAGTCATGGTTTGACTTCCAGGACTTGTTAGTTGCTGCAGCTATCACAAGCGCATTAGTGCATTCTTGGGGGACCAAACTACACCTATTCAGGAAAATGACTTTACTTCCACACCACTCAATTTTCGATTCATTCATGAACACTTAAACATGTATATAATGATCCGTGAGAACATTTCGAACCTTACAAGCCATATATATACAAGTGACGAAACAGGAGTTGTGATGAGCTTTGTGAAGATATTTAACTAAATATAAATATAATTGAGATTCAACTCTACAACAGAAGAGCATCACAGGGCCAGGATTTTCGACCCAAAAGTTCATAATTTATCCATTTTCACTACCATGTGAAGTGAATATACATCAAATAATAATAATAATAATACTAAACAACTTAAATTCAATTAAACAAATTGAAAGAATCAACAAACTAAATGGTACACGTAGAAAGAACTCAAGTGGCAGCATCCATTTCTTTGACTCCTCTTGTGGCAGAGCTATTCTCTTCAACTACACTGGCCAATGGCTCCTGTATCTCTTCTGGTTCACCCTCTTTCTCTCCTCTTAAAGCTTGACTGCTCGAGAATGAAGCATCTCTGGTGCTAGTGTTCAACCAAGCTTCATGAAGCTGAAGAACATACTCCAGGTGCCACAACACCTCCCCCATTGTGGGCCTATTCTTCCCCTCATCAGCAAGACATTTTTCTGCTATCTCTCCATACTTGGACAAGGACTCTGGATGATAGCCGCCCGCAAGATGTGGATCAATGATAGTTTCAAGCGATCTCTGCCTCTGCCACCTCATTGCCCATTCTGCAAGATTGATTTGATCTTTCGGCAATGTAGGATTTATCACAGCTCGGGCACAAACAACTTCAAACAGCACAACACCAAAAGAGTACACGTCTGATTTCTCAGTTAGCTGCTGCCGTCTGAAGTACTCAGGATCTAGGTAACCAAAACTTCCTTTCACAGCTGTACTGACATGAGTATGGTCCAAAGCAGGACCATCTTTCGACAACCCAAAATCAGACATTTTAGCTACAAAGTTCTCATCCAACAATATATTGGTTGTCTTGACATCCCTGTGAATTATTCCACGCTCTGCACCTGTATGCAGATAATGGAGTCCTCTTGCAGCACCTATGCACACTTCTAGGCGCTGCTTCCAAGTTAATGGCGGAAGATCGCTCCCAAATAGATGACTTCTGAGAGTACCATTTGCCATATACTCATAAACCAAAATCATTTCATTTTGCTCTTCACAGAATCCAATCAGGGACACCAGATGCCTATGCCTGAGTTTGGAAAGCATCTCAATCTCTGTCTCAAATTCAGCCAGACCCTGCTCAGACTGTGGGTTGGCTCGCTTAATTGCAGCAGGGACCCCATCATCAACCTCTCCCTTGTACACCTTACCAAAGCCTCCAACTCCAATTATCAAACTCTCATCAAAATTTTTTGTTGAAGCACGAATTTCTGCTAATGTAAACCGCTTTCCAAGTCGGGTTGATGCCACTAATCCATATGGATTCTGAAGTCCTGCCGATCCGTTGGCATTAACAGTGCTGTTTACAGTACCACCATAAAGGAACAATGGCCGCCAACCAGGAGCATTGCTTTTGGTATCACTTGTTGTTTTCCTGCTTCTTTTGCAAAACCAGAAAAACAGAGCAACTATTAATGTGATTATGACAACAGAAGCTAGACCTGCTCCAATTGCCATCCAAAGAATCCTTGTTTTTGATTTGGTAGCTGAATTGCCTGCTGAACCATATCTCTCTACATAGGCCAGATTCCCATTTCGACCAATCTTGAAAATTTCAAGCCCATTTAAAAGAGCATCAGTTCCAGCAGCACCAGCAGCTGAATCAGGACCTAACTGTACCCATAGTGTGTTGATTCTTGAGGACACACCATCTACATAATCCTGGTGATATGCTTTATTCATCCCTCCTGCTAGTGCAAAAATATCAACATTATCTGCTGCTGTCTTGTTGTTTATATAGATCCTAAAAATTCTCTCATTTGCCTTGTCAAATTCCAGCTCACAGAAATGAAATCGGATCATATACTCAAAATCAGGATCCACTTCAAACTTCCACGATAAGTTAAACCTTTTCTCCAAGACTTGAGTGTCAGACATCGCCCTTGCAGTCTCATACACAATGAGAGGAGCCACTGAAGAATTATTCATTGAAGCATACGTTATATTAGACTTGTTCTTTAGTGCTGACCCAGCACTTTCTATGATCATGTAGCCAGAATCCACTTTCCATGTTCTCCAAATATCGATATCCTCATTGGATGTGATTTCGGGACCACCAACATTCAACCTGTACATGGTCTCCAACCCACGTCCAATCAAATTCAAATTTGCATCGGTTCCTCCAACTTTATTGACAGAGCCTACAAAAAGCTCATCTGGAACTGGGACAATCTCAATAGCATTGATAAAGCCAAATGAGTTTTTTGTTGGGATGAATTCAATCACAAGCACACCTGAATTGACAGCAAGAATATATTCTTTAATCAAGAAATATGAAGTTGAATTGCTTCCAGAATTCTGCACGTACGTATTCTTGTGTGATATCTCTCCAGGAACATTGAACTCCGTCAGTAGTTTCAGACCATTGGCCGCAACATCAAATGAGGACTCATTTACATTGTAGTCCTCAAACACAAAGGGACAGAAATGGAGCCTGACAGCATGGTTTCCCTGAACGCCTTTAATTGTGTAATTGTAAGCACCAGTGAAAATCCTGGCGGTTGCGTAGAGAGGGTCAAAGGATGAATTGCCATTTAATGTAGAGGCTAAAGCAGCAATACCAGGAGAACTAAGGGTGATATTATTATTCGGGGCCATATCCCCAATCCATCTTCTATCATCAGCATTTACGGAAGAATTTGAACCGCAACTAATAAAAATTGACTTTGATTGAGCTTTCCCAGAGGCTAGGATCAGTGAAATTATCGCTAGATTCAGCACATGGAACAGTCCCTCCCTCCCCATCATGGCCATTCCTCAAGGGTAACTTTAAGATAACTTCGAAACAGTGGCAAATCTCAGAAGGGATGGAAAAACCAGCGCAGTACCAGAGAAAGTAAAATCAGCACAAGCTCACAAAGCCTACCCTCCCAATCCACAGTGACCCCTTATATCCAAGATTTGGAACAAGCAAATCAAGTCCATAGAAACAGGGAAAATCATCTATGGCATATGGATTTACCCTTGAGACGCCGTGTGAGCTACAACAGTAAATGCAAGTGAAAGCCCACCTCAAGCTCTTGCTTATCTGAGTCAGTCTCCAGCAAACACAGCTATTTCCTAGATCTGAATGAAGGTGGAGTCTAGGGACAAAAGGAAAAGAACCGGCGGCAATGCGGCACGTATGTATCACAGTAAAGATGACATTTTGCTCGCCGGAGATTTTGGAAACCGCAGAAGATACCACAGAATCACGGATGCTTGGGGCAATGAGGCTCTTCGTAAATAAACAAACTATGAGAAATAAAGAAGATGGGGTTATCGGTGTTATTTTCTTGCGAACAGATAGGAAAGGAGCTCATTTCGTCTTCATCACGCTGCTGCTGCTGCTGCTTCTTCTTCTTCATCTTTTCTCCCTTTTTAATTTGATTTTTTAATATTCATTTTCTTACTTCTACAAGAAATCAGACGCTATTTGGTACTTTGGAGGAACCGGAGAAAAAGTAACAGCAGCAAATTTTCTTATTATTTTTTTAATATATATATATAGAGAGAGAAAATCCAAAAAAAATATTATTCAAACTTCAAAATCTCAAATAATAAGTAATTTCCTAACAAAATAAGTTATCAATTATTTTACTGTTCTTACTAATCTCATTACTATTATTGTCTACAGATTTTCTGTCATTTTTCCTAAAATCTAACTATTCTGCAGTTTATGTGCAATAAACGGATTTATGATCAATTGTTTCACCTTGAAAGTAAGTTTTATTATAATTTATATTAACAACCCATCTTTTAAGTTTTCCTTGAATGCATTAGTTACACTGAAAATTGATGGGCTATCATCATCAACTGTATATAATATTTATCAAGCATTTGTGATTCTTATTTATTATTATTAATGTGGTTTTGATATTGTTTTTTAAAAGTTAAATTTGCCCCTCTTATCGTTCATGTTCAAAGTATATGGATGCAACTAAAGATCTTGTGGTCTGATAGTATAAATACTCTCTATAAATGAGAGATTACAAGTTCATAATCAGACTGTTAGTGCTTGTTCTATTCTAGTAACTAAAATAAATGGCATGGATGGAAATTGAAATATACAATAATTTTAGAGGATTTTCTTACTTAAATTATATATAAATGACATCAAAAAAATTTATGATTTTTTATTACACTGAAATTATTTTTCTTGTTGTTTTACCTTACCCCTTCAAATATTAAAACAGATTTTGTATGATGAGTAGTGGGGTTCACATGGGATTGTCCGGAAGAGGAAGGGCAGCATAATGCAATTATTCTTTCGGGAGGACAAAACTGCCCCTCTCTTTCTTTTCTTAATAAAAGCTTTATCTTGTCTCATCCTATTCCGTACCAACTGTACCCCTCCCTTCTCCTTCCTTTCTCTAAGCACACTCACATTCCCACTTCTTTTTTTTTTTTTTTGGGGTTAACTATTAATAAAACTCCCTCATATTTACTCCATTTTACAATCGCTACCACGTTTTAAGAAAGAATTGTAATTATAAAAAGTTTTCATATTCATGATGCTCACATACTGTGGATTTTTTTGTGAATAAATTCCTTCCTTGAAACTCAAAGTAATTCTCCCACTTTATTTTTCTATTTTCAGTGATTAATCGGTCCTCATATTTCTTCTTGAAAATAAAAACCTAAAATTTATACACTATTGTCTCAACAATGAAGCTTACTATTTCTTCTCTTTATGATAGGACCTACTCACTTTTATATAAATGTATTAAAAAAAATATTTATGTAATAAAAGCAAAAACATGAAGCCAATATTACAATAACAGTAATGAAACAAAAAATAATGATTGTGTTCTTGTAGTGAAGATACATTTGTCTATATTTATAATGAAGATACAGTTGGTGGATCGAGTTCTAATCATTCAAGTTTGGGTGGGTCCATTGAGCCAAAAAAAAAGTTTGGGTGGGTCCCACTATCATCAACAAATCATAATAATTCAATTGTAGTGAGTTCCCACGACTAGACCAAGTTTTTAAACCTTTTATGTCTTTAACCACCACTGACAATTATATTCAAGGCTAATTGTCCACCAACTCCAACTTCATTATTGTTCTTTTAACGTTCCCCCATAATCACAACCTCATTATTATCTTACCAATAAGCAAATATTTGAATTCTATAAAAAAAAAAACAAATAATTATTCTGAAAACAATAAATTCATTTTTTTGCAACAAAAAAAAAAGAGAGTAAATCTGAGACATGAACAACATAAATATATTGTCATTTTATATTCCTCATCTGTTATCAGGTGATTAAATCCCTTCCTTAAGATCCTCTTCCTCGAGACCCTATAGTAATTCCCCAAAATATTTATCTGGCTAATGTTTGAATTTGCGAAGGTCATTTAACCATAGAGCCTCATGTTTATGTTCTTTACTTCCATATTTCTCAGTTGATCCTAGCAGCAAGCCATTATTTTTGTAGTTCACGTGTTTAAAAATTATGGGATTGAAGATAATAGCGAATGCTATACAGACAAAAAAGAGAGAGAGAAAGGAACAGAAGTCTATACAGACGAACCAATATCGCGTGCAAAATTATAGATAAGCCCTCTAGAAGCTCCCTATTTATAATTTACAAAATGTGCTAAAGAACATATACAAGGACAAATCCAATAGCGAACCAGAAAAGCTAACAGCACTATGCATGCATTACAGAAAAATAAGACTAATTTATGGTTTTACTAGAGGGAAAGGCTGCATGGAATGTCACCAAGAAAAAAAAAATTAAAATTTTGTGCACCAAATACAGAAATGAAGCTTCTTGTTGGACGCAGCATAACTTGTTGCACTCTTTCTTGTCCTTGTTTTCCTCAAAAGTCTTTGCTTGTGGGGGAATCAAAGCCAGCAGCTGCACATTGAGTGTGTATTTTTTCCTGCACAAACTGTACAACTATTCCCCTGTGTCTATTACAAATTTAAGGGAATGGGTTAGTTTTGCAGGTGCAAATCCACAATAGTGCAATAGAACCCAAAAAGCAGAACAAAAGTTTCAATAGAATAACAATCTATTTACCTGGCTAAATTAACCATACAATCAAACAGGTGTTTTAGATCCTCCACTCAGTGTTCTTCTTACAAGTTCCAGAATCTCAGTAACCTGCAAAAACAATGGACAGAGCACAAAACAAGGAAATGGATAACTAAGGAGAAATGTGTGATAAGAACCAAAACTCTAAAACCAGCAATCTCATGCGACAAAGTTAGATGACAACCCAAAAAAAGGGAAAAAATTGTAGCCAACTTTCTTTGTTTTCGATTTCTCTTAGTTTAGTACTGCCCTTATCGTTAACAACTTGGGCTCTGAAACCCTTCGTCCATGGGTTCAACAGTTGAAGATTCGAACACTCTCATCATTGGAGAGGGTTCAAATCCTTACACCATCACAGAACTGGCAGAGGCATCCCAAAGCTAAGTGAAGCAATAACTAGGCCAGGCTTTGGGACAAGGCCGACATGGAAGCATGTGTACTCTCAGTCGTGGAAACACACTCAGCAATGGATCAAGAGTTAGGCGTCCTGCCTGTGGGCTGTAGGTGAGCCCAACCCCTTTCCTATAATTTTGTTGCCAAAAGAAAAACTTGAGCTCTGAAATGGATAATTAATGACATATGGCTGTGTTCAAAATTAAAAACTCTAAACTCAGCATCTCAACTGTAAGATAAATGACCAAAAACCCTGTAACAGATGTAAATTTTCTCAGCGTGTCAATTCCTTTCAATTCACTCCTAATTCTCCAACAATTGGATCTCCTTACATTTTGCAAGTTTTAAGGGCTCAATTGTTAGTTTAGTCTTCAAAATCTGATGCTTTTTCAGAAGAATCAATAGCAAAACTTGAACCATCATCTAATCAACATGACATGGCAGGCATTGACATGCAATATGGGCTAGAAGTCAGGTGAAGGCCAAGAAATGCTGCCATCATCAACATTGTCACAGAGCAGCCGCACGGCCTCAAATAAAATTAAGAATAATCAAAAGAATTGATATTAGTTTTGGTAATAGAAGGTGATGATCTAATTTATACCTAATTAAATTCCAATGATTATATTCTCGCCCAATTCCATTCATTACAACTTAAATTTGACTTTGGCAAACTTTCACAGGTTGTGGCAATCTTTTGACTTTACTAGGAATAGGAGCTATTAAAAGGAGAATCCGGGCCAAGAGCCCTGTGATTAAGATGTCTTTCATCTTGCAGCAAAATTGGCTTACCGAATGAGTAAATTTTGGATGTCTAACAACTCAATGCCAGGCAAATAAACTCGTCAACGCAAAATATTCCTATTACTGAAAAATTACTTAAAAGAACATGTGTTTTTTTTTTTTGCCAAAACATATTTAATATTTTAGTGGCCTGATAGGGACATATATAATCATATGAACTACAGGTGACCATGGTCTATATATACAATATGTTGATACGATTTGTTTGCCACAGATTGATGTTGAATGTGATCAGCATCAAGAGCCCTATATTAAGGTGTCTTTCAAACCAAGTTATTGTAAAATAGCTGAATGTAGAAGAAAAAAAATTAAACACTAATAATTTAACATATAGCATGTAAAGGAACAGATACTTACCCCAGGGTAATGGCGCAGTATGGGCGAATAATGATCAAGCGCAATGTATATCTTTTCAAGGAGGCTCACAAGAGCATCCACCTGACTCCCCAATAGATCAACCTGAAATTCCAGTACAATATTTTTAGGTCAAGCACTGAACGCCAGAAGTAATAAAAAGGGGAGAGTGGGGCAAGATGAGACTCATTCAAGGGTCTTCAGGTTCTCAACCCCTGACTGAAACATCAGCCTTCATGAAATGTGGCCATCAGAGCAGTGAAAACAACAAAAAAGGGTGTAAAGCAGTGGAATGGCAATCAATAAGGCTGCTAAATGAAGGACTTGTGGAAATTACATAAAAACTAGCAAATGGAAACCAAGACCAAGAGATGACACGCCTCTGTTGATGGTGATTGCTGGGGGGAAGTCACTCCACCAAATATTTTAGCAAATAACAATGGGGGTTGTTACAAAATTTACTCAAAAAATAAGGAATCGCGAAACATCTCCAAAGCTGTGGGTTCTGGCAAATTTACTCGAGTAAGGCTTGGTCTTGGGGGAAATTGGCAATGCTAGAAAGTAGAAACATTAGCTGCAAGCTGAGTATAACAGGACATGACGAATGTCTCCACACACACACATGCTTTAGTAGATGCTGTCTTAATATTAGTTTTATCAAGGGTTAAGGTTCATCCCAAACCCTAAAGTATTTCTCCAGGTATGCCCAATACTCTAAAATATTTTGTGAGCACCCTAAATTGCCAAGGGAAAAAATTGCACCACAAAATACTTTAGATACTAGACGCACCTAAAAAATACTTCACAGTGATGGATGAACTACAAAATAATTTAGGGTGCTCGAAGCACCTAGAAAAACACTTTAAGAAGCTAGATGAACCATGGCCCTTTTATTAATTAGGGATAAAGTACATTTTTGCACAAAAAAATTTTTTGCAGGAGCTATGAGTACATAGAGAAAATCATGGAGCATTATAGCACATAACCTTTAAAAAAAGGGTGCAATGCTGCCACTTTTTCCCAATCAACGTTAAGTCTACCATTAGTAGGGGTTGAAAAACTTTCCCCCCAACATTAACCTAACATTGATTGTTAGAAAGAGCATCATAGCACTGGTTTTGAAAGATTGTATACAACATTACTCCACAATTTTCTTTGGGGTGCCCATAGCTCCTCCAAAAATACATATAGGGCAAAAATGCACTTTGACCCGGTTAATTATTATTTACTTTGCTCTAGAAGGCATTAACTTGTTAGGGTTTTTTATTACCTTATCTTTTTGTTGTGATAGGAGAACCATATTTTAAATTTTCACCTATTTGTTAGGTTTAGGATTTTGTTATTGCTTTTTCCTGACCTTGAATTATGGTCAAGATAAGTTAATTTCAATTAAAAGTACCTATTAGCTATTTTCGTGGCATTTTGAAGGTTGCTACACAGCACTGCAACCTCAATTTGCACTCCAACCATTCATCTCTCAAAAGGAATCAGAGCATAAGATATCTGAATTTCTTCAACTACTTTATAACCAAATTCAAGAAAATTGGCATGTATTGCACCAAGGATAGATAGTGAGGTTTTATGATCAATCAAACACACACACACAAACACACACGAAAGGATGTAATATCTCTGATTGTGTAAAAATTCTCATGTTTCAGATCAAATACCTCTGCTTCAGCCTTTTCAAGGTTAGAACATTGTATTTCCAGCCTCTGTTTGTATAGCAGCCCCATGGTTTTAAGTATATTAACTTTGTCGTTAAGGAAACGGAACTCAGAATTTAAGTTTCCAATCCTGACAATAAAATTGTATGTATAAATTAGTCCAAGCTGAGATCTTTATAAGAGTTCCTAATTGAGTTCATAAAAAAGCAGAAAGAAAACCACTTATAACATATACTAGAGGCAAGCAGAGCATGAAATAGGAAAAGGCAAGATCAAAATGGCATTTAAACAATGTCAATGTGCAATGAAAAATAAATTTAACATGCAAACATGATGTTTGAGATATATCCATAAACAAAATTTTTTAAAAAAAATAAAGGGACATAAAATCAATAATGGCTCCAATCACTTAATTTTCATTGCACAAAGAATAAACAATCAAATAAGACATGAGAATATAAACAGGAAAAAATCCTACTTTTCAAGATATGATATCCTTTGGAAATTCAATAAGTTCATCCCAATTAAAATTCTTCTTAAATCCAGAAGGTAAAATCACAGATGACATAAGAACCATACCAAGAATAGTTAAAAACAAAATCATTTGGCTTCATACTAAAGAAGGAACTAATCATTAAGTACCTCAAACTATTTCTTGAAATGTCTTCATTCACTCTAGATTCACAATCAGCAAACGCTGTCAATAAATTACGAGCAAGAGCAATTGCTGATTCCATTTTCTCCCTGGTTTCCCTTTCTTTTTCAGCAGTTAGTGTTAATGCATGCTGTTGCTCTTTTGAAAGAGCACAAACCAGCCTTCTTTCTTCATCAATTTCTCTAAGCTCATTGGTTCTTTGTTCAAGGTTTTGACGTAACTCATGCATTTGCTCTTCATATTGCTCAACTGTTTTTGCCCTCAAACCGTTCATCTCTTCTAAAGCTAACTCCGAATTTTTCTTCTCATATATCAATGCATCTGCTGCTTCCTTTGCTAACTTAGTCTTTTCTTCCACTAATGATGTCAGCCTGAGTATTTCTTGCTCAAGTTTCCTCATTTCTGCAGTTTCAAATTTTTGGGATTCTTTGTTAGCATCCAATAGAGCTTCTCTAAATATTAAGTCCAACAGCCCTTGCATGATAATAGACTCCACATCTGCATCCTCAAATTCCAATCTGCCAGAAGGTTGAGCATCATGAGCAGCTTCTTTTAATCCAACTTCAGCAACGCGTCTAAATTCACTCATAGTCTCTTCTAGAACACTTTTATATACATCTTGAATGACAGCAACTTCAGCATGCACATCTACATCACCCTCAAGCTTATGAACAGTATGTTCCAAATTCTTTTGAGTCAATTGTTCTTGAGACAATTTCTCCATAGCATCTGAAAGCTGTGATGAAAGACGTCCAATTTCCTTTTCCTTAACCATAAGCATGTCCCTCAGTTGGTGATTTTCAGTATGTAGGGACCCCATCCTATCCTTTAAACTGTTAACAGACTCAATTTTTTCACTGAATGGGTGCAGTTTCTCATTTCCAACAAAAATTGTATCTAATTTTGTAATGAAATCAGGAATTTTTTTCCTCAACATTTCCAACTCCTTATCCTTCTTCAATGGTAATGAAGAACCCATTTCTCTATAAAGTGTTCCCCTAAGACGGATATTCTCTTCAGTAATCTTTTGGACTTCAGACTCATGGTTTCTTTTCATCTCAGTTATCTTGGAATCATAATGACTGATCAATTCATCTGCAGACATGTGCCTTAGCAGAGCAGAATCTGGATGGTCAGGCTTGTTTGAGTCCTCATGTTTGCCATTTCTATCCCCAATTGAAGGAATTGAAAGCTTTCTGTGTAAATGGCCACCCATCTTATGATCACAACATTCTTCACCATTCTCCAGGGATCCATGGGAAAGAAGCAGCCCAGTTTCTGAGACAGATAGTGCTTTGGAAAAAACCTCCAATTCCTGACGCAGACTTGAGATCTCATTAAGTTTGTGAAACCAATTTCCATTTTCAGAGTTACAAACTTGAGCATTTTGGTCCAATAGTTTACCTTCAAACTCTTCATGCAAGCTCCGGATACAATTGTTGATCACCATCCCTTCAATTTCTGACTGGAACTCCTGCTCCAGCTGCCACTCAGAAAGTGATGCCTTCGATGACTGAGTGATTACTTCTATCTTTTGGTAGAAGGTTTCAAGAGTAGTGGTTAGATTTTCAATAGTTTTATCAACATAAATCCATCTTTCTGGAACCTCCTCATGTAGAAGACCACCTAATCCTTTTAACTGAGAGCCTGAACTAATTCTTCTAAAGGAATTGTTCCCTCCAATTTTATCATTTTCCTTCTTAAGCTGCTTCAACAGCCTATTAACTACAATTTGAATGCTCTCAACAGACTCCAGCAGTCCATCGTGATTTACAATAGTATCAGAAAAGTGATGATTATTAGTTTCATCTGTACTTACACGATAACTACGTAGTTTCTTCTTTAGCCCAACCAACTCCATTTCTTTCTGGGAAATTTTCTCAGCTGCCTCTTGCTCAACGGCATTAATCATGCCTTTTATGACAGAGTCGCTCACCATCCTAGAGATAGTCAGCCGTTCATTGATGTCCACCATAAAGGATTCCATTTCCTCAACAATACAATCACCCAGACTCTCATTTCCTACGCCGTTATCACTAATCCGCCCACTTGCATCCATATCAGCTAAGCCCTCCATTTTCAGTTGCTCCTTAGCATACGAGAATGACTACCAACAGTTTGAGGCCGTTCAAAGTAAAAGGTGAAACCCCAGAAGCTGCCAGAATAAGAAAAAAAAGACCAAAAAACAAAAAAGTTAGACGAGGAAACAGAATTCTAGTAGCGAATCAACACATGATTTATTAGCAATAGTATATGGCTCAAAAGTATCAAGAGCCGATTGGGAGGAGAAAAACTATTTGATTGCAGAGGAAAATCTGTTAAAGTACAAAAAGAAAATCTTCAAATCCAGCTGCACTGTTCGCCTCTTAAGTCATTGAAGTGAAATTCAACTCAGTTCGAAAAAACCTATTTCAGTTCCAAAACCATTATATGATACCTGTGTTTCCATATATTTTGGCAACTAAAATGAATGACCAAGGAGCTGAAAAGCAAGATGAACTGGTAATCAAGCTTGAATGCGAATCTACGCTGCTTAGTTTCAGCTGCAATGCAGATTTTAAGCTTCAACAAAATCAAACTCCAGGGCAAAGCCAATCTCGACTAGAGCAAAAACTTCAGCGTCTGAAACTACAAGTACAAATTTTGGCTGTCTCAAATGAAACGAAGACTTCCCATTAAACAAAGAGAAAGAAAGTGTTTGAAAATCCCAATACGAACGTTGAAATTCTTTTTTAAAAAGCTGTCATTGAAAGGCCCTGCAAAACGGAGTCCCGATTAGGGTTTATCAGGAGAGAGTGTGTTACAAGGTTCAGGCCATAAGCATCAGTGGTGAGAGCGGGAGGGGACAAGCCAAAATAGAACCCCAGCGTTTGGCATATTTACGGAAAGGCCGTCCGATAGACCAAATAGTCACACAACTCACAAAAGATCGTGCTTGTCTGAAGTCACCTTGTCCCCCTTAAAATTGCTTATTTACTTAAATTAAAATAAAATTATGTTTATATACTTATTTAGTATAATATATTTCAAATCATGATTAAAAACTATTTTTAAATGGACGGCAAGAAATAATAGTCAACAAGTGAACAATATTCCTATTTTGTCTTTTCTTTTTTAGCCGTTTGTTAAGATACATTGAATTTGTTTGCATCGTTTCAGGTCAAAAGTAATTTTGTTTTAGGGCGAAGGAGCAAAAATGCTCACGAAGTTTATCCTTGGGAGCGTCCAGCACCACCAAGTTTCAAAAGGAGCAAAAGTAGACACGAAGTTACATTTTGGGGAGCAAAAGTGCCACCAGCCGTTAGTTGACCGTCAGTTGACCGTCAAGTTGGATGGAATGCTGATGTGGCGTTGACTGGGACTGACATGCTGACGTGAACGATGACGTGGAATTAAAAAATTCAAAAAATTAGGAAAAATCTCAAAAAATTAAAAAAAATTAAATAATTAGAAAAAAAATTTAAAAAAAATTAAATTAATTCGAAAAAAATTTAAAAAATTCGAAAAAAATGAGGAAAAATTTAAATAATTTGGAAAAAAAATTAAAATAATTATAAAAAATTTGAAAAAAAATTAAAATAATTAGAAAAAAATTAAAGTAATTTGAAATTTTTTTAAAAAAATTCGAAAAAAATGAGGAAAAATTAAAATAACCATAAAAACAATAAAATAATTATAAAAAAAATCAAAAAAATTAGGGAAAAATTAAAATAATTAGAAAAAAATTAAAATAATTAGGAAAAATTCAAAAAATTAGAAAAAAAAAATCATAAAATTAGAAAAAAAATTCATAAAATTAGGAAAAAATTCAAAAATAATAAAATAATTAGTAAAAAAATTAAAACACCCCCGCCAGTGGACCCCACCACCGACCACCTTACCGCCGGCCGGCGACGACGATTGGTTCCCGTTTATTATATACTCCCTCCGGTCTTAATCATAGGACAACATTTAAGAGTTTGTTTTAGTCCTAATTATAATACAACATTCTAAATTTTGTCAATTTCTTCCTAAAAGATGCCTATCGATATAAGTGAGAGATTATGTGAAATCAATAAGGTAGTTGAGGTACACAATTTATATAAAGGCATTTTAGAAAAATAAGTAAAATCAACTAATTCGACTAATTTATATCGATAGGCATCTTTTAGGAAGAAATTGACAAAATTTAGAATGTTGTATTATAATTAGGATTAAAACAAACTCTCAAATGTTGTCCTATAATTAAGACCGGAGGGAGTATATAATAAACGGAAACCGATCGCCGTCGCCGGCCGGCGGTAAGGTGGTCGGTGGTGGGGCCCACTGGCGGGGGTATTTTAAATTTTTTACTAATTATGTTATTTTTTTTTGAATTTTTTACTAATTTTATGATTTTTTTTCTAATTTTATGATTTTTTTTTCTAATTTTTTGAATTTTTTCTAATTTTTTTTAATTTTTTTCTAATTATTTTAATTTTTCCCTAATTTTTTTGAATTTTTTTTATAATTATTTTATTGTTTTCATGGTTATTTTAATTTTTTTCCTAATTATTTAAATTTTTCCTCATTTTTTTAAAAAAATTTCGAATTACTTTAATTTTTTTCTAATTATTTTAGTTTTTTTCCTAATTTTTTATAATTTTTTTTCGAAATTATTTAAATTTTTCCTTATTTTTTAATTTTTTTTTTAATTAATTTAATTTTTTTAAAAAAAATTTTCTAATTTTTTTTAAAAAAATTTTCTAATTTTTTTTTTATTTTTTGAGATTTTTCCTAATTTTTTGAATTTTTTAATTCCACGTCATCGTCCACGTCAGCATGTGAGTCCCAGTCAACGCCACGTCAGCGACACGTCAACATTCCATCCATCTTAACGGTCAACTGATGGTCAACTAACGGCTGGTGGCACTTTTGCTCCCCAAAACGTAACTTCGTGTCTACTTTTGCACCTTTTGAAACTTGGTGGTGCTGGACGCTCCTAAAGGTAAACTTCGTGAGCATTTTTGCTCTTTCGCCCTTTGTTTTATAACACGTTGTTCTAACTAAAAAAAATATCTAATTAGTGATGTCATCAAAGAAAAGAAAAGAGAGGGGAACTACAAAAATTAAGTTATTGACACAATACTTTTGATGATAAGACAAAGTTAACGAAGATAATTAAGTTACTTTAAAGTATTTTTATTTTTATTTTTTTTCTCTACACTAATTAATTTGATTAATAAACTCATATATAATATAATAATACATAACATATGCTATAATTAAATAATTTATTTAGCTTCATTAATCTCTTTATAAAATAAGTTATATCTTATTTTTAGGATTGAATTTATAAACGTCCCTCCACAAAATAAATTATATCTTATACTTAAAATCAAATTTATAAACAAGTGGTTAATTTCCTTGTCGCTTTTCGAAATGACTATGTTTACCTTATTGTTGGTCTATGAAATAAAATTGACCTTTGAAGAGAACAACAAAAGTAATAATAAGAAAGTGAAGATAGGGCCAAAACGAGAAGAAAGTGGGAAGATTTATAAAGCAATCATAGTGAGTGATGATTAGCATATCGCCCCTTTTGACTTGTTCTAGTTCCAAGTCATAGCATGGCAGCTAATTGACCTTAAAAAAATCGTCCGCTTTTGTTTTTTAATTCATACTAGCTTTTATCCTAATTATAACATATAATTAATTTTTTTTAGAAAAATTAAAGAAGCTAAATAAATTATTTAATCATTTCGTATGTTATATATCCTTAAATAATATGAGTTGTTCTCTTGCAATCCTTCTTTTGCTTGTTTTAAAAAATAATTTGTCCGTACTTAATTAATATCATTTTTTGATTAGATTATTTTAATCTTTTACTTTTTATCGAGTCATCACAGTTTATTCAGTTGTAAATTATAATTATTAATCTTATGTCTATAATATGTTAATCCTTATTAATCTTATGTTTATAATATGTTAATTAGAATTAAGATAGATGCCAACTAAGTAACATGTTTACTGTCATACAACAACAAAATATTTTAAAAAATAAAATTTATTTATCAACGTACGAATATAAAATCCTTATAGAACTTACATGCTATTTTTTTTAAAAGTAAAGTAGTCTAAATATTCTTATATTTTACCTTCATCATATAGATCTCTCATCTATAGGCTTGGGAATTCAAAACCTAGGTTTTGTCATAGGTTCGCCAAACATTTATATTTTTACCAAAAGCTATTCTGCATCAAAATATAAGTTTTAACAAAAGTTTGTCAAACACTCTAAAAATCTCAATTAGATCTCTACATTATCATATACTTATATATAAATGAGAATAATTTTCTTAATAATATTTTTTACATTCATATGAATTTCAGAGAGAAATGTGTGGGGGAGAAAAATTTTCAAATTTGGTAAAAAAAAAAAAGTATTATTTTTTAGCATTTTCTCTTATAATATTCTCTTGCTTCTTATTTTTTCTCCATCTTTCCTGTTAAAATTTTTCTCTCCATTTAAATATAGGGTAAAATTAGCATCTGTTGAACGTACAATCTATATGTTATATGTTTTAGTTACTCTTTATTATTGCCACTAAGGCCAGTCCAAATGCTTATTGCCTGACCATTATCATGTAGAGGTCAAGGAGCATTTGTCTGGGGTTCTCTAGTCACTACAATTGTTGAATTGGGATCATCAAGACATTATTGTTGGGCACAGTTTCAATTCTTAACCACGAAGCAATTAAAAAAGAAAAAGAAGAAGGGGATGTAAAAAGATTGAGAATCAAGTCATCAAGTCACCACTTTTTTAAAAAAAAAATCGTTAAAGGCAACACATCCAATCATTCTCTGGCCTAGTGCTGTCCTCAACATAGAATCTTCAACCAACAAACCTTTCCTAAGAAACCCCACACTTAGCCTCAATTATTTAGGATACATATGATTTATAATTACTAGGAATTGGCTCCTCTCATATATCTTACCATCTTTTTACTTTTTTAAAAGACAAAATGATATTAATAAACTATGAAGTTTACAACAAAATTAAACAAACTGAACTAAAATGTAACAAATTAAGACTGTCTGAATCATTAGTGGTAACAATAGTGAAAAGAGCTTTACCTAAACACAAAATCTTCAATTTGTGGCTATATCCTTTTACTTTATTTACCCTTTGCATCAAATTTGACAATTCAAATTTAATATTTCATGGTGCTATTATTATAATTTTATATACAGTTATATAAATCAATTTAAACTATAGAAATTTGATCAGAACACATTATTAAAATTTGACATAAACATTTTTCATCATTGTAAACTATTGTTGAAAGTTTGTAATTTGTTTCCACTTCAATCATGAATTGTTTAAATTATAGTGCCTTGTAAAAAAAAAAAGGACGGTTAAGATGCATCCATAACATTGAATATTTTTTCAAATGCGTTAAGAATTTTGATGTATTTTTTCAAGTGTGTCCAGCACCCCGTTTGTTACAAAGAAGATTTGGGGAAGGAAATGAAGATTTGAAAGATAAAGGAAGATGGTTTGAGTTGTTTGATAGGGAAAAAAAATGAAGAGGTGGTAGACTGGTAGTTGGTAAAGAATTAGGAAATGTCTATTTCACCCTCAAAAGAAATTAATTCAAAATAAAAAAGAAAATATTTTTTTGCTAAAATATATTTTTTAAAAAATATATTATTGTTAAGTTCGAATTCGTGAAAAAAAAATCGTCAAATTCAAACTTTTCCGCCAAATTTGAACTTTCCCACCAAGTTCGAACTTCCCGCCAAGTTTAAATTTCAGGGGCAAATCTGTCAAAAAAACACTTTCCTGGGAAAATTACAGCTTTCCTTCCATTTTCTGATAGAAAGCATCTTCCCTCAAATAATGAAATATAAGTACTCATGGGAACATACTGACTGGACTTTCTGTCTACCAAACACCCAAAATCCATGGAAAGATTGAGATCTTCCCTTTCCTTCTCTAATCTTCTTTCTACCAAACAGGACTGTAAGTATTTTTTGGTCCATCGAGTACCCATAAATATTTTTTTTCATATGCATACAACATTTTGAAATATTTTTTTTGGTGCATTCAACACTAAAATTCAAAAAATACATTAGAGTGCTAGATGCACCTTAAAAATAATTTGCGGTGTTGAATCATCCACAAAATACTTTAGAATGCTAGATAAGGAAAAAAAATCATCCACAAAATACTTTAGAATGCTAGATAGGGGGGGGGGGGAACTCTTCAAGTGAAAAAAGAACAAAATTCTACTTCTTTTTTTTTTTGGTAATAGAAAGTTTTGGATGGGTTTGGCATTAGTCCCCCACAAAGGCCAGGGCACGGCCTCGGGCTCTATGAGTACTTACTGGGGACTTACGAGATCTCCTATCAAAGGAGTCCCAGCAACGGCAGAGGGAATCGAACCCACGACCCAAGGGCCTAGTTCTGAATCCCTTACCATCTATGCCAACTCACATTGACACAAATTCTACATATTGATTCTTCCATTCCATGCATAATGAAAAGGGGGTGAAGTATGAAAAGTTATTACAATGTTAAATCATACTTTTGTTGAGGTTGTTCCCTCGCAATCCTTATCTTGTTTTTCATACCTTGTTGAGTTCAATGAGTTGTTCTCTTGCAATCCTTCTTTTGCTTGTTTTAAAAAATAATTTGTCCGTGCTTAATTAATATTTGGGTTAAGGTGTAAAAATATACATGTGCTTTTCTTCAATGAGCGTCCAGTAGCAAATGCTTTTTTTGGATGCAAAAGTGCACACGTGGTTACAAATTAAGTGCAAAAATACCGTTTAACCGTTAAGTTTGACTTTGACTATTAAATTTGACTTTGATCGATGACGTGACATTTCAAAGGTGCAAAAATACACATGTGATTTGTCACGAAGAGCGCTCAACAACAATTTTTTTTTAATTTAATAATTTTATTTTAATTACTACCGGGTGCTGAAAAGATATTTAGAATACTGACCTGTACTGAAAAAATACTTCATAATCTTGCAAAATTATTTTTATATCTGAAAAAAATATTTCAGGGTACTAACTGGTACTAAAAAGATACTTTGAAGTATTTTTTCTGTACCAATCAGTATCTTGAAAGTACTTTTTAGTACCAGTCAGTACCCTGAAATGTTTTTTTAGTATCTTTTTAGTACCGATAAGCACTTGAAATATTTTTTTGAGATCCTAAATTTTTTTTTCAAGATTATGAAGTATTTTTTCAGTATCAGTAAGTATCCTTTTAGTACCGGTCAATACTTGAAATATATTTTCAAGATCCTAAAATAATTTTTCAAGATTATGAAGCATTTTTTCTGTACTAGTTAGTATCTGAAAAAAAAAATATTTCAGGGTATTGACTAGTACTAAAAAGTACTTTCAGAATACTAACTGGTACAGAAAAAATATTTCATAATCTTAAAAAATTATTTTAGGATCTTGAAAAAATATTTCAAGTATTGACTGGTACTAAAAGGATACTGACTGATACTGGAAAAAAATATTTTAGGGTACTGATTGGTACTAAAAAGTACTTTCAGGATACTGACTGGTACAGAAAAAATATTTCAAGTATTGACCGGTACTAAAAGGATACTGACTAATACTAAAAAAATACTTCATAATCTTGAAAAATTATTTTAGGATCTTGAAATAAAATTATTAAATTAAAAAAAATGATGTTGGGCGCTCTTCTTGACAAATCACATGTGTATTTTTGCACCTTTGAAATGCCACATCATCTGTCAAAGTCAAACTTAACAGTCAAAGTCAAATTTAACGGTCAAACGATATTTTTGCACCTAATTTGTAACCACGTGTGCACTTTTGCACCCAAAAAAAGCATTTGTTACTGAGCGCTCCTTAGAGAAAAGCACATGTGTATTTTTGCACTTTAACCCTTAATATTTTTTTAAATTAGATTGTTTTAATCTTTTACTTTTTATCGAGTCATCACAATTTATTCAGTTATAAATTATAATTATTGATCTTATGTTTATAATTTGTTAATTATAATTAAGATAGATGCCAACTAAGTAACATGTTTACTGTCATAAAACAAAAAATATTTTAAGAAATAAAATTTATTTATCAACATACAAATATAAAATCCTTATAGAACTTCCATGCTATTTTTTAAAAGTAAAATAGTCTCAACATTCTTCTATTTTGCCTTAATTATATATAGATCTCTCAACTATTTTTTAGGGCTTGTTTTGGAGAATTTAAAATTTAGGTTTTGCCATAAATTTATCAAACACTCTTAGGTTTTAATAAAAGTTTGTCGAACACTCCAAAATCTCAATTATATCTCAACATTACCATATACTTATATATAAATGAGAATAATTTTATTACTAATATTTTTTTACATTCACATGAATTTCAAACTGTTTGCATAGAGAGAAATGTGTGGGGGACAAACTTTTCAAATTTGGTAAAAAAAAAAAGTATTATTTTTTAGAATCTTCCCTTGTAATATTCTCTTGCTTCTAATTTTTACTCCTTCTTTTTTGTTAAGATTTTTCTCTCTATTTAAATATAGGGTGAAATTAGCATATGATGAACGTACAATCTATATGTTATATTTCCTCTGGTTCTTATTATAAAGAAACAATTAGCAAGTATAGTTGGTCCTTTTTATAAAGCATTTGTTTGTTCTTAAGGAGTATTGATTATATTTTTCCATGTATGCCTCTAATTAATAAGGGTAGTCCGTGAAATAATAATTAATATAATATTAAAGTTTAGTGCAATTAATAGAGGTAAAATTGGAAGTTGCTTAAATTGCAGGATAATTTTATTGATTTTAACTGTTTTTATTGGCTTGTAAAAATTGTTCATTAGTACCTTATAATAAGGACCATAAGAAGTATGTTTTAGTTACTCTTTATTATTGCCACTAAGGCCAGTCCAAATGCTTATTGCTTGACCATAATCATGTACAGGTCAAGGAGCATTTGTCTGGGTTCTCTAGTCACTACAATTGTTGAATTGGGATCATCAACACAATTACCCAATCGAACTTTTCTATAAGCTACTTATGTAAACACCCATCCAAACATAAATCACGTTTCACAATTGGACTTTTTTATAAGTCTGATTGCCCACTGATTGCACAGTTTCAACTCTTAACCACGAAGAAATTAAGGAAAAAAGAAAAGAAAAGAGGATGTAAAAAGATTGAGAATCAAGTCATGAGCCCACCACTTTTTTTTTTTTTTTTACAAATAATAATAATAATAATCGTTAAGGGCAACACATCCAATCATTCTCTGGCCTAGCGCTGTCCTCTTCCCTTTGCTTTTGTACCCTCAACGTAGAATCTTCAACCAACAAACGTCTCCTAAGAAACCCCACACTCGCCTCAATTATTTAGAATACAAATGATTTTCTTCACCCTAATTATAAAAATTAGTTGATTTTTTTGAAGAGATTAAAGAAATTAATTAAATTACTTTAGAGTCTTTTTATTTTTTCTTCAAACTACTTAATTTAACTAATAGACTAATATAAAATTTAAGGATACATAAAATATGAAATGATTAAGTAACTTAATCTCTTCAAAGAAAGTCAACTAGCTCTTATAATTAAGACTAGAAGTAAAATAATTTAGAGTTTAAGCCATGAAATTAGGAATTGGCTCCTCCCATATATCTTATCATCTTTGTTGTGATGAAGATAAAAGCTTTACCTAAACACAAAATCTTCAATTTGTGGCTATATCCTTTTACTTTACTTACCCTTCACATCAAATTTGACAATTCAAATTTAATATTTCATGGTGCTATTATTATAATTTTATATACATATATATAAATAAATTTAAACTATAGAAATTTGATCAGAACACATTATTAAAATTTGATATAAAACATTTTTCATGACTGTGTTTTATTGTTGAAAGTTTGTAATTTGTTTCCACTTCAATCATGAATTGTTTAAATTATAGTGCCTTGTAAAAAAAAAAGGACGGTTAAGATGCATCCGAATATTTTTTTCAAATGCATTGAGCATTTTGATGCATTTTTTTAAGTGTGTTTAGCACTATAAGTATTTTTTGGTGTATCTAGTACCCATAAAATACATTAGAGTACTAGACTCGCCTTAAAAATTATTTATGAGGTTGAATCATCCATAAAATACTTTAGGATGTTAGATAAGATTTTTTTTTTTTACAAAAAAAAAAAAAAGAAACACTTCCAGGGGAAAAAAAGAACAAAATTCTACATATTGATTCTTCCATTCCATGCATAATGAAAAGGGATGAAGTATGAAAACTTATTACAATGTTAAAAATCCATACCATTAAAAATATATATTATTAAAAATATATTTATAATATAGAGTTCCGATAGGGAGAGATGGCTTGATTTATAGGACTTACCCAACATAATTGTCAACATGCTGAGCCTAATATGCTGATGCTGCCCCCAACCCATTATTGGGCCTAACCATAACTTTACGATGGCCCGAGAAGATATGCATTACTAGATTAAAACTTTTTATTTTACATGCCCCTTAACATATTTTTGTTTGTAATTGTTACATGAGTTGAGTTGGCACTTGGCTCTCGCTTGATCAGATTAAAACTTCTTTTAATTGATGATTTTTATAAGATGCAAAAGATCATTTGCAACTAAATATTGTCATAGGCAGTGAAAAGCAGTAAACCTATTAATAAGTAAAACCTATTAATAATGTAACTTAAAATGCAAGCCACCTTATTTGGTGGATCAATCACTTGTCCCAATAAATAATGGTGGGATCCAAAGCTCAGGCTGGAGATGAGTTGTTCCACCTACACCTTATGTGGATATTCCCAATATTCTCAAGAATCTCTATAACCTAATGTCAACGTAGTACATCATCTCATGATAAATATAAAAGGGTTAAGGTGCGTCCAGTACAATAAACTATTGACTCAGGAGCATCTAGCACAATTAACAATTAAGTGGACTGCCCAGCACAACAAACTTTTAAAAAGGAGTGTTCAGCACAATAAACTTTTAAAAAGGAGCGCCCAGCACAACGCCGTTAGTAAGAAGTTAACGCCGTTAGCTAAAAGTTAACGTCTGTTATCTAAAGAGTGCCCAATACAACAAACTATTATTCCGAGAGCGCCCAGCACAACAAACTATTATTCCAAGAGCGCCCAGCACAAAATTCTAAATTTTACTAAATTAAATAATTTTTTTTCTCAATTGTCATTATTTAAAACTACTTTTATAAATATCTATAGACAAAAATTACTCATTCTTCAATTTTCTCAAAATTATAATTTGCTAAAATAAACAATTTTTTTTATTAAGAATATAATTATATGATTTAAATAAAACTCAAACTGTTTTATAGTTTATTATATATGTTAAACAAAAAAATTATATGATTTATTTTTATTTTAGAAGAAATTTATGTGAGTTAAAAAAATTCATTTAATGTTAATAAAATTTAAAAAATGTACACCAATTATTTAACAACTGTTTAAATTATTTGTCAATATTAAGATGTACGACATTATATAGGTGTGAAAAAGGCTAACAACATAACATAGCCTTATTGAATACGGAATATGGGATAAGTCCCACAAGAAAAGTGTATACTTTTTTTTTATTCATTAATATTTTCCTTCACGCATTCGCCGACACAAACAAATTGAAAGAGTAATCCTATAGCACAAAGTAGAATTGATAAGGGATTAAGGGGTAATTTTGACTTCAAGATTTTTTAGGAGATAATTTTATCCTGAATGTGTAAAAAAAGATCAATTCTACCATGATGATTTTTCCAATTAATTTTTTAGATTTTTTAAATTTTAGTAACATTAAATGAATTTTTCAACTCACATGGATTTCTTCTAAAATAAAAATAAATCATATTTTTTTTGTTTAACATATATAATAATCTATAAAGCACCTTGAGTTTTATTTAAATCATATAATTATATTTTTAATTAAAACTTTTGTTTATTTTAGCAAATTATAATTTTGAGAAAATTGAAGAATGGGTAATTTTTATCTATAGATATTTATAAAAGTAGTTTTGAATAATGACAATTGAGAAAAAATTATTTAATTTAGTAAAATTTAAAATTTTGTGCTGGACGCTTTCGGGATAATAGTTTGTTGTGCTGGGCGCTCCTTAGATAACGGACGTTAACTTTTGGCTAACGGTATTGTGCTGTAGTTCATTGTGCTGGACGCACCTTAACCCAATATAAAATAGAGTTAACCTTTTTTTAAAAAAAAATTAAAGAAGTTAAATAAATTACTTGATTATATTATATGTTATATATCTTTAGATTATATATCAGCTTATATGTTTGAAAAAATAATTTGAAAAAGATGACATATATAAATATGTTAATGTGATTTAATTAACTTCCTTAATCTTTAAAAAAAAATCAACTACATGTTATATTTAACAATTCTTGTACGTAACAATCATATGCCCTCAAAAGTCAAAACATGATTTGATTTTGTTCCTATATACAGTATATCACGTCATTTTTACGTGCACACGCACAATTCGAATCAATGATAATGTGTTTTCCTATTTATAAGAAACTATTACTTCGTTCTTAATTATAAGAGCTAGTTAACTTTCTTTAGAGAGATTAAGGAAGCTAAATAAGTTACTTAATCATTTCATAGATTAAATATTCTTAAATTATATATTAGTTTATTAGTCAAACTAATAAGTTTGAAGAAAAAAATAAAAATAAAAATACTCTAAAGTAATTTAATTAGTTTCTTTAATCTCTTCAAAAAAATCAACTACCTCTTATAATTAGGACCGGAGAGAGTACTATTAATTTATCATACTACTGTACTATTTAGAGAAAACATGTATAAAAATGCTCTCCGAAAATTCCCAAGGGGTTATTCATATCTTTCACCCGAGAAACTTATTTTTTCCTCCGGATTTTTTTTAATAATTAAAAAAATAAATAGATGAAGGTAAAACCTTTTTTTTATATATAAAAATATTAAAATTATAAAGATTGAATCACACCAAATCAGAGTGTAGTAACGTTGTTACGAGTTGCAACTAAGTTGAAAATATAGGGATCAAATGATTAATTTTTCTAAGTTTTTAATTGATTTTTTATATATCTGTCATATTAAAATTTTATAATGTCATTTATTTTTTTAATGGTGATAATTAGAGCCTCCTCTTTTATCCATTTACTAATTACTTTAAACCAAACATAGAATTATTATTGTTGTTTTCCATTTCCCTTTAAACCACACATAGGGTTAATGCTTAGTATAAAAAAAAGGGGTTAATCCATCCACACACGACAATCGAGTGCCCGCTAGCGCTGTGATTTAGCTTAAAATCAAATTTTAACGGATGGTTGAAAAAAAAAGGGGAAAATATCAGTGAGGTGCTAAGGTAGGTAAAAAATCTTAAAAAAGTTTCAACCCTAAATCCCCTCACAAAAAAAAGTGCCTAGGACTTTAGGAACTTTTTTTTATATTAATTACGGAATTCTTTTGATAAAAAAAGTCTTGCTGTCAAAATGACTTTTCATGTTGTCAAAATGGATTTATTAATTGTTAAAGGGAAAAACACTTCTCATGTTGTAGGAGAAGTGTATTGTCATGTCACACAAATATGAAATGGTGGGACCTACATATATATATAATGCTCATTATATATATGTGTGGGTCTCACCATTTTATATGTGTAGGAATCTTCTTCTTCTCATGCAACATGAAAAGTTTAAACCCCATTGTTAAAATGTCCCTATAAAAATCTCATTATCAAAATGATTTTTCATATTGTCAAAATAACTTTTACTGTTGTAAAAAATTCTTCGAGTTTTTCCTCGGATGTATAGAATCTTTAGGGTGTGTATGGTAACACTCCCAGAATTACTTTTTTCTTAATTTCTGTGCCCCGTGACAAAAATGAATGGAAATCGTGTTTGGTAAATTCGGTTTGTTCTTTTTTTTTTGCTCCCGAGGTGAACTGGTTTATTTTTTGTGCTGAGAAGTAAAAAAAAGAAGCTAAAAATTTTGGTTTCTCTATTCCAGGGCAAAAAATCAGAATTTATTTTTTCTTCAATCGAAGCAGAAATTTACCCTTGTTCACCACCACCGCCGCCCCACCACCACCGTTATAGCCCCACCGCCACTGCCACCGCCACCGCCACCACCCCACCGCCACCGCCGCCGCCACCACCCCGCTACCGTCACCACCCCACCATCACCACCGCCGCATAAATAATTTTTGAATATAAAAATTACATAAATAATTTTTTTAGGAAATTTAAATTTAAGTTTATCTGTAAAGTATAATAATTATATTAATTATTTAAAAAAAAGGACAAAGTGGTAAAAATAACTCATTAATCCTTTATCTTCCTCCCTTGCTATTTTTTTTTAACTCCCAAATAAGGGGAGGAAAAATGTGTAATCAAACGTAATTTTGACTCTCGGAGTAAAAATAAAATGAGTTAATAAACGTGATTCTGATTCTCAAAACTCTTCCAAAGCACAGAATCATAAAAGAAACTGGTTCATCTCAGAAACAGTATTGGGCAACATAATGGTTGCCATACACTCTCTCAGAAACTTTTTTTTTTTAAAAAAAAACCATTTTAAAAACATGAAAAGCTATTTTGACAAAGAGATTTTCATAGGGACATTTTAAAATTAATAAAATATTCTAACAATAAGAAAAGCCGTTTTGAAGATGAGATTTTTTGCGAAAGGAATTCCTTAATTAATATCTAGAGACTTTTTAAAGGGAATTTGGGGTTAGAATTTTTTTGGATATTTTATATCTATCCTATTTTCCCAAAAGGAAAAAACTCCTTTTACCGTATCACGGCGCAAAATTTAACTGTCAATCATCATATCGTAGTTTCCGATTTTCGTTATCTGCTATTATGCATGAGGAGGCTTCCGGGATCTCTCCCTCGCTTCTCTCCTCTTGTCCAACTCTGGAGATTTCGAGCCCGTCCTTCATTCACCGGTAATTTTACAAGCATTCGCTATCGCAATTTTCCCCCCAATGTTTTTTGTTTCTTCATCGATTTGTTTTTCTAAGATTCATTCAATGCAAAACGCAACCTGTGATTGTTTTTCTCCCTGACGAATTCGATTACTACCTTAAAATCCAGTATTTCCTGTTAGTTTGATTTTAAAAAAAAATACATATTTTTAACCACTAATCGCATGTGTTTCAATCCTTCATAGCTCAAAAAATTCGCCAATGTGATGTTTGTTTACAGAAGAGAAAAATTGTGCGAGCCGGGCGACATTCGCATGTTGCCTTTATTGGAAATGTGCTATTTGGAAAATGAAAATGCAGAAAGTCAAAAGCTGATGTTTCCTGCATTACAGTTAATATCGTTTTCGTCTTTGCCATCTTATCCCGTCTCTTTGAAATAAAACCTCTTATCCACTCAAGTTTCTTTGACGGTTTCAATTTTCAAAAACTAACCTGCTGTTTTCTAAAGTTTCTTTTGGCACCTCACAATGTTTCTTTTCATTCCTGATGATTGTAGTGGAGAAGTCTTATTATTTCAGTTTTTTTTTTTTTTTTGGGGGGGGGGGGGGTTTCATTTGTTTAATCCGCAGAATAAGATTTCTCTCATGTTTTCCCCCCCTGTTTTCTTTCTGGTTTTTAACCTATGTTACAGATGCTGCTCTGAGTGGCTGTGACTCGTGAGCTTCAATCACAGCAATGGATAATCGTGGGGGAGTTGGGAGGGCTGCCTCGGGTATGCTTTTGATACTTACTGTAAGATTAACTGTGGTGTTTTGAAGTCAGAAAATATTAATGCTTCTCTAAAAAAAAAATAACTTCTTGGCTATTCCACTAAGTGGGATTATTGATCTGTGCTCCAATTTGTTTTTGGGGATGAAGATGTTATACCATCTTGTGGTATAAACTTGGAACCAAGTTTCTGTGATGGGTTGTGTTTAAAATGTTTTTTTTTTTTTCACCCTGTCCTCGAGGGGAAGCTTGAGGCCAGAAGAAGCTGCCTTTTTTGTCTGGTTTCTTCACTTGTAGATTCCTGAGCTTGTTTTATTCTTTAGGTGCATGTAAAGTTTTAAGGAGTTTCATCTTTTGTCTGTATGGCTATCTGGAAAGTATTTTGGCTGTTAAGGAGCTTGAAATAGCAAATTAGCTTAGAATTTTTAAGAATGTCAATGGTATAGGATTATGAGTTCCTAAAAGCTATTTTCATTTGATTTTCTTATGAAGTTGAGCGATTGGTAGTTTTTTACAGGGAACAGAAGACTGAAAAACCTATTGCTTCAGGAAGACAACCGTTTTTGTGCTGACTGCAATGCTGAAGATCCCAAGTGGGCGTAAGTATTGCCCCTTGGCACTCATATATTTTATGGTTTTTTTAATTGACATTATCTTACTTAAAGTTATGACCAAAGTCTATTGTATGGGTTGTTGATACATCTTGGAAACTAAGCTCTTGCGATTATGTTCTTACCCCATTGTCAGGTCGGTTAATATTGGAGTTCTTATTTGCTTACACTGTTCTAGCGCACACAGAGGCCTTGGTACTCATATATCAAAGGTACCCATTCCTAGATTGTCTGGTTGACTTCAAGGTGATTGTCAGTACCCCGGACAAATTTTTAAGGGGGCATATTTAGAGATTATCTCTGGTTCTCATTCAGCCCTTGAGACTACTCTGATATCATTGTGTCAAAGCTCTGGGTGTGTGTAACTTATATTTTGATGCTTGTGGGACATTTGGAAGTGCTTTACTTTTAGATCTCGTTATGGCATTTTCCAATATCTTGGTACAATTTTTAAGGGGGCATATTTAGAGATTATCTCTGGTTCTCATTCAGCCCTTGAGAGTTGAGACTACTCTGATATCATTGTGTCAAAGCTCTGGGTGTGTGTGTAACTTATATTTTGATGCTTGTGGGACATTCGGAAGTGCTTTACTTTTAGATCTCGTTATGGCATTTTCCGATATCTTGGTACAATTAGAAATACACTGAACTCGGATAGGTAAAAGGAATGCACAAATGAAATATTTGAATACGGATTTCTGCTAAATGTATGACACAATCATTTTACACTAGACCTGTTTTGTTTATCTATTTGAGTGTTTCAATTTTAGGAGATCAATTTGATGTACAAACCATTGGCAGTTACTGCTCAGATAAATAAGAAGACTCAATAGCAGTGTATTTAGCCTCTTTTTATATAACCACAAAAAGGAAACATGTACTCTTTCCGCAATGAACTGTTTTCTTAACCCGCAAAACTTCCTTTATTTTTTTTCTACCAACTACTACTAATATTATTAATATGAATACATCATTTAACACTTCCTCAAGCTAGAGAGTGAATATTATCCAGATCGGAACCAGGCCTTGATACGAGGATGAAATGTTGAAGGAAAAATGTTTCTAATGATTTTAGTATTTATGCAGGCAGCCTTTTACAAGACCATTAAATGCTATGCTTGAATGCTAATTTCAATCATGGCATCTATTAAATGCCATGCTTGAATGCTAACTCTCATTACCTGCTTGAATTCATAAAGCCTCATTGGGGAAAGTCTGTTTTTAGCCTTCACAACTTTTCTAAGTTCTTAATGTCTCTTAATAGGCATACTTCTAGTTACTGTTTTTCTGCCGTAGTGTTTCTTTGACTTTTTCTTATGCTAAACAAATTTTGAGGACTATGAAATATGCACTGTTTTATAGGATTAAAATATGAACCTTTTGGACTTAGAGTAGTCAACCGATACGTACAACATAATTCTATGTTTCAGATATGCTTGCCTAGTTCTGAGACAGATAAATGCTGAATTTATCTCTCTCTTTTTTTACACAAGCATCAAACCATCCCAACAACATTGACTTATTTTCAGGTTAAGTCCGTGACATTGGATGAATGGTCAGATGATGAAATAGATGCCATGGTTGAAGTTGGAGGGAATGCTTCTGCCAATAAAATTTATGAGGCTCATATTCCAGACGGATATAGCAAGCCCACACCAAATTCCAATAATGTACAGCGTGCAAATTTCATCCGGTTAGTCATGCTCCCAAAAAAGAAAGGATTGTCCCATACATCCCTTGAGCAGAGTATCATTTGTTTCTTTTTGCAAATCTATTATATCATTGGTCCCCATGAGGTTTGTAATTTGGTTGGACATTCTTTAGCAGTAAAGCCACATGTAAGTCAGGATGAGCGATGCTGAACTTTGAGGGAAATTAGTTCTAGGTATTTTTGACATTTTGCCTCGCTACCCCTAAAATTGTGAACCTAGTAGTCTAAATCTTGAATATATTTGGATTCAAAAAATTGTTTTAGGTCTGATATTTTTGGCCTGTGACAATATCAGTTATTATTTCATCACAATACATCATTAGGCTTCATCAAAAGCTAACTATTCAAATATATTATTCACCATGTAATCCCATTTTAGTTGGTAAAACTTCCCCCTAATTTTGGTGAATACATTGCTCACAAATGACTCGTGATGTCTTTCTCCATTTTAATCAATCAACTTGTAAATATTATCGTCAATTTCACCATCACTTTGTAATATGAATTTTAAATACCCAAACTTTGACCCTTATGGTATTTATTGTTCTCTAATTTTTACCTCCAAATTCTTGCTTCTTGCGTTTGATATTTTAAGCCCACATTCAAACAACTTTTTTGCCACCACAAGTTAAGGGTCTGGTGCTATCACTGCTATTCTCAACAAAGTTGTTATGAAATTTTGCTCCTTCCTCTTTTTATCTTGCCTAGTTATATAACTTGTCAAGTTTGCTGTTGTTGGGTGTGTATTGTTAGGACTTAGTACCGTGCTTAATGGCTCTCTAGTACCTCTTAGATCATGGCTCACGTGACTTGCCTCATTTGTGAATTTTTACCGCAGATCCAAGTATGAGGTTCAAGAATTCTTGAAACCTGCGTTGCGCATTGCATCTAGAAAAAGCTCTCAAGGGTCAAATTCTTCCAACAAATTCCGAACCACGAGTGGTCCACAGAAAACGGTGATCATTGTTTATAAAATGCCTCCTTTGATTCTCCACTTTAGTTGGCCATATAAAAAAAGTTCTCTACTAGTAGAATTTGGTAATAAAAAAATAAACAGATCGCATAAGTAATCCAAATATCCAATTTATTTGTTTACCACATATTGTGAAAGTATATATTGTTGTGAAATAGATGAGATGAATTGCTGTCCCCTGGAAGAAAGTTTATTTACTCAAGATCATGCATCTAACTTTACTCTTTGGTAAAGATGTCTATGCAATAGCATCATGAGTGGTTTCCTTGAGTTTTTTCTGATGTTGAAAGTGATGACAGCAAGGATTGGTAGAATATATTGGGTTGCTGAAGGTGAAAGTGGAAAAGGGCACAAATTTAGCTGTTCGAGATATGATGTCCAGTGATCCATATGTCGTCTTAAAACTTGGCCAACAGGTTTAAAAACATATTGCTCTTTATCTTTTATTTATAGTGAAAGGATTTCATTATAGACGGTGATAATCGTCTTTATGAAAATGACTTCTTTGATATTTGCCTCCAGAGAGTTCAGACAAAGGTAATTAACAGTAACTTGAATCCGGTCTGGAATGAGGAACTTATGCTATCTGTTCCCCAGGAATATGGATCATTGAAATTGGTAAGTTTGAATTTTTACATGGTGAAAAATAGGAATACCCTTTTTCTTTTTTCTGATTTGTGCATTTATCTTATTAATTGAGTGCATTGCAGCAAGTATATGATCATGATACATTCTCGGCCGATGATATAATGGGAGAGGCAGAAATTGATCTCCAGCCTATGATAACGTCAGCAACGGCATTTGGAAACGCAGAAATGTTTGGCGATATGCAGATTGGAAAATGGTTTAAATCTGATGACAATGCTCTCTTAGAGGATAGCCTAGTCAACATAGTCGATGGAAAGGTTTTGCAGAAAATGAGTCTCAAGCTCCAGAATGTTGAATCTGGAGAATTATATCTAGAACTTGAATGGTTGCCTCTTGATCAATAGGTACATAAATGTTACTCCTCCGATACTGAATGTATTGTAGTTCAAATTGAACTGCAAAGTAAATCTCACATTAAGGACGGAAGGAGTAGTTGTTATTTTTGGAACTATTTAATTAAGATTGGGTGTAATTTTTTTCTCTCATTATGACATATTACTCGTGTATGAATTGATGAATGTAAAATGATACTTTATAAGACTTTCTCGGGATTACACTTTATTGTGTACGTGCCATTAAATTATTGGTTACCACTTAACCTTTAAAATCTCATGTAAGTGATGTCACAACAAAACGTGTTGTTAATAGTTTTATGAGAGCAGATTTTCTCAGAATCTCTTCGCTCATTTTCTTTTCAGAATCTTATTTCCACTCTTAAATGAAAAAATGGGCAGTTCAGATTTTTTAATATTTTCTAAAACAATTATAATAATGTTTTATAAATTAATTTTTTTATTAATTTTGTTTGTATTACAAATATAAATTGTGTAAATCATGATTTAATATTTTAAGTTTATTTATTTAGGTTCAAAATACTAGTTTTATAAAATATTAAATCTGGACCATCTATTTTTTTAAATCTGAGGGTGGAGATCAGATACTGAGAAGAAAAGGAAAGAAGAGATACTGAGAGAATCCAATGTTCTTATTAATCTCATTACTCTTATTATCAACAGGATTTTAAAGTTCAAGAGGTATTTTTTTTTTTCCCCTCTACATTGTGGCTACCGAGAGTTTTTCTAAATTTGTTATGCCCATTGTAGTTATCTGATAAATATGCATTTTTAACTAGCAGTTCATGGATACTTTTTAAATGGCATACTTTATGAATAAAAGTTGATATGCATTTTGATTCCTTCCTGTGAAAGTTAGTTCATATATATATATATATATATATAGAGAGAGAGAGAGAGAGAGTAGATAAAGGCAAATTTTAATATATTTATCAATGAATTGTCTAATTACATTAGTATATTACAATACTACAAGTCTATAAATGTATAATTTTTTAAAGTAATTATGTGGCTGTTCAATTAAAACATATATGTTTGTTAGATTATTATTAAAAAACTACTACTACCACCATTCAGTTTTATATTAAATACCGTAATTTAATGACGAGGATATAAGATGAGATTTAATTATATAATTTTGTCATTAGGATTTCCCATTAGAACAAGGCAAACATATTGTTATTTTCAATAATAACTAGCAGTTTCTCGCAGACATTCAAGGTATTTAAAAAAATAAATTAAGAGTAATAAACTATGGCAAGTGATCTCATACTCACTCTGTAGATGTATATTAGGTAAAAATTAGACATACAACATAATTTAACAGTGTGCAAACGGGTGTCATAGTTTTAATCTATCAGGGGAAAAAAAAGGTGAATTAATGTAATGAAACATGGAAGAATACTCTATTTTACTCTTTACAATGTGGAATTACTGCAGTAAAAAGTAATAAAGGGAAATTATAAGAGTAAACAAATTCAAGGATTCTCAATCTCGTCCCTTACCGCTAACTGTAACTTGTTATCTTTGTCACCGCATTCTTCGTTTGCTTTATTACTATTATGCTTTCGGTGCTTTGAGAGAAAAATTAAACCCGTAGCCACTAATAGAATGACACCTGTCACTCCACATACCAAGCTGGCGATCACTAAAGCTGGCCTCAAGCGGCTCCTCTCGCCGCTGTCGGTGGAGCTGCTCCACCAAGCCGACGGCGAAGAATCGCTGGAATTCGACGCCTTCGGCATCGTCATGATGTCCGAGGAATTGGACACCTGCGAGGAATTGAAGAACGATCTCATCCCCGATGAATAATTCAACCACGCGGATGGCGAATTCTGGAACTCAAGGCCGTGTTCTGATGGCCGGAGCTCCTTGGCGGTCGATTCTCCGGCAAACATGAGTCCGATGATGATGACGGAGGAGACAGCGAATCCCGTGAGTGACGCCATGAAGAAGTGGATCTGTCGATGCAAAGCTTGCTTGCGAGTGGAGGGAGTGTGGCAGAGCAGAAAGAATGTGGAGGAGAAAATAAGTAAGGAAGGAGGCGATGAATGCGGCGACGTTTCAGGTTCTTGAGATTCCTCGAAAGATGAACCACGGGACACTCGTTCCTCTCATCTTTCTTGCGTTTGTTCTTTGTTTTTTTTATCTCCCTCGTTCGTCCTGCTTTTGCTCTTTTAACCTTTTTCTTTTCAAAGGTTAATTTGGAATTTGGAGTTTTTATCCTTTGCTTTGCTTTGTCTCAAATTTTAAATTGATTCCAAAAAAGTCTTTAAAGGAAACTGCCAAAACAGTCTCCTACTTTAGTCCAAGTTGGGGCTCAAGCCAAGTAAATCGAGATACCTAAGATATTTCAAACTAGATTACTTTAATATGGTAATTTATTTTATGTTGTGTGAAATAACATGTGAAAAGCATTTCATCTCAAAGAGAATAATAGGATCAGTTTTGGTCAAAAGATGAAAAATAAAGAAGTAAAAGGAGAAAATTAAGATTTGATTTTTAGTCAAAAAGATTAATAATAAAAATTGAGGCAGTAAGTGATTTTACTTTTTTTTGATCGGAAAGTAAGTGATTTTACAAGGAAAACACAAGTTCAAAAATTGGGAAACCTGTGTATTAGAAGAGGCGAAAATATTTTGAGCTCTAACCCTCAAAACTTAAGAGGGCAAATCATTAGTTAAATGGGAAAAAAAAAAAAAAAGACAGAACAAGAAGATTGGTGTCTAAAAATTTACCAAAATCATTCTCACATCTCACATATATATAGTGTCTGTTTGAGTTTTAGTTAGCATTCAAGAAACACATTCACGTAAGTTGAAACAAAACTCATTTCATATATTGACTTTATACAATCATATTGGAAAAACAGTTTCTACCTACATATAAAATTCTTAATGGTGACTTTCCTCATTTTTCCTGTTATATTTTTTCTTATTTGCTTGTTGTTAAGTTCGTTGTTTCTATCTGCTGATGAGTTGTCCGTTGTCCCTAATCCTTATTTCTTGTTGTTAAGTGAGCAGTCTCTCCAGCCTCAAAGTCAAGTCTCTCTACACGCATGTGAGTACCCACACACAATTATTTCAACATAATATATAATTTTTTTAAGTATTTTGGCAAAAGAAAAATTAACTAACTTGAAGTAAATATTACAAATTCCAAATTAATAACATTTCTAGTTTTACGCAATATTACAGATTCCAAATTAATAACATTTCAACGGACTTGAAGTAAATATTAAAGAAGCTTTACTATAAAGACTGAATAGGACGAGAGACTTGACCCAAGTTCAATTATTCATAAATTTTATAAGAAAATCTCAAAATTCATTTGAAACAAAGCTTAAGAACACACTTACGATCCAAAGCTTGAATTTTAAACTGGTTTCCAAGTGATAGACCAACATAGAACACTCATCTATTTACCAAAGCTTGAATTTTAAACTGGTTTCCAAGTGATAGACCAACATAGAACACTCAACTATTTAAGCTCATGAGCTTGGCAGGAAGAGAACACTGTTCCCAGGTTTCGAAGCCCACTTAGGAGTTCCCAAAGTTTCTTCTCTTAACAGTTCCCAAAGTTTCATAATATTATCACCAAAGATCTGCTTCAATACTTCCATTACTTGGTGAGACTGCCTATTGCTTACCATAATAAAAGGACAACAGACAAGATTTGTTCCCCTGTAGAAGAACTTCATAGTCAGACCCAAGACTGGGTCTTCAGTTTTGTATTCATCAAGAAAATAATCTCTATCATCACAGAATAATATTCATCACACAAGCAAGCTACTCATTGAATTTTATTGAAAATGAACAAGACTAGAATGGAGTCTTTAGGAGTCTGTTGTCAGTTTTTTTCAACAAAACTATAAAATGTGGACATGTTTTTCTTCCTCACAACACGGTCATATTATTAATTCACTAAAAAGAAAATCCACATGCCATATTTATATTGAAAGATGATACAAAAGCTTTGAGCACCTAAGTTTTCTCCTTGAAATAATCCATGGAATGCCTATGTGAAGGAATGTATTTCTCCAAATAGATGGGAATATTCAGCAAAACACAGCATCAGTAGACTTCAACATGCCATTGTTTGTTCTTTTTAAGCTGTGAAAGTTTCTCCTCCCAACTTTCTCCTCTCTGCTCAGCAACCCTCTTCAAAGTTTCTTGGATCCCAGGCATCATTCCTTTAAGACCACAGAAATAGATGTGAGCCCCATTGTCCAGGAGCTTGAAGATTTCATCACTGTACTCCTCAATCTTGTCCTGAACATACATCTTGCCACCATTCCTGTTCTTCTGCTCTCTGCTAAGAGCGCGATCGTAGCGGAAGTTGTCCGGATAGTCCTTCAGATATTTGGAAAATTCATCATCATACAAAAGGCTATCACTGTTTGCTACACCAAGGAAAAGCCATGCTAGACCCCCAAATTTGAATTTAGGGATTGATTCCATGAACATTCGACGGAGATAGCCTCTAAAAGGAGCAACTCCAGTGCCAGTGGCAATCATTATATGGGTAGCATTTGGGTCATCCTCAGGCAACAGCATTATCTTCCCTGAGGGGCCTGCCAAAGAAAGTGTAAAAGACTAAATTCCTAGCCAATAAAAATCAAATTTTAACCACCCTTGATAATTATAAAAGTTGATAATCAATCTTCATGCGGAAGCATACCAAACTAACCTTGTCGTTTTGTCATACAAATAGTCTATCAGCACCTCAAACCTAAATTAGCAGCTCTATTACCAGCAGTAAGTAAACCTAAGAAAACCAGCTAATACTAACATGATATGCAGCCGTTTCATTACATCCATTTTATACAAAGATCACAGAATTAGTTTAATGGGGGGGAAAAAAAGGCAGAAATGGAATTTTAACAACTGGGGCAAAAAATTTGAAGAACATTGCAAGAAAGAGGAAAATCTTGGGGTGATGATTCTGGGGAGACAAAGAATGGCCTTTACAATGACATTCAAACTGCACAAAGAAAAAACTGAAAGGGCATCATAATTACACAGAACTACATCTGTGAGAGGCACTACAAACAAGCCTCTCAAAAGCAAGTTCACGAACATTAGTAACCCAGGCCATATGCTTTCTATTATATATGTCCTTTTCCCATTTCTTTACCATGCTTCAGACCATTAAGTTCGATGGTGTATAACAGACCAAATGTTGGAATTTAAGAACTGTTAAATTGTGAAAATTGACGCACTATTATATAGAAATAAGACCCTTATCTCACATATTGTCAATTGTCCTAATGCCCTATCTATTATTTAAATCATTTATCACGTTCACCTGCAAAGCACACATGTAACAGAAGAAGTACAGATTAGCCCACAAACAAATAGCTTTCAAGAATTTCCACTAATATGATTCTTAAAGAAGTGCCTAGTGCAAGATTATTTGCCGGCACTAGCAGGACCTTGACCTTTGACCAAGTATGATAAGATACCTGTTATCTGCACTTTGTGCCCATGTATGAGGAATTGTAAGAATTGAATGCATTTTTTGAGAAATGTAAGAAGAACTGAATCATCTAGCAGGACCTTGACCTTTGACCAAGTATGATAAGATAAGATACCTGTAATCAGCACTTTGTCCCCAGGCTTTGAGTTACACAAAAAGTTGCTACAAACTCCACTCTTGGAAGGATCTTCTTTTCCTGTCTCCGGATCATAATAAACAGCTCGACGCACACACAAGCTGGCTGTTTTGCCATCAAGAAAATCTCCATACCTAGTGGAAGCAATCGAATAAAGTCGAACATTATGAGGATTCCCAGGTTTCTTTGGATTTTCACCCTGTTGCCCCATGTGCATTATTAGTTAGAAATATCAGTCGCAAGTAAGAAAGCATTAGATAACTATCAATAGAACAAGGGACATACAGGAGGAATAACACCATAACTCTGTCCTTCCCAGTATGGAACATTTCCACCATGATCGATCACAATATGACAAGTCTCTCCAGGAGCTTTTGGGCCCACCAACCTCTCAACAGAAACAATTGTTGCTGTATAGGGTTGTTTGGGCTTGTATAAATTCAATGGAGGCTCAGGGTCATCTTCCAATTTTAATGGGGAGACAGAAACTTTAGGTGCACTTGCTTGTTGCACTGACTTGCATATCAGATGAAGATTTCTTGAGCGCAGATTGTTTGATTTCAAGTCCACAGTTAATACCTTAGCCCATGATTTCTCCTGAACATTTACATTATATAGCTGCTGGCTAGCATTAGAAACCTGAATTATAGAACTCAAAAAGAAAGCAAAAATTACTGACTCTAATTATTTAAAAATAATCTGTGAAGTTAGCAACTGCACTATGATTCTCAAATGTTCGTAACTGAACTGAAAAATGTATAGGAATATAAGTGTGTTAAGCAGCCAAAATTCACGAAACATCACTATGCTGGCACAGACCAAAATTTATTAAAAACGCCTTGTTGCAGTTCTAGATAGAGGATTATCACAATTCATAACTAGGATTTGTCTTACAAAATACAATGAAAGTAAACTTTATCCATGATCTCTTCTACTCATTTCAGTCCTTTTTGGTACAGTGGCAGATCAAAACAAGAGTAAAACTAGCCTGCTCCTACACTCATTAACAAAACATCTTTAGTCAATCTCTACTTGATCCCTCACGTTTACTCAACAGTCATGCCAACAACAGAGATGTCATAAGTTCTAGCGCTAGTTGATTGAAACAAAGCAACAAAGGGCAATTCTTAGAAGCTGTTTTCCGAAAGTGGAAACGCCTACGGTTTCAGTATAACATCACAAACCAAACAGAAATGACAAAGCGAACGGTAAGAAATATCAAACCTTAAGCGCCGATCTTCTCAAAGATAAATCGCTGCTAGCAGGAGCAGTTATAGCCACCTGCAAAAGATACCACAGCCCACATATTCGTCTATTAATCAAATTTTGCTAAATAGCTGAGAAATGCACAAAGAAAAAGGATCTCTCAGTTTGCACGTCAGAAACCCCACATAACTAGGCTGAAAATTTGAGCCATGGCATTTAACTAGCAGAAATTTAAGCTCCCTCTAAAACCCATATAGAACCCACAAAAAAAGTCAAACCTTTATTCCAATTTCGACTCGTCATGTATTTTAATCAAGCCAAAGAGAGTGTCAACATCAAGAAGATAAAGACACTGACTTTACCTGGGAGACGGCCGAATGAATCATCGTTGGATCGAAATCTGAAAATACGTAGCTCCTGTGCTGTGATCTCAGAATCTAATTGGCAGAGGTGCTGATTGAAACTGCTAGGAATGAGAGAGCTTGAAGGGCATAGATATATATATATATATATATATATATATATAGATGAAGGGAGGGTTAGGTGCCTAAATCATGCAGAGAATTTTGACGAGCCACTTTTTTCAGTGATCTCTTGGCGACGGGGAAAAGACGGTTTTTCCTTTTGGCCCCTCCGGAGTGACACTGCCTCGATGAGCCTGCGCCGTCAGCGTCAACTGGACAATAAATAATTAATCTTTCCTTAATAAAATAATAATTAGCCCTTATACTTCAAAGTTTTATATGTCCGTCCTTACTTTTATTAAAAAGAAACACTTTCAAACATTATAATTTGAATATTCAGAATTTAGACCTTTAGTAAAATAATAGCAAGTCTATTAATATTAATCATTATTAGTAAATAATTTTCCAAACTAATTTCATTAATTAGTTAGGCATGTCTTTGTATGATAAGTATTGAGATTTGAAAAATAAGTCATGGTATTTATGAGTCATAGATAATTGCGACTTATGAGAGTGTGGTACATGGAGAGAAAACTAAGTTCATGAATGTGGTAGGAGGTTAATGTTTCTCAAGAAAATTATTAAAATTGAGTTTTATAGAAATACTATATTTAAATAGCTTCTTTTTGTATCCAACAAAAAAAAACCTTCTTTTAATATAGGCTATTCATTTGGCCAAACAAAAAAATAGGCTATTCAAAATCTGCTTAGGAATTTTTTTCTATTTTATTATTTACTCCCATTTCTTTTAGCTTCTTACAAAGACTCAATTTGTTACATTTTAATTCAATTTTTTATCTTTTCTTTTTTAAAAAATGGCTTATCAATCTTATCCGATCTTCACACATCTCTATTTAGCTCAAACCTAAAATAAAACATACTCGCCTCTTTATTTATATAAATTGGGAATATAGGCCAAATTCGACGAGTTAGGCGAGAAAAGTAAATAAGCTTGAATAAACATATGTTTGAGTTGATATTAAAAAAAATATATTTACGCAAAATGGCAATAAGACTCATGTTGCATGTTGCATATTTATCTTGTAAATCATAATGAAAAAACAAAAAACAGTTTCTACCCCTAATATAAACGAAACAAGTAGTCTCCAAATGGATCATTGTTCAATACATTAAACGTTGGGTCTCATACTAGCACTTGCAATATGGGGATGTGCCATAATGGAATCAATGCAGTCACTTCAAGCTAAATCGATGCATGCATGGAAGCGAGTCACTGCAAAAAAGTTTTGCTAGTTACGGAAACTGAACTGTATAAAATATAATTTCCTCGTGTTCCTCGATGGCTCAGTGGTAGGAAATAGGAATCCTACTCGCTACTTGCCAGGTGTTTCTTAAACATCTCCGTTTTATACTAGCTCTTATTTCGTAGTAATATTCTATATTCGTTCCCAACTAAACTTTTATCTACACGCCACTTTAAAAACTTGTTTTTGATTTCTAGATTTTCTTTATATCCCAACGTTTTAAACACTCCCTTCATTCTTTTTTGAATAAAAAATTTCTCCAATCACTCAAGAAAAAGTTATCTCTAGTTACCCCAAAACTACGTCGTTTTAGATTAATGAAAGGTGTTTCTGTAATTTTGTTTATTTTTTAATCATATAAATTTTATCTAAATACCCTTCGTTAATTCACTTAAAATTACTAACGCACCCTTCATTAATCTAAAACGACGTAATTTTAGGATCACTGGAGATAACTCTATTTCCAGTGACTGGAGAAATACTTTTAGATTAGTGAGGACATAATGATTGAGCGAAAGAGAATAAGAAAATTATTATAATAAGGATAAGAGTGTAAAAATACCCGTACGCTTTTTTGAGATGCAACATTAATTATAAACTTTAAAAATGAGATAAATGATAAAACAATTAAATAGGGGCGAAAATGCACACGAGCTTTTCCCCCAAGAGCGCCCAACACCATGAGTTTTTGTCTGGACTAAAAATATACATGATTACCATTTTGGAGCAAAAGTCATACGCAATTCACTGCTTCACCGTTTGTTCTTTCGTGGTTCAAAAAGCTCACCTCGAAGCCTCTCTCTTTTCCTCATCACAACCACCTACAGACGTCCTCCAGCTACCCCTGCTCTCAACTTTATGTTTATCCACTTCTTGCTATTTATCTACATATATAATGTATAAACTGGCTTCAGTTTAAGTTTCAAGCTTTTATGTTTCCTCCGGTTTCATCTTCACACTCTACGTCCTTTATTATTTATATAATCACTTTATGCTCTTTATTACAAATCCTAGCTACTGGCTCATGTGTTTTTTCTTTTTGGGTTATCTTCCCATATTATCCTCTGATCTCTAGCTCCTATCTCTGTTATTTGCTTCGTTTTTTTTTTGTCATGCGGTGGCCTCACTATATCATTATCATTATTGCGTATATTATTGCTTCATCGTTGTTGAAGTTGTGAAATGAAACTGAACTTGTTCGCTTGAGTGTGAACATTTATGACTGAGCAATTTTATGATCGCCTCTGTTTTCCTGCTCGAAAACAGAGCACATATTTGCTTCATCGTTGTTGAAGTCGTGAAATGAAACTGAACTTGTTCGCTTGAGTGTGAACATTTATGGCCAAGCAATTTTATGATTGCCTCTATTTTCCTGCTCGAAAACAGAGCACATATAGCTGGTTTGAGCAGCAAATAATGATGCTGCTCACTTATAATGATGCTGAAAAAGAAAAGTCTTTTAATACGGAGTAGTTCACGAGATTTTGATCATGTGAGAGATGGTGATCAGCACTACTAGAATTACAATGAAATGTTAGTTTGAAGTCATCTCATGATTAAAAAGGATATTAAATTGAAATATTCAAGCCATTACCTTGTCTTTCTCTACGTTGTAGAAGTAGTCCAATTTAATTATTAGACAAAACATATGTTAACGTGAAAGTAACATTCACAACTTTTGACCAAAAAAAAGAAAGTAACATTCACACTTACAAACTACTCGTTTTGAATGGCTTGCTGAAAATGGTACGAGTTCAAGCCTTTATGAGCCAACATGAATAAAAATATGAAGCTTCTGGACTCTGCACTGCAATTATATATAAAGCAAATTAGACAATAATGTCACCTTTTACAGACAAACACAGAGCATTAAGCAACTTGGGCAATGGAAATGTCAAATTGACGCCTTCCCCAGATTTGCCTTCTTTATTTGTCTTCAAAATCAGTACATAAAGTTGAGAGCAGGGGCAGCTGGAGGACGTCCGTAGGTGGTTGTGATGAGGAAAAGAGAGAGGCTTCGAGGTGAGCTTTTTGAACCACGAAAGAACAAATGGTGAAACAGTGAATTAACAGTGGCGTGTGACTTTTGCTCTAAAATGGTAACCACGTGTGTATTTTTTGTCTAGAAAAAAGCTCATGGTGCTGGGCGCTTCTGGGGGAAAAGCTCGTGTGTATTTTCGCTCTTTAACCCTTAAATCTAACCTAACCGCAGCAGCTTGTTAATCATCGATTGTGACTGCAAATTTAAGATATTTTTTCCATTTGATCATCTACTCCTTTTTCTTCGTTATTTTCTTCTCCACTGCCCTGTTGAAAAGGGCTCCTTTATATATATATATATTTCCCCCCCTCCCAACGCTCCTTTATATGTTGTATTCATTAGTCTTGCTACTTTGAGGAGCATTAGTGATTCTGTCAGAATTATTCTAGAGGTTGTTTCTGTTTTATAATCCAAGTTGAGGTTTATTTTATCATCTCAACACTTTTTTGCTCGATGAAAAGCCGAGTGATGATATTATTGGAAGAAATTTAATGCAAAATTCAGTTGATAGTGCTGAAATTTAGGCTAGGTGACGATGTCTATGGGTCAGATCAATGAAGAATGAATCAGAATCAGATTGAGAGGGGGAGGTTTCTTTTTTCTTCTTTTTGAATTTGAGTATATTGATATTTCCAAAACAATAATGTAAGCTCCACCACATCAAATAGTGGTGTTAGACTTAAATTTAACGGTCTTGTTATCTTGGCCCCATTTTTAAAACTTTATAGTTATTTTTGCACTTCCAAAAAGTATATCGATATTTTTTCATTTTTGGTAAAGCTTATGGGTATTTGTACACGTTTATCTTTATAATAAAGAGGATTGTAGAAAAAAGAGAATAAGAAAATAAATATGATAAATGTAACAGGTTTTTGCCACTTTGGGTGCTGTGAAAATTTATTATTTTAACATTAAATAGGATAATTAAATACGTGCAAAATGAGAAAATAAAAAGTAAAAATAAGACATTACATGAATGCTTCTTATAAAAAGGAATGATGTATGTGTGGCTGTTGTTTCTTATAAAAAAGAATAGAAAGAGTATAGGGTTAAGGGATTAAAGTGGCCCGAAAGTTGTTTTTAAGAATTGTCATGGGCACTATGAAGCTTTTGAGATGACAATTTTGCTTCAGAAATTTCAAAACCGGGTCAATATTACCCTCTTTTTTGCTCAATGGGGTCAATGTTACCCTGGCCTAACAAATCTAAACAGCGTGGCTTAGTATGCTGCTGTCTAGGTATGAATCTACTTTCTTCTCTGCAAATCTGAATGAGTGGCTTAAGATGAACTCAACCTGAAACCTTGGTAAAAGGGGGGAGGACGATGGAGTATGATCTTTAGAGTTACTATTTGGAAACTTTGGAATTAGAGGAATTGTCATAAATAGATGGGTACTTTACAAAACCAAATAATCTAACTCTGTGTAGAGTTACTATTTGGAAACTTTGGAATTGGAGGAACTGTCATAAATAGATGGGAACTTTACAAAACCAAATAATCTGACTCTGTGTATTTCTACAATTTGGTCTAAGGGCCCATTTGGATGAACTTTTAAAAAAAGTGTTTTTTTTTAGTGTTTATTTTTCAAGCTCCAAATTGGAGTTTTTAAAAAAAGCAGCACTTTAGCTTTTTTTTGTGACTTTCGTTTTTTCAAAAAAATATCATATAATTACTAAATTAATTAAAAAGGCTTTTTTTTTTTGCATTAAAAAGTTCTTTTTTTCTCAAAAAAAACCCCATCCAAATAGGCCCTAACTACTCTACTGAAGTTATTAGCGTACCAGCTGGAGGTGATGTGGATCATTTACAATCAAATGGCTGGAGTAAACCACCAGAAGATGAACATTTTTTGATAAATAAATTTTAGAAAAGAGGTTGGGTTCACCCACGATCCAAGGGTAGGGTGAAATCTCCCTTCCTCCTAGGTGATACCGATGTTAGGCAGGGCGAGCCGTCTATTACCCTCAGGCGTTAACCTAGGCACTTAGGAGCTAGGATGTCTCTCCCAGTGCCTTGACCAACTCCAAGATCGAACCTCCTCCTTTTAGTGAGAGTGTTCGACCCCTTTATCAGTTGAGCCCAAAAACGAGGGATGGTTTAAGATGAATGTTGATAGGGCTACAAGTTGAAATCTTCCAAGTTTGGTTGTGGTGGCGTTCTGAGAAGCTGTGTGGGGAAATGGATTGTGGGATTCACTAAGGAAATTGGGTCATGTCAATCATATGTTGCAGAAGAGTGGGCCATTTTAGAAGGGGTTCAATCGGCGTGGGATATGGGCCTAAGCAAAGTCATTATTGAGACTGATGCCGTGGAGGTGGTCAAATTGATTCTGGACAGCAATCACACCATGGGAAGTATGTAGATGCTGAAGATCAAGGAGATGCTTAGGAAAAATTGGCAAGTTAAGATCATTCCCATTCCGAGCGAAATGAATATTATGTGGTCTTCCTATTTTCTTTTGTTACATCTTATTGTTCCTAAACCCAAGATTTTTTGTTTTGCTTTTGATTTTGAATTTATGGTTTATGAGTTTCCTTGCTCATATGTTTAGTTTTGATTTATGGTTTCTTAATTGTTGTTGATTTTTCATTTTATTTGATATTTGGTATTTGATGATGGCAACCAAAAAATGAAATAAATAAATAAAAAAGAATATGTAATTCCGTAGGCGTTATTGTCCACTGAAAAATTTCTTAGTGCCCATAGTTATTTCATAGAAACTTTTGAGACAAAAATGTTATTTAACCAAGGTGGTGTTGATGCTATATGGATATGCCACCTCAACTAATGGTTGATGGTTTAAATCTGCTAAATGAGGAAAGTATTACCCCATTTTTGGAACTTTTATTGAAAGTTGCCCTTTTAAAAACTTTTAAATACCTAGTATCCATTTGTAAAAACTTTGATGACATTTTGATCCTTTAATCCTTAAATATATCATCCAAATAAATTTTTAGACCATATAAACGTAAATCACATTATATTAAATGTACACCAACTTCGATAACAAAAATGAATTAGGATCAAAGTCAAATTGTCAATACTAATCTCTGACCAAAAAAAAAATTGTCAATACTAATCCAAATAACCATTAATATGGTCAAATGTTGAACGACTCCTCTAGCACCCAAAGCTTTATGCGAACACAATGGATGGTGGAGGATGATGCTTCCCTAAATGTGGGAAAAATCTGGTAAAAAGATATTGTAGATGAAATAATTGGATTAATTATAAGACATAATTGACTTTTTTTAAAGATATTAAAGAAGTTAAATACTCCCTCCGGTCCTAATTATAAGAGCTGGTTGACTTTTTTGGAGAGATCAAGGAAGCTAATTAAATTACGTTAAAGTATTTTTATTTCTAATTTTTCTTCAAACTTACCACTCTGATCCTATTTATTAGTCCACTTTGACAAAAAAAATTTAGTCCTTTTTATAAGTCCATTTTAACCAAATAAATGAGATTATGACAATTTTTCCTATAGTAATGATGATGAAAAAGATTGGCTAGCCATGTTGGAAAGAAAAAAAGATAAGAAAGATTTAACAATAAATTTTAAAAAGTATCCATTCATAAACGGGGGTAAAGTTGGAAATTTGTTCCATAATCATTGAGATACTTACCTCTCATTGGTATGTGAGATTTGGTCAAACTAGACTTATAAATAGGATCAGAGTGGTATTAGTTTGACTAATAAACTAATATATAATCTAAAAATATTTAACATATGAAATAATTAGGTAACTTATTTAGCTTCCTTAATCTCTCTAAAGGAAGTCAATTAGCTCTTCTAATTAGAACCAGATGTAGTAAGTTATTTAATCATATCATATATTATATATCTTTATATTATATATCAGTTTATTAGTCAAACTAATTGGTTTGGAGAAAAAAAACATAAATAAAATTACTTTAAAGTAATTTAATTAAATTCTTTAATTTTTTTTAAAAGATTAACAACTAGGTCTTAAAATTAAGACAGAAAAATACAAATTAAATCGTGGAGCACAAAACTCTGTTTTGAATTTGAACAGACATTGGGGGAAAAAGCAGGGAGAGAATAAACTATCACAGCCACACAAATATGGAATTTACTTTTTACGCGCAGACCAAAAAAAACGTGGGATTCACCAATTTAACAGGTGGCCGCCAACAACAAACAGAAACCCTATCTGAACTCTAATTCTCATCGGGTGGGCCCACCTGATCATCTCCGTACACTTCATCAATTTCCACGGACCTCCCCTACGGTCAGCGGTCAGATCTAATCCACTGGGGCCCACTCATTCCTTGGCCCAAATTCTCTCTTTCGATTCTCCGTTACCCATCTCTCCTGCCCGAAATTTCCCCCACAAACCTCATATGTTCCACCTGCCACGTCATCCACCACGAACCGATCGGGAAAAAGGGAGCGAGCGAGCGAGATTGTGAAAATGTTGGGCGCGAGATGGTAGACGAAGGTTTTTGTGTCGATTAGGTGGCAGTGAATGTTCAGTGAAGGACAGTGTGGTGAGGGTGGTTTTTCTTCCATTTCTGTTGGAAGCCGCCTGTCTCGCATCATCGAGTTTTCCTTTCTCCCCGAAGCAGAAGAAGATTTCAAGCTTTGAGAGGTTAATTTCGGATCTCAGACCTTCGTTATGCTCCAAATTTGATTTTCTATTCTTGATTTTTGTTTGGATACGCCTAATTCGAAGGGAGGGAACACTACCCGGTTTTCAGATTTGGGATTCGCTTTTGTTGATTTCATCATGTAATTATGCGTTAAACTTATTCGAAGCGAAATTAGCGAATGATGAGAAGGGAGAATTTCAGTTTTTATGCGGGGCGGACCCCCTTTGCACTCCCTTTCCTATTTATATTCAATTTTTAAATAGTTCGGGAGTCAGGCTGTTGTGGCTTCAAAGTTCATTCTTACTTTTATTGATTTATTGAGTTAAACAAAATGTAATTTTCGGGGGTATCTTGAATCTTTCTGTCTGAGTGGTCTTAACTGCTTATGCAAATTCTGGTTTTGAACTTCCGGGCATCGGAATGTGAATTGACGATTAAAAAACACGTGTGATATCGTCTTCTCGTCCCATTTTCGGATTTAGCTAAAGTTATGGAGGTTTTTTTTGTTCTCGACCTTGTTTTTCCCTTACGACTCTACTGTATTTGGGGTCCAACCCTTGCAGTGTGCATTGATTTGCTCTAGTAGGTTAAAACTCATTGTATGAAGCACGTGTATTCTCATTTTGCTCGTGTATTATCAGGACAGTCTTTCTTCTCTTCTGTATCTGGGACTAATTAAGAGCTGTTAATTAAGTCCTCTTGCGTTGCCTGGCACACTTTTCTTGTTGGATAGGCAAGCGTCCATAGGTTCATATTCTGCTGGGGATGCACTGATGTGCCATAGTTTTAATGTGACGAAAGTGGATTTTTTTCGCCTCTTTGATCGAATGCTTAACTGAATATTTAAATTAGATTGTTACTGTTATTTCTAAGAAGACATCATGAAATTACCAACATTGATATTACTGGATTAGGACATGGTGTAAGATGCAACATTTTCCTTAATGAGACATAAAAACTGCATCATGATAGCATGCAGCATACGGGCTATCAGTTTGATTTGTGGCAATTATTAGTAGCTGCTAATTGATTCTTTCCCCTGGAAGTTGCGAGTGTTCAATACTTCAGATTACTGCATTTCTATTGGGGAAAGCGTTGATCCATTTCAATTTTCTCATCCATTTTTTCTGCTGATACTTCCTTGCGACCTCCATCCCAGCTCTGTTATTGATTTTTGTCTTCTGGTTTTGTAGACATTTCGACATGGTAAAGGCCCTTGAGCATTTGACTTATTTATTAATTTGAAGACCCTTCACATAGAGTTTTGGATTCTGTCATTTATTTCTTATTTTTCTCCTTCCTCGTTTTCTCTGTATAGCTTGCAGCTGTAAATGATGCTATTGAATTTTGTTGACAATTTTTCTTTTGCTTCCAGATTTGGGCACAGTCTTGCGCGTGAATTTGGAAACCATGACTTCATCTGATCATGACCTCATTGGTATTTTCATGAATAAAAACCTTGACCTAAATTATTGTTTGTTACTACTTTTTTCAATCATAATAAGTGGATCATATTTGTATCCTAAGATTGTGAACGACCGGCAAGATTCTCCTGTGTCTGATGTGGTAGTTGATTGGAACTGTCATATTCAAAAGAAATAGCTCTTTAGAGATGGAAAATATGTGTAACTATTGACATAAACATGATAAATACACAACTATCTATTTGTTCAGCAAATACAACAATTCCATTATGGTGGTGAATTTCGTTTTTGGTGCCACAAGTTCTCTATTTTCTGGTTATGTCCTGGATATTTGCTTTTCATGTAAATGTTTTCCCTCTCCCATTATTTTGGCCTAGAGTTCTGTATTTCCCTAATATCCTGTATACGAGGCACTAATGTTGTTGCAATCAGTGATCAGAAAGACTCCTTATCTCGTCATAGCCTTTATGCCTCATTTCCACTATGTGCATTTTCCTTTTTCTTCTTGAAATTTGATTTTTCTGGGTTTTCTGAAAACCTGGCCTAAAATTTTAAGCAGTTGAATTTGTAAAGAAGTGTAAACTTTCAAGTGGAATTTGGAAGCCTCCATGTTTCTTCCTAACTATGTACCCTCTTTAATCTTTGGTCGAAGTGACCAATGACCACCTCCGACAAGATGCTACCTTTCTTTTATAGGTTTCTCTTAAATCACTAACCTTATATTATGATACCTCCCTAAACCTTTTATTTCAGCTTTAGCGTATTTTATATGAATTTGTTTCAATTTCAGTCTCATATCCTCCCATCTCATGACTCTTATTAAATTAAGCTAATATATTACCTTCCTTTGCTATTCACTTGACTGAGAACTTACTTATATTTCTGAAAATAAGATTTGTATCTTTTGTGATCCAAGGTATTCTAGATTTTTACAATTTAATTATGTGATGAAGGTGCATCAAACTTCAGCTACACGGCTACACCATATATATATATATTCTGAAAGCAATTTAAGATACATGTAAAAATTATAGTTGCTCACTTTTCATATTTTCTGCTTCCTTGATACTATTTTGTTATTTCTTCAAGGATGGGATGAAAATATCAGTTTCCTCTTCAAAGCCATACCATATAAATAAGTTATGATGATAAAGTGTTGTTCCATGTCCCCTCCCCAAAAGTGTGTAGGAAAAAAATATCTGAACTTGATCATTGGAATATAATTGCCAGATAACGAAGCTAATGAGCAGCAACAGCAATCAAGCTCAGAGATGCAGTCTTCATCTACAAACGGAATTTCTGATTCAGGTATTGCTACCCAGAATGCTCAGTATGCAGTGCCTCCTTCACAGATTGGAACTGGATCTGCTATGGTATTTTCAACAACCTTTTTAATTTTGTTATGAAGAATAAATTTGTCACTTTAGTGTTTTGACATTTGTAGTTCTCTCTTTTCAACCCATAAGTACTCATTATAACTTGCATCCTAATTAGTAATATATAATAATTCAAGTAATTTGAGAAATCTTTTATCAGTAGCAGCAAATAGCATTACTTTCCTATTTCTATTTCTTATTTCTGTTGCTTTATTTGATGAAGGCACCAGTTTATCCATACCCAGATCCTTACTACAGGAGCATCTTTGCTCCATATGAGACGCAACCTTATCCCCCACAACCCTATGGAGCACAACCAATGGTTAGTTTTAGTTCTTCTAATAAAAATGCAATGCTTCTTGTGACAACACTTTCATGATTCATTGAACATTGAACGATGTCTTGTAGCAGGTTCATCTTCAGTTAATGGGAATTCAACAAGCTGGTGTTCCTCTACCATCAGATGCAGTTGAGGAGCCGGTATTTGTCAATGCAAAACAGTACCATGGTATATTGAGACGTAGACAGTCTCGTGCCAAAGCTGAATCATTAAATAAAGCTATGAAGAATCGCAAGGTATATTAGTCTGCGCAGCTTTTCCATATAATTCTTGCTAAATAGAAAAAAGAAGCAATGAAGGATCTTAAAAATTGTGTTAGAAGCCACTGGTCTTTTGATGCTGAAATCGAGTTTTTGTTGTCATAGATGTATTGACTCACATCTTCCTGTGCATCCTAGCGCTCCTATGAAGTACTTGATCACTATTTTAAACTTGCAGCCATACTTGCATGAATCACGGCATTTACATGCACTGAGAAGAGCTCGAGGATGTGGAGGTCGGTTTGTTAATTCAAAGAAAAGCGAGGGCCAACAGGATGAGGTGTCATCAACAGATAAATCACTGTCCAACACCAATCTCAATCCTGACCAAAAGGATATTGCTTCATCAGATAGGATTTCCTAAAACCACAGAAATGGCGATGTCTTAGATAGCAGGGGTCTAATGTATGTCAGGAGACAAATTTCCAACCAATACTAGCCTTAGATGTGGCACTATGTGCTTCAGTCTGGTTCTTAGATAGCAGGGGTCTAATGTATGTCAGGAGACACATTTCCAACCAATACTAGCCTTAGATGTGGCACTATGTGCTTCAGTCTGGTTCTGCACAACCCCACAGGTTTTCCGTAGTAAGGTTTGTTAGAGTGGTTGCGAAATGAAGCAGGTAAAATGTAAATTGAAATGCTTTCGACCATAGTTTTTCTCAGCATTATCCTTTCTAGCTTTGGATAGATGGGATTTTTGTTGTGTGGGTATTTTTGTTTTTGTTAATGTGGATCCTTGAGAGATTATCCAAAGCCATGAGATTTGGTTGGTTGGATTGTTTTATATTTAGCTTGTTACAAATAGAATGAATGGGTTTTGTCATGATTAAGCGAGGGAGTTTTAACTTTTAACCCCAGAATTGTGTTTTTTTTTTTTTGCTCGGAACCCCAGAATTGTGTTGGATATCGGTAGGGGCTGGTGAGGAAATGTTGGATATTGTATTTCATAGTGTATTGATATGTGATGATTAAGATTTAGTCCTTTCTGATAAGGCATTAAGATATTATTTTTGCTCGTTGGATTGTGATCGTTGCATGTAAATGCACTTGATTGGTATTTCTGAATTTATTGGTTGAACTGATGGTGAAAGGAGGTTTATATTTGATTTTCCCCCTAAAAATTATTGCTGATTCCTAGATATTTTGATAGATATAGTAAAAGTATATATTTTTTATGGGTAAAGAATTTCTCTAGTCACTGGAGATAGAGTTATCTCCCGTAACCCCAAAACTGTGTCGTTTTAGATTAATGAAGGGTGTTTCTGTAATTTTGTTTATTTCTTAATTATATATATTTTACCGAAACACTCTTCATTGATTCACCTAAAATTACTAACAAACCCTTTATTAATTCAAAAAGACCTAATTTTGAGGTCACTGGAGATAACCATATTTTCTGGAGAAAATACTTTTCCCATTTTTTATTTGCTTTCTTCAAAAATTCAATTTCTTGTTTAAAATGGAATTCTATTTTTTTTTAATATAACAATAATAAGAATTCAGTTAATGTCAAGTTATTGGGCAAAAAAAAAAAAAGTTAATGTCAAGTTATAAATGAGACTCTAACTTTTTTCTCTATGTGATGAAATAGATAATTAAATATTAACTTCCTTAAAAATGCATTTCGTGCAAAAGGAATTTGATTGACAAAATATAAAGTGAAAATGGGTTTTTTTTTCTTTAAAATAATATTTTGGCCGTGTTTGCTTGTCTTGTTTTATTATGGTAGAATATCATTTAGGTTCCTACTATAAAAAATAAATATATTGATAAGTTTCATTACTTATTAATGATAGTTCTTTCATTTGTTAATGGTGGCTTTTTATTTGTTAATGAGAAGTTTTATAATATTATATCTTCTGGTTGAGACCTTAATAATATTCTCCCTTTTAATTTTGCCAATGGATGAAGTGATAATGCTTGTTGCACACTTTTTTAATATAATTTAATCTTAAACTTTTCATTTTAATTTTCGTTTTACTAAAATAATTTACAAGTATTTGTGGCTTGTTTATATATTTATCTTCATTTTGAATGACATACTAAGAGTTTGAAGATGATTTTTGAATTAAGGCTTGTGCAAATAAATAGCCAAATTTGAGAAGCCAGTTGTGATGAAGAAGTCCAAGGAAACCCTAATTGGGAAAATATGTCTTTCCATTTGATGCATAACGTCTTGTATTTACCGATACCACTTATATATTATAATCATATTACTATATATTCCCTCAAATCCTACATATAAGACAGAATTAATTTTATTAGAGAGATTAAAGAAACTAATTAAATTACTTTACAATATTTATATTTACATTTTTTCTCCCAAACTAATTACACTGACTAATAAACTTATATATAATCTAACGATACTGGATACATGACATATAAGATGATATAATTAAGTAACTTATTTAACTTCTTTAATCTCTTTAAAAACAAAAGTCAACTCTATCGCTGACTTTGAAAAAATGATGGCCTTTATATAATATAACTCATCAATAAATGATATTGATGTGGCCTAAGGCAATTCCCTTTGAGCCTGTTTAAAGGATGCACAATCTTATGCATAGAATGATTCATATGGTCATTTTTCATTGCATGTGCAACATGAAATAAACGCACAGTATTTGAAATTTAAATAATCAAAGAACAATGCATTATTTATATTTTAAACCCAAATGTTTCATTGAAAATTATATAATTGCACTCTTAACTTTGATGAAATTTGTGTCCCAAAAATATCAAATTTAAGATGATTTGATATATTGATGAACAAGATGTAAACTTTTGCCAAATATTTTGGGGGGTTTGAAGATAATTTAGATGATGAGATGAATGGGCAATTTGAACCAGTGAGTAGAGATGAGGCACAAGAGGGTGAAAATGGATACACGTATTGCTCATCCAAACAAGGCACAAACGACAAGCACTACCAAACAGAACCTTAACTATTCATGTCCCTTACGCTATCTTTTATCCCCAACCAAACAGAATCCAAAATTCTGCACCTTTCTATTTCTTTCCCCTCCTACGCGATAATTCCAATGAAACTTTGATTGACAAAATCATCCAATTTTGTCCATTTCACGTTTAGATTTTTGTTTCTTTTAATAAATCTCACTCATAAATATCATTAACTAACAAGTAACAAGAATCCATCATTCATGAATCATAAATAATTCTTTCTCCAGTCTTATTTATAACATCGAGTTGACTTTTTTAAGAGATGAACGAAAATAATTAAATTATTTTAGAGTATTTTTTTTTACTTTTTTCAAATAATTAGTTTGATTTATAAACTAATATATAATCTAATGATATATAACATATGATATAATTAAGTAGGGAAAAGTACTTCTCATATTGTAGGAAAAGTGTATTCTCATGTCACATACACATAAAACGGTGGGACCCATACATATATATAATTAGCATTATATTTATGTGGGTTCCAACATTTCATGTGGGTAGGAATCTTCTTTTAATGCAACATGAGAAGTTTAAACCTCAATTAAATAATTTATTTAACTTTTTTGATTTTTCTGAAAAAGTCTATTAATTTAAAGAATGAATCACATTATTTACTGTTCACGACAAACAATATTTATTAACATATTTTAGGTTGTATATTAATATACATAGATTAGCTCTCCTATAGAATCTTGAAAAGGTTCAGTGATGATTACTAATATATAGAATTAAAAGGAATGTCATGAGCTAAATTTTGCTGGTTTGTATTGGATATTTATCTTGGTCACCCGAAATGGATCTTTTGTTTTTTATGTTTATTCTACTTGTCCCCGTTACTTTATGCTTTCTCAAGTTCTAAGTAAAAAATATTTTTTTAAAATAAATTAAAGAAGTTAAATAAACTACTTAATCATATAAGTGTCATGTATCATTAGATTATATAATATATATTATGTTATATATTAGGAAAAATAGTTTAAAAAGAAAAATATAAATATAAATATTTTAAAATAATTTAATTAGTTTCATTTTTTTAATCAATAATTAGCTTCTTTAATATCTTTTTAAAAAAATGTCTTTTATTTAGTATCAATAGAAGTATGCATATATAGCGAAAATACTATTAAAATTTTGTTCCTATTACTTAGAGAACTAAAATAATGAGTAATGTTATTGCTTTAAGAAAAGCATAAAAACCAAATTATTATTTTTTGGTATGTGTATCCATTATTCTCAAACTGGCGAGTTGACTCTCCGAGTATACTGTTTTTACGTTTCTACATTACAAAAACTAGTTGAGTTAGTGGTATACTCGTGTTAATCGTAAACTCGGTTAAGCTCACGAATTTATACACAGAGTTTACCGTTTTTATGTTTTTAACTTATAATGATAAAAGTAAGGCCTATTTAATGATAAAAGTAGATTCTTACGAATTTACGATCTGAGTTCACGATACGAGTTTAAATCATTATCACGTGTTTGCTTAAACTTGCGAGTTTGACAATCTTATATGTATCCGATTATGCCATATTTGAATATTATTGGGCTAACTCTTTTAAATGTGTGTTTTACATTTATGTCAGCTTGAGATTCTATACTTAAATGTTCAAAACCCCGTATTCCAAGATCCAAACTTGTTAGTAGAAAAAGCAAATTATCGTCTCATTTTAACCTCAACATGTTATTGGCATTATTAATGTTACAGTACAGATAGAGTTTAAATTTTTAAAATTCACAGAAATTTCATGCATATTCAAAAATTTTGCTTGTTCACTCTTGGTGCTGATTTGGGAATTTCTAAAAAGTGTCTTTAATTATAAGCTGAGACAAAACTACCTAATTAATATAATTTTCTATTTTATTAAATTGCATAGATTTTTTCTTTATTTTTAAAATGTATACATTTTTTTTCTAAAAAGTCGATAAAAAATATGTATAATTTAAAAGATAAAACAATTAAAGAGGTGCATGATTTATTATTTATTTTCAAGAGAGACTCTTTTCTTCCTTTTAAAAAAAAGTCATATTAAGATACAAAACATATTTTCCAGCCTGAGGAAAAAGCCCTCAAAGCCACCCGCATTTCGCATATCAGAAACTGAACCCTGAGAGAGAGGCTCTTTCTCCAAACCTTATCTCTTCGGGGCCTCTCTTCTTCTCCCACACTCTGTTCTCTTCATCAAAACCTAATCTTCTTCCATTTCCTTCATTCATTTATACTAACAGTCACCCATGGACCCAGAACGTGCTGCCCCAGAAATGGAGTCCCATGCCTCCAACCAATCGGTCCCTGCTCCTTCATCTTATCCGCTTGATGATTGGGATAAAAAATATTCGAGTCAGAAGCAAACTACCGGTGTTATGGATGCTGACGATAACAAGGATACTAATGTTATTGTTAATGGCGGCGGTGACGATAGCGGGTCCGATGATGATGGGTTCGTGAGTGGCGGTGAAGAGTTTGAGACGCCGTCCACGGGGCCAGTTCTTATCTATCCGGATGAGAAACCCGGGGAAGGGGAAGTTGTCCGTGCCCCTCATGTGAACACTAATGAATTTTTCACGCCCAAGTCTGGGAGGCCTATAGCTAAGCTATCGGTGGATGATGACGAAGATGACCATTTGAGAAGTGGTAAACTGGAGCAAGGCGGTGATGGCAATTTGAATTTATCTGAAGATGCTACGGCGGAGAAATTTGAAATTGGAGCACCGGCTGGGGAATCGAAGGAGGATATGGTGCAAACGGAGTCGTTGAAGGATTTGAATATCAATGAAATGGTGAAGGAGAGTGGCTTTGATGATAGCCACGAAGAATCTGCTCAGCCTTCCGGTGACATTAATAATACGGGTTCTGAGGGTGGAAGAGTGGACGGAAGCATAGGCTCTTCGTTTAAAGGTGGAATTATTACTGAGCAGAATGGAGTAGAATTGCACAAGTTGAACGATGACGAGGCTGACAAAAAGCAGAACCATGAGCTCGTAGACGTAACACCGGAAGTAACGGCAGTTGAAGCTGACAGTGGTGTTGGTGCTCAAGGGGTGACAACAGGTAACACTAACACCCATAGTTTTAAAACTTACCATTTGGATTCTTTCTTTGTAAATCATCGTATTGTAAATCTGTTGAATTTGATGATACTAAATGTACAGGCGCAGTAGACTCGATTGTTGACACTTCACAGGTCAGTTTGTTGGAGTCTGAAGCGGCTGTTGTCAGTGATAAGGAGGACCCTGGGGCCTCTGAAATTGAAGGGCTAGCTGCTCCAGTTAGAGGTGTTAGCCTGGATAATGGGTTTGAGTCAGTTGAAGTGGCTGCTGAAGAACCTTCTCATAAGTTTGCAACATTGGATGCTAAGTCTGACCAGAATGTTGATAATGTAGTCAATGGTGATAGTAAACCTGTGGAGAAGGAGGTAGATGTTGATACTCTGGAAGAGACTGAGAAATTGGATTTTGATAGCCATGTTGTTGATACAGAGGTGAAGGCTCTGCAAGATGATATAAATATAGAGGCTCAAGCTGATGAGGAGGAAACTAGCAGGCATGTCAACACCTCTGGCGAGTCTCATACAGCTGAGCATGTGGATCCTAATCCTTCATGGAGCAAAGCAATTAGACAAGATGAGGATGATGAAGAAAAGCATCATCTTGGTGCTGGAGAGACTGATGGTTCAGTTTCAAATCTGGAGGCTGAGGGTATGGTTTTTGGGAGCTCTGAAGCTGCAAGGCGGTTCTTGGAGGAGTTGGAACAGCATTCAGGTGCTGAAAGTTCACGAGAAGTCTCACAGAGAATTGATGGTCAGATTGTGACTGACTCGGATGAAGAAGTATACACTGATGAAGAAGGGAATGGCAAAGAGTTATTTGATTCTGCTGCCTTGGCTGCTCTTCTAAAAGCAGCAACTGGTGGTGGAGAAGATGGTGGCAATATCACAATAACCTCTCAAGATGGGTCAAGGCTTTTCTCTGTTGAGCGCCCTGCTGGCTTGGGACCATCACTCCACTCTGTAAAACCAGCTGCCCGACCAAATCGTGTTAATCTTTTCACTCCTCCCAATCTCAGAGCTGGTGCTGATTCTGATAGCAATTTAAGTGAAGAAGAGAAGAAGAAACTGGAGAACGTGCAGCAAATCAGTATTAAATATCTAAGATTGGTTCAGAGACTAGGTTTCACTACAGAAGAATCTATAGCAGCTCAGGTTCTATCCCGATTGACACTTGTTGCAGGGAGGCGAGACGGGCATCTATTTAACTTGGATGATGCAAAGAGGACTGCTTTCCAGCTTGAATCTGAAGGAAGAGATGATTTGGAATTCTCCTTGAACATACTAGTTATCGGCAAAACAGGTGTGGGTAAGAGTGCTACCATAAATTCCATTTTTGGTGAAACGAAGACCAGCATTAGTGCATATGGACCCGCCACAAGTTCTGTGACTGAAATCGTTGGGATGGTAGATGGAGTAAAGATAAGAGTTTTTGACACCCCAGGCTTGAAATCTTCTGGCTTGGAACAAAGTGTCAATAGAAAAGCCTTGTCGATGGTGAAGAAGTTCACAAAAAAATTCCCCCCTGATATTGTACTCTATGTGGATCGTCTGGACACACAGACAAGGAATCTCAATGACTTGCCTATATTGAGATCAATCACTAATGCGCTTGGCACTTCAATCTGGCAAAGTGTTATAATCACTCTGACCCATGCTGCTTCTGCTCCCCCTGATGGGCCATCAGGTTCTCCACTTGGTTATGACGTATTTGTTGCTCAAAGATCTCATATTGTTCAACAAAGTATAGGACAGGCCGTTGGAGACCTGCGGCTCATGAATCCAAATTTAATGAGTCCAGTTTCTCTGGTTGAAAATCATCCTTCTTGCCGAAAAAATAGAGATGGTGAAAAGGTGCTTCCTAATGGTCAAAGTTGGAGACCACAATTGTTGCTCTTATGCTACTCCATGAAGATTCTTTCTGAAGCTAGTAACCTATCTAAAGCTCAAGATAAATTTGACCACCGAAAACTTTTTGGTTTTCGTGTTCGCTCTCCTCCACTTCCATACTTGTTGTCATGGCTGCTGCAATCACGTACCCACCCAAAACTCCCATCTGATCAAGGTGTTGACAATGGTGATTCTGACATTGAGTTGGCTGACTTGTCCGATTCTGATATAGATGAAGATGAAGATGATATTGACCGGCTCCCACCATTTAAGCCTCTTAAGAAATCTCAGATTGCAATGCTTAGCAAAGAGCAGCGCAAAGCATACTTCGAGGAGTATGATTATCGAGTGAAACTTCTCCAAAAGAAGCAGTGGAAACAAGAGTTGAGACGGATGAGAGAGATGAAGAAAAAAGGTGAAGCTACTTCAAATGATTACAATTACTTGGAGGAAGAGGATCAGGAGAATGGAGGTCCGGCCACTGTGCCAGTTCCCTTACCTGATATGGTCCTGCCTCCATCTTTCGATGGTAGCAATCCAGCTTACAGATACCGTTTCCTGGAGCCAACTTCCCAGCTCCTGACAAGGCCAGTGTTAGACACCCATGGTTGGGACCATGATTGTGGGTATGACGGTGTAAACATTGAAAACAGCCTAGCCATCATCAACCGATTCCCGGCTGCAGTCAGTGTTCAGATCACTAAGGATAAGAAAGACTTCACCATCCATTTGGATTCCTCAGTCGCTGCAAAGCATGGAGAGAATGCATCCACCATGGCAGGATTTGACATACAAAACATTGGAAAGCAGCTGGCATACATTGTCCGGGGGGAGACAAAATTCAAAAGCTTGAAAAGGAATAAAACTGCCGCTGGGGTGTCTGTGACTTTTTTGGGTGAAAATATGTCCACCGGACTGAAACTTGAGGACCAGATAGCTCTAGGGAAACGTTTGGTGTTAGTAGGTAGCACTGGGACTGTGCGGTCTCAGGGAGATTCTGCTTATGGTGCTAACGTTGAAGTGCGTCTCAGAGAGGCAGATTTTCCAATTGGGCAGGATCAGTCTTCACTTGGTCTTTCTCTGGTGAAGTGGAGGGGAGACTTGGCTTTAGGGGCAAATTTTCAGTCCCAGATTTCTCTTGGACGAAGTTACAAGATGGCTGTTCGTGCGGGATTGAACAACAAGCTCAGTGGACAGATCAGTGTGAGAACAAGTAGCTCAGACCAGCTTCAGATTGCGCTTGTTGCGATTCTTCCGATTGCCAGAGCAATCTACAGAAACTTCTGGCCCGGGGCCAGTGAGAAGTATGCTGTCTATTAAATTTTGTTTCCTTTCATGGTTCTAGTTCAAGAAGTAGAATATGAATTTAGCGTAGCTAGTTGCTACTTGCATTCTCTCCAATAATAAGTTAGTTATTCATCTCGTTTAGACCAATAGATTTCCTGCTATTTTGGGGTGATTGTACTGAAACTGAGACCAACCGACGAGGGAATTTATTCATTACTGTTGATTGTTGTTTCCTGTTATTTCTTCTTGATTTGAAATTTCCCGAGATGCTTAGGACACAACTGCATATTTGGTGGTACCATGAGCTTGTTGTGAAGCTTGCGTGAACAGTATCATTGAAATTAATTCTGAACCCTTTTTGACAAGGGCTTATTTATTATACCTTCCCGTTTTAGTTCCCTTATAGACATAAAAGATGCATCATGTGGACTTTTTGACCTCTTTTTTGATTGAATAATTGCTTCCGAGGTAGTTATCTTTTGAATTAGAGGAAGATGATGCAGGGACACCTGCTGCTATGTCATTAGAATTATTCTTCCTGTTTTGTTTGAAGGCCTTGTGTTATTAGCAGACCTTGCTTGGTGGCTGTTGAGGGACAGCCATTGCATAGCGCCCACCCAATGTTGTCTCCATTGGAGGGTCCTTCATTAGATGCTCTTGCTGTGAATTCTAATATGTGTTTCTGGTTATGTGGTCTTCATTCATGTTGGAACGTGAGGTAAGATTTATTTTGTCGCCCCCCCTTTTTTTAACCTGAATAGGACGAGATATTCCATTTCATTAGAGTATTAGACCACCAAATTCAAGTAAGGTCAGAGACATACATGCAAAGCAGAAGGGATGCAAGAACTGCATTTCCTTATTCATTGCATCTATCAAATGAGTAATTTAGTTTAATATCTTTGAGCTAAATAGGGAGTTTGACAAAAGCATATTTAGAAGACACGTAATTACCTGGTGTCTGTTTGGATTTATTTCCGTTTTAAAAGCATGGTCCTCATAAGCCAAGACAAAAAATCTCTTTTCACACAATTACATTGTATACCGTAAATCATATTTTTAAAAACAACTTCTTTCGTCAACCAAAACAGGCACTTTAGGAAACTGATTATATGCAATTTTAAAGTTCAATTATGTTCTGCACAGTTATTATGGAGTTATTATTTGATGAATTGTATTGGAAATATGCATGGATTAAAATATAGGTGGACTGAGAAAGGAGGGGGAAATGGCCCAAAAAAGAGAGAGAAGTGAAGGCAAGAAAGAGATAATTGAAAAGGGCATGAATAAATTAATCATACATAAATTCAACACTTTGGAGTTTAAACACTAAAAAAGAAGTTAGTTTGATATCATACAAACTAAGCTAATAAAACTGAATAAGTTGTATACACAAGCAAGCTCAAAATTGGTCAAATAAATGCATAAAGCCAAACGTTTTGTAAATTAAAGAGTGGGGTTTGAAGAAAATGAAAGCCAATAATGTAGAGGAGGGCCAATAATTTGATGAGTCAATTAATGTTTCAATCAACATGATTAACTATAGGGCTTTTATATGAAACAAGAGTCGTCAAAAATTCAAAAAGAGCACTATGAATAATGTGGTTTTGTTTTTTGGATTATGTGTGATTGTCAAGGCAAGAGTCTATCCATTAATCATTCACATATACTCACCCATATAGCTATAACCAAGCCTCCCTATAGCTATAGGATTTGTCCTATGTTATGCTACCAGACAAACTGAATGACTTTCTTGTTCTCTCCTTTTACCAGTAGTTCTCGAAGAATGCATATATTGAATGGTATATATTGATTTTCATATCACTAGATTACAACTACTTCTTTCAAACACATTGTCTAGCAATCCAATCTAGTCTACAAAAATGATTCCATTCTTATCCTTGACACACACAAAAACAAAAGTGAAAGAGAAGATGAGGGATTCCCAAGAGAGAAGAGAGCACAAATAAACATGGAAGAGAATCTTGGAGAGATGGATCAGAAATTGAGCAATCTTACTTTTGACCTCAACAACTTATTCATCATTTGCAGGCTTCTCTCACTCTCTGACTCTGAAGAACCACTCACCAACCCCCAATAAAGCTCTCCTTCATATATCCCTTTCTCTTCTCTCTCACGCCTCAATCCTCTCATTTCCCTTTTTTTTTTTGGAAAAAAAAATCTCATAATTTCACCTTTTTAAATTCCTTAACATTACATACATATTCTTTCTTCAAAACATTTTTTGTTTCTGATTCTTTTCTTGTGCGATAATGGCCCCAAGGATTCCCTCAACACAACTGCTTTCTTGGCCCTATACAATGCGGGCACCTCTTTCTCTCCCTCCCTCCCTCTCCCTCTTTCTTTTCATATGCATCTGGTATCCTAGCCTACCTCTTTTTTAATTCAGATATCAAGGCCATTTGAATTTGCTCTGGGTCAGTCTCCCTAATAGAAGGGAAGAGATACCGATGCCACCTGCTCCATTCATAACCTTAAAATGAGAACCTTCTTAAAGGAAAATGAGTCAATCTCAGTGGATGTTGATACCCCTCTTTTTTTCAAAGCATAAAACGTAACTTTTGCTAATAATAAAACAAAAAAATTGCTAAAAAAATCCGCCACTTCAAAATTTATTACCAAAGTGTATCAAAAATTTGTTTAAGAACTAAAATGCAATCTATCATTAGTAGGTGCAACTCTTTTTCTAGCTTGTATAACGTATATTTAACTATGTGCACAACGGATAACATTTTCAGTTGGATATATATAGCGTATGAAGATATGTTCCATCCATTAAAAAAGAATTGCACCCACTTAGGTATATGATTAATTACCTTTGGATAACATATTTTACAATAAGGGGTTTTTTTATAGCAATTTTTCCTTATGAAAACTATAATCTCCCCCAAAATATAGAAGGCAAATGTTAAAATTTTCTCAATTAAGTTGATTTTACATCCATAATAGTTAGAAATTTATTAATAGTAATAATCATAATATGAACATGATTTTTTGTAACATGAATTCCACATATGCACACTAGTTTTGGTTAATGTATAAAGAACAAGAGAGAAGGTAAAAAGCAGTGAGGTCTAGATGAAAGGAATGATTGGATTTGGATAGGTGGCTGGTTACCAAAATACTTACGCATACAATATTCATACCAAAGGCTCTTCTTTTGGAGACAGCACGTAATTATATAATAATTCTCTGAATTTTTTAATAATAAATAAATAATATTATAATCCTATCAAAAGGAGAATATCGATCTCCCGAATAATTAAGCGTCTGGTTATTCATTTCTATTATGCCACGCACCGCGCATGCGAGGTGGCATATATAATATCGATTTACGAAAAAAAAAATGAATTTTCAGCTCCTACACATGAAAAAATAAAAGTAGATACGATTCAATAGAGATTATGATACTATAAGATATACCTTTTGGTGACAATAATATAATATAAATGGAAAATCCTAAAACGAATTTCAAAATCTCAATTAGGTGAATTCTCAACAAAATGAGTTGTCAACTGTTTTACTGTTCTTATTAATCTCATTATTGCTGTTTCAAGTGGTATTTTTATGTCATTTTCTCTAACATAAACTCTTGCATGGGGATGAAATTTAATTCCATGATCCTCTTGAATGTGTTATGCATCTAGCGATTTGATCTTTTTTTCAATTCCTCTTTGGCGAATGTGAGCTCATCCTTCATAGATAACTTCTTCTTCTTTTTCGATGTTATTCACGCTGTCAACTTAGCATATTAAGTCAGCTAACAGTTAAACTTAACCTAGATAACTGTTAGGACGATATTGCTACATACGATTTTGAAATTTCTGAGGCAACATTGCTTATAAGTGAAAATTTTTAGGACAGATATGCACATTAACAAAAACAATGTGAATAACGCGTAAACTGCCAACTCAATATATATGATCAACTTACAGTCAAATTTAACTGGGATAACGGCTAAAGCAAAATCGCTACGATTTGGAAACTTTTAGGTCAATATTGTACCTCAAAAACTTTCAGCCTTATCAACTTTTGAGGTAAAATAGCCTTTTAACCCATAAAAAAAATACACAAACCTAATTAGAAAGAAAATAATAAAACTATGAAGACATGACAAAAAGAAAAAATAATAATAACTACAATAGTTGGATTAAAAATCAGGTGAAATATAAGGAACTGAATATTAATTTCTCCTCAAATTTGTAATAAGTTGAAAGGGAGAGAAGAAATGCATGTAGTGTACAGTGAGATATATATATATATATATATATATATATATATATATATATGGGGAAATGATTTGTGCAGTCACTGCAACTAAAGTTTTTTCCAGTAAATACAAAACGACGCAGTTTAGTTTAATGAACATTGAAAAAAAAAACTCATTCTCTCTCTCTCGGCTTCACTTCTCTCTTGTTTGGAATGAGTTTGGAATTAAGGTTAGTCAAATCCCACATTGCCGCCATCACCCACGTTTTGAAGAATAAGTACGAGTTTTCGTTCTTCAACAGCATCTCCGATCTCTTAGTCCTCTCTTTGGGTAACGAAGAGCCCGAGTTCAACACCATCAAACCCAAATTGTCCAAATCCGGATTTGCAGGATCGCCAAAGAAGGAGCTCCCAGTGGGAGAAGTAGATCCGCGGAGGTCGATTTTTGAACAGAGGTCGGCAGAAGTTGCTTTTCAAATTGAAAACGGAGAGGCCGAGAGAAAGGTGAAGCAGAGAGAGAGAGAATGAGTTTTTTTTAAAAAAAAAAATCAATGTTCATTAAACTAAACTGCGTCGTTTTGTATTCACTGGAAAAAACCTTAGGTGCAGTGACTGCACAAATCATTTCCCTTATATATATATATATATATATGTTAAGGGGGTGATTTGAGGAAATAGTGTTGTTTGGAGGGATGGGCATATGTAAAAGCAAATGTAATGCGTAACTTTTGGAGGGGAATTTGGAAGCTAGGTATGAAAAAGAGAATGAAAAGGGTATGTAAAGAGTATAATTAATTATTGATTAAAATACTCTCATCACCCTCTTATTTTATTTTAATCACACAGACCTCCCATCTATTTTGAAAATCTATAGAAACCTCTCTTAAAATTAGAGTAAAATACTCTAACCACCCTCTTGTTTTGTCTTAATTACACAGACTTCCCCTTTATTTTAAAAATATATAGAAACCTCCTTTAAAATTAAAATTAATGTTACACAAATCTCCCTTATATTTTAAGATTACATTTCCATTTATCCAAAACATTAGTTAACCGTTGAGTTTGACTTTTGATTTTTTTTTTCTTTTAAAACTAAGATGTCCCTCTTCAGTATTAGAATTATTTAACTATATAAAACCAAATTTATACAACTAAAAATGTATTATAATAGATTTTCTAACTTTCTAATTTGTTAAAAAATTTATTAGTTTTGATCTTATAAATTAATTTTGACTTAAAAATATAAATTAAACACATATTTTTTTCAAATATAATAAACTATATAAATTTGAGATTTCATTTGTAATTTAAATTTGTAATTTAATAATTTTTTCACAAATATTTATAGACATATTTAATCAAGTACATGTTTATTTAAAAACTTATTTGAATATTGAATATTATGTGATATTTATATTAACCAATACTAAAATAATCAAAGAGATAAATATTTGTAAAGATAAAAAAACTCTTAAATTATTTAAAACAATATTAGTCAAAATATAAAAGTAAAACTAAGGATTAAGTACAATATTAAGGGTAAAATAATATACAAATTTTATTTTTATATAAGCTTTAATTAAAAAATACTATATTTTTGGAATCTCTTTAGAATATTTTTAATAGAGTTAATTATTTGGACTTCAGTATATGTTTTCAAAATAGAGAGGAGTTCTGTATAATAAAAGCAAAACAGGAGGGTAGTCAAAGTATTTTACTCATATAAGGGAGGTTTGTGTAAAATACGTTTTAATTTAAAGGAGATTTATATGAGTTTTCAAAATAAAGGGGAGGTCTGTGTAATTAAGGTAAAACAGGAGGGTGGTCAAAGTATTTTACTCTTAATTATTTAATTAAATAGATTAAGGAAGGGGAGGGGCAATGATGAGGGATAATAAATGATATGCAGACATAATTAGGTGAGAAAAATTAGATTTTGGGGCTCATCACACGTTCCTTTCTGCATTATCTATGTCTTCCTTTACACCTCTTCTCAATGAATGATCCAAAAGAGGAGAGAGAGAGAGAGAGAGAGAGATGTAAAACAGACGCAAAGGCATATATATATATATATATATTCACACTCTTCTACAAACGGTGCTCTGTGGGGTCTTCCTCTATCCATGAGTTTTTCACACTCTCTGTCTTTTCCCATATCAACACTTGCTACTATAACAATAGCTGCAACCCTAAACAAGCATAATACTTTTGTTAATGCCTATATGGGCATGTAGATGAATAACCCCAAGCTCTTACTACAAATTTTTATTAAGTGTGAAGTTGTGAGATCGAATCTTTTATAATTATAGTAGTTACGTAAGTTATAGTTAAAAAAAATAAGCCAATTACTCTATTTCGGTCCTTAATGTAAGATATAATTGGATAGTTGATCATGTCCCTAAATATAAGACATGTTTTTTTGTATATCTCAGCCTTTTCCAAAATTATTCTTATTGATATTTCTCCAGTAATAATCAAGAGAAAGAGAGAGAGATGAACAAAATTAAGGAAAATGATTTAGGTATTTTAACAAAAAAAAATATGCCATATTAACTAATTCGATTAACTTACTTAACCTGATCAATTTAAGTAAATAGGTCTTACACATTAAGAAGCGAAATGATGAGAATCACATATCAGATAATCATGTAAAAAAACAATGCTCATTGTATGATTACTAACAACCTTTTGCTTGGTGGGATATGTAATGGGAGCCAGACTCCCACTTAATTAGATCTTTCTCCGATATGGATTAGTTTCATAACCTTGTTATTATGAACAAAACATAGAAAGGTATATGGTGGGTTTAATTTGTTTGATTCTGTAATTGTAGTTCTTTGTTTTTTTTTAAAAAAAATGTCAGTTTGAATTATTAATTTGAAAAATTACAAATCATGAATATTATAGCTTAATTTTGGAGACTGATCTCAGTGTCAATGACAGGATATTATAGTCACATAAAAACCCCCCTACTTGCTAGTTTATTTTTATTTTTTTAAAATATGGTTATCTAATTACTACTCTAATTTTTAGTTATAAGTTTATTTTAACTAAATCACACATGCGAAGAAGAGGTAGTTAGCTCAATGATTATTGGGTAAATTTTCGACTTTACCTCATTTATGAATGAATATTTTTCAACTCTTTCTTTTTTCTCTATTTTCATTGATATAATAATTAATATGGATAAAATTATCACAATCTTATTTATTAACTTGAAACTTGACTTATAAATAGGATTTTTTTAAAAAATCAAAATAGATTTATAGATAGGATCAGAAAGGTAAGCCATAGGATAAATGCTGGGTTGATTTTGGAGTATGTTTTAGCATGTTGGTCTAATTATTGGAAGTAACTCTCCTTACCCTAATTAGATTCCAGACCCGTGTTTAAGTGAACAAAGCTCATCTGACCTGTGTGCTAACATCTGATCTGTTGCTTTGCTGGTTTGATTTTGTGTGCATGCATTTATAGTTGTCCATATAATAATAATAATAATGAAAAAAATTGGGAGACAAATTTAACCAAAAAAAAAAAAAAAAAAGGGAGACAAAGATAGGATAAGCCGTGGAGGGAAGGAGGGCCCTAGCATGAACTCAACAGTGTGCCAAATGGAAAACATTTGCAAGTGGCCCTGTCCCACTCGTGTTCCTTTTCCTCTCTTCTCACAACACACACACCTCTCTCTCTCTCTCTCTCTCTCTGCCCACAACTCTCTCTCTATCCACCGCCCATTGAATCCTCCTTCACCCTTTCATCAAAGCCATCCCTTCAATATTACCGTGTCTCTTGATATACCTAGAGATTTAGTATAATAAAAGGAGTTAGCCTCTTATAATAAAATGAATCAAGATTTAAATCCTTATTGAAAGATATGTCAGTATTTGATACTCTCTCTGGTCCTAATTATAAGAACTAGTTGACTTTTTTGGAGAGATTAAGGAAGCTAATTAAATTATTTTAGAGTATTTTTATTTTTATTTTTTTCTTCAAACTATTTAGTTTAATTAATAAACTAATATATAATCTAAAGATACACAACATATGAAATGATTAAGTAACTTATTTAGTTTCCTTAATATCTCCAAAGAAAGTCAACTAGCTTTTATAATTAGGACCGGAGGTAGTACTTGACAATACTTTTTTTTTTTAATACAAGGCAATAGGGGAGAGATGATCGAATTCAGGACCGAGAAGGGGGAAATTAATCCCAATACCACTATACTACTAGTAGTGATGGAACTTGACAATACTTTTGCTTATTAGTGGGAGTTGTGTTGGGTTCTATTGGGCTTATAACTTTTTCATGCTGCTAGTGTTTGCCCTTTATTTTTCATAGGAAAAAATTGTCCAGATTAAGCAACACTGACTGTGATCTGCCTTCAAATAAGTTTGCCTCTGCATACCATTCATTCAAACAAACACACACACATATATATAACAGCTTTAATTTACTCATAATCAAATTATGTTCATTTTTTTTTTTTGGTTTCTAGATGAATATCCTTGAATCATTTACGCCGTTATTAACTACGTCGATTAATTGAATATTACACCTGATTTCATATATAAGATTTAATTGACTTTTTTTTTAAAGAGATTAAAGAAACTATATAAGTTACTACTTAAATAATCCAATCTAAATTGTGTGTGATAAATTCTATATCTTCAAAAAAATCCAATTATACCTTATATTTAGACACTAGCTAGTCTCTACTCTCTATTGAATTCATATTTTCCTGCACAGCCAGACAGGGATTTTTAATTTCTTTTAATGATAAATCACCAGACCGTGTGAATATTAGTGTCGGTCTAAATCTTGTATATATTACTCCTTGTGTCCTAAATATAGAGTATAGTTTATAGTATAATTATGTCTTATATTTACAACTGTATAAGATAATAGTTAGTTTAGCAAATTATGGACATAGAGACTGAAATTAAAATTGGGAATATAAATTAGAGGAGGACGAAGAATTCAAGCCTGAAGCTTTGGATGCTTTAAAGTTTAAAGATGTGTGAAAAGTCAACGTCGTGGAAATGTGATGTAAAAAGTCAACTGCTTTTTCAGAGGCATGACCTTTACTGTCTTTTTTTCATGTGTCGAATATTGTATATATGCTTGTTGTTGGATCCTTATGAATAAAGGGAATTAAAGAGGGTGGGCAAACACAAAACACTTTCGATCAATTGTACCACTAGATTATATAATAATCATACATATGTGCTTTATTATTACTTTTATATATATGTAGGGTTTAGATTCTATATATATAGCCAACTTGAAACTCTTTGACTTACTCAACACTTCATCTTCTATCAAAGCTTTTAGATTCTCTGTAATCACGTAAAGCAATTAGTGTTGCTTAAGCCATTATCATACATATAATATATATATATATTCCATTAAATTAATTAATTAATTAATCTATCTTCTTCCTCATATTAGCTAGCTAGTTACATAAGACTGATGAAAATCCTAGGTATGCATGCGGCGTTTTTAATTTCATATTAGTGACTTCATCATGACAATGCACGTGAAATTATTAATTACTACGTTTAATATCCATTATACGTACAAAATTTGTAATAATATGGATTAACTATAATTATATATACCACATGATCATGGAAATAATTTGAACTATTAGCCTTCCATATGCATGTAACAACACACATAAAACAGCTCCAACTTATGTCGCCACACATCAGACGAGTGTGTGTGTGCGTGTAATCAAGCCATTTATTCAGTAGATCGATATTGGTCTTTGCCTTCCATGGTGTTGGCTCTTACAACATATTCCATCTGATCTTCAATACTATAAGACATATTTACCTAATTTGATTATATTAAAGAAATTAGTTAAGCTAATTAATGTGACATTAATTTTTTAAAACATTCTAATCATTTTTCTTAATTTTCTTGTTCTCTTTCCTCTTAATTATTGTTGAGGGAATATTAATAGAGGTAAATTAGAAAAAATTGACTATATATTTAGGACCATGATCAGTTCACTAAATATGTTTTGTATTAAGGACCGGAGAGAATACCTCGATCTTTGCATTGGTTTGTTGCCAGGAAGTTGGTCTTATAGTATCCTTTTGTCCCTTAGTTGGATGAAGGTTTGGACAGTTTTAATACCTGTTTGGATTTACGATGGAAGCTATTTTTACCATATAATTTATGTTGTATGAGATATGTATGTGAGAACACTGCAAAAATTTCAGGATTTTGCTACGGAAAAATTCCGTAGCAAAATCCGTAGCAAAATCATTTTGCTACGGAAAAATATGGTTTTTCCGTAGCAAAATGTTTTTGCTACGGATTTTGCTACGGAAAAAATTCCGTAGCAAAATCCTTCGTCGCAATTTGCGACGGACAGGAAAATCCGTCGCAATTTGCGACGGAAATTCCTTTCCGTCGCAAATTTGCTACGGAATTCTATTCCGTAGCAAATTTGAATTTTGCTACGGAATAGAATTCCGTAGCAAATTTGCTACGGAATTTTTTCCGTAGCAATTTTGCTACGGAATAAAATTCCGTAGCAAATTCTTTTTTTTATTTTTAATTTTTTAATTTATTTTTAATTTTTAATTTTTTTTATTTTTTTTCCTTTTTCCTTTTTTTTCTTTTTTTATTTATTATTTTTATTTTTTTTTATTTTTATCTATGTGTGTGTTCAAAATCAAAGGCGTGGCCCTTAGAACCTAAAGTTTAGGCGTTCACGATAGAGATCAGATTTGCGAGCATTGAAAAATCCATATCAAAAAAGCATTGAAAAATCAAAACACAATATCAGAACGCATATCTTTAACATCGAAGAAGATCAGATCGTTATCTTCAACTTCAAACTTGTTGGAAGATCGGAAGGAGAGAGACGCAAGCCTTAGACACCCGAAACAGCAACCAGAGGAGAGCGGCGATCGTCAGACAGTCGGACAGCAACAAGAACGGACCTGAGAGCGATTTCAACAGAACAGACTTGGGAGCGATTTCGACAGAAGAGAAAAGCGAAGAGTTTTAGCGAGCAACAACAGAAGGAAAAATTGCAGTGAAAATTAAGAACACACGATTCGGTAACTCCTCCAGAATCGCTCTCTGTATGCCTCAAGGGCCATTGTTTGCAGAAGTTTTGGGCGAAGAGGGAATGAACGAATGAAGAAAGAGTCGGTGGGGGAGATGAAATAAATGAGTCCTGCAAAATCGCGCCTTTTGCGACGGAAATAAACTTCCGTCGCAAAAAGCAAATTTTTTTTGCGACGGAATTGAGTTCCGTCGCAAAAAAGGAGGAATTGAAGCACTTTTTTGCCGCTTATTTGCGACGGAAACACTATTCCGTCGCAAAACCAAAAAGAGATTTTGCGACGGAATTGCAGTTCCGTCGCAAAAAGCAAGGTTTTGCGACGGAATTTCAATTCCGTCGCAAAATTTTGCGACGGAAATGCATTTCCGTCGCAAAAAGCAAGGTTTTGCGACGGAATTGAAATTCCGTCGCAAAATTTTGCGACGGAATTGAAATTCCGTCGCAAAACCTTGCTTTTTGCGACGGATTTTAAATTCCGTCACAAAATCCCTTAAATTTGCGACGGAAAAAATTCCGTCGCAAAATCCGTCGCTAATTTGTATTTTTCTAGTAGTGGAAGGGTTTAATGTTGAGTTATGTAAATGTGTTTTTTGAATGCTAACTCAAACAGATACTTAATAATTGTATATATTTAAAGTTTTTTATGTTGTGTCTTGTAAGCTTTCTTATACAAAGTGGGTGTTAGGTACGTGGCCATCTTATAAGAAAATATATAGGTAAACAAATATATATTGACTCAATAATAAAATTTTGCATGTCTATAAAGGCCTTATGAGTAAGTTAGATGGTGGCCGGTAGGAAATATATATATGTGTGTATTGTAGTTTACTGGTGCAGCGGGTGTGTGTGTCTATATATATATATATGGTTACTAATAATTAGTCACTTCCATTTTGCTTTTTGGAAGCATAAATATGTATCGGTAATAATTATGAGAAGCATTTGGCCATCTATCATGTTTCCATAAACACCTAAAAAATAATAACACTTAGCGCACACACACATCAAGCCATATACAAAAGGAAGTTGCCATAAATTTATCTGTTTTTTCCCCTTGTCAAGTGCACTTTAATTTGAAATATTCATCATCGTTTTAATATCTATACTTATTATCCTAAAAGTAAACTCTATTCTCCTTTAATTTCAGCGTCTTTCTGGTATATTATCTCTGGTTTTAATTATAGAGACATTTTTGTAGTGTAATTTGTACTACGAAAGTGTTCCTATAATTAGAATCAGAGGGAGTATATCTTATTAACCTGTGTGAATCATTAAAAAAAAAAAAAGGTCAACAAGAAATAATAATTGTTTTTATTTCAGATTCAACTCTGAATATTAATTGATCTCCAAAGTCTTAAATGCAATAATGGACAAATTAAAATTACACATACGGCTATATAATTAATATGCATGCATGCATGCACACAACAAATAATGTAGGTGTGATCTTTATGGAGGGCTTTAAAATTTAAATATGTACAAGTTTCATTCATTTAACCTTTTACCAAATAAGACTAAACCATAAGGTGGTGATAAATTATCTATAATAATGAATGGTTCGCCAGTAAATTAATGTAGCAAAGTGCTTTTAATTTTAATCTGTCAACCACTGCATATGTAATAAAGTGGAAAAAATGTCTAATAATTATCACTAAACACAGTGAATTAATCCAATCCGAACACTTTGTGACAGGTAAATATAAAGAGTTTGGATAAAAATATATTTTGTAAAGAAAAAGAGTAATAATATGCATTAATAGTAATGTGTTGTTTGGATGAAATTAAGCAAAACCATGGTTTTTCGCATAAGGGGAAAAAATGCTTTTACTATTAATGCTTTCACATGAGGTAAATAGATAGATTTGGGTTAAAAATAGATTTTGTGAAGAAAAAAGTAATACTATGCATTAATATTAATAATAGTAATGTGGTGTTTGGTCAGCCAAACAAAAACTGAGTGACTGATGGAATCAATATATACTCTAAATACAAATTCTCATAGATTTCAAGTTTTGTATTTAATAAAGACAAATTCATTGGGAGGATTTATGCTCTATACTCTGTAAGTGAAAAAAAAAAAGAGAAAGCTGGTCAAATTCATTAAAAAATTGGGTTAAAGTGCAACTTTGATATTAACCGTTAACTTTTTAACGGTAACATGCAACATTACTCCATTTTAACACTTTCGGCGCAACATTCAACTTAAAAAGATTCCAAGAAAAAAAATGCTCATCAACGAAAACTTTCAGGATAAATTTATACTTTGACTCTGAAAAATTTACATTCCAATTATAAGTACCTGTGGCTAAAATCAAAATTTAGAGGAAATAAATACAACTGCTATTTTGATTTATTTTTAATGAAGAATATACAAAATTAAAACGCATGGGATAAAACAAAATGTTGCAATTTGGTGTAACTAAATCGGGTTAAGGGACTATTTTATCCTAAAAGTGTAAAAAAATAGAGTGATTTTGTCTTAGCCGTTATCTCAATTAATTCTAACTGTTAATTCATCAAATATGCCGAGCTGATAATCTACATGTTATCCACGTCATTTTATTAATGTGTAATACCTAGAAAATCTATGTCATTTAATTCATGTTTTTTTAAAGTTAAATTTAAAACTTCTGAGACAAATCTGCATCTTGACAAAGATTATGTGGATGACATATGGACTGTTATCTCAACATATTTAATTAACTAACAATCAAAATTAACTAGAATAATAATCATAAAAAATGTTATATTTTATAAACTTTTGACAAAAATTCTCACCCAAAATCTTTTTGAAGCAAAGTGAAATCTTCCAGACAATGCCCTGTAACCCTAACTCTAACCCTAAGGTTTTGTTTGGTTGAAGGGGAGTAGAGATAAAATTTTGACCAAATTACTTATAAAAAATTTTAAAAATTATATAGCTTTTTACATCGTTTTCTATACATTAACTTTGAAAGTATGCCACATCATGATCATATCTAACTTTTCACATTAGGGATGGACACATTTCCTCCTTTCTTCACCTCCAACCAAATATACCCTAAGTAAATATTTAGACATGGAGTGACTCAATGAATGTAAAAAACTTTTGAGGTAATTAAGCGTTAGGTCAAATCTAATCCACCCCACCAAACCTGCAAAGCTTTAATTCCAGGACGGCAAATATTTGTCGGATTCTTTTTGTTCCTTGGGATATATCATGGATATTACACCATCTCATGCATGCACGCATGCATGTATGTGTATGGTGGCACATCGTATCATCCCATATTTATATAATAATAATATAATGAAACATGTCGTGGTGGAAGTGTGTATATATATATATAGAGAGAGAGAGGGGCTATACTGTGGTACTTCATCTTTTTTCTGTGGAGAGAGAGAAGAGCAGAGACTGGTCTTCATATGGACAACACTTGACGCTCGTTTTGTTTTGCGTTCATCATTTTCTATTACAACATACCTACTTTTTATCAAATAAATATTTCTCAATCCAGGGAGTCCTATAAACAATCCAGCCTATTAGATATTAAGGAACAACCAAAGAAACTGGGATACTGTATATATTATTGGGCTCATGTTTTATGCAGAGTTTCAGATAAATATAGTCACTTATGAACAATACAGTCTTGAAATATATATATCTACATATATATATGTGTGTGAGATATTGATGATACTACGTATTTATCATATTAGATAAATTTTTAAGAAATTACGTAAGTATTTTTCCCCTAACAATACAAAAAGAAATGTCATTTTTGTTCTGCTTCCAGTATGATAAAATTTCAAAAACATATAAGTAAAAATAGGAAAAGACAAATTGATACTGCAAATTTATAAAAATCTCATGTTAGAACTCAAATATGAATGTGTGATTTATAATTCTGATCAAATGACTAAATTGCCTAAGTTAAGTTATGCAACCAAAATAGTAAAATTGTTAATGTAACATCTGATATATATTAATATAGATATAGATGTGATATTATTAATAATCCTTAAAACTTGTACCCTTAATTCATGTGACATCTTGATCATTTGGTTGGAAATGAAAATCCCAGCTTCTTACTTCAGTTCCAACTTGAGATTTAGTAAATATGCAGTATCAATTCGTTTTTTCTATTTTAAATTGGATTTTTCTGAAATTTCTGCCATTTTTTTGCTCTAAATTTTCTCTTGCTGTATTTTATTTTTTTGCATCCCACGTTTCGAAACTCAAAAGAGGAAGGAGAGAGCATGTCATGTGTGTGTGCGAGTGGGCGCTGTGTCTTTTGCAAGAGATTATTTTTAAGTAAAAAAGTAAAGTGAAGGAGGAGCCACTAGCGGTTCGTTTGCCATTTGATTTCTTTCTTTAAAATATTTCCCATTTTTTAATTAATAACTTTTTCCCACACTCTTCACATCAAGACACAATAAAATCATACAAATAGTCGTTCTTTGCTTGCTCGTTCGCTCTGGTCTGGCCCCTCGTTCCATCTCTTTCTTTTGGGTCTGATTCTCTCTCTCTCTTTCTGGTTCTCTCTCGAGATTGGCGTCTAAGATAGAGACTAAGAAACCCCTTCTGCTTCGTTCTTTTTCCAAACTTACAAATTGTTTTTGAGGGAAATCTTCACTATCAGATGAAGGAGAGTGGAGGCTCTCTTGGAGAAGAGAGCCTGACCACAGAAGACGACCAAACCAAAGCACACCAGTAACCTCATTTTTCTGCTTCTAAACCCTTCGTTCTCTGTGTCTTTGCTCTGTTCTTTCGTTTTTTTTGGCTCTTTCTATGCACAAAGATTCACCGAGCAAGCAGATGGATTCAAGCAAATATGTGAGGTATACGCCTGAGCAGGTAGAGGCTTTGGAGAGGGTATATGCAGAATGCCCAAAACCCAGTTCTTTGAGGAGACAACAGCTCATTAGGGAGTGTCCTATACTTTCTAACATTGAACCCAAACAGATCAAAGTTTGGTTTCAGAACCGCAGGTAAAAAGCAGCTCAAGAGATTGTGGGTTTGTGTTTTTGTGGTGCTTGCTCACAAGTTCATTTTGAAGCTTTACTTTTTATGTGTTTCTTTTTTCACCTGGCTCCTTTTGCATCTGGGTAATGGAGGAAGGAAAGTGAAGGATAGATGAGAAACTTTTCACTTTAAATCACGTAAATTTTTCTCCTTTTTCACAACAGAAAGCTTAGTCGAGTATTTAGTTTATCCTGTGAACTTCATACTACTCTTGTTGCCTTTCTTGAGAATCTGTTTCAGAGGGAAATGGTGGAGGAAAAATGTTTTTTTGGGGGACGAAATTTCCTTGCTTTGTTTAGGTTGCTCCAGGAGAAAGCTTCTTCTTCTTTAAGATTCTTGTTTTTTAATGTTGTCTTTTTTCTTGACCTTTCCTGAAGGTTAAAAGGTTGATCTTTTTTCTGGCTATCTTTTTTTTTTCTTCGCTGATGTTTTAAAAAAATCATGATTCTGTTATAGAAACATTTCTTCATCCTACAGATTGGTTTATCATCACCCTAAAGATGAAGATCTACTGGGAAAGTTACTTCCTTTTGTCATTTTCCTCCTGTAGATCTCAGTTCTTCTGTGAATGATATTATGTAGAAAGGATTAATTATTCTGAGTTGATTAAATGGGGGATAGCGACAGCTGATCAATCACATTTTGCTGTTTCCACTCCTAATTTTTTTTGTCTGAGTCATCATTTTGGTCATTTAATGATGTTGCTGTAAAAGAAGCTGTAACAGAAATGTTTCCAGAAAAGCCATAAGTAAAAATATTTGTTATTCTAAAGGTTTGAAAGGACAAGAGAATTGTGAGGAGAACTGTTTGAACAGGAATGGAGAAGAATAGGATTTTTTATTATTTTTATTTTTTCATAATTGGTATTTCTGATTTTAAGTAATTTTTAATTTAAATCCAAAGTCTTTTATTGATACATATTTATATCTTAATTTATACTTTATGTTTTTCAGTTATATATGCATTTTTGTTCTAATTGGAATGGTGGTTATGGATGTGATGAAGGGATGACAGCTGATTTTGAGGCTTTTCCACTGTAGCTATTTTTCACTTTTGACATTGTAACCTCTTTTAATCAATTTTCAATTTTAAAATTTAGTTTTCATTTAAAATTGAAATGAATAAAATATTTCTCATGCCATCCTTAAGAGTTAAGATGGAAACTATTTCATCTAAAATAATTCCAAGAGCATGCGTTGTTCTCCTAACTTTTCAACTCCTGCTTTAAGTGTTCATATGTATCGTCTTGATCTTTTTCCTACAAGAGGGTATACAAGAAGATAATGATGGTATGATAACTAAGCATATGTTAGTGGATACTATAATGATTCTGTCTTTCTTTTGTAATAACGATGTTTTTATTTATTGAAGAAACCATGGCCAAAATATGGAAGTGGTGTTAGTTTCATGATATTGGCCAAAGCTTTATTGTTCCTTCCAGGAATAGTCTAGTTACACGCTTCAACTGTTGCGAATGACCTATTAGTTTGTTATTTGATTGAAATGATCTATTCATTTCTTATTTGGGTCATTTTAGCCTTCTTGCATTTTAATTTTAATACTACTATTAATTAAGATTCACTTAAAATACTAATGTAAAGGTGAGAGGGCCTTGCTACTGTTACAGTACATTTGTGCATGGAAGCCTGGATGCAAACTCTTGATACTATTTCCATTTTGTTGAGCATAGGTTAGAAATGATTGATAATGGTATGCAGGTGTCGTGAAAAGCAGAGGAAGGAATCTTCACGACTGCACACAGTAAATAGGAAGCTCACTGCAATGAACAAGTTGTTAATGGAGGAGAATGATCGACTGCAGAAACAGGTGTCGCATTTGGTCTATGAAAATGGATTCATGAAACAACAGATTCATACTGTAAGCCCTTTTCCTTTCATGTGATTTTGGTTGTTAATCGTGATTTTGTCTCATGCATTGGTTGGTTTAAGAATCATCGTTGCAGCCATCGTAGTTCATTCTATCTGAAGGTTTTGTTCACTGGGTAATCTGATTTACTGGCTTCTTAACAGGTATCTGCTACTACTACAGACAATAGCTGTGAGTCTGTGGTAATGAGTGGTCAACAACAGCAAAACCCAACACCTCAGCATCCCCAGAGGGATGCCAATAACCCAGCTGGGTAAATAACTTATTATCCATTTTTTTTAAAATAATGAAGAAACCTCTGCGTGTTTTTTCTATGTTTTTTTTATGTATGTTTCCCAATTAATTATGACGGGTATGACATGATCAACTTAAGCAAGAAAAAAAAGTTCTCCATGTTATATTTTTATTCTTCTAATGGATAGCAAACACCTAGGGAACTTTGCCCAAGTTTTCCTCTAAGTTCTAAGTGAGTTTACATGAGCTACTAAACCTTTTAAGTTTTCAGTCTTCTGGCGATAGCTGAGGAGACCCTGGCAGAGTTCCTTTCCAAGGCTACTGGAACTGCTGTCGACTGGGTCCAGATGATTGGGATGAAGGTGTGACTTCTTTGAGTATTCTTTTTCGCTTATGCTTGTATATACCATTTGAATTCTTGTGATTGATGATATATTGTCTTTCCTCGTTTTGTTTTCTGCATTATGCAGCCTGGTCCGGATTCTATTGGAATCGTAGCTGTTTCCCGCAATTCTAGTGGAGTTGCAGCACGAGCTTGTGGCCTCGTGAGCCTAGAGCCCACGAAGGTACACGTTTATGCAAGTTTTGTATTTTTGCATCTTTATTTTGCTGTGGAATTGTGTATTTCTTGATTATTACTTGATGCTTCATTACAGGTATCTGATATTCTTAAAGATCGTCTATCTTGGTATCATGATTGCCGCTGCCTTGATGTGGTAAACTCATTCCCCACTGGGAATGGGGGAACGGTTGAACTCTTGTACATGCAGGTTTAGTGCTTACATTCATCTATAAATTTTAATTTAACTGTGGCTTCAGTTATTAATTACATTCTACTTACTTTGTTCAGCGGTTAATATGTAAAATTTGATTGGACTATTTTTTATCAGAATTATGCACCCACAACATTGGCAGCAGCACGTGACTTTTGGACTCTTAGATACAGTACAAATATGGAAGATGGAAGTCTTGTGGTACTGAGAAAAACCTAACCTTTTATATTTGTTAATTTAGAATGTGATTCTTTTTCTTGGTGAACGTATGTTTTGTATGCTGATGAAGAATCAGATATCTTTGGTAGGCTGATTGCAAAATACTGAATTATTAGTTACTTTTTGAGGTTGTCATGTAAAGCAATATTAACATCTTGAAATTACGCATGCAGGTATGTGAGAGGTCATTGACTTCTTCAACTGGTGGCCCCACGGGTCCTCCTTCATCAAACTTTGTTAGAGCTGAAGTGCTTCCTAGTGGTTATCTAATTAGGCCTTGTGAGGGTGGTGGATCCATTATTCACATTGTCGATCATGTGGATTTAGATGTAAGGAGTAATATTAAAAAAAATTCAATTAAATCTGTATTTTGCTACTACTGGCAATTTAATATTAAATCTGTTTCTGGCAGGCTTGGAGTGTTCCTGAAGTGCTGAGGCCCCTTTATGAATCATCTAAAATCCTTGCTCAGAAAATGACTATTGCTGTAAGTTATCTTGCATGGATCTATCGAGTAGATTTAATATCATTCATTCACATTTTTAACGTATTGTACAGGCCTTGCGACATATAAGGCAAATTGCGCAAGAAACAAGTGGGGAAATTCAATATGATGGGGGCCGACAGCCTGCTGTATTAAGAACATTTAGTCAGAGATTAAGCAGGTGAGGCCTTGCCATCTTAGGTGCCAAAATTGTAGGCAACTTTGTGCTCTTGGCTTTTTGACTGACTAATAATTTCTTATAAATTGGGTTAGGGGCTTCAATGATGCTGTGAATGGGTTTGTGGATGATGGCTGGTCACTAATGGGTAGTGATGGTGCTGAGGACGTGACCATTGCCATTAACTCATCTCCTAATAAGTTTTTCGGTTCCCACTATGGTACCTCAATGTTCCCTGCATTTGGGGGCGGGGTGTTATGTGCTAAGGCATCAATGCTGCTGCAGGTAACTCCTGAGCTTGAAAATCTGAGGCCATAAATTATGGATTATACATCTATACTTTGCCATAACTTCAAGATGGAATGCAGAATGTTCCTCCTGCTTTGCTCGTTCGCTTTCTGAGGGAACATCGGTCTGAGTGGGCTGATTATGGGGTTGATGCATACTCTGCTGCATGTCTCAAGGCTAGTCCTTATGCAATTCCTTGTGCAAGGCCTGGTGGCTTTCCCAGCAGTCAGGTCATTTTACCACTTGCTCATACTATTGAACATGAAGAGGTATTAGTTTTCTTCAACTTGTGCTTCTTGTTTTTTCTAGTTACAATTCTTGATGATCCGTTTGTTTCTGTATTTTTACTCGACATATCTTTGTCAACCCCTAAAATGGTGTGCAGTTCTTGGAGGTAGTTCGTATAGAGGGTCATGCATTTTCCCCTGAAGATGTGGCTCTTGCCCGGGATATGTATCTGCTTCAGGTGGAATTCTTTTTTTGTGCTGCCTGTCTTGTTATTTTGATTTAGCAGAAAGTCACAATAGATTCTGAATGATTCTAATTGCCTTTTTGTTGTCTGCAATTTGATTTTGCAGCTATGCAATGGAATTGATGAGAATGCAATTGGATCGTGTGCTCAACTTGTGTTTGCACCTATTGATGAATCCTTTGCTGATGATGCTGTCTTGCTTCCTTCTGGATTCCGTGTCATACCATTGGATCCTAAAACAGTTTAGTATCGTTTCGCAGCTTCTTCAAAATTTATATTCTTTCTAGTTGAAGGAGGAACTCAACTCCTTTAAATGTTGGGTTTTTGCATCATTTTGCCTACAACGTGTGGGGGTCTAATATTATTGCATTCCTAATGTCGGTAGAACACTAGTGTGTGCATTGATGATTGAGTGCTGTTTTCTGTTTCTATTGCATCTCAGAATGGAACAGCAGCAAATAGAACTTTGGATCTGACATCTACACTTGATGCTGGATCTGGCAATGCCCGAGCACCTGGTGACAATGATCCAAACAATTACAATCTTAGGTCGGTCCTTACTATTGCATTTCAATTTATGTTTGAGAACCATATGCGGGACAATGTCGCAGCCATGGCTCGCCAGTATGTGCGTAGTGTTGTGGGTTCGGTTCAGAGAGTTGCCATGGCTATTGCTCCCTCTCGGCTTAGCACCCAGCTCGGACCAAAGTCTCTTCCTGGTTCTCCAGAGGCTCTTACTTTAGCACGATGGGTCTGCAGAAGCTACAGGTTAGTCTCTGATGGCAAAAGGTTTCATTTTTGCTGAGATATATTTCTCCCTCCCCCATGGAACTATTGATTTTATTATACCGTTGTGAGATTAATTCATGTCTATTTTCTTAGGATTCACACTGGGGGTGAGATTTTTAATGTTGAGTCCACGGCATCTGATGCAATCCTGAAGCAACTCTGGCATCATTCAGACGCAATCATGTGCTGCTCTGTGAAAGCAAATGTAAGCACACGTTAATGCTCACTGATCGACATCTGACTTGTTAATCTGAGACCACTGACTTGAGAGAAATTTATTGCAGGCATCCCCGGTTTTCACTTTTGCAAACCAGGCTGGACTTGACATGCTTGAAACCACTCTTGTGGCCCTTCAAGACATAATGCTTGATAAAGTTCTTGATGAAGCTGGCAGGAAGATTCTCTGCTCCGAGTTTGCCAAGATAATGCAGCAGGTGAGTGCATAGTAAAACGATAGGAAAGTTTCTGCAATTTTGGTGAATTGTCCAATAGTTTTGAATCTGTTATTGTCTTTTTGTTTTCAGGGGTTTGCTTATCTGCCAGCTGGAATATGCGTGTCGAGCATGAACAGGCCAGTGTCGTATGAGCAAGCCATTGCCTGGAAAGTTCTGAATGACGATGATTCCAATCACTGCCTTGCTTTCATGTTCATGAACTGGTCTTTTGTCTGATGAGAAGGGGAAAAAAATCAGCTTTATGATGTAATAGTAGTTGCTACCTATCTCTAGTTATGTCGAGCACTTAATTACCTTAGATCTTATGTTTTAATGTCAGGATTTCAAAACTCGTTTATGGATTTATGCTGTTTAGCCTTTTGCTTTTATATAAGCTTAGAGTTCCTTGTTAGTTGTGAGAACCTTTATATATATAAATATAATAGTGCTATTTGGAATTAATCCTGGATTCCTTGAACCCTGCTGTGTTGCCGTCAAAGGAACATGTTATTTCGTTACAGAGCAGGTATCAAAATGATTCCTTTGTTGAATGATATTCCAGTGGATTCCTTTGTTGAAAGATGCTCTTGCCAATGACTTGGAACAAGTCTATTGGCATGAAAGCCACATTCTATGAAGTCTCTCTAATATTAAAAAAAAAAAAGTTATATTCTTTTTTCACTCAAATGATCTGATTTTTTTCGTCCTGATTTTTCTTGTCACCTACGTAAAAGAGTAAGCTTTACAACGTTATATGCCCAATGTAAGAGTGTCCGTGAGTGAGGGAAAAGGAAGTAATGTTATTGGGTGCGAAGATTTGTGGGGCCCACGAAATCTGAACTAGCTTCAGCGTTTGGAATTGGGGTAACATTAAATATTGGGGTCAAAGGTGGTGGTGACGACATCGTTTCAGATCGGCCCTCACAAGCCTGTACAACCCTGACCCTATCCCATTGCTGTTCCCTGTTTGGCAGGCCAGTTTCGTCACTTTCTTTATTCCTTTGCTTGTTTCATTAATTTGTGTTCTTGTCGTTTTATGTACCATCTCCAATAATTATTGCATTCACCGGCTTGATGACAAATGAATACGACTTCGTTTTGAAGCTTTTTTTTTTTTTGGGTGGCTGTGCGCTAAAGACAATTACGTAAGGCTCTGTCCCTACAGGGCCCTGTTTGGTGTCCATTTTTGTCCCTTTCTTTGGTTCCGCTAAGGACTTTAGACTTACTACCTATTACTGTTGATCCACTTGGTCATTGTTTGGTAAGTGCAAGGAGCTCTCTACACTTATCTCATAAATTGTAAATCTTTTCTCCAAAAAGTAATCAAAACAAACATTTAACTCATTATTTTATTTAATGGGAATTTTTTATAAATATTTGACGTAAAATTATTATATATATAGGGAGAATTATTGCGCAATCTTATATAAATAATCTAAATCACGGAAATTTTGGATTGCATATTTCCATCCTCACTTTGTTGTGGATGACAAGTGAAATTGGTGATTTGTAATTGAATTTTTCTTAATAATTGTTGATTTGAGAAAGAAGAGTAGGGCATTTTTGCCACACAAGAAGGGATGATTTTATCTTTGAAGTTTTTTCCAGGGGCAATTTGACAAAAATGATGTACATAATAATATCGATTGTCAGCTCAATATATTTGGTTGCCTAATAATTAAAATTAATTTGAATAATGGTCAAGATAAAATTACTCATTCTTTAAAACTTCAAACCAAAATCATCATAAAAAACTTGTAAAATTGCCCCTTCACCCAAGAAGGAAAGATGGTAATAAATCTAGCATTGGCTCTCATCTTCTTCTTTATCTCAACTGTTGGATTGAAATTTGAACGGTTCACATTTTATCTTTTATAAAAATATTAAATAAAAGATAAAATCTAAACTGTTTAGATTTCAATTTAACGGTTAAGATAAAGAAGAGGATGAGAGTCAAATTCAATAGACATGTATTCCTTCTAGTCCTTATTATAAGACACCAACTAATTTTTCTCACAAAACAATAAAAATAATTAAAGTTAATAAAGTTGTCTTATAATCTAAGTAATTTCTAATATTACCTTTACTGATTGCACTAAACTCTACTATCATATTAATTATTATTCTCACCCACTACCCTTATTAGTTATGGGTAGACATGAAAAAAAATAATTAATGCTTATTGAAAACAAATAAGTACCATATAAAAATGATGGAATAAATTTATAAGTTGGTGCTTTATAATATGAACGAGGGAGTAACTATTAGTGTGTGTAGGTATGGTGGTTTTGTTTAGACTCTAAGCCTCTAAGGTGGGTCCTACGGGTCCTGAGCTACATTAATATTCAATTGAAGTACAAGGAAGAAAGTGGCCTACAGTTAGAAGGCCTTTATTTTTTCAAACCTTGAAATGGTGAGGGTATAGTGGCCTACACGGACCTTGGTACAAAGTACAAACCTACGTATGTAATGAAACATAACATGCATGTGTACGTAGCAGGATGATGCATGTACCATAATGAAATGATTATGGCTCCACCATCATACATGTATCTACAGTAGGGGCCCACCTCATTAACAACATGCCATGGACTACCATTAAGTTTTGTTGTTTTCCTTTTTAGGGCCTTGAAATGCCGAGGCCTGTAAAGCTGAGTAGGGATGAGGCCACTTTTTCAAGTGGAGCAATAGAGCATATATTACCACGCAAATTTATTTATTTTCTTTACCAAAAAAAAAAATTATTTTTAATTTACCTCTGGTGAATTATATACGTGTGATTTGATATAAATAAATAAATATATGTATAACATGTTGTCTGATATGATATGATTTTTTTCTTAAAAGAAGAACGGTTTAAAAATGGAGATGTAGGGAGGGGAAAGAATGAGAAGATGAAATATAAAAAGAATACTTTTTTCTATTGTAATTTTAATGGTTAATGCGAAATTCGTCTTGAAAGTTTTTATTATCCCGAAATTTTTTTTAGATTCAATGTCATCATGAAAACGTAGTAATGTAGTCCTATATCTTTAAAAATTTAATGTTAACTATTAAATTTTTAATAGTATGACAAAATTGCTCCATTTTAATACTTCAGGGGTAACATTGAACCAAAAAAAAAACTTTCATAATAATATTTCTCTTTAACGAAAATTTTTAGAACAAATTTACAACTTAATTTTAGTTTTAACTTTGTTATAAATTGGTCCTTAAACTTTACTTTTTAAAAAATGAAATATCAAAGTAGGATCAAAGTTTTAAATATCAAAGGTATATATAGGGATTGAGCTGGCTGAGTCAAAGTAGGATCAAAATGTAGAGATAGAAGTGGAGAGAAGTCAAAGAGAAGGGAGGAAGCGTGAAGCGAGGCTTTTTAGTATTTGGAGGAAAATGGGGAGTGATCTTTTTTGGTGGCAGCCTTGCAGGTTTCTTAAATGTGGAGAACAGAGAGGGCCTAGCTTCACACTTGATAGGGCTATTAGGGTTAGCCTTTAATTGGACCAAGCAAACAAATGAAACAGTGGTTTCACTTCTGGTTTTTGAGGGGTTCTATGTGGTATCTTGGTGTAGGGTTTCTCAAAAGGAAAAATTGTATTTAGGTACCAAACAAACAACAGAAAAAACGAAAAACATGGTCCCTGAAAAATCTTAACATTACATTTAAATCCCTGACTTGTTACTTGTAATAAAGTCTTACGATACTTATATATAATTCTGAGATTTTCAGGGACAACTTTTTAGTTTTTTCTGTTACTTGGGACATTATATAATTTCCCATTTCTCAAACTTGACAGTACTTCACTAAGTCCCATTGGGGTATTTTTCTATCAACATGTTTGTAATTAGTTAGGATGAGAATATTCCAAAACTGGATTTTTCTGGTTTGGTTGTTTGATTCCAAGAGAAGGAGGAGTAGGGTGGTTTTAGGGTTAATGATGATGATTTTCTGTGGTTCTGGCATTTTGTGTTATACATTACTCCTCCTTTCTCTTTCATGCCCTTTTCTCTCTCTCTCTCTCTCATATGACTCAAACTTTGTTTACTTGTACAATATGGCTTGAGATGCTCTGTTTAAAACTTAGGGTAAACTTTTTAACGTAACCAGCATCTTAAAAGTATTTTTAAGTATCATCAATGAACTTTTATTGTCTCCAGTACGTAAAGTACGATTTCAGTGGCATTTAGTGTGTATTTGGGAACATTCCTAAAGCTATGGTTTTGGCCTACACCGCAGTTTCAAGGGAAAATCATACTGAGCTCAAAATCAATAGAAATAATACTCCATTAAAATTCTAATTTTACAAGTAAATAGCCAAACATGTCTTCAAAACACTCCAAACTGTACTCTCTGTTCTGTAAATGCATCATTTTTCACTTGAAAGATAAATATTGAAAAACAGTGTTTTCAGAGAAATATTGAAAGATAGTTGGTTCAAAACACTCCAAACTCTCAAGACCTTGGTTTTGAGGTTGAAAAACAGTGTTTTCAGAAAAGCTATTTTTTAATTTCAGAAACTATTCTCTCAAATTATTTTTTCACCTTTTTTTTAAAAAAATTAGATTCTTTAAAAACTAATCGAAATGCTTCCATATTATTTTAAGTTTAGGGTACTCATTGCTATTGAAAAAAAATACATGGACGTGTGGTAAAATTGCACAAAAAATCTACTTTAGAGCATTAGATGCCACTAGAAAACACTTCAGTTTGTTATATATAAAGCTTATGAAAGATTTATTTGGTGTTGATTATTTTGAAAATTATGGTCTTACCGATAATAATGGTAAACAATAAGAGAGAGGTTGGTAAGAAAAATGAAGAGGAATAATGATGGAGAGGTGGCTACAGCCTACAAGAATTTAAGATGAAGAAAAATGGTACAAATCAAAGTAGATCTGCTGGCCATGGGAAGAGAAGGAGCTACTTATATTATGATGAAGATAGGTAAGTACAAGACGGCATAAATGCAAGCTAGCAGCCTCATCATCAAAATTCAAAACCACTTGCTCACTTCCATGAGACCATACAGTGATTTCCAACGAAAGCTCATTTTTTTTCACTTCACATTTCTCTTATCTATTCAAGAATATGTCACATGAATGAAAGTGAATGTTTTTGCTTTCCAATTGAAGAATGAGACAACTCTAATGGGGATTTTGACCAAAATAAGAACCCAAAAAAAAAAATATTTACCAGATTAAAGCAGATAGGAAATATTTTACCAAAGTAATGCAGTTGGTGGCGTTAGGGCAGGGTACGCCGTCAGTGGCGTGAACCGACATATAATTTTTTTTTTTTGTAAATATTGAATCAGAGCCTGTGATTGGTCCACGCCATCTGGTGGCGTGAACCCTAGTTTGGAAAATAGTTTGAGATGTGTTTTAATCTGGTATTTTTTTTGGGGGTCAAAATCCCACTCTAATGTAATCACCAAAAAAGACTCTTGTTGCTGATGCCAATTTGAATGGGTGAATTAATAAATTTTACGTGATTTAAAACACATGTTTTTTACTTTAATATTCTATCTTAAAATAAACAAAAAAAAAAAACAAGTCACATGATTTGTAATGTACAAACAATAGTATAATTTGTTGCAAGTTATATTGAATATATTTATATATTATAAAATAAATATTTCTTAGCGCTCAACTTTCAAAATAATGATAATTTTAATTCAAGAAAAAGAAATTTAAATCACGTTTAAACAACCTAAGATCCACATAGTATATTCCCTAGGAATAGTATGCATGCCATGCCATTTGACTTTGGGGGTATATTTTAAAATAAACAATTTTTATGATTTCTTTTTTTTTTTGATACAAGGCAATAGGGTAGGGGGGATCGAACCAGTACCGGGGGAAAATTAATCTCAATATCACTGCACTATTAATAATTTCTTTTTAAGAAATGGTTCTTTTCAAGTACGTGGGTAAAGTTGGGCCCCACCGGATAAGAAAAGCCCAAGATCTGAATGATATTTTGGCCCATGTATGTTTGGGTTGACTTTTGTCAGTGATCTTAGCTTTTTCACCTTTTTTAACCTTACAAGTTGACCATTTTACTCAAATTTGTCTCCTAGAGCATAATCCAAAGGCCATCCTAAATTGTATCGTATCCTGCCTTGATTGCTTTCTTACTCTAAACGCCAAACAAGGCGAATGATTTATATATTATTTTGGTATTATTATACCACTTTTTCACTGTCCACTTATTTTTACCAAAAATAAAACCTCATCATGTTGTTTGCATACATAACCACACTCATTCCTATATATGTTGTACAAAATCTGATGTGGGATGCATTGTCCAACAATTTATATATACTATAATTTCTAATAATTTTTTGTACATCTTGATATGTGAATAGGATAATGTTATTTTCTCACATTTTTTTTTTGTAGTGCGCATTGAAATTAATAAATAATAATACGGATTAAAATGAAACTTTCACCTCTAAATAATAGCCATACAATAATTATACTGTTTAAGAATAACAGACTAATATTGCGTTTTTGCTTTAACAAATAACGATGGACCCTCTGCGTTGTGCATGGGTTTATGTGCTTGGTGACAAATTGCAAGTAAACATGAGGCCCAAAAAATATTAAATAGCTGGTAATTTTTATTCAGTTATCGTGCCGTTGCCAACATTAATTTCCTTAATCAATTACCAGAATCCTTTCTAAAGGTACTCCCTAGAACTGATTTTTCGGATCATAACCCTATACTCTTATCTGTGGGAAATGTTCCAAACGTCAATAATTTTGCTATACCGTTTCGCTTTGAGGCTATGTGGCTTCGTCATGAGCGTTTTAAGGATTTCTTATCTACTAACTAGCCTGCCCAAGAAGACCTTGAGGCTTGTCTTATCAATTCTCAGTCTGAACTTAAGGTTTGGAATAAGGAAGTTTTCGGCTTTGTTGAAAAGAAGAAAGCTGAGTTATTGGCTCGTTTGAATGGCATTCAGAAGTCCTCCTCCTATCCATATTTGAAGTTTCTATGCTAGTTGGAGTTTAAGCTGCAACAGGAGCTCAATGTAGTTTTGCAAGCCGAGGAGCTTAAATGGTTCCAGAAGTCTAGGAGTGTGTGGATTACGAAGGGTGACCGTAACACGCGCTTCTATCATACTAAGACTAATATCAGACGACGAAGAAATAGAGTGCTAGCTCTAAAAAATGATTCAGGTGCCTGGGTTGATGATTTTGATGCGGTTAAAAGTTTGGTGATCTTGTAACACCCCAACTTTTCTAAAGCATTTTCAAAATAATTTGATCAGAATAGAGCAACGAAATGATTTTAAATACAGAGTAACTGATATTCAACCACTGTAGTGTACTGGTTTGCTGATACAAAGAGTTCAAAAGACTATACATATCTACAGGTCTTTCTCCAGCTAGCTCTTCTGCCTGCTGCTTACCCTTGTTTCTGATCCTGTTTACCCCGGAATCCTGAAGCTACAGTAAGAGCTGAGGTTCAATACTCATTGAACCCCAGGTAACGGTTAACCTCATGCTTATGTATCAAATATGTATGACAGATATTCATGTCAAAACAGCAATAATCACATACATTATTCTCATATTCACATAATAACATAACACAGCCACTGCAATATGCATGTTATTATAGTCTGCACTATTCACCAGTGCCACGGTGTACATCCGTGTCCTCAGCGCTAGGAAAACATAACGGCGTTATCAAGACTATAACCCGTATCAAGTTGTATGTGTATGATCAATTTTCAAAAACAGAATTTCAGACTATCTATCACATATAAGCATACCATAAGCATCAGAGTTAAGGTTACAATACGCGTCCGTACCTCCGTTCGGTGTGAATAGTAATTTACTATTCATGTATACGGCACTATTCATGTATACGGCACTATTCACGTATACGGCACTATTCACGTATCCCCAAACTTCCTTTGAATCTGACTCCGGAATCCTCGGATATCCTATAATATCATTTTTATCAGAGTGGCGCAGCGGAAGATGATGAATTTTGAGGACAAAATTTTTTTTTAGGAGGGGAGAAATGTAACATCCTGATTTTTGAGTCTACAGACTAGAAAATTAGCCTATTTTTGGAGGACTATTAGACCCTATTTTTGAAAATGAATTTAGAATCAGTATTTTATTGGACATGAATAGTGTTTACTATTCATAAATACGTACATGAATAGTATTCACTATTCACAAATACGTATTCACTTTTTATAAATACGGTATTTAATCGATATTTTGAGAAATATGAAAAGTATTTACTATTCACAAATACGTATTTACTATTTAAAAATACGGTATTTACTATTCCTAAATACGTATTTACTATTCATGTGGGACCCACGTCAAATTATTTCTCCTCTGCCGACAGAAACTCTCGTGAGTTTTGAAAATTTTGGCCGCGGGACCCACTCAATAATAATTTATTATTCAAATAATATTATATTATAAAAATTTAATAATATTTTAATATATATTATTTTATTTTTATAATATAATATTATTTGAATAATAAATTATTATTGAGTGGGTCCCGCGGCCAAAATTTTCAAAACTCACGAGAGTTTCTGTCGGCAGAGGAGAAATAATTTGACGTGGGTCCCACATGAATAGTAAATACGTATTTAGGAATAGTAAATACCGTATTTTTAAATAGTAAATACGTATTTGTGAATAGTAAATACTTTTCATATTTCTCAAAATATCGATTAAATACCGTATTTATAAAAAGTGAATACGTATTTGTGAATAGTGAATACTATTCATGTACGTATTTATGAATAGTAAACACTATTCATGTCCAATAAAATACTGATTCTAAATTCATTTTCAAAAATAGGGTCTAATAGTCCTCCAAAAATAGGCTAATTTTCTAGTCTGTAGACTCAAAAATCAGGATGTTACATTTCTCCCCTCCTAAAAAAAAATTTTGTCCTCAAAATTCATCATCTTCCGCTGCGCCACTCTGATAAAATATCAAACCTTATTCACAATCTAACCTTAATCATAATCTCAAACTATAAATCCTCAATAACAATTATAGATATCACAAGGACACTAAATAAGAAAATAGCTAAATAAATTCTAAATCTAACAGGGAAGTGCAAATGTTATGATATTTAATTTGCCACGACCTCTTTTTTTAGAAAACTGTTAGGAAATCAACAAATTGGCCAGAACCATTGCTCTGATACCAAAAATGTAACGCCTCAAATTTAACACCCAAAAACTTGGCCAAAGATACAAATTCATTTATACAGGGCCAAAATAAATCCAAAATAATATCAGAGTTTTCAAAATGCGGAAGTCTTATGGTCATGGCAAATAAAATAACATAGCATGAGCTTTCCATATGTGCCTTCCCTGATTTCCCTACTAAATCATTTACCTGAAAAAAAATGAATTTGTATCTTTGGCCAAGTTTTTGGGTGTTAAATTTGAGGCGTTACAGATCTCCTTCTTTAAGAACCTGCTCCAAGAGGAGGGTGGTGCTGGGTCTCCTTTACGGACTGCGACTTCCTTTCCAAAGGTCAATGAGGACGTTCTTCATAGTTTGGGGGGTTGCCTTCTGATGAGGAAATTAAGGCCTCAATTTTCTCAATGAATGCTTATAAGGCCCCAGGTATAGACGGTTTCTCACCGATTTTCTGTTGGGATTCGTAAACGCAGCGGATTAAAAATTTCTTACAAATCCTTCCGAAGGATCACTCAACGACGTTTAAATCAGAGTTAAGGAAACCGAATCATACCTTGTGTTGAACTAGTCCGCGTTCCGTTCCTTTGATCAGGTGGGCTACCTTCTCGAACAACACGTCCGCGTCTCGTTCCTTTGATCAGGTGGGCGATCAACACGTCTGCGTCTGGTTCTTTCGATCAGCAGAAGTCGACTCTTGGATCGGCTTCCTTTACTGGTATCCACACGAACAATCCCCAAACACGGTTGCGGCAGCGTGCTAGCGCTTCTTGTGCGTCTCTCTCTCAAGTTGCTCTAGGGTTTCTCGCGGCTTTTCTGAATACGCTTGACTGAAAATCCCGTAGGTTTTTCTAAACCCGATAGGCGTATTATATAACCAAAATTAATCCTTTATTAATTTTGGAAATTCAGATTTTTGATCTGGTCAACATATCAATCACATCTATCTCATAAATGTAATTGAATATATTAAAAGCCATATTTGGAAATTCGAATTTTGAATTTAAATCAAATCTAAATTTAAAGCCTTTTGATTTAATTTATCATCATAAATTAAATCCGAGATATGATATCTATCTATTTAATTAAATCTGAGATACCATATCTCAATTTAATATTAAACAGATATACGATATCTTTATTCGAAATTAAATGAGATACAATATCTCTATTTGTTTCAGATATTTAATTTATCAAATAAATTAAATACTAAACAAATATCATATATAATATTATAATCTCAATTTATAATATATATATTAATTTCGAATTATATATATATATATATATATATATATATATATATATATATATATCCTAGATCAAATTTAGTATTTCATTTAATCTCAGATTAATCTGAGATTCAATGAACCTGGACACTTTCACCCGTGTTGGATTATTCTTGTGTGCGACCCTGCAGGCCCATATGAGATTGGCAGTGGGCCAACACTGTATCAGCCCACAAGTCGCAAGCGGCCTCTAGCAAGACATTGCAACTACCCAATTCACATGGGGATTGATAACATGATACTACCTATCGTACAACCATGTCACGTCCCTTTTGTCACGCGATAATTTGGTCAAGGATGAGGCATGGATAATGTCAACTTCCTTTTCTTGACCATTGCTTTCTCGATTCTCGAGTAGTCTAATAAGTGAAATGGAAACTCCTTTCCATCACAGTATGGCCATACATTTCTTAGACTCACTCATCGAGGGGCCCAGCATTATCTCTCTACATATGTGAGGGACAAATCCCATCTTGACCACTCACATTCCTCCGCATGAAAACCACTGATCCTGATCCTAGCCTTTATCATCACCCGGTCAAAGGTCACTTTTGACCAGGTCAAAGATCAGTGACTCATCATGTAGGAATCCATGATGATCTCAGGTCATAGAGCGTCGTGACGCGGTTATACATGAGAAAAGCTTAGGACTTAATCCATGCAGCTTTCTCATAGTGGGTCGGTCGAGCACCTTGTACTCTTACAAGTGCCCATGACTTTGACTCGTATCTCCATACCTCATCAAAGTCATACTGGTCTTATTTCATCTTCACTCCCGTGTAGATGACCGACCAGGGACATTTAGGATAATCTATAAGATTACCCAGGGATGCAGTTATCAATACGAACATGCAAACGAAAATGATAACAAAAGAGAATACTTTAAATAACTTAAATATCCAAAGTACAATGAATTGCCCCTAGGGCATAATTTCCAACATTTTCTACCAATTTAATTGGCCTATTGTAGGTCCATCGGTATGTCATTTTGTGAAAGGAGCTTTTTGCGGGTTCTGTGGATCTTTCAGAGGCAAACAAAACCCTCATCTCTCTAATACCTAAACGTGAAGCTCTGGAGTATGTTACCCACTTCAGGCCTATTTCATTGTGCTCAGCTCATTACAAGAGTATTTCTAAGATTATTACTGCTAGGCTTAAAGGTATTATGAAGGATATTGTTTCTCCCTTTCAAGCAAGTTTCATTAAGGGAAGGCAAATACAAGACAACATCATCATTGGGCAAGAACTTCTTCACACTATGAAGAAAACCAAGAGGCGTAAAGGTCTTATGGCCCTCAAGATAGACTTGGAGAAGGCTTATGATCAGATCGATTGGGAGTTCCTCAAACAAACCCTCTTACTGGTTGGATTTGAGCTTGAATTTGTCAAATTGATCATGGAGTGTGTCACTTCCACCTCCTACAATGTCCTTTGGAATGGAGAGCGGACTGAGTTTTTTACACCTAAGCGTGGCATTCGGCAAGGTGATCCTATCTCGCCTTATCTCTTTGTGTTATGTATGGAAAGACTTTCGCACACTATTTGTGATTCTGTCTTGGCTAATAATTGGAAGCCGATCAAGATTATGAAGGATGGTCCTAGTATCTCACATTTAATGTTTGCGGATGATCTATTGCTTTTTAGTGAAGCCTCAGTGGAGCAAGCAAAATGTATTATGGGCTGTATGGATTCCTTTTGTAATGCCTCGGGGGAGAAGGTTAGCATCTCTAAATCTTCAATGTTTTTTTCTCCTAAGGTGCCTCATGAGGTGATTAACAGCATCAAACAAATCACTCAGATGAAGGTCTCCTATGAAATTGGAAGATACTTAGGATTTCCTTTGACTAATACAAGAAGAAACAGAGATAAATATCAGTATGTGATAGATAGAGTTAATTCCAAGCTCTCCTCTTGGAAGGCTAATACTCTATCCTTGGCAGGACGTGCAACTTTAGCAAAATCTGTCATTAGTGCCATTCTTTTATTTCCTATGCAAGTGACTCAACTACCTAGTAGTGTGTGTAAGGAGGTTGAGAGGTTGCAAAGAAACTTTATTTGGGGGAAGTCTAATCCTCATGGCTATCATAATCTGAGTCGATCTACTCTCACCCTGCCTAAGAATTTTGGTGGGCTAGGTTTTAAGAAGTTGGAGCCTATGAATGATGCTTTTGGATGCAAGCTGGCATGGAATTTGGTAATGGATTCTGGGGGATTGTGGTCTGACGTTCTGTTCCATAAATATGTTCGCAGGAATGATCAGCGGTTTTTTGAAGCCAAACCACAAGATTCTTCTCTGTGGAGGTTTATATGTAAGCAAAAGGATGTCCTGGAAAATGGCACCTGCTGGAGGGTGAGGAATGGTTTATCCGTGTCCTTTTTCGAAGATTGTTGGTTGGCTAATGGTTTGAAGATTCAAGACTATTGCATTAGACCTTTGTTGCCTGAAGAAAAAGTCAGCAAAGTGGCTGATTGGACTGCTAATGGCTCTCCTAGGGATGACTGTTTCAAGCGATGTGATTCAACGCTTAATTGCAGTCTTGCCTCCTATGGGTCGGGCAGCGGAGGATCGGATGTTTTGGAGTGGTACTTATAATGGAGATTTCTTAGTTAAATCTGCCTATTATTTAATTGAGTCTCCACCTTCTCATTTAGCTCACCCTTGCTTCAAGCTTATATGGAAGTGGCCAGGGGCTGAGCGGATTCGCACCTTTCTCTGGCTTGCGTTTCATAATCGTTTACCCACTAATGAATGGAGAGGTAAGTGGGCTAGCTCATCTGCATTGTGTACTTTTTGTAATCAACAACCTGAATCAGTATTGCATATTTTTCAAGATTGCAAATTCGCAGAACATTTATGGAAGGATTTGGTTCCGCCAGAATTTTTTCCTTCTTTTTTTGCTGCAAACATGAGAGATTGTTTCAGCTTAACCTTAAGGGAAATCGTGGTGTCATTTGATTCCTAACTGGAACAAGATATTTAGGGTGATAGTCTGGCTTCTGTGGAAATGGAGGAATTCTTCGATTTTTTATCCTAATTTCCTTAGACCCCCCTTTCCAGCTTTTGTTATTCTGAATGTATGGCGCATGTATACATTTTCTGATAGTTGTGATGATTCCATGTGTTCGGGGGATCAAGGAACCATCTCCTGGGAAGCTCCTCCCCTGGGTTGGATTAAGGTTAATATTGATGGTGCTGTGTCATCATCTCAAGGTTGTGCAGGCTGCGGAGGTGTTTTCAGAGACCTCGATGGCTCGTGGATTTCAAGTTTCTCAGCACATCTTGGAAGGTGCAGTCCTTATGAGGCTGAAGAATGGGCCCTTTTGAAATCGCTGGAACTCGCTTGTAGTATGAGTTACACAGCGTTTATCATAGAGTCTGATTCAAAATTGCTGATTGACTCATTGAACAACCATGTGATTGGAAGTGCAGAAAGTATGGTGATGCTAAGAATTAGAGAGTTATTGCAGCTCAACTGGGATATTCAATTTGTGCATATTTCTAGGGATTACAATCTTGTGGCTGAGCTAAACATGGCTTGTCCTTTTCCTGTAATTTTCCTGCGTGTCCTTCTTTTTTGAGAACTATGCTTCTCCATGATTGTATGGGACTTGCTCCCACTTCTGTTTCCTTTTAATATAAAGGCCTAGCCTCTCCTTTATCAAAAAAATTCAAAGGGTTAAATACCAAATTTTCCCCGGAAGTTTTGATAAGGGGGCGTTCAGTACCCGGAAGTTTTTTTGGTACCAAATTTGCTCCGGAAGTATTAAAAAGGTATCAAATTTCCCCAAACGTGACCGAAGTCCTCGTAGATAGTTCAAATGTGACGTGGCATGCCACCTCATCACACGTGGCATGCCACCTCATCAATCAAAAAGTATCATTTTTGCCCTGGAAGTTTTCATTGAGGAGCAATTTTGCCCCGGAAGTTTTCATTAAGGAGCAATTTTGCCCCGGAAGTTTACAAAAGTAGCAATTTTGCCCTTCTTTCTCAAATATTAAATTTTACTATTAAATCAGTCAAAAACCACACATGTCATGCCTTGAAAAAGTCAAACTTGGAGTCAGAGAAGGAGATCCTTGAGATGTTGAGCTCTAGGCGGCCAGAATTTGTGAAGCTGAACTAGTCACAGGGACTGAAGATCCTTGAGACGTTGAGCTCAAGGAAGCATCACTTACGTTTGTATCAATGTTTTGAAAACCAGACCGAACCGGCCGGTTTAGACCGGAAACTAGCATACCTTTTTTTTTCTCCTCAAGAGGTACCCAACATACTTTAACTCATTATTTAATCGGTATATGAGTTCAATGAGACATGTTTTTTTTATCGGAGGGTGGTATTTGTTCTGTTCTGGGAACAGGACTAATTGGATTTGACTTGGTGTCAAGCCTAGAGCCTATGTACCCTTTGAAAGGATCAAAGTCCACGTAGTTCGATTGAAACTTGGAGGCGTTTAGCCAGGGGGTGGATCGGGTCTGTTGAGATACCAGATCTATCACCCATACTAAGTGAATCATGGTTCCGGACCTGCTCGCCCTGGGCCACACTATGGATTTGGGCCTTTGGGCCAGTCCGTAACAGTATTAAAAAAAAGATTTTTTTTAATGATTTCATATTAATAACATGAAATTTTTATTTTCACCGGTTTGCCTCGGTTTGACTCCGGTCTGACTCACTGACTCTTGACCCAGTACCTTAACCGGTTCAACGACCGATCCAGTTTTATGAACCTTGGTTTGTATAGTCTGATCATTTGCTTAAATTATAAGTGGTGCTTCCTGTGACCAGTTCGGCTTCACAAATTCTGACTGCCTTGAGCTCAACTTCTCAAGGATCTCATTCTCTAACTCCAAATTCGACCTTTTCAAGGCATGACATGTGTGGTCTTTGACTGATTTAATAGTAAAATTTAATATTGGGAGAAAGAAGGGCAAAATTGCTACTTTTGTAAATTTCTGGGGCAAAATTGCTCCTCAATGAAAACTTCCGGGGCAAAATTGCTCCTTAATTAAAACTTTCAGGGCAAAATTGATACTTTTTGATTGATGAGGTGGCATGCCACGTGTGCTGAAGTGGCATGCCACGTATACACTCAGTTAAAATTAACGGAGGGGCAAATTTGCTACCTTTTTCATACTTCCGGGGCAAATTTGGTACCTTTTGAATACTTCTCGGGCAAATTTGGTACAAAAAAAACTTCCGGGTGCTGAGCGCCCCCTTATCAAAACTTCCAGGGTAAATTTGGTATTTAACCCAAATTCAAATATAGTAATAATGAAAAATTTTATTAGATATGGATGCTTTCCCCCCCCCCCCCAAGAATGGATATTTTTTGATACAAGGCGATAGGGGATGGGGGATCGAACCCAGGACCGAGAGGGAAGAAATGAATCCCAATACCACTGCATTACTAGTAATGCTGGTCCTAAGAATGGATATCCTTTTAAGAAAAACACACTTGTTTGAGAGATTATCAGACAATACACTATCTCACAAAATCTTAGTTTGCTTTATATTGTAAGGGACTAACATTTTTTTCCCGCTAAATAATAATAATATTTAAAATATCTGTAATGCGCATAACATACTAAAGTTAGATAAATCAAAATGGGTCAAATCTTTTTTTGTTACCCATCCAGTTTATCGGAACTTTCGGTTCTGACTAATCCACATTTGTCCTAAGACGGATCCACATTTATGGTAGAAGAGCTCTCAACACCAATTTTTCCTTCCTATGCCATGAGCCGAGAACGTGATTAAGAGAAAACAAATCTCTTTCCACTTCTTCATTAATGGGCTAAACCTAGCGCAAACAAAGTTATCTTGTGAAAATAAGAATAACCCATTTTAGAAATTGGGCCGAACCACGAGTAAACGATAATTTTCCAAAACAAAAAAAAAGGTAGAATGTGGACCTTAACTCGGGCCTTGCCATGAAAAATTCCGATTGGTTTCGCGGCGTTGCGGTCAGTGGCGGGAGGGAGTGGGAGCGCGCCATGGAAATGGAACCTGGAGAGAAAGAGAAAGAACCAATTACGGCTGCTTCGGAAGAGCTCTCCCGCGAGTTCAAAACCCTAGTCAATACAGAAGATCTTCATTCCCTTGAGCAATTACAACACACCATGTACCTTTTCTTTACTCTACCATCTCAATGCTCGTTTGGATGTATTCTAGTTCTGACGTTTCCGAAATATAATTTATGTTATTTTGAGTATCGCCACATATTCTCGCTGTATTTCTAGTTTGTATCTTCCACCTTCTGGAGTATTAATCCGGCCCAATAAATTGGAGTTGTTTTACAAGTCGATGGAGGAATTTATGCGTTGGCGAGAAATGGTATTGCTAGCGTAGAAATTGGAAAATAATTAATCGATGTAGTTGTGTCTGTTTATGTTGTTCTTTGGTTACTTATAAGTTATAAGATCATATTGCATCACAAAGGCGAAAGATAATATACAGTGCTGACGTAGCTGGAACGGACCAAGCTCTTGCAAGCTAGGAATATCTGTTTGTTGCTTGGATGTTGATGAATAATTGGAAGTCCTCCCAACTCCCTTTTTGCCCTAATGAACACTCGCTTAGTAATGACCAAATGGGCTCATAATTTGCAAAAATGGATTTTTTTATTTTTTACTTGGCATATTCTATCTTGAATATTTTCAACATGATTTTTGGCTGTTTTATCTTGAGCTTTTGACTAATTGCCTTCCATATCTGTTTCCTTTCTAAAATGGCAAAATTTCAGATTGGGAAGGCTGCAGGATAGCAATGCTGTTCTATCACACTTTAATGAGTTCTCAGAAAACTGCTTTGCTGAGATTTCTGGAGATATCTCTAGAAATACCCGCCTATTGAAGTCTATGAAGTCAGACCTCGATTATATATTTCTGAAACTAAGGTACTTTAACTTCCAACTGTTGGTTTTATCATGATTATGCATTTGTACCAATAAATGTAGTACAAAATTTACATGTTGCTTGAAGTTTCTTATCTGGCTGTCCACTGAAAACTTGATATATGTGTGTGTGTAATATCTCAGTGCTGCATGATCATTTTTTTTAACTAGCTTTTTTCTATATGTCATGTTTTTATTGAAGATTATGATGACGATGAACCTGGAAAATTTCAAATGGCTTGTACACAGGAATGTGTGTCTTGACTCTAACTAATGGAAGGAATCGATTATTTTCCAAATCAGCACCGTTTTTTAATTCAGTCTTTCTTTATTCTTCCCAAAAGAATGCCTTTTTCCAAAATCATTTGGTTTATGCTCTCCCTCACCTTCTTATGGTTGATTGTATGATCCCCAATTGCCCATGGAAACTTTTGAGTATCTCCTTAATTCTATATTTGCTGGAAAAAAGGCGGGTTTTTCTCTCTCTCTCTCTTTTTTTCCCTCCAAAATGTAGGCTTATCATCTTTATTTCTCACAAGTTCTGGTTCAGGTTCTTTGGTATATAGTTTTTGTTATTGCTCTTCATTGTTAGGTGCTAATTTGTAATAAAAAATAGACACTAGTTGAGTTACAATTCTTCATTACAGGCTTGATACTCTTGTTTTTCTCCCTGCAATACAACTATCTATAAGATGTTATGTCCTCACTTTATTCAATTCCTTAATGCTAAAGCTTAGTGTTGTTCACATTTTATAAATAACATGCAATTACTTAGGGAGCGAGTCTTTTTTGTTTCTGTCCTTTTGAATTACATGCACATGTTATTAACATCTTTCCATGTATCTTGGGTCTTATCTTTAGGTTCTTAGAACGTTCAGTTGTCATTAGGGTGGCAGTGAGTTTGGCTGGATAATTGAGTGCATTGTTTTGACTATTTGGGAACAAAGATTGCTAAACCATGATTCGAAGGCGAAGGGACAGGAAAAAAAATATGTGCCAGAAAATAAACTGGATTAAAAGGACTTAGAAAATATCATCTATACTGCGTATGCAACAAGCTTTTTGTGTGCACGGCACTTTTGTTACTATTAGTCTTTTATTTCTCTAGTAACATCAAATGATATTTGCTTGGTTCACCCTCTCTGACAGAAGCATGAAGTCGAAACTTTCAGCAACTTATCCGGATGCCTTTCCTGATTATTCAGCTAACGAAGTAGTTGACGAGAGACCAGATCTTGAAGTTCCCAAGTGACTAATGCTCACTTATGAAGTAGAACTTCTATATCTTGTAAGAAGTTCTATGTATACATGCATTTGTTTTTCTTTTTCCCCCCTTTTAGGTAAATTGGTTCTATGTGATAGAAGTTCTCTTTGTTGTTTTGGTTTGGTTTTGCTCTTCTTCATCATCTCAAGCTCTCATACTTCTCCATTGCAATACATATATAATTAATAAATATGCTCACTATTTCATGAATGGGGGAGAAAGTGGAGATCCTGCTCCTGGAAAATGGAAAGACTTGAGCATGCACTACCGCGTTGAGATTGGAAGGTACTTTAGCTTGAAACCGTTCTCATTCTCATTACCAATGTTTGAATTCAAATTTACAAGACACGCCCTGAAACCGTTCTAAAGTTTTGCCAAACGGGGACGACAAAATGGCTATAGCTTATGAATGACATTGGCACATCATGAGGGCGACACATGTGTGTCATATAAATAGAATTTGTGTTTTTGAACCATTGGTGCTTCATTCTTAGACAGTAGCAAACTTACCTAGTGCCTCTCTACTTGCAATGCAACTAAACAAGATATTTAAACCTTTTCATCTAGTAAAATAATCTGTTTTACTTCAATTTGAATAATCTCAACTGGTGAATAATGTCAATGTTCTTTAGGCGTAAAAAAAGTATTGCCAATGTTAAAGAGGGAATAATGAACCTTAATGCAAACATAAAAGATTGAATGTATACTTTAGCCAGAGTTTTTTTTTTTTTTTGGTTAAGGTTTTTTTGGGGAAAATTTATATATTTAAAGAAAAAAATTTGAAAAACGTGGTATATTTTAAAAATATATATATAAAAAAGAAAGAAAACGGCTTGGGTAGGCCAACCCATCAACCCAGAGGTTATGAGTTAGGTTGACTAAATGTTAACCCATATTGATATGGGTCTTTTCGGCCTAAACTCATATGTTCTCAACTCGTGGTAAGTTAGACTGAATCTGATGGGTCAGCCGAAATTACCGCCACTACTTCAAATCAAGATCTTTTATTTTGGGCCAACCTTCAAATCGTTTTTTTGGTCAACTCCAATCTTCAAATCTAGATCATTGAACAATAGACACTAGACAGTAATCAAAAGAAATTACAATTATAAATGTAAAGCATATCTTTTAATTTTATCCATGTGTACTGATTATCCATATCATTGATAGCATGGTGCAGCAACTGCAATTCATCCCGCCACAACTCTCTCTCTCTGGGGTTCACAACTCATTCAAGAAATGAGCATGTAGTGCTCATCTTTTTAATTTTTGGGGGTGAGACCATTTTTTTCCCCTAAATGTTTTATGTATTTTGATTTATTTAGATTAAATTGTATACTGCACCCTGAAATATTTTTTTTTTGCATTTGATATCTCAAATTAATTAATTTATAGTTTTGTATTCAGAAATATTTTTCTTGTAATACTAACATCTGAAATATTTTTTCAACACTCACTGTCTTAAGTTAATTAATTTTTAACGCATGAAGTGTTTTTTCAAAAAATAAATAATAAAAAAAGCCCATTTTATTTGAAGATGAACCCATGTTTATTTTTTGGATGAGCGTAAAATATGGATTCCAAAAAAAAAAAAAATCCTTGTCGGTGCATTCTTGTGCCTTGTGACTAAACCTTGGTGAAAAAGCCGAAAGCCTTTGAAGTCAACGAGCCTGTTTGGATTGAGCTTTTAGAGAGCTTTTGGATCCAAAAAGCCCAATGGCATTGGCATTGAAAAAAAGCCCATGAAGAGGTGTTTGTGATAGCGTTTTAGATACTGGGCTTCTTTAAATAACGCTATTAAATAGAAAACTATCATACCAAGCTTTTTTACTACTAGACATAGCACAAACGTCGATAAAGTCGTTTGGGGCCCATTTTTCCTTGCTTTTTTCTTTATTTGTAGGCTCTACCCGTACTGTACTGAAGGAAGAATTTATTTTGTATAAATATAAAAGTGTTTTTTTTCTTGAGAAGGTGCATTTGACTGGAGAAACGAAATGATTATTAAACGTAATTATATAATAATAATAATAATAAATGATTTTTTTATTTATTATTATTTTATTTCCTAAGCTTAATTAAAAACTTATATTTATGTTGAAATCCTACAAATGATGCATGCCCCTTTTTATCTATTAATTTAGTTTTCTACATAAATTTAAATTTAAATTTTTATCTTCAATTATCACAATACATACAACATATATCTTCAATAAGATTCATGTTCTTTTTAGTCATTTTTCATCTTAACTGATTTTTCAACCATTAACCCAAACACGTCTCTGTTTTTTGGGGGGGGGGGAGCCACTTCTACCAATGTCAATCCAAACATAAATCACATTTACAACTCGACCTTTTTCTAATGCCCTGAAAGATTTTCTCTAGGTGAAGGATCCAATCTTTGGCTACCTCGAATCTACCTCTGAAGACTGGGGGCTGATGTTTACAAAATTCTATGACCCAGAATTGAGCGATTTTTGCTACTCTGTCATTTTGTGGCTCTAGCTGCTGCTAATCATTATTATTATCATTCTCATTCTCTACTTGTTCCTCATGATTATTTCCTTCATTATTATTAACATTTTGTTGGGCTCTCATTTCATTCATTTCTGTTCGCATTTTATGAATTGTGTTCCCTAGATCACGAAGCATTCCCATAATTCGTTGCATCACATTTGGTTCAGCTTGATAGAGTTCCGACATAGGAACTTCTATGTTACCTCTTCTTTGTGCCATTTTAAAGTTTACTATCAACAATGGAAAATTAAATGTTAATTTCTTATAGTGAGATCAAAATTCAAATTATGCCACAAACACACACATAAACAGATAACAAACATACTTTTATTTCACATGTCTATTTTACAATACATCATACCATACACTCATATCATACATTCATATCACCATTGTGTTTATTTATTTTACACGACCAAGCATAACATGGCGATTTCTCATTTCTAACTACATTTCTTTTTCTAACATATCTACAATATCTAACACCACCTTTTTTCCTCCTCTACTACCAACAGAACTCTGTAGTTCTCGTTGTAACACCTCATTTTCATCACCAAAAACTCGGTCAAAATATTGAAAATACCTTCAAAAGAGTTCAACAATATCCAAATCCTTTTACAATGTTACCATTTCGAATAAAACCCGTAATACATAATCAGAATAAATTTCAGAAAATATTTCAGAGTTCAATACAAAACGGAAGTCTTAGGTTCATGGCAAATAAAATAACATAACATAATCTATTGGAGATCAAAAGAGCTTCCAGAGCTCACTCCATAGGTGCCTTCCCTTGCTCTCTACTAGAATAATCACCTGAAAAATGTTAATATGGGATGAGATTCCACGTCTCAGTAACTACTGAATATTTCTACCTTACACGAGCAAATTACATATGACAAAAATAAAAGGTAATATAATGTGAATTTAATATACTCAGATATTTTTAGATATACCGTTGTTCACATCAAATGCCTTTACTGTAACGCCTCAATTTTAACACCCAAAAACTTGGCCAAAGATACAAATTCATTTATACAGGGCCAAAATAAATCCAAAATAATATCAGAGTTTTCAAAATGCGGAAGTCTTATGGTCATGGCAAATAAAATAACACAACATAAACTAAAGGAGTACAGAAGAGCCTACAAAGCTCACTCCATGGGTGCATTCCCTTGATCTCTACTAAGTTATTCACCTGAAAAATGATAATATGGGGTGAGATTACACATCTCAGTAACTACTAAATATTTCCACCGCATACAAGTAAATAATGTATGATAAAAAGGCATAAACTTATTTCATAAATATAAATATATACCAGACTTTCTCTTACAAAGATTATTTGTAAAAGTAGTTATCAATATAAAATATGACTTTATATATATAAATATATTTTTTCAGAAGTTCTCATCATATGTCTTTACAAATCATTCATCAGTCTATCAAATCCTTGATCTGTTCAGAAATGCATTATGCAGTATGCAGCCTCCCTTATACCACCTCCATCCGTATACCGCTGACTGGAGCCATAGGCTAACACATAGTCCAATAGAAACTTATTCATTTGACTGAATTGTTCCAAGCTCACCAAATCTTAAGATACACCCGGCCAAAGGTATAGAGCTTAAATCTGGACTATGGCTCCCCTCCTTTAAAATAACTAAGGAGGTGTCACATGTCCCACAACTCCAATGAAATCCCGGCCAGAGGAAAACATGGAAGATGGGGCCCTGAAACAAGTACCATCCACTGTGCACCGAGTGGTGGCATAAATCATTCTTATCATTCAAATCCCTCCTTACTCCACCCATCATAATACAACCGCCATGATGAATATGTTCACTCAAAATAATGCATTATTATACCATAAAGTTTTATACATCAATATGCGTATTTATGAATAGTAAATACTATGCGTATCTGTGAATAGTAAAATACTATGTGTATATGTGAATAGTAAAACACGGTATATATACATGAATAGTAAAAATGAAGAGTACATACGGTATGTATACGTGAATAGTAAATACGGTATGTATACGTGAATAGTATTATGAATAGTAAATACAGTATACGTGAATAGTAAAATAAATAGTAAATACGGCATACGTGAATAGTAAAATGAATAGTAAATACGGTATACGTGAATAGTAAATGTGAATAGTAAAAATGAATAGTAAATACGGTATATGTGAATAGTAAAATGAATAGTAAATACGGTATACGTGAAAAGTAAAATAAATAGTAAATACTTTTCATATTTCTCAAAATATCGATTAAATACCGTATTTATAAAAAGTGAATACGTATTTGTGAATAGTGAATACTATTCATGTACGTATTTGTGAATAGTAAACACTATTCATGTCCAATAAAATACTGATTCTAAATTCATTTTCAAAAATAGGGTCTAATAGTCCTCCAAAAATAGGCTAATTTTCTAGTCTTTAGGTCCAAAATTCAGGATGTTACATTTACAAAATACTCATCATTCTTTATTGAATAATTCAGAAATGCACTATGCAGTATGCAGCCTCCCTTATATCCCCTTCCAACCGTATACCGCTGACTGGAACCATAGGCTAACATATAGTCCAATAGAAACTCATTCATTTGACTGGATGGTTTCAAGCTCACCAAAACTTAAGATACACCCGGCCAAAGGTATAGAGCTTAAATCTGGACTATGGCTCCCCTCCTTTAAAATAATAACTAAGGAGGTGTCACATGTCCCACATCTCCAATGAAATCCCGGCCAGAGGAAAACATGGAAGATGGGGCCCTGAAAAGTACCATCCACTGTGCACCGAGTGGTGGCATAAACAATTCTTATCATTCAATTCCCTCCTTACTCCACCCATCACATTACAACCGCCATGATGAATGTATTTACTCAAAAATAATGCATTATTATACCATTATATACATTGATATGCGTATTTATGAATAGTAAAATACTATGCGTATCTGTGAATAGTAAAATACGGTATATACATGAATAGTAAAATGAGTAGTAAATACGGCATACGTGAATAGTAACATGAATAGTAAATACGGTATACGTGAATAGTAAAAATGAATAGTAAATACGGTATACGTGAATAGTAAAATGAATAGTAAATACGGTATATGTGAATAGTAAAATGAATAGTAAATACGGTATATGTGAATAGTAACGTACGTATAAATAGTACCTCTACAGATTTGCAAGTCAAAGTTCCCACACCAGATCTTAAAACCATAAATATTTTCTAAATATTCTTGCCAAAATAGTAAACAAACAAATTTATAATCATACATAATTCACAAGTATAAGGAAGAATATTCAGAGTTACCTGTTACTCTATAGTTTCCAAAATTACTGCAAGGATTCCCTACGTTCCTTCTCTCTCTCTCTCTCTCTCTCTTTTTCTCCCTACCTTTCTGTGAGTCTTGAGTGATTGTATGTTGTGAAGGAAATGAGAAAGGATGAGGTATTTATAGAGTTCGGGTCTCAACTAATTTTCAAAAATCACATGTCCATCTACTACACATCTACCATGTCAATCTACCATTCATTTGTCCATCTACCACGCGTCTACCATACACTTCTTCATCTACCGTCTAACTACCATTCAATGTCCATCCACCATGTAACTACCGAATACTCATCTTCCGATCAAATATCACATACTTATCTACTTCATAACTATCTACCATTCAAGTTAATATCTGATTTCTTTACCCTGATTGCATCGAAAAATACTGATTATCAAGAACCTAGTAGCTTTCTTATTTCAAACTTATTCCTAAAATTTAATTAGTTACTATTAGAAAAATTGGGATGTTACACTCGTCATATGATATCATAGGTATTGTAGAAGCAAATAGTTGACGAAACGTCCGAGCAAATAAATCTAATAAAGAAGAGGCTTCTTGCAGCTCAAAGCAGACAGAAAAGCTACGCAAATAAAAGAAGAAGACTTCTAGAATTTAATGTGGGTGACCATGTATTTTTAAAATTATCTCTTGTTACTGGAATTGGGAGAGTTATTAAAAGAAAGAAACTAAGTCGTCGTTATGTCGGCCCTTTTGAAATATTGGCAAGATGTGGACTAGTAGCTTATCAATTGGCTTTGCCTCCTAATTTGAGTAAGCTTCATGATGTCTTTCATGTTTCTCAATTAAAGAAATATCAGCTAGACCCAGAACGCATCATGGAATATGAGGATGTTGTTGTACGAAATGATCATACTTTTGTTGTAGAGCCGAAATGACTCATTGATTATCAGGAAAAACAACTCAGGCATAAGAATATTCCATCAGTCAAAGTGGTTTGGAGAGGATTATCTCCTAGAGAAGCGACATGAGAGACCGTTGAAGACATGAAGAAACGATATCTTGGGTTTATGTTTCAAAATATGATAGTTGTATGAGCAATTTCGGGGACGAAATTTTTATTTACAAGGAAAGAAATGTAATAACCCCATTTTCATGTAAATGATTGTGTAAATTGAATTAGTATCATATTATTCGAATATATGGAATTTTTTATTAAATTTATGGCAAATGATATTTGTTCTAATCTAATTGGCTAATAAAGGATTACTATTATGCCTAGAAGAAGAGGCATAAGAGGATAATGGAAGACTCAATAACATATAAACATGGAAAAAATAGGAAAATGACATATGCACATGAATTCCAAAGAAAATGCAAGAAGCACACATGGCAAGATTAAGAGGAGTATTAACAAAATATCTTTGACTTTAGAAATAAAGGCTTAACTGATGATGTCATCACAAATTGACACATAAGCATGAGTCCAAAATGAATAAAAGAGCATCAAATACTCGCTTGGTTCTTGAAAGTGGCACATGGATAGGAAGAAGAGAAGAAAACAAAGCAACTTACCTAAAGTTGGAGATAAGAATTATGTAGAAAACCCTAGAAAGATAAGTACCCTAATATGAAATTATTTAGCTTCATGAAGAAAGACACTTATCTACTTATAATTAATATAAGTTGGAAACATAATTATCTCCCAAGAAGACCTATAATTTCAAATTAAGTAAGGCAAGAGGGGAACGAAAAGAATTTATCACATGATTAACAAGAGGGTATCTAGAACATGTCCACATGTCTCCTTACAAATTAGAGATTTGCTAGAAGGGACACTTGGGCACCTTCATCAACCAAAGGATTAAAGAGATGGGCACATGTAAAGGTGAATAATTATGGAAGGGACACCTAAGTATCCATGTGTCAATATGATATTTAAAGAAAATTTGTTGGAGACACTTGTTCACACTTAAATGACCATAGGTGACACCTAATCATCTTCCTTATTAAGCTAAGTATTTTAACCACAAAATAGGCATATGATTATAAGATATTTTGAGCCAAAAAAAATGACAAGTGGCGTGTTCATAAGAGGAGGAGAAGGAAAAGTCAGTTTTTCTCCAAGAAAATAAGAAAAATCTAGAGAAATCAAAAGACAATTATCAAGGGCAAACTAGTAAAAGCATAAGGAGATAATTGCTCATTGAATTTCTCTTGAAATAGTTCCCACGTGATAGGAGTATTACAGGCACGGAGTGTCATTTCTGTATTATGCCACCATCTATCAGCGTCGCCTTCTAATTTATAGATTGCCAACTGAGCTTTTATATCCTTAGGGCATTCCAAGACCTGAAGGATTTTCTTTATGCAAAGGATCCAATCTTTAGCTACCTCGAATTTACCTCTGAAGACTGGGGGCTAATGTTTACAAAATTCTGTGACCTAGAATTGAGCGGTCTCTGCTACTCTGTTATTTTGTGGCTCTGGCTACTGTTGATCATTATTATTATCATTCTTATTCACTACTTGTTCCTCATAATTATTTCCTCCGACATTTTGTTGAGCTCTCATTTCATTCATTTTTGTTCGCATTTCATGAAACATGTTCCCTTGATTACGAAGCATTCCCATAATTTGTTGCATCACATTTGGCAGCTTAATAGAGTTCCGACATAGGAACTTCTATGTTACCTCTTCTTTGTGCCAATTTTAAAGTTTACTATCAACAATGGAAAAATAAATGTTAATTTCTTATAGTGAGATCAAAATTCAAATTATGCCACAAACACACACATAAACAGATGACAAACATACTTTTATTTCACAAATCTATTTTACAATACATCATACCATACACTCATATCATACATTCATATCACCATTGTCTTTATTTATTTTATACGACCAAGCATAGCTTGGTGATTTCTTATTTCCTACTACATTTCTTTTTCTACAATATTTTACACCACCTTTTTTCCTCTTCTACTACCAGCAGAACTCCGTAGTTCTCGTCATATGATATCATAGGTATTGTAGCGCCTTATCAAAAGCTCCAAAGTAGGAAAGTCATCCACCAAGCTCTCCCTTATGATTTGATTAACCTTCGAAACCCAATAAGGAGTCTTTGGTAGGTGACATAATACACTACGTAGCCAGTATTCAAAAGGGTAGTTTAGTCTATTAATGTTTTTTTTGTCACACATTACGTGCACCTATCTCAGAAAGTAGAAATATATTTCAACTTTTGACTCCCCTTCCACGTAGGTTTGATCATAAGCATTCTGTATTGCGTTGTCTAGTTCATCGCTAAGGACTCGTTTGGTAGGCAGAAAGTTTGGAAGGGAAAAGGAAGATGAGGATCTTCCCACACCCAAAACCTGTTTGGTAGGCAGAAATCCCGCCATTTAAATTCCCGGAAGAGTAGATCTTCCTTTAAACATGGGAACTTGGGTTCCCTCCGAAACTGGCGTCAACCCATGATCCTCTCGGGAAAGAAAATATTTGGGACAACTTTGCCCTCTCTCTTCCAATCAAAGCCCCATTATCGTCCGAGAAACGCAGTGGTTGTTGGTCTCTCTCCACCAATCTATTTGTTCGCGTTTCTTCTCGGTTGAACAAAGATGATGGTGCTGATTTCTGACTCATCTGGTTTTTGTGCGATCTGCTTTGTTTCAAGTGAAAGGGAACGAGGAAGATGACGGTAGTACGATTTGATTTTCTCTGATACCACTTGTCAAGTTCTTGCTTTTATCATGATTTTTTAGATCCCTGTTTCGTGATTCAAATTCGTTCATATGCTTTTTTTTTTTTTTCTGGAAACGTTCGAATGCTTTTATAAAAGGCAAGACGATGCTTTCCAGATTTCAGATCCCTATTTTGTGATTCAGGTTCGTTCATATGCCTTTTTTTTCTTTTTCTTTTTCTTTTTTCTGGAAACGTTCGTTTGCTTTTATAAAAGGCAAAAGGATGCTTTCCAGATTCCAAATCCCTGTTTTGCGATTCAAATTCGTTCAGGTGCCTATTACGTTACGTTCGAACGTAACTTTTGTGTTCGAATGGTTTAGGGGCATTGTGGAAATTTCACCTAATCTTCCCACTTAACCAACACCTAATTCTTCATACCAAACATATCATTTTCCCTCAACTAACTTCCTTTCCATAGTGTACCAAACAGCTCACATTTTTAAAGTTCCCTCCTAATCTTCCATTCCTTTCCTTTCTTTTCCTTTCCTTCCTAAAATCTTCTTTGAAACAAACGGGGCCTAAGGACTATTTCATACTCATAGGCAGGGGTCTCAACAGTTTGTGATTCCGCATCAGAGGCCTCTACATGCATATCAGTATCTTCTTAAGAAAAGTCAAACTCTTCACTTGGTGGTAGTCCACGAAGTCCTGCCTTGCTAAGAGGTCCAAGTCTACTTCCATTCCCGTTCCTTCCACTCATCTTCTCCTACTTCCTTCAACCATATTTATATCAGTTTCTCTATTGGTGTCCTATCCAATAGAAAAATTGACATAAATATAGTTCAATGAAGTAGGAGAAGATGAGTGCAAGGAATGGGAATGGAAGTAGACTCGAACCTCTTAGCAGGGCAAGACATCGTGGACCACCACCGGGTGAAGAGGTTGACTTTTCTTCAAAAGACACTGATATGGATGTAGAGGCCACCGATGCGGAATCACAAACTGTTGAGACCCCTACCTATGAGTATGAAATGGTCCTTAGCGATGACCTAGCCAATGCAATACATAATGCTTATGATCAAACCAACATGGAAGCGGAGTCAAAAGTCAAAATATATTTCTACTTTTTAAGAAGGGTGCACGTAAAATAGAAAATAAGCCACTATTCATATTGCCAACCCAAATAGGCCCAACATTAACAAGGCTTTTTTTTTTTTTTTTGGTTCAAAACAAGGCATTGGATATATTGAACAAGTGCATAAATAATTTTCTTCCAAAAGCGTTTCCCTTTATCTATATCCATACACGGTAAATCTTCATCTGATGGATGGGGCAAACACTTTCTTGCGATGCAAGATTCTACATTTGCGTTGTGCAGTTCTGGGCGTAATTTAGAGTTCGTTCGTTCTCCACTTCCCTGGTAAAATTTCAGCTTTTAAAGAGCTCTTTTCTTTTCATTACTAAGAAAGAAATGCGCCACAAAACAGTATTTATGAGCCATCAGTCCCATCAGAGCGGAGGCTAGTGGTAAGAAAATGATCACTGACAAAGAACTTGCACCGTTTTTGGGAGTGCAGCAATTCCCTAAGCAACAACCCCACGTAGCTGTTACAAACACCTTTTTTTTTTTCACAGATTGGCGCCTACTTACCACAAACGAAGAGAAAAACTCACTTCAAAGTTTTCATGGCAATCACTAACAAGTTCCTCTAGGGCATTACAGGTAGATTTTACCTTATTTCAGAAAAAGCCAGGTACTTCTCCAGGCATTGGAGCCAATTCATTATTACCAAACCTCTCTTCGTCATAAAATGAGGCTCGCACCACTCTACCTCCAAAGTACCTACCATCAAGGTCAATAATGGCTTTAGTTGTTTCTTCAGACCTCTCAAACTGCACAAAGATTCTGACGGCTTCATCAGGGGGGAAATTTGGCTCTGTTATCTCAAATATCAGGACCCGAGTAACAGTCCCATACTTGGAACATTCCGACCCTACTTCGTCTTCAAGCTCATCATCTACCTCGCCAGGACCCACCTACATGAAGGAAGTAAAATTAGTGTGACGCATAATCAAAAAACTATAGAAACCCAAAATATTTATAGGTTGAACTAATGCAAATCACCATTGAGCTTCTAACAGCATAGATCAAATCATGATAAATCAAAGTCATGCACTCACGAGTATATAGGCATGCATGGAAAAATAACAAAATACCGTTCATAAAAATTACTAATTGCATTTCCAGAGTACAACTACTGAGGCTGACAATCATTGCATCGTTACCAGCTACAAGCTAACCGTCAATACACCAAGTATAAACTTGCTCACATGATCAACACATCTAGCCACAAAAAGTAGGGGTATAAAAATATTATTGCAGTAAAGCGTGTATTTTAATCCATGTTGTACATGTGTTTGCCACATTTGCAATGGATTACATAGTTACCCTTAACCAATAAAAATAAAGAAAAGAAATAACGGTTGGGAACACAAATCATGTTACCAGTGCAAGAAAACAGAGCTAAAGACATGAGTTATCAATCACCTCTAAGAAGGCAAAGGCATATAATAAGCATCTATTGATATATCATTCAACAAATCAACCCAAATTTAACGGACCAGAGTCAGACAATTAGAATGATCAACACTTACAAGGCACCAACGAACTTGGACAATCATCACATAAATTATTCAATTGACTGTATACTATCCTTAACCGTGCAAAAAAGTTGATGGAGGAGAAACAGGCAACAGCTGTACAACGTCAAGATTTCCTTTGAACGAGATAAAACCAGAGATATCAGAGCAAGGGCAAAAGGATTACGTTAAAATCAATAATTTTGGGTCTAAACTGAATCGAATTTTCACTTGTTTATCTTTTGTGAGAATGAAAGTTCACATGCAAAATTCACAAGCCAGGTACTTCATTGTTCTTTAAGAGCTTAGGAAAAATTTCCCGCTGGGATTTTAAAAGATATGATAATATCACATGCAATAGGGGCAATGGCTAGTCAAAGGATAGCCTCTGAAACGATCAGACCACCAAGGAAAAAGCACCCTAAATGACTCTTTGTCCATTATATAGCTGGCATTACACATTACATCTCAGAAAGACAAGATATCTAAATTTAGAATATGAATCAGCAGACACCAGAGCCTAATACTAAGTGACAGTTCTAGATGGAACAGACTGATTAATCAGAAAGATGACTCAGTGTATATCTCTAGGTAAATTGTGTGCACTAATCATACTATATCATATCATCACTTCATGACAAAACCACCTTCATATTGAAAATCAAGCTGAAATAGTATTAGAAGACTGTACAGCGCAAAGTATAAAAACAAATTAGCACACATCAATTTTGATTTGACAGTTTACAAGAAGAAAAACGTAGATATGGATCATATTGAGCCACAAAATGTTCTCTAGTGCTTTTAATATAGAATTAGCACATGATTATTTCAGTTAATTAGTTAAAAGGGTATTTCAAGACAAGGCTCGCAAACAGAGTTACTAAACCAGTGGTACTGAAGAATTGTTATATATATCAGCCAGAGAAATGGCTAACAGAAGATCCGTAAATGTCAGATAAAATATGAACCAATCGTGAATAAGATTAAGGAAATGTTTAACCATATTAAGTTGCATAAGCACTAAAATCAACGAAGACAAATTAATCTACAAATAATATCTGTTCTTGCCACATTCAAGATTCAAAACGCAAGTGAAAAATATGCATACCATGTTCCTAAGCAGCAACACCCGCGTAGGTGGCCCATTGAAATTCACAGTTTTCAATTTCTTGTCCGGCTTATTGTCACTAGCATTCACAATGACTCCAGCTCGTCTATCTGTTTTCCTCGCCATTAATGGAGTAGTAATTCCTTGCTCCTGCTTCCCAAGTCCTTGCCCCTCCTTCCATCCCATCTTTGCCATCATTCTCTGAGCTGCTGTCATTTGACCACCTGCACCAAGACCCAAACCACCTGTTTCTGATTTGCCAATGCTAAAACCGTCACCATTAGGCGGGGGCGATGGAGATCTTGGCACTGCCCCACTCATGGCCGCACGCCTTCTCCATGCCTCCTCCCCGGAAATGTTCAATCTCGAATCTCCATATTCTCTATCCCTCTCCTTCTCCCGCTCCTCTTTCTCCCTCCTCTCCCTCTCTTCCTCTTCCTGCCGTCTCCTCTCGAGCTCTTTCATCATCTCTACCTCCCTAGCCTTCCTCTTCTTCTCCCTCCGATACTCCTCATAATCATTCGGCCTCGCCGGGTCATACTCCTCTATCACCGTCGATTGGACACCCACAAGAGCGGGTTGTGCTGCATCATCGGGCACCACCTGTGACGGTGCCGTGACCGGCGTCGACGTCACTGTTTTAGGTGCTGAAGAATTGACGGTTTTGGACTTGTTCTGGGTTCTCAGGATCGTCTGAGGAGGTGCGAAAACCGGCTTGCGAAGGGTTGCCGGCGCCATCTTGGTGCTGCTCGACCACACATTGGAGTTATTGGGTTTCTCTTCTTCGGCGGATGAGGGTGGAGGGAGGTCTCCATATAGCCCACCCAACATTTCGACACCCCTTTCTCGCTCTGCAATCAAAATTTTGTAAAATCCAGGAAATTGGAATCTGTGAGCTCCGACCGCGCTTCTATTTCCTCTATGGAAACCCAATCTGAGGGTAAGATCCCGAGTGGAACCACTTCAGCAAGATGCTAGAGAAACGTGAAGGGATTCAATGTCTCTATGAGTGATTGAGAGAAGAGCATGAAGGAACCAGACGGGTCACTACACAGAAATGGGACAGAGGTCTCAAAACTCTAGCTTCTTCGATTAGGGCTGAGACGAAAGAAAGCGGTATAACTCGGAAGTCGGAACGCCGGAAGTTTTATTTTCTTTTTTCCTTCCCAATGTTAGGGTCAACCTCCAATTTGCCCCAATAGTTGATATAGTCTTTTTCAGTGTGATTTCGTCCCATAAGTTTCTATATCATACTGTATGGCTCTCGTACCAACTAACTTTTCTCATAAATTTTTTACAAATTAATAAAATTAATTAATATTAATAAAATTATCTTAAAATTTAAGCAATTTCTAATATTTCTCCTACTAATTACATAAAACTCTAATTTATATTAATTATTACTCTTACCTACTACCTTTATTAATTATGGGCATACATGGAAACAAATAATTAATGCTTCTCGAGAACAAGCAGGTAACTTATAAAAAGAACCAAATAAACTTGTTAGTTGATGCCTTATAATAAAGACCGGATAAAGTAATATTTTTGTCCCAGTCATTATCCAAATCAAGTTTAGTTAACTAGATTTATTAAATTGGTAGTGCACATGACATGCACCTCATATTTGTTTTGGATTTAGATGTAAAGTTGTCTAGGAGTTTTCACTTAAAAGTTAGGTTGTTTTGAAAATTTTTGAAGTTTTTAAATCGTAGTAATTTTATTTCAACTCTTGTTTAAGTTAAGTTCACATATTAGTTGGTTAAGTATGTTTATCTAACAAGTCTATGTGTTATCTACTTAGGGGCGATTTTAGGGGGCTAGGGGTGGCCCCACCCCCAAAATTACATAATTGAACCCAGAGTTTTAAGAAATTACATTTAAGCCTCATAAAAATTTCAATATTTTCACTTTAATCCGCCCACGAAGCTTTTTAGTGGAAACTAAAGTGAAAATATTGAAATTTTTATAGGGCTAAAATATACTTTCATGAAAACCTGAGTTATATTCTGTAATTTTTGTCTCCTTAATTACATTTATGGTACAACCCACGCATCCACTTTATTTTTTAAAAAGTTAGATTTATAAATAAGATTTTTTTTAAAAAAAAAAAACACCTCATCTAAATGATTGAAGAAAATAGAAGAAGTGAAAGCATTTTGTGTGATGAAGAGAAGATCGAAGTATCTCGATGTCAATGGAGTATGGCAAGGCTACCAGTGACTTTGTTCTTGGTAATCTCTCTCAATGTGTCTTGAATCTGATAATTGAATCCATCTCTTCGTTACACTTTAGAGAACTTGAACTCTTCGTCCACCTACTTCTCATTCAATGTCGTTCATGCTGCTAACTTAGCACATTTGGTCAATTAATAGTAAAAAAAAAAAAACCTTTATGATAGTTAAAGCGACATTGCTAAAATTTGAAAACTTTGAAGGCAATATTGAGCCAAAAAAACTGTATGGGCGACATTGCTCTTGAGTAAAAACTTTTTTGGCAAATTTTAACCTTTACAAAATGATGTGGGAGACACATGAACTTGTTAGCTCAACATATTTAGTCAACTAATAGTTAAACTTGACTTAGATAATGGCCGAAGCGAAATTACTTCGATTTGAAGACTTTCGGGGTGACATGGCTCAAAAAAAAAAGACTTTCAAGGCAAAAATGAACCTTAACCCTTTTATTAAACACAAGTATTCTTGCAATCATGTTCTATCAAATTTAAAAAAAAAAAAAAACAAGGCAATCATATTCAAGGCGTGACTATAGGATACCAATTGTCAGACACTTCTCCAACAGTGTGGGGGGTTAGGTTTTCCCACCTTCTCATTGGTTCATTCTTCAATGTTAATTTTGCATCAACCTAACCCATTGGGTTAGCAGTGAGAGAAATGACTTATTTTCTATCTGATTTTTATAGAAGTAAGATAGAAAAAAAAATTAGATTGTAAATGTAATTTGTATTTAGATTGACGATGATAGAAGTAGCTCTTTTCCAAACAGAAACGTGTTTGGATTATGATTTGAAAAGTTAGTTGAGATGGAACATGATTGAAAATGACATAAATCTTATTGAATACTACATATATTAATATTTTTCCTTACAAATAATAATTATATGTGTTCGGATATGATTATCAGAAAATCAAGTTTAGATAAAAAAAATTATTAAAAATGACTTGAATCTTATTAAATAATACATATTTATTATATGTATATATTGTAATAATTTTGATAAAAATACTATAATTATAATTATAAAAAATAAGAACAGTTAATTATTATTGGAAAAACTTAAAGCTACAAAAATATTTAATTATAATAAATATGAAATAATTAATATAATGTAAATGTAGGCATAAAAAATACCTATTATAAAGCATAAAATATTAAATAAATATGAAATAATTAATATATTGTGGGACCCATCGCAAAATTTATTCCTACCACATACCTAACCTTCAGAATGTCCGTTGGGACATTTGGGTCAGGGGCTTTTGATCAAAAGCCTTTTTTAGATAAAAGTTAGATAGAGAAAAAACAAAAAACAAAACTTTTTGAAACAGAAAAAAATCAACTTCACTGGATTTCTGCCAGTCACGGCATGTTTGGGCTTTTCAACGCTTTGAGAATGCTTTCCCAAACATGCTCCCCTAGAGTTAATTGAGCTTCGGCCCAAACACCATGATTATAGAGATAATTTTGTCAAAACACTGATTGTTTTGTTTAAAAACAAACTAAGCCTTTAGGTTGTGGGTTCGATCCCCTCTGTCGTCGCTGAGACTCCTTTGATAGGCGATCTTGTAAGTCTCTAGTAAGTGATCATTGTAACATCCTGAATTTTGGACCTAAAGACTAGAAAATTAGCCTATTTTCGGAGGACTATTAGACCCTATTTTTGAAAATGAATTTAGAATCAGTATTTTATTGGACATGAATAGTGTTTACTATTCACAAATACGTACATGAATAGTAATCACTATTCACAAATACGTATTCATTTTTTATAAATACGGTATTTAATCGATATTTTGAGAAATATGAAAAGTATTTACTATTCACAAATACGGTATTTACTATTCAAAAATACGGTATTTACTATTCCTAAATACGTATTCACTTTTTGAAAATACGTATTTACTATTCATGCGGGACCCACGTCAAAATAATTCTCCTCCTGCCGACACATTCACGGGAGAAATTTTGAAAAATTTGACGCGGGACCCACTTAATAATAATATTATTATAATATAATATCTTATACTTTGGAAAATAATAGAAATAAAATTATTTCCAATAAACCGTGAATTAGGTTTTTAAAGTAAGGGTATATTATAAACAAGCGAATTTCTATCTCAGAGTGGGTTATCTCCAAAGTCATTTCCGTAATCGGCGGAATGATTATTGAGATAGGTTGAAACCGATATTTTGTAGCAGGACAGATAGTGGAATATGTAGGAAATAAATCATAACTCAAACTCCTTGAATTAAGTAGTAAACAACTGGACATATTATGAATCAGTGAATTTTTGTCTAGAAGTTGGTGTCACCCGAAGTAATTTCTGTAACCGTCAGTGTCCGACTTAAAATCTTCGGCAGGTTACGGAATACCCTAAATAGGATCAAAAATTTAGTTGACCCAGATATTTCTAAAGAGGAAAAATAGAACTTCAAGGCTGTGCTTCCGGATTCTTGAAGAATTTCTAATATAACGCGATTAGAACACCGATCAGGGAATCTTTATAGGATAAATGCAAAAGAGTAAGAAAGTGTCATCGTCATGATGACGTCATCGATGACGTAAGCATCTTGATGACGTCATCGATGACGTAAGCAAATGGATTGGGCGGTTGAGATGAAGCCATGTTTAAAGTCAAGATCCAACGGCCAAAATCTGACCTGATAAAGTATGAATAGTGTCATGCTTTTTCACTATAAATAGAGGCTTCATTTCTTCATTTTCTTCACACCAAACTCAGAGAACAACAGTTGAGTTTAAGAGAAGAGTGAGAATTCTTAGAGTTAGAGAGAGAGTTTAGAGTAAAGTTCTTGAAGCTGGAGAGAATGAGCAGGAACTTCAAGGGTAAGTTCTTTGGTCTCTAGTCTTAATATTCGGTAGTTTCTTTTGGTAATTATAGTAGAAATGCCAGATAGAGTTTTTCTGAGTATGCTCTGTGGCTGCAGCTTAGTCCGATCTGTCACATCAGAAAAGAATTATCCTTGGACAGTAAATATTATTTACTGGCACAGTAAAAAATATTTACCGGCACGGTAAAAATATTTTTACTGGTACTATTCACATGAATAGTGAATATCCAACATAGTTTCCGCAAATGCTGAAAATTAATGGTCACTGATAAAAATGATATTATAGGATATCCGAGGATTCCGGAGTCAGATTCAAAGGAAGTTTGGGGATACGTGAATAGTGCCGTATACGTGAATAGTGCCGTATACATGAATAGTGCCGTATACATGAATAGTGCCGTATACATGAATAGTAATTTACTATTCACGTGGAAGGAAGGTACGGACGCGTATTGTAACCTTAACTCTGATGCTTATGGTATGCTTATATGTGATAGATAGTCTGAAATTCTGTTTTTGAAAATTGATCATACACATACAACTTGATACGGGTTATAGTCTTGATAACGCCGTTATGTTTTCCTAGCGCTGAGGACACGGATGTACACCGTGGCACTGGTGAATAGTGCAGACTATAATAACATGCATATTGCAGTGGCTGTGTTATGTTATTATGTGAATATGAGAATAATGTATGTGATTATTGCTGTTTTGACATGAATATCTGTCATACATATTTGATACATAAGCATGAGGTTAACCGTTACCTGAGGTTCAATGGGTATTGAACCTCAGCTCTTACTGTAGCTTCAGGATTTTCGGAGTGAACAGAAACAGAAACAAGGGTAAGCAGCAGGCAGAAGGACTAGCTGGAGAAAGTCCTGTAGATATGTATAGTCTTTCGAACTCTTTGTATCAACAAACCAGTACACTACAGTGGTTGAATATCAGTTACTTTGTATTTAAAATCATTTCGTTGCTCAACTCTGGTTAAATTATTTTGAACTCTGATCAAATAATTTCGAAAATGCTTTAGAAAAGTTGGGGTGTTACAATCATAGAGCCCGGGGCCGTGCCCTGGCCTTGATGGGGGACTGATGCCGAACCCATCCAAAACTTTTCTATATCAAAAAAAAAAAAAACTTAAGTATAATAGTGCGATTATGATACAAGGGAATTTAGTCTGGCAATGGGGGAGTTAAATGTAACACCCCAAATTTTTAACAATTATAATCACTTAAAACTACGATAATTTTTAAGATTAATTACTGAAAGTCAAAATAAACTACTTTGGGAAGTGTCACCGCCGCACTTGTACTGGGACAAATGCAATGCTACTTATTACATTAACATAAATCAGGACTTATACATATGTATTTTATTCAAAACAAATAAAATAAAATAAACTAGCTAGAATGACGATCTTCCTCTCTTCACACTGCTAGCCCCAACTCTTGGCACCTGTTTCACTGAAATTCTGTTCCCCCGAAGGATCATCACAGCCCATGAACACACACATCAGCAATTGCTGGTAATTCTAATAAAACGCAATCTATATAGTTCAAACATATTAGTCAAATCAAATATATAATCACATGGCGATTGAATCAACTATTAATTCCAATAATCATCATGTATACATACACGTACATATATTCACACCGGATCAAATATTGTTCATTATCTTCATTAATTTCATATAGACCTGGGAAACCCTGCCAGTCTATTTAGTGGGAAGAAAACCATGGTAAACCCGAGAAACCCTGTCAGTTTACCCTGTGACCCGAGAAACCATACCAGTCACAATCATCAATTGGCCATAAACATATCTTCCTAGTGTGCACACCTCTTCCCAAAGTTGCTACTAGTATCCCGGGAAACCCTGCCAGACACCACTTTGGGAAGAGAGGATACTATCATTTTCACATCAGTGGCATAAAGCCCAAAAGTTATGTTCATCACTTGGGAGGTACCGTCCCAAGCTATCCTCCCACTATTAATTCATTACAATCACACACAATCAAGAAATTCAATCTTGTCATAATTATTAATTTCTTTATTGAATGTATCGGTTACTCAAGGGCATCATGACTTTCCAAATTATTCAAGAGTATAACAATTCAAATATTCAATACAATAGCCAACACATATTATAACTCAAACACCTATCTAAGTAAAATCTAATTATTTAAAATACACACATAATCAAATTCCCTATTTAAATTATAATTTAATTACTCACTACAGGTTCCTATAAGGTTGTCATGAGAAATTCTCATGACCATCATTTAAATCCCTGGCTATGCTTATTATCCCTTTTTCTCATGGGTTCCTATGAGGTTGTCATGAAAAGTTCTCATGACCACCATTTAAATTCTTAATATTTCATTATCCATTTTACTTATGGGTTTCTATAAAGTTGTCATGAGAAGCTCTCATGACTATCATTTAAATTCCTGGCTCTACACATTATCTATTTTACTCATGTGTTCCTATAAGGTTGCCATGAGAAGTTCTCATGACCATCATTTAAATCCTTAATTTTTCATTATCCATTTTACTCATGAGTTTCTATAAGGTTGTCATGAGAAGCTCTCATGACTATCATTTAAATCCTATGAACTTCTACTCATCATCCCTTTTTATATTAACCTAAGACTCATGAGGATTAGAATTACCTATCAAAGTTTTCATAAAACTACTCATGGGGATTAGAATTACCTGGTCTCTGTTTGCTAGCCTCCTAGAAAAATAAATTGATGAAAGTCCGGAAGGAGGATTTGAGAAGAGAAGGCAGCGGAGAAGAAAACTATCGAGCGTTGCTAGGTTTAGACGGCTAAACCTAAGTTTATAATTAAAATTTAGGGTTTAGCTATGGGCTGGGCTTTATTTTATTATTTCCAATTATAAAACAATACAATTAAATATCTAAATTTCTATTATTACTATAATTATTTCCAATTAATAAATTGTGAAATAATACACACATTATTAAATTCTAAATATTTATTTACTATCTTATTATTATTATTATTATTAAAAATCCGGGGTATTACATTCTACCCTCCTTAAAACAAGTTTTATCCTCGAAACTAAAATAAAATTCAATAATAAAATCTCGGGTATTACATTAAACTACAAGGTGAGTGAACAACCCAAAAAAAGCGACGTAAAAATTTTACAATTTATGTTTTAGTCTCAAAGTTTGCCCACGTTCTTAAACAACTAGCACTGCTTGACCCCTCGTCCTTGGGTTCAACTAGCATGGGAGTCGGTCTTCCTCCCCTTTATGGAGGAGGTTTGATCTCTGCCTTGGTCAAGGCGCTGGAGGAAACATCCTAGGGGTTTAGGAAGTAGTGGTAATGCTCGTAGAGGTGGAGACATGTGTACTTTCTAGCCAGTATTCCCTGTGGACTGGGCTCCAAGCACCCTGCTTTTGGATTGTGGGTGACCCAACCCCTTTCCTAAAATTTTCATAGGAAAAAAAAAAAAAACTAGCACTGCTTGCTACTTTCTAAAATTGCCTTTGCTCCCCTTACATACCTTAAAATGTAGGCTATTGGGTGTTGAGGCAAATTGAGATGGTTTCAAGCAATTACCCATTCCTCTAATTTCATATATCACCAAAGCCCCCCCTGCTTTGCTTTAAAAATGGTATGAAACCCTCACATAAGGGAATGGACTGCATTCTTTTCCTTCCCTAACTGTAAAGACCTATGCCACTAATATAGGAACTACTAGTATTCCACTTTCTCCCATTAAAAGGTTCACGTTATCGTAAGACTTTTCAAGGTTGTTGACCTTGATTGCTATGTTCCCTTTCTCATGAATATAGCGTGATTACTATCTCTTAATTAGATACAGGCATGAAATTTACTTTTGATAATAAATACAATTTGTTATCATCCAAATTTATGCAAGTTGACGTGTTTCCTACCGTGAATCCTCATGATATGTTGCTTTCTATCATAAGTGATTTTTTTTGTAAAAGATTTTGAATAATGCAAAGTTGTAAAAAAAAAAAAAATAATAATTGAGTCGTTACCTTATCCAATAAAATATTAAGGCAAAAAATCATTTTATCTAAGACGACATATTTTAAGATTTGTTGTATTTCCAAGTAAACGTGAAAAAGTCAAAAACAAACCAAACATGCTAATTAATGGTAATAAACATTGCATTGCTGCACCTTATAGAGGGGAAAATTCATCTTGTAGAGAACTGAGGAGAAGAATTAATCGGAAAAAAAAACCACTTATAAAGTATAAATTAATAACTTACTCGTCATTAATATTATTAATAATGACTAGTCGAATTGATGCAGGGGACAAAAAATTGATTATAGTGTTGAAAAATTGAATGCTATTGTGGCAAGTCTGCAAGTGGACAATAATTCTCCAACTTTCAAGGATCAACTAGCACCTTTTACAATTGGTTATACCTTTTCACTCATCCTACTCAAATTTATTATCATTTATTAGCAGAATTTCCAACATCACTATTTTTTCAATAAATAAATAAAAGTTTAGGTGAATTGGGTTCAAGACTCATTAGAGATAGGACATGTCTTCGGACTCTAAAAACGCTTACAGAAGTATTTACAGATCACCTATCACACTAATAAGGTCTTCACACCGGTGATATTTAAATTCGCAACTTTATGACTATGAGCAAATATTTTTACTAACTGGACCAACCTTTGTTTGTTGGCCATTAATTTTTAAAAAGCTACATACTTTTAAACAATAATTTCTGGATGATCCAGAGTACAATATATCCGTTATCCATGACGTGTAACATATTTTTCGTCGTTTTATTAATTTTCTGAAGTATTTATTTACTTTTGATTTTAATGTTGATGTTAATTTTTATTTTTTATTACAAATGTTACATTTTAATTTTCCTTCTTAAGCTCGTTTTATTCATTTTTCTCGGGAAATATACATCATAGGATGAAAAACCATAAGATATTTAGATTCACAAATATATTTCAGCCGTATGGACACACTGCTCCATTTTCACCTCCATTCACATCTGAACAGCCTTTTCCCTGCATTTGAATGTGATTTGGTTTTCTCTCTGCGATTTCTGGATTTGATTGCTGTGTGATCGATTGAAATCTTCGCGTTTTTGATTCTAGGGTATCATTTGGATCACGCCCCTGGTAATTCGTCGATTGATCATTCAAAGCTCTGGGAAGGCTCTAGGGTTTCTGGGTTGGCAGATCCGTGTTTGGTTTGGTTCCTGAGGAACCATTTATTCAAGAATTCAACATGTTTTGGCGCATGACTGGGCTCTCCACAGCATCTCCTGTGAGTCTCCATGCTTAAATTTGGAGCCCCACTTCTCTTTGTTCCCCTTAATATCATGTTATATTTGATGTGTTGCGGAGGCTGTACTGGATGCGTGTTACTAGTTGGCCGGGTTGTTTTTGGAGCTTGGAGTTTTTATGCCTTACTCTACGGTTCGACTTTCTTTTTGGGTCCGGGGAGATGTGAGACGGGAAGGAATTTTAACTTCCGCCGTTTCGTTTAGAGGGCCCAAAGATGTGACAATCGCCTCAACTGTTTCGAATTGAGTGCTATAATATATTGTTTACTCTATTATGCATAGCGTCATTGTCTCAAATTTCTGTTGATTTCAATGTTATAGTTTTGAATAAACGAAGTTAGACTTCCTGGACTATTATGAGAATCAAACATATTATAGCAAGATTTCAATGGATCACATGTATTAAATTTTGATATTTTACTATTTCAATTCTAATTTTGAATTTCATAAACAATTAAAAAGGGAACAAAAGGAAGCCATGACTATCAATACGGTTATGGATGCTTATGCGTTGCTTGACTTACAATTTCAAATCTGTTTATTGGAATTTCATTTGGCTGATGGTCAGCATATTCATTGCTTTTTCTTCTTTTAATTCGTGAATCACTTGATGTATTAGCAGTCACAGGTGGCATCTTCTATGTTGGCATTTGATTTAGTAGGGGATAAACTGAATAGATCAAAGTATTTTAACCTTATTTAAAATATCTGGTTTTCTTCTTGCGTGGGTGAGCACATGGAATAGTTGACTTCTTATCAAACTGTTTCATATTGTTTTGAGGTCATCACTATGATTAAGTTGGCCAATTCAAATTCCAACCACCAGATGTATGAGGTTGTTAAAAGTGTCAGTGAAGCTTACATCAACAATAAAATAGTTCATGAATATCTGTGCAATTATGTCTATTGGAATTAGATTTGAAAATATCATAACGTTGCCGAGAGGTAACTAAATAAACAACCTAGTTGATATTTTAAACTGTTTGGAGGAAATCTGGTTTTGTGCGAAACGAGTAGGGTTAAGTTGTAAGTTGAACTTCTATGTTTGAGCACTATTGGATTGTGTTAATGTAATGAAATTGTTATGTATTTAGATATCTGTTGGTGTAGTGTTTTCATCTACTGTGTTTTGCATATTTAATTTCAGGTGGAGACGATATTGGACAAAGACAATTTCACTTTAGAAGAACTGCTTGATGAGGATGAGATTATACAAGAATGCAAAGCTCTGAATAGTCGCCTTATAAATTTGTAATGCTCTTTCAATTTCTACCATGAGAACAGTACTTTATTTATTTGTTAGTTTAACTTTCCATAGCAGAATTTGTAGTATTTTTAGTCGCTTTGTCTATTTCTTTGAAATATATATTCCAATATATCCCAATTAGGTGGTAAACAAGAATGCTATTAGTATAGTTCAAGAACTGATATCCATGCTTATGGAGATGAGATTTTGAAGGAGGCTCTTTGGTATACTTTAGTAATTCCTCCTTAATAAAAGTAGTTTAGGTTCAGTTTCTCAAATTGATGGGTTGTGAACAAGTTCTCCAGTTCTATTATTCGCAAGTCCTAACATGGGAAAAACCTATTTATTTTTTGTGATTAAAAAAATCCCCCCTCTTTAGACGAAATATGGTGAATAACTATTCTAATGTTCTTCTACAAGTTTAACTTTGGTCTAGTGAACCTTGAAATATCTTTTCCAAGGGTTAGATTGTATAATAAATAGGTTGGACGGTAATATTATTGATGATTTAAGGCTGAACTAGATATGGGCCTCCCATGCACTGGGTGGAGCCTGAAGAGTTAGCTGCACTATTCATGATTTTTGAATAATATTTGCTTCTTATAGATTTTATAATATTGCGGGGGTAGGGCTAGCACATCTATCCCTCCTCAGAGCCCACTTGTGTGGAAGCCTTGTGCACTGGCTCGCCCCTTTAGTATATCATGCAGCTGTGGGTTTTTGGTATCATGTGTTTGGCAGTTTGAGTGACTTGTTTTTATAATCAGATTGGTAGCTAATGAAGTTTTGTGTTGTCTATTTCAGTTTGCGTGTTAGAGCACAGGTTGAGCAGTTGTTACGATACATTGTTGAAGAGGCTCCTGAAGATGCTGAAAAGAAGCGCACGTTTAAGTAAGTTGATGAAAATGAACTTATATCTAAGTTTCTGTTTGGGGAGGTTGTGTAGTGACTACATGTTTTTACTACTATCTGTGACAGGTTTCCTTTTATTGCTTGTGAGATTTTTACCTGTGAAGTTGACATCATACTCAAAACGCTTGTAGAGGATGAGGAAGTGAGAAATCAGATCCTAATAGCTCTTGTCTTAAAATATATTTGGAAAATCTTTTATTGTTGACTATATTGCTTCTTGGCAGTTAATGGATTTGTTGTTCTCCTTTTTGGATCCAAAGCCATCCCACAGTAACCTACTTGCTGGTTATTTTAGCAAGGTACTGATATTTGGAGATTTGAAGTCTAGTTATTAGTGTATATTTGTAAATTTTTCTTAGCATTCCATTTGAAGTGTTTTCTACTACTACATATTTGATTATTTTCTTTTTTATTTCCTTTTACAAATTATTGTGGCCTTACATATATTATGTTCTTATGGTGCTAGGTTGTTGGATGCCTCTTGTTACGCAAGACAGTTCCTTTCATGCAATATTTACGAGTAAGTTCTTTCCTTATTGTTATTATGCAATTAAATTTTTTGTACCATGAGATACAGCCTTCAGATTGACCTATTATCTAATGAACCTTAATAGACAAGGCCTTTTTCAGAAAATCTAACCAAGGAGGCAGTGCAAAAGATTGATGTGAGGATATTGTTACATTAGTGTTTCTGGCTTTTGGGCACCAGAACGTGTCTTAACCAGTGTGGGTATGCATCGGGTATTCTACTATGGGAAAGAATTAGGTGTGAATTAGAAGCATAGTGGTCAAGGGTTCAAATCCTCCTAATGTTTTCGTAGTAGTATTAAAAAGAATTAGAAGTCATACCTCATAAATAGGGTGTGAGAAGGCATGCTGAATCTAAGAGTGGGCTGGAGATTCCTTGCATCTTGAATAGTTACTGTGCTATCGTTTTACCTCTGATTCCTGTGAAAGCAATTATACTCTTCAATTCTTTAGTCCATCTCATTAATGTTGCATGAGGCAGGAGGAGGTTTAGCTCGGTGACTCTCATGTTGGTTTTTATAATGATTTGTTGATGATTATTGCAGATATTTAGGCCAATTTGTTGGCCTATGTATTCTCTGCCTCTACTTATTTTATATCCTTTAGAAAATAATTGTACAAGCTATATATTTGACACAGAATAGTAAATTCTGTATATAATTAAGCTAGTTGAAACTTAATATGTTCATTAGCGTTATTTGCATTACATTATATATGATATTTCCCATCTAGTTTCAGTTCTGCATTATATGACAAATTTCACTCGAACTGAAAAGGCCTTCATTCAATTGTGTACTTTGGTCTTTTGTGAATGGCCTATTTTTATCAAAACTCAAGTATTTAGTGCAAATCAGAAATGATAAGTACAAGACTGATAGTTCAGTCCGGCTGTTTTAGTGTTGAAAGTGCAATACATTCTTTATTATATGTGAATGCACCAACTTGCTATAGGTTAGTCCTTGTGGTCTTCATAGTCTTTATGTTAATTGTTTGTTTTATATGTTTCCAAATTGTTCATTGTGGTGTTGGTGGAAGTTGCCATCAAAACTAGCAATGTGTCTGAATTAGGAACACATCAGAGACATTATGGTAAGGGGGCCTTGAATGGGAGTCGGTGGTGGGTTTAAAGTGCAAATTATTTTTTGAAAGAGGGAAAATGAATCACTAGCTGATCTGTTGTTCTCTAGTGGCCCTGTGCTTGTAGCGATGGCACTTCTGAGTGATTAATCTTGTGTCAGTGGCTATGGAAGAAGTACGATAGCAGAGGATAAGATTTCCACCTCAGAGTCTAAAGTGTCACAATGATCAACTGTCTTTGACCTAATTTGAGTCTTTTAATAGTAAGAGGTCTTATCATGTAGCATTTGATTTGTTTATAAGTTTTATCTTCCCCCCCCCCCCCCCCCCAACTCTAACACTGCCAGTGGGCTTGCTTTTAACTGAATTTATTGAGTTTAAAGTGTCACAATGATTAACTGGCTTTGATCTGAAATTTCAAAGAATTTATGATAGCTAGGATTATTGTGGCAAACTCTGATGTTGTGAAGTTCTATACAGTCACTCGCAACCTGTTCTGTAATAGGGATAAGGACGAGGATGAAGAATAATGCTAATCTAGTATCAAATGACTCAATAGCTATTAGTAATGTTTAGTCATGCTTTCTCTGTTTCAATTTCCTGTTTGCTGATATGTCCTCTTTGTGGCTATCCAGGCTCATCAAGATATTGTAAGGAAGCTAGTTGACTTGATTGGAATTACATCAATCATGGAGGTTTGTTTTGGCAACATCTATTCATAATTATAATGTTGAACTCGTTGGCTACCACTACCCATAAGTTTCTCTGATGTTCAAAGTTTGTTGCTTTATATCTGAGTCTGGTGTACATGATATAGTTGGAATTATTATTTTAACTGTTGGACTATGATATACACTCATTCTTCACTGAAGTTAACTTATCTGTATTGTGTGACACTGGTTTTCCATATATGCATCTTTTCTGTAATTTCTGTTCTATTCTCTTCTGCCAAACAGGTTTTGATACGCTTGATTGGTGCCGATGAGCATATGTATGTAAATCATGTGGATGCTATGCAATGGATTGAAGACACTGATGTGCTTGAGATGATTGTGGACAAGTTTAGTTCTTCCGTAAGTAGTATCAATTTCTAAAAATCTATATTATGTGGACTTGACCAAGGGCTATGTTAATCTGTCCATATTCAAAGGTATTTTTTTTTCCCGTGCGGATGGATTGATTGCATTTGGTGCTGTTAGTTCATGCATTGGCGAGAGCCATGGGAAAAACTCAAGTAGTAACAAAAGCTCAAGCATTTCATTGGTTAATGTCATTACAGGAAAACAATTAATTCTTATCTTAAAAGAATCAGGACACAGAATGAAAATAATGTTTTAATTGATAAGCTTTTAAACAATGATTATTACAATTAAATATTTTTAAAAATTGTTAAAGCTGGATGGTCTAGATTTACTGCAACTTTTGCTGTGGCAACACTTTTTTGCTTTACCATAGCAGAGTTTCCTGTCTCAGGTTATACTGCAAGGATGTGAACTGGTCTATTTTTAGGCAATTTAAGCCAAATCTAATTGTGCTAGATTCCAAATCACACATCTAATAATTGTGCAAAATGTATCTGCACGCAACCTTCTCTTTTCCAAGAGTATAATAACTAGGTTTCAGATGTTTTGTGTTTTCATTCTTCTTATACTAACATTGAATGTTTTATTTGTCCAGGATTCCCCAGAAGTGCATTCTAATGCGGCTGAAACACTCTGTGCTATAACAAGATTTGCTCCCCCTGGGTTTTCTGCTAAAGTCTGCAGCCCTAGGTAGGGATGTTCTTATCCCAGTCTTGCTGCTTGTGGTTGTTATTGCCGTTCTGGTTTATGTAGCTTAAGGTCACATTTTAAATATCTGTCTCGTATTTGCAGTTTTATAGGGAGATTGTTTCAACATGCTTTAGAAGACTCTCGGCCAAAGTCTGTTCTTGTTAATTCTCTTTCCATATGCATTTCTTTGTTGGACCCGAAAAGGCATACTTTTGGGGGATATCATTTATACAACCGCCAAATGGCTAATGGACCCACAGTAACTGCAAATCCTGAGGCTGTTGAAGGAATGTTAGAAAGCCTAGGTAAGGTTGCTCTATTTTACCATGATTTCAGTTAACTTTTTCTATTTAAAAGTTGGCACAGCTCTTTGGGTTGCAAAACTGTATTGATGTTGTTGATTTAATGTGCATGTCATGTATCTGTTCTAACTAAACTGGTAAGCTCTCTGAAACCATTTTAAAACTAGACAAACTTAAAGTGTGCTCCATCTAAGCAACCGCCTGTTTTCAGTTTTTATTTTATTCTTTAAAATGTACAATCAATTAGGCAATCATTTAATTAATTTAAACAAATCTAGCTTTTCAGGTCATGTATACATCATGAATATTTATTATTTCTTATTACTGAAAATATAATTGTATAGTCTTTGCTATGTCTGTTTGCAAATATATTTTGTTGTACATATGCCTTGTATTCTTAAAAATTGCCATATTTCTCCTGTATCATATCTTCAACTTTGCCTATTTTATATAGCTCCACCAGCACCAAAAAACCTATTCCAGATAGAAGTGGCTACTGGTAGAGTGGTAGTGTAGAAGAGTTAGGGCAATGCATCATGATTTTATCAGGAGACATGCATGGTATTGGGCCTATGAAGGTTATGTCAAATTTAATCCTGTAGTGTCTTGATGTACAAAGTGGTGGCTTAACCTTTGGTGGATGGGATAATAGTGTAGTGAATGTTTGGGGATATATTCTGGAAGAATCTAGAGTCCTGCATTTCTTATACGAAGTGGTGCCCATAGAGATTGAATTGGGCAGTAATATGATAGATTCCTGTTCAACATTATTTCAGTAGATTTTTCAAAAAGTATTGCTCTCAATTTTGCTGACCGTTGACATGTAACAGCCATTTTATACTCATGTAGCTTAGTGAGTTTTATCCCATTTTAGTAAATCAGTTAATATGCTGGTATGAGTCGAAATTGATGGTTAAAGCAAATATATGGTGAATGGGTATTCATAGAAGTATTAATAAGTCATTGATACTAGTCTCTTTGATAATAATGAACTGTTCTGAGCTATGGATAAAGGATGTAATTTTTACCTCAAATTATCCTCTCTCTTTTGATACTTAGACTTGCCCTGGAATAATCAACATGTTTCTGAATAGTACGTAAATAGATAGGACTTTCTTTTCGTTGTAATAATACATTCTTTAATTCAAAGAGGGAAAGCAGATAAGAGTTGGTTAGAAATTTTGAATGCATAACTATTTTACATCTCCTTATCCTCTATCTTTTGGTGCATAACAATATCACATCTCATGTATTAATTGCGTTCTCTGCTCTGTATTTATTCTTGACAGTTTGTATGTTTGAACAAACCTTGCTTATGAGGTTATTATTATGCAGGTGGTTTACTCAAGCTTTTAGACATTTCTTCTTCAGAAAATCTCTTGGTAACTACTTATGGCAAGTTACAGCCACCACTAGGGAAACATCGGTTAAAGGTATGCTAGTTACTTGTAATCATTGTAGAGTTCTAGAATATGTCCCTTGGATTGCAGATGAGAGTACAATGAGAAAAAGAAAAGACCATATTGGTGATGCCCTGACTTGTGCAAGCAATTACTTTATCTTCTGTTTGGTTAAAGCTGACGTTTTGTCAGAGTTTGTCTTAGTTTTTAATCACGGATTTCTTCCTTCACACCTTTTATGGGAAAGAGTAGCCCTTTAGGTTTCTTTTTAAGATTTCAGCTCATGGTGTTGTAGTAGGGAAGTTTTTGATCTATTTCTTTGTCTTTTTGCCTTGTGTACTATTTTGTAGTTATTGCCCCCACCCCTTCTGTTTAGTCCTTACTTGTAATTTTTCATATAACATTAAATATAGTTTTGCATTGGTAGTCATACACATGCTTGTTCAGATTGTAGAGTTCATATCAGTCTTACTAAGTGTTGGTGGTGAAACTGCTGAGAAGAAATTGATTAGTCTTGGAGCAGTTCAAAAGATTCTTGACTTGTTCTTTTCGTAAGTGTAGCAACTCTGTTTTCTTTCCCTAGTTAGTTGCACCCCTGCCTTAATGCACTGTTTAAATGTTGTAGGTACCCATACAATAACTTTCTGCATCACCATGTAGAAAGCATAATATCATCAAGCTTGGAGGGCAAGAATTTTGCTCTTGCAGAACATCTTCTTCATGAGTGTGATATTGTTGGGAAAATACTTCATGCAGAGAAGCATTTCACGTTGGATGCTGATGGAAATAAGGTACATGATTCTTTTCTTTATCTAGATGTTACATCTGTATGAATGGATTTGTATTTTTTTTCTCCTTACGTATTTGATGCTATTGCATCTATCTTTCTGGAGAAATAAACATGTTAATGTTCTGATCTGTTGATCAATTTGCTCCTGCAGCCAACAATGCCTACTGAGGGTAAACCACTGCCCAGGATTGGAAGTATTGGGCACTTAACCCGTATATCCAACAAACTTATCCAAGTTGGAAAGGGAAACAGTGAGATTCAGGCACATCTGCAGGTACGTTACTATTACTTTCCATTTTTTTTGGAAAATTTCTGATCGGTTGAACTTGTAATGCTCTACTGTTTAGTGTCTTCTGATTTGCTGCCTCTTCTCTCCAGCTAGTGATTACCTCATGTTTCTTTGGAGGTTGAGCCCAAATTCAGTGTGAAAGGCAGCAACATAGTCTTTTAATTTATTTTCAAATGTTTGGTTTTGCAGGAAAACAGTGAGTGGACAGATTGGTATATGAATGTTCTAACACAGCGAAATGCTATAGAAAATGTCTACCAATGGGCGTGTGGGTATGTTTTCTTTATCTAACTAGTTTCTCAAATATTTTGAGCTTCAATTATTAGGATTTTAATTAATCTGTATGTTTATATTTTGGCTAGTCTATGGCATTCTCTTTTCTCTGTGCTTTTATTTGTTTCCTATCTGTGACACACTAATAATTATGCTAATTGATTGTTACAGGAGACCAACATCATTGCATGACAGGACTAGGGATAGTGATGAGGATGACTATCAGGATCGGGATTATGATGTTGCAGCATTAGCAAATAACTTAAGCCAGGCTTTCCGTTACGGCATTTATAATAATGAAGACATTGAAGAGGTATTGCTTTGTCTTTTTTCAGGCAGCGCATATCAATTTGCTGCCATCTCTGCATGTATTTTCTAGTTCTTATTGACTAGTTATGATATAGAAGTATACAGGAGGTAGAATTAGCTTCAATTGGACAGGCACTGACTGTGTTCTTGTTGGTCTATTGTACAGTTAGGGTCTTGTCAAGGCTTTAAATTAATTTTCTCTTCAATAACTAGAAATAGACAAGTTAAACACAATGGTGCATTTTATGGAGTGTGATAGTCTTCCAGATAGATAGGCAATGTTTGGACTCACCATTTGGCAGAGTCTAAGACTTGGTGGAGCTCTGGTAATTAAATTTATTATTTACTGTAGTCCAAATCAAAATATTTAAGTCAAATGACATGGCTCAGTTCAAGAAGACCTCAATTTTTGAAATATTTTTTATTGGCTGTGGAAGACCTACTACAAATCAGAGAATGATTATGTAACATCTGGGTCCTAAACTACTTACAGTAGAGCCAAAACACAGTTTTATGTATTTGGAATTTGCCTTACGCAATGGGTCCTTTATAGACCTCTGTTGTTTGCCTGCAATTGTTTGGTACTAGTTATCACAATTATGCAGCTTCACCTCCTAATAGTATCTTCACCTAGTAGTTCATGCTTTTGATGATAAAAGATTGTTTGGGCTTTTGTGCAAGGTAGAGTATTAGAGCCTTTACTTAACAAGTCGCTATGATTTGAAGCAGTCTTTGACAATACCAAATATTCAAGTTCAACGCTTCAACTAAAATTTTGTCCAACAAACAGCCAATTTGTGCTTCATGAACTTTTCACTTCAGGGGTGGATGTGACTAACCCTTGTGGTCTTGTTTACATTCATAATGCGTTGACCCTGGGCATCATTGTATATTAGATAAATTTATTATATAATTTCTTGGTTGTGGCTAGGTCCCTGATTTAGGTCCTTTTTTTTTTAATTATTTGTGGTTGGTTTGATGTTACTACTTACCCCGATTTTGTCATTTAATATCATTATTTCATGATTTTGACCCATTTAAATGTGTTTTAGGCTCATGGCTCTCTTGAACGAGATGATGAGGTATAATTTTACTTCCTTAATCTTCCTAAATCTAGTCTGGCATTTATCCATGACCTATTCATTTGCCCCCTGTTAACTTAAGAAGGGGATGTTGTACTATTATGAACATGAATGTTCCAGCTAAGTACTCTGTTTCGCCAGTTAGGAGTTTTTCATCCTGCTGGTTTTTATTATTACTTCATATTTTTGAAGTTTCAATTCATTAACATATTATATCTGTAGGATGTCTATTTTGATGATGAATCCGCTGAAGTTGTTATATCCTCTTTGCGGTTGGGAGATGACCATGAAAGGTAAGTGTATAATTTACCAAAGTTGCTTCTTGCATCTGTAGCGAAAGTTTTTTTTTTTTTTTTTTTGGTTTTTGCTTTTTGGTGTGTTCTTATAATATATGCTTCAATTTTTCCTGGCACATGCAGTGGGTCTCTCTTTACAAATTCCAATTGGTTTGCTTTTGAGGATGGAGTGGCCAATGAACGATCAACTGGTTCCCCTGCTTCTCCCTCGCCTAATGCTGAGGAGACTGGAGTAATTGGTGACAGTGGAGATGATAATGTCATTGTTGGTGATGATGAGGATTTGGTTGACACAGCGACATCGTCTCCAGAACCGGGACCTAAATTAGAACATGGTGAAACTGACAAACCGCTTGAATGGGTGGAATGGAGAGAATCTTCAGATGCCAATGACTCTGCTGAGCTTCCCAATGGAAAACTTAAGGACCAATCAGGCAATGAGGATTCTAACACAGCCGAAACATCTCCATCGTCCAGTGCTACATCAACAAAGGATGTGGCAGCTGAACCATTAGCAACCCCTAATGAGAACTCAAGCGAGGAAATCTTCCTGCCAGCAGAAACAGAAATTGGAACTAACAGTTCATCCGCACCTATGGATGTGGACTCAACAAAAGTTGAGGGAGGTAGTGACATGGATGTTACAGATGACAAAGAGGTTGAAAAAACGAATTGCTAATGTAAATTCTTGTGATTCATCGTGGGGGGCTAACCGGGCAGCATTGACAAAGGTGGGGGGATGAAATCTGGAGTTTGACTAGGCAACAGTGTTTAGAACCTCTGAACATCTATGGAGCATTTTCTCAGCAGGAATATTGATTCTTTATGCCCACCTGCAAATTGAGGCTCGCGCATCTGTTGAATCATGAACTATGGTGTTTCTTGAGTATTTTAGCTCATGCTGTTAGGTGCTACTGAATTTTTCACGTGTTTATATCAATATTTAGCTTGTCCAATTAGGACGCCACTGAATTTTTCACCTCTTCTTTTTTCATGGATAACTGTTAATATATTTATGTTCTAAAACTGAGTTCAGCTATGAAAATGAGTTCCCTGGCTGATACGTTTCATAAACTCATTCAAGAGAATCTGCTCGAGAAGTGAAGTATCTTGCCTGGAGTTTAGTCAAAGCTCAAAGTTATTGGAATCGCTTGGCACCTAATCCAGTTGCGGTTGGGGGAGCCTGTAATTGAGTTCTTGGAGGAATAAAATTTCCGATAATGTTTACTGTTCCAAAATTTAATCGCCTCTTTTCACCAGATCAACGTAGACTTATGGTTTGCATCAATAGGAATCATAAAAGTAATTGTGTAGATTACCATATTCGGCAGTGGATCATGTCAGATACATTATTGCGTCTCACAGAAAGTTTAGTAAAATTTTGTTTCCGAATTTTTTTCTTTGGGGGAACAGATAGCTATCGTTTGTCACGTTTGAATCATCTCCCGAGTTCGGGAAGCCAATCTTGCCATCAATCAGCCACTTTTTCGTCCAGATTGCACGCTTGTATTTAAGAATTTTACTGTACCTTGAAATCTCCAATTTTATGATCCTTGACCCCGCGGGGGAAAAAAATGTAACCAACAGCTATATGCATACGGCCGACTACAATAAAGTAACAATAAAGAGACAGAGTAACCAAAAACTTGGCTGCTTTGCCCCTTACCCACAGCTATGGGATAGGTATATAAATAACGTCATCGACATATCATTGAGATCAATGTTACATTTCTTCCAATGTCAAAATTGTGAGGAGTAAAGACTATATGTTCCTCATTGGCTTATGATATCTTCAAGGGATGAACAAAAATACCATTTCGAGCTTCCCGGATTCTACCCCACTTTCCCAGACGAGGTTCCTGTAAGCAAGAGACAGATCTCAATGCCAGGAGACAAGACATGCATGCATACACACATTATACATATATATACATATCAGCTTATTAAATATAATAAAAGCATATCATCAAATTAGGGCAGCACTTCACCTGCCCAACTCCAGCAACCAAGAATTGTGCTGATTTTGAAAAGGCCAAGGAATTCACGAATCCAACCTGCATTGCCAAAAGGTACAATAAAGTCATGGTGGTTTTAACAAATACATATCATACTTATCACACATCCGCATGTGATAATATTGGTGACCAGCTAATGCTTTTTAAAATTACAATGGAATTCACCAATAGAACTTGTTGATAACCTAAGAATTCCAAGCGTGGACTTGTAAATCTAGAGAGGGCGTAGGTTTCTATAAGCTGAATCCTCAATTATTCTAACAATGACAATGTTAATGTGTATGGTAAAGATATTTAGAGATAGAGGCAACCGTTTTGTTGCTATTCCTTTTGCTTACCAATGGTACATCAGACAGAGGTTGAATATCCTTTCTGTCACTTTCAACTGCCCAAAATCGAACGCACCCATTACCAGCGCCAGATGCTACAAGGTCACTGTTCCTACAAACAGTGACTGCACCAACCCATGACAAAGCTGATGAAGAATGATGATTCTCAGGTTTGTGGTGACCGTTTTCTGCAGATTGAAGATGATGCTACAACTTTAATATACTAAATGAAGACTAACAATTACAAATTCACATTCAACTTACAGAGCTGAAAGTGTGTCCTATCCTCTGTCATGGATAACATTTTAAATATGCAACAAAAGCAGGACCATTGTCCATGAAAGAAGTGATGTAACATCTCTAGGAAAAGAAAACGGTAGGAGAATTCTATTATAGACACATTAAGAAGAAATTCTTCCGATAAATCAACACATAGGAAAGAGTTGACAGAACCATAGATATTTTATGTGACAATGACTTACAAGAAATATGAATAAAAAAACCAAAAAATCTATAGGAAGCTACAATATTCACAAGTCATGAACAGTAAGCTCATTTCAGATTCCATGTGAAACACAACACCTACAGAATTGTTATATTCATAGAAAAGGAATCATACCTAAGTTACCATTGGGGATTCTTCCATTATCCTTTGGTTCAGACACCACATCCTTTGTCAGTAAAGCATGAGCATTTCTCACAATGTAAACGGGCTTCTTTCGCATTACGCTCCAGAGCTCAATGCTTCCATCACCCGTTCCAGACAAGAATTCCTCATTGTTAACAAAACAACAGGACTCTAAGGACGGAGCGGAAGTACGAAAAATTAATCGTGACTCTTCATGAACCTGTATTCCAAAGAAACAACTAATTCAAGGAACAGCATACGGCTAAAAAATAAGGATATAACCCCCTTAAAAATAACAAAAAGAAAATTCTAAAACACCAGCCTTAGTTAATCAGAAAACCGCAGCTCAATCACTAGATAATTTCCACACAGAGATGAGACATCGTAGGAGAATATAAGAAACATGTACCAAAAAAGATGATCCATCACTAAATTATTCCATTGAAAATGCAAAGAAATGCCTCTTCCAATATGTAATAAAACTTGTTTTGTGTCCTTTTCTGTCTTTGCATTTCCTTTTTCAAGATAGATGCTTTGAATAAAAGTATAAAAAAAATGGAAAAGGAACAGAATGTACATCTCCAGGGAAATTATGTAAAAGCCCTAAGGTAGATTGGAATACATAGTTTTAAGTCCAATACGCATCGTTAAACAAGATGTGCATTAGATAATACATGTTACCTTAAACAACTGCATGCTACGATCACGTCCAGCTGTTATCACCCTTTCTTTTCGTAAACAATCGATAGTCAATACTTCACCTTGGTGGCCAAATAATGTATTCATATAAGTTCTGTCTTCAGCATTCCAAATCTTAACCGATCGATCAAATGAACCAGAAAAAAGCTCCGAAGTTCCTTGCCTAAAAGTTAGACATGAAACAGGGCCTTTATGACCTTGAAAAGCCTGTAAAAGACATAATTAAGAGCTAGGAATAGAGATCGACAATTGTAGTTTAAAGTGAAAAGCACTAGAACCCTAAAATGCCTGAGGGTAAAGGTGCATAAAAAGTGCATGTCCTAGTGAAGCAAGGAGCTAAAAAATATGCTAGGCTGTAAAATTCAGGATATATTTTCTAAATTGTTTTGTAACACAAATAATTCAATAGGTTCGAATGAGATATGATTTTACTTGAAGCACACGTTAACAGACAAGCATCAGATTACAAATTTGAAATTTCCCTAGGATCTTGACCATTTAAATGACCTATACAAAGAAAAAAACAAATACTTCAATTGCAGAAAGACCTATTATGGTTGTCCAGACATTCATATATCGTAAGAAAAGCCAGTTACGTTATCCAATTGTAGACAGTAGAAAAGCTGTTTTTTTTTTTTTTGACAATGAACTTATTATGATCTAGAAAGAACAAAGTGCCACCTGAACATGCTCTCTTGTACGTGTATCCCATAGATGAACATGGCGGTCAAGGCCTCCAGTTGCCAAATACCGACTATCAGAGCTCACAGCCAATGCTAATACATGTTTACTGCGGTTTCGAGCCCGACCTTGTGGTTCTTTCATCCCATGAGACCTCATTACTTCATCACTAGGCCATTGATACTTTTCACTTTTCCCACTATTTACATCCCAGTGCATAATAGTCCCATCCTTTGAAGCTGAAAAGCCCTTCATGTCATCCTCTGACAGGGCCACAGCAGTAACAGGCTGTCTGTGCTTCACTAACAGGCGGAATTCTCCTCTCGTCCCCTGTTTCACCCTAAAACACATTCATGATATACTATAAGCATCATATAGACAAGCACGTAGGTGAATGCAATTGCAAATAGATGAGATACATGTTTCTATTTCTCTTTACCATCACGTTTTACACCCACCTCAGGTTGATAACAATAAATTTTGAACTTTTATAGCAGCAAAATAAGATACTGTAACCAGCAACAGTAGGCAAAGAACTTGTATTTAAACCCCCTCCCCAATAAAAACGATCAAAAAATGCAGAAATCAAGATATGACGAATTTAATCCTCAACAAGAAGCAATTGCTGCACTGCAACGTATTCAGATAATAGAGCATCACCTGGATGCTAATGACCTCCGAACCCGCCCGCTGTCTTCTTGCTGCTCCAGTATCAACTTCTGAGCTATGAGGGAGTTTTTTTGGCCATCCCTTTCATCATCGTCATCACTGTCTTCTCCATCTTCAGCCCTCTCTTCCTTATCTTTCCGAGCAATATCTCGATATTTTTTCAAATAATCCTCCGCAATTCTCTTCCTTGCTTCAGCCTCGGTTTCTTCTTCCATTACTGCCCCCTGAGCTTCCTCTTCCCCATCGGAAGCACCGCCAAAGAAGCCATCTTCCTCTTCGTCGCTTTCTATCTCACCGTCAACAACTCGGTCCTCCACTTTCCGTCGCTTTCTCGATTCGTCGCCAAAGAAAGGATCACGGTTGGATGAGAAACTTTTACCCTTCCTTCCACCTTTCTTCTTAAGATTCTTGCTCCCCATAATGGAATGCTAAGAGGTCAATTACTCCACAAAGAAATGGGAGATTGGGGTTTACGCAGAAGACAGCTAGGGTTTAAGCCCTTGAGCTTGCGAGGTTTACAGTTGTGAACAGAGGGCCGGAGGCGCTCCGACAACATGTGAGCGGCAAAATTTATATCATGTATGTTTTTTTTTTCCTTTTTTTTTTTAATTTGGATAACATATTATGATTCAGTTCCCCAGATGAAGTGCAATAAAAAAAATTAAAATCGATAAAAATATTTCTTTAAGTTATTGATAATTGTGGTCACAAAAATAATAATTCTAAATCATGTGACAATAAGTGAGAATAACTCTTCTCATTTTTTTATTTTAATACATGTTTAACAAACCATAAAACCGTTAATTCAAAAATCTTTTTTTATAAATTAAGAGAAATTTTTCTCACATAATTATCTCATAAATCATAAAAATTATTTTTCAAAAATTAATTCAAACATGATGAAACTTAAGTGCTATTTGAGAATTTTCTAGTTGGCTAAAAATAAAAAAGTTGAGAATTTTCTATTTTTTCTTTTGGTGATAGTCTCGTAGAGAACTTTTCATTTCTATTTTAACGAGGAGAAACCCAACCTTGAAAATAGTACCAATGGTGTTTATCAGACATTGGATCTCGTCAATGGATTTTAATTTTGAGTTGAGGATCAATTTTGTCTTTGAAGTACGTGCCCAAGAACAATTTTAACTTGAAATTTTCGGCGTAGAAATGTTGACATTAGGGTTGTTAACGGAAGGACAACGTTGCAATGTTTTTAAACTTCAAGGGCAACATTGGTTCAAAAAAATGTAGTAATTTTGCCCTTGAAGTTTAAAAACATAATAATGTTGCCCCTCCGTTAACAACCCTAACGATCAACGTTTCGTTAAAATAGAAGAAAGAGGGTAACTTCATTTTTTAGAAGAAAGAGGGTTTTAGAGGATTTGTAAAAATCCCCGATTTCCTCCCCTTTTATTTTTAAAACTTGCAAACAAGGAAAATGACAACTAAAACCCTCCATTCCTTTTTCTTTCCCTCCAAAACGAAACTCTCAAACATGCCCTAAGAGTACTCCAACTCCTGTATTAAGAACAGGAGGTGAGGTGGTAGTTAGGATTAATACAATAACTACGCATGCAAATACCGAAACAAGAATTAACTGTAACTTATGACAATCTCTATCAGACCTAATCTTGAGCCAGATCACCACCACGGGCAATACTTAAAGGGCCTGGTCATAGCGCAAGACAAATTTCTCAAGATCAATATTACGTTGAAAACATAACCCACAAAGAGCCTTTCTGATGTAGAATCAACAAGAAGTTCAGAGTATCTTCAACAAGTTGGCCAGAGACCACCTCCATCTTCTTCGTTGTCCTCAAACGGGACAATGATAGAATTATACAAGCATCAAATATTCCCAACATTTGGCTAATTTCTCACATGAATTTATCAATTATTCACTAATAGAAGATCACATGTAGTATGAAGCAGCATCTCAATAACCATCAAATTAGTAATAAAACGTACAGTTTATATATACAAGCCTAGATCCTTGGCAATATAAGGACATAACTTTTCCGTAAATAGATTATTGAATCACTGTAATTGTTGTAGGTATAGTCCAAGATTCACCAGTCAATACCCAATTCTCTTGATAGAAAGAGTTTTTCAATGTATTGGATCAAAGGTGCTGATGCCGTTACATAATTTTGCATTTGGACCCTTGCTGACGACTCTGAACCAAGAGTAAGAGGAAAAGGCATCATAAATAAATAGCATTACTAGCAAAATATTTGGGGGGAAAAACAAATAATCTCCAATTATCCAGCAGAGAAAGAGGGAGAGTAGTGGAACCACAAGTAACAAAGGCATTGTGAGAAAACCAAAAGGATTTGGTATAAGCAAAAGAGAAAAGATATTACACTAATTTAATTATGAGCAAAGGCAGCAATAAAATAGAATACATATTATGATGAAGCAGAAGCATTGAATGAAAGCGAACCAGTCGCCACTAGACTCATAATCAGCAAAAGAAAGACAGGGATTATCTAGAAGAACTTGAAGAGCTTTCTTGTGTTTCTCCTTGGTATTGAATATCTTTGATTTCCAATGACTGGTGAACATTCATAGCTTTTTTCTTTTTTTTTTGGAGAACTCTTCAGAGGATTCCAGAAGGTGAGCTCATCTTGCTGTGTGTCCCTAAGGTTTTGAATTCCTTAGTACATTGTAATTGCTTCCTGGAATCCCATTCGTGGTTTTTATAGTTTATAAGAAATGTTATAATGATAATCATTCACCTAAATCCAAGATGACCGCATTGAGTTATATTGACTTTAGTTTAAGTCTTTCCAGAACAGTGATTGACCATTCTGAGTTCTCTCTCATCAACACTGCACATCATTTTATATCGTAACAATTGGTATTTAAGCACCTACTAGCTGTTATGGATAAACAAGCAAAGTCTGAGGGTAAAATGCGCATTTTAACAAGGATGCCTCCCCTTGCAAATTGCAATCCATAAAAATTTAGCAGATCAAAACTACGGTAGGTAGCCCAATATTTAATGTTAAACCAAAAACAAATAAAATTAATCTCATCACTAACTCTATTCCCTTGTCTCCCCCAGTTCATTGCAAGTTACACATTAAAGTCCTTTTCTGGATTTAAATTTTAACTAATGTGCATGCAAACTTTAACCTACACTTACCATCCTCATTGAGTTTTCTTAAGAGTTGTTGCTTTGTAGGAAGGGCGTACATCCCAGCAGCAACAGCCATCCTGATAGCCCAACCATGATGGGGAGCAAATACCTCTGTGTAAGCCTTGGAAGCTGGATCCTTGAGGGAATTCCCGCTGCCAAAGGGCAAAAAGATACTAAGCTCATATTCACTAGTTAATGCAACTTGTTATTCTAAATGTGCCTCTTAAAATAGATATCCACAAAAAAGGTACCCTTCTGTAAAAGGAACTGCTTCTGGATAAGATAAGCTAAGAATATATTCAATCTGGAAATTCAAATTTTCCTCTATTTTTTTCAGACAATTTTCAAGAAGTGTTTATCCTCATTGCCAGAAAGTGTACAAAATTGATACAAACACCAAGAATAAACACCAAGCATGATATAGTGTTGTAGTTCTGCATATCAGAAACTAGCAGGTGGCAAATTGTTAAGTAAAGACTGATATACATACTCTGTCACCATAATCTGCTCAAAAAGCACCCTAACCATGTCGAGTCCACGTTTTACTCTAAGAAGATTTCTCGTATGGCTACCTGCTTTCCTCACAGTATTAGCTTGTACATCCCGATCGATCATAGATTGTAAGGTCCGAATAGACTTTGATGCCTCAACTAGATCATCAACCTGTTATCATCAAACAATATAACCACTGACCTAAAACAGATAAACTAAAATTATATCAAACTAAATTGGAATTATGCTGCAACAATAGTTTTAAAAGAGCAAAGATTTACAGCAACCACATGGAAGCTTTAAAACTTGACCATGCAGTATAATGCAATGACCATCCCTAAGGTGGATTGATTATAAATATTTAAATTTAATCATTCCCAAAGAAGATTATGGATACTATTATCATGCAGGATTGGGAAATCTCTATTAACCATATAGAGAGACTAATCAATGTGCCAATTGGTTGGCACATGAGGTTGATAGAAGCGTTTTTGATGCGTAGATCTACACCGATGTTCCAGAATGGTGCAATGTTTATCTCGAAGTTCACATCCAAAGAGCAGATTCTCAATCAGGAAGTCACGTGTTACATTATTCTGAATTTCTTTGATAGCTGAAATACAAGTCAATTGTACAAAAAAGGACAGTACCAACCCACAAGAGTCCATTGTTTCTTCAATAAACATGAGAAATGAGAAGCTGAAGCTGAAGCTGAACTACAAAAAGGTCCCGCCCCACCCCACAAAAGAAAAGCAGAATCAAGAGCTCAATGCATTCACCAAGATAGTAACAGGAAACCCAATTCTCATTCCATTTCTATCAATCTCAAAGCAGCAACTAATCCATTTCCATTGGCCACTATAATATTTGTAATAAAGTCGATCAAAATAATTAAGGGAACAGAATAAGTTTTTAAAGGTGAGGATTACCTTGGCAACGTAATCAATCTCGGCAAACTTGAAGGCGATGCCCAAGCAACCAAAGAGAGGAGAGAGAAGAGAAGATGCCTGAGAGAAAGAGGCAACCTCGACATCTGAACTTTGGGAATTGACAGTGTCTGCAAGCTCTTTGAACGCGACCGAGATTTTTCTCAGAGGCTTTGCATCCGGTGATATCTCTGCCATCGAATAGGAAATATCTTCGATCGGCTTTGCTGCCTTCTGCTTCTTTGCGTCCTTCTGATTCTTTGCGTGCTTCGTTCCTTGAAACTTGTTTTTGGCTGTAAATGGACACCATAATAATTTTATATGGACAATCAAAAAATAATTTTTTTTTTTTTTTGGATACAAGAGGGGAGGGTGATTCAAACATATAAGGCATCTCAATACCACCAGCTGTAATCAAAAAATAATTGGCAACACTCAATCAAAACATAAAACATAATTGGGCTTTATGGGTTGGGCTTATATTTCAATGTTCCCAATTTATGAGATTGAATAACACAAATCAGCTCTGTAAAAAAAAAAAAAAAAATCAGCTCTGTAGGCTGGGCCTTACATTTTTTCCGTTTTATTTGATTACCTTTCTAAGTTTGATTTAAATTTTATATTAATATGTACATTATATTTATTTTGATTTAGGAAATTAATTTTATCTGATTCTTTATTTTTTTTAAATTTAATCTAGAAGTTTTTAAGAATTTCTTTACTTCTCTAGGACAGTAAAAATTCTCGACAAAAATGGCCTTTTTGACCCCAAATAAAAGGCTTTTGTCATTCATTTGTGAATTATATGTACGAGACCTTTTATACTTCATACATATTTGTCCCATCGAATGATCATAGATAAGTTTTAAACTGTTAATAATATTAATATCAATAATTGGTAATTGGTAATTGAACAAATAATACATAAAAAATTAGCATGTTTTTAATTTGATCGGAAACAATAACCTTAGGTTAATAAATAATACAAGTATTTCTTAAAATGTACTACCTCCAGTTCTAAATAATTTTCACTACAAACTTTATTTTATATTTAAGATGGGAGAGAGTATTTATATCTTATCTCAGCTGATTGTCGAAGGGAAAGAACATTATTTTAGATTTCAAAAGTTAAAGAATTATACCGAATAGTGAAATAGGAGTAACATAATGAAAAAATATATTTAAATAAATATACCACATAAAAGTTAAGGTGGGGAATCTACGAAAGTTGAAAAGAAGATGACAAGGAAGTCATGAATTTGGACTGTTTCCTGGAAGAAGGAAGAAATAGGCACGAATGACCCAAATATACACGGCCTAAAGTAGACTCAAGCCCCAACATATACAATGCATGCTTATAGAGCCCGGGGCCGTGCCCTAATCTTGGTGGGGGACTGATGTCAAACCCCTCCAAAACTTTTTTATATAAAAAAAAACAAAGATGACCCAGAAAATCCAAAAAGAATGGTAAAACTAGAGAGATTAATGAAGCATGTTCCAATTTAATCTAAACATTCCAGAATCAACATTCCTGGTTGAGACGCAACATTATTGCTCTCAACAATACAATCTAACTCTCACAAATCCAAGAGACGCTAAAAATTCTCTAGTCTTGAACCAGACCCGTCCTTTACCAAGTAACCATGTACACAGATTACTCTGATCAGAATAAATAAATACACGTAATATATTTATATATATATATATATATATACCACACAAAAAAAAAAAAAAAAAACAGTTAGTTGAGGATCCAGCTCTGCTCAGCTCAGATTCAAGCTGGCTTTGATTGATCTAAAGCGGCAGCTAACTCAAAGTCCCCAACTCATATTCTGCTCCTAGCAGCTTGAAGACAAAGTAGAAAGTGTAGTTGCAGATGAAGTTCTGGGTGAAGGAGACGCGTGCTTCAAAACCACGGTGGGCAAAATGCTGGTTTTTCTTCTTTCTTCTTCTTTAATCAATTCTCCCCCAAACAACTCTAACTTGTCGGCGTTTGTGTTCTCCACCACTCTCTTCCCCTTGAACAGTACTGATTCCACACTCTTCTGCCCCAACATTTCCTCTGCTGCTGCCACCACATCCGACGTCGTTTTGCCGGACTCTCCTTTCTTTGCCATCACCCCGTTGGATTGGATCCGCACATAATTCCCTGTGCCACACTCCACGAATGCCATCGATACAGCTTGATCAACCTGCACATTTTTTAATATCTCCACCAATTATTACACTGTACCAAACTTTTCTTCTTTATCAAATGCAAATAAAAAAATCATATACTCTGTGTGTTGGAAGGAGTAGGTGACACATTGATGAGTCACTACCCTAACCACCACCTCTTTATTTGTTGCATAATAATCTCTTCATTTCTCACTCTAAAATCCCGCCGCTTTCTACTTTTTAGTGTGAAATACAAATTGAAGATGTTAATTCGTTCAATTTAAGGCTGTTAATAATCATTCCATATTTGACCGTCATAATCTTACAAAAGGAGTATATTACTAGCCTTTATAGCCTTTCTTTTTTGGTGAATTGACTCAGTGAAAAACAGAACACTTACCATATCGGAAGCTCCTTCTCCGGCGATCTTGACGAGCCCGGATGTGGACAATTTGGGTTCGACGGTGTTGAACTCGGACTCTCCGTTACCCAGAGAGAGGACTAAGAGATCGGAGACACTGTTACAGAACGGAAATTCGTGCTTATTGTTCAAAACGTGAGTGATGGCGGCAGTCGTGGGATTGTTCATCGCGATTCCTCCATCGACGGCCACAATCTTCGTCCTCCCGTCCATGGACTTCATCTCCACTGGGCCGACAGAAACGGGATCAGCTGACGTGGCGACACAGACGTCCCTCATCTTGAAATCGTAGCCGTCCAATTCCAGGGCGTCGGCGCGGGAAAATAGGAACGGCGCGCGAGTGATGAGGTCGTAACAGGGGATCAAAACCGGCTTCAACGTGTCCTTCAGTGTGCTCTCACCGAAAACCTTGCGGAACAGCTTCTCCACTTTCGACGCCGATAACGACGACGACGCGCGAATTACTCGCCGGAAAATCCCCGGCTTAGACCTGAAAATCTTGCGCCTGTTCTCGACCAGGAACTTCAGCGCTTCCTCGGCGGTGAACATCGGAAACCCGTCTCTTCCGCGAGTGAACAACAAAGCCGCGAGAACGCCTCCTACGCCAGATCCCGCGACAACGTCGAAATACGCAGCGATGTGGGCATTAGGATTTCCAGATTTGCGGCGGAGGCAGGCTTCCAGGTGAACCAAAGACTTGGCGGCGAGGATGCCGTCGGTGGCGCCGGTGCCGTCAATGCAGAGAATTCTGACCTTACCAGTGTTGTGTTTGGCTGATTTCGCATCTTCTTGGGAAATCTGAACAGAGTTGGCAACAACGGTCTTGGAATTCTTGGGCTCGTTGTAGCCGAAGAGGAACTTGTTTTCCAAAATAGAGAAGATTTCGTAGGTGAGCTTGTCAACTTCGAAGGTGGAGTCAATATTAGAGAGTGCCGCCATTTCTGCAATTTTCAGTTAGTAGATTGAGAAAGTTGAGAGAGGAAAAGAGAGAGAGAGCTTGAAATTTGAGAGTGAAGAGACTGTTAAGGGTATTTGTGTTGAAGAGGAGAAAGAAGGGTGGATGAAGAAAAAAGGAGGCGAAGGTGGAGTATATATATAGAGCAAGCGAAGGGAACTTGAGAAGGCAGAGCGAGAATGATAGTGATTGCGATCATCCAGGAACATTCCTATATGGCGGAGGTGTGGTGATTAAGGAAAAAACTACATACATAGACCCGGAGTTTTTTTTAGAGAAAAATATCAAATTTATATATTTTTCTAACATTTCATCTAACAAAATTTTATAGTAATAATTTCTAGCCACGGAGAGTAGCAATAAAACTCAGTTTAGACATAATGATTTAAAAAAAAAAAGTTTCATTTAGACATTGGTTTTTATTAAGATTGTTAAACTCGCTAGTTTAAACACAACTCCATTTAGACATTGATTTTAATCAACAACTTTAAATTTTGTTGGAAATTCAGTGTTTTTGTACCGTGTTATTCCAAATTTAAGGATAAATTGACATGATTTTGCAAGTTATAAACGTTAAAACAGTCAACTCAATGTATGAATTTACGAATTCAACTAAGTTAACAACTACTATGAGTATGCATGTCTCAACTTGATTGTATAAACTAGATATATGAAAGCAAGGAATTAGGAAACTCAACTCGCACATTTGATTGTTTTCATCAATGTTCTAAAACCCAAACCGGAAACCGTGAACCGATCAATGAATCGGTCATGTTTGGACATCAACTAGGTTCAATAACTTTTTTTTAAAAAAAATCTTTAGAATTTTATATTAATTACTTTGAAATCTTTAATTTCTCACCGGTTTAGTTCTAAGTTACCACTCTGTTTCTTAAGTACAGTTTGACCAAATCTCACATACCAAGAAAAGGTAAGTATCTCAATGATTATGGAACAAATTTTCAACTTTACCCACATTTATGAATGGGTACCTTTTAAAATTTATTGTCAAATCTCTCTCATCTTTTTCTCTTTCCAACATGTCTAGCCAATCTCTCTCATCATTATTACTGTGGGTAAAATTGTCACAATCTCATTTATTTGGTCAAAATAGACTTATAAAAAAGGACCAAATTTTTTTGTCAAACTGAACTTATAAATAGGACCAGAATGGTAGCTCTAGTTTGACTTTGGTCTGACCTACTAACCATTGACCCAGTACTCGACCAATTTTGTGGCCAGTTTGAGTTTGTTATCACTATGGCCCCTTAAGTGTAATTTTTCCCATAAATCAGTTGGGCACGACTATTTTATAATTTAAGAAGTTAATTCCATTTTATAATGAAGGCGTGGAGGGGATGTCTGGGAGGTTAGGGGAGAGGAGGGAATTAATTTAAGTTAAGGAGAAATGGTACGCAAGAAAAATGAGTTCATGCCGCAGGGGGGAAAATTTCTAAAAAACTTAAAAGCAAGGATGAAGGACCAACTTTATTTGATGCAAATATGAATTTTAAATTTTAGTGGTGGGAACAGTTCTTTTTTTTTAGTATCTTTATATGTTTGTACCTTTTTTTTAAAAAAAAAAAACTAACCATAGTCTCTTTATTCGTATGCTTTATGGTGAGCATGCATGTTTTAAAATTTAGTGGAGGCAAGGTGAGTCTTTGACCAATGACCAGTGTTTGTATTGTCTTCTTTTTATTTTTCTTAGTACATATTGCCTAGCTAGCTTTAGTTTATGCTGCTTTCTAATGAGCTTTTCTTCAATGTGTGTAACAGGATTTATATTTTATTTATGGAGGGTAAAAGCGATAAGAAATTAACACTTATTAGGCATTGAGTTCTTTTTTTAAAAAAAAAAATTTAGAAAAGAAGTTGAGTTCACCCACAATCTAACGGCAAAATAAAATCTCTCTTCCACCTAAGTGATATCGATGTTGGACTGGACGAGCCGTCTATTACTCTTAGGATTTAACCTAGGCATCTAGGAGTTAGAATGTCTCCTTCAACGTCTTAACCAACTCTAGGATCGAATACCCTCCTTTTAGTGAGAGTATCCAACCCTTATACCAGTTGAGCCCAAGAACGAGGGCTATTAGGCATTGAGTTCTATCCTTAGAAACTCTTTTTTTTTTTTTTTTTGCAATTTGGACCCCATCGATCAGCTGAGAGATCTAAAATCAAAATAAGGTGGCACACTCAAATGATTAGTAAAAAAGCGAAAAAGGTAAAGCAATTTCAAACGGCTAGGTCGTACTCAATTTTACACTTATAATATTGGAAAGTCAGTATTTCAAAAAATTCAGCTAACTGAATTTTTATCAAATAGTAAAACAAAATGCTCAAATTAAAGGGTAAATTATAATAAAGGATCTAAGGAAAATAATATTTATTAAGAATGACTATAAAAATAATAATTATTTTAAAGGAATAAATATTAAAACATTAAAATAAAAAGACCAAATTGTCCTTCGCCATATTTTCTATATTCTCTATAATTAAATCAGAATATGAAGTGATTGATGGATAATGATAAATAGAGACAAATTAAAATCTGCTAAATTAGCATCTCTACTGCACCGAAATCGTCTCCCAATTACGATTAAAATAACTTCCTTTTCTATCTCTCTTGTATTCATTAAAAATTTTATCTTTTCTTGTACTCACACAATTATATCAACATCCAATGAGTTATAGTTACAGGCATAACAAATTTAAAAACTAAGGCAAACAATTAGAGAGAATATCAGAAATCTGTTTGAGGGCAATTTTTTAGTCGTTCTATTTTAATGTTTTAATTTTTGGTCCTTCAAAATAATTACAATTTTTATGGTCATTCTTAATAAATATTATTTTCTTTAGGTCATTTATTATAATTTTCCCCCAAATTAAACATGAGTTTTGTAGTTTTGAGTAAAAAGGGAAAATGATACCGACAAACGTTTTTAATACTCTAATTTTTTTAATGTAAAATATGTTTATCTAATTGAATTAGATTAAGAAAGTTTGTCAATATGATACATATTTTCAAAAATATTGTAGTCACCTTCCTTAATTCCATTATTTCTCTCCTCCTCTATTATTATTGATGAAGCGTCAATAGGGGATAAATTAGGAAAATGTTGATAAATATGAAAAAATATCTTATATTAAAGACTAAGATAAACTTCCGAAATATATCTTATACTAAAAATCATAAGAGTATAAGAATTAATTAACTGTAGATTAAAGAATTTAATTATGTTACTTATTTGTAACAAATGCATATTTGATTTACTAAAATACAATCTTTTATCATAATTACCCTTGGTAACTCTTTAATGCAAATCATCAATAGGATACTTCGAAAAATATATATATAATTTTTGGGAAACCAAATGGATTGGGCTCTTATATTTAGAATCAAATTCATTCCTCAACTAACTCTTATATTAAAAATTAAGGATAATATTAAAGTAATAATACTCACTCATGTACTTAATATAAGACAAAATTGGGAGTTGGTATTAGTCATAAATATAAGACATAATTTTGACATTTATCAATCTCTTCTTAATTTATTCCTACTAATACTCGTTCAACCATAATAAAGGAGAGGCGAATGAAAGAATTAAAAAAGATGACTAGGGCATTTTAGAAAAATATTAAGGGGCATTCTTGCCCCAAAAGTTTTCACCGAAGATTAATTTTAATTTGAAAGTTTTTTGAAGGACAATCTTACTCTGACTATTATCCTAATTAATTTTAACCGTTAGTTAACCAAATATGTTGAGTTGTCAGTTCACGTGTCATTAATGTCATTTTTGTTAAAGTGCAAATTTACTCCGGAAGTTTTATTTCTAACTTTGAAACAAGATAAAACAGATGACGCATGGACTTTTGACGCAAATTTTTACATTAACATAAATGAGTGGATGATATGTGGACTATCAACTTAATACACTTGATCAACTAACAGTCAAAATTAACTAGAATAGCAGTCAAGGGAAAAATTTTCCCTTTTTGACATTTCTGGAACAAAATTGTCCCCGGGTAAAGACTTGCAATTTGTCCCTTTAAAATTATATGTTATACTAACTAACTTAATTAAATTCATTAATTTAATCAAATTAATTAAAATTAAGGTAAAATACGGAGAGAGAAAACAAAAACATCTCCATACCTATTAAAGTAATAGGTTAATTGTGTTGGTTATTTACAGTTGGCTGTAAGCTAAGAATTATATGAGTTTATTTGCTTTACAGGAATATTAGTGTGTAACACTTGTTTTACCTATTAATAAAGGGTGAAGGAGCGATTTTAAACACGAAGTTTTCCCCAAGGAGCGCCTAACACCACGAAGTTTTTTGAGGAGTAAAAGTACACACGAAGTTACGTTTTGGGAGCGCCCAGCACCACGGCCGTTAGTCAACCGTTAGTTGACCGTCAACTTAGATGAAATGCTGACGTGGCGTTGACACTTGGACTGACGCGCCAACGTGGAATAAAAAAAAGATAAAAAAATTAGGAAATTTTTTTTAAAAATTAAAAAAAATGAGGAAAAAAATTAAAAAAATTAGAAAATATTAAATAATTAGAAAAAATATTAAAATAATTAGAATAAATATTAAAGTAATTAGAATAAATATTAAAATAATGATAAAAAAATTCAAAAAATTAAAACAATTAGAAAGAAATTTTTGAAAAATTAAAATAACTTTAAAAAAATCGAAAAAACTAGAAAAGAAAAATCAAAAATGAGGAAAAAATTAAAAAAATTTGAAATTTTTTTTTTTGGAAAAATTAGCAAAAAATGAGGAAAAAATTAAAATAATTCGGAAAAAATTAAATAATTCGAAAAAAATTAGCAAAAAAATTCAAAAAATGAGGAAAAAAAATAAAATAATTATAAAAAATATTGAAATAATTATAAAAAAATTCAAAAAAATAATAATTAGAAATAAATTAAAATACCCCCGCCAGTGACCACCCTACCGTTGGCGATCGGTTGCCCTTTATTATATACATAGTTGGACGGAGGGATGGGTTTTCAAAAGAAACGATGAACTAAAGGAGCATAATCTGACAAGGACATTAAATTAAAATAAAAGAAAAAGAAAAAATAATTTAATCTTTTGGGTAAAACCCAAGAGGCTCTAGAGTGTTCCGCCGAGTTGTTAGCTATGGAGCCTCTTGAGTTTTATCCAAAAGATTAAATTTATTTTTCTTTTTCCTTTATTTTAATTTAATAGGCATTGTCACATTCTGCTCCTTTAGTTCATCGTTTCTTTTGAAAACCCATCCCTCCATCCAACCATGTATATAATAAAAGGAAACTGATCGCCGACAGTAGGGTGGTCACTGACAGGGGTATTTTAATTTCTTTTTAATTATTTTAGTTTTTTGAATTTTTCCCAAAATTTTGATTTTTTTTTTCGAATTGTTTTGAATTTTTTTCAAATTTTTTAATTAATTTTTCTAATTATTTTTATTTTTTCCTCATTTTTGAATTTTTTTTCTAGTTTTTTTTATTTTTAAAAATTATTTTAATTTTTAAAAAATTTCTTTCTAATTGTTTTAATTTTTTGAATTTTTTTCTAATTATTTTAATATTTATTCAAATTATTTTAATCTTTATTCTAATTTTTTAAATATTTATTCTAATTATTTTAATTTTCTTTTCTAGTTATTTTTTTTCTCATTTTTCTCATTTTTTTCTAATTTTTTTAAAAAATTTCCTAATTTTTTGATTTTTTTATTCTACGTCAGTGTTCACGTCAACGTCTACGTTAGCGCGTCAGTCCAAGTCAACGCCACATCAACATTCTATCCAAGTTGACGATCAACTAACGGTTGACTAACGGCTATGGTGCTAGGCGTTCTCAAAACGTAACTTCATGTATACTTTTGCTCCTCAAAAAACTTCGTAGTACTAAGTACTCCTGAGAGAAAACTCCATGTGTAAAATCATCCTTTCGCCCATTAATAAAATTGACTCTGCTTTGCTTAAAAAAAAAACAACAACAACAAAGTAACGTGAAGTTAACTTCCTTCGAGGTACCTGAGGAAAAAAAAAAAAAAATCTTCCTTGGAGGGGGGGGGGGGTGGGGGGTAAGAAATAATGTCGGCGGAGGAGGAGGGCAAATGCGGAGTGTCAGTGTCAGGGCCAGGACGGTGGTGGCATAGAAGATCCCAGTGGGACCCTCCCCTCCAGATCCCTCCCCCTCTCCTTTCCCTTTCCCCTACGTTCCTACCCTCCTTTTTTCTCTTCCAAAATATCAACTTTGCATCAAAATTTTGATGAAATGACTTATCTCAACGACCCAAAAAAAAATGTTTCTATCCGACCCATACATTTACATATCAATTATCACTTTTTTCTTATTTATAAATATCTTTTAATTAAATTAAATATATTAAAAAAAGATAGTCAACTCAATAATTATGAGATGAATTTTTAATTTTATCTTCATTTATGAATAAATATCTTTCAACTATTTATTCTATATATATTTTCATTGGTATAAATAATATGGCTAAAATTATCACAATCCTATTTACTTTCTTGAAATTAGACTGTTAAAAATGACCAACTTTTTTAGTTAAAGATAATTTATAAATAGAATTAGAGCAGCACCTTACTTTAAATTTGGAGAAATTATAGTCACTTCTAAAGAATTGATGTAATAATCATTAAGTCTTAATAACAATTGAGCACTATGGACAATTTGTCTTTTTTTTTTCTTATTAAAAATTGTTATTGCATGCTAGTCGATTATTTTATTGTATTATTTTTTTAATGATTATATATCTGTTTTATATGACCCAATAAGTAATAATTTCCCGTTGAATTATCGAGTATATGTCACTTACCTATCCTATCCATAGATCAACACTTTAACCTCATAGGAACAAGGACCAAATTGAATAGTGTGATTCATCATCTTTCCGTAAATAAAGCCTTACAATAGGGAATCGAGCGGGTGGGTGAGTAAAATAAATGACAAGGGACACAGTAGACGGAAAGACAGTTGACCTCTCAATCCCAAGTAAATAAAATAATAATGATAATAATCTTATTTATAAGACATTTGGGAAAATTTCATACAGGCTAAATGAAAATATTAAATCTAATTAATTCTAACATAAAATTCAATTCATTTTTAACTCAACCTTATTTAATATACATAATGATAAATAAAATGAAAGTTAAATTATACAATCGTTTCAAAACTTTAAGGAAATACTTGTAAATATGACTTAAAAAAAGTTTCCCTCTCTGCTTGTATGTAGGATAAGAGGAGTAACAGTAACATTCTGATTGATTTAATTAATGATAGTTAAATGAATTAAATCCTTAATAAAATGATTTTTTTGAAGTAAAATATATTAGTATAACTTTTAGTCATTAAGCATGTTTCAAATTACATTTGTGATCTTAAAAATGCTTATTCATGTATATCAAGATAAAATCCCTTTTATATATTTTCCTCATATACGTATAAATTATAATTAAAAAAATCATTTTTAAATGGTTCAATCGCTATTCTAATCGAACACAATATTATTATTTATGTTTGTAATTGTGTGAATTAATATTTACACCTCATTTTTAATTAAAAAAATCAGAAGATTAATTATGATTCATTCATTTTTGTGGACTTTAATGTCATTCTGTATTGTTTTTTTTTTTAAAAAAAAAAACTAAAAATACAGTTGTGCGGAGTGTACTGTCTCTTCTCTCTCCCTACCGTACCATCCTGTTGTACAGTTGTACCCACCTGCCTTCCCTCTCCTTCCTCTCCCTTTCCTTTATCCTCACTTCAATTTTATAACACAATCCTCCTCCTTTTAAAGCCATAACTTATTAGTATATTCTGTAAGTATATTCAATGTTACAATATCCTATCTCTTCATATTTAGGTTAGAATATTATCACTATTAATTTTATGTCATTTCTAATTTTTCATCATTAGATCAGAATCTCATTTACCTTTATTATTTCTCCCTCCTGTTGAGATTCTAATCTAACGGTGAAAAAGTTGACTTGGTAGTGACATAAAATTGGCAGTGACAATATCCTATCCCTTCAATTTAAATAGGAAAAAATATTATGCCTGGAGAGAGAGTGGGGATTAGAAAATATCATACTTTATCTTGTCTTTAGTTATATATTTATCTAATTTAATTAAATTAAAAATTTAGTTAATATGTAACACATTTTTTAAAATATTCTTGTTATCTTTTTTAATTCTTTCATTCCTTTCTCAGATTGATTATTATTGGGGCAAACATAAAAATCATGTTTTATATTTAAAAATAAAATCAACTCTTTAATCATATCTTATATTAAAATCAGATGAGTAGTAAATATAGTGACTGCTCATTCCATCCTCTTGATTTTGGTAGATTTTTTTAAGGAAACAGTCGGAGAGAGCGTTGAAAAACGATGTTTTATGTTTATGTTACAGATCTCGATGCAAAATGATGTAGTATTTACAAGGACACGTATTTTTGGTCAAAACAAGGACACGTATAGACTGTTAATGACAGTAATTAATATTATTGGCCTGAGTTGGCTGACTGCATTATAGGTTTAATAAGCAGGAAGATGTACACAATTTGTGTGAATTGTCATAATTTATGGGTATTTCCATTTTACTTACTTTAGGGACCATTCAACTCTTTTATGTATCGTTTCAATCTCATCAAGATGACGTACAAGGACAATTTGTCTGAACTCTGAGACAAGAGAGTATATATGTATATATATAGTGAGAGAAAGAGAGAGGTGGGGTCCATGAAAGGCACAAAACAATAAACTGATCCTATCCAAGGGCTGTAGCCATCTTCCCTCACACATGTGTGCTTGTCCTTCTTCCTCCTCCACCGCCACCCTTCTTTTAGTTTTTATTTCTTCATACACACACGTGTGTCTATATATATATATATTCCTCTTATTATATTTCTTCACATTTTTCTTTTACCTAAAATTGGCCTTTTCTATTCCAGAATTTATGTTATAAATCATTATGAAATCAAATGTATGGACTTATATCACTCAAAATATATACAACAAATCTTTTTTTTTTTCACACACAAAAAAACTTTTAATTATATAAGAGTAGTAATTAAGAAATTGAAATTGATTAAGTGTTACGATTCCCTACTGTAAAATAAACAAAGGCTTGATGAGAAGACCGAATTTGGATCTTGTGCTGATTATGAATATGGTAGTTAAAAACTCGATTTACCATTGCGATTTTACTTTTTTATGATTTTTTCTTTTTCATTAAAACGATTTCACTAATTTTCAAAACGCTTTTAAGTTTTTACGTTTTACGATTTTTCATGCTCCTTCTGTTTTCAGATAAAATCTACGTTTTCACTATCATGATTATGAATTATCAAAGTGTAGAATTAGTACTCCTTAATCAAACTGATAGGAGTTTATTATTCTAACATAGCAAAACAATATTCAAACTCATGTTTAGATTTATTTGATATTCATAATACCTTGAAGAGAATTGCCCGAATAGGAGAATACTCCATCCGGTTCAAAATTATATAAGTCGTTTAAAGAAGCAGAACTTAGTCCACAATATAAGTTATTTTTAGAGCAATTAATACTAATTTATCAATTTCACCTATCTAATTAATGTTTAAACATAATTCATTGTATTTTTCTTTCTCTTTCAAAGCCTCATTTAGAATGGGTAAAGAAAGTTGAATTGTTTTTTGAATTTAAAACAAATTTAATGAGTTAATTAGCTGTCATTCCTTGATTCGATGAATTAATTAAAATGATTTATATTATAGGTTAAAGGGAGTACGTTGGGAGTAAATAACAAAAAAGAATACTCGTAAATAATGAAGAATGGATTGATGAAGATGGAGAGAGAGGTGTTTAAAAAGGAAGGTCAAAGAAGGGAAATGAAAAGGGGAATTAAGATGATGCAGATATTCGCGGGGAGTGATTCAATTTACTTAGGATGGGGTCCTTCCACGTGATTGCATTGCAGAGAATCATAAATTATCCATCACATGCGATCAATCAAATATATCCAATATATGACATGATTAAATAATTATTTTATTTTCTTAATCTTTTAAAAAATCAATCATATCTTATATTTAAAATCAGAAGAATAGTAAATATAGTGTACTAATGAATTACAGAGAGAGACATCAATCTCCCATTCAATAAAAAAGAGAGACTTGAACAAACTTGAAAGTGAAGTCTTTTCTTTTCTATATAAAAATCTTTCCCGGCCCCCATCAAGGAACTCTCTTAGGGCCCGTTTGGTTCAAAGAATTTGGGGGGAGGGAAATGAATTTTGAAGAGGGAAGGGAACTTAAAGGGAGAGAAGGGAAGATTTAAAAGATAAGGGAAGATGGTTTGAGTTATTTGGTTGGAAGAAAATGAATGGGTGGTAGTTGGTAAAGAATTAAGAAATGTCTATTTTATCCTCAAAAGAAATTAATTCAAAATAAAAAAGGAAAATATTTTTTTTTGCCAAAATATATTTTTTAAAAAAATGTCCCTGTTAAGTTCGAACTTCTGACTCAAAAAATTTTCGCAAAGTTCGAACTTTCCCGCCAAGTTTGAACTTTCTCGCCAAATTCGAACTTCCCGCCAAATTTGAATTTCAGGGGTAAATCTATCCAAAAATGTGAATAGTGACCAGGGAACTTGAGAACCCACCAATTTTGGTGGGATCTCAAGTTCCCACATATGAGGGAAGAGTAGTGGGCCCGGGAAGTTAGGTTCCGGGAACTTGGCGCACCAAGCGGTCATTTTGCATGGGAACTTAATTAAATTCCCTTCCCTCCCTCCAAGTTCTTTGAACCAAGCGGGCCCTTAATTTACTCTTAATTTCCCACATCATTCCTTAAATGGCGGATCATAATTTGTCCTGATCATGCCATCCATTTTATTCCTCCCCAGTCCTCACGGTAATGTATTCAAGTTTAAAAGTTGATGTGATTAGTCTAGGTCCTACAGGTTTATCGGGGTCAAGTAAGGGCATGTCTCTAAATTTAATAAGTAGTTATAGAGATATATATATGAATCACTCGTAACTAGGATTTGAACTCAAAAGTCATAACTTTATGAGTACTAATTAGACTGGGCTCCTTATCAAATTTGTTAAAACTCACTACTGATGAATTAAATTGAGTACACAGATAAAAATGATGAATTGATTTGGGGGTTTTTAATTAATGAGATATTAAGGGATGTGTATGTATAAAATAAAAAGAGGAAGAGGCCGTGTGAGTTTCGGGTGGGTTTCGTGGCAAAAGCACCGACGATCAGATACAATGTTCCAAATTAAATGACTTGAAAGATTCAATTTGGAGAGGCCAACGTAGGGAATAGCTAGCAAGCTAGCAACAACGTAAGCGGTTGGTAAGATTGCATTCATTTTATTTGTAGATCAGATTACAGTTCTGCATCACTCATCACAGCCTTTCATGTTCATTAATTAAAATTAAGACTTAGAAGCCAACATTTTTGCCACCTTCACTTGTCGGCCAAACACACAAATGCAACTCTCTCTTCTCTCTTTCCTTTAATCATCAGATCGATCACACTTCTTTAATTAATTTTATATATATTAATTTATAGGTTTGTAACGTAACCAAAAACAACCCTTATTCCCGGAGAGCCACCTTGATTGACGTATTTGCGCTTTTTTCTTTCGTTTTCACTCGACAAAACACCGATTTGTTTTAATTTATGCTTTTGTTAATGATAATGATTATGTGTTTAGCCCTTTAATCATTGAGGTTTGTTCTATTTAATATTGCTTGTCATGATAATGTCTGTACGCATTACAGGGGGCCATTATCTTTCCTGTTTCTATAATAACTATTATCAGATCTTTTTATTGATCTCTTTAACATGCTTTATTCCCGCGACTCCTGAGAATCTCTTTTAATTTGCTAGATGCTTCTTTGAATATAATTACCAAAAGCATTGTTTGAATGAATATAATGTCCATTTGCGTCCTATATTGTGTGCAAAAAGTTGGAATCTCTTTTTGCAGATGTAAATCACTGGCTAGATTATATTGTATTGTTGTGTTCATATGAATATGGGGGCAAAAAAACATTTCTTAAGATGGACAGATTCCGGCAAATTCTCTTTTCTTCCATTCGAGTATCCGTCTCTTTCTGTAATTTTTTTCATGAATGATAATTAAATAAGTCAATGGCCTTATAACCTAATTGTATGAAAATTCTACTATAAGGGAAAGTTTCAAATTCAATCATATTTATAATTTCAGGCCAAAAAAGCTTTACAAGGAATATTATTGAGGATGAAGAGAAACTTTGATTTCTTCTATAATTAGGATTAGAGCTAGATAATGACGTGCGATCGTTGATGACAATCGACAAAGACCGAAAGCAATAAAAAAGTGACGAAAAATACATTGGAACAACCACAAAATATTTAATTTGTTGACACAACATTTATTATTATTGTTATATATGCATGCATGTTATACCTTTGTCGTCGGTTCTTACCGTTGCTACTACATAGCAAAAATGAAACAAGTCACTGTCGTCGTTTCCATTAAGATCGTTACATAAAATTGTGGAAATTCACGAAGAATAAGTCAATGACGTTATAACCTATTGATATGAAAATTCTATTATAAGGGAAAGTTTCAGATTCAATCATGTTTACAATTTCAGGCGAAAAAAAAAACTTCAGAGGAATATTATTGAGGATGAAGAGAAACTTTTATTTCCTCCATAATGAGGATTAGAGATAATGACGTATGATCGTTGATGACGTACAATTTTCTCCATATGATATATTCGAATTGATCGAACTACTTAATAAATCAACTATATGATTGTTTATCTTTGTTTTATTTTAGAGGAGAATATATGAGGGAATTTTCATGTCCTTAATACACACACATATATATATATAAGTGACGAAAAATACATTGGAACAACCACAGAATATTTTGGTGACGCAACACCTGTTACTATTGTTATGCATGCATGTTACCTTTGTCGTCGGTTCTTACCGTACGTTGCTACTACATAGGAAAAATGAAACGAGTCATTGTCGTTTCCATTAAGATCGTTACAAGCATCAATCAACGCTTTTGCAGTTGGAAAACGTACACACTAATTTAATTAATTACTAAATTAGTTAGTTACTGTATGTCAACCAACCCGGCCACCATCTCTAGCTTTCACAAACACACACACACATATATAATGTTTCCATGTATATAGTCAACAACGGCGACACGTTTGAAAAGAATGAGACTTAATTACTATATTTTTTCCAGCATCGTGACAAATTAAAGAGTAGTTGGGGTGTACATGCATGTTGTTGTATTTAATTAATTTAATTAGCATGTATTGGTTTATATTATTTAAATGACGACGGATGACGAGGAAGCTTCATTCTCAATTATAATAGTAATAATAATAATAAAATTAAGGTTATAATAGAGATTAGGGTAAAGAGGAAGGTAGCCATAGAGGCATAATGAAGAAATTGGCTGTAGAAGGAAGAACAAGAATAAGAAGATAATGATAAAGTGTTGGTTGTTTTATGGGTATGATTAAGATAATGCATCCTTTGTCGGAAGGCTGAGCAGGGAATCATTACCATATATTAGCATTAATGAACCACCCACGCCATATTATTTTATCATTAATTCTAAATCTTATCTTAACTACATAAAAATATATGCATATTCATTATTTATTCAATAAACTTCTCTATTCAAAATTTAGACTTTGATTTTTGTTTTTGTAGGTTTTAAAAGGGTCATTGTAAAATGAAATTTCTCATTTTAAATACTGAAAGTTTTTTTTTTTTGGTCTTTAATAGAAGCCATCTCGTTAAATTTATTATATGAATACAAAGTTTTGCCCCTAATCGAACATATAGTGTTGTATATACTATTACTTTCTTGAAATATATATATATATATATATATATTGAAAATGAGTAAATTAAAGTTGATGTGTTATTAAATTAGAAGGCGAAGTCAATGATGCCTAAGGTTTTTTTGGTTTTGGTAAAATGCATTGAAAGTAGTATCTCATAAATAGGATGAGATGAGTATTAATCAACGAAATGAAATCAGTCAGGTTATATATATACTCCCTTTGATTTTTAATATAAGAATCGGTTGACTCTTTTTAAATAGTAATAAAGCTAAACAAGTTTCATTAAAGTATTTATACTTATCGTATTTTTTAAAACTAATTTATTTGACTTATAAATATATAATATAATAGTACATATATGTAATGATTAAATAGTTTATTTAGCTTCTTTCATCTTTTAAATAAAATCACTTGATCTTATATTAAGGATAAGAGAGAGTATTGTTTTAATAATAAATTTTTATTAAGGGAAAACAAAAATAACACGTGAACTTTAAAATCTCAAGTTAATAATTTTCTACTAAAATGAGTTGTTAACAATAATCATTTATGATTTTGAAGTTTAAATGGTATTTGAGATTTTAAAGTAGAGTTAAAATCTATATTCTTATAGTTAACAATACTGTTTTAGAATTTTGAAATTTTAAGTATATGTTCTTATCTTTTTCTCTTGTATTCATAATTGGGGAAAAACAAGGGGGGGGGGGGGGCATTTTAAGGTTCCAAGTGAGTAGGGGAAGGGACAAAAAGAAAGAGGCATAGATAGATCGACAGAGGAAGGCGTAGAAATATAGGAATAGAGAACAGTTCAGAGGTGCACGTGTGGAGGAAGAGGAAGAAAACAAACTAGGTTTAATTTAATTTAAAAAAATGGTTATGGTTCAAATTTGTTAAAAATTTTCTTTGTCCTCGTTCTTTTTTTTTTTCAGTTTAATATCATCTCAAAAATTTTAAAATATAGCAATATTTTCATTTATCATTAAAATGTTAACATTTAATATAAACTTTTTAATAATCAATGTTAGTTTTAATGATATAGGATAATATTGTTTCGTGTTTTGAAAGACAATATTAATTACTCTTCAACCAATATTTTTTAAACGAATTTACAATTATCCTTTTAAAAAAAGAAGAGGAAAAGAGGTAGATGCGATGTATAGTACTATTAATAAAGGATGGAAGAGGGACCACGGCCTAAGAAAGAAGGGACAGTGATCTCCCTAAAGAGATTTGGACGACCCGCCGACACCCCCCTACACCTTCCTTCCGATCCACATTATTATAACTCACTTTTGTATAAACCTAATTTCATTATATATATATATATATCATGTAGTGTTCTTACGGATACATGTCTAAAAGAGAGGCATTATCACCAAAACAAAAACAAAAAACTTATGAGGTTGAAGAGCTCTTTGAATTTATTATAAATCTTACTTCTTTGATGAGACTATCCGATATGGGGTTGAGTTTCTCTCCCCATCTTTTTCTTATTATCTCTCATCATCTTTAAATCACATCATCCAATCAATCACAATTCTACTTTAACCTCTCTCTCCTCTTTTCAATCAATGGCCCAGATAGAGCCAATGAGAAACAAAGAAAAATAAGATTATGAGAAAATCATCTCCCCTGATATGCGACACATAACCACTATATGCATGACTTCCTTGCACTTTATGGACGACAAAATCTTTTCATAAATCGTTCCAAAAGATCTCATTCAACCGATAGTTGTTGTTGGCCCAAGCATAAGTGGATTTGATTGCTTAAATATAAATTTTGAGTTCATGTAAATGCAAAATACATTTTTGGATCTTATTTTTTTAAAAAAAAAAAACATTTTTGGAAGAGCTAACACTAAAGAATCTCACAATGCTCGAATCTAATATGAATAGACAGCCCAAAAAAAAAAAAATTCTCATTCAGTATCTGTGTTTAGTGTTCTCTTTAGTTTCCATCCACCCTTAAATTCCAAAAATCATGTAAAATTTCAATAATCATATTTTGTTCTTTCACAATTTCCAAGCGGTACAGATTCTCATAGAATATACACATCTTCTACGAGCATTGTTGTATTGAGTATTAAGAGGGGGGGGGGGGGGGAGGAGTCGTGTACGTTATTCATCCCTCATATATAATGGGACTTATTAAATTTTTTTAATATATTTATGAGTTATTGGTACATTTAATAATAAGTTATATAGTCCACATGAAGATCGAGTTTGGGACATGTGTCGTTTAAGAGTAATGGCGACTTGGTGAGCGGTACACCAGACGTACTATCAAATATCATGTGGGAAAATTATTATTGTCAAGCTCTAACCTCCGCTCACAAAAAAGGTTTCATTGTTAAAATAGTTTTTCGTATTGTTAAAATGGTTTTATTAGTTGTTAAATGTTCCTGTGAAAATCTCGTTGTGAAAATGATTTCTTATATTGTCAAAATGACTTTTCATTTTGTCAAAAATTATTCAGGTTTTTAAAATTCTACGCGTCGAGGAAAAAAAAAACTCAGAGAATTTTCTACAACATAAAAGGTTATTTTGAGAACAAAATATGTCATTTTCATAATGAGATTTTTATAGGGACATTTTAACAACTAATAATTTTAACAATGAAACTTTTTTGTGAGGGGGATTCAGCAATTAATCACAAAGTGAGCGGAGTTTGGTATAAAACTTTTTGTAATTAATTTTGTACTTCGAGACTGGATAGTGATTTTTCCATATCATATTTTTCTTGGCATATTTGAGAAATATATTTTACATCATGCCTTTCTCAAGGGCAAATTGGGTTTTTCCATACAGAAAACCAAAACTTGAATCCGGGGTGGGACATGAGTCAAATTAAAGAACTCCCAATTCACGCAATGACTTGAGTTCTAATAAAATATTCGTATTATTTTGAAAAAAGATACTATATTTTTTTAATTGAAAATTAATGGTATTGACTATTGACTATTTTTTTTATGTTTTAACTGAAAGAGTATATTTGAGGACATGCTTCAGTCCAATTTCATATATACCCAAGTTTAATCTTAGTTAGAACCAAAAGGTCATAATTTAAAGGGCCCACCTTGTTTCAATTTACCACACTCCCAACTCCCGAGTAATTAAATTACCAAAACATTTTTACCAAAAAAAAAATTACCAAAACATTTGCTTGTTTACGATATTGGATAAGTGAAATTTACTTTAGATCTATTTTGTAAGTTACTTCTTTAATTTCAGTAGTATTTATGGTTATAATTATAAGGCCTAATTGATTTTTTTTAAAAAAATAAGAAAAATAAATAAAATATTTAATCGTTTCATATGTTATATATCCTTATAGTATATATCAGCTTTTTAGTAAAATTAATTAGTTTGAAGAAAAAAAAATAAAAATATTCTAAAATAATTTAATTAGCTTTCTTAATCTCTTCAAAAAAAAATAATTAGATCTTATAAATAAGATCAAAGAGAATAATTTTTTTGGCCAGCGTTCGGATCATTAAACCCATGCAATTGATTTCTTTCTTTTTTTTCTTTTATATATTTAAAAAAAAAAAACTTCTACGTACCCAAGAAAGCAACAACCCGTAACCAAAATATATCTATAAAGGACCCGGCAACACAAATTAGTTATTTTTAGTACAAATAGAATTTTGGTTGGAGCAAATTAAGTTATTTAATTAATCCATGATTAAGGCTTTCCCTTAGAATAATGAGTAAAAGGGCCTATGAAATCTGATGCTAAGTAAAGTAATCAATTTACAATACAATAGAATAGCGCGGGAAACATGAAATTGTTCATAATATTGGTCATATTACGTCAATTTGCCTTATTTATTAGAGGATTAAATTAATTAAATGTCCTTCTTTACGTCCTTGTTATGTTGTTATGCCATCCCTGTCCTCCTCTTGCTTTCATTACTCCTCTTTTGTTTTCTTGGTCAAAATTAGTCCTCTTTTTTTAAAAAATAAAAAGACATTACAGTATTGAGTACGAGTGCGTGTGTATGGGCAAACATAAGAATAAAATAAGTTGACAACGAATTGGAGATGACCAAAAGAAATCAATACACATTCAAGAAAAAAGAAATTGAAGGTCCTGCTCAATAGGTCAAGGGGGGTGCATCTGGACGATCCAGATATATTTTTTAAAATTTTATTTTAACGGATAGGGAATCTAAAATAAAAATAATCTCTTAACTACATTTCTTCATTTTTGAAGCCTATAAAATTGCTTTTGATGTTGTTAAGATCTTCAGAAGAAGTCAAGGGCAGATGGGTGAATCCATGAAGGAGCTACTTTTCTAATGAACTTGAAATGCTAAAGGGGACGACTATCATGAAAAATAGATTCAAAAGGTGGAGTTTTTAGGATTCAAACTTGTGTTCTCTTTTTTATAGAGTGAGCTTATTACCACCTCAATCAATAGAACAGATTGTTGGTTTTTAGGCTATAACAATTGTCCAACCATTGTAGAGTGACTCTCTATCTACCACCATATCTATTGGGAAGGAATTTCAATTGCTATCATCTTCATTAATCCTTCTCTGAATCCTTAAATTTAAAAAATAAACTCTGCTCGTAGCATCGTCACAGAATCTTCAGTCTACTGTTTTGAAGTAGCCTCGTCAAAATTGTAGATACTAATTACTTTATTTAAACCTTGTCAGTTCTTCCTAGGGTGTTTGTTCTTGGTTGAAAAAATGTAAGAAACTAAGAGTATGTGTATAATCTTTTTCCTTCATCAATGTATATTAGTTTATACTGTTAGCTTCCGTAACTTTGCTCTATTAGTATTGTTAATCCCTGTTCAGAAGCTAATTGTATTGACATAGTAAAAAGTAAAGGATTTATAATGAATGAGAGAAAAACACATTGATGCCAAATTTAAAACTATAGGTACTTCAACAATGGTTTTCCCTCGAAATTAAGCAAAGACAGCTTCAAGAAAACGAGGTGCTACTAAAGAATTTAGATCGTTAATTAAGGTTCTGACCAAGAAACATAAAATCAGAAAAAGCTTCATTAACAAATGAAAGAACTATTACTAATAAATTGTGGGCAAATATCATTAAGGTTCTAACCAATGAAAATAGTATTAAAAGAAGTATCATAATTTGTCAATTGTAGCTGTTTTATTTGTCAATGAAACTTTTATGATATTATTTTTTTCGGTTGGGACCTTAATGATATTTAAGAATTAAATTGACAAATTTATTTTCCTTTTTTTTTTTTTTTGGGGTGATATAGAATCAAATCATCAATGATTTTTCTGCATTTATCCCATTTTTGTTGGGCCTTAACTGGCAAATAAATGGGGCTAAGGAAGGCATATTATGGGTCAGCTAACAAAAAAAATTTGGCCAAAAAACTCGTGGGTTTCAGTCTGGACTCATTCATTCTGTTGAGAGATTATCCAATCTTGTGATGATGAAAAAAGTTCGGCATTTTTTATCCAAAAAAAAAAAAAAAAAAAATCGGCATCAATTGGATATAACAAAAGCCGACGAGGATTCCTATGGCGTGCCTTTTTTAAACAAATTTCCCACTAATCTTCGGCGTAGTTCCTGATCACAGGCTTTTGCATTATGTGGCCTCTGTACTAATGGACTAGAGGATCTCCTCCACATCCGACGTGACTGTCCTTACGCCAGGAGTATGTGGCTTCAACTTATTCATCGGAGGTATGTAAATGCCTTTTTCCTGGCTGATTTGGGGGACTGGTTGGCTATGAATCTGAAGGGGAAGATTGGGAGTGATGCAAGTATTTACTGGAAGCTTATATTTGGGGTGGCTCTTTGGAAAGTATGAGGTTGGAGAAATCAATCAGTTTTTGATGAGAACTTCTCCAGACCAGAGAAACCTGAAGCTATGATTTCTGATACGTGGAGAAACTTCTCCATGCTTACTGATTTTGCACCGGTGACAGTAGGCCCAGGAACTCAAAACATCACGGTGTGGCAAAAACCCGAGTTAGGATGATGGAAACTCAATCTAAGGCCGCATGTGGAGAGGTTTTGAGGGATGAGTCTGGACAGTGGCTAGCTGGGTTTTTCGAAGAATATTGGAGTTTGCAATGTTCTGAATTCCGAATTATGGGCGGTGGTTGATGGCTTAAATTTAACATGGGACTTGGGGATCAGGAAAGTGATTCTCGAGTCTGACGCTGCTGAAGCGGTGGGGTTAATCCAAAGGGATACTCCTAATGCCAGCAACCTTCTGGCTTCTAAGGGCGCCGTTTGGTTCAAAGAATTTGGTGGGATGGAAAGAAACTTTGAAGAGGAAAAGGAACTTAAAAGGAGGGAAAGGAAAATTTAAAAGATGAGGAAAGATGTCTTGAGTTGTTTGGTAGGAAGAAAATGAAGGGGTGGTAGTTGGTAAAGAATTAAGAAATATGTATTTTACCCTCAAAAGAAATTAATTCAAAATAAAAAAGATTTTTTTTTGTTAAAATATATATTTTTTAAAAATGTCGCTGTTAAGTTCGAACTTCTGACTCAAAAATTTTGCGCAAAGTTTGAACTTTCCCTCCAAGTTCGAACTTCCCGCCAAATTTGAATTTCAGGGATAAATATGTCTAAAAATGTGAATAGTGACCAGGAAACTTGAGAACCCACCAATTTTGGTGGGATCTCAAGTTCCCACAAATAAGGGAAGAGTGGTGGGCCCGGTGTGGGCCCAGGAAGTTGGGTTCCAAGCACTTGGGGAACCAAACGGTTTTTTTGCATGGAAATGTTGAGTTGGAATTGGAAGGTTATTACTGTTCTTATTCCTCGAGAGCTGAATCACGTGGCCGATACATCAGCCAAGACAAGCATGTCGGTCCTAATTATAAGAGCTAGCTGACTTTCTTTGGAGAGATTAAGGAAACTCAATAAGTTACTTAATCATCTTATATGTTAAATATTCTTAGATTATATATTAGTTTATTAGTCAAACTAATAACTTTGAGGAAAAAAATAAAAATAATTTAATTAACTTTTTTAATCTCTCTAAAAAAGTTAATTAGATCTTATAATTAAGATAGGAGGAAGTAATTGCCCACGGGGCAATGAACTTTGTTTAGAGTGTCCAAATCAATTCCGTACATTAAGGGAGTCCATGTCCAGTGTGACGCAATGCAACCTTTGAACCGTGCCAAGTCTCATTTCCACCGCCCGTGGTCACCATTATTCCTCAATCGTGTGCTCCCACAATCTTCAAATTTAAGAAAATTGTACTAATCCTTTTCTTTTTTTTTTTTTCTATGGATTACATATATTATTAAGAGAATTTATAGCAAGGGAGTGTTTTTCAATATATATTGGGCTACATTATACAAAATCTCCTGAATTTTGATCAGTTACACATATTCTTTTAACGTTTTAAAGTTTAAATTTAACTCACTGATGATTTATTTTTTTAACTATCAATCACTTACTGCTAAGTAACCGTTATCTTTTTAATAAAAATGTTACAACAAATTATGAAATAATATATGGCATTATATTTAAATAACGAATTTTATAGAACTCTATAAACTTCGAACAATTGCATAGGAAACTTTAAACAATTAAAAATAGCCCTGACATTTCAAAAAAATTTATTTATAATGTTAAACTACAGGCCATTACTTTTTATCATTTTAATAAATTTATTAAAAATTTTACTATCATTTATCAATTAAAATAGTTCTTTCGTATGATAAAAAATAGAAAAAAAATGTTGAACCTTTGATTCGATAAAAAATATGTTTCAGTGATAAAAATAAATAAATAAGGGCAAAAGCTATCCTCTAACACAAATGCAATATTTAAAATTTCAATGCTTAATCATCCCAAAGTTAAGTTAACACAAATGATGACACTTTTATACTGTCAATGCCCAATTATCCAGAAAAATAAGTAAATGTTATATTAATGATGACATTTTTATTTTTATATTTTTAAAATATTATTCTTCTAGTTTTTTCCATACAAAACAACTATTTTAATTGAAAAATGCATAGTAGTAAAAAACTCAATAAATTTATTAAAATGATAAAAGTAATAATATTATAGTTTAAAATTTTAAGGAATTCAAATTTAGATTTTAAAATGTTAAGGGGACTGTATGTAACTTATCAAATTTTAGGGGTTTATCTGCAACAATTCAAACAAACAAATTACAAATAAACAAACGAGCATGCATGCATGCATTTTTACAAGTCAGTAGCTTAACTATTTTTCTAAATATTTACAAATTATTTCCTTTGTGAAAAATGGCATGAGTAAAGCAAGTAATTAATGCAAAATCTGAGGGATATTATAAATAAATATGAACTCACTTTACCCACTAAAATTTCAAACTTTCATCCGCCAACCATAAACTTAATCTTACCTGCATTTATACCACGTATTAGGTGCATGCATGTGAACATAAATTAGCTTGTTTAATTACATTCGCCGTGTTGAATTGCATAAATAATAGAACCGTGTCATGGTCAAATTCACCTAATAATTTGTTTTTGTTTTTTGTTTTTAAATACTTTTATAGAGCTTTCAAATTTACCACATCTTATTTTTTTATTGGCATCTAAGCTAATTTAAGACAACCGACTAAGAATGGCTCAAAGTATTAATAACTCTGTTATAATAATAATCTACATAAAAATTTATTTATTTTTCTTAAAATCAATACTAACGGTAATATCCAAGGTTCTCAAACTCATTAGCGAATTTAAGCAAACTTGTAACATTGATGTAAACTCGTATCGTAAATTCATAAGAGTTTATTTTTATTATTAAATAAATATTACTAGTGTATAATTAAATAATTAAAATATAAAAATGATAGCAATTTGATTTAAATATATTTTATATCCAAATAATTGAAATCAAATCCATCAACGTTCATCATTTATCATATTTAACAAATAAATTTATTTAAAATTTATATATAAAACTATTGATCATTATCAAATCAAAAATATTTAACACGAGCTTAATAAGAATGAGTTAACACGGTCTTGTAAGTTAGAAAAATAAAAACGGTAAACTCACGAGTTTAATAGAATATACAATGGGAAAATTAAAATCAAGAACCTATAGCAGATAATATTTATTGAGAAAGACCGTAAAAGTTGTAATTATTTAGAAGGATCAATTAACAAAATAAAAATTTAAAAATACTAAATTGCCTCCAATCAAACCTTCTACATTTTCTCTTACATTTTGTTTAAAACTAATATGAATTTCTAAATTTAATTAAATTAAACACAATTTCTCTCCAAGTAGATATTTATAGAAAAAATAACACAAACATCTTTGAGTTATATAATGATAAGATATAAAATGCATTTAATTTTTTATTTCAGTTGATAAAATTCCTTTGATAGAGCTTTTTTTCATGATTTATATAAAATTATGTAAATCAAGAAAAAATTATATAAAAGGGTTAAAGGGCGAATATCTACCTTAAGACTCACGAGTACAAATTAAATGATATGATTATGTAGATATTAGTTAAGGTTAAAATTAAAAATGATGATTTTGGCGGTAGAGTAATTTGGTGGGGGGAAAAAAATTAAATCACTTTTAAGAGCAATTTAGTATTTCTAAATTGGGTTAAGGTCCAGATTTACCAACAAACTTTTACCTCAGGAGCATCCAACACAAAAAACTTTTAAATGGACCAAACCTACCAATAAACTCTTAAAATAGTAAAAGTATCACAAATCCGTTAAAAGCACGTTAACTCCGTTAGTCTACTCAATTTTACCCTCAACATTCAACCAGCACCAACCATGGCCTTCAAGCTTTTAGCCAGCGATGAGCAATGTTCGGTACAACAGCCTAAAGGCGAGGAGACCTCCTCAACGACAACCACCTCTACAGGACGACGACAAAGACGGAAAAATCGAATACATCACGATTTATGAGAAGAACAAGAAGATTCTCCTTCTTCAAAACTTCAACTTCGACTTCATCTTCTTCATTTGGCTTTGACGGCAATGAAGACGGAAAAATCACATCTTGATTTCTTCGAAGGATGTGGAGTGTCCAGATTTGAACTCTAGTGATTATGTGTTTCCCGGAATGGAGCCATGCCTAGCTTGAAATTTGAGCCGGTGGATCTGAAGGTCGAAGCTCAAGATCGGAACAGTTCCTGCGACCACCCATCTTCCTGGATCTGCGAAGAGTTGTTTGCTGATGGAAACATGTTTTTTTTTTTTTTGGGCTTCAGTTTATGTTTTCTCATTCTTCAAGTCTGATGGAAGCATGGTGATTCGCAGGTTGCTCAATGAATGCTTTTGTAATGGTAGCTTTTTGCCGTCACTTTCCAGATCTGGTTTTTTATTATTTTTTTATTTTTATTTCTTCATTTAAATGAATTTAGTTGATTTGGTTTCTAATTTCTTTTTGCTGCCACTGTTCTTAGGAACAATAAGAGCAGAGACAAAAATGAGGGGACTCCATTGTATGGCTTGTTCTCCTATTCCTCTTATATTAAGCTCTGTTTTGTGCTTTTATTATGATATTCTTCTCTTCGTTTTTATGCTTTTCTTGTTCAGCAGAAGCAGTCCGTTGAATCTCTTCATCCGAGTAGCTGAGTAGCGTTTGGAAGAAGACGATATGCTTTTCTCATTTTTTACTTATTACGCTTTGAAAGTTCTAGTTTCTTATCTCATAGCTGCTTTTTTGTTTGTTGGACTTTTACTTTCTATGCATTTTGTTTGTTGTTTTCTGTTTGTGGTCTTCGCGATTTCTTACCTTGCTTCGTTCTAAGAGGAAGACAGGATCATCGTTTTCATTTTTTGGAATTCTAGTCAGAGTAGATTAACGGAGTTAATGTGCTTTTAACGGATTTGTGGTACTTTTACCTTTTTAAGATTTTATTGGTAGATTTGATCAATTTAAAAGTTTTTTGTGCTGGATGCTCTTGGGGTGAAAGTTTATTGGTAAATCTGAACCTTAACCCTTCTAAATTTATATTTTAGTAATAAGTCCTTCTAAATAATTGCAGCTTTTACGGTCCTTCCCAATAAATATTATTCTCAATAGGTCCTCTAATCTAATTCTCCCATTTACAATTGGTATGAGTTTACCAGTGACTTGATTCGTTTTTGTAAGTTAGAAATGTAAAAATAGGTAGCTTAAGAGTGAGTTAACACGGTCTTGTAAGTTAGAAACGTAAAAACGATAAACTCACAAGTTTAATAAAATTTACAATTGGTATAAGTTTATCATTGACTTGATTCGTTTTTTTAAGTTAGAAACGTAAAAACAGGTAAACTCGCGAGTTTGACAATATACATTTATGGCACTCGGCCATTGATATAATATATATTTACCTAATTTAATTAGATTAAGAAAGTTAGTATGATATGTATTTTCTCAAACATCATAGCTTCTTAATTCTCTCATTCTCTTTCCTTCTTGATTATTGTGGATGAGTATCAATAAAAATAAATTAAAAAATATTGATAAATATAAAAAATTATGTTTAATATTTAAGATTAAAATTAGGGAAAATTAAAATAAATAACCTGGATAAAATAATATTTAATTAGAAAGATCATAAAAATTGTAATTATTAAGAAAGACCAAATAAGCTTAAAAATATTAAATTGCCCTTTTGTTTCCCAATGCCGAAAAAATCGCCTTCTTTCATCCTCCCCTGAATATCAAGGTGAGGCCATTTGGGAATCCAGTATTGGAAGTTAAAAATTGCGATATTTGATACAAGTGTATGCATAGAAGTAGGATCCAGATGATGAAAGGAGAGAGAAGATATGATGTAAGGATTTGTTTAACATATCGATCTGTACTGCTTGATTCTTGTAGATGTCCATACCATATTTACAGATTATTCAACCCATCAATGTAAAACTTAAAAATTGTAGGAAGCCATTGTAGTTGACTATTCACTATTGTATTTCATTACTATCGCCACAAATTTTGGAGTTTCAATTCTTGTTTTGATATTCCCGATAATATATGAAGCTTTGAAGAAAAATATTCAAAGTCATTGGAACCAGGCAGTTCATGTGGGTTTTCAAAGTCATTGGAACCAGGCAGTTCATGTGGGTTGGCTGTGAATGTATGGAAAATGTTCACAAAAATGGATGCCGAATTATTTGAAGAGTGCCAAAGGCAATATGCAGAGAAAGAGGCAAAGGCCAGATCAGTGGAAGAGCAGAGGGAAGAAGGTGCTTTGTTCTTTGTTTATTGCATTTGGAAAGTAAAAAGATAATTCAGTACTTTTAAACTTATTTGGTCCTCTTTAATAATTACAATTTTTATGATATTTCTAATTAAATATTATTTTATTTAGGTCTTTTATTTTAATTCTCCCTTAAAGTTAACTCTCTAACTATATCATATATTAAAAATAAAATGGTACTACGAGGGATAAAATCAATAGAAAGAGAAAGACCCCTGACATGGTTGGTTAGTTCCATGCTGGATCATGATTAGAGCAACTCACTAATTCTGCACAGTGCTCAATGCTCAATGCAGCATTTTTTTTTTCTTCTCAAAATGCTCAATGCAGCATTACCCAATATAACTATTATTTTATATTCAATCGATATTGATAAATTGTTATAATTGATTTATTTTATTTTATACTTAGATATATGCATGGACACTTTATATGTAAATTGCAAGAAACGCGTCCTGCCAGATTTTCAAAGAATTTTGACCAAAAAAAAAAAAAGATTATCAAAGAGTTGAGCCTCACCCAAAAAAGAAAAACCAAAACACTAGAGCCCGTTTGATATAAGAAATTAGCGAATTAAAGGGAAAATTGGAAGAAAATTTAGAAGAGTGTTCTGTTTGATGAATATGGAAAGAGAACATAAATTGAGGGAAAATAAAATATTTAGTAAAAGAAAATGAAGAGGTGGTTTATAGAAAGAAAATGTGAATTGCATATTTGAATTTTAGAAGTGAATTCAAATTTTCAGTTTGCAAAAACCCTCAACAAATTATCAACCATCTTGCCGATATTCTTCTCAAATTCTTGCCTCTCACTGTCTTCATCCTCCATTTCAACATACCCCTGGAGCAACAATTCAGAGTGTCTTAGACGGAATCAATGGCTTCAGAGTAGAATTTCGAGTTGTCGTAGCAAAGGAACTGTCGAGGTAGATGCAAGCGGAGAGAGAGGGAAGACAATGAGGGAACTTGGTATTGGTATAGTTGGCATTGTAGCAGAGGAGGCAACCGATGTGGCAAAAGTCATGGAAGCACTAATCGAAGTTGGAGATGGGGAATCGGTGTGGCGAGCGACTTAATAGAGGAGCCAATCGGTGTGGGAGAGGGAGCCAAAGTTGTCCCAAATTTTTTCTATCTTGAGAGGGAACTTTAGTTGATGTCACTTTTGGTGGGAACTCAAATTCACATGCGTTCGATTCTGAGAACACAAATGTCTAATCACAGAGGATCAGTATGAAGTTGGTTTAGGATCTATTGCTCTCATTGGGATAAGAGATTAGGGTTTCGGAGATGAGAAAGTTCTACGATGCCTATGAGGAAGACACCACAGAACATCAGACAATCACTGTGCTACACAAGAATGACGTTAAGCCAAAAGGGGTGGTGTGTGTGTGCAGTGCAACCATATAGTAAAAGGATATGAATTGGAGTTATGCACTTAAGGGTAATCTCCTATTTATAGAGATTACCTAAGCTATTATTCTGAAGGTTGCGCGTTCGCCCCTTGAACATCATGTAGCTCCATGTCTAACAAATGCCTGCTCCACTATCTGACATTTCCTGCTCCACTATTTGTACTGCCGAGATTTACTGCCGAGATTAACGCCTTGATTACAGGGCGATTAATACTTTACCTACTTAAACCAGTCTTTTACCTAGGTGGGTCCTTATTGGGTCATGTTAAATCAGGACCTAATATACGAATCCTAACAACATGTCTAAAGGAAGATGACGCTAGCGGGATTTTAAGTTTTGGGAACTTTTCGACATTAAACAATTTTTCAGCATGTTCCCTCTTTCCCTCCCTAACTTTCCGCATACCAAACCAGCATAAGTCATAAGGCCCGATGGAGATATTTTAAGCAGCATCCAAATTCATTGTTACCAATAAAAGAGAGAGAGAGAGAGAGAGTTTGACAAGCATCCGAATTGGTTGAAAAATGAATATTATATTTCAATTGGTTATTAAGCTAAAACTGAAAAACATTTTTCTCCTTCAGTCATTGGTAAAAAATACATATGTCCTAATTTAACAAGACAATTCATCTCAAATATATAAACTCAAAGACCTATTTTTTTCCATAAAAATAAAAAAATTGCATGCATAATATACTTCATAAATTTAATAATTGCATAACTTTAATTTGTGGGAAGCAAAGTTGCTGATCTAACATCACATAATTTTGTCTTCTCGGTCAAGATAAATTACCCTCTCTCTACTTTTGAGTTAGGTGGGCTCCTATATATTACGAAAAAATTGTTGAAACTTTATTATTTTAACATTAATTGTCCTGAAGTACTTAATAATTTGTTTAAAGACCCAAATGTAACTTATTTCAGTGGATGCAATCAAGCTTGTCAAATTCTTGAGTTTAAATAAATTTGTGATAATGAGATAATCTCGTATTGTGAACTTAAATTATAAACTTATAAGATTTTACTTTTACAATTAGATAGATATTAACAGTGTATAATTAAATAATTTAAATATTAAAATAACAAAATTTGATTTGAATGTTTTCTAAATCTAACTAATAGAAATTAAATCCATCAAGATTCATAATTTATCATATTTAATAAATAAATTTCTATAAAAATTATATTTAAATCCATTGAGTATTGTCAAATCGAAGAAGATAATATGAGTTTAAGGATGAATTAACACGGTTTTATAAGCTAAAAATGGTAAACTTGATATATAAATTCGTGAGTTTAACCGAATTTACAATAATAACAAGTTTACCAGTAGCTTGACTCGATTTTGCAAGCTATGAACATAAAAAGGTTAAATTCAGAGAGTCAACTTGCAAGTTTGATAACAATGGATATAACTATTCTTCTACTATGTCTAAAATGACATTTGTACATAGTAGAAGATGATAAAGATAAATTGCATCCTCTTAAGGATATTTTTGCAATGAAAATTTTTCAGCAATTTTCTTTATCCCGTGAAAGTTTTATTTGACTTTTGTTGTTGTTGATATTTATGTGTCGCATGTTTTAAATCTTTTTAGGGGTTTATGAAGGAATAAAAACGTTGGGTGAAGGTAGAGGCATGTATACTCTCCAATCTAGTATGTCTGTGGACTAGGATCCAAGCACCCTACTCTTAGACTGTGAGTGAGCCCAATTCTTTTTTTTTTTTTGATATATAGGCGATAGGGGATGGGGGGATCGAACCCAGTATAAGGGGGTGGGGAGACTACTCCCAATACCACTGCACTACTAATAGTGCCGGTCGAGTGAGCCCAATTCTATTTCTAAAATTTTTGTATTAAAAAAAAAACGTTTTAAATCTTCCATTGATTAGTGAATGATGAACTGTACGGGATACTCCCTCCGGTCAATTGTATAGGAGGAGCTAATTTACACCAACCAAGCAATAGTCATTAAATGTGTCTTAAATTATTAATATTTTTTTATTACATATTTATTAAATAATACAGATTTTCAAATATTCTGTATCGTTTGTCACCCAATATTATTTGAACAAGAGGGAGTATCATGTTTAATGCATGGCGCCATTAAAGGATATCATTCATAATTTGTAAACAAAAATTTTTTTTTTTTTGGGACCAGCTAAACAATTTCTGTACTACTCTCAACTTATTAAAATAATAAACCTAAGATAATAATTTCCATATAATCACTTCCACCATCTTCCTACCAGAGAACCCATATTTCAGGCCTCGCCTAGAGGGGCCTCTAACTTCACATGGAAGGGAATCACTTGAAGATTCGACCGCTTCCCCTTCTGTTTTTGTTGAAAATTTCGCCTCTCTCTTCTTCTTCTTCTTCTATATTGTTTGATTCAGACTCTTCCTCCCCAATTTCTTCATAAACATACACTCTTTCTCTCTTTCTGCATCACCCAGAAGCTAAAATGGTGTCCGGAATGCGCAAGCTCAAACACGCATTCACCTCCTTCTTGTCATCTTCTTCCAAATCCAGTTCGTCGTCTCGGCTTCCTCCCGATGCTGTCACCGATTCCAGCAATGAGCCGCAACCGCCGCCGCCCCCGCCGCCTTTGCACTCCGTTTCCAACGCCGACATCAGCTCCTTCAGCTCCGTGTTATCTCGATCCTCTTCTTCGATTTCCCGCCTCTCTCGTGTTCTCAGCATGCGATCCACCAAGGTCAGTTCCAGCTGTTTATTTGAATTTTGAATTTTCAGTGAGATTTCGCCGGTTTGGTTTATTGGAAAATGTCCATTTGGTTAAATATTTTTTGTTTCATGTTTGTGTGGTGGCCTGTTTACTGATTCCCGGATCCTGTTTCCCTCGCCGGAGAGAGAGACATTTCTCCGGCGATAAAACTGATTTTCCCGGCGAGGCATAGGCGGAAGTGGGAAATTAGGCACTGGCAGGTTGCCAGCTGTCCTTTTCCCCGAATAGATAAAGACAATAATGGCCTTTCCTTGAACTCAATTGAGGACTGTGTCAATGCCCATTTTGCCCTCCTGCCTACCATTTTATTGGGAAAATCCTTCACAGTCAAGCAATAAAATTTTAAAAAAGTCTTATAATGAATTAATGAATTCTGATGTGAAAAAAATCTCAAGAAATTATTTATCCCTCAGATGAAGTTGTTAACTAACAACTTTTTGGGATTTTTTAACAATCACATTTGTGAAATTAACAACTTTTGAAACAACTTTTTGAGATTTTTTAACAATTGTATCTATGAGATTAATAACTTTTGGAGACTTTTTGACATGTCATTTTTCTTTGGGGGCATTTTTGGCATTGAATCCCTATTTTATTCTCTGTGACTGGTGCTGCCGGATAAAGGTCGTAGTCGAAAATACAAAATATGATTTTTATGCCTTGGTTCTTAATTGCGTGGTTGATGGTTTGATTTGATGTATAATAAATGATTTTCTTATGGATGGAGATCCGACTTGGGATGTGGTCTTTTTTTTTTGGTATTATTTTTGTTAACAAGACTTTTCCAAGGCTTCCTTTTCTCATTGAATCACATTGGAGAAAGAACTTTTTGTTGGTTGCTTTTTGTAGTGCTGCCGGCTGGTGCGACTTGGAAATTTAACCACGTGATTGCATGATTCATTTGTTATGTTTGTCAACGGAATCGCTAGACATGATGCCTCCTTGGAATTCAATAATGTGAAAAAAAAAAAAGGATTGAAAAGTAAAGCGCTTAAGATTCAGCTCATGATATTGCCCCGGGACCCACATGCCATCCAATTGCTTGATCCTCCTCCCGACCCAGCATTGTGGCCGTACGATACATCTCAAGACTTTTCTGTTGTCACGTCGTCACATTTTGTCTTTCTCCTCCTCCTCTTCCCAAGTTCTTTTTTTTTTTGATACAGAAAGAGGAGGGGAAACCCTCAAGCAATACCACTACAATACACTATATCTCCTTTGTCCTTTTCCAGAACAGCAGCTAATCCATCGAAAGCAGTGTGAAACTGATGCAAGCCCGGCCAAGCGTCAAAAGCTTGCTTTGCAACATAGTCTGCGGCCATGTTGGCTTCACGTGGGATCCATCGCAGTTGCACCTCCCAGTTTCGTCCTAGCATAGCCTTGATCTCTCTGATCACATCGACATCTGGATGACTCATCGGAAGAGGATTATTAATCAGAGACACGACCATCTCCGCATCAGACTCCATGCACACTCTGCGCTCGCCACAGTCCCAGCACATCTTCAAGCCAAATAGCACGGCCCATAGTTCAGCCAACATGCAGTCTGCAGGTTCCCCAGCTCTGAACATGAACCCATGCATGAGGGAGCCGCTTGTATCACGCAGAACACCCCCACAGGTTGCAACCTGATTCTGAGCACAGGCCCCGTCCACGTTAATTTTGGTCCAACCGATACCTGGTGGCTCCCACGTTACATGACTAGAATGAGCCGGTCTGCCTTGGAGATTAACGCCCTTCAGTAAACCTTTCGCCTTGGCTACAATAGAAATAATGGACTGAGCTCTATAGATAATAGACTCATTGCTAGTGGATTTATTCTCAAAAGTTCTGGAGTTTCGTCGTTGCCATAGCAGCCAGCATGTTGTTGTGAAGAACGCACTCCATCCTCCCTTACCTCGATCATGGACTCGATGGATATTATGTCTAATCCATGTTTGCAGCTCCGAGTGGAAGAAAGTATTAGCAGACATTGGATCCACCATTGCCACCCATAGCTTCCTTGTATCCGTGCAATCTCGGAGCACATGACTGATGCTTTCTACCGCCGCCCCACACCAAGAACAGCTCCCATCCCCACTCAACCCTCTCCGGACACGCTCCATATTGGTTAATAGCTTGTTATGGAGAGCAAGCCATAGGAACGTTTTGCACCGAGGTAATGTTTGTAACTTCCAGATGTATTTCCACGATCGATCCTCCCTTACCATCCCTTCAGACAAGACATGGTATGCGGACCTAACACTAAATTCCCCATTACGATCATGGGTCCAACGAACAGCCCCCACATCATTAATAACCGTTGTTCCTGCAGATACTTTCTCCCAGGACTTCTTAATTCCTGACCATGTATTGGAACCCTGTCGCTTTGAGTCAATGAGTGGTATAAGGTCGTCCCCACACTTGTACTTACTCCTCACTACTTTAGCCCATAAATCATCCCTCCTTTGGATCAGGTTCCATCCTAGCTTCATCATGTAGGCTTGGTTTTGACGGTGAAGATGTTTCAAGCCAAGCCCCCCAATCTGCTTTGGTTGACAGACGGTGTCCCAAGCCACCAAATGTGTTTTCCTTTTATCGGGAGTAGACCCCCAAAGAAAACTCCTATTAAGCTGCTCAATATCCTCACACGTTCCTTTAGGCAAAGAAACTGTTTGCATCGTGTACCCAGGAATGGCCGAAGTAACAGACGCTACCAGAGTAGACCTGCCAGCCAAGGATAGAGAAGCCGACTTCCAACTAGCTAGTCGGCCACGCACCTTATCAACTATGCTTTGATAGCTCTCCTTAGTAACCCGCTTATGATGAAGAGGTACCCCCAGATATTTACCAAGGTCAGGAGTGACTTGAAACCCCAACAATCCACAAATCTCCGCCCGTCGTAGGTGATTCACATTTTTGGAGAAGAACACACGAGTTTTAGCCTCGCTTACCTTCAAACCTGAGGCCATGCAGAAAGTGTCCAGACAAGATTTAACCTCGGCAGCTTGAGTCATAGAAGCTTCAACAAACAGCACGATATCGTCAGCAAAAAACAAATGAGATATGGGAGGGCCACCCTTGGAAAGGCAGATGGGCCTCCACTCCTTTCTCTCAATACGCTCCTGAATAAGGTGTGCCAGACGTTCCATACACATAACAAACAGGTACGGAGAGATCGGATCCCCTTGTCGAACACCTCTAGAGGGGGAAAGAGAGCCTGCTTTCTCACCATTCCATAGCACCTGCATAGTTGGTGTAGAAACACAAGCAAAAATAATATCAATAAAGGAGTCTGGCAACTTAAGCTCCTGTAGACAATCCTGGAGAAAGAGCCAATTCACCCGATCATAAGCTTTTTCCAAGTCTATTTTAATGGCCATATATCCACGTTTGCCCCGTAACTGACGCATGGAATGAATAACCTCCTGAGCGACAATAATATTGTCTGAGCTATGTCTACCAGGAACAAAGCTACATTGATGAGGGCTAATCACACTCGGTAATACCACCTTAATTCTGTTTGCAATAACTTTTGTAATGATCTTAAGGATCACATTACATAGACTAATCGGGCGAAAATCTTTGACAACTTCTGGGTGGTCCTTTTTAGGGATAAGCACCAATAGAGTATCATTAATTTCCTGAATTGAAGAGGGGTTGGACCAAAATTTATAAATGCAATCATAGACGGAACCCCCCACCACCTGCCACTGGCTCTGATAGAATAAAGCATTCAAACCATCGGGTCCGGGCGCCTTCAGTGCACCCATACTAAATAAGGCATGTTTAATCTCGATGTCAGTGATACTTCTCCCCAGATTGTTTAACTCTGTGGGGTCAATCCTTGGATAAGAAATGCTACAGTTGAGGGAAGGCCGCCTGACTTGATCTTCTGTAAACACTGTTAAGAAATATTCTGCTGTCATTCGCTTAATTTCCCTGCTATCATAGACCCATGAATCATCTCCTCCTCTTAATGCTCCAATGAAGTTCCTCTTCCTCCTCCCATTAGCACGTGAGTGGAAGTACCGAGTGTTCCGATCGCCCTCCACCGCCCAGTCACTTCTTGCTTTTTGAGCCCAAATCAGTGATTCTTGTAAGAGGACTTCCTCCAACTGTTTCCAAAGTGCCCGTTGGAGCTCTTCTAACTCCACTGAAAGCCCAAAACGAGCCTCGGTTTTAGTGATTCCATTCAATCTTCTAAGAAGTTGGTGTTTTCTTGCATTTGTGTGACCAAAGACCTTCGCATTCCATTTCTTGCAGGCTGTAGTAAATTCACCAACATTTTCAGACCAAGGGATGTCATTTCTCCAATTGTCGGAAACAAAAGGAGAGAACCGCTCATCCAGAACCCAAGCTGCTAAAAAACGAAATGGCCTGTCCACTCGACGCTTCATAGCAAAACCTTCAGTTTGCAGGAGGAGGGGTCGATGGTCGCTTTTATACCAATTAAGGTGCGTCACCAGCGTGTCAGGAAAGGTTTCTTGCCAAGTATTAGACCCCAAGACTCGATCTATCCTGCTTTCCACCCCAGTTCGTTTCCAAGTAAAAGGTGGTCCAACGAAGCCTAGATCATTTAGACTAGCATCCTCAACAAACCGACAAAACTCCCTATCTAAACAGCCTGGAGACCTCCATGAGCAGCGTTCGTTATTAGCCAAAGTCGCATTGAAATCACCTCCCACACACCAAGGAGCTTGTATTGAGAGAGCCAAACGCAAGAGATCACGCCACAGCGACCGACGGAGAACAATATGGGGACTTCCATACACAAATGACATTTCCCAAACTTGCAAACGTTGACTGGTAAATTGAACATGCACATATTGATTTGTTGATTCCAACACCTCCACATGCCTATATCTGTCAGACCATAGGCACCAAATGCCACCTTTAAAACCATCCGCATCAACTATTTTAAAATGAGGAAACCCCATTGATGTTGCAATCTGTTGAGCTTTCAAACCGCTACACCTAGTCTCAAACAAAGCTACAAAGTCCACCTCAAAAGACCTTACTATTCCTCGGATTAAAGAAGGTAGAGACCTAGCCCCAGCTCCCCTTACATTCCAGAGGAGATAATTCATGAGGACATAGTGTGTTGCATGGGGAGTCTATCCCCCTGATCACTCTCCGGTACCATAACAGTATCAACAATATTTTCATTTGCACCATGATTAACTAATTCTCCATCCATTCGTGTTTGATCAGCGTGATGAGTTAAAGATCCACCATCTTCATTAATAATTAATTTTGGAGCAATCATCACCAACTCCGTGGACCCACTACACTCACCTTTGTCCTTGTTTGTATCCACCACCATAGGCCCACTTGTTTTTGGAAACCTAGAGCCCGTGATTTCCTTTTGTTGGACACAACTTTTCCCCTTTCCACTTGCTTGACTTTTAATACCTATTCTATTCTCTTTCCCACGTGCCTTGCTTTTAGACAATGCTTTTCTCTTGGACCCCACCAAAATCCATTCTTGTTTATCACCCTTTATTGTGTTTTGAATCTCCTCCCCAAATTCGCGGGTCACCTCCACAACTTGCGTCTTCTTTCCTTCTAATTCAACCTCCTGATTCATCCGGCCCCTCAAATCTCGGGGAACATTAACACCTTCCTGCGCCTTTCCCGCCTTCAGTTTCGCCTTCCCCGAAATAGCAGTTGTCAAATCTGTCTTAGGAGATCTCTTCCCAAAATCTCGCTTGACCAACATCTGGGGTCCAAACCCAACACGTAGATTATTCTTTTTCGGAACATCCGTCGTAACCTCCTCCTTTCGTGTTAATTTTTCCGGCACCGCCGTGGTTACCGTTGGATTCTCCATTACCTCACTGATAGGTTCTTGGCTCACAGTTTTAGTGGAACACTGATCCGTACGATGCCCGTATCTTCCACATGAAAAACAAACAAGATGAAGCCCTTCAAATTCAAACCGTCGTTCCTCTCCAAAGTGGTTGAATCCCGGTAACAGCGGTCTCTGAAGATCAACTTCAACACACATCCTAGCAAAACCACCTTTTTCTGAGAATGCAGTAGTACGATCTATTTTCAGAGTTTTCCCAATCATGTTGCCAATCCTCCTAATCGATTCAACATTATACAATTCGTGAGGAAGGTCGGGAATCCGAACCCACACCGCCACTCTTTTCTGTTGATCTGCTTTCCAGGGGTTAAAATTGGGTCGCCATCGCTGAACCAAAATGTAGTGATCAGCAATCATCCATGGCCCTTCATGCAGAGCATAATCCCTGTCCTCCATTGAACTGAAGGATACAAGAAAGTACCCATTATTCAGTGGTGTTACTCTCAATGGCCCTTTTGATGCCCACATGCGCTCCAATCTAAACCTCATAAAACCAACATTGATAGTTTTTCCAAGGAGCTTAACAATAAGCGAATTCCTGTATGGTTTGCACCAAGCATCATACTCCTCTGCACTAACTTGGAGTTTTGGGAGTTTACCTGTCCGGCGCCACATGTCCACTGCATCTTCGTTCTGCTCCACCCCCTCATCAGCCTCTTCCATCTCCTGAGAACTCTGTTTCTCATTTGCGCTTGTAAAATAGTCCTTCCATCCAGATAAAGCTTTTGAAGTAGAGAAATGAGGTTCCAGAAGCCCAGACTCCCCCAAGCACAAAAGTTTATCCTTGTACGACAGGTTGGAGTCCTTTAGTGGAAACATATCTTTCACAGCATCCCCAGTCATCTTTGGCTTCCCAGTGGTCCCACTCCGAAACGTCATGAATTGATTCAGCCCCTTCTCATGCTCATCGCGTCCCTCGCTACTCACCGGTTTCAGTCTACTTCCACCGCCATCCGTTGCTTTCCTTCCACGGTCCTCCTTCGACCTCCCATCGCCCTCCGTCCTCCCATCGCCCGGCTGGTCTCCATGGTCTCCCATCCTTCTTGAATCACTTTTTACTCCTGATACTACCTTCCCAAGTTCTAACTAGACACACATGCGGTTGTTCAAAAAAACTAGGGGAGCAGATACTCTTAGTATCTGCTCTCTCCTCATCTCTCAGTATCTTTCAATCTCGGCCGTTCAATTTTGGATCCAACCGTGTAGAAAGGGACACCTCATACCTTTAAAAATTACCGCATGCGGTAAATATGAAATTTTTGAAATTCTCTCTCTACGCCGTTGGATCAAAAATTGGACGGTTGAGATTGAGGGATACTGAGGGATTCTGAGGTGCCAGATTCTGAGGCAATCCGGACTCCTTCTGCATGCCTGCGTGAAAAGTAGCCTTTTTTATTCATGGGTTTTCATCATGTTTTCGTTTAAGAAGAAAAATGGAAGTAGAGAAAATGAGTCAAACTGTCGTTTCACTCATTTTGCTGCATGATGTGCCTAATGTCAGTCTTCAGTTACATCAAACGGCAAGCAGAGAGATGCGGTTGCCTCACTCTTTGGAACATCTGAGAATCCAAAACACTTAAAGAAGCATTATCCCGTTTTTTTTTTTGGCCAGTTCTTTTGTTTGCTTGGTGTAAGTGTTTGAGATTGTCAAAGTTGGGATGGAATGTCGTGTGGCTTTTGGCTTTTAACAAGTTTATGGCACCCAACTTTTCTTCAAGAAAGAAAAATCTGAGTTCCATGCGAAATCTTCAATGATCTGAATTACTATGTTCTCTTGTTTTTATTATTTTTGGATGTTTATGCACACATATTTTTTTGGCCCATTCTATTGTGAAATGTTAAGAAGTTGCGTTACTTTGTGCAGAAGATTTGCACCATTTGCTTGAGTGACTTGAAGGCAGGGCTTGGCCGAGCCATCTTTGTTGCTGAGTGTGGTCATTCCTTCCATTTCAATTGTATTGCTTCCAATGTCAGGCAAGGAAGCCATGTCTGTCCCATCTGCCGTGCCAAATGGAAAGAAATCCCATATCAAGCTCCAAGCATTCTTCCTGCTGCTGCTCCTCCTCTCCGTGTCAGGAGCAGGCCCAGACCATTGGCTTCCTCACCATCTCGTTTATTCAATTCCTCAGCTATTGTTGAGCCTGAGCGCTTCATTGATGATGAGCCACTCGCTGCTTCAGCTACCTCTGCAGAACATATTTCATCTGCTCCTGATGTCGTGGCTGTCAAGTCCTTTGCAGAGTATCCTGTTCTCTCTGCATCTGAAGCTCATCAAGATTTTGCTGTTCTTGCCAACGTCCGTGCACCGGTGCTTTCTCAACGTGATCGTGCACCTGTGGACCTGGTTACAGTGCTTGACATCAGTGACAGCATGGCTGGGTCAAAATTATCACTTCTCAAACAGGCTGTTCTCTTTGTCATACAGAATTTGAGTGCTTCTGACAGACTTTCTATAGTTGTTTTCTCCTCCACTGCTCTCAGGATTTTCCCACTTCGTAGGATGACTGATAGTGGCCAATCTGATGCAACCATTGCCGTCAATTCTCTTTCAACCGATGGTGGAACTGACATTCTGGGTGGGCTCAAAAAAGGAGCTCGTGTACTTGAGGAACGTCGAGAGCGAAACCCAGTTTCCAGCATTATGCTCCTCTCTGATGGCAGGTCTCAAGCTTTTATAAGTCCACCATTGGGACCCCAATTTCCTGCTTCCATTCCTGTTCACACCTTTGGCTTTGGTAGGGATCATGATTCCACTGCCTTGCACGCCATCTCTGATGCATCTGGTGGCACGTTTTCCTTCATTGAATCTGTGGGCATGGTGCAAGATGCTTTTGCAAGGTGCATTGGTGGTCTACTCAGTGTTGTAGCTCAAGAGGTACAACTCACCTTCAATACACTATCACCGGGATTGCAAATCACTTCAGTACGCTCGGGAAGATACATCAGTGAAATTCATGATGAGGGCAAGCGATGTATCATAGATGTCGGTAACATGTATGCAGAAGAGGAAAAAGGATTCCTATTGTACCTATCAATCCCTGCAATCCCATCCAGTGAAGGAGACAACATGGAGACAAAGACTTGTTTACTAGGTGTTACATGCCAATACAACGACTCAACCTCAGAGGGAGAGCAAGTCAAGGTTGAGGGTGAGAGAGTAGAGATTCAAAGATCAGATGGTTCATCACGGACTAACGAAATGACGGTGTGCTTGGAGGTTGATAGGCATAAAAACAAACTGATGGTGGGTGATGGGATAGCAGAAGCACGGCGGCTGGCTGAGAGGGGAGACCTGCGGCGTGCAAAAGCTTTGCTGGAAGCGAAAAGATCAACACTATTGTCATCAGCCTCAGCATCAGCAGGGGATCCAACTTGCACTTGGCTTGATGCTGAACTGAGAGAAACCAAGGAAAAGATGGAGAGCAGGGAACAATATGAACATACAGGAAGGGCTTATGTTCTCTCAGGATTAAGCTCACATTCATGGCAGAGATCCACAACAAGAGGAGACTCTTTAACTCAGACTTTTGTCAGCGGCCATGTCAGAAACCCTACGGTGAGCGGCTCAATCGGGTACGACACGCCTTCAATGGTTAACATGGTCAGAATATCACAAAATCTTAGTCTGAGTGGATCTTGGCCTCTCCCTGAACCTTGAAGAAGAAGAACAGCACTCTCATTAGCTCAATTTCTGGTAAACTTGGGGGACATTGCTGATACCTAGAGATAGCTTTTGGCAGTTAATCTAGCCAAGGAACTTTGACAATAGCCTGTTGAAAATTAGATCCTGACTATGGATTTTTGGGGAGAAGAATGTAAACTCTCCTGTTCTTTTTATGAGAGGAATTTGCTGTATTCTTTTTTTTTTTTTTTTTCAAGGATTCTGTAATTGAATTGAAGGCATAGAAATTCATAGTCTTGATTATAGTTGAGTTGCCTGCAGTTTGCAGATGGTTATTTCTTTTCAAAGGTCGTTGATAAAGTGGGTGTTTAAAAGGATCGAATCTCGAGGATTGAAATGGCAAACTATAAAATATGCAAAGTTTAAATCAAGAAAAACAGAATTTACTTCATATATATATATATATATTTAACAACTTGAAAAGAGATTGAATATTTCTCTCTTTTTTTCTCTCTTTATTATTTTCAAAAATAGATTATGAAATATTTAAAACTTGAAATATTGTTTTCATTATTTATAAAAAATTTATAATTTTTAAAATTATTAAATATAATCTTGGTATGGTAAATTAGAGATGTAGTCATTTATGGTTATTAAACTTGGACTGATCATGACGAGAAAGTGAAGATTTAAAAGATATTAATATAAAATTATAGAGAAAATAAAAAAATCATTAAAAAAAAAGGGATTAGGTTGATGCCCAAACTAGACAAATTCACGGGTTTTCGGGTTGAAACAACCATCTGAATTTAATAACACTAGGTTCTTCGCCAGCTGCTAGCGTGCTTTTTAATTTATCAAATTTGCGCCACTTTACTTAAATTATTGTTCCAATGCATCAATACTGAAAAATGAGAAATTGTGAATTATTTCAAAAGAAATTAAGCTTAATCAACTAAATTAACTAATAATAACCAATTCACAAGATCCAACCAAATTAGGAGGGAGAAATACTGCCACTATTTTTATCTTCAATAAATTTTTTGGGGAAAATACGAACAAAAAGAAAAAAAAAAAAAGCAATGGGAAGTTGGGAACACAAGCACGAGTGAAGAAAGCGAAAGCAAAAGGGGATTGCAAGCTTTGGGTTGCCTGCAACTGCTAGGATCGCTGAGGAAAGAGAGCCGCGGTGAGAGTCGAAGACCACGAAGCTCGCATCCGAGGATACGACCGTGCTTCTACCCTCCGTTCTCTTTCTCTGCCTCTGTGAGTGTCTGAGACCTTTTCTTTTTCACTCTATTTCTTCTACTTCTTTATTCTTTCCTTTGCGTGAAGCGTTTGATCTATCACTTATCTTGTTTCTTGTATCGCATTTTCATCTGAAATTAGCTGCTTATTCATCCTTTTCTGGAAATCTTAGTCTTTTACCAATCAATTTATTGAAATCCTTCTGGGTTGGGTAATGGGCCGGCATTTCTTACCCCGAATGAGTGAAATGTTCTAGAAGAGGAATTTTTCAGGATTATGTAATAATTATGAAGTTAAGTATTCAAGGGGATGAGCCTAGTCTTCTGCATTGCCTAATGTATGGAGATTCTTTGTAAATAGGGTTCACTCTTTTGTACGTTGTTTTGCAAATAAGATCATTCGATCAATGACGGCTGTTTATAAGTTAGGCATTATAGTTACATTTGGACAAAGGGGTCTCGGTTTTTTGATGTTTCTGTCCGCTCCACTTTCTCTGTTCTGGATTTAATTTGCATTTTGTCTTCTTATCTGCTTTTCCATTTTGGAGTAATTGAATAAAGAAAAAGATTTAGAGCCAATTACTTTACTGTGAAATTGAGGTATATGCAATATCGGTATCCGTTAATTTCTCAATACCTGTAAACTTTGGTCGAAGCAAAGACGATTTTTGACTTCTATCGGTCACAGTAATATTTTGGGGTAGAACTTGGAGGTTTGATTTGAGATTTTTTTCCTCTTCAAATAAAGTGGATATCTATATTCCGCATATTGGAGGAAAATTTTTCTCAAGGATATTATTCCCACTTCTTTTTAATGGTAAAATTGTTTTCATAGGAATCTCATATTGAACCACACTTTCCCTAAAAGTCCCACTTTAGACAGCTGGAAAGTTTGTCATCACGAGATCTTTTCACTTTTGGTCAGGTTTTAATCATACTATTCTGTTATTACAATTTTACAGTGCTTATTTTATGATTGTCCTTATTTTGGTGCGAGACTGATATTGAACTTCCTTCTAATTTTTGGGGTTGGAATTTGGACTTTGGAGTATTAAGATATACTGGATCAGCTCTGGAGTTGTTAATGAAAAGGAGAAGTTGTTCGTTTTTGCAGTCGTAACCTTGAGCATTCACTCAAGGCAACTGTATGTCTTCTATCGACAGTTTAAACTAATTGGGCACAACACACGCGCGAGCGCGCGCACACACATAGTGCTTTCTCAGATTTCTTTTTAACCTTGTGCGTTTTGGTTTAAAACATAATATAGAAGAAATGCTATATCATATGATTTCAGTTGTATAACATTACTCTGTATTTCAGATGCATTATGTTCATCTAGTTCCATTCTCTTGATCTGCAGAATTATTTTGCTACACAATGTTGAAGAAGTAACTTGGACCAATTACAGCTTGATTGTTCATTTATTCAATTCAGCGCAAAGCAAATTGGTACATATGGCAGGATTCTTGTCTGGGGAGTCAGTGAATAATGGAACATCTGTTGGCAGTGCTTGTGAAAGTTCTACCACAGCCAAGAAAGCGGAAGAAGCAGGTCACTGGTACATGTCTAGGAAACAAATAGAGGAATATTCTCCATCTAGAAGAGATGGAATTGGTTTGAAGAAAGAGACATATCTGCGCAGGTCTTACTGCACATTCTTACAGGATTTAGGCATGAGGCTTAAAGTGTAAGTTTGCAAGGTTCTTCAGAATGTCTTGTGTGACATTTCTTGACAAATAAGGCTGTTTAAATGTATGAAACACCCACTCATTCAATGTATGATTGCATGCATGTACGGAAAGCCCCACAAGAACATTAGCACTTAAACTCCCAACCAGGTTGTTCTTTTTACTTGTTTTCCTTTTTCTGAGATAGCTATGTATCTTTAGGAGTTTTTGCCTAGACAAATGGAGGCATAGCATCTGGAAAATATGTTTGGTGATACTTGTGGGTCTATACCATGTTGTAGATATTAATATCCAGTTCTAGGATTTTGATTGGAGATTCACATTTTGGTGTTAATTTTGTCCATTTCAGGCCTCAGGTAACTATAGCTACAGCCATAGTTTTTTGTCATCGGTTCTTTCTTCAACATTCTCATGCAAAGAATGATCGAAGGGTGCGTTGTTTCACTTTCATATCGATACTGCATTTTACCTCTCCTGATCGTTTCTATGTTGTGCTTTACGTTTGTATGATATGCTTGTGCTCATGGTTTAGTGAGTAACAGATGTAGTATGCATTTAGTGGTGAGTGGCGTATGTTGTTTATTAAGTTGTAATGTTTTTTATGCATATTAATTTGCATTGCTTTCCCTACCTGACAGATACCTGATGGATGGCTTTTGGTTATGATATTGATGTATTTTGATGTTTTTATTGGCATACTTATAATTTTTTGGATAGTTATTATATGGAATTTTTGACAAAAAAAGATCTATCTTCCATACTCTTTGAAATTAATACTATAGCCAATATATAAAAAATGTGGTACCAATGTGTAAAGGAAAGTCATTCTGTTAACCAACAGTCAAGAAATATACTCTGAAGTTAACAAATTTGTATGATTTTTGTTTACAGCTACATTAATATAATTGTTTAACTTCACAAAAGTTTCTGATGATCCTTTTAATCCAGCTAATTTTTTAAAGCTTTCTATGTCCTTTTTTATTCTTTATGGGGAAAATGACTAAAAAAGCTATTTGTATAAATTCTTTTTCATTCTGTATTTTGTTTGCATCATTTGGTTATAAACAATCAATTTTTCCAGTTCTGGTAAAGAAAGTTGAGTTTGCCATTTATTAACTCATGCACCTTGTAGAACCAGAGAGAGAGAAGTATAATCTCAAAAGTCTATATATTCATGTATGTAGTATGAGGTATTTATACACAAGAGAGGGAACAAGAGAGTTAATGATTCATTATGTAGATTGATTCCCCAATCTCTATAATTCCTATAATTCCTGATTATGTGCGATACTATATTAATTATAATATATTTCTTAACACTCCCTCTCAAGTTGGAGCATATATATTAATCAAGCTTAACTTGTTACAAAGATAGTCAACCCGAGTCCCATTTAAAGCCTTAGTTAGAAGGTCACCCAATTGGTCAATAGACCGCACATGCCCGGTGGAAATAAAGTTCTCCTTGATCTTATCGCGTGCAAAGTGACAATCAATCTCAATGTGTTTCGTACGTTCATGAAACACAGAGTTGGAGGCTATGTGTAAAGCAGCTTTATTATCACACCACAACTTCGCAGGTAATGACGTGACAAGACCAACCTCCTTCATTAACTGGTGAATTCACACAATTTCCTGTATCGACTGAGACATGGCTCTATACTCAGCTTCTGCACTCAACTTAGAAACCACATCTTGCTTTTTACTCCTCCATGAGAAACAACCACAAACACACAAGGTAGATACTTGCAAATTTTACTCAAACAGCAACTAGAGGCAAACCCAATACTGAAGATCCACCAAGGAACAGAAAACAGCAGCCACACAAGAGGCAAACCCAAGAAAAGCAGTAGCTACACTAGCTGCCAAATAGTAACAAGGGGCCACACAAGGACCAAACCGAGACTACAAACGCAAAGTCTCCCAAAAAACGAGCAAACCAAGCAAACAGTAGGTCAAATAGCATAGGGTGAGATAAGCACGAAACAACCTGGGTCAGGACGAGGGCAGCAAGTTGATCCCAGAAAAGCAAACGGCGATGAAAAACTCACCGGAAAATGCAAACAGTCATCGGAAGCTCGCTGGAAAAATTCAAATAGTGACCAAAAGTTGCAAAACTCACAGATCAGGCCGGAAATGAGATGAGAAGGCCGAAACAAGAAGTCGTCGGCGAAATGGAGACGTCACGTGCTGTCACGCGCTGTCACCGTGAAACTGCCTGAGAGCGCGTGAACCCCACATGCTGTAGTGGAGGTGTCAGATGGCCACCAAACTTCTGGCGTCCGCCAATCGGAGGATGGGGAAGACGTTGGTGTGGCGCGTGTTCCGAGAAAAGGTCGGAAATTGAACTCGAATTTGCTCTCCTCTCTCTCACTGTTGCACAACGCGGAGCTCACTGTGCAGAACGACGGAACGCAGAAATTGAAGCTAAAAACGACGACATAGCTCTGATACCATGTAGAACCAGAGAGAGAGAGAAGTATAATCTCAAAAGTCTGTATATTCATGTATGTAGTATGAGGTATTTATACACAAGAGAGGGAATAAGAGAGTTAATGTGAGTTAATAACTCATTATGTAGATTGATTCCTTAATCTCTATAATTCCTATAATCCTTGATTATGTTCGATACTATATTAATTATAATATATTTCCTAACACACCTCATCATTATTTTGGATCCCATAATTATTGATTTGCTCTCAGGATATTGTAATTGTAACTTTTATGTGAATCAAGTATAGCTACAGGCCAGTCTAATTCTCTCGGTTTACTTTCCACTTCTGATAAAATGTAAATGTTAGCAATTAATAGTCGTCATATCACTAATGGCATTGACAGTGATCTAGCCATACAAGATTCTGGACTAGAAACTTGTCATTTTTGGTGTAGGTTTAGTCATAAATTATTGTTTTGGTGGCAAAAAGTGTTGAACTTGTATTTTGCCCATTTATATTTTGATGAAGCACCATGCAACTTTGGATACCTTGTATATTAACAGTGATCTATGGGCATGCAGTTTTAGGAATGAAGATGGTCTCTTAAATTTACAGACCCCATAACAGTGCTGACTTAGCTATATATTAAGAAAATGTGTACAAGTAGTAAAAATTTGAAGTGTGTGCTTTATTGGATTCTCATGAAGAAAGTTTTCTGCAGATTATTGCAACTGTCTGTATGTTCCTTGCTGGGAAGGTTGAAGAAACTCCTCGACCGCTAAAGGATGTCATTCTTGTTTCTTACGAGATTATTTACAAGAAAGATCCTGCTGCCGCACAGAGGATAAAACAGAAGGTATATTATTATGGAATAGTAACAATGCTTTAGCCAGTTCGTTTCTATACTAATAATCCTGAATTGCTGAATTTCTGCAATCTTCTTGTTCCTGCACTTATCCTAAGCCATTCTTTCGTTTTATTTCCTCCCTGTTGCTTTTCTACACTGGAGTAGTTCTGTTTCCCACCTGCTTCAAGGATGGCTTTCCTTCAAAAGCAGTTTCTAGTGTATTTACCCTTTTTTCTGTTGTGAACTGCTTGGTCTAACTTGACTGATGTATCTATTATTGAAATTATTGTATGTCATTAAGCTATTAAAGCGGAAAAGCCTTTGATTGATATTTACTGATACACCTTTCTAATACAGCTAACAAAACAGGTTATTTAGAATTTTATCATTTACCATCAGTATTTGTGCTTTCTCTGCATCCCTTTTATTGGAATGTAGATCAAGTTCCACCTACTTTAGTCTCCTTAGCACCTTTTCTACTTGCTTTTAAACATATTTGACTACTCATTGTACTATTTATATTTGCTTGTAAACTATGCAGGATGTATATGAGCAGCAGAAAGAGTTGATTTTACTGAATGAGAAGTCTGTGCTTGCCACTATAGGTTTTGATCTCAATGTTCAACATCCCTATAAGCCTCTTGTTGAGGCCATAAAGAAGTTCGATGTTGCAAAGAGTGCCCTTGCACAAGTTGCATGGAATTTTGTTAATGATGGGTATGATTAAGATGCCATTGTTTTAATCGTTATCAAGTATGTTATAATTATTTTTCACTGTATTTTGTTCACACACTAGAAAGTGGCTTTCAGGCTGAGGACATCGCTCTGCCTGCAATTTAAGCCACATCATATTGCAGCAGGTGCCATTTTCCTTGCTGCCAAGTTCCTAAAAGTGAAGCTTCCATCAGACGGTGAGAAGGTTTGGTGGCAAGAGTTTGATGTCACCCCACGCCAATTAGAGGGTTGGTGTTATCCCCTCAATATGTTTCTATGCAAATCAAGTTGACCCAACTGGATAGCCTTTTTAAATTCCCATTGCTTTTTACTTTATGATAATTTCAGTCACTCCTGTGTACCTTGAATTTTATGAAAGCTTGTAATGAGCATGTCTCTAGCCATCATATAAATCTCATGCCTCCCACGATTTTGCCTAAACAGCAGTGGGCAGATTGCCAAGAACTGAAATCTGCATAGTTACTCCTTCTACCTGACATGTTAGGCATTCAGAGGGAAACAATCTTAGTTTCATGCCATGGGTAGTTTTTTGATGTTAAATGATGGGCTGTCCTTTTGTGTCGGACTGCATGAATGATTTTGGATATTAATAAATTGTCTTGTCTGTATTTTCTTGCAGAGGTTAGCAATCAAATGCTGGAACTCTACGAGCAGAATAAAGCTCCACCATCTCAAGGAAGTGAAGTAGAAGTAAGTACTGGAGGATCAACAAGAGCTGCGGCCAAAGAACCTGCTGTGAGCGAGGACCAGGTTTCAGAACAAATGCCATCTTGTTCCGCTCCTCAGAACTCATCTGCACGTGAGGTTCCACCAACCAGCGCAGAAAACCTAAGCAACGATGGGAGTACAGAAATGGGAAGTGTAATTACTGATCACAAGTTGGACATGGAAATTAGAGTTTCTCAGCTTTCAGATGGATTGTTGCAGAATGATAGTGAAAGAGAATTGGCGGATGGATCAAACATGGGAACTCAGCAAATAGGTGCAGGAAACCCAGATAGGATTGGTGATACAAATGAGGCTGCAGAAGTGCAACGGAGGGATGATTTGGCATCGCGCAAGTCCTTCAGTATTGGTCAAAATTTAGAGTATCGAGAAGGCTCGCTTGGTCAGTCACCCAAAGAAGCAATTAAGATTGACAAAGACAAGGTCAAGGCTGCATTAGAAAAAAGAAGGAAAGCACGAAGGGAAGTTACATTGAAGAAAGATGATGTAATGGATGAAGATGAATTTATTGAGAGGGAGCTGGAGGATTTGGCTGTCGATGATGAGAAACACATGGCCGGGAAGCAGCAGTCATGTAAAGAAGTGAAACCAAAAGAGGAGGTAACAGATGATTCCTCAACTTTGATGAATAAGCACAAGAGAAAGGCAAGGCATTCGCCTCACAGGCAACCCGAGGGTAAAAGGTGGCTTGACCCGAGTTATGATGATGAAATTATAGAAGATGTTAACCAGAAGGGTGGAGTTCCTTATGAAGGGGGAACTGCAGAAGACCAGAAGAGGAAAGCCATTGTTGAGAGTAATTAAAGGCTCATTGTGGTTGAGGGTTGCTAAAGAAGTGACGATTCTGATGCCTTTGTAATTGTTCTAGAGTTTCATATTTAAGAAGCGTGGATGTTTCATTTTTGGTAGTGACATTAAAGGCTGATGCCTAGTTGCTACATATTTAAGACATTAGCATCGTCAGAGTCATCCTGCTGGATACTTGTGCATTGCTTTGCAATATTAATATGAATGATTCTTTGATGGTGTCCATCTTGAAGAATATACATATGAAAGAAACTGTAGTTAAAAATATATTCTTATATTATGAATTGTGAGTATGTTATTGGATTCGAAACAAGTTTGATACTAAGCATTCAAATCTACTAGTAAACAAGTTGAATCTCTCAGGATGCCCAATATGTCTCTATCTGAAGACTGGCCAGAGCATGGCTTAGTTTCTGCATCCTTGTTTGGTTTTCCAATCTTTTGCAACTCGCCTTAGGACCAGTGCTTGCCCTCTTCAAATCCAAAAAGAAAGAAGTAAATTTAGTGCTCTGTCTATAGGTGAGGCTTATATGAGATTTAAATTATTCAGCGTTAATTTGAACAGTGTAAATATAATTTTTTTAGTTTTAATTGTATAAAAAAATTGAAAGTAATGATAAGAATATTATGAAAATAAATATCCACTATTGTGGCGGACAGACCATGTGATTGGAGAACCTCTTTTAGCCAAGCACATATATTCTTTTCTATGAGACAATTCTATTTAAGACACTGTTAGGTATTAAATGTGCATGCCTTCCTGTGGAGATTCCAACTTTGGTTCATCAAGATATGATTGAAGAATTGTAGTAAAGAGACAAAGTAGAGCTAAACCATCTTGTCAGCGTGATGGCACTAAGGCCAGCCTTAGGAGCTGGCCTTCTCCCTTGTCCAGGGTTCGAGCCCTGCCTCCCCTTCCCCCAAGAGCTAAACCATCTTGATGCTTCCTATGACTTACCACTCCATACCTATTTATAAATCATTTTATCTAAAAAGTTGTGTAAAATATGTCACTTATAGAGTAATAAATGAGATTTTGTCAATTTTATCCCTATTTATTATTGGTTGGGCACATGAGAAAAAGAAAAGAGGGAGAGAGATGTAAATGCATAAAGATAAAATAATATCAAAGAAAATGTATACTCTTTCATAAAAATAAGGACAAATATTTTAAAAAAAATGTATCTATTTAATACTTGTCTTAATTTTTGCTCATAAAATGGACTCATAATAAGTTGGGTTGCAGTACAAGTAACAAGCTCTTCTCTCTCTCTCTTATCCACCCTTCCCTCCAAAAAATTCCAATCTAACCCACACAGATAACAGATCAAATAATCCTATAAGCTCTCATCCAATAGCAACTCGCCAACTCAGCCTCACCTTATCCAGCTTCTCCTCCTCCACTCGAATCTTAAACTCTTCTCTCGTCTCTCCATCCACAACCTCTTCCTCTCCCTCTTCTCTTCAAATCTCTCTCTACCCCATTTTCATTCCCACTTCATAGTTCATAACTGGAAGAGAAAAAACATGTCTCTCACAATCCCCACCAATCTCTCCAAATTCAATTCCTTCAAGCCCAAGTTGGGTAACTCCCAACCTTCCCTTAAACCAAAACCCTCCACAATCGTCTGCGCTGCATCTTCTGAGAAAATCTCCGATGCATCGCCACTTCAGGCATTCTCCGCCGCCCTCGCCCTCTCCTCCATCCTCCTCTCCGCCCCTCTTCCCGCCGCCGCCGACATCTCCGGCCTCACCCCCTGCAAGGAATCCAAGCAGTTCGCCAAGCGCGAGAAGCAGCAGATCAAGAAGCTGGAGTCATCGCTGAAGAATTACGCGCCGGACAGCGCGCCGGCTCTGGCGATCAACGCGACGATTGAGAAGACCAAGCGGAGGTTCGACAACTACGGTAAGCAAGGTCTTCTGTGCGGGTCGGACGGGTTGCCCCATCTGATCGTGAACGGAGACCAGAGGCACTGGGGAGAGTTCATCACGCCCGGGATTTTGTTCCTGTACATCGCGGGTTGGATCGGGTGGGTGGGTCGGAGCTACCTGATTGCAATCCGGGACGACAAGAAACCGACCCAGAAGGAGATTATCATCGACGTGCCCCTCGCTACCAGTTTGGTGTTCAGAGGATTCAGTTGGCCCATCGCTGCCTACAGAGAGTTATTGAACGGTGAGCTTGTCGCCAAGGACGTGTAGGCGTCATTTTAATGCAACTGCGTGTATCTGAACTTCTTTTTTTTAAAAAAAAAAAAATTCTGTGGAAATTACTATGAAGAATTAGATTGATGGTGTCATATCTTGGTACTTGATTTGTGTATATTCTATTTGGAATGCATTGCCTGTGAACTAGAGTGAAAAGTGACTGATCTTAAATCACGAGGCCCCATAATCGCATGTGTTTAAAATTTAAAATGCATTTTTTACCTCATTACATTGCATAAGAATTTTTTATTTTAAAAATTATTGACTACCAATCATAACTAATATATAAAAATCTCAAATCTTTACACTATGACATTCTCTAATTCTTTTTCTTACATATGCGCGATTCTTGTATCTGTTTTTAATGTGAAATGGATGCTTGGACTGAGTACTGTACAAAGTTTGTGAAGGGAATCTAGTTCATTACAAATAATGCGGTTTACTACTAATAATATAAACTAAAAACGTAAAGAAATTTTTATGCCGAAATTGAGTCATAGCGCGTTACATAATCCAAAATTGCACTTGCAAGGTATTTCATATTTGAACTTGAGAGAGAATGCAGCCATATGTATGTAATGTGTTTTGTCAAACAAATCGGTCTCCAAGGATGAAGTGCTTTCATAAGGTTGACGCAGAGCAGGCTGATACAAGATACTAGTAATTTCTTTACACGATAATCTCAAATGTGTGTTTCATCCACCTCAAAATGGCATATTTTTGCCTTTGATTTACTAGACTAGAGAGGGAACAAAGACACACCAATCACAACGGAGGGAAAAAAATTACAAGAAAAATCAAAAGATGATGGCAATAATCCATTACAAAACAGCAGCAGAATTCATCAAGAGTTCAACACAAGGTAAATGCTTGGTGGCTGCTGCTTCCATCATGCAGATCATAATATCACTTGACACTAAAATCCCCATATAAAAGTCCACAATCCTATTGTAAGATTTAATTCTAAGTTCTAACCTTCATATCAAGTTCGACTCATATATATTTACACTACATATTGATCATAGACTAACCACAAACCCTATTCCATCTTTCCAAATCAAAATAAATTGAGCGGGCGAACACCTCCGCCGCGGCTAATTTTGTTATGATTTGTTGTAATCACTCACCACCACTAAAATGCTAGCAAAGACTTGATTTAAATAATTTAGACTCTCTAAAGAAATTGATTGTTTCAGTGAAAGAGAAAAACACAAAATGCGAGGTCAAACACATCATGCATATTGTGTCTCTATCTATCTCTGAAAATGAGGGGAATCAACTTCTTTGATAAAGTAAAGAAAAAAGAGGAAACTAGCAGGGCCACATTGAATCAGAGTAAGTGGACTGGTCCATCACAAAGTCCATGTCGAGAATGGACTTTGAAGGCGGCGGCGGCGAGTCGCTGCTAGTTGGGCTGAGCCCGTGGTTGGAAAGGGAAGCAGATTGGCTGACCCTAAGATGAACCACCTCAGCCTGGGCTAAGGCCAATTGGGTCTGAAGCAAATCAATCTGTTGCTGAAGAGAAGAGATGGCCCCAACACACCCATATACTGGATCTCTCACTCTTGCATTTGCCTCATACACCATACTGCTCACTGCATCCCCTCTTTGATACAGTGGTAGCTCCTGTATTGGAAACAGAAATGGCAATTATTCATACAGGACTTGGACTGAATAAATTTGACAGAATGACCAAGCTTCACGTGATGCCCAATGTCACATGAAGAAAAAGATAAGCAATTATTCAAAGACAACAGAAGAAAGTGGGTTAATTGGGGAGAATGAAAAGGAAAGGAAGTGGAAGGAGAATGGACTACTTTCTTACTTTAGACAAAAAAGCATAATTATATATGTTATGTTATATTTTATAGATGGAATCTTCTAAAGTTTTCAGTAAACTTGCACAGTAAAATTTCGATATGAACTGACACAACCTTGTGCTAAAATTTTTAACCACGGGATATTTTCTCAGGTAACCTTTGACATAGTAGAAAAGGCTGAAAACACAGTTATTGGTTATTTGGTGCGTTCAAACTTCACATCACACCTCATCTTTTTTGTCTCCCTATGTATTTTTGCTTTCATTTATATCTTTTATCATCTCAGTCTTTTTTATTGGCCCGCCATAGCCGTCCAATACACAAAACCTAGCTAGCATCACAGTTTTATTTGTTGGAGAATCTTTTGCTTCTTAATTACGTTCCTCAAGTCAAAAGGAAAATAACAATTTTTAGATTTGGACTTTCAAATTCTTCACTATGCAACACAGTTTGTACTCTTTCACACTCATGAAAAAGATAATAATAATAAAATACATGTGCAAGAAACAGCCCAGCAATAGTTCTAGCGTATTCCTAACCAGTAGTTACTCCGTTTATCTCTCACTTGCACAACTAATTTCATACCTTCAATAGTTGATTAAAAAATTAAATGTGTAGTGAACTAAATCAAATGAACTGTGCGTGGTTAAGAAAAATAACTTGAATAAGTGAGCAGGAAAAAAAGGTGAGTAATGGATCCTTCAAAATTTCCACAGACAACCATAGAACTGTCAATGATTTGATACTAAAAGTAATATTAATTTTAGGGCGACAAATAGCAGAATACTTCATTGCAGAAACAGAGGTGCAATGTTCAGAAATCAATTACCACTACAAACAAGTGTGTATACCGAGAGAGATGAAGCACGAGAAAACAGAAGTAAGAAGGAGATGAAGAAACCTGAAGCATCTTGTTGACATTACTGGCACCGAAGACTTTGTGGACATTAGCGAACTTGTGAGGCTCATCAGCGGGGAAATAAGGAGCGAAGACACAGTCATTAGCACATCTTCTTCGAAGCAGCTTGCAAGCCGCACACGGTGACGCAGCACCCTGCTTCCTTCCTCCTTCTTTCATTGCTTCAATTGCTTGATTAGGTTTTTACCTGCACATCAATATGAAGATGCAGGTCCAAGAAGAAGAAGAAGAGAAAAGAGAGCCCAGAGAAATTGTACACAAAGGGAAATTATGTAGTCAAAAGGAGACGCAAGGGGTTATATATAGACAGTAGATGCAAGCGAAAATTACATCTAAATACCCAAATACGAAGATACTACCTACCTCCGGTCCTAATTATAAGAGCTAGTTGATTTTCTTTGGAAAAATTAAGGAAGCTAACTAAGTTACTTAATCATTTATATGTTAAATATTATTGGATTATATATTAGTTTATTAGTCAAATTAATAAGTTTGGGAAACAAAATAAAAATAAAAATACTTTAAAGTAATTTAATTAGCTTCCTTAATCTCTTCAGAAAAGTCAACTAGCTCTTATAATTAGGACCGTAGTAGTATGTTTACATAATTTTTTTTTTTTGCAAAAAGTAGTTGCACCGCATGGACATTCCCGGTGGGACCAGTAATTGTATGTTTTATTATTCATTTTGGGTGGAGTCAAAAGTAGGAATATCTCTACCACCATATACGATATTGACGCCTTTGGGCGCCAAAATATTTTTCAACCCCTTCTTCTCTTTTTTGTTTTTGCTATATTTCAATAAAACAAAATGTGTATAAATAATAATTTAAAAATTTTAGGTAGAAGACAGGTTTGTCGTGTGAAACGTGGAGCACACGCCAGGAATAAGGAAGGCACGAATTCTAACAATAACTTGCTTTTTTATTTTTTTTCCCAATTAAAAAAGCATTGAACAAGACTACAAAAGTTCACACTTATTTGATTCTCTTTCAATTTTTTTTGGGTTTTCCCCATCCAGACAAAAATCCAAGTAAATGGCAACCTTAAATTATAGTTATACTTCTTTCCATTTCTCCTTATCACTTATGGTATCATTCTGATCCTATTTATAAGTCTCATTTTGACCAAATTACACATACCAAAGAAACTTATAAATAGGACCAGAGTGGTATTAGTTTATTAATATGGGCAAAATTGTCACAATATTATTTATTTGGTCAAAGGGTACTTATAAATAGGACCAATTTTTTTTTATTAAAAGAGACTTATAAATAGGACCAGAGTGGTATTAGTTTATTATATAATAAGGGGGAAAAAAGGAAAAATGTCATTAAAATACTATTTGAATTTGCAAAACCCCCAAAAGTGTCCCAAATTTGTAAAAGGATAGAAAGGTACCAAAGACCTATAAGGAATATACAAATTGGGGTGAAATTATCCTTTTGCCCTTAGTTTTAAATAAATAAATAAAAAAAATTAAATACTCTCACCGCTAGCCGCCGGCGACAGGCCTGGCAATTCTCGAGAATTGCTAGGCTGCCGTCGCCAACCGGCCGGTGGTCGCTGCCGACCGGCGGTGAGAGTATTTATTTATTTTTTATTTATTTAAACTAAATACAAAAGGGTAATTTCACTCAAATTTGTATATTCCTCATAGGTCTTTGGTACTTCTCGGTCCTTTTACAAATTCGGGGGACTTCTGGAGGTTTTACAAATTCCAATGGTATTTACTTGTAATTTTCCACAAAAAAAAAAGAGAGTAGAAAATTTTCAATGAACAGTGTAAGCCCTTGGTTGTGTGCATGTGAGTTCAAGACTTATCATCATATGTCTTGTTATAAAAAAATAAAATAAAATCATATGTCTTGTTAACTGTGTGTTTATAGGATTCCTCATCAATTGTATCTACCTCCATCACTTACTACGCAGAATTTCTTGAGCGCACACACTCTCTCTCTTCCTACTTTTTAATATCACCTCAAGTTTTAGGCATAGGATAAAGTTTATAATGTAATTTACATATAAATCTTATCTTATAATTAGGATTAGAGGGAGTATAAAATATATTGGGGGAATTGATATTTGTCGTAAATATAATACCACTCTGGTCCTATTTATAAGTCCACTTTGACCAAATCTCACATACCAAGAAAAGTTAGTTGACACAATGATTATGGGATAAATTTTCAATTTTGCCCTCATTTATGATTGGGTACTTTTTGATTGTTTCTTCTCTCTCTATCTTTATGGGTGTAATTAATATGGGTAAAATTGTCACAATCTCATTTATTTCCGAAACTGGACTTATAAATAGAACCAAATTTTTTTTGGTCAAATTGGATTTATAAATAGGACCAGAGTGGTATATAGTTTTTATTTTATCAATTTTTTCGTATTTTATCCATATTGAGTGAGGAAATTAAGGAATTAAGCTAACTATGATGTTTTAAAAAATGTATGCATATCATATTAACTAACTTTATTGATGTAATTAAGTTGGATAAGTATGTTTCATATTAAATAGTATCTTTGAAACATCCTATAATCCCTCATGGCTTCCCTGAATTATTCTAAATTATCCATGATGCATGTGCTTTGAAAATTGCTTCCTCAAGTCATGAATTGTGAGGGGTAATAGAAATTCTGATGATTCTCTATTTGTGCCATGTCATATCCACTTCATTTATCTTTTTCCTTGTAATTAATAATTATCTCATGCTTTATATATATATATATATATATCCATTAGAATTGATTTTATTCAAGACATTGTCGAATAGTGACAATGTAACTTATCATTATTTAAAACCTACTCAAAATAGCAATATAAGAGAATGCTTATTTGTGGGAAGTTGATGGAGTAGTGAATAGTTGAGTCCAAAACTAAAACAGATAGGGTCTTGTAACTGGTAGTTAGAGGCATGCATGCACAAAACACACACACACACAAAGTCCAAACCCTAACAATTATAATTATTATATTTATAATAATATTTCTTGGGATGTCTCCAATCAAATTAATAAATAAACGAAAGAAGAAAAAAGGCTAATTAAATTGAATTTTTTCTTCAAACCATCTTTTCTACCTTATAAATTGATATATAATTTAAAGATACACAACATATGATATGATTAACTAATTTATTTAACTTCCCCAATCTCTTAAAAAAAGCAACTCTATCATTGATTTAGCATCAAACATAGTATTAAGTCCTGCGTTGGTCAAGGCGCTAGGGGAGGCATCCTAGGAGTCTAGGAAGCAGTAGTAATGTTGGTAGAGGTGGAGGCATGTGTACTCTCTGGCCAGTATGCCCTATGGACTGGACTCCAAATGCCCTGCCCTTAGACTGTGGGTAAGCACAACCCCTTTCCTGAAATTTCTTTATAAAAAAAAAAAAAAGTCCTGAATAAAGAAAAACACCGTTGTGTGTGAAAAAGGGTAGGCTCGGTAGGCTCATGGTTGACTATTAACTCCGCATAATGTAAAATAGTAGAAAATATATTTGATCCGTACGTCTTTAAAAATTTAATTTAACAGAGAAGAAAAAGACGAAAGTAGCAGTAGCGCAGTTTTCAAAGAGCAGGCGAGAGAGTTCATATTTTAATTTAAAAAAGATTGATGTTGCAGGCCCTCACTCATAAATTAATTGCAAATAAATACTTCATGCTGTCACGTATATCTATACATATATTATTATAATCCAATGAGTTTTAAATACTAGTTTGGCCTTTATTATACCACTCTAGTCCTATTTATAAGTTCATATTAAAGAGAGATAAGTATCTCAATAATTATGGAATAAATTTTCAATTTTATCATCATTTATGAATAGGCACCTTTTAAAATTTATTATCAAATCTCTCTCATAATCATTACTATGGGCAAAATTGTTACAATTTCATTTATTTGGTCAAAATAGACTTATAAAAAGGACCAATATTTTTTTTAATCAAAGTGGACTTATAAATAGGACCAGAGTAGTAAGGTACCAACTAACAATTCTTACAAATCAATAAAAACAGTTAAAATCAATAAAGTTATCCTACAATTTAAGTAATTTTCAATACTATCCCTACTAACTGCACTAAACTACTTCCTCTGGTCCTTATTATAAGGCACCAACTAACTTTTCTTACAAACCAATAAAAATAGTTAAAGTCAATAGAGTTGCCCTACAATTTAAGTAACTTTTAATATTACCCCTACTAATTGCATTAAACTCTAATATTATATTAATTATTACTCTCACCCACTACCCTCATTAATTAGGGGCGGACATAGAAACAAATAATTAATGCTCATTGGGAACAAATAAGTGCTTTATAAAAATGATCAAATAAACTTGCTAGTTAGTGCCTTATAATAAGGACCAGAGGGAGTTTAATATTATATCAATTATTACTCTCACCTACTACCCTTATTAATTAAGGGTATACATGAAAAAAAATAATTAATATTCCTTGGAAACAAACAAGTGCCTTACAAAAAAGACCAAATATATTTATTCGTTAATGCTTTATAATAAAAACTAGAGGAAGTATATTGATATTTGATTTATTAAACTGATACTTCTTAGTCAAGTTAGGCCTCTAGAAAATTAAAAGATGAGAAGATTTTTCCTTTCCAAATAATAACATATATGTTCACACAACAATACTATACTAGAAAGATATAGGGAAAATATCAGTGAGGTCTTAAGAAGAGAAAAAATATCAAAAAAGTTTCAACTCCAAATCCTCTATCAAAAAAGCCTTTTGAAACTTTTTTGATATTAATTACGGAATTTTAATATCAAAAAAGTTTCGTTGTCAAATGACTTTTTATGTTGTTAAAATGGTTTTTTCTGTTGCTAAAAATTTTCTAGGTTTTAAAAATTTTACACGTCGAAGGAAAAACTCGGAAAAGTTTTTACAACAGAAAAAATTATTTTAACAATATGAAAAACCATTTTAACAAAAATGTTTTCATAAGGAAATTTTAATAACAGAAAAGCTATTTTAACAACATGAAAAGCCATTTTGACAATGAGAATTTTTTGATATTAGAATTCCGTAATTAATGTAAAAAAAAAAAAGGTCCCTAGGGAAAGACTTTTTTGACAGGGGATTTGGGATTATGATTTTTTTGATATTTTTTTCTCTTCCTTGAGACCTCATTGATATTTTTCCAAAAATATATACCACTCTGATCCTATTTATAAGTCATTTTTAACTAAAAAATTTGGTCATATTTATAAGTCTTCTTTTAAGTAATAAATGAGATTGTGACAATTTTGTCCTTATTAATTGTACCAATGAAAATAGAGAGAGAAGAAGAAGTTGAAAGATACTCATTCATAAATGAGGGTAAAATAAAATTTTACTCCATAATTATTGATTTAACTACTTTTCATTGGTATGTGTGATTTAATTAAAAGTAATTTATAAATAGGATCATAATGGTATTTACATAGTCTCGTTGAATTTTAAGAATTACTATGGAATTAATACATTATACTTCAATTTCAATTGAGAATTATAATACAACTCATTTTTAAAATTTTATTGACAATATATTGGACAAGCTTAATGAAAAAAAATAAAATCAACACATGCAATTAGTTTCTTTTCAATCTCGTCATTTGAGAACAAAATTAAACAAAGAATTCAACCCCTATTGTAATTTTTTATTTCTCTTTGTCAAGTAGTCATATCAAAGAAAGAAAGAAAAAAAGAGAATGACAAGTCAAAATTAATGTGCGAGCTTAAGAAAGTGAGGAGGAGTTATAAATAGGTAAAGCATGTGCCATCCGACAAGGGAAGAACATAGTCATGGGATTTAGGTTTGAGTAAGAAGACCAAAAGCATTGTAATGATTTAAATAAGTTGACCATAATATAACTCACTTCTAAAAGAATGTCTTAACCTATAGTAAGTATAAGTTAGTTAGAGTAACCAACAATTTTTACCGTGTAATTAACACTTAAATGTAACTTTCTGTATTTTTCTTTCTCCTTCAAAACTTAATTGAACATGAGTAAAATTTGAAAAAAATTTCAATTCAAGGCATTGTTTGAGTCAACATTTAATTGAAAAAAAAAATAATTAGTAAATTTTTATTTTTTAATTATAATAAATTAGTTAAAATGAATTATATTGTGGACCCTCTAGTCCAATATTTGAGTTAGTTGAAGTGGTTATATGTAAAACCATAACCTACTTTAACTTCCAAATTATCCCTGCATATATTAAAAAGAATTTCCATCTAGGGGATGTATTTTAGGGAAAACAACACATGTTTGTGACAAATAACTAACTTATTTTAAATATTTGTAAATTAATATGTGTGTGTGTCAAAGTTCTGAAACTCAAATTGACCACTAAATTGATCGAGATATTAGGTCAAGGTCAATGGGTCAAACTGGAACTAATTCAAAGTCAAATCGGTAAAAAATTGAAGATTTTAAAATAATTAATATAACATTCTAAAGAAAAGTAATATATATATATATATATTTTATAAAAATACTGAACCGGGTTGATATCCAAATTAAACTTGTTTACTGATTTCTAGCCCGATCTAGGCTTCAAAACATTTTGTGTGTGTATATATTTATATGAATTAATGTAGGACTGTGTGTGTGTCACTTTATTTGTCAACCAACCAACCCATGGAATCAATCATAGTGTTGGGGTCATTCAATCCAACTAACACAATCACTTCAAACACTTTATTTGTGTGACCAAGACAGGATTTTTCTCATCGCAAGCTGACTTGGGTGCCTCAATCATTTTCACTTATCTATTCACAACCCATCATTCATTCTCATTGATTATCAGAATTCCCACAATTTAATTGTTTTGGTTCTTCAATTTCAAAGCACAAAATGTTCAAGCAAGTTAGGTTGACGCAAGTGATACGAGTTCTGATCCCTCAAACAAAGAGTTAGAGGCTCGATTTGTCGTTTTCGGTGCTGTGTTTTTTTTAATCTTAAGAATCAAACTAATTCTTAACAAACCTGTCGTGAGGGAACATGTAGCAGTTTTTAAGGTCAACATGTGTATACAAAAACAATGGTTCGACCGTTGAGATGAAGAAAAACGAGGAAGCAACTACTAATATTTCAAATCTGGAGACACCAAAAGCCATACCAAATTCAAAGCAAATGGACCCACTAGCGAAGATATCAAATTCTAGTTTATTGCTCCACAGAGAGAAAAATGAATTAATAAATCAATTTGCATTATGATAGATCACCAATGTAATTATATAATAGCAAGCATGTGTGAGGAAAAAATAAATAAACCTATAATATTTTATTGAAAGTGGGTCATAATAGAGATTGTAACATCCTGAATTTTGGACCTAAAGACTAGAAAATTAGCTTATTTTCGGAGGACTATTAGACCCTATTTTTGAAAATAAATTATAACTCAAAATCCTTGAACTAAGTAGTAAACAACTGCACATATTATGAATCAGTGAATTTTTGTCTCGAAGATGGTGTCACCCGAAGTAATTTCTGTTACCGGCAGTGTCCGACTTAAAATCTTTGACAGATTATGAAATACCCTGAATGAGGTCAAAAATTCAGCTGACCCAGATATTTTTAAAGAGGAAGAATAGAGCTTCAAGGCTGTGCTTCCAGATTTTTGAAATTTTGCAAAAGATCACGCGATCAGAACACCGAACAAGGGATTTTATCAGTAAAAACACTATTTAAATTATTAAAATAAAAAAAAAATAATTGAGGCCACGAGGTGCACCTCGTGTGCCAATTTTATATTTTTTTTATAATTTTGAAAATTACGCAAAATGACCCAAAAACAAGAAATTACACTTAAGGACCCATTTTCCAACACTATAAATAGAAGCTTCATTTCTTCATTTTCTTCACACCAAACTCAGACCACAATGGTTGAGTTTAAGAGAAGAGTGAGGATTCTTAGAGTTAGAGGGAGAATTTAGAGTAAAGTTCTCGGAGCTGGAGAGAAGGAGTAAGAACTTCAAGGGTAAGTTCTTTGGTTTCTAGTCTTAAGATTTGGTAGTTTCTTTTGGTAATTATAGTAGAAATGCCAGATAGAGTTTTTTTCTGAGTATGCTCTGTGGCTGCAGCTTAGTCTGATCTGTCACATCAGAAAAGAATTATTCTTGGGCAGTAATGTTATTTACCAATACAGTAAATACTATTTACCAAACAGTAAAAATTATTTACCGTCACGGTAAAAATATTTTTACTGGTACTATTCACATGAATAGTGAATACTATTCACATGAATAGTGAATATCCAACATAGTTTCCGCAAATGCTGAAAATTAATGGTCACTGATAAAAATGATATTATAGGATATCCGAGGATTCCGGAGTCAGATTCGAAGGAAGTCCGTATACGTGAATAGTGCCGTATACGTGAATAGTACCGTATACATGAATAGTGCCGTATACGTGAATAGTACCGTATACATGAATAGTGTCGTATACATGAATAGTAAATTACTATTCACACCGAACGAAGGTACGGACGCGTATTGTAACCTTAACTCTGATGCTTATGGTATGCTTATATGTGATAGATAGTCTGAAAGTCTGTTTTTGAAAATTGATCATACACATACAACTTGATACGGGTTATAGTCTTGATAACGCCGTTATGTTTTCCTAGCGCTGAGGACACGGATGTACACCGTGGCACTGGTGAATAGTGCAGACTATAATAACATGCATATTGCAGTGGCTGTGTTATGTTATTATGTGAATATATGAATAATGTATGTGATTATTGCTGTTTTGACATGAATATCTATCATACATATTTGATACATAAGCATGAGGTTAACCGTTACCTGAGGTTCAATGGGTATTGAACCTCAGCTCTTACTGTAGCTTCAGGATTTCCGGGGTAAACAGAAACAGAAACAAGGGTAAGCAGCAGGCAGAAGGACTAGCTGGAGAAAGTCCTGTAGATATGTATAGTCTTTCGAACTCTTTGTATCAGCAAACCGGTACACTACAGTGGTTGAATATCAGTTACTCTGTATTTAAAATCATTTCGTAGCCTTACTCTGGTTAAATTATTTTGAAAATGCTTTAGAAAAGTTGGGGTGTTACATTTTGGTATCAGAGCAGACATCCTGGCACGGAGTTAACTAAGTTACTCCAAACAGTCTGATATCTAGAAAGGGGTTTTGTGGTTGGCAATCAGTTTCCTTGAATTCGGTGAGCCTTCCACAAATACACCTGCCTAGTCTGATTGTCTGAGTAGCGGAGTTAGGTTCTAAGCTTTCAAAAGTGTTTTATCTGGTATGAACCCGACTCAGTTACAGTAAACCATTGGTGCCGAAGGTAGGGCCGAGTCTATGTGGATCAGCCAATCAGTCACCCTAGCACGGTGAGGCTCCCATGATAGACGCCTACCTGGCCAATCGGTTTGACTAAGTTAGGCTCTAAGCCATGGTTTTAAAAGTGTTTCGAAAAAACAAGTACAAGTACTGATACAATACTGGTGTTGTGATACAAAAAGGACGTACATCCTAAGGAAAAGGGTTAGGCTCGGGAGGCCTTGATATAGAGTAGATGGCACAGAATATGGTTTCTGTCGTTAAACTTTAAAACTTTTGATATGGGAATCGGAATCTAAGTTAAATCCCCGCTCAGAGTTTCAAGGGAAGTGGTACAGAGAAGTTTGGTACGACTTAAGTTTTCCGGTAGACAGTAACCTACTGTTTAGGTTTCCCTTGGATAGTAACCTATCGATTTAATGTCCTTGTCAAAATAATAACTTGTTAAGTTATCTTGAGAAGGAAATCCCTACCTTGTAGAGGCCAGACACCATGCGTGCAAAGGGGCGTGGCTCCGGGGACGAAGATCTTTTGATTAAGTCCTTGACGGTGGTGATCAATTGACAAAAGAGGGAAAGTACCCAGTAATTCTGGGGAGACGGTTATGTCATACTAGTGCCTATGAGAGTTGTAGGTACCCAGTAGTAAGTATACCAATATTAGTACCAAGAATCAATAGACATTATGAAGTTAATATTGCTTAGGCGAGAGAAATCTCAGAACTATGACCCCTGTGAGAGTAGGAACCCTGAGAAAATATGAGTGAGCTTTGTTTAGGTTCCAAATATCTAAGAGATAGTTCCTTAACAGAACCATACGAAAGCTGGAAACCTCAGTAGCCACCAGGTTATGGTCTCAAGGTGGGACCAAGAATCATAGAAATATCAGTGGCTAGTAGATTCCCCAAGAAGTAGGTGATTACCCAATAGGGAAGGTTGAGTTAAGGATTATGCCTGGAGCTAAATAGAAAGTGAAAGTTTACAAATAGAATGGCCCTAGATAAGATGGCAGGCATAGAGACAACAGATAATGAAACCACTAAAGGATAGGAACCTGATAAGATTTGAGTTCTCATTATAATGATTCAGAGACGATCACTGACGCTACTTATGGGAAGTTTGATCGGAGAAAGATACCTACGGGGAGTTCTGATCAAGGAGGCTTACCTACAGAGGATGCTAACCGGAAAAGCTGACTGGTCTGCGAAGACTGAGTGAAGCGCCGAGTAATGTGCCGTAGAGCAGAGCCACCGTGACGACGAACCGTAGAGTGGGGCCGCCGTGACAATGAACCATAAAGTAGAGTTACCAGTGCATCAGTTCTCAAGGTAAGTAAATTATAATGAGTCTCACATCGAATAGGTTCCCCAGAGTGAAGGTTTAAGTAATCTAGTATATCACCATGGTTTACTCCAATGCTATATAGTACATATTGTTAGACAACAAATACGAGAAGTGTCCCAAAAAGCTTGTAAAACCCGAGGATAACGGGCAAAGTTTGGAATAGCCAGATGAGTTAAGTAGAACAAACTAAACATTATACATATGGTTTGAGTAGTCAAGAACAGAGGTCCGGATGTATGTAGTTAGTAATGACCTTCTAATGTTAGTTGTATGATTCCTAAGTAAGGTTTAAAAAAAAAAATTGAATTTTTGAACTTGCCAAGACACTTGCTGTATTTGAAATTTTTTTAAAATTGATTTGTTCGCACATGTGGATTTTTGAAATAGAGTTTTCAAATGAAATGTTTTCAACAGAATTTGAGACCACAATGATGGTTATTTTGAACAGATGTTGTCTTATATAAAGGGGTTTTTGTTAGAACCCAGAGTTTGAAACTGAGTTTTCAACTATGTTGTGGTAAAGTCAGTACAAAACTGGAAGGACAGAAGCTGTTGTAGATGTACACAGTTTGCTGGGTCTGCCAGATGTTTTAAAACGTTTGAAATCGCTGGCCTTTGATAAATGTTCTCTTTGAACAAAAAGTTTTTGGAGGGATTTTGTTTGAGAAAATGGAAATCGCACCAACAGTGAACGCACCCAATCCATAACACTTTGCCGAGGGCATATGTTTTGTTTAGTACAACCTGACTGTCTATGACTGGACTGAGTTCCGCTAGATAGGGTTGCTACTTTATGTGCCAGTGTGAACACTGGGTCTCCTGAGAAAGGGGCGGAGGTTCTCCCACATTGTTGATAATACTGTTAAAACTGGATTTGGGGATTGGGAGAAGGCGCTCACTGTACCAAATGGTTAAAATGATGGTGTGTACTCTCAATTGTAAAATTTTGTGAAATAAATTAGCTCCCTCAAAGATATGTGCCGGTAATAAAAGTTTTTGAAAATGATCCGGCAGTGAAAAATGTTTTCACGAATTTGTGATGGCAGCGATTAAATTTAAAAATGTTATAGCACTATTACTTTGTGGTATAGTGCAGATTGTGAAATGTACTGAAACCACGGAAAATTTTTCATGTTTGAAAATTTGAAAATGAGACAAGAAAATTTATTGAATATTGGATTCTGTAGGCCCAAAATTACTTTCTAGGGGATGAATATTTTTATTGGTGTCTAGGAAAGTGATTGAAAGACTAAGCCCCTATTTGATGGTTATTCATTTTGTTGCCGTTGTAAAAAGTATGAAGAGATTTTCGCTAGATTTACACTTACCTAGCTAATTTATATGAGTAACAGATGACAATACCATAACAGAATGCGGACATAGTCTTGATTATACAGAATAACTGGCTTAAGCTTGAATTTAATAAGATAAAGCTGAGTTTGGCAGGAAAACTCGAAAATCCTTATGAATCCTAGAATAAGAGATTACAAACATTAGCAAGAAGGCTAAGAAGAGTAGACTATATTAATTCAAGCATCAAGAACAACAGTTGGTACAATCCCACCGCAAGCTTCGACTATCTCAAGTTTAAGTCTATTAATTTCTTCCTGAGCGGCTGCACTTGAGAGAGGACCATCAGAAGACATTGTTTTTCTCAATCTAGCTATTTGCTTCATAGTGCTTCGAATTTTTACATACGGCCAATGCTTTATTCCTCCCCTATGGCATATTTTCATTAGAACATTTTTGCATAGACGAACTTGTTGAGCCGCTTCTTGTTGAGGTAAATGGAAGAAGTCTCTAAGATCATCTATTGACATTGATGCAGCTCTAATATTTTGTTCAGCTCTTGATCGGTATGGATTACTAGGTATGGGGACTGAAGGATTATTATTTACAACCATGAGCTCTTTTCCTTTATTGGATATATTTTCTGTATTGGTTGGAAATGAACTATTAGGGAGTTCATTTTGATTTTTAGTCCATTCCAAACCAACACAGAGGGCCTCATAGTAGGCTGATAGGGGATCCGATACCAGGACATACCCTAAAGATTTTTGATTCAAACAATAATTTTCTAGAAAATGTTTGACATCATCTAAATTCTTCTTACCAAAGTCAAATACTTGAGGACTGAAAGAACCTCCTTGTACGTCCTGGTGAAAGACAGCGTGGCATATCATACCAATCCTCCCATGAACTTCAAGTTTATGGTATTGAAGTCCATTGGTATGAATAATCTCTCGTAGAACATGGCAGCAACCACATGAAAATGGATTAGTAGTCTCAGTCAAGGTAGAAGCAGGATTCCTTGGTTGAGAAGGTACCGTAGACTCCATAAGTTCTGCCACATTACGACACCTTTGGACAGGTCGCCTTGATGGACCTGCTTCAGATTCCTTTCTGTTAGTAGTTGTAAAAATAGAATCTTGTATCCTTGGAGGAGGAGTAGGAATGTTAATCGTTGAGGCAGATGGATGAACGTTCATACTTACGGGATTTTGGGGAAATAAAGAAGAATAAGGGTATGATGCATTGTTTGACAAATCAGACAACATGTTAGTCTGATAGTCATGAAGTAAGGCTTCAAGAAAGAAAGGGTTGAATGAATCGGAGACTGGAATAGAGTTACTTGAACCGGCCATGTTTAAGGATAATGTGGAAGGTTATAGTGAAGATTACGATCGGAGAGGAAATGAATATTTTGTGCAGTTTGAGAGAACGTGAAACATTTACTCTTTCTTTACTCGATTTATAGCTGGGCTAGCAACGTCTAGATTTTGTTAAGCAGCATCGGATTCTCATCTGTCGTTGGCTCAGAATAGTGCAGACTTTGTTGTTATGCGGAAAATTTTATGGCACCGCACCCTAGTGCACCCTAGCCACCGTTAGGGGTCGCAGTTTCCTAGACCTTTGCAGACAGAAATCGATATGGCATTTATTGCTAGCTGTGTTTTCAAGAAAATAAGTTTGGACGTTTATACGCACATTTATCTAAGAAATCTGTCTTAGATGTGCAACTGACTCAAGATGTCGGAATTGACATTTGAAAATAGGATTTTGAAGCGTAAGCGTGCTAAGGTGATAGTAATCTTGGGAAGGGTGACTTTCTAATAATATTAGATGAACCGGAGAGAATCCGAAGATTTGAAATGATGATGAGAATAGTATCTATGATGATACTTGGTACCAGAATTAAGAGAATTGGAGTGATAGACAAACCCAGAAAATAGAATTTTTCCTGGATCACTAGTTGGCATGCTAGTACAAAGGAAGAGGTTGAATTATAGAAAATGAAATGGAGCATTTGTGAAATGTTCCCAATTTAATGGAGCATTGAATAGTAGGATGTATGCTAGATAAGCATGTATAAGGAAGAAGTATATTAGAGGTCTAGATAACCTTTTGAGTTTATATGTTCAAATTTCGAGGACGAAATTTATTGAACAGGGGGAGAATTGTAACATCCTGAATTTTGGACCTAAAGACTAGAAAATTAGCTTATTTTCGGAGGACTATTAGACCCTATTTTTGAAAATAAATTATAACTCAAAATCCTTGAACTAAGTAGTAAACAACTGCACATATTATGAATCAGTGAATTTTTGTCTCGAAGATGGTGTCACCCGAAGTAATTTCTGTTACCGGCAGTGTCCGACTTAAAATCTTTGACAGATTATGAAATACCCTGAATGAGGTCAAAAATTCAGCTGACCCAGATATTTTTAAAGAGGAAGAATAGAGCTTCAAGGCTGTGCTTCCAGATTTTTGAAATTTTGCAAAAGATCACGCGATCAGAACACCGAACAAGGGATTTTATCAGTAAAAACACTATTTAAATTATTAAAATAAAAAAAAAATAATTGAGGCCACGAGGTGCACCTCGTGTGCCAATTTTATATTTTTTTTATAATTTTGAAAATTACGCAAAATGACCCAAAAACAAGAAATTACACTTAAGGACCCATTTTCCAACACTATAAATAGAAGCTTCATTTCTTCATTTTCTTCACACCAAACTCAGACCACAATGGTTGAGTTTAAGAGAAGAGTGAGGATTCTTAGAGTTAGAGGGAGAATTTAGAGTAAAGTTCTCGGAGCTGGAGAGAAGGAGTAAGAACTTCAAGGGTAAGTTCTTTGGTTTCTAGTCTTAAGATTTGGTAGTTTCTTTTGGTAATTATAGTAGAAATGCCAGATAGAGTTTTTTCTGAGTATGCTCTGTGGCTGCAGCTTAGTCTGATCTGTCACATCAGAAAAGAATTATTCTTGGGCAGTAATGTTATTTACCAATACAGTAAATACTATTTACCAAACAGTAAAAATTATTTACCGTCACGGTAAAAATATTTTTACTGGTACTATTCACATGAATAGTGAATACTATTCACATGAATAGTGAATATCCAACATAGTTTCCGCAAATGCTGAAAATTAATGGTCACTGATAAAAATGATATTATAGGATATCCGAGGATTCCGGAGTCAGATTCGAAGGAAGTCCGTATACGTGAATAGTGCCGTATACGTGAATAGTACCGTATACATGAATAGTGCCGTATACGTGAATAGTACCGTATACATGAATAGTGTCGTATACATGAATAGTAAATTACTATTCACACCGAACGAAGGTACGGACGCGTATTGTAACCTTAACTCTGATGCTTATGGTATGCTTATATGTGATAGATAGTCTGAAAGTCTGTTTTTGAAAATTGATCATACACATACAACTTGATACGGGTTATAGTCTTGATAACGCCGTTATGTTTTCCTAGCGCTGAGGACACGGATGTACACCGTGGCACTGGTGAATAGTGCAGACTATAATAACATGCATATTGCAGTGGCTGTGTTATGTTATTATGTGAATATATGAATAATGTATGTGATTATTGCTGTTTTGACATGAATATCTATCATACATATTTGATACATAAGCATGAGGTTAACCGTTACCTGAGGTTCAATGGGTATTGAACCTCAGCTCTTACTGTAGCTTCAGGATTTCCGGGGTAAACAGAAACAGAAACAAGGGTAAGCAGCAGGCAGAAGGACTAGCTGGAGAAAGTCCTGTAGATATGTATAGTCTTTCGAACTCTTTGTATCAGCAAACCGGTACACTACAGTGGTTGAATATCAGTTACTCTGTATTTAAAATCATTTCGTAGCCTTACTCTGGTTAAATTATTTTGAAAATGCTTTAGAAAAGTTGGGGTGTTACAGAGATAGGGTGACAAAAGGTCTTCCATGCAAAGAAAATATCAATTATAAAATATTGAATTCAGTTTAATTGGGGGGGGTTTAATAAAGTCAGATAATTTTGATACTAGATATCCTACATATATAGATCCTATTGTAGGGTGGACCTGTGTTGAATCTCAAGATTTTACTTTACATAATATGAGGAATGAGATTAAAAATGAAGTGCTAAAGCCAACTTTTACCACATAAAATATTTATTGGATTTGGTATTATTTCTAAAGTTCTATCATCCTTGAAATTAAGCATTAAAGGCGAATAAAAAAGAAAAAGAAAAATTACTGATTGATTGTTTCCTGGTTCAGACACATCATGTTTTGGTGAGATGATTGGGTAAAAATATAATCATAATCTAATGTTAACATAATTGATTGTGATTGCCTTGACGCTTAAGCGAATTTTTTGGGCCCATAATCTCTATTATCCACTTTGTAAAAGCAATAGTCATTCGGGGCATTCATAATAACTTTTCCTTCAATACTAATTAACAATACTTTCAGGCTTAGGGGGGAAAAATAATAAATAATGAGAACATACTTACATCTAATGTTGTCAAAATTAAGTTTCTATGTAGAAACGTAAATCGTAGAAATAATATGAAACATACCACTCTGATTCTATTTATAAGTCTATTTTGACCAAAAAAATTTGGTCCTATTTATAAGTCCAGTTTCAGAAATAAATGAGATTGTGATAATTTTACCCATATTGATTGCACCTATGAAGATAGAGAGAGAAAAAACAGTCAAAAAGTATCCAATCATAAATAAGGGCATAGTTGAAAATTTACCCTATAATCATTATGTCAACTAACTTTTCTTGGTATGTGAGATTTAGTCAAAGTGGACTTATAAATAGGACTAGAGTGGTAAAGTTTATATTACTTAAGATCATCATACAAAATTATATATTTGTGTGTAAGTGTGGAAAACATAAATTACTATTCAACAAATTCAATGAACAACTTTTTATTTAAAAGATATAAATCATATAACTATGTAAAATATAAGTCTAAAAACACAAAAAAAAAGTTTAATAACTCCAACAACCAAGTTCCAAGACATCAAAAGAAGAAAGTTTAACAAATCCCAAATTATATCGATTGATTCAAATCAAATGCATTATCTTGCATCAGTTGCATGTCCTCAATGTTCTCTTTTCTTACTTTTATAACAAGTTCATTTGTAAAACATAGAATGTCTAAATCATGACTATCCATAAGTTCCCTTACTTCAACTTCAATCTAATTTTCCTCATCATGGGCATCAATATCTAAGTTGTTTACATCTTCCTAACTTTCTACATCAAAACGTAAGGTTTTTTTTACCAAAAAAAAAAAGTAAGGTTTTACGCAACATCTTTACCCATTTTATAGTGAGGACAGTTTTTACTTATGTTTTAACATATACTACTCCAGTAAATACGCTAGTTTTTTTATAACAATTTTAAACATCAAGTTCTTTATATCCATGATGTCAAGTCCTCTAAGCACATTTGACCAAAAAAAAAAAGTCCTCTAATCACATTTGACCATATATCTTATTTTTTATATGGGTTTATAATTAAATTATAATAATTCAAAATAGGACACAAGATCACATGTAATTAGAGAACTTAACGAAATGGATAGAAAAACTTGCCGTAAGTATTTTCTTTAACCAACACGTACTATCATAATCTTTAGCCATTTTTATGAAGCCATCTCTAGATTCTCTCGATTCATACATGGCTGATCTACTTCTTGTCCACACACCATTTTCCCCAATCTGTTTAATTTACTTTTATTTCATCATCAATAGATTTTAATACATGCCTAGGGCCCTGTTTGGTATGACCCTCGAAAACAAAAGGCGATCACAAAATCACAAGATTTTTGTTTCTTAAAAAAATAGAATAAAAACCAGCCATGTTTATGTTGTTTATATTTTTTCAAGTATAGGTGCATGGGGGTAGGTGTAAGGGACGTTTTTTTTATGTACTTTTCATTCTTTTTGCTCCTTTAACATTTTGCGTACAAACTCTTGAAACACAAATTAATAAAGTAAATAGGTATTCATATAAGAAAAGTCGTATCAAAGCAAATTTTCATAATCCATGAGTATGGCGAGAGGGGCAATTTGGAGTATCTTTAATCATGGTTTTGGCTCTAATCATACTTTTTCAAGTACACTTTAATATTGTGCTCTTTCTTTAGGGAGGTCACAAGGCATGAAGCATATATATTTGATATTGGCATGACGACTTTGACTTGTGAGAAAATCTCTATTCCTGAGTGGTCCCTTTCTCTCCAAAGAGATTCAAGCTATCCCTTCAATATACGGCAGGCCCCTCTTGTCTCCTACTCTCCTAACCTCTTCAAGCAAAGTGCATTAGATTGTTCCCAAAGATTCCCATAGGAAACAATGAGGATTTTTGAGTAAACAGCAATACAGACCAAATTAATCATAATCATGAATACACATATAAATGCATTATCAAGCATGCTTTACTAAAGAGGGGGGAAAAACTTATGTGTCAATCTACAATTGATTTGATGAGTAAACTTCTTTATAATTAAGAAGTTTTGTATTAAAGACAAGGATTCAAACCTTCCCAAGGTAACTGAAAAAAAAAAAACTACTGTCGAATAATGATAAGAAATACTCCCTTTGATTCTTATTATAAGGCACCGATTAACAATTCACTCAAACTAATAAAAGTAGTTAAAGTCAATAAAGTTGTCCTACAGTTTAATTAACTTCCAACATTATCCCTATTAATTGTGCTAAACTCTAATATTATATTAATTATTACTCTCACCCACTACCCTTATTAATTATAGGCATACATGGAAAAAGATAATTAGTGCTCATTGGAAACAAGCAAGTGCTTTATAAAAAAGACCAAATAAACTTACTAGTTGGTGCTTTATAATAAGGATCAGAGGAAGTATATATCTTTTTTTTGGACAAAAGAAAATGAAAGATTCTGCCATAATAGACATTGGTCCTAATAGAAGGGGCTTTGGCTGCTTAAGTACAAGATCTCAAGTTCAAGTTCCTCAAGTTCAAGTTCATCTAAATACAAACAAATAGCTCTAGAAGAGCTAGCCTCAATTGGTCCTAATAAATTACATCCAAAAAAGGAAAAAGAAAGATTTCCCTCTCCTCTTACCAAAACAGACCCTAACAAGAGTAGAGAAGAAAAGCAGAAAGGATTCATAATAAAGTGGACATTGTAAGTGCTGAAGGGCACTAGATTTCTCCGCATAACGAAAGAAGACAAATTTGTGGAGATTCAAAAAGAAATACAAAGTGACATGCACACTATGGTATTATAATGAATGTGGGCCCTCATGACCCCCCATGGCCACTCCTAATAACAAACAAACAAACAAAGCATGGCCAACAGGCAACAAAGTGAATCCAGTTTGTCACCCAAAGAGAGAGTGCGGATATATGACTTAACTTATGCTCAAGAAATGACAATTCATGCAAATGGCTTTATCCATCACCTCTATATCTTGTCCCACAAGAATCCCATGAGCTCCATTAACTCGAATGTGGAATTTTCGTCATTAAAATTATCCAGCAAAAGATAATGGAACACATTTTCATGCCACTATATGTCCACTGATAAGCTCTTCCCACGAGAGACATGCAATGAGCACTGGGCAGCACAAGCCCGGAACTGGTTGAGAAGAGTGTATTGAATATTGAAAATAAAAAAGTCCACTTCAGATGGAGAAACACAAAGTAAATCACCAATATCAACCAGGACCTTAACTCCGCAGTTGCAGTCAGGAATCATTCAACTAGCCATTTTAACAGAGAAGAGGGCATGTAGCCTGTAGGCATACAAGTTGTTGTTGAACATGTTAAAAAATTGTGATCTATTCTTACCTCAACATATCAAACATAACACAATCTGAAACCTAAAAAAAAAAAAAAAAATTCATCCTTTTCAGCACAAGCATTTAAAAATATACCAAATTGGTTCTGATGGGAGTTCTGTTTTCCTTGTCTTTCATTAATTGTTCCATTAAAGATGCTTTTCAGAACAAGTCTTTGAAGATCTTCTGCTATCTTCCACCTCCTTCCCCCCATCCTCCAAACATGATGTAGAAACTTTTTTTTTTTTGATATGAAAAAGTTTTGGAGGGGTTCGGCATCAGTCCCCCACCAAGACCAGAGCACGGCCCCGGGTTCTATGAGCACTTATTGGGGACTTACGAAATCGCCTACCAAAGGAGTCCCAACGACGGCAAAGGAGTCGAACCCACGACCCAAAGGCCTAATCCTGGATCCCTTACTATCTATGCCAACTCTCATTGGCTACATGATGTAGAAACTAGAAATACACTATCAGGCAGTAAAATTGTTGAGGCACAAAATCAGCCCAAGCAAAAACCCAAACACTCAGCCCAATAAAATGATGTATTTTTCCCTAGTAAGTAGTCTGCAATTGTTTATTTCCAGATTCTTCTTTATCCTTTTAGGGCTATGTGTCCTCTTTCGCAGTGGTAGCACATCATAACAACACTGTCTGTATGTGTGTGTGTGTGTGTGTGTATTCACCATTGCATTCATTCTATGTTATGCAATGAATTCAGATTACAATATGATAATTATTTTGCCTATGTACCTCATTCACAATAAATAAAATTGAATCTCAAAGCAGAGATTTGCTACAAACATCTTTATGACAAGTTAACATTAACGTCATACAGCATAGGAAATATGTGAGATCAACTGACCAATGCAATTACTTGGAAGCATACGTTCCCCAAATGTAATTAATAAACTTCATAAGAGCCATTTTCTTCCACGCTAGTTTCTGATAAGAAATACTACGTAGATGAGAGAGCTTGTCACTGACCCTACAGCTAACAGTAACCGCATTAATTTTACAATGATCAATATCAGTGTAATCTTGTTAGTTGCCTTTAGCACGTCTATATCAATTTATTATAACTAAAACCCTGAATAGAACGACAAGCAATTGTAATAATACTGTCTCACAAATAAATATGTACACACATACACCCGGTTCTCCCATCGAGCACTGGAACTTTGATTCCAAGAAAACATGTCTTACCAAAAGCCTTACGAAACCCTTCTGTTGGTCTGTTGGGGCCAGGCGGCAACATAAAGCCACTTTAGGCAATGATCGGTACGCGGAAAATTGTTTTCTAGGGAGATGGAAAAATGAACCAAGAAGGGAAATAGGATAGATGCATTTCTCATTTCCTTTCTAGAAAACACTTTTTATGTGTACCAACTACCAACCACATTAATTAAGGGATGCAATCGAGTTTCCCATTAGGCAAATTGTGTGGGCTTATTTCATCAAAAACAAATTTACAAGCCATTCCATTCCATCCATCTTACTGCAACTTGCAAAAAACGCTAAAGGAACTTCTTCCCTTTCCTCATTAACACCCCCAAACAATGGAATGATGCATACTTGCCATTCTATTCCCACATAAACCCAAGAGAATTAAGCATCCAGAAAATGAAATGCCCTTTGATTCTATAGCAAAAGGATCTCAATCATTTACGTAAGATGCCTTTCTTGGATATATGTTCAGACACATACATGATGAAAATGACGTGCACAACCAATCACTTTAAGAATAATATTACAGATACGGACAGGGTTGTGGAGACCAATTCTTCATGAAAAAGATAGGTCTGCAATCTGAAATAACATATATATATATATCTCTTTGTACCTTTGAAACAGCAACAAATTTGTTAAATTACAATTAGGCAAAGCAACTATGCTGCGTTTATTATTTTTAATGGGAGTCCAAATACAGTGATGGGTTTGAAACAACATGAGATGACACGGAAATTCTAACAGTAAGTTTGCATTCCCATCAAACACTAACCCAATACTGTAATCCAAAGAAACTAAATGACATCAATAGTTGGCCCACATTCGCAACTCATTACATGCAACCTTCTGAACAAATTCACCTCATAGTGAATACTATTATATCAAAATAAAGGACCAAACACTCCATTTATAGGGCCAGTACCAAACATCCATTACAATTGGCACTTCAAGAATAAACCCAAATAGAAAAAAGGAGAGAGATTTGAAAACACTATTCTGAGGAGTAAATCAGCTGGCTCATTGAATGTGCTTAGGGATTTCACCTTTTCTTAAAAGGGAAAGGGAGTACTCTGCAGCATCAATGAGGTCATCAATGTTGTGCAGTGACCATTCCTCAGAACCCAGCAAAAAAATAGCACGTACCTCTGCCTTCTTAGCCATTCTTGCAGCTAAATTAAGCGGTAACTTTGGAGAGTTGAGGCTTCTTAGTATTTGGCGATACAATGAGAGAACTCTTCCTCTATTTTGGGCTAAATCCTCCGCTGTAGCCCATATTAAGCCCTTTGCCATCTTGCAGGACTGCAACCATAAAGAAAAAGAAAACCAAAGGAGTGGTGGGTTAAGAAGAATAATAATAATTCCAAATGCAGGGCCACAAAACCCAAGAACACAGACACTTTAGCCATAGAAATTTGTTTCACCAATTTTTTCTTCAAGAAGTGCTTCTTTGGGTGGGGGAATAACAAAGAAAGAAACTTTGTTGTATTAGAAAAATTGCAGCTATTCATTCCAATTGGAAATGTTTACTATGACATGCATTTGTGAGGGTGGTTCAATTCCAAAATAATTATCTACTAGAGAGGGTAGCTAATGCAGCACCATTGAATTCTAATTCATCATGATAGCGAGACTTATTTAAAGAGATGGGAGCATAAGCTGCCCCATTGTCGTTAGCCAAGTCATTCTGATTTAGAAAGGAAAAATCAGTTAGCTTGGTAACTTTTAGTTATACCAGAAAGCATCATAGTTCATTTTGTGCATCCACTAATCATGTACTCCAGCATGCAGTAGTCACCAAGTTTATAAAGATCATAGTAAAATGTCACTAAACCATTGATCCAGACCTTGATTCTCCTCCTTTGCTCCAACCAAGACCCAGGAACAATAGAAGGTTTATTTTCTAAAGTTTACTGTTTGGCTAGTGAAAAAATTAGGAAGGATTGGAATCTTAGCCACCTCGTCAATAATAGTGCAGAACTTAGATAATATATTCAGCGAAAGAAATAATGAAATCAAGGTTACAAGTAAATTTATTTCATAAACAAAACATTTTCAAATGCTGATTGGTCATTGGTGTGTTGTTTTCATTTGAGACCTAAAATATCTCGCATGCCATCATTTTTCCCTCTTTCTAGAATTTTTTTGTGAATTTTTATAACAGTATTTCATTTGTATATGGCTATAAATTATAATCACATATAAACATCAGGCAATGAGTTGTACATAGGGTCCCATACAACTCAAATTGACAATCAAGCAGTCCTTATCCTCTAAACGCTTCATTGATTGAAACAAAGAATCACGCAAAGATGGACAACAAAACCTTAGATTTCGCACATGAAACTCAGCACTTAATATTTACAAACATCAAATGAATGTTACATAAAGTTTCTCATTTCTTAACACTGTTACTTATTACTAGATAAAACACCGGAAGTGGTCAGTGAGCTCACCCAAAAGTGAAAAAAATAACCAACAAAATCTAGCATTTAAAATTCACCAACGTCAATTAAGCATACATAAATTCCCAAGCTCTTACTACCATCATTTGGAAGCATTCAGGAAGGAGACAACTCCAAATACTTAAGCATAACACAATGGGATGAACATGAACTAAACTTTTAGACATCCAAACAAAAATGTATACCGAGAAGGCACATACAGTTGGCTAGCTAAAGACTTACACAACTGTGGCAACAGCAGATGGAAGAAATGGAGGAGCACGATGGGAGAGGAAAGCAACAACGCAAGTTGGAGTTGGGGAAGACAATGGCGTGAGGGAAGTGAGGAAGGAGAGCCACAGACATTTTGGGACAAGTTGACAGTGAAGTTGTCACGACTGTGACGAATGAGTATGGATCCGATGAATATCGCGGCTGAGAAGAGGGGAAAGAACTGCTAGGGAGGGAGAGAGAGATATGTATGGCAACCATTTTATTCCCCAATACTGTTTCTGAGATGAAACAGTTTTTTCTGATTCTGTGCCTTAGAAGAGTTCTGAGAATTAGAATTACATTTGTTAACCCTTCCCCCCCCCCCCCCCCATTCTGAGAATCAGAATTACGTTTGTTAATCTAATTCAACCAAAGCCATCTGACCCCTGAACTAGTGCGAAACAGAAACTCTTGCATGGATTTTTATTTTCTGTTCATTTACTAAGGTTAGGTTAAAGTCTTAAAACTTGAGAGAAACAAACTAACAACATAAACATTGGGCCAAAATGCACAGAACCTACTATCTCTTAAGGCTTCTGTAATTCAATATAACACTTCACATGATTTCATATACTTTAGCATTCTCATACATATCCCAAACACTTTCAATAAACAACCATAAAAAATGCGATTAGTAGTTAGTAACATGTATTTTTTTAATCAAACTAACAGGAAGTGCTGGAGTTCAAGGTAGTAATCGAATTCCTCAGGAAGTACTGGAGATACATGTCCCAAAATCACAGATTATATATTTGAAGAGGAAATACTGAATTTACCAGAAACACAGGTTATGTGATAAACTAACAGGACATACTGGATTTCAAGGCTAGCAGTATTGATCATATTCATAACAAAACAAACAATATTCTAAAAATTTAAATTTAGACATCCAACACACGATATACTCACCTAAGCTTTCACCTTTTTTTTCCTACAGCGACAATCCTTTCTGCAATTGAATTCGAGTTTTCTACTATCTAATGGATATTGTGAAGTCATCAATGGGAATGCCATCCCCATCCCCCATTCAAAGCCAAAGGATTGAGCATTCTAAATTAAAAAGCATCATGGTTGAATAGAAAAATAGCAATTGCAGAACAAATATTCTACCTACAACTAATTTCAAGGTAACACAAGCAATTTTCCCAAAATGAAGATTGAAAGAAAGGTATTTGAATCTCTAGTGCCTTTCTGGACTCTCAGTTTAACGTAATCTATATATGATAAAATTACAGCCACCAGCAACAATTCTTACTCCCAGTATTGCAACTTTAATGGGAATACGTAAGCATTTTTCAACACAAACAAACGATCAAATTCAGACCCACTACAACAATAAAAGTATACATATTCATCCCAGGGCCAAAAATATCCAACAGAACATACGAAAAGTTGTATAAGAGACAGGAAAGACAAAAATCAATAGTATCTCAGATGCCAAAACTACGCCAAGGCAAAAATAAATCGATAAATGAATCTTAGAAAAATAAACAGAACTACATGATTTCATCCTTTAACATTCTCATACATGTCCCAAAATCACAGGTTGCGGTTTGCATTGAATGAATCTTAGAAAAATAAATCGATGAAGAAACAAAAAACATTGTTTTTTTTTTCCCGGGGGGGGGGGGGGGTTGCGATATTGAATGCTTGTGAAATTACCGGTGAATTAAGGACGGGCTCGAAATCTCCACAGTTGGACAAGAGAAGAGATGCGAGGAAATGGCGACGGTCGACGCAGCGAAGGGCGCTGGGTACGGAGCCGGGACGACGATTTTAGCCCAGAACAGAACCAATCGATGAATGAAAGGAGAGCTTTGATCTTCAGTGGATGGAGAAACAAGACCCGCTATTTGAAGACTGAAGAGGAGAGATCTGCGCTTCAGAGCAACGGACGACAGGAGGTTCTTACTTGGACCAGATGACGCGACGACAAGAGCTCTGCTCTTGAGAGGACCAGACGAGCTTTTGAGAGGACGATCAGAGGAATCTCTGAAGCTCAGTGGTCATTTCCTTTTGGAGCGATGACGAGACGAGACGAGATTGAGAGGACGACGGGAATCTCTGGGCAGCTCTGAAGTTCTGCGATTTCAGGAGGAAGGGAGGACGAGACGGAGGGGACGAGTATTCAGTATTGTCTGAAGAAAAATGATTCCGCCGGAAAGCAGAAATTTTTTTCTTCTTCTTTTTAATTTCACAGTAAAAAAAAAAAAAAAAAACCCCGGCTCATCGGAAATTAAAAAAAAAAAAAATGAATGTACCAAACGTTGATTTCTATCCATTTTTATTTTTGAAACAGAATCTTTTTTTTTTAAAAAAAAAAAACTAATTCCCAAAACATTACCATGCACACCAAAGTCAGCCCAATGTAGGAAAGAATCGGGGTGGTGAGGTGTTCTAACAAAATTTGCATATTCGAAATTGCTGGTCCTAATCCAATCTGATATTTGGAGGGCAGTTTATTGGGATTTTCCCAATTGAATTTGAGAATATATGGGTAATCTATATTAATCACATAACTTTTTAACATGACATAAGGTATAAGTTTATGAAATTAAGATAAAATGAAAAGGTAAATATATTTAATTACCTTACTCTAATCATCATATATAATAAAGGGATAGGATATTGTCACAACCAATTTTATATCACTACCAAGTCACTACCATTTTTTCACCGTTATATTAGAATCTCAAACGGTGAAAAAATGGTAGTGACTTAATAGTGACATAAAATTGGTAGTGATAATATCCTTTTTCCTATAATATATTCAGTTAAGTCTCTTTGGTTTGCTCCATTAAAATTCAGGTTGTCTGGTTACCATGGTAGTAACTTACACATCTAAAAAGGAAACCGCCACCATGGCAAAAATGAAATAACAAAGTTAATCGGAGGGGGAAAAATGAAATGCAATTTCCAAATAAATTATATGCCATTGCTGTAAATGACTTGCAGAAAATCAAAAGGAAAATGACCAAATGCTCAGAAATTAATTTTAGCATAATCTGATAATAGTAAAAGAAAATAAACTTCACAAGGTAAATTATGCAATTTCAGTTTTCTATATGATGAAAATTACTAGTATTTAATCGGATTCAAGACTTTCAAAAACTAATTGCTACATTAAAAATAGAGAAGGGAAAAAAGGCAGAAAATGCCCAACAATGTTTAAATATTTCAATGAGTCAATCAGATAGCTATATAAGAAAAGGAAAATGCAGAGTGCCAAGACACCTGGACCACGTAGTAAAACGGAGATGAAGCATAAAGAAGGGGGGGGGGGGGGGGGGGGGAAAAGAGGGGGATAAAAGAATATCACAATATAAATTTGAACCTTGCTTTAAACAAGCATCATTTTATTAGACGATTTTATTATTATAGTCTAAGAACATGCATTTTGAAGGGATCAAACCTGAATGGGGTTTCTCCCATCATAGGGCTAGTATAGGACACAAATTTTCAGCTAATAACAAATACAAAACTGATGATATGTAGGACAAAGCATTCTATGATCTGCATGTCGTGATCCGGCCTGGCCACCCCTTGAATGAAAGATGTTCAGGAAAGTTCAGTTTCTGGTGTGATTGTTCTTCGCCTCTGAGTCAAGTTTGTGGTTGACTATTCACCATCACCATCAGAAGATCCAACACTTGAGACAGACGAAATCTGGCTGACTGAACTCGTTGCTGGATTGGGTCTTGGCATTTGATTTCTGAGTGCCTGAGAAGGGGCAGTAGGGTTTTGACCTTCTCCTCCAGATGCTGCAGGGGTTTGAGCTTCTGTTCCTCCAGATGCTGCTGCATGTCCCTGAGCTTCTTCAGCAAGACGCTTCAGAAGGTTCATAACTGTGGGAAGAAACTTGGATGAAATAGACAGTAGTCCAGGCAGCTGCAACAAAATAAACAAGTCACACAGATTTCAGTACTTTTTACCACCCACAAATAATATACATTTTCGGCTCCTAGCTAAAAAGTATGGACCCTAATAATCTAAGTGGGTGTTTGGATTTTGAGAGACTCAAGATGAGTAAAAGTGATTTTTGAGGATGTTCCTGAGGAGAACAAGAATATGATATGTGACCCAAATTAAACCGTGCAAGTTAGAGCGCAAAGCTCGATGGTAATTTGCAAGTCATTAACATTCTAGTTGGCAGGGGGCAAACTACAAAAACAGTGCATCCTACTGATGAGGAAGATGACTAAAACAGAGGTCACTTGTACTCACAGCACCATGTCGAAACTCTCCGGGAATGTCCATCTGTACCCATAAGGCCTTTCCAAGTAGATAGGCGACAAAAATTACCATCAGGTAGAAAGGATTTCTGTTTCAGAGATAAATGTCAGTGAATACACTCATCAAGTCTAAAAAAAATTGACCTAGAAAAACATTTTGGAAAGTGATATTTACTTTAGAAGAAGCATAAATTCGTTAAAACCAAGCACAACCATAGCCAGTATAGCCCATGGTGGTGGTAGCCAATTGTTACTCTGCTTGTAGGCCTCCTGCACTCACAGACAAGAAATTTAAACAAAATGAATAACAATTTCGTTGGCAGGCCACGATTACTATCTAGGTAAAGGGAGAAAAGAATGGTGACTAATATTTTCTATAGAGCATACAGAAACTGAGTTTATGATGGAAATAGACCACTGAAGTACCAAAAAAAAGGCAAAACAGCATGCAGAAGAATGGAAACCCTGAGATAGAGATAATATGATCAACATGTCTGATTACTACTCATACCTATTCCCCCAACAACTTGGACATCACTCCTGATAAGAAGGCCTTTGAAAAATCTCCACAACCACAAACAAGTCATAGGGGTGGCATATGTATTTGAGCTAAATCCATACACTAACCCTATAACATTAGCTTTGTTTTTTAGGTGTAAGCCTTGTTCAATGCATTCAGAATATAAAAAATAATAATTCTTGACACTTTACATGGGTCTTTAAAGCACACTTGTTGAGAGAAAATAGCTGAAATAAGAAAAATTGAACCCCATTCTCAGACTCAACGGACAAGAATCAAATTTTACATCTGAAAATTCAGCTCCAGTTTCAAGGATAATTGTGTCACGCCAAAGCAAATATGCAAGGATATGCATGCATAAAGTTCATCTACACAGATTGAAGCCCACATCCCCAAAATTCACATTGTATGCAACTACAATTGTCACAGATCATAATTTCAAAACAACTGCACGCCAGCAATAGGTAAACTTAACTTTTCAGAAATTCTTGGCAAAGCCATTTTTTCTGGAATTGCAGATAGAAATTCCAATGTCAAGAAAATGTGGACAGGAGAGTACAATCTAATGATTTACCTGTGCAGAAATAGCTTGGGTGACTGTATACTCAGTTTCTGCCTGGAACTGTCTCCACAAGGACTTGCACTGCACTGGAGTAATAAGTGTATCCCTTGGGGAAACCTATATTTGTAACAGATTCACATTTAATGAGTTTGAGTTCATAATATCAAAGGAAAAACACCTAATGCACTAATATAATACCTCTTCCCATGAGCTAGCAGCCAGTGGGTCTGCAGAAGCTTCTCTACTTTTATTTTGTGAGGATGTAACAGCAACAGTTCCATCCATGAGTGATGAATGAAGCACATTTTCTATTCTATCTGGCTTCTCATCCAACCGTATGGCAGCTATATCTGATAGCAGTTTGAGGGACTGAAACATGACTCAAGAAGAATTTGTTCAGCTTTAAACCAATAACTTCAAAAAAATGTAAACCAGTGAAAATAGCATTTAATAACACTCCATTACCGCAGAACGAGCATCTTTTGTAATAGCTCTAATATCTTCCTTCCCAGTCCAAACCCTTGGGAGGGAGTCATTGTCGTGACTGAAAACTGTAGAGAACCTGAAGATAGTAGCAAAAAACAGTAAGCCTAAAACTAAAACAAAAAATATGAAGGGGAAATTGATCCAAAACAGTTCCATTTAAAATCCTTACAAGGAACATGATTGATGACATAAGAAAATTGCATAGAAAGAGGAATAGCCACACTCTTAAACAAGGTTAATAGAAAAAGAGTGGAGTGGATAATAACAGGCGCTATTTTTAAGATATAGTTACCTATCTTTCATGCGAATCAAAATCTTTCCAGCTTCTTCTCTTGCTTTATTTTCTACCACTTTTCTTGCATAGTCTCTCAAGTTCTGTTCCATTCTATCAACTGATTCTTGATCCAATTCGAAACCATTAATAGCAGACAAAAATTCTGATATAGCAGCTTCAGTCTCACGTTTCAAAAGTTTCCTAATTGAAAACCAAGTGTCCTTTCCACCTGCTTCCAAGATGGACTCCACAGGCTCAGCCAAGGCTTTAGTTAGTTGTTTCTGAAAGAGAGACATATCTTTTAGTGGCTGATAAGTTGTATGTACAGGCACCACTTAAACATCACTGGACACAAACAATTAATTTCCATTTTAGCAACGGCAATAGTCATTACCTCAATGTTAGCCATGATCTCTGATATTTTTTCACTCTGCACAGACACAACATGTGTATACATGTCACGACGAAGCTTGTCTCTCACTTTTGAAGTGTCCCAATTAGCCTGCTGTACAGCAACATCTGAAAAGAGGTGAAATATTAATTCCCAAAAAAAAAAAGCCAGCTTCCTTTTCTTTTATTTACCACCATGTAATATATAGATCTCGCGTATAAAACAAATATTTTTCCATCAATATGATATATGAAACTGAATCCTCAGAAGAACTTATTCTCTTTGGCTTTCCCCTTTCTTTGACCATGAAAACCTCCATTTAAATTCAATAGACCTGATGGTTGAAAATAATATGATGCATGCTTGATAGATTCTGACTATTTAGTCTCCGTGCATAGTAACTAGGGGCTTGGAAACATGCATACCCAGACAGAATCATTGAAACCCACAAAAGCAGTCATTCCATGGAAAATTAAACTAGTGAAGGTAAGAATTACAGGCAGAAATATAAGTAGAGAAGCAAGCAAGCACAGACACAGTTATGTAATTGTAATTAAAGGAGGAGGTTAGTTAGGAGTTAGTTAACGAGTGAATCCTAGAGTCCAAAACAAGTGGCTGGGTCATTTGTAATGGAGTGTGTGATGAGTTGAATGGAATCCATGATTCTCTAATTCTCGCTCTCCCTCCCTTGTATCTTTCTGCCCTCTCTCCCTCTCTATATCTCCTTCTGCTTCCCCATCTTTCTCTCCTTTTCTCTCTCTTTCCCAATTACAAATACACATCATACACCCAAATGGACAACTCATCAGAAAACGCATCCATAGACAAAAACAGGGGGAAATTTATCTACTAAGAAGAAAAATCCCGTCTGGCATTACCAGCAGACCCTTGATCAAACTCTAGCATGCTAGACTGAAACCCGGAACGAACGGATGCAGCAAATCCTTCTCCATTCTTTAGTGACTGCTCCAATTTAGTCTTGAAATTTTCAAAAGCTTTAGCACGTAGATGCCCCAGCATTGTCGTATAAGCAGGGAACACACTCTGGAAAGTTTTACAACAAAAAGAAAGCATGTTAACCTCAAAGATATATAAAACAAAACAATGAAAGGAATTATTTTCTCAATTGAGGCACAAAGATACATGTATGCAACCAAGGCAATCCCTTGGAAGTCATTTCAGGATGGTTGGAGCTCAACAGTGCATCAAAATAATCTTGCTCAAATTACAATTGATACAAGTCTTAGAAAGCCCGTCATCAATTTATAAATTGATAAATTCTATAGAATATTTAAGCAAGATAGAATTAGTGTTTGGAGGGTAACTAAGCTTAATAAAGTCTGGCCGAAAAACAGGTCTCTACAAGGCTAAGGCTTTACCTTGAAGAAGAAACAGATTAAAGAAACAGGTATAGAGCCTTTAATATGCATGCACAGAAGGAGGGAGATCGAAAGCCAGGCTTAGACATTTTAATGATAAAAAGGGATTTTTAACCCAAAACATTCGAACTAATGATCATATAAAACTCCTCAAAACAAAAGCAGACCCAAGAAAACCACCATATGAGCAGCAACTGAGGCTCAGTGTCAAAACATAAAGGATGAAGGTACCCACAAAACTTAAAGCCACTCAAACAACTAAACTATTGAAATGTTGATCTAAATAACTGCCTAAGTACACTTTCCATAGAATCAAAATAACATTTGCAAGCTGACTTGACTTAGGATTACCAAAGACGTTTGAGTTTTCTCTAAAGCCCATCATTATCGGATAAAAATTCAGCCCAGAAGTTATAAAAAGGTAACTTTAGTAATAAAGTCAAATTGTGATTTCATAAGAATATGCAGCCTTACGTCCAACGCCTTTGACTCCAGTTGCTTACGTTTTGCATTTCTCACACCTTCATCAAAGTAGACTGCCTCCATATCATATCTGGTGAAAATATAGCATTCTTAGATGCAATTATATAAATGAAGCAAAAATCAAAAGCTTAGAACAACTAAATAATCTAAGAACAAAGTATAACTCTGCCACCAACAAAAAATATTGTTACAATTGACGTTACATGCAAATCAACTTCAAAGGACAAAAAGAACAAAGAGCCATCAGTCAATCTGCTAGGTTCAGTACTTAAGACGTGTATAATGGAGCTATGTAAACCTCCTGTATAGTCCAAATAGCTTCTCAGTTTTATTTATTACTTTTGCACTGCTCCAAAGACACAACTATAATGGATGTAAACGAGTTAATTGTACTCAAATTACATACATTGTCATATAAATGCTTGACTACAAGCATATTATGGATTAAAATGCTATAGTTTACAAGCAACTGGAGCTTACTGAGAAAGGTATGTATCTATAATTGAGCTCAGCTTCTTTCCAAAACCTTGCACTGGACCTAATTGAACAGCTTCTTCCAATGTCAACCAACCCTAAGTAAAATCCAATTTGTCAATGACTCAATTTCAAATATAATTTATTTACCAAAGAATAGTGATATATAGGAAGAGCACCTCATCAGAGAGCAAGTGGCTAAGCTTTTCATTTGCAATCTCTTCACAACGAACTGTGGCAACCATTACCTGTGAAATTATTTAGAGAACTTTAAAGAAGACCAAACTTTTTTGATCATCCCAATAATAAGATTATAAGGAACCTTGTGAGCAGGAAGATCAAGATCCTTGTTCTCTCGGATAATTTTCCATATCTGCTGTGCACTATAACAAAATCCAGAGGCAGGCACAACATTACGCCGATCACCAGCAAGACCACCAGGAGATATTGAGTGGTAGAACCGCTGCCTTAATTGAGCAACCTGTATGAAGAGTAAAGATATAATCTACACAATAGCCAAGACAAAGAAAAGAGCAATACAAAAAAATGAATACAAACATCTAAAATTTGTTACTATAGATATCTATAGGCAGGAAATCATCAAGAAAACCCATGGCAGGGTCTGACATTGACACAGGAGATGCAGCATAAGGAGAAGCCAGGCCTAGATGTATAATTAAAATTGATGCAATAGTTCCACAAGAGGTTACCTCCTCTTTAAATTTCTCCTCCTTGTCTTCATAGCTTGATAAAGCAGTAACCTCCACCTTTATTATATTTTAAAAAACATTAATGATTCTATCTAATCAGAAGCTATGGCTTCATTTTGAAAAATAAAATGAACAACGACAAGGACACATAGAAAAGGGAGATAGATCTCATCTTACATTAAAAAACTCACTAAGAGGAGTATTTTTATGTGCTTCAGGCTTCCGAACTGTATCCCATATCTGACGATTTTGTATTGCTTATTAAATACTTCTGAGGAACAGGAAAAAAAGAATGAAAAACTCACAAATGAGAAGGAAATAATACATACCTTTTGGATATCTTCTCTTAAAATAGGCTCCAGGTTTTCCAATGGAGTCTGCAAAATAACCAGTGAGTCAGTAAAATGGAAGTCATAAAATAACAAAAAGGGTACGCTTTCAAGAAAGGGTTGTGTTGCAGACCCTAGTTTTGTCACGTATAACAAAAAGCAATGTTGTCTTGCGGGGACTGAATAAACGCATCATGACCTACATATAATAAAAAGACAAAAAATGTGAGACTCAAATAATGAACATCAACCACAGAAAGTGATATGGCTGTAAACAACCTGAAACACGGTTTTCAGAAGAGGTTTGTTGGCTGCTTGTTCTCTGCCAATATCATGACACCACCTGTGGATAAAATGAAGTCTTCATGAAACATCCACAATGAATTTAAGCAAGCAAGACTTCTTTAAGATTCAATAACCATTGGACCGGAACTCTTTTACCATATGGTTAAATCAGACAATTGATTTGAATAAACGGAAAAAGGAGACACAAAAGGATATGGAAAGACTGCCATCTGCAAGTCCTTGTATATTTGTAATCATTAAACTTCCAAACAACCTTTACTCCCGCATTGTTCATCCGGAAAAGCACTACTTTAATATTCCCAACTTCTGCTCACAAACATTCAATGCAATTAATCTTCAAGTTTCAACTTTCGAGTACATGGGTTATAAACAACAATCTTTATATAGGAACAGACATGACATAAAACAAGAAGTTCAAAAGGACTTTAGCAATCATAACCAATCTGTCACAATACAAACAGGATGTATTAAGAGTTCATAGTGCATATAAACCAATATTCTTTTACAACACAACAGTGCAGAAGCTATTTAATTTCAGAAGAGCTATGCACAAACAAGTCAGATGTGAATTGTTTTACAAACAAACTTTACGAGTATCTAACAGCCGATGCCCAGCTTTCAATATCACTTCTTGGATCGAGCCCCATTCAATTCAATATAAAGCATCTCATTTGGGCTAAGAAACTTACATGTTTATCAGAACAACATCTGCTATTGCCAAAGCAAAAAGAGCACTCTGTTTCTCAAAGGCAGTATCATCCTGAATGTCATTTAAAACAAATAAGAATGTAAGTTCTGCCTCACACACGCAAGACCAACCAAGCAGAAAAATATGCATACCGTGATTGCCAATGCATTCATGCAAACACATCAAAGCTTTTGTAGTAAAGCAACCTAGGCCTAGTCTTAAAGGGGACTAATAGCATACAATTCAAAATTTCAACAAATATTATAAAGAATTGAAGGCTAATCATGTAATAAACTGCCACCGCCTAGAAGCACTTACATGAGTGGCATAAAATATTGGTTTCAAAATAAACCAGTATGAATGGGAGGAAAGATAACTCCCCATGCCTACGTCATCATTATTCTATCTCCATATGTTTGGCTGTAAACAAATGCACAGGGAACATGACAGTTCTAAATCAGTGATTCCATCCACCTTTCTAGTATCTCTTCCCTCTTTCTTCTTTCCCCTTTGTCTGTTTACAATCTTCGATCTTCGAGTCCAAGCATTACAGATGCCTAGACGAAGATGATGCAACAAACGCCTCCACCAGATTGAAAATCCCTCTCTATATTGATAATTGAACAAAACATTTGGTATCACATTAAAATGCATTAAGGATGTTTTTGCCATGTGGTTGACAAAGTTCAAAATAAAATACTACCCCTGCATTCTCTTTATTCTTCACTAAAATGTGCACATATGTACCAGTTAGTAAATGTACCTGCCCTCTCTCTCTTATGTCAGTTAGGAGACAAAAATAGTGCATTTGCTATTATTCTGTAGATCACATGGCAAGCATGAATTATTGGGTACCAGTGGATGACTTGATATCCCCATCATTTGACTATTTTCAGTTTGATTTAGAGCTTTCATGATGATTCTTTTAGCAATAACATCAAATTTATTATGTTGATTCTTTGTACGTTTCTCACTTGACAACATTCTGGCAGTTATTTTTCTTTGAAAGAAAACAAAATCAGAAGATTGCTACTAAACCAAACCACCAAATTGTTGCACCGTTATACAGGACGTATATATACACCCTATTCAAGGAGGGAAAAAAGAAGAGGAAAAACAAGAACTTCAATACATAAATTTATTACCTCACCCCTTTCTCTTCCATCAGTACCCTCTAAATCCATGGCAATTGTGCATGGATCAATACCAACACACTTGGCTATCCAAATGCCCTTTGTTGTTTGAGACCTGCAAGCGCCAAATATTGTCATTACTGTCTTAAGGTTGTAAAATAAAATGGAAACTAAAATCAATAAGATATGAATGAATGATAAACTTTTCATATTATGTTTCCTTTCTATACTCTCCTAATTTCCCCCCTTTTCCCCAAAAAGCATTGCTTATTAGTCATAAAAAGACAAAAACCAACCTTCCCCTGTATGCATCCATCTCCCTGAAATTTGTACGAAAAAGATGATTCAGTAAGGTGCTTTTTCCTGAACAAAAGAGTAAAAACAGTAAGATTAGATCCACAGTGTAGTATGAAAAATCAAGCTTAATAAACTGTGTGTGCGGACTGTTACTATATCCATTTCTTTGCCCTCCCATATCAGTTTCAATATTCATCTTACATTCCATTGATTGTAATTAATTTTACATAGTATCAACAAATTTCGGAACCAATATTACTTTAACCGGGCTGTATCATCAATAAAATTCAACACCGTCCCAAATTCTTGAAACAGGTTTGGTTTTGGTTTATATAGTGATGGTTTGTCAGTGAATCGCCAACTTCAACCAACATTTCCTAACTCCAACAACGAAATAGTTCCTTCCACAAACCTCCAACTCAATTAACAGAAAAAAAGGGGGGAAAATAGAGGAGACCCGAAAAAGCTCTTTAGAGCGCATGTCTGTTCTACAGATGGCCCATCTCAATAAAGTAAGACAGACTTTAACACGCAGCCAACGGCCAGAGTAAGGGGTTCTTCGAAGATTTGATAGGAGGGTTATAAGCGGATCTCCACATTAGGTTCCATGGAGATTGAAAGATTGCAGTACGGTAACTACGCTAGAACATTGACAGCTATGGTTGAAAATTTTCCAGATATGCATAGAAGAAAGACAAAAAAAAAAAAAACAGTTGAGGAGGAGAGGAAGTTTAAAGCAGTTTAACTCAAGCTCGCCAAGATTCAAGAATCCAACTCAAATCACCTGAGAAAATTAACTCTATTGGGCTAAATCTAAATTGCCAGTATTCAATTTCGAAGTTCACAAACCCATATCCACACACTCAGCCACTTACCACTACTCTGGGGACCCATAATAGCGACTACCGCATAGGAAAGGCCACAGTCGGCGACCTTGGCTTTCTTCATGAAAGCGTCAAACCCAGCAACATTGAACATGCCGTCACCGTCAATGAGCTGGGTAGCACAACAATCTTCCTCGCCCATGGTTCCCTGTTTAGAACAAGTGAAAATTGACTTCGGCGAATTAAAAACGATGAGGAACCAAGTGAATTAGGAACAATCAGAGCACTTGATCAACCTTAGTTCAGAAACAGGAGTCAACTTTTATACTGATGTGAGATAAAGATTTCTTGGCTAAGGGAGATTCTTATATACAGTGTAGCAGAAGGAACTGGACGCCGAGGAGGGTGGAGAGAGAGACGAGTCGTGATATGTCTTCTCCCTGAAGAAGTGGGTTGGAACTTGGAACTCGGAACTCGGAACTCGAACAGATGGCCTTACTTTCGGACTTTGAGAACTTGTTTAAAGTTTAAACTGTTTACTGTTGCCATTTTAATTGGAATTTCGATTTATAGCTTTCAGTCAATTCTTGATTGAATTGTCTATTTTTCTTATTTTAATATGAAAACAAGAAAATAACTATAAGCTGATTTATTAGGTCCAATGCTGCCCTGGCTCTTGCTTTATACTCTCCCAGTTTTATATTAGTGTTAACAATTTAGATATGAGAAATTGTAACTATCAATTTTATGTCACTACCAAGTCACTATCACTTTTTCATCGTTAGATCAGAATCTCAATAAAAGAGAGAAATAATAAAGGTAGATGAGATTCCGATCTAACGATTAAAAAGTGGTAGTGACAATATCCTATCCCAATAATTTAAACAAATTTTAAAATTTCATGGTCAAAAATAAAATTTTAGAATCTTACCTATGTAAATTTTTATTATTAAAAAATGATGTATTACTTGTTGGTTAATTTTATCAATTAAATAAAAATTTTGTTTAATCATTGCAAAAATCCGTAACTCATTATGGTCCTCATAAATTATTAACCTTAACTCATTACCTTAATTAGTTATTAATTAATAATCCATAACTTTTTACTATGCTCATAAAAATTCATAACAATTTATAATATGGGTTAAGTACCAATTTTGCCCCTGAAGTACGCGCCCAGGAGCAATTTTACCCCTTAAGTCTTTGAAGGAGCAATGTTGCCCCTAAAGTATCAAAACGAAGCAATGTTGCCCCTCCGTTAGAAACCCTAACGTCCAACGTTGGATTAGAATAAGCTTCAGGGCAAAATTGGTACTTAACCTACATAATTGTAACACCCCCAATTTTTAACCGTTATAATAACAAAAATTTAAATGATTTTCATAAATAAATTAATAAAATTCGAAATAAATAACCTTGGGAGTGTTACCGCCGCACTTGTACTGGGACAAGTGCAAGGCTACTTATTACAAATAAGGTAAATTCAAATTCAAACTTAAACAAAATATATGTGTTTTTAATTAGAACAAAATAAAGTAAAATAAACAGCTGACTGTGCTCCTCACTTCTCATTGCTAGCCCCAACCCTCGGCACCTGTTTCACTGAAATTCTGCTCCCCCGAAGGATCATCGCAGCCCATGAACAAACATACACCAACAAAAGCTGGTAATCCTAATAGTCACAAAATAATAACGGTTACGGACCGGCTCAAAAGGCTCAGGTCCGGACCCCGGCCCAATCCCGCTAGGGATAGGATCCACGCCAAAATAGGAAGGGATCCGAGATCCCACAAATATAGGATCTCATTAATAGAGATTCTCCGACAATCATGGCACCAGCCAATCAGCCCTTGACGGCTCAATCTAAGATATTGCTCATTAAGGCAGAGATACGCGCACCAGACTCCTCTATAAATAGAAGGAAACCCTAAACAGGTGCACATGTTCTATCTTATGCTCTTATTACTTTCTGCCACACAGAGCACACACCCCACTCCCCTGGCTACGTGCCTTCCAGTTTGCTACGAACTACGTGGACTTTGATCCCTTCGAGGGTACGTAGGCTCTAGACTTGACAACCTAGTCAAGTCCAATCTCTGTGTTCTTCATACAGAACAATAACAATAGTAACAAATAAACAAATAAATAATTAAATTAATTACATAATGATAGGGAAAATATCATATATATATTTATAATCCACAGAATCAATTTCTCATACTCATCATAGTTATATATTATCATTGACTCAAATATTATTATTCATCATCTTTTAAAATTTCTTTAGACCCGGGAAACCCTGCCAGTCTATTTAGTGGGAAGAGAACCATGGTAAACCCGGGAATCCCTGCCAGTTTACCCTGTGACCCGGGAAACCCTGCCAGTCACAATCAATCAAATTTGGCCATCAAGTATTTCTTCCTAGTGTGCACACCTTTTCCTAAAGTTGCTACTAGTGTCCCAGGAAACCCTGCCAGACACCACTTTGGGAAGAACGGATATCATCATTTTCTCATCACATAATATTTCGAGGCATAAAGCCTAAGGGTTGTGTTCATTGTAACACCTCATTTTCATTACCCAAAAACTTGACCAAAATATTTGAAATACCTTCAATAGGGATTTTCGATATCCAAATCATTAAATTACGTAACCTTTCAAAATAAAATTCATAATTCATATTCAAAATAAATTTCCAAAAATGGTTCAGAGTTTAGTACAAAGCGGAAGTCTTAGGTTCATGGCAAATAAAATAACATAACATAAACTATAGGAGTACAAAAGAGCCTCCTCAGCTCACTCCATAGGTGCCTTCCCTTGCTCTCTACTAGGATAATCACCTGAAAAATGTTAATATGGGATGAGATTCCACGTCTCAGTAACTACTGAAAATTTCTACCGTACACAAGCAAATTACATATGACAAAAACATGGGCTAGTTTCAAATATGTTTGTAAATATATATATATATATAAATATATATATTTCAAAAGTTCTCATCAAATGTCTTTACAAAATATTCATCATCATTTTGTCAATCCTTGAACCGTTCAGAAATGCATTATGCAATATGCAGCCTCCCTTATATCCTCTTCCAACCGTATACCGCTGACTGGAGCCATAGGCTAACACATAGTCCAATAGAAACATTCATTTGACTGAATTGTCCCAAGCTCACCAAAACTTAAGATACACCTGGCCAAAGGTATAGAGCTTAAATCTGGACTATGGCTCCCCTCCTTTAAAATAACTAAGGAGGTGTCACATGTCCCACAACTCCAATGAAATCCCGGCCAAATGATAACATGGAAGATGGGGCCCTGAAACAAGTACCATCCACTGTGCACCGAGTGGTGGCATAAACAATTCTTATCATCATTCAAATCCCTCCTTACTCATCCCATCACAATACAACCGCCATGATAAATGAGTTCACTCTTAAATAATGCATTTTTCTACCATAAAATTATATACATCAATATGCGTATTTTTGAATAGTAAATTACTATGCGTATTTGTGAATAGTAAAATACGGTAAATATACATAAATGATAAATAGTAAATCAGTACGTATGAATAGTAGGATACAGTATAAAATACGATATGTATACGTGAATAGTAACATACACATAAATAGTACCTCTACAGATTTACAAACCAAAGTTCCCACACCAGATCTTTAAAACCACAAACATTTTCTAAATATTCTTGCCAAACAAGTTTATAATCATACATAATTCACAAGTATAAGGAAGAATATTCAGAGTTACCTGTCACTCTGTAGCTCCCAAAAAGTTACCGCAAGGCTTCCCTACATTCCTTCTCCCTCTCTCTCTCTCTCTCTCTCTCTTTCCCTACCTTTCTGTGAGTCTTGAGTGTTTGTGTGTTGTGAAAGAAATGAGAAGGGATGAGGTATTTATAGAGTTCGGGTCTCAACTAGTTTTTAAAAATCACATGTCCATCTACTACACATCTACCATTTATCTACCATTCATTTGTCCATCTACTACACATCTACCATTTATCTACCATTCATATATCCATCTACCATGTAACTACACATCTCCATCTACCATCTAACTACCATTCATATGTAGCTACCATACATATCTCCATCTACCATCTAACTACCGAATACTCATCTTCCGATCAAATATCACATGCTTATCTACTTCATAACTATCTACCATTCAAGTTAATATCTGATTTCTTATTCGCCTTGCCAGTCACGGAAATGACTTCCGCAAACATCAGCTTCTAGGCAAAAATTCATTTGTTTGAAATATGACCTGGCCTAAGAAACTTAGTTCATGGTTTTCTAGATAGGATTTAATTTCTATCAGTTCTCTCTCTTTTAGATCATTAATGGTACTTAAGTGTACTTTGGTCATTTATGGTAATTTCCCCAGAGTACAAAATACTCCCGTGACATTTTTTTAATATTTTAATGAATAGTAAATACGTATATGTGAATAGTCAATACTATTCATGTACGTATTTGTGAATAGTAAATACTATTCATGTCCAAAAATTACTGATTCCAAATTCGTCATTTTCAAAAATAGGGCCTAGTAGTCTTCCAAAAATAGGCTTATTTTCTAGTCTTTAGGTCCAAAATTCGGGATATTACATTTCTCCCCTCCTAAAAAAATTTTGTCCCCAAAATTCGATATAGTAAGAATTCTACTTACCTATTTAAATAAGTAAGGATAGGATTGTCGCATGCTCTCTTCCGTTTCCCAAGTAGCATCTCCGGGAGCCATTCCTTTCCACACAACCTTTACAAGTCTAATAGTCTTGTTCCTCGATTACTTATCCCTTGCATTAACAATCCGCTCCGGCTCAGCTTGATATGCCATGTTATCTTTAAGTCCTATCTCTTTCCCAAACATGCTCACCAGGCACACAACACAATTATACAACATTTCATTCATCATGTTCCCACAGTGATATTCAAATATAGGATCCACTAGTTCCTTATTTGAGCGCTTGGTTACACTGGCCTCACAGACTGGTACATTCTTCTTTTTCTGCTTATTTCATTCTATTATCACAACGCTGGATATTCTGATCTTACAGCTTAAGGAGTTACCCTCAGGCCATACTGACCACAACATGATATAGTCTGATTATTCTGCCAACCTTAAGACAAACTTTAGACACACACAGGTCTAATGTTACCACAATACTAGGCACATAAGTCTTATAGCCTAGAGATACCACCACATGCAAACTAGCTCAACGGGTATTACCGCCTCGAGCCTCTGCTCTTCTACCCTATGCTCAAGCTTCCTCAATTCAAGTTCTCAAACTAGCTTTTCTTGTATAGCTCAGTAGTTAGCACGTAATACCTAACTTAATTAGTTCAGATTTCTAGACTATTCTATCATTTTCTGTTCCTATATTAACATAATTACCATTTGCACCGCTTTTCAATACAAAACATTAGCGATGACAGTCATGTCATTACTTCTTCTATGTTGTCTCAAATTCAACTTCCTGATTTTCAAATTTAAATATTTAAAGTTTTCTGTGGTCGCAATACATTTTCAAAATCTCACTTTATAAAACTAGTATTTTCATAAAAAGCATATTCGTTGCCAGTTTAAGTTCAAGAAAACACATTCACTATTCAATCTAGCTTTCATCAATGGCAAGTGATTCAAAAATGAATATTTTAAATACATTTGGCAAGACCCAGCAAACCGAGTATATTCATAACAGTTTCCAACCTCTCCCAGCTCCGTACTGCATTTACCACAACAAAGTTGAAAACTAAATTTTCAAATTCTGGGTTATAACAAAAAACCCCTTTTATGAGACAACACATTTCACAAACAGACCATTCAAACTGGTCTCAAATTCTATTGAAAACTTTTCATTCAAGAATTCAATTTATAAAATTCAAAATTCAATTCACGCTCTTGGTTCCATAAGGATCCCTTCAATGAAACAGCATTGTTTAAAAATAACTACTTCAAATTGAACTTTAACTCAGTTGAAAGCATTCTGCTCAAAATTTCAATTCAGAAAATTCTCAAATACCGCAGGTGCATTGGTAAATTCAAAATTCAATTTTTCAAACATACTCAGAAACCAAACAACTGTTTTTAGGATGTCATCCTGTATAACACTTCCAGGCTCTAGCTATCATACAGTTCCATCAAGGAACTAACTCTCACCTGTAACTCAAAGGGAATAATTCATAATCAAGATCCTTCCCTAAGTTGATTCTGTAGCTAGCAACCTCATAATACCTCAAGTCATACAAATACTATCCTCAGATATTCCCAAAATGTCAATCATCAAATTTACAATTTGACTCTTAGAACCTCAATATCAGCTAAGCTAAGAAATCATATTGCCTATTGTACATATTAGGATTGTGATTCACAATTCTTAATTTGATCCCTAAAACATACAATGTCAATATTATCACAAAGTTCTAATACTACCTCAAAGGTACTCAATTGTCACATTTCAACTTAAATCATATTCAAGACTATCCTCAATCATACCGAATTCATATCAGCATTTTCTTAACATCCCTAAAGATCACCAATTTTTCTCTCTACAAGGTACTCGGCCTTAATTCGAAATGTTTCAAATTTCAAACTTTAACAAAAATCACCTTCCCTGATATTACTATCGCCTTTGCACGCTTACTCTCAAAATCCCATTTTCAAATGCCAGTCCCGACATCTCGAATCAACTGCACACCCAAGACAGATTTCTTGGATAAATAATTATCATGCGCGTATAAACGTCCAAACTTAATTTCTTGAAAACACAACTAGCAATAAATGTCATAGCGATTTCTGTCTGTAAAGGTCTAGGAGACTGCGACCCCTAACGGTGGCTAGGGTGCACTAGGGTGCGGTGCCATAAAATTTTCCGTATAACAACAAAGTCTACATGATTCTGAGCTAACCACAGATGAGAATCCGATGCTGCTTAACAAAATATAGGCGTTGCTAGCCCAGCTATAAATCGAGTAAAGGAAAAGTAAATGTTTCACATTCTCTTAAGCTTCAAATTATCATACACATTTCCTTTCCGTTCATATCCTTCGCTATAACCCTCTATATTATCCTTAAACATGGCCGGTTCAAGCAACTTCATTCCAGCCTCCGACTCATTCAACCTTTTCTTTCTTGAAGCTTTACTTCGTGACAATCAGTCTAACATGTTAGCTGACTTGTCCAACAATGTACCATACTCTTACTCCTCTTTGCTTCCTCAGAATCCCACAGAAGTGAACGTTCATTCATCTTCCTCAATGATTAACGTTCCTACTCCTCCTCCAAGGATACAAGATTCTATTCCTATAACTACTAACAGGAAGGAATCTGAAGCAGGTCCATCAAGGGGACCTGTCCAAAGGTGTCGTAATATGGCAGAACTTATGGAGTCTACGGTGCCTTCTCAACCAAGGAATCTTGCTTCTAGCCTAGCCGAGACTACTAATCCATTTTCATGTGGTTGCTGCCATGTTCTACGGGAGATCATTCATACCAACGGACTTCAATATCATAAACTTGAAGTTCATGGGAGGATTGGTATGATATGCCATGCTGTCTTTCACCAGGACGTACAAGGTGGTTCTTCCAAACCTCGAGTATTTGACTTTGGTAAGAAAAATTTAGAAGATGTCAAACATTTTCTAGAAAATTATTGTTTGAATCAAAACTCTTTAGGGTATGTCCTGGTGTCAGATCCCCTATCAGCCTACTATGAGGCCCTCTGTGTTGGTTTGGAATGGACTAAAAATCAAAATGAACTCCCTAATAGTTCATTTCCAACCAATACAGAAAATATATCCAATAAAGGAAAAGAGCTCATGGTTGTAAAAAATAATCCTTCAGTCCCCATACCTAGTGATTCATACCGATCAAGAGCTGAACAAAATATTAGAGGTGCATCAATGTCAATAAATGATCTGAGAGACTTATTCCATTTACCTCAACAAGAAGCGGCTAATCAAGTTCGTTTATGCAAAAATGTTTTAATGAAAATATGCCATAGGGGAGGAATTAAGCATTGGCCTTATGTGAAAATTCGAAGCACTATGAGGCAAATAGCTAGATTGAGAAAAACAATGTCTTCTGATGGTCCTCTCTCAAGTGCAGCCGCTCAGGAAGAAATTAATAGACTTAAACTTGAGATGGTCAACGCTTGTGGTGGGATTGTACCAACTGTTGCTCTTGATGCTTGAAATAATATAGCCTACTCTTCTTAGCCTTCTTGCTAATGTTTGTAATCTCTATTATAAGATTCATAAGGATTTCCAAGTTTTCCTGCCAAACTCAACTTTATCTATTAAATTCACACTTAAGCAAGTTATTCTAACTTATCGTTTAATCAAAACTATGTCGGTATACGGTTATGGTATTGTCATCTGTTAATCATATCAGTTAGCTAGGTAAGTGTAAATCTAGTGAAAACCTCTTCATGTTTTTCACAACGGCAACTAATTGAATAACCATCAAATAGAGACTTAGTCTTCCAATCACTTTTCTAGACACCAATGGTTAATAAAAATATTCATCCCCTAAAAAGAAATTTTTGGGCCTACAGAATCTAATATTCAATAAATTTTCTATTTACCATCTTCCGCAACCAGGCTCTTCATTATCAATCACTTGAATATTTCTTTTTTATTAACCCATTCTTCTCCTATCATGAATGTCACAAGAAAATTAAGTAAATGTAATCCAAAACTATAAAGGGAAGTGCACATGTCATGATATTTAATTTGCCATGACCTTAAAAACAAAATTTTAAGAAAACACTTTTGAAAATAAATAAAATTGTCATGGAACGTTTAGCTCTGATACCAAAAAATGTAACACCTCATTTTCATTACCCAAAAACTTGACCAAAATATTTGAAATACCTTCAATAGGGATTTTCGATATCCAAATCATTAAATTACGTAACCTTTCAAAATAAAATTCATAATTCATATTCAAAATAAATTTCCAAAAATGGTTCAGAGTTTAGTACAAAGCGGAAGTCTTAGGTTCATGGCAAATAAAATAACATAACATAAACTATAGGAGTACAAAAGAGCCTCCTCAGCTCACTCCATAGGTGCCTTCCCTTGCTCTCTACTAGGATAATCACCTGAAAAATGTTAATATGGGATGAGATTCCACGTCTCAGTAACTACTGAAAATTTCTACCGTACACAAGCAAATTACATATGACAAAAACATGGGCTAGTTTCAAATATGTTTGTAAATATATATATATATATATAAATATATATATTTCAAAAGTTCTCATCAAATGTCTTTACAAAATATTCATCATCATTTTGTCAATCCTTGAACCGTTCAGAAATGCATTATGCAATATGCAGCCTCCCTTATATCCTCTTCCAACCGTATACCGCTGACTGGAGCCATAGGCTAACACATAGTCCAATAGAAACATTCATTTGACTGAATTGTCCCAAGCTCACCAAAACTTAAGATACACCTGGCCAAAGGTATAGAGCTTAAATCTGGACTATGGCTCCCCTCCTTTAAAATAACTAAGGAGGTGTCACATGTCCCACAACTCCAATGAAATCCCGGCCAAAGGATAACATGGAAGATGGGGCCCTGAAACAAGTACCATCCACTGTGCACCGAGTGGTGGCATAAACAATTCTTATCATCATTCAAATCCCTCCTTACTCATCCCATCACAATACAACCGCCATGATAAATGAGTTCACTCTTAAATAATGCATTTTTCTACCATAAAATTATATACATCAATATGCGTATTTTTGAATAGTAAATTACTATGCGTATTTGTGAATAGTAAAATACGGTAAATATACATAAATGATAAATAGTAAATCAGTACGTATGAATAGTAGGATACAGTATAAAATACGATATGTATACGTGAATAGTAACATACACATAAATAGTACCTCTACAGATTTACAAACCAAAGTTCCCACACCAGATCTTTAAAACCACAAACATTTTCTAAATATTCTTGCCAAACAAGTTTATAATCATACATAATTCACAAGTATAAGGAAGAATATTCAGAGTTACCTGTCACTCTGTAGCTCCCAAAAAGTTACCGCAAGGCTTCCCTACATTCCTTCTCCCTCTCTCTCTCTCTCTCTCTCTTTCCCTACCTTTCTGTGAGTCTTGAGTGTTTGTGTGTTGTGAAAGAAATGAGAAGGGATGAGGTATTTATAGAGTTCGGGTCTCAACTAGTTTTTAAAAATCACATGTCCATCTACTACACATCTACCATTTATCTACCATTCATTTGTCCATCTACTACACATCTACCATTTATCTACCATTCATATATCCATCTACCATGTAACTACACATCTCCATCTACCATCTAACTACCATTCATATGTAGCTACCATACATATCTCCATCTACCATCTAACTACCGAATACTCATCTTCCGATCAAATATCACATGCTTATCTACTTCATAACTATCTACCATTCAAGTTAATATCTGATTTCTTATTCGCCTTGCCAGTCACGGAAATGACTTCCGCAAACATCAGCTTCTAGGCAAAAATTCATTTGTTTGAAATATGACCTGGCCTAAGAAACTTAGTTCATGGTTTTCTAGATAGGATTTAATTTCTATCAGTTCTCTCTCTTTTAGATCATTAATGGTACTTAAGTGTACTTTGGTCATTTATGGTAATTTCCCCAGAGTACAAAATACTCCCGTGACATTTTTTTAATATTTTAATGAATAGTAAATACGTATATGTGAATAGTCAATACTATTCATGTACGTATTTGTGAATAGTAAATACTATTCATGTCCAAAAATTACTGATTCCAAATTCGTCATTTTCAAAAATAGGGCCTAGTAGTCTTCCAAAAATAGGCTTATTTTCTAGTCTTTAGGTCCAAAATTCGGGATATTACATTCATCATTTTGGGGGTACCATCCCAAAGCTATCCTCCCATTGTTAAATTATAAAAAATTACACACACAATAAACTCATAATTTATTTCTATTATTTAATTATCTTTTATATATTTTTTATATTAATTTAATTAAATATAGATATAAGGATATTTGAACTATTGCTATGGTTTTCAATTCATTAGGGAAAATACATGAGTCACACAGATTGGGGTCAGGGAATTCGGTTTCAAACCTATATATGTGCAATTCAAGCACGGCAACCGAGGTGAGACATATTAATCAATGGAGAAAGAAGAACAAAAAAAAACGTACAGGCATATATATTTGCCATTGAAGCACGCAAGCCAATGAAATAGTTGGGATCAATGCATAAGGAAATGCAGACAATTACACAGAATTGCAATACGCAAATCGAGGCGAGAAAATTACCTATATTATATATATATATATTTATATATACACCTATGGACATCAAAGGACAATTTGTTTCAAAAAAAAAAACCTAAGGATCAAATTACTTATCAAGATTTAAGATTACCCTAAGGCTCATGAGATTAGGATTACCTGGTCTCCGTGTTTGCTAACTTCCTAGAAGAACGAGCAGAGAAAAGTATCGGGTGTTGTGGAATAATTTGAGGGAGAGAAATTAATTTGAATAATCTTAATCTCTGAATCAAAGAGAATATATACGGGTCTTTATATAGGCAAACTTAGAGCTAATCCTAGAATCTAATAAAAGCAAATCAAATCAAAATAAATTAAAACGGTTAAGATATAATATCCTAAGACATAATATATCTATATATAACCTTAAGATATGATATAATGTATCTATATCTAGTATAATAATAAGATAATGGTTTAATAAATAATGCATAGAATTCCCACAATAATATGATATAACTAACTCCTAGAATCTAGGATCTAATCTTAACCAATCTAATAATACTATTTACAAAATAATATGATTACCACACAAACAATACAATATTATTAATTTTTACTATATTATTATTATTATTACTATTTCTATTATTAATCATCATTATTTTATTAGTATTATTTTACTCTATCGTTATCTTTACTATTTTTATTATTATTATTAGGGTGAAGGTTCAATTTTACCAACAAACTATTGGGGAAAGAGCATCTGACACAATTAACTATTTTGGGTATCTTAAATACAAAACAACAATTAAAAGAGGTAAAAAAAACACAACACCGTTAGGGAAAGTGAGTAACGGACGTTTAGCTTGTCTGAGACGCTGATGGGGCTGCTCTTGAATGAACATGTGGCAACTTATGTGGGATAGATTTGACTCTGCCTTTTATTTTTCCTTCAGCTTCGACGAAGAGAGCAGAGAAGACGACGAAGACGCAATCCTGAGAGAGTGGAGAAGAAGAAAGAAGGGCGAAAACGCGATAGGAATAAGCTTTGTTTTTAATGGTCTCAACAGATGGCGACAAAGTAGTAATGCAAACCCTGGTCCCACGCTTCTCCACCGAAAGAAAAAGAGCAATCGAGTAACAATCGAAATTCTAGACTTTTGCGGGGTTTTAAGTTAAGATTGATTGTAGTTTGGTCCTACTTCGTATTTTGAACTTATTTTCCTAGGCATAGCATATTTTTGGTTTAGATACCTTTAGTTTTTATTCGATTTTAGTATGATGTTGATATCGAACAATAAACATCTCTCGACTTTCAGAATTGAATTAACCTTTCTTTGTTTCGAATGAAGATATAACTGATGGAATTGGCTGAACTCTTGTAGATAGGAATTGTTAACTAGCTAAACTCTTATAAGAAGGGCGAAAACGCGAGGATTATTAACTCAACAAGCAAAGATAAACCCTAAAACTACCATTACTTTGCCTTGATTCAATTTACAACTCAAAAGTCATTTTGCTCGGTTTTTTTTCTCAGGACTGAAGCAAACAACACACAAAAACAATAGATAACATATTCCAGAACATACACGCTATTCCCAGTCACGTACCTTATGGAATCTAATATCTCCTTCATAACCCAGATTCCTAACCGCCGATGATATATCCGTACATATCATGACGCACTCTGATTCTGGTTCCAAAGGCAAAGAAATAGGAAATGAAGCCGAATCATCAATCGAGTTCAGACACTGAGCGCAGATCGAGAAAAAACTACTAGGACTGAGTTCTCTAACGGACGATGCACTCGATGGGATCACAATCCCATTTCTCTTCATCGATTTCAATCGGATCTCCTGCGATTCATCTTCCATGTCGTCTCTTGGCTCTAGATTAGGCTTCTGTCTCTTAGTTTTAGAAATCCTCGATGACGATTCACTGGTCGCTGCCGGATTGGCCGAGATCGCGTTTTCACCCTTCTTTCTTCTTCTCTACTCTCTCAGGATCACGTCTTCGTCGTCTTCTCTTCTCGCTTCATCGAAGCTGAAGGGAAAATAAAAGGCAGAGTTGAATCTATCCCACATAAGTTGCCACATGTTCATTCAAGAGCAACCACATCAGCGTCTCAGACAAGCTAAACGTCCGTTACTCACTTTCCCTAACGGTGTTGTGTTTTTTTACCTCTTTTAATTGTTGTTTTGTATTTAAGATACCCAAAATAGTTAATTGTGCCAGATGCTCTTTCCTCAATAGTTTGTTGGTAAAATTGCACCTTCACCCTTATTATTATTATTAAAAATCAAGGGTATTACAATAATATTCATAAGCTTCAGAATTACTCGTTAAAACAACTATTAGATATTAGAATAACTTGATAACACGACTATTGGAGATTAAGATCACCTTAGATCACTTGAAGATCTCAATGTTGTTGATGTCTTCCAACGTTGATCTACACGGCTAACTCCCAATTACAACAAAAACTCCTTCTCTTGAAACCTCCAGTAAGGTTGTCAAACTTGCGAGTTTAAGTAAACTCGTGACAGTGACATAAACTCGTATCGTGAACTCGAATCCTTAACTCGTAAGAGTTTACTTTTATTATTAAATATGTATTACTAGTGCATAATTAAATAATTTAAATATAAAAATGACAATAATTTGATTTAAATATATTTCAAATCCAAATAATTGAAATTAAGTCCATCAACATTCATCGTTTATCATATTTAATAAAGAAATTTCTACAAAATTTCTATATAAAGCCGTTGAGCATAATCAAATTAAAAAAGTTAACATGAATTTAAGAGCAAGTTAATATGGTTTTGTAAGTTAGAAACGTAAAAACGATAAACTCGATGTTTAAACTCGTGAGTTTAACCGAGTTTATGATTAACACAAGTTTACTACTAACTCGACTCGTTTTATAAAGTAGAAACATAAAAACGATAAACTCGGAGAGTTAACTCGCGAGTTTGACAACAATTCCAGCTCCTTGGATGCTTGCTAGGCGAAGACAAGGTTGATATTTGAATTCCTTGGATTTTATTCTTTTTAAGAAGATGGTGGTTTCTTGGAAATATGTTGGAGATAGAAAGAGCAAGATCATTGGAACCTTACCCTTGTGAATGGCGCCCTTTTCTCTCTAAACCTTGGTGAAAACCGAAATTTAGAGAGTACAAAAACCTCTTGTTTTTCTCCAAGAAAATCGTGCAAATTTGAATTGGAAAATCGAAATCATAATGAATTAAATTCATATTTTATTGATTGATTGAATTTAAAATGATGAATCACATTCATATCTTGATTGATTGATTAAATCAATCATTTAAAATGATGGATCACATTTATTTCTTAATTAATTGATTGAGTCAACCATTTAAGATAATTGATCATATTTATATCTTAATTGATTAATTGAATCATAATTTAAGTTGATGGATCGCATTTAACTTTTAAACTAAAATTCAAAATCATTTTTAATTCAATCCTCATTTATTATTTCTCCTATCTTTATTCAGTCACTATTGGATTTTTACGTCCCCCCCCCCCCCCCACACACGATAATTCAGAATTATCTTTTATAACCTAACCTTTTGAATTAAAATTTTAATTTTAAACTTAAATTCAAAATTTAAGTTCCAAATTCAACTTGGCCTAAGACCCCGTTGGATCTTCCAACACATTTAGGCGCCTTTTTTGAAGAAACTGATTTCTCACTCGGAACCATACATGTTACACCATTTTGCTTCTTCTTAGGCTTGGAGTCTCACTCCAACCCAATTATACCTTTACTCTTGATAAAGCCCAATAACAATTATTAGCTCAAGTTTAATAATTTTAAGCAATCAGGAATAACCTTTGTGTGTGACCCATTAAGTCCAATTAGTCACTGACATAAATAAACTTGAACCAATTAAAACTCCTTTAACGGGCTCAGTTTATTTAATAACCTCATAAGACACTAGCAATGCTTTGCGACCCCAGAACTAATCGAGTTAAATTTAAATTTAAAATTCAAATTCCAAATTTAGCTTAATCTAAGACCTCATTGGGTCTTCTAACACATTCGGGCCCTTTTGTGGAGAAACTGATTTCCCACTCGGAACCACATATGTTACGCCATTTTGCTTCTTCTTGGGCTTGAAGTCTTACTTCAACCAACTACACCTTTATTCTTGATAAAGCCCAATAACAATTATTAGCCCAAGTTTACTAATTTTAAGCAATCGGGAATAATCTTTGTGTGTGACTCATTAGGCCCAATTAGTCACTAACATAAATAAACTTGAACCAATTAAAACTTCTTTAGCGGGCCCAATTTATTTAATGACCTCATGAGACATTAGCAATACTTTGCGGCCCTAGAACTAATTGAGTTGATCAAGTTATCTACCTTTTATATTTGAATAATGCAGGCATCATCCCTCACATTGTCATTCATATTTAGTCGAGAACAAAGATAGAGTATAATTTCTCTTACTTAACTAAATATAGTTATTCCATAGAATTAGAAATCTTCTTATATTAACTCTATAATGGATTATGACTCTTCATGTTCATTTGCTATGTGCACAGACTCCTGAGTTAATTAGAAGCTATCTAAGCTCTACCAGTCTTATGAATGACTAATCCTTTGTAGGGGACTGTGAGTCCTCTCAACATGTCCATCTATATTCATGTATTCGAGTTACACCCAAAAATACATTGTTCCCCACATTTTCTGGCGGATAGAGTTGTATAGTCAAAGTATAACCTTATGACAAAGTGTTCGATGACATCCTTAAGACCAGAAAGATCCACACTACCAAATGATGAGAGACTTTACATATCCAATGATACTCTCTACAATGAATCTTTGTGGAGTCTCTTGGTGGGTCAATTTAGTGCTATCTGTTCTCCAACAAATCTACGCATGACATCAGCTAAGACATCACTATGCCTGTATTTTATAAGGTCTCTATCTTGTATTTTATACATGTAGAGGATGTCGTACTAGTCTTATTGAGACCATTAATGTCCTTTTTTGGTGATTCAAGATTAGGAACAAGTTTTAAGCAATAGATATCCGGTGTTCTCGAATCCTTATGATTATGATCCCTATCATTGATCCTCAAGATTAACCCATGTTCTATTCTTAATGTTTTTATCTTCAAACACATATTTATCTTCAAATAAAGGCAAGACATAAATATAATAAAAATAAAATGTGCTCATTTATTAATAATGAAATACTTTAATGTAGAAATGATGTTGATCTGTCCTTACAGACACTTAAATACGAACACTACTTCCAGCTATACATTTATAGATAATAATATTATTATGTATAGTATTTAATTTATTTGATAAATTAAATAACTATAATAAATTGAGATATTGCATCTTAGATTTAATTAAATTGAGATATAGTATCTCAGATTTAATTAAATAGAAAGATATCATATCCCATATTTAATTTATAAAGATAAATTAAATTTGTAGGCTCAAAATTCGAATTAAATAAATATATTTGTTTAAATCTGTTGTACAGATTTAATTAATATATTATTTTAATATAAAACATATTTAGTAAGCTGATCTTAATTCTAAATATAAGATATTGCCTCCAATCCTAATTATAGAAACATTTTTGTAGTATAATTTGCACGATAAAAATTTTCTTATAATTAAGACTGGATGGAGTATAATTTTTATATTTGTTAATCTTTTCTTAATTTACCATCTTGATGTTCTGTCAACAATAATAAAAGAGTATAGGGAAGAAGGGAATATAAAATGATGATTATGGTGTTTTAGAAGATACATTTCATATTAACTAACTTCCTTAATATACTCAAAATAGATGAATATACTTTCTCTTGTCTATATATAAGACACTTCAACTAATTCATCAAGACTAAGAAATGTAGTTAATTCATTCAATATGTCTTAAATTGAAATTTTTTCCAACTCTACCCATATTAAATTAGAATTCAAAAGGGAGAGAACATATAAAAAAAAAATCACATTTAAGCATTAACTGCAGAGATAAAATTGACAAATAAGTATTAATTAAAGTGATCATTTATATTATAGGCCAAAGAATTTTTTTCAGAAATGGCTTACCAATATTGTGGGAAGGAGTACTATTTAATTAAAGAATCAAATTCAATAAGTGTAAATAAATAGATTTGAACTTTTTTATTTATTTATTTATAACGGAGAAAGGCAATAAAGCTACACTGCCAAACATGTCTGGAAAGAAGGCTGAAGTTAACAATACCTTTCTATAGGAGACTCCTTTCAAAGAAGAATGAAATTAAGAAAAAGGAAAAATTAAAAATGAATCCGAATCCAAATCCAAACAAGTAATTAGGAATAGAGGAACTTATTTAACAAATTAATTTTAACAAAACAATTTACATAACTGCAGTTTAAAAATTAAAGCAATTGTGCTCATCATTGTTACAAAGTGGGGTGAGGTTGAGGAGTATCTCTATTTAATTATCTCCATTTCCTCGACACACCCTTTTCCCCATTTTCCGTAATTGTCTCTTCATTTCCTCTCCCATCTGCCGCTCAGCAATGAAGCCAGATAGGCGTGCCTCCACCAATCTGCATTCTTTCTCCCACATCTCATTCCTCTGATAGACTGATACATTATTTTCTTCAACCACAGTGTTTGCTTTAACAAACTTTTTCATCATGAAATATAATAGGGCGATGTTTGGAATCGTTTGGTTTTTTTTCCTAGTTCTATGATCACCATAAACCCGAAGATATTGATTAGAGATATACCAACAAACTATACTCGATGTGATAAACCACCTCACCTCCATAAGAGAACACAATATCAAATTTTGGGGGAAAAAAGGTGAAAACCCTTCTCCTTTTTTTATTTTGGAAAATTCTTTTCAAGGCCCTCTTTATAAAAAAAGTTCTAGAAAAAGCCCCAAAAATCTGAAAATTCTAAAAAAGACCTTAAGATTCTGAAAATTCTAGAAAATGTCCTTTAGAATTTACAGAGTTGTTAACCGAGCTGATATAGTTGTTAGCAAGGTATTGATATAGTTATTAACTGGGCTGATTTAATTGTTTTAAAACAATTTTAACAATTAAATCAGCCCAGTTAACAACTATATCAATACCCCGCTAACAACTATATCAACCCCATTAACAACTCACGTTGAGCATTTTCTAGAATTTTCAGAATCTTGAGGCTTTTTCTAGATTTTTCAAAATCTTGGAACCTTTTCTGGATTTTTCAGAATCTTGGGGTCTTTTTTAGAATTTTCAGATTTTTGGGGCCTTTTCTGGAATTTTTTTGGTAAAGAGGGCCTTGAAAATGATTTTCCCTTTTTTTTCATCTTTTTCATCTGCAGGATGGCGTGATTTATCTTAGTTAAGAAAAAACGAAGAGAGAATTAATTGAAGACATTCGCAGCACGTTACAAGCGGTGAGCACTTTAAAAGTTACTCCTATAATTGACAATTCGCATGCAGGATAAGCTCTAGTAATGACTAATGAGAGAATGCAACCAGAATTATGAAATTCGAACACCATTAAATTGAATTGAGGACAACCCAAACACATCAAACCTTCATCCATGCCAGGCCTAATGGAAATTATCAAAGTGAAAAAAAAAACAAAACAATGACCAGCAAAATCCCAATGCAACACAAGCACATACTACCAACTGCAGAGTATTTCTGAAACCCATGCTTGTAAAAGAAGCTCTTGACATGTTTAGTTTATCTGAATAAATGGGTTAATCCTGTACTTAACAAGCTTTTCCAAGAACTAGAAGGATCAATCACAACGAGGGTAAAAAAATAACGAGGAAGATAGAGCGGTGCCTGTACAAGAATTCTCCAGTATATTCCAGGCTGGTCGTATAGCTAAGCAGTAGCATAAATATATCAAGTTTCTGGGAGCTTCAAGGTTTTATTGTTATATAGGATCAATGATCTAGCATGCAAAGTGATGATGCAGTGTGAGCTCCCTATTATGTTCGGACAACTTCTCAAATTCTTCCTACAATATTATTACTATCTTCAAACTAAAACCTGACATTCACTTAAAGATTACAGAGACTTGAAAATGGAGGGATGAGGCTGCTATGTATGATAGGTAATAAGATTATAAAATTATCACATCAAAATTGAATAGATCAGGTTTAAATTCTAAACTACTGAAGAAATGTCATTGTGTAAATGCAAATACTGCACAAAAAATTACACAAAAATGTCATTAAGAATTAAGCGTAAAATTTGCAATTGAGGACAAAGGGACAGATCAAATAAAGGTCATTTACTCGTGATCATCTATAAATAAGGATAACAAGCGTTGACATCGAAAATCCCAGTACCATTAGATAATGAAACGATAGAAATATGAAGACATCAAAAAGGACATGAACACGCAAAATTTCCTCGTCAAGAGATGAAACCAACGCACAAAGGCACTGGCATTAGATGATGATGGGCCTGATCACTAATCTCCCTTCTTTCTGAAAGAGCATCCTTCTGTTAACCGAGCTCGGCCACCAGTTGGCTGGCACAATACGGTCTGGCAATTTCCACACACAACAACTGTTTGCGAGTGGCTAAATACGGTGGTTCTGCAGGCACAAAATGTTCTAGGTTTAAGACCAAATGTTCATATCAAGCCTTTCTACTTAATCCGCACTCGGAAAAAGCAAAATAACCAACAATTCAAATGCAGGAAAATTCAACTAGAAAGATATGGATGTTTGAGTAACTTACATATTGAAGCAACCTTGACACTTGACGTCCTACATAAATTCAAAACATATAATCAAAATCAAAATAATAGCAGCAACGATAACTAAAAAGGGATATGAATAAATCTCCATAAAGCACCATTGTATATAGCGAAAACACGTAAACTGCACACAACAAAATATATTCGGTCTGAAATAAATGAAATTTCATAAAAAGCATCGTGCCTGAATAAAGTAATTTCTTCTCCAAATAATCGCTCTTTAATATAAGAAAGGAAATAATTACCATGAAGAACGAATTCGGAGATTGAACGAGACGTTTAAGCTTGTGCTTCCTCTTCTCGATCTCGGCCGGAGGGCTGAGTAAATCGATATCGTTCTGGAGAACCTGAAAACGCCATGATCACATTAGAACCGCCAAACAGAGGCGTCCGAACAAGCGCGGATGAAGATAGAAAGTGCATCCAATCATAGAAAAAGAGCCGGAAGTAAATAAATCACAGGCAACGAGATGTACCATTGTTGATCTCTCAGCAAAGATCGCGAGCCGCAGAAACGGGAGGAGAATGCAAGGATGCGACTGAGAATTGAGATGGTGGCGGTAGCTAATGGGGGAGCAGGGGTTCGACCCAGTGGACGTATATATAAAGAAGAATGAAAGTGGACTATGGCCGTTAGATCGTCTTGAAAGCAAAAATCTCAGCCTTACGTCTGGACTAGCGTCTAGGGCAACACTGGCTCGCAGTTGGATTGACATTTCTGCCCCTTAAGGAGCCATCAAATTAGATCATTTTTCCCCAACAATCTCATCTCTTTATTTATTATTTATATCCCTGATTTAAAAATTTCATTTTTTTTATTTGTTAGATTTCAGTGTTCATTTTTTTTTCAATAATATTTCTATCATTTCATTAAAAAAAAACATTATTGTCAGATATAGAGTATTAGCTGGGAGTAGTTAATACTAAAACAAAAATATATCATTAAATGGCATTTGGATTTTGTTTTCCTCTTATTTTCTAAGTTTTTATGTAAAGACAAATAAATATCTATTTAACATAAAATTATTAATAAATTATTAAAGAGAATCTCTATGTTAGTTTGAGATCACGTTTATGGTCTTCAAAATTATATATTCACATAAATCGTATATCGAAAATATGTTTTTGAATATTCTAATTGGTAATCGTTGTTTCAAACAAACAATTCAACTTTTACTTTTCCTTTTAATCTTCTAACTACCTTATCTTGTGGGTAGAAGAATCTTGTTGCCTTTGAATTATTGAGTCGGTAGCTATGGTTATAAGATATTTTTTCGTCATCTGCAGCCTTAATCCCAATAGATCATATTATTGACAATTTATGATCACTAATTCATAATTTAGGTTTCGTGTGATACAACGGTGCCATTGTGACACATACATAAGCATTAGCAATGAACTTTTGTTTTGTTGGGGTTGGAGTTCACACGACATTTTTATTCAAATGTTTGAAGAGTTTGCACAATTAACAACTCCTCATGCCACATCTCAACCTAATCTTTTGAATTGAAGAGGGTTATGAGTAGACTTATTTTACTTATTCTTAGAAAATACTTCTCAGATCCTAAATTTAAGATAAAGTTTGTACTGCAAAATGTACTATAAACTTTATCCTATATTTAGAACTGGTAATAAGTATTACACGTACATTAGAAGAGTTTCATTAGCATTGTGACTGTTTGAAAAAACAGAAAGGGAAAAAAGTTCAATTGATGAATTTAAAAGATAGCACATTTCATGTCTAGATCTAATCTAAATCTAAATACATATTTCAATTGGAAGGTCAGGCACCAGCTCAGTGGGCTCACAGGCCCAAACAAAGTAGAAAGAAGCCTACGTTTTATACTAGAAGCAACTTTGTGGCGGACCCAAGAGGAGGACATGCCGATAGCGTTTTTGTACAAAGCCTGGGCTTCTGCCTCTTCCTCATGAAAGGTGAGGTTGACATCCTCTAGCCTGAGCTCGTTGCAGGGATGCTTTGAGTTGCAATCAAATTCCACTGCAACTTGTGTCGTCGATGTTCCCTTAATCATTTTGTACTTTACATCCCTAATCTTTACCCTTGAAGCCTGCCCACGCAACCGCATTTATTTAATTACATCTTAATACAAGAAGTGAAAACTAGTTTGTGATCAACACTAACAGCTTTTCCTGAAACTGGTTCAGAGGAAGTGACAATACTTCATTTAAACAAGAAAGGATTTAGAAACTGACCTGACAAGGGTACTTGATGTTATCAAGGCAGTAATTTTGGTCTATTATGATAGGGTTTTGCACACCAAGCATAATTATGTTTTGGAAAATGATTCTCCTCACAAATCCATTGCTGGGTTTGCCCCATGACTTTATTCTCACCCCATTTTGTGTTCCTATTAGATTAACTGCTTTAACTGTCACAGGAAACATGATTGATGACATAAGAAAATTGCATAGAAACAGGAATAGTCACACTCTTAAACAAGGTTAATAGAAAAAGAGTAGAGTGGATAATAACATGTGCTATTTTTAAGATATAGTTACTTATCTTTCATGCAAATCAAAATCTTTCCAGCTTCTTCTCTTAGTTTATTTTCTACCACTTCTCTTGTATAGTCTCTAAAGTTATGTTCCATTCTATCAACTGATTCTTCATCCAATTCAAAACCATTGATAGCAGACAAAAATTATGATATAGCAGCTTCAGTCTCACGTTTCAAAAGTTTCCTAATTGAAAACTAGGTGTCCTTTCCACCTGCTTCCAAGAAGAACTCTGTAACATCCCAGCCCCAAAACGGACAATATCGAGAGCGAGGCGCTAGGATGTTACAATTGGTATCAAAGCCAGCCTCAGGTCGATGTGGGTTGATGTGGTAGCGAGGACGCTGGGCCCAAATGTGGGTAAAATGTTATGTCTCACATCGACTAGGGAGGGGAACGGAAGATACCTCCCCTCTTGACGCATTTTAAAGCCATGAGTGGGTGATGGGCCCCGAAGCAGATAATATCGAGAGCTTTAGGCGCTACGATGTTACAATTGGTATCAAAGCCAGGTTAAGGTTAGATGGCGAATTCTAACACCATGATCGGGGTTCTCATAGTCTAATCTGTGGAGATTTTGTTTTCGACTGGGCTTCGTTTGGCCCATCAAAACGCCTTCACAAGGAAAAAGTGCCCTGGCTCTAATACCAATTGGTATCACACTTCAAGCTATATCCATACACTAATCCTATAACATGATCGGGGTATCACACTTCGAGCTACATCCATACACTAACCCTATAACATGATCGGGGGTTCTCACAATCTAATCTTTGGCGGTTCTCACAATCAATAATATTTCTATCATTTCATTCAAAAAATAATATTACTGTCAGATATAAAGTATTAGCTGGGAGTAGTTTTGGATTTTGTTTTCCTTTATTTTCTTAGTTTTTCTGTAAGGGCAAGTAAATATCAACGAACTATATATATGTATAATAGAAAATTATTAAAGAGAATCTCTGTGCTTGTTTGAGATCACGTTTATGATGTTTAAAAGTGCTTATTCACGTGTAATACCCCAGATTTTTATTAATAGTAATAACCCATTTATTTCATTTTATATAACCTTGGTGGGCCAAATTTTCCTAGTCTTAATTGCCTTAGGAATTTTCTGCTTATACTCTAAGAAAGAGGTTTAGGTAATAAGTCTTCTACTGCCAAACCAGTCATATTAATTTACACCATGATTGATTGACCGAATTTAATGTGAACCATGATTGATTGATTGATTTTTAATTTTAATATACCCTATTAATGATATTAAATTCACATCATGGCTGATTGATTTTTAATTTAATATACCCTATTAATGATATTAAATTCACATCATGGTCGATTGATTTTTTTTATTTAATATACCCTATAATATAATGAGTTGGCAATGGTAAAAGAGCCCAAAGCTAAACCCTAATTTTAGGTTATTAATAGGAGTCTAGCGTAACCCTGAATACTCTCCTCATATTCTCTTTTACTACTTCCTCTAATCTTTCTCTGTGTCAATTATTTTTCTAAAAGCTAGCAAAACGGAGACCAGGTAATCCTAATCCCCAGAACAACCTTGCATCTTGTGCTTCTTCTTCTTCTCTACATCCTATTTTACTAATCATAATTCCATAAGTCTTAGCGTAATTTTATATCCTATGCTTCTTCTTTTTCTCTACATCCTATTTTACTAATCGTAATTCCATAAGTCTTAGCGTAATTTTATATCCTAAGCTTCTTCTTCTTCTTCTTCTCTACATCATATTTTGTTAATCCTAATCCCCATGAATCTTAGGTTATTTTTATACTTTTATATAAATTTTGATAGAATTGTTATATATAAAATATATTATATGTAATGCTAATCCTTAGAACAATTCTCTTTTTAAATGATTTTACCTTGGGTTTTCATAATTAACAAATAGCAGTATATATACTCGGTTTGGTTTTTGTAAATTTGAGAAATCTATTTGGTGTGATTGAAATTTATAAATGTTTTCATATATATATATATATATATATATATATATATAAAATTGAGAAATCCATTTATTATGTGACTGTATTTAAAATACTTTAAATCGTGGGAGGATAGCTTTGGGATGGTACCTCCTAAAGTGATGAACACAACCCTTAGGCTTTATGCCTCGATATATTATTTGATGTGAACCGATTATATCCGTTCTTTTCAAAGTGGTGTCTGGCAGGGGCTCTCGGGACACTAGTAGCAACTTTGGGAAGAGGTGTGCACATTAGGACAAAATGTTTTATGGCCAATTTGATTGATTGTGACTGGCAGGGGCTCCCAGGTCACAGGGTAGATTGGCAGGGGCTCCCGGATCTACCATGGTTCTCTTCCCACTAAACTAAATAGACTGGCAGGATCTCCCGGGTCTAAATAGATTTAAAAAGATAATGAACAATATTGGATTCGATATGAATATATAGATATGATGAGTATTAAAATTGATACTTTAGATTATATATATGTATATGATATTTTTCTTTCATCCTATGAATATTTATATTTATATTTATTATTATTATTGTTGTTATTATTATTATTTTTCTATAATATTTTTGTTCATTAGGATTACCAGCTTTTGCTGATGTTTGTGTTCTGGGCTGCGACGATCCTTCGGGGGAGCAGATTTTCAGTGAAACAGGTTTCAAAGTTGGGGCTGTTGGGACTAGCAGTGAGAAGTGAGGAGGAACATTCGGCTTTCTAGCTATTTAATTTTAATTTATGCTTTGAAAAAAAAAAGCATTTTTGCTTGAGTTTTGATTTTCGTTATTGTAATAAAGTAGCCTTGCACTTGTCCCAATACAAGTGCAGCGGTAACACTTCCCAGATTTGGTTATTTTGAATTTCAGTATTTATTCATAAAAATTATAGCAAATTTTACGTTATTATAATAGTTAGAAATTTGGGGGTGTTACATCACGTAAATCTAAATAAAACTTTTTTCACATACTTATTTTATATATTGTAAATCGAAAATATGTTTTTGAAAATTTTAATTGCTGTTTCAAATAAGCAATTTAACTCTCTTTTTTTCCCTCAAGAAGCAATTTAACTTTTACTTTTGCTTTTAATCTTCTAACTACCTTTATCTTGTGGGTAGAAGAATCTTGTTGGCTTAGAATTATTAAGTCGGTAGCTATGGTTATAAGATATTTTTTCGTCATCTTCAGCCTTAATTCTAATAGATCATATTATTGATAATAGGGTTAAAGAGCAATTTAGCCAACGAATTGTTACTTTAGGAGCTCCCTGCACAAATAACTTTTAAGTGGACCAAAAATAACAAAAACTTTTAAAAATATAATGTCAGCACAAAAATTGAGTAAAATTCTTTATAGTGGGCACTCTTGGAGTAAAATTTTCTTATGGTAGGCTCTTCTGGAGTAAAATTTTCTTATGGTAGGTGCTTTAGGAGTAAAAGTTTTTCGTGCTGATTGCATCTTTTTAAGAGCATTTTTGGCATTTTTGGTCTACTTAAAAGTTATTTAAGTTGGGCGCTCTTAAAATAATAGTTCGTTGGCCAAATTATTCCTGGTGACAATTTATGATCACTAATTCATAATTTAGGTTTCGTGTGATACAACGGTGCCATTGTGACACATACGTAAGCATTAGCAATGAACTTTTGTTTTGTTGGGGTTGGAGTTCACATGCCATTTTCATTCAATCGTTTGAAGAGTTTGCACAATCAACAACTCCTCGCGCCACATCTCATCTTAATCTTTTGAATTAAAGTGGAGGATGTCATGGCCCCTTATGATTAGACTTTTATTTTATTTGTTCTTAAAAAATATTTGTCCGGTTCTAAATATATAACAAAGTTTGTAGTACAAATTTGTACTACAAATTTTATCCTATATTTAAGACCTAAAATAGTAAGTATTACTCGCACATTAGAAGAGTTTCATTATGCATTGTGACTGTTTGGAAAAAACAGAAAGGGAAAAAAGTTCAAGTGATGAATTTAAATGATACTCCCTCCGGTCCTAATTATAAGAGCTAGTTGACTTTTTTGAAGAAATTAAGGAAACTAATTAAATTACTTTAGAGTATTTCTATTTTTTTTTCCTTCAAATTAATTAGTTTGACTAATAAACTAATATATAATCTAAGGATATACAACAAACGAAATGATTAAGTATCTTATTTAGCATCCTTAATCTCTCCAAAGAAAGTCAACTAGCTCTTATAATTAGGACCGGAGGTAGTAGCACACTTCATATCATAGATCTAATCTAATATAAATCTAAATGTATATAATTCACACATCTTTCATGTAATTAGTACATAAGAGTAGCCGTAGTTACTTGGGCTTCCTAATGGGCCAAGACAATTGGAAGGCCAAGCATCACTAAGTGGGCTCACAGGCCCAAACAAAGTAGAAAGAAGCCTACGTTTTATACTAGAAGCAGCTTTGTGGGCGGACCCAAGAGGAGGACGTGCCAGCAGCGTTTTTGCACAAAGCCTGGGCTTCTGCCTCTTCCTCATGTAAGGTGAGGTTGACATCCTCTACCCTGAGAGAGTTGCAGGGATGCTTTGAGCTGCAATCAAATTTCACTGCAACTTGTGTCGCCGATGTTCCCTTAATCATTTTGTACTTCACATCCTTAATCTTTACCCCTGAAGCCTACCGACGCAACCACATTTATTTAATTACATCTTAATATAAGAAGTGAAAGCTAGTTTGTGATCATCACTGACAGCTTTCACTGAAACTGGTTTAGAGGAAGTGATCACACTTGGTTTAAACAAGAAAGGATTCAGAAACTGACCTGACGGGGGCAGTTGATGTTATCAGGGCAGTAATTTTGGTCTATGATGATAGGGTTTTGAACACCGAGCATTAGGATGTTTTGGAAAACGATTCTCCTCACAAATCCATTGCTGGGTCTGCCCCATGACTTTATTCTCACCCCATTTTGAGTTCCTGTCATATTAACCGCTTTAACTGTCACTCTTTCCACCCCTGGTTCATCCATCTCCCTCGCCAAGCTTCCAATGCTGCACAGATTCATAACCCAACACTAACCACATTATAATTGATGATCAATTTTTATTATATTTGCTTGAGATGCACTTAAAAATAAGGGAGCGTTTGGTTCATAAAAGACTGTATATGAAGAAAATTTACTTAAAAGAACAGGTTATGCTTAAAAAGAAGGCTCTATTGATAAATTTAAAATATTCTGATGATTGTAACCTGAATCACTTTTTCGTGAGTAAATTACTAAAAATGACACAAGTTAATGGGGTTTGCCAAATCTTTTTGTGAAAATCTGGTTTTTAGAAAAATAGTTTTTACGAATGTGAAAAAAAAATATTTCAATTTATAAAAAGGGTTTTTAAAATCACAGTTTCAAAATCACTCAAATACTTAACTATTATCAAACTGTGGATTGGGCTTTTTTGCCTTTTATCATGTGTTTGGATGGTTAGGAAGGAATCAAATTCTGGTTTTTGAGAGACAGAAAAAGCTATTTAAAAAAAAGAAAAAAAGAAAAAAGAAAACTTCCAAAGCGTTTTTGCACTTTTTTTTTTTTTTTTGGTCAGAAAAGCGTTTTTGCACTTTAGTAAGACAAATTTTTTCTGACTTGAAATCAGATCCAAACAAGATAGATATATTATATATATATATATAGATGATACCTAATTCCATGACCTGGTCCACAAGCTACATGTTCAATCCTGAGGTCTGAGGTGCCTGGCCCGATCGAAACGCAGTCGTCACCAGTGCGAATCTCAGAGTGGAGGATGGTGACGTCCGATGAAAACTGAACGTGAATTCCGTCGGTATTGGGGCTGTTTTCAGGGGCCATCACCTTGACGTCTTTGACTCTCACCTTTCTGCACCCATTGAAGACTATGTGGAAAAATTGGCTGTTGACGGAGGTCAACCCCTTAATCTCAATGTTCTTGGACTTGCTGAATCCCAGTGTCTGCACACAGATACATAGATATATATATATACCATCACTATATTTTCAATTCCTTCATTCAATTGTTCTTTAAGTAAAATGTAAAGAATGTGGTGTAGTGTCATCAACTTGTGAATATGAAAAGTCAGCAACATGCCACCAATTAATCAACAATATTAATGTCACTGCCGTTTTAAAATTTATTTGGACATGAAAAACGAAGCGTGAGATTCTATGAAGTTGAAAATACTGCACGAGGAGAATGAAACCAAAGTAATGTGCAGAAGACAAATTATATATTGTCACTATTTCTAAGGTGGCAGCTGATGACCAGTTTCAATTCCCCAGAAAACAAACAGTTTTCTGGGCCCCGTTTGGACGCCGACAAAATCGATCAATATATGAGAGATTAAAATCCCAAACTATCTCCCTCACCGAAAAGACGGAATTGACCCTCTACGAAGCCTTATCAACCCGGGCAAAAGCGTCAAAATAGGAGACTACTCACCGTGGCTCCTTGAGGGCAAGTTCCGCCAAAGTTCTTGCAATCCCACAATCGGGCACCTCGGCCATCGAGCACTCCGCCGTGGATGGAAACACCGTCAACAAACTCAAACAGAAGCCAATACTCGTCATCAATACTCTGGAAGTCGTTGGAAGGAACGAGCTTGCCGTCGATGGTTATGGAGATGTCGTTGTTACGGCATTGCCCTCGGAACCGAACGTGGCCGAGCCGGAACTCCCCCGGCGGGACGTAAATGGATGCGGGATGAGGAGAACGGCATGCCTGAGACCATGCAGCGAGGAAGGCATGGGTGGAGTCGTATTCGCCGAAGGGATGGGCTCCAAAACTGACTACGTTGAAGGTCGTCAGAGTTTTGGCGGGAATACCGAAGACGAAGAAGAGGTGGAGAGAGAGAAGAACCGGTAATGGATCATGACGAAGAAGATAAGACCAAGTTTGTCGCATTTCGATCGAGAAGTGAAGAAGAAGGTGGTGGTGGTGGTGGACAGGGGAAGTTAATTACAGAAGTGAGAAGGCAAGGTTTGAGAGGGCAATTGCAGTGTATGTATATATATATATACATATATAGAGCTTAGGGAGAGAGAGGGTGAAGTGGGCGGAGAGAGTGGTGGAGAGGTTATAGCTTTGTTGTAATAATGATGCCTCACGTTCATTAATTTAATTTAATTTAATTTAATGAAAAAGACAAAGCGCGAAGGAACGGCCACACGCAACTTTGGAGCTTTGCTTCACGGAAGTGCCCTTTTGCACGTTCGTCCCTTTGGCCTTTCATAGTGTGGTTATTGCCTCTGGTGTAGTTTCTCGCTTCTGATCAGACAATAATAACATCTCCGACCTATTTAAAGAGAAGCTGTAGTCTAGCAAATTTTCAAAAGACAACATTCTTAGACGTATACTTTCGGAGCAAATTTGATACTTGATTTTTAAAATGATACTCTTCTCGTTCTTAATATAAGTCATATTTAGCAAATTAATTTTAATTCTAGATATAAGATAAAGTTTTCGTATTTGTTAATTTTTTTTTAATTTAATGTATTGATACTGTCTCAATAACAATTAAGGAGGGCAACGATGAAATTAATTAAGGAATATGACTACGGTGTTTTAGAAAATATATGTCATATTAAATACTTTAATTAACTTCTCTGATCTAATCAAATTAAATAAATATATCTTATATTAAGGACCAAATGAGTATGACATATACTGTAACAATTATAATCGTGCTTCAATTGTTGTTGATGGTTAATTCATTAAGAAGATAATTTCTTATTATAATGTATGCGTGGCTGTTCCTCTTTATTAACGGTTACAGGCATGCATTATCTTTTAATTGTATATCTGTCCTACCTCGTACGTTATAATATTATTATTGCAGAATTAGCATAATTCTACAATTTTTTTTTCCGAGCTTAAAGTGACAGCCCTGTCTTTCATTAATTCAAATGCTTACGAGGCTTCAAAATCAATCTTTATTGTATGTTTGAGTTATTGTTTGGAAAATATATTCACATAAACCGTAACTTGTAAACTATAAATCACGTTGGAAAAAATTAAGTTCTACTTCCAAACCTAATAGACACTAAATGACAAGAATTTTTTGTGAATGCATGGTATGAGGGAGATGTAGTGAGATTATTATATGTCCCAAGAAGATCCCAAAATGTGTTTAATTAGTACTACCTCCGATCTTAATTATAAGAGCTAGTTGACTTTCTTTGGAGAAATTAAGGAAGCTAAATAAATTACTTAATCATTTCATATGTTAAATATTGTTAGATTATATATTAGTTTATTAGTTAAACTAATAAGTTTGAAGAAAAAAATAAAAATAAAAATACTTTAAAGTAATTTAATTAGCTTCCTTAATTTCTCCAAAGAAGTCAACTAGCTCTTATAATTAGGACCGAAGGAGTAACTTATATATAAGCTCTAACTCCTCGTCCTTGGGTTTAACTAGCGTGGGGGTTGGTCTTTCTCACTTTAAGGGAGGGGGTTCGATCCCTACGTTGGTCAAGGCGATGGGGGAGGCATCCTAGGGGTCTAGAAAGCAGTGGTAACGCTGGTAGAGATGGAGGCATGTGTACTCTTTGGCTAGTATTCCCTATGTACTGGGCTCTAAACGCCCTGCTCTTGGACTGTGGGTGAGCCCAACCCTTTTCCTAAAATTTATATATATATATATACTCTAAAGTTGTTAGATAAAATTGAAGGGAGAAATGATCAATGAGGGCAACATAAAGCAAGAAACAGTGAATGAAAATGAACAGGTTATGGGCTATACCTATATGTACCTTCTTTTAATATATTCTGCAGGAAGATTAGTGAAGGAGCAGTCAAATGCAAGGTTTTCAATATATTCAGTTCTGCATTCTGAGATATCACAATTCCATAACCATGTGTCCTTCTCCTGTGAACAACTCCGTTCATGATATATATAGTTGGATGCTAAATGTTGACACATCTTTCGCGAATTCAAATATTAGGTTGTCATGTTGTAAGAGATTAGCCTTTTCTATTAGAACGCCTTTTGTGACAAAAAAATTTAGGTAAGCTATGGTCCTAGAGTTAGAATAATTAAGACATATCTCTGAGCTTAAAAAATATCTATAAATCATCTACCAGCACAATATTCATTATGGTAGCGAATTTGAATTCACAATATCATAAGTTATTATCCAACTCGTTATGGACTGAAGAGTCTGTTTGAGAATGCGGCACCAAAGCTGAGATGTGCGATTGAAAGAGAAAAATCAAGATGAAGGAAACATTATTATTTGAGTTCTTTTTTTTTTTTTTATCAGAATATTATTTGAGTTCACAATGAAGGCTAAAAGGCTTTTGCATCAAAAGCCATCGTGGATCAAAAGCTAAAAATTGGTGCTTTTAGGGTGCACCGTGAAGAGAGAGAGAAAAAAATACTTATAAGAAAAATTATTCCAATAAGCACAATAATTTGATATTTATAAATATATTCAAAAAAGGTAAAAAAAAAATTAAATAATAAATTTGAGGAAAATTAGGGAAAATCCTCTTAATAAAAATTTAATTGGTAAGAATAACTAGATAACTCTTTATACAAATAGAGTATTGGTGCTCTGCAAATTTATGTCATTTTCAATAATTTTTCTTCTAGACTTGTTTTTCAAATAATCATCCAAAGTTTCAGTTTGCAAAAAAGTTACTTATATCACTGTCAATCTAAGCATGAATAACGTTTACAATATGATTTTTATCTTATTTTAAGTTTACACAAATCAGATTGAAGAAAAGTCACTTCTACCACCGTTAATCCAAAGAATCCTTTTTGAGTGTTTGGTAACTTCTGAAACCGTGGTTTCAGAAGTCATTTTTCGTAAGTCGAAATAAAACTTTTCTCATATACATATTTTTGTAAAAGCTAATCTAAACACACACATGATTAGCTACTTGGTGACCATACTTGAAGCAAAGTAAACGGAGGCCCATAAACCTCCTAAATTATGTGACCTTTTATTGGAAATTTAAGGACCATCACTTCTGAGTTCAGAGAAACAGAAGAGCGATCCTTTTTTCTTTTCTTTTTTTTGGTAAAAAAATGGTGACAAGTATACAACCACTTCAGGTTCTGCAGTGGCAAGAACGACCCTCCCAACAGTGGTAGCTCCATACAAGGCGGATTACGAGTGGTTGTACCGTAGCTTAAACCCTAAACCTCTTAAGGGAATCCAGCACCACATTCCGCTGAACCAACCACATGTTGGTCTTTTTTCTTTTCTTCTGTTGCCGGGACAAATGAGCAATCTAACAACTTGGCCCAGCTCTCAAAATAAGAACTCATGTTTTTTCCTACAAAATTATGAAAAAAAACACAAACACACACATCCAACGGTGAGTCGGTGACGTATGTTGAACACTGCAGCAGGACGTCGATATGAGTTGCGTCTTATCCAACTGAAGCGTTGTGGTTGTGCCTATATGTTAGCCCAAAAACAAAAGTTGCCGTCGCTAAAAATGTCTTTTAAAATCTCAAATAAATATCCTCACTCTTTTTTCTTTTCTTTTCTTCCTTCCCAACTCTCACATTCTCACACTCCCTCCATCGCTCACTGAAAAACACACACACACACTACTCGACACACAACACACCCATATATATATATATAAATAAAGGGAGAGGAGAGGCAGTCGGAATAATTTGTTATTTCCCTCCCCCAAGCAAATGACAGCATGTCTGTCAATTTTTTTAAAAAATTATTATTATTATTATTATTATTATTGGAAAAAATTAGTATAATAAAGGCCCAACATTTTTGTTTTTCCTCTTCTCTTCTCTTTTTTTTTTAATTAATAAAATATTATTATTTCAGCTAACTTCTTTTATTATCATAAATGATATTTTATACAAAAACCATTATTTTATTAATTACATAATAAATTTATGTATCATGATTAATTAATTTTTCTTACTTGTAATTAAATTTTAATAGAAAAATTAGGATCTTACACTTAAAGTACAACTATGTGCATGATAATCTTTTAATAAATGAATTGATCAAACGCTTAGTTAATTATTGTTTAAGGAAAGGATTTTACACCTTAATTTAACATTATAAAGTATTCTGTCAACCTTATAAAGTATTTTTCTAGCAACATTCGATTACTTCCAACATCCTAGAGTATTTTTTTAGCAGCACTCAATTAGTTTGGGATATGTTGAAAAGAAAAACTTTAGGATATTGAGTATTACATTCTGCCCTTATAAAATGTAGTTTGTACTATTTTACTAGATGTTGTGTGGGTAATATGGTATTATTGGGTGGCTTTTTGTGCTTGTGCTTGGCTTAGCGCTTACTACAGGTTAATTTTTTCTCCGCAAACTGTCACTGCCTTGCTTGATTTGGTGTGGAAGGTTTTTATGTGGGGAAGAGGTGGGATTGATGACCATAGTACTACAAACAAGGACACTATGAATTGTCATGATTGGTCTGAGGTACCCTATGAGGGAGGGAAGTGAGTTGGTTCGTTGCTCTATCTTCTAAGGAATGGCTAATTTCTATTCGATTCGATTGAGAATCATCAACTTATTCTTGTTCAGTAAGTTTGTATCAGTTCACATTAGATGCTTATTCTAATATGCTTCTTACATTAGAGGGACAAGCCCATTTTGTTTTATTTTTTTTTAAATATTTTATTTATCTAGATTAAATTATATGTTGCTTTTTTAATTTTTTTTTTTTTTGCATTCATTATCTCAAATTAATTAGTTTTTAGGATACTGGTGTTACAAGACATATTTCTCTATGTAGAACTGAAAATTAATTAATTTGAAATACTTGATGTAAAAAAGTTTTTAAAAAGCAGTATATAATTTAATCAAAATATATAACATATATAAAATAAATTTGCTTGTCCCTCTAATTAAAAGGACAAACATATAAGAAGCACATAAGGAACAAGCACCTTATATGCTTCCGTTTGTACCTGTTGTTCATCATTGGTTCAAAAAGTGTTTGTTAAATGTTAATGTTAATGTCAGCATTGTTCACTTTCATGCTAGACACGAGCAAGTTTAGTGTATATTGTTAGTATGTAAGTGTCCTAGAGACAATTTGTTTCATCAGAAGAACACCTTCTACTATTTAGTATTTCACAATTTATATATTTGAGCACACCTTATCTTTATCATATTTATGTCTTGCCTACATTTTATGGTTAATAAGTTGTTAAAGATAAAGGCCCTAGAACATGTGTACACTTGAGGATCTATGAGAGGGATTATGATCATAAAAACTCGAGGGCACTACATGTCTATTGCCTGACACTGTTCCCAGTCTTGAATTACCAAGAAAGGACATTAATGATCTCAATAAGACTAGTAAAATGTCATCTACTTATATGGAGATACACAGTAGAGACCTCATGTGATGCAGACATCACGATGCCTTAACTAATGTCATGGGTGGATCTGTTAGAGAATAGATAGAATTAAACTGACCTGCCGAGAGACTCTATAAGGATTCATTGTAAAGAGTATCAATGGATTTGTAATGTTTCTTATTGTTTGGTAGTGTAGATTGTCCTAAACTTGAGGATGTCATCGAACACTATGTCCTAAAGTTATACTTTGATTATACAACTCCATTCACCTGAAAATAAGGAGAACAATGTACTATTAGGTGTAACTCAAACACATGAGTATATATGGATATGCCGAAAGGACCCACAGTCCCAATAAGGAATTAGTCGTTCACAAGACCGGTAGAACTTGGATGACTTCTTGTTGACTTAGGAATCTATGCACAATAAGCGATCATGAAAAGTTATAATCCATCATAGAGTCAATAGAAGAAGATTCTTAGTTCTGTGAAATAGCTACATTTAGGGTGTGCATGGCAACTATTCTGTTGCCCAACACTGTTTCTGAGATGAAACAGTTTTTTCAAATTTTGTGCTTTGAAAGAGTTCTGAGAATCAGAATTACGTTTGTTAACCCATTTTATTTTTACTCCGAGAATCAGAATTACGTTTGGTAACACATTTTTCCTCATCTTGTTTGGGAGTTAAAAAAATAGTAAGGGAGGAAGATGAATGATTAATGAGTTATTTTTACCATTTTGTCATTTTCTTTAATAATTAATATAATTATTATACTTTACAAATAAACTTAAATTTAAATTTCCTAAAAAAATTATTTATGTAATTTTTATATTCAAAAAATTATTTATGTGGCGATGGCGGTGGCAGTGGCGGGGGGCGGTGGTGGTGGGGGCGGTGGCGGTGGGGGCGGCTGCGCCGGGGGGGGCGGGGGCGGGGTGGTGGCAGCGGCGGTGGTGGCGGGGCGGTGGCGGTGGGGCGGTGGTGGCGGCGGCGGCGATGGTAGGGCGATGGCGGTGGGGCAGCGGTGGTGTTGGGGGTGGCAACGGCGGTGGTGGGGGTGGTGAACAAGAGTAAATTTCTGCTTCGATTGAGGGAAAAATAAATTCTGATTTTTTGCACTGGAATAGAGAAGCCAAAATTGTTAACTTCTTTTTTTTACTTCTTAGCACAAAAAATAAACCGGTTCATCCTGGGAGCAAGAAAAAAAACCGGATTTACCAAACACAATTCCCATCCATTTTTGTTCTGGGGCACAGAAATTAGAAAAAAAGTCATTTTGGGAGTGTTACCATGCACAGCCTTAGTCAATTAAGAGAAATGATACTCTATCCTTACTCTCAACTAAATGTAAACAACAGTATGGGGGATGATGTTGTCAATGTATTTAAATTTTAAAGGTACATCACTTGATCAACTTGATTAGTTCCGAGGTTGTAAAGCATTACTAATGTCTTATGTAGTCATTGGATAAAGTGGGCCTGTTAAAAGAGTTTAATTGATCCAAATTTATTTATGTCAGTGACTTATTGGGTCTAATGAGTCACACACTAAGGTTGTTCTTGATTGCTTGATTTAGCAACTTTGGGTCAATAATTGTTATTGGGCTTTGTGAAGATTATAGGCGTAATTGAGTTGGAGTGAGATTTCAAACCCAATTATATATATGGCGCCACATTTGTCTCTTTTTTTTTAGAGAAATTTGTTTTTCCACTAATAGGCTTAAATGTGTTAGAAGACCCAATAGGGTCTTGGCCCATGAATGAGCTTAAGTGATAAAAGATAATTTTAAATTATCCAAAACAATATCCAATAAAGATTGGATAAAAATCTAATAAAGATTGAATAAGGATTAAGCTTCTTGGAAAATGTCATTATTGGACTAGGCTAATCTAGTTGAATTGAACCTTTCTTGGAAGCACTTGAATTACGGTTAAACCCTAATTAAGTGGCTAAAAATTAAGCTGGCTTATTGTTGGACATTTTTGTGTGCCACAAAAGGAACACATGCATACAACTCATCTAAGAAAGGAAAGTGGTGGCATCTAAGGTTCAATGAAATAGGCACCAAGAAAGGTGAGTACCCAATCTTGTTCTTCTCATCTTTCAATCTTCCACCTGAGCTAACCTCAAGACACCATCATCGTCTTGAGAAAAGAAAACCCAAAGACTTGAAGCCTTCACCTTGCCATCATCTAGTAAGCATCCAAGGAGAAGGAGGATTCAAGGAGCAAGAGTTTTCATTGCAATCAAGAGGTAGTCGTATGGATCAATGTTAGAGGACTTTATAATCTTTGTTGTTTTTTCAATTGATTAAAGGTAATCCTCAACCCCTATACGTATTTTAATGAGTAGATCCTAAACATAATTCATGAGAAAATTCATGAGCAGTATAAAGATTACAACTCATGAGCACCATAAGGAGTTACGAGTTATAACTCATAAGCACCGTAAAGAGTTACAGGTTCTCATGAGTAACATAAGGAGTTACGGGTTATAACTCATGAACACCATAAAGAGTTGTAGGTTCTCATGAATACCGTAAGTAGTCACAGGTTATAACTCATGAGCACTGTAAAGAGTTGTGGGTTCTCATGAATACATAAAGAGGGTTCATAACTCAAGAGTACTGTAAAGAGTTATGGTTTTTCATGAATACATAAAGAGGGGTTCATAACTCATGCAGACCATAAAGATATACAAGTTTCGCAATGATAAACAAAACCACGTCGGGTCATGACTCATGAGTACCATAAAGGGTTCAGGGTTTTCATGAGTTACAAATTAAGGAGAAAGGAGATTCTCTGAGTAAAGAATTAAATATTATAACTTATGAGTATTATAAAGAGTTACAAGTTATAACTTAAAAGTACCATAAAGAGTGAGTTATAGGTCTTTGTAAGTATCGTAAAGAATTACAACTCATGAAGATTAACTTTGTTATTTATGACTTTTAGTGATAATCTAAGTTCCGCTACAATTAAAGAAGAACAAAAAATTTTGTTTTTTAAACCTCATGATCGAGTTACGTCAAATGACACCCCAAATGTTAACCAACACTTATGTCCCTATTGTTCATCCTCGGGATGTAGTTGTGATTCTATCTCTTATTCTGCTGGCTATGATTTCTCAGTAATGATGATGAGTGGTGTTCTCCTTGAGAATATGTTGGTCTCAAGGAATTTGATGAGGAACCATAATTGCATATGTTCCAATGAAAACAGATTTGATAGTTGGGTGATTTTTTTTTTTAAAAAAAAGAAAATTTTAGGAAAAGAGTTTGGCTCATCCACAGTTTAAGGGCATGGCGTTTGCAGCCCAGTCTACAAGGGATATTGACCAGAGAGTACAAATGCCTCCATCTCTATCAGCATTATCACTGCTTCCTATATCCTTAGGATGTCTCCTACAACGCTTTGACCAACACAGGGATAGAACCCCCTCCTTGAAAGTGAGAAAGACCGACCCCCACATCAGTTGAACCCAAAAACAAGAGATGATAGTTGGGTGAACTGCCAAAACTTCATTAGGAGGGTCTCGTTTTCTGGATTGGGTATATCAACCTGCGTTCCATTCCTTATTTGTGGGCTTATGTGATCTTGTTGGATCATAATGATTACGTTTTCTAGTTTGTTTGCTACTTTGGTGCAGTTTCATTTGTGTTTAGTTTGTCTAGTTGTTTCTATTTCTACTTTTGAGCGACTGTAAATTTATTTGATTATAATATAATTCGCATCTTTATGAAAAAAATAAACGAGTACAAAGGAAAGATACCTTACCGTAGTGAAAGTATTAAATCCAAAATTTAAAAATCGAAAATCAGGAACACGTGGGATGCCTATGAGAATGACCCTGCAACCACTGCAAGTGGGTCCCGGTGATCACCCTACCCTGTACCAGTATGCCTTAAAGACGCGTATGGTGGGCCACGTTCTATCAATTAACAACCACATCAGGTTCACACTATAAATAGCCCCATGTTGCCCCTCCACGTACTCATACCTATCAATTATGAGTAATTTTTTATTTCAAAAATTTGGCCCTTCCACACCCCAATTTCTCCATCCAACTTCAAACACTTGGGGTCTAGTTTCTCTTATTATTTTTTTTTTTCTATCATCTCTTATAATTATTAAATCATGTCTATCTAATTAAACCTAAAAGATAAAAAATAAGTCATATCATTAAATTATCACTCTTTTAATTTTTTCTTTATTCTTTTAGATCAATGGTCTAGATTGATTTATCTTTTCAATCAACAGTATGAGATAATTAAAGATATAAGGAGTTGAGATAACGAGAGATCAGCCTCAGTTTTGTTCTATCAATCAAACACTTCATGTGATTCTTTCTTTTATAAATAATAAAAAAACCCTGGCCATGAGCTCCACCCATACTAGCATCAATGGATCTGATGCACTCGCATTTATTGATTAAAAAAATGCACGAGTCCAATATAAATGAATTTTAAATTTATAAAATAATTTTAATTAGAGATAAAGGTTAAAAATATAAAGTGAAGGATCCGTGATAAAGTCAATAAAAGTTAGGTATGTTATTTGAGAGCACATGAAATTTTAATTGGAAATGAAAATAAATACCACTCTGGTTCTATTTATAAGTCCCATTTTGATCAAATCACACATACCAAGGAGAGGTAGTTAGCTCAATGATTATGAGGTGAATTTTCATATTTACCATAATTTATGATTAGGTGCTTTCAACTTTTTCTTCTCTCTCTATTTTCATTGGTACAATTAATATGGGCAAAATTGTCACAATCTCATTTATTTGGTTAAATGAGACTTATAAATAGGACCAAATTTTTTTAGTCAAAAGGGACTTATAAATAGAATCAAAGTGGTAAGCTTGAATTTAAAAAATGTTAGATATTGTAAATTGATTCTACGTTGTTCCCGTTCATAGTATGTTTGGTTCGATTCTATAAAAGAATATTACATATAATCCTTAAGTAACAAATCCATGACAACGTTTGATTGGATTTATATAATGTAAAGAGTATTACAATGTTAGGATTGATAAATGGAGATGCAGATATCCTATAATAAAACAAAAACGACGGTATTTACTAGAGTATATTAATTAATAATAAAAAAAATGTTTATACATGGCGTGAATAATTACATTAGAATTAGATTCAGATCTCCCATGCCTTTGTGATTTTTTTTTTTCAGTAATTATGGGACCTAATCAACACAGACATAATTACTTCAACCATAATTTATAAATCCAAAAATTTAAACTTGGAATTAATCTCTATCGCTCAAGAAACTTTAATATTACAGACATTTCAACCAAAGCACTATTTACTAATCCTCTCACTCTGTAGACTATTTAAAGGGTTTTAGTGTTGACCGTTGACTATGATATTCTCTTCATATACACCACTAAAAATCAAACTCTTGACTAAATACTCAGATAATCCAACTTAGTGGCAATTGTGTTAAGCCTTGTAGTTTGCCATTCGTCATGTTTATTCCATTAAAAATGTTAAAAATTGATGTTGACATCGTGTACTTTGAAGAACTAACATTTTTCATGTTTATTCCATTAAAAATGTTAGTTATTAAAAGTACACAATGTTAACATCACATAAGTAAAATTGAAACGATTAAATTCAGATGCTGAGTCCTCATAAAAGTATAGTTTAGCCGTAATAGGGCAAGCGGAAAACAACCACACAAAAAAAAAACAAAACAAAACCAAATCTCCATTAAAATAAAATGAGTTGGGGAGGGTTACTTTAATCCCTAATTAATAATTGTAATTATAAATAATAATCCGTAACACCATCCGGTGGATTTCGCTTCTGAAGTTGCACTCACGTTTTATTCACCATCCTTGGGTCCTTATCATTTGAGATCACCGATAAATCTGTGGTTAGATTAATAAATTTATTAGTAATATTATACAATTAATAATAATAACGTAGGCTTATACACCTATGACGGGGTTGATATAAATGGTAAGCGACTTATGTCGTTTAAGTAAGGTATCAAGTTCAAGCATTTCTAGAAAAGCCATACTGAAAGATTCACCACCATAGTTAGATACGCAATCCCGGTCAAATTCAAATTAATCAGGGTAAAACTTTAAATACCGGATAGACAATAAAAAAAAATAAAATAAAATAATGGAGGCCCATACGAAAACGATGGCTTATGCCATGTGAAAGCGATGTGGTGCCATTTGCCGCAAATTTCGTCAAAAGGTGCCCAAAACTTTGATTTCCATACCCCTCGCGTCTCGCCAATACTGCTGACGCCAGTCGTTACGTAAGCAAAACCCAGCTGGGGTCGCTGATGCCATCTCTCTCGTCACCAAAACGACTTCATCTCTTCACGACACACCCCCTTTACGCCTGCTTCTCTCTCTCCCCCAACTTGTGATTTCTGTTCTCTGAAAACGAAATACGAAGCTTCCGATATGACGTTTTGTAGCTCTCGCCTTTGACACAGCCTGGTGATCTTATCGTGACTCTTTTTGCTCTGCGAGTCTGCTACCCTTTTTTTCCTCTGGGAAACTTCCTCAGAATCTGTGCTTATCTTCTCTGATTCCAATCTTGTACTCTGATCCATCTGGTTTTATTTGTTTTCCCTTTCTTAGAAATTTCTGGGTCGTTACAAGCTTATGGGGGCTGGTTTGAAATGGATCTGATGGAACCAGTCATGAGTCTGGTTGGTGTGTCTTCAGACCGTGTTTGACACGAGAAGGCGCGAGAATGAGAATTGAGAGATTCAAGGTCGACGTATTTGTATATTTGGTTGGTGGTGTGGATGCTTCTTGGCATTTTTGGCATTAGAAGTTGGGATTTGTTGATTGATATTTGTTCCAATGAGTCGGTGTCATGTATTTTCTGATTAGCGTCTTTCTTGTCTGAATTTCTGTTTATACTATTTATATCACCTTCCAATATTAGGTTGCCTCTTGTTCTTGAGTTTTTGCTGGTAAAGTCAACAGGACCTTAATCGTCAGTATATGAAATCCTATTTGTTGGCGATCCCGTTTGTTAGCGATTAAAAACTTTTTGGGAATCTAGCAGGAAACTGTAAGAGCACCATGAAGTTAGATGTTATGTTAGCCATGATTTCCACTCATATATTCTAGGTATACTTGAGTTCTAGATTCGAATGATGGCGCATTCTGCAGAACCTTCATCATCTTTAAGCTTTACCTCATCTTCCCATTTATCAAATGGCTCTGTTAGCCACAACATGTGCTCTTCTCACGGCTCTGAACCTGTACCCAACCTTGAAGTGATCAGTTTGAGTAAGCTAAGCTCAAGTTTGGAGCAGCTTTTACTTGAATCTGATGTTGACTTGAGTGATGCCGACATCGTTGTTGAAGGAGAAACAGTTGGTGTTCATCGATGTATTCTGGCCTCTAGAAGCAATTTTTTCAACAAATTATTCAAGAAAGATAAAGGGTCTTCACAGAAAGAAGGAAAATTGAAGTATTGCATGAATGACTTGTTGCCATATGGCAAGGTGGGACTTGAAGCATTTCAAATATTCTTGAGCTATATATATACAGGAAAACTCAAGCCCTCTCCAATGGAAGTGTCAACTTGCGTTGATCATGTTTGTGTCCATGATGCTTGTAGACCAGCAATAAATTTTGCTGTGGAGTTGATGTACGCCTCTTCCATCTTTCAAATACCAGAATTGGTATCACTTTTTCAGGTATATATTCTATGTAGTGTGATGAAACAGAGTGCCACTTTGCTCTTGGCACCTAACTATCTGGAAACCTTTAGTTTTAACTTGTGATGATGAGGGAGTAGTTTCTTTGTGATGCGCTGATATATGTTTTTCTATTTCTTTTCTGCATTGCCAAATATCTGTAACAGCAAAATATCTTTGTATACTGAAGCCTCGCTCTTCCCCCAATATGGAGCAGATTATCTTTATTGTGCAATTAAATCAAGATTCATTTTCACATGGTTTTGTCAGAATAATGAATTCATGAAGATTATCTATTCAATTACATAGATTGCTGGGAGTTAAGTATAGGAATCAGAGCTAGCATCCTAGAATTGTCAAGTAGGTTACCCTTTAACTTAACTGATGGACCTGGCCATGATTAGTTAGTAACACGTGCTCAAAATTTCCTTTTTATCCTCCGTGACGGTTATTGGATGTTCCAGAACCTACAGTTCATGCAGCTTACAGCCTGTCTTCCACCTGAGAACCAGACACATGCTCTGGATCATTCGCAGAATATGCTTCTCCTTAATTCTGTAAACTTACTAGAACTTGTGGGAGTGGTATCCAATACTCCCAGGATATTAATAGCAAACTAGTTTGAGATCCCAATTCCTTTTAGTTCCATGTTTGATTAGGATTAATGATTTGACACTAATATGTTTCCTTAAATTCTTGCAGCGACGCCTCCTTAATTTTGTAGGGAAGGCTTTTGTGGAAGATGTCATCCCAATACTCACTGTTGCTTTTCATTGTCAATTGAGTGAACTTGTCACTCGATGTGTTGATAGGGTAGCACGATCAAACCTTGATCAAACCTCGATTGAGAAAGAGCTTCCCTTAGAACTTGCAGCTAAAGTTAAACTGCTCCGCCGCAACTACCATCACGATGTTGAAAATAACACCTCCGTTGTTGATGACCCAATTCGTCAGAAGAGAATCACTAGAATACATAAGGCTCTAGATTCAGATGATGTCGAGCTTGTTAAACTGCTTTTATCTGAATCAGAGATGAAATTGGATGAAGCCAGTGCTCTTCATTATGCTGCAGCCTACTGTGATCCCAAGGTTGTTTCTGAGGTTCTAGGTTTGGGGATGGCTGATGTCAATCTTCGGAATTCTCGGGGCTACACTGTGCTTCACATTGCTGCCATGCGTAAGGAGCCTTCAATTATTGTATCCCTTCTAACAAAAGGGGCTTGTGCATCAGAGGTGACTTATGATGGTCAGAGTGCTGTTACCATCTGCAGGAGATTAACAAGACCAAAGGACTATCATGCGAAAACAGAGAAGGGGAAAGAAACAAACAAAGATCGCATATGCATCGATGTTCTTGAAAGAGAAGTGCGGAGAAACCCAATGGCTGGGGATGCCATAATTTCCTCCCACACAATGGCTGATGATCTGCACATGAAGCTACTATATCTTGAGAATAGAGGTGCAATTTCATGGACATATATAGCCTTTTACTCTTTGTTTGTCTTCTGTACATTTTCCTCTAAGGTCCAGGCTTTAACCTCCCAGCAATGAATGTTTTCTTTAGTGTCTCTGAAAGTGATAGCACTAGATTATCATGAGAGTGGGAGCAGTAAATTCTATCAATTAAATGTTTTCATGAATGGTCATTTGAGCTTTGAGGGCTACTTTATCGTCAACAATTTGTGCAAGACTTAATGGTCAATATTTATTTGCATGCTTATATTAGCCAATGCACATTTTATAAGCTACCTCCACCCACCCACTCCGCACACGTAGAATTTGAAGCCCGTTGATTGTTGTAGAGAATAAACTGTGTGCAAAATTCAACTCATAAGGATCCTTATCATGCAATCTTAAGCCTGTACTTAGCCTTGAGAGAACAAAGCGGAGGTCTGACCAGCTGAGCTACCAACTTTACTGCTTCTTGTAGCCTGACAGCAAACTTTTCCTAGTACTATGTTAAATTTTTTATGATTCTTCAAAATCCTGCAATTTGTTTTCTACAGGGTGGCTGACTGGCTGGCCTAATGCTTATTCTGAGGATAAGATTTTTTCCCAGTGTATAATAACCAATATTTTCTATTGTGGGTGCTTTGCCTTTATTTTAAAAATCTGTGCGGAGCAAGTAGTTTTGTCTCATCCTTTCAGTTATTATATATATGGAAATAATTTAACTCAATATTCGTTTTAGGGATTCTATCTGACCTGACTAATCAGATATTTAACTTGTTCAAGCATAGTAGTATCCTTGGACTCTCAAATAATAATTATTGCTACAAATTGCAGTGGCATTTGCGAAAGTATTCTTCCCTTCAGAAGCCAAATTAGCTATCGACATTGCACATGCCCAGACATCTGAGTTTGCAGGTCTTTCTGCATCAAAAGGTTCAAACGGGAATTTGAGGGAGGTTGATCTAAATGAAACTCCCCTGGCGCAGAATAAAAGACTTCTTACCAGGATGCAGACCCTTATGAAAACAGGTAGTTAAAGTCTTAGCCTTCTTAATTTTTCTACCTCCTTTCATTTAAGCTAAGCAGGAATCTTTCTTCAATGTCTCTCTCCCTCCCTCCCCCCTACTAATACGTGCCAAGTTTATAATATCTGCATGCTGTTATTTATTGGCATCTTGATTTTGTTTTTGCAATTTCTATCTGGTGTGAAGTAACCGTATTAATGATACTAAAGAAATAGAGCAAAGGCACAAGGAGATAGGATTATGCCATATTATCAAATAATAACTTAGTTGTCAAATGTCTGTTTCATATCTATCTTGAGCATTTTCCGTTTTTAAAGCTCAGATTAAGATGGTTTTAATAACAAAATTTCACTCTAATGCTGACAGTAGCCTCAGCTAAGCATACTTTCAATTGTAAAATTGTTCATCAGTGGCCCAAAAAATTCTGAAAGTGCTCATCATTTTAACGTTTAATTTATTATTTTTGTTAAAACTAACATAAAATACTGTACATGATGGTTAAGTGCTGACTAAAAAAAACGTACTGAGAGCCAAGCGAGACACTTTAGACCTGGACTTGGTATATTGTATCTCACCCTTTGTTTTTTCCTTTTTGAAAGCATTGTGTGATAGTGCTGATGGGGTTTAGTCATAATCCATGAGTTTTCCTTGTGTACTTTTCTGGCCAGTAAGTCTGTGTTCTGATTATAACTCCTCTGATTTTGTTCTTTCACTTGCTTTGGCGGCAGTTGAGATGGGCCGGCGCTATTTTCCTCATTGCTCAGAAGTGCTTGACAAGTTCATGGAGGACGACCTGCCTGATCTGTTTTACCTGGAGAAGGGCACGCCGGATGAGCAGAAAATCAAGAGAGCACGTTTCATGGAGCTCAAAGAAGATGTTCAGAAGGCTTTCAACAAGGACAAAGCTAATGGGATGCCGGCATCATCGTCCTCATCATCTTTGAGAGGCTCTGTAAATTACAAGGCTAGGAAAGTTTAAAAAGATGCTTTCTTTGGCTTCTTTTTTTTTTTTAATGGCTTCACTTTACGTTCATAGTGCAAGAGACTCGGTCAAAGGAGATAAGACGCCCTTGTGTAAAAATAGAGAAAGAAGAGATAAGTTAGTTTCCCACTTGTGTAGCTAAACGAGCACAAGGTTTTTGAAGAATCATGGGTTTGTACAAAGATGCAGAATTGACCTCAGCCTTGTGAATCATGATCAGTGTCCCCACAATTATGGCATGGCATTGAGCAACTAAACATGCGCCATATTTTTTTCCCCTACTTGTAATGAGGTTACCTGCAACCTAAAATGTTGTAGAGTTATGAGTTTAAATCGTGTTGTCAATGTGGGGATTTTGTTACTATGCAGTAAGTATAAAAGCACGAAACAGGAAAAACATTTACACGTCTCCTTAAGGACATTGTTGATGACATTAGGCTAGTCATTGATAAGAATTGACTTGATGAGGGTGGGTAAGATAGGAATCCTTCTCAATTTATTCTTAGGATGAGTAGAAAGATTCTCTTCATTTAGACCATTCAGATGGGATCTGGATGATCAAGATGTAATTTTTTTTTAAAAAAGATTATTTTAATTGATATATAATCTAAAATAAAGATAATTTCTCAACTAACATATTTTTTAAAAAAAATTGGTAGTTTAATAAAAAATCAAATATGGATCATTCAAATCTCATCTGAATAGTCCAGATGGGGGATTAGCACTCCCTACTCATCCAAAAGATAGGATGAGTGGGGAAACCGGCTCCCGGTGAGGTATTGTATTGTTGGATGCTTAATTAGCAGATAAATCCAGTTTTAATCCAAAAAAAAAAAAAATTAGACGAGATTGAAACATAAGAAATTGTTGCCAAGTGCCTTGTAGTGTGATGATTAGGGCCAGCTCTAGGAGCTGGTTTTCCCCTTTGTTCAGGGTTCGAGCCCTACCTCCCTCCCTTTACTGGCTGTATAAAAAAAAAAAGAAACATAAAAAAAATGTTTAATCAGGAGGGGTGACATCGGAATAGTGATAAAAATATCATGGACAATTTTGTTAGGGTTGAAAATTCATTTCTGTCCTCTTCGAACAAAATCTCAAGGAAGGGAACACAAAAAGACAAACATCTCCGTTTTTCCCCCCACTAATCATACGCCCCTAAAAAACCCCAACCAAACACTGCCTTAGTTTGGGTTCAGCACGAAAAGTATCCACTTGTCACTCGATTCCATGCTCGTTGAGCTGTCTAACTTGATTTGATTATGCGCGTTCTACCCCCTTCTCAATATGCAAAAGGTTCTGCATGTTGTCAGGTTCCACATAAAAAAAATCAACACATTTTTTAACAGCGAATAGGCCACTGGTATTCCCTTCGTTGATGTATTCGAGCTTATTTGTGTGTATCCTGTTTCTGTTTTTGTTTGTAACGTTTATTGAAGTATTAATAGAAGTATCCTTTGATAAAAAAAAAAAAAAAAAAGGCCACTGGTTCATACTCCCTCTACTACTTATTATAAAATATCACCCCTCATATTTATAAATCTATTTTGAACAAATATCACATATTAAAAAAAGCTATTTAACTTAATAATTATGAAGGTAAATTTTCAACTTTGTTCTCATTCATGATTGAGTATTTTCAACTATTTCTACTCTCTCTATCTTTATGAGTATAATTAATATGATAAAATTATCACAATCTCATTTATTATATGAAAATGGATTTATAAATAGGACCAAATTATTGGTCAACGTGGACTTATAAATAGGACCAGAGTGATAATTAATAATTGTATTTAGTCATTTTTATAAGGAACTTATTTGTTTCCAAAGCGCATTAATTTTTTTTTTAATGTATGCCCATAATTAATGAAGGTAGTGGGTGAAAATAATAATTAATATAATATTAGAATATAGTGCAATTAGTAGAGGTAATATTGGAAGTTACTTAAATTGTAGGACAATTTTATTAATTTTAAATATTTTTATTGATTTGTAGGGATTGTTAATTGATACTTTATAAGAAAGATCAAAGAGAGTAATACTCCTTTAAATTAAAACAAGACATCCTGCTATGTATAGGGTCTGTACTTACCACTAATGTGAATAATTTAAAAGGGATATTAGTTTTTTTTAATCTATACATAATTTTAAACCTAAACTTAGCCACGCATAATTTTAATACTAAAATAGAAGACAAAACACTAAATTAATGGGTGAAATTTATTATTCAGAAGGAAAAAAAAAATGAAATCTGAATCTGAATTTGAAATTGAAATAGAAATATTTTATATTTTAAATTGCTAGATATGATTAATTTTGATGATGTCAAATATAAATGCTAAATATTAAAAGAAAACAGTTTGCATAATGTATTTATCTTATAATTTGACTAATTACTATATTTAATATGAAATACCTTGTAGTATAATTAAGAAAAGAAAGAAGATATCAAGTCAGGTTAAGACGAATGATCAAGAGGAAGAATAGAAAGATATTGGAAAAAGAAGTTATCAAATAGGGGAAGAGGAAGTCAAGAAAAAAAGAAGTTACTAAGATTATTAAGAATAATCAAGAGGAAGAAGAAAAAGAAGAATTGAAGAAAGAAGAACTTTCATCATATCAGTTAAAGAAAAGAGAGAAGATATCTAATTGGATTGTGGAGAATGAAGAAAGAAAGAGGAGGGAATGAAGAAAGGATATTTGTCAAAGAAAGAAAGAAATTATCAAATTAGATGATGAAGATTGATAAAAAAGACAGAGAGATTAAAGTAAGAAGAGCTTGCAAGATTTAACGAGAATATTAAGATTCAAGTTCTAAGATTTGATATTAAAGGTAGCTATGATCAAATGAAAGTTGGAGTGGCTTAATTCAAAGTTAAGTGGAAGCTAAATAAGTTAGTCAATTATAACATATAAAATCTATTCCATAATAGAAATATCCAGATTCAAGGTTTAAGATTTGACATGGAAGCTATTTCATCTTCGCTCGAGTTATTAATTGAGTGAAACCTCTAGTATCAAATTTTGAAGGATCACTTGAGTTCTAACTCGAGTAAGGCATATTATATTATGCTATGTTTTCATTTAGCTTAATATGGGTTCAGTATTTTAGTGTTTAGATATTCTCTCAAACCACAAATCCACTCGGATAAGATTTGTTTCATATAAAACTAGAGTCAAATTTTGGTTTAAGGACACCAAAATCAAGAGATTCAAATGAAAGAGATATAAACTTCGAGTTAATGCTTAAATTTCACACTTTATTTTAGACCAGCAGTTATGTTTTGGATCACAACTTTTAGAATACAATGAATTTTGGATTGATTCATGATGCATTGAAAAGTAGACTTAAATAGATTTTTAGGATAATTTATTTGCCAAATTTGAAGTTAAATTGAAAGCAGGTTACTTGAGTGATGCCTTGGGATTTCTTTAACAGGATCACTTGAGTGAATACTCAATTGATAACCTATTTTCCAAGGATCACTAGCAAGGTACTGGACAGTGACATAGTGAAATAACTTCAAAGAATATATGACTAGAGTGATGAATCTTAATAGTTTTAAACATCGACTCAGATTTTTCAATACTCTTTCAACTTCATATAAACCCTAATTATTTTGTTCTTAATCATTAATAATCACTACTAATCAAGCAACAATAATATTTTTCCCATTAGAACCCAAACTATAGCGATAAGCAACTTCACAAATATGTGATGGAGGTGTCATATATAGACTCCAAGATTGATTGTTGTAATTTGTTTTATTGCTGGAGAATAAATGGTTAATGCAGCGGAAGCACCACCACAAGTCATTGTGAGCAGGGGCGGAGCCAGGTTTTTATATTTGTGGGTGCACAATTAATGAGGGGATTTAGGGGTTTGAGGGCAGCACCCCCAAAATTTTTTTTCAATGAAAGTCTTAAATGCATTAAAAATCAAATGAATATAAACAAAAAAAACATCAACTTAATATAGAAAAATAATAATCAAGGGTCAGTTAAACTATTACAACAGAACGATTACAAAAGCATTCTTCGATTTTTTATTCCTTGAAAATATTGCATTATATCTTCATCATCAATCTTAATAAGTTTGTCAAGAGTTCTCTAAGATCTTATAAGGTAAGTTTGAAATGTCTATGATAGGAGAATTAAATTTTTTCTTAGAATTTCGAATCAAGCAAAAGAAGAATGGAATATTTATTTTCCAAACCAAATACTCGCGAGAGCTTCTTAACAATACGGAACGGATCACTACAACAAAGCTGATACCCCTATGAGCTTAACGACTTTTGTAATATCCTAATTTTTACTTTTAGAATTTATTTATAATTAAGGATGAAATTATATATGATTGTCTCATATGATTAATCGTTCTTTCTTTTAATGTTGTTTTGGAATCACATATAAAACTATTGCTGCTACATATGTTTTTCATATTGATATTCTATTTTTTAATAAAAGAATGAAAATTAATTAAGGACCTTAGAGGAAGATGAATGTTGTTAATTGTTATTTTCATTTCTCTTTTTTATTACGCCGATCCAATTAGTGGTTAATTTATCAAATTAATTGGATTCAATGAAAAGTGAGATTATTATTATTTTTTTTGGTTGGGGGGTATAATTGGATTCAATGAAAAGTGAGATTTTTTTTTTGGTTGGGGGGGTATAAAGTGGAGAGGAATGGGGAAAGAGGCGCTGAAATGAGAAAAAACCTGGGGAAAGGAAAAAGAAATGAGAAGGGTGAGAAGGGCCCATACACGTTCGAACCGGTGACCTCTTGAACTACAAGAGGTTGCTCTACCACTAAGCTAGGGGCTCATTGATGCTAATAAGTTCCAACTAAATAATATATATATTCTCAAATTATATGGGTGTACTTGCACACACAAGCACAAGTGTGGCTCCACCCTGATTATGAGAGAGGATGTGAAGACTAGTAGCGGTTCAAAGAAGAAAGAAAGAGGGAAGACGGTTAAGATCACATGGCTTAGTTATTATCACTTTCCTCTGGTTCAAATTAGAAAGATGGAACACCAATGTGAGAGAAAGAGTGTTCAAACCGAAGGTAGTTCAAAGAAGAAAGAAAGAGGTAACAGTTCTTATTATAAAGCACCAACTAGCAAGTTTATTTGGTACTTTTTATAAGGCACATGTTTGTTCTCAATGAGCACTAATTATTTTTTTCATGTCTGTCCATATTTAATAAGGGTAGTGGGTGAGAAAAATAATTAATATATATTAGAGTTTAGTGCAATTAATAGGGGTAATATTAGAAATTACTTAGATTCTAGGGCAACTTTTTTAACCTTAACTGCTTTTATTAGTTTGTGAGGAAAATTAATTGGTGCTTTATAATAAGGACCATAGGGGGTAATATAAAGATAATAATCCATAATTTCATAATCAAATATACAAATTGTCATGTTGTAAATATAAGAGATAAGGGATGAGAATATGCAAAATAAGATTTATATTGGTTTGATCTAATCTTTGATGATCTACATCCAATCCCCAGGCTTCTCCTGAGATTTTTAATCCAATATCTCCTCAAGTTTAAACCAGGTACCTGAGAACCACTAAAATCCCACAAGTTTAAACTAGGCATTAGTGAAGCTACTACAATTCTCTCACCATGTTACTCCCCTTTACACACCTTAAGGATACAACATTGATGATAAAGAATTACAATTAATCTTCTTTTTTAGAAGTTAATTAAGATGAATACTGAAGCACAACACAAATGATATCTCTCTCTTTAAGGTAAATGATATAGAAGCTGGAGGAACATAGAGTATATGTGTTGGAGATGAATTTAGAGTGTCAAAATTTTGCTCTTGTACAGACTTGTTCTCCATTGTTCCCTTGTGAATAATCTTCTATTCATAATTGATAAAGAGTATTTGGCTGTTGGGCTTTTCTTTTTCCTGTTGAGAATATGACTGTTAGAAGTAGCCGTTAAAGTTTCTGACACAAAAGCAACTTTTTGTTGATCTTGAGTTTAGTCCATGTTTAAGCATATGAAACTTAAACATAAGTGTGATTAGTAATGTTTATAGATAGTGGGAAGTATTATAACAAGATTTGTTTACACTTAGAATGGTTAAGACGTTGTTTCAAAAAGTTGTTATCATTAACACTTAAGTGATCTTGGTAGTGATGTCATATCATCAGAGTTATACCTTACTACTTGAGTGATGTTATATGATTTAATGCACCTTATCAAAGAGGTATTCACTAGTGATCTCGAAAGTTGTATAAGATCATTAAAGTGACTGGACTTCACTATAGTAATTTGGTGAAAAAATTATCTCACTGTCTGGCAACTCATCAATGATAAAGGATATCACTCGAGTGATTTCTATGGCATTGGAGTGATTCACATTTTACCTTAGAAGAGACCTGATCACTATTTGGTTATTGAGGAGTGATGAGTGATGACTTATTTTTACAAACATCACTTGAGTAACCTTGTTGCACTTAGGTGATTCTTTAATATTCAAAAGTGAATTTAAGTTATCGTTGTTTCATTAATGGATGGTGATTTAGAATTTTTGAGCGTGTACTTGGCTCTACCCGTAAAAGCTCTAACCATAGGCTAGATCGGCAAGCTTCCTTGCCTTAACACCCTACCCTATCCACATGTGAAAAAAAATTCCACTTAAATTTCATAAACATTCTTGTAGTTATCATATGTCTTAACTTCGCCCTAAGTAATATAAACTTCAAATACATTCAATGATTCCATATCTTGGGATATTTCAAAATAAATTTATAACTTGAGTCTTGAAATTTAAAAACTACCATATGTCTTAACAAAGAAATATATTACTGGATTTATAAGAAATATATATAAGATACAATAATATATATACTTATTGGGTAGGGCCAAATGGGAAGGTGATATACCCTGCTCGATGCTTGGTCCTGCCTGCAAAAATATCCAACCCGATTATACCCAATTTTTACCGGCCTTCTTTCTTTTTTTGGGTTGGGTAGGGCTATTTTTCTCTGGGCTCAGAGAGGTACATCGGATTCTTGGGCTTCATGACCACCCCTACTATGAAACTCTTTGAGTACGGAATTAATGTTCATAGATCCCATTTAGAGTCTAGTTTTTTATGAAATAAGTTTCACTTTAATCGGATTTGTGGTTTTAGAGACAACCAAATTATTAAACCTCTATCTTCCTAAACAAAAATAGAGTTGAATAAAGTATGTTGAAATGTGATCATTACTCGAGTGAAACATGTAAGAATTTCACTTGGAAGTGTAACTCAACTGATAATAAAGTATAAATCGAGTAAAGTTGATATAACTTCCATTTAGGGCATTTTTGTTTCAAATTGAGTCATTTTAACTTCTAATTTAGTATAATAACATCCAATAGCAAATCTAAGAACTTGAAATTGAACATGATATTCCTATTATATTTTACAAGTTCTTATGTCTTTAATCTCTTTTCTTCTTCTTATTGATTATTCTCCACGTCCTTTTGATAACTCATTGATTTCTTGACTAATGTCTTCAATTTCTTTTTTCTTCTTTCTCTTGATTATTATCATCAATCCAATTCAATAACTTTTTTTTTTCTTGACTAATCTACAAGATATTTCACATTAAATAGTTAGTCAAAGTATAAGATAAATACATTATGCAAATTTTTTACTCTTAAAATTTGACATCTATATTTCAATAATCAAAACTAATCATATTTAATAACTATTCCATTGATTGCCATGATTTCATATAGTTAGCTATGTACCAATACTTATCTAGGTATGTATGATTCAAAATTAGACATTTATTGCTCACATCCGTCTACCCATGCTTTGTTCAATAGGTATATCTATGATCAATTCACACCACTAAATGTGATTCACAATTATTAGTATCAACACGCTTCATAATGCCACACTTTACGTAAGGACAAATAATTATACTGTGATTGTCAACATTATTATGAACCACAAACCCTATGAAATCTCCTACCCCATCGCAGTACTCTTTCGAAAGATGATTGGCATACATCCATTCTTTATTTGCACTCCCCATCTAGAGTATATCATGTATGTAGAGGGAAATGTGATAACAACTTAACAAAATTACTTAGAAAACCAAAATTTTTAGAAACTTTACGGTTAAACTTATGAGTTTATACACCGAGTTTACTATTTTTACGTTTTGAATGTACAAAACCATGTTAACTCATCCTTAAACTCGTGTTAACATTTTTATTTGATCATACTTATCATCTTTATATGTGAGTTTTATAGAAATTTCTTTGTTAAATATGGTAAACTTTGAATATTGATTGATTTAATTTCAATTATTTCGATTTAAAATATATTGAAATCAAATTGTTATCATTTTTTATATTTTAATTATTTATTACACACTATTAATACCTATTTAATAGTGAAAGCAAACTCTTAGACGATACGAATTTACATTATTGTCATGAGTTTAAACAATTTATTTTTACTATTAAATAGGTATTAATAGTGTGTAATAAATAATTAAAATATAAAAATGATAATAATTTGATTTAAATATATTTTAAATCCAAATAATTGAAATTAAATCGATCAATATTCAAAGTTTACCATATTTAACAAAGAAATTTCTATAAAACTCACATATAAAACCGTTGAGTATGATCAAATAAAAAAAAGTTAATACAAGTTTAAGGGTGAGTTAACATAGTTTTGTAAGTTTGAAACCTAAAAACGGTAAACTCAGTGTAGAAACTCGTAAGTTTAATAAGTTTACAACAGTTACGAGTTTACCAGTGACTCGACTCGATTTAGTAAACTAAAAACGTAAAAACGGTAAACTCGGAGGTTCAACCCGTGAGTTTGATAACAATGCTTGTGCCTATATAAAAGCCTCTTTGTATGGTTGCAGGAAGAGAATAATTAAGTTTGGGACCTGTTCATTAATTTTTCCTTAAGTTATGCTTAATTTAATTAAATAAATAATTGGCTTAAACTTTAATATGTCTTTTTTTCCCCTGTTGGATAAAACTTAAATATGTCTGAATGACCTTAAATTATCTTGAAATTGGAAAAGTTTTTTTTTTAAAAAAAAATTATTTTATCTGGTCCCTCACCCTCTCAATATGGGAGATTAAGTCTCATCTATATTACAAATTACTCCAACAGATAAAAAATTATTTTATATTATAAAAGGGATATATTGGTTAATTTTGACTTGTAAATATGTAAATTTCATTTACATATTTAGATTTTTTAAGACTCTTTTTTTTTTTGGGCATCTAATTTTCGTACCTCTTAAACATAAAGGATAGACGGACCCAAGTCATGAATTTTTCAAGATGTATTACTGCAAATAATTTGTTTTGAATCTTTTGAAGAAATATATCGTTTTGAATAAATTTTCATAAAAAAGAAAGAAAGAATAATTCATGATTTTTCATAAGATAATTCAATTACTTTGTTTAAGTTAGTTAAACCAATATTCAATAATTATCTTAAAATTTGAAAATCCGAATCACTTTAATCATAATTATCTTGAACTTGAGAAAGATCTTCCCCAATTATTTTATTTGTATCTTATCCGGTTGATTTCTTCCTTAATAGGACAATACGAGGTTGAATGATTGACTCTCATCCGTGCAAATAACTCCAAAATATTTCTCTTGTTATCCATTGCGTACCTAGCCACTACCGATGTTCCCAAAGCTTAGTTTAATAGAATTTAATAATAACCTTTAAAAAGGGATAACAAGTTGCATTACTAACTACTTTAACCGGAAAAATTCTTTATTAAAATTCCTAAAAAAAAATTTTATTTTTTTTCAAAATATTATTTTAAAGAAATATTTAAACTCTACCAATATTTTTTACATGCATATGTACTGAATATTTTCTTAAAATTATGTGTCTTTCTGAAATAGGATAATTAGTAGTACTTTTTAAGAGGGATTAATTTTTGAAGAGTATGGAAGTTAAATAAATTAATTTAAAATACTTATAGTTATCATTTCTTTAAACTAATTTATAAACTGATATATGTTTCTTGTTTGAATATATAAATTGATATATAATATAATTATAAATATAAATATTTCAAAAAGATAATTTATTTAGCTACTTTTGACCTCATTATCTTTTATCCATGTCCACATTTCTGATATTTTGTTCTGAAGTCGTAAAAGGATGGTGGGAATTGGGAACTAGGGCCCGTTTAGTTTTCTTTGTTTAGTGTTCAATTTTTAACCAATCTTTTTTAAAATTTTAAAAAATGATAACAATTTGATTTGTTTGAAACATTTTCTCTAGATAAATTCTGCAGGTGAGTGATTATTGTTTGATTGGGGAATGCATGCGATGGAGGACACTATGGGGAATAAGGATTAGGCTATGTTTACTTTTTTTTAAAATCAAAAAACAAAAATTAATGGAGGGGCAACATTGCCACTTTTTTAGACTTCCAAGGCAACATTGAGACAAAAAGAAACTTTCATGGCAAAATTGCTCTTTGGTATGTACTTTCGGGACAAAATTGCTACTCAACCCATAAAAAAAAAAAAACAAAGATGCCACATAGACAATTTACGTTAGCATAATGGAGTCAACTAACGTTGATCGTTAACGCCGTTAACGGAACCCTAATGAAGGGGCAATATTGCTATGTTTTTTTATTTTCGGGGCAACATTGTTCCCAAAAAAAAAAACTTCCAAGGCAAAATTGATCCTCACCGTATACTTCTAGAGCAAAAATGATACTTAACCTTTTAAATTAAAAGGCGGAAATGCTAAAAATTTCTTCCCTTATGTTTTTCACTTTTTTATGTAAATGACTTTTTTATCCTCAACACCTCTCAAACGTTTCAAAACGTTATCCCACAAATCTGGGATGTAAAACATAAACAAAATATCAGCAAAATATCCCAGATTTCTCCCTTTTCCCCCTTATTCCACTACATTTTCCTTTCTTCTCTTATGCTAAAGGAATTTAAAGGAATAATCTCTTGATTTTAAAATATCGAAACAAAATTTTAGAACATCACACACCGCTGCAAGGAGAAATAATGAAGAGAAACAGAGGAGTTACCACTGTGATAGTAAGATAGTCGATGATGAAAGCTTGCTCTGTTTTACAACTTGTAAAACAGGATCAAATAGAATTTGTTTATCACATTCGAATTTGCCACACCACTGCAAGGAGGAAGAATGAAGAGGAACAAAGGAGTTATGAGTCTTATGACTGTGACAGCAATATAAGAGACAATGAAAGCTTGCTTTGTTTTACAACTTGTAAAACAGGGTCAATCAGGATTACTTATCACCATTCGAATTTCATCAATAAATTCAATTTTTTTTTAATAAATATGAATTTCATTCTATAGAAAAAAAATATCAATTTCATTAATAAATAAAATAAATTTGAATTAATATTTTAACAAAACACAATCTTCATATTATTATTTGAGTTAAAGTATACATTTGGTCTTTCATATTTGTCTCTGATATCATTTTAGTCCCTTAAGTTTGTAAAATGCTCATTTAATCCCTTAATGTTTTCAACAATGTTAAGCGATAATGATTGTGAAATTAAATGCTGATCAAGTATGCTTACATGTTAGTATTTTAGTAAATTAATATTTTAAATCCTATTAATTGAAAAATATTTAATCTTCACCGTCTGTTTTACGGTTTTTTACATTTTGTGAAGATTAAATATATTTTTTTGTCGTAGAAGATTAAATATCTTTTAATTAATAGAATTTAAAATATTAATTTATTAAAATACTAAATACATTTAGTCAGTATTTAATTACACAACTAACACTTAAAATTGTTGAGTTATTATTTTCTATTTAGTTAGACTAACGATGTTAACATTAAAAAATCAAACGTACACTCTACAAATTTAAGGGATTAAAATGATACCAGAGACAAATATAAAAGACTAAAGGTATACTTTAGCCTATTATTTATATTATTTATTAATTACTTTTGTTTTATTAATTTAATCATTTAATATCTTAATATGACAAAATCTTTCAATTTCTAACTTGCATAAGAGATGAGACAGTACCTGTAGAACTAGTTGTAAAGTAGTTTTTTGAAAGATGGAGTTATGAAAAAGAATATGAGAGAAATATCTTGTGATAAACTCACTTTTATTTATTTAATATTTATTTTTATATTTATATTGAATATTCATATTTATTTAATTATTTTAATTATTGGGTTAAGGTGCAAAAGTACATATGTGTTTTTCTCTGAGGAGCGCCCAGTAGCAAGTGCTTTTTTTAGGTACAAAAGTGACTATGTTGTTACAAATTAGGTGCAAAAATACCGTTTGATTGTTAAGTTTGACTTTTTTTGCTGACTAGACGATGAAGTGGCATTTCAAAAATGCAAAAATACACATGTGGTTTGTCAAAAAAAGTGTTGAACAACAAATTCCTTTTTTTTAATTTAATAATTTTATTTTAAGTACTATCGGGTGCTAAAAAGATATTCAGGATACTGACTTGTATTGAAAAAATACTTCATGATCTTGAAAAATTATTTTAAGATATGAAAAATATTTTAGAGTACTGACTGGTACTAAAAAGATACTTTGAGAATATTGCCTGGTACAGAAAAAATATTTTACAATCTTGAAAAATTATTTTATAATCTTAAAAAAATATGTTGAAGTATATTTTTAGTACCAGTCAGTACCTTGAAATATTTTTCAGTACTAGTCAGTATCCTTTTAGTACCAGTCAATAGTTTGAAATATGTTTTCAAGATTCTAAAATAAATTTTCAAGATTATAAAGTATTTTTTCTGTACCAGTTCGTATCTTGAAAGTATTTTTTTTAGTACCAGTCCGCTGAAATATTTTTTTCAGTATCAGTCAGTATCCTTTTAGTATTGGTCAGTACTTGAAATATTTTTTTCAAGATCCTAAAATAATTTTTCAAGATTATAAAGTATTTTTTCTGTACCAGTCAGTATCTTGAAAGTACTTTTTAGTACCAGTTAGTACCCTAAAATATTTTTTTCAGTACCCTAAAATATTTTTTTTTCAGTATCACCCAGCATCCTCTTAGTACCGGTCAATATCTAAAATATTTTTTCAAGATTCTAAAATAATTTTTGAAGATTGTGAAGTATTTTTTCTGTACCAATCAGTATTTTGAAAATACTTTTTAGTACCAGTCAGTACTCTAAAATATTTTTTTCAGTATCAGTCAGTATCCTTTTAGTAGCGGTCAATACCTGAAATATTTTTTCAAGATCCTAAAATAATTTTAATTGAAGTAAGATTATTAAATTAAAAAAATAATTTAGTGTTGGGCGCTCTTCTTGACAAAACATATGTGTATTTTTGCACCTTTGAAATGCCAAGACATCGTCCAGTCAGCAAAAAAAATCAAACGTAATAGTCAAAGTCAAACTTAATGGTTAAACGGTATTTTTGTACCTAATTTGTAACCATATAGTCACTTTTGCACCTAAAAAAGTACTTACTACTAAGCGCTCTTTAGAGAAAAACACATATATATTTTTACACCTTAACTCTTAATCATTTAAAATATGTGAGAAGCAATTGTAACGTGGGTAGAGAGTCGCTTCAAGAGCATATGTGAGAATCTTAGATTTGGGATTAATTTGAGTGGTTAAAGCCGTAAGCTCCATACACATTAAATTCTGGGCAAGTTACTACTCCGTATTTAGTTTAACTATTTATTTCAGTATTTTTTTTATTAAAATAGTTGCTATATAAGGTCAAGAGTGTCAAAATAAAATGATTTGATTGAGTATCTTAGATTTTTTGCGTTATAATTTATATTATGGTATTTTATTTTATTTTATTATTCATTTAATATCTACTGTTGTTTTTAAAAGTATTTATTTAAATTATAATTTGTAATTTATTCATAAATTATTATGTAATGTATGAATTGAAATATAAATTTGATTAATAGATAATTATTAATTTATTTTTAAGGTAAAATTTGATTTCCACATTTTTCAACATTACTTTATTTAAGAGGTATTATAGGTCTTTAACAAATGCTTCTCACTAAACCCACTCCTTCCTCCTATTAAACATTTTACTCTCTTCGTTCCTAATTATAAGATATAGTTAATTTTTTTGAAGAAATTAAAGAAGCTAATTAAATTACTTTAGAGTATTTTTATTTTTTCTTCAAAGTAATTGGTTTGACTAATAAATTACTCCCTCCGGTCCTAATTATAAGAGCTAGTTGACTTTTTTTTGGAGAGATTAAGGAAGCTAATTAAATTACTTTAACGTATTTTTATTTTTATTTTTTTCTTTAAACTAATTAGTTTAACTAATAAACTAATATATGATTTAAGAATACACAATATATGAAATGATTAAGTAACTTATTTAACTTCCTTAATCTCTTCAAAGAAAATCAACTAGCTCTTATAATTAGGACCGGAGGTAGTAATATATAATCTAAGGATACACAATATATAAAATGATTAAGTAATTTATTTAACTTCCTTAATCTTTCCAAATAAAATCAACTATTACCTTATATCTTATTTCCGTATCGGCTAAACAACTCTTTTTTACCTTCCTTTCTATTCACTTCCCTTCCTTTTTTTTCATAGTATGTTCATTGTACCATACCAAACAGGACCTTAAGAAGTCTCCGCTAGTTTTCCTCTAAAGCTGTTTGTCACGGTCTCACCGTGACGAGTCCCACATCGGGCAGGATGAGGGAAGGTTTCTGGGGCATAAATAATATGGAGTGCGCCTCTGCTATCAGCTTAAGCTTTTGGCATGGTGGTTAGCGCTCCTTGCAGTTAAGCGTGCTCGGCCCAGGAAAATCTCAGGATGGGTGACCTCCTGGGAAGTTCTTGGGTTGGTGTGCTTCCGGGCGTTACAAGTGGTATCAGAGCCGACCTCGCCTCGCCCCGGTGTGGTGGCCCCTCCGTGGATGGAATGGAGGTGGACCCTCACTCGGTGATGGGCAGTGGTGGTGGGCCCCTCCCGTGTGGTAGGGGGTGGGCCCCGTGGTAGGTCCCTCCTGTGTGGTAGGGGGTGGGCCGCCTTCCCCGTGGATGGGGGACCCCTACTGGGTGATGGGGGCATCACCGGGATGGGTGGGGGAGCTTGTCACGGTCTCACCGTGACGAGTCCCACATCGGGCAGGATGAGGGAAGGTTTCTGGGGCATAAATAATATGGAGTGCGCCTCTGCTATCAGCTTAAGCTTTTGGCATGGTGGTTAGCGCTCCTTGCAGTTAAGCGTGCTCGGCCCAGGAAAATCTCAGGATGGGTGACCTCCTGGGAAGTTCTTGGGTTGGTGTGCTTCCGGGCGTTACATGTTGGATTGTTTCCTTTCCCTCATCATATGTCCAAGTACCAAACGGGCCCTTAAGAAGTCTCCGCTAGTTTCCAAAGGTGTTGGATTGTTTCCTTTCCTTCACGATATGTCCATGTACCAAACAGGCCCTAAGAAGTCTCCGCCAGTTTCCTTTAAAGCTATTGGAATGTTCCGCCTCATTTCCTCGTCGCTTCCTCACGCTATCTTACCCAATCCTATGTTCCCTTATTCTCTCTCGAATTTGCCGGAACCTTCTGGAATCTCTCTCACTTTCCTTAACGGACAAGTAGTCCCGACTGACTAGGACGGCCATCCTGGTAATTTCGTCACTCCCACCCGCTCGTCTTATAACTCTCTCCTTGCCCCTGGCAATTGGCATTGCTCACTCTCACTCATTCTATTTTCTATATTTCTTCTTAGTTTCCTTCGGATTCCTACTTTTCTCCCGATTGATCCAATGGAAAGAGGTGGATATGGTTACGGTCGCTCTGGCGGCTACCGAGGAGGGCCAAGAGGCCGGAATGGCGGTAGATCAGGTGGAGGACCACCGCGAGGCGGTGGTGGAAGTGGCTTCCGTCACCAATCGCAGCCTCACAGTGATCGTTCTTGGGGTGAGGACACAAGGAGAGGGGGTTATGGCAGGGGAGGATTTGATAGAGGAGGAAGAGGCAGAGGTAGTGGCAGAAATGCTGCTGGATCATCTTCAGTCTGGGTAGCCAGTGAATCGCCTCAATCTAGTCATTCTGCTTCCGATCCAGGTATTTCAATCCGAGTCATGATCTCTTTTATGAGATTTGCTTTGTCATGTCCTTAATCTCTATCAGTTATTGCTATAATTATTCATCTGAATTTCCTTCAGTTTATTGTAAATAATGTCTTGGATTAGATATTTTTTAGCATTATGTTTGTTAAGTTTGTGGTATGTTTATTTCCTTCAGAACCTGTGCTGCTAATAGTGCTGCTAATATGAGTATGATTTGTAGTATATACAGGCCTAATGATTTTTATTCATTCATTTATTTCTTTATTTTTAATTGTGCAGTTCCTGAATTGGAGCAACTACAAATATCGGAACCGGTTCTAAACTTGAGTCATACCCAGGATGCAGAAGATAAGATTTTCCCCATTCGTAGGCCCGACAAGGGTGGTATCTTAAAAATTCGAACTAGCCAGCTTCGTGTCAATCACTTTCCTATCAGGTTTAGACCTGATACCATACTGATGCATTACAATGTTGACGTGAAGCCCATTTCATCGGTTAGAGCTGGTCGACCTCAAAAGATTTCAAAGTCTGACCTCTCTATGATTAGGGAGGCATTGTTTTCTAATGACACTAGGTTGTCATTGGAGAAGACAGTGTACGATGGAGATAAGAATATTCTCAGTGCGATTCCTCTTCCAGAAGAAACCTTCACGGTTACGATCTCAGCAGGAGAGGATGAAAGAAGCAATTCATATCAGGTCACCTTAACACTTGTTAACAAGCTTGAATATCGCAAGTTGAGTCGATATCTGAATAAGGAGTCTATGTCAGTTCCAAGAGACATTTTGCAAGGGATGGATATAGTGTTCAAAGAAAATCCAGCCAAGCGTACAATCGGCGTGGGACGTTGCTTCTATCCTTCAAATCCTCCTTTGTTACATCAGGATTTTCACAATGGCATAATTGCTCTAGGGGGATTTCAACAGAGTTTGAAGCCCACATCTCAGGGTTTGTCCTTATGTCTGGACTACTCTGTTTTATCTTTTCGAAAGCGAATGTCAGTCTTGGATTTCCTATATGAGCGGATTTATGGCTTCAGATTAGAAGAATTTGGACGTTTTTGGAAGCCTGTTGCGGCGGAACTGATTGGGTTGAAGGTAAACGTGACACACCGTAGAACCAGACAAAAGTACACCATTGTAGGATTTTCAGATCGTGACACAAGGTATATCACCTTTCCTCTTAAGGACCCTGAGGGCAGAAGTGAACCACAAGAAGTCTCAATCCTTGACTATTTCTGGGATAAATACAATAAGGATATTGAATACAAAGATATTCCTTGTTTAGATTTTGGGAAAGGCGTCTTAGTGCCGATGGAGTTTTGCATCGTAGTAGAGGGTCAGAGATATCCCAAAGAGAATTTGGATAGAAATGCTTCCAAGACCTTGAAAGATATGTCGTTGGCCCCTCCAAAGGACAGACAACGTGCCATACAAACGATGGTGGGGTCAAGCGACGGACCTTGCGGGTAAGTTGAATTGTATTCAATTGATTTAGTTTTACATTATACATTCCATTTAGGACAATTTATTGCCTTTTTATGATTCTTAGTCATCATTTTATGTAAATAATAATTATTAGACACATTGCATGAAATTTTTTTCTAGAACTTGCTTAGGCTTCTTTTCAACTACTCGTTTGCTCTTGCCATCTTTGTACTTAAAATGCATTATTCTTTTAAAGGTGAAAATCCATCCATTTTATCTGAATTTAATGTAATAAGAAAAAATGACTAAATTTGATGAGCTGGGCTCAAAGTTTGCTTTAGCTTTGTCAAAATAGCTATTTTTTGCTCTTGGTGCCAAAAATTATGTTGATTTTTGATAATCTTGCTAAGTGTGTGCATGAGTTCTAAAGCAGAATTGGTTCCCTATAGAAATGCTACTTTCTATAGTGTTCATGCCACCATTGTTTTTTTTTTTTGTTCCCAACGTCTCACATAAATGTTTTCCGTTTGCAGTGGTGGTATTATTCAAAACTTTGGAATGGAAGTCAACACAACCATGACTGCTGTTTTGGGACGCATTATTGAACCACCAAATCTAAAAGTAGGTGGTCGAAATGGCCAGATTATGACCGTTACATTGGATCCGGACAGATGTCAATGGAATCTGGTCGGAAAATCTGTGATGAAAGGCAAGCCAGTTGAGCGTTGGGGTATTATTGATTTCACAAGCTCAGAGAGAGATTTCCGGTTCAAATTAAGATGCAAGGAATTCATTCCTAAACTCAAGGAGAAATTTAGAAGTTTGGGCATTGACATGAAAGATCCTCTCTGGGTTGAGGGATCTTCAATGCATCAACTTGAAAGACATGATTCGCTTTCTGCATTACTTAAGAAAGTGCACAATTGGGGTCAAGTGCAATTTATTCTGTGTGTGATGTCTCAGAAGCACTTTGGATATAAGGCACTCAAGTGGATTTCAGAGACCAAGGTTGGTGTTGTGACACAGTGTTGTTTAACTAATACTGTGAATGCAGGGAAAGATCAGAATCTTACAAATCTTGCCCTCAAGATCAACGCCAAACTTGGAGGTAGTAATGTTGAGCTTGAGAGTAGGCCCCCTTGCTTTGCCGGTGATGATGGGCATGTTATGTTTATAGGGGCTGATGTCAATCATCCTGCTGCCAGAGACGTCAATAGTCCATCCATTACTGCGGTTGTTGGAACTGTCAATTGGCCTGCCGCAAATCGCTACGCGGCACGGGTCAGCCCTCAACCCCATAGAAAAGAAAAAATATTGAATTTTGGGACAATTTGCCTTGAGCTTGTTGACTGTTACGCCAGGTTTAACAAAGTGAGACCCAAAAAAATTGTTATTTTCCGTGATGGGGTTAGCGATGGTCAATTTGACATGGTTCTCAATGAAGAACTCCGAGATCTGAAAAGTGTTTTCCAAAATGCAAAGTATTTTCCAACTATCACTTTGGTCGTAGCACAGAAGCGACATCAAACTCGCTTGTTTCGAGAGGAGCCTTCTTTCGGAAATGTGTCCCCTGGAACAGTGGTGGACACCAAAGTGGTACACCCTTTTGAGTTTGATTTCTACCTCTGCAGTCACTATGGAAGCTTAGGGACCAGCAAGCCCACCCACTATCACGTCTTGTGGGATGAGCACAGGTTTACCTCTGATGATTTACAGAAACTTATATATGATATGTGTTTTACCTTTGCGAGGTGCACTAAACCTGTATCTTTGGTCCCTCCTGTGTACTATGCTGACCTTGTTGCTTATCGAGGACGACTATACTATGAGGCAAAGGTTGAGTTAGAGAGCTTTAAGAAGCCAGCATCGTTTGCTGCTTCTTCATCTGCAAATGAAGACAAGAATTTCAAGCTGCATGAGAACCTGGAGGACATAATGTTCTTTGTCTGAGGTACCTCTTGTAAGTTCTTTCACCGGTTGTGAACTCAGGGTTGAGCCTCATGTAGTATTGATTTGAGTTTGTGCGTGAATCTAATGGGTCACGAGACATGAACTTTAGTTTCTTTTGCTTTTTCTTTATCAACCGTACTTCATTGCCTTTTCCATTTCATTAGACTGGTTGTTCCAGTTGTATGTTTGAATTATTGTATCCTTTTGATCATTTGCTAAAGATAATACGTTTGAATGATTGTATGTTAAACCAGTTGCTTAATTGTATGTTTTATTTTCAAGTTTATTGTATGCTTTATTTCCTATTTTATGCCGTAAGCTTATTTTGTAATTTAAAGCAACTAGACGCACAGCTGAACCGGGCCTGAATTAACCCGTTGAATAAAAATGAATTGCCAATATAAACAAAAAATACTATTATTTTATTACTGTAAATGTTTTTTTTTTTTTTATCAACTTTACTGTAAATGTTTTTAAGATGTGATAGTAAAGAGTAGGAGTCATAAGTTATTAAAATACACCTAGGGGTATGTTATGTTTAGCATTTTAAATGATTTATATTTTTCCATTTCTAATAGTAATTCTATTTATATAAAAATGTTTGGACTTTTAATTGACCTGTGGTCTAATTTTTGAAGTTATTAAAAATTTTATATTTCATATGACATGTATATATTATACATAATCATATACATACATGTTATTGTAAAATTTTAAAACTTATTATTAACAAATAGTACAACAAAAATCTTCTTGTCTCCAACGTTGAATTTATATATCCACTTGCCCCGTTGTTATCATATATGCCAACGTTACGGGAGTTATTATGTGAAGTTTCGCACATTATATGAGTAAATTAAAAGTAGTAGTTAGAATCTTTTGTCCATTTATAATTTTAATTCTAAACATAATCACAAACAATTGATCATGTGAGAACATGATATTAAGAAGGAACTAACCAACATTTATCATTGAAGTCTTGCAAGATGCTTAAAAAATGGTGGCGCATTACAGCGTAACATTTCATTTGACACCTTAAAATTTTCGTTGCTCCTATATTGAATTTTTTTTTTTGGAATATATGTATATTTAAAAACATATTCCTTAGAATTAACTTTTAAAAATTACTCAACCACTTGAGACCATAATATTAAATTTCAATTTGGGATTTGTTGTTTAAAAATCAAACATTTCTTTTATAGATTAAATGTTAATAGATGCATTAATATGGCACAAGTTATTTCATATGGTCGTATATATAAGCTTTAAATTTTTGAATTACTTCCTATATATTAACCCATAATTAATTACATATCTTTATTATTTTTTGACTTATTCTCTCTCATCCACACTTTCTATAAATAAGAATGTTACGAGAAGATAAGATATACTTTTTTTTCCCACATATTTATAATATTTAATCAATTTATAACTAGCAAAAGAGGGAGTATATTTAATCAATCAGGGACATCAAGCCATTCTTTTGCTTTTTTGTTTTTGTTTTTATTTTTTTTTGCTATACATCAAGCTATTCTTTGATTGCAAACCTATCTCACCTAGCGGTGGAAATAAGCTGGACCCCTATCAGGTGCCTTACGGCCTGGCTTGATTAAGGCCTAGCCTAGCCTGACTTATTTATTAAAAAGGCATAACTGTGTAAAAATGGCAAACCTATTTTATTAAGGCCTGACCTGTAAGTCTTCAAGTGACCAGTTTACCCAAAAAATATAATTTTATTTATATCATATATGTATACACACAATATTTAATTTATATGTTTTTTATACTCATATTTATATGTTTTGCATTCCTAGTAATTAGGATTATTTTAATTTTATGTAGGAAGCCAACAATTTATAAAAATGTTGGCTTTGAAGCCACAAAAAACCTACATTTATCTAGGTTTTAGTAGGCTGAAATCCTATGTATGATTTTCGAGACCTGCAATATGAGATATTTTAAAGGCCTACATAGTAAATAAACTGTAAAAAGGACTAGGCCTTATGTAGGCTTAAACCTAAACCTTAAAAAAAAAAAAAAAAAAAGCCGACTCTGACTTCAAATTCCTTTTACACGCTCAAGCCTATTTCCTAAAGCCTGGCCACCTATTTCCAAGACCTTGCCCATACCTGCAACTGATAGGGCAGGGGCGAGATGCAATTTATGTTTCACTATGTGGGTCCTATTTCTTCTCTATTTTGCGAGCTTCTATGGATTCGATGGACACCCAAACCTGTTCCAAAGATTGAGCGGAAAGTAGTGGCCTGAGCTAGTTATAAAAACCCCTAAGCCCAATAAACCCCCAGAACTCAGTTTGGAATGAAATTAGTGTCCATCCTGACCCAAAATTCGCTTAATGCAGCAAAAATCAAGTTAGACGCATCAATTCATGAATCACATTCTTCAGAGAACTTGCATAATGGAAAATAACAATAGATGTGCCAAAAGCATGAATGCATAGCGTATAAACCCTCCCTGCCTTCTTCAAAACTTTGAATCACACTTTAAAAGTTCCTATATCCTCTCTCGAATGCCCTGGAACCTTCTGGAATATCTCTCACTTTCGTTAACGAACATGTAGAACCGTGATACTGCCAAAATTTAACTAAGCACTACAAGTGTACGGGTCATGAAAATAATAAATGGAAAATCAATGTCATCCCACAGAGACTCAATCAAACTATTGATTAGGTGTCAAATTTCCTTTTTTTCATTTAAATTGAACTAATAAGAATTGTTCTTATTTTCAATAAGAGCAAAATAAAAGAATTTAACAAAAACAAGCACTCTCAGAGAGAGAAAATTCAAATATCAAGTAGGACAACCTAGAGATATTAATCCTTTGTTTGTTTCTTAGATTTTATTCCCACTACATTAATTCTAATTTAATCTTATCAGTTAGTTAATCTAGAGTATTAATGTTTATAAGTGTCTGTCGGTCCACTTATACACCTACCTCAAATAATTATGCAATGCCTCACATAATTAATTAAGATGCAATTCGGGTTCACTCTAATTTGATTTAATTATGCGGAGCTTCTAGGTATATGTCTATCCTAGACGCAAATTAGATTAAAACCTAACTTCACATTAAATTTAAATATAATTCCACATTATTTAATCCCAAAGTCAATTTAAGATTCTCTTCGTTAAGTTCAATCTTAAATCCCCAAAACATGTTTAATGGTGGCCAATCACTAAGCAATAAATAATAAAAACAAGATTAAATAAATGGATTAAAATTAAGCAAAACTAATGACTTGGAACAATTTCTAAGTCTCAAACAAGTTCATAGTACTCTAGGTTGAAAAGAAAATTAGCCACATATGGTTATAAAAAAACCCATTACAAAACCAAGAAATTCAGATTTAAAGAATAAAAAGAAGAAGAAGAAAAACAAGATCATAAGATTGTGGATGCTGATGTGAGTCTCTGCTCTTTTTTCATTGTGCCACCTCTTAATTGATTAGGTGACAATTTCCCTTCAATTCTCCACTGTGTTGTGCGTCTTTCTCTTGGTTCTGGAATTGCGTCTTTTCTTGCGTCTTTTTCTCCCCCCCCCCCTTTTTCTTTTTCTTTTTCTTTTGGGAAAATTACTCACAGGTCCCAAGGAAGACACATATTTACATTTAGGTCCCATAAAATGACAAAATTACACAGAAGTCCCTAGGGACTTCTGTGTAATTATTTCATATGAGTAAAAGACCTTATTGCCCTTCCTTCTTCCTTCTCTTCTCTCTCTCATCTCTGGACCTTCTCTTCTCTCTCTCATGTTTCAGCTTCCGGAGATCTTGAAATCCTCCTCCACCACTGCCGTCGGCGAGTTTCCCTTCACCTCCACCGTCAGCCACCATCACTCTCACCGGTGGTGAGAACCAGCACCTCGACCTGATTTGGAACGCACAGAAGCTCCCTCCTTCAACCATCGATTTCTAACCTTCCCATCCACCCCTTAGTCTCTCACACTCTAACGCCTTCCACACCATCAACCACCATCGATTCTGAATCTCGGATGGAAAAATTGCGAATTTGTTGATCTGTGGTGAACTTCAAAAGTTGTTGTTAAAACATCAATTGTGTGTTGTAAGTATATAATTTTTTGTTGTGAATCGCCTCTAAAACTAAGATTTGAAAAAATCCATGTTGAAAGAACCTGTTGTTAAAATAAGTATTGTGTGTTGTAAATATATAATCTTTTGTTGTGAATTGACTCTGGAACTCAGATTTTGAAAAAATCCATGTTGAAAAAACTTGTTGTTAAAACAAGTATTGTGTGTTGTAAATATATAATCTTTTGTTGTGAATCGCCTCTGGAACTCAAGATTTGAAAAAATCCATTTTGAAAAAACTTCTTGTTAAAACAAGTATTGTGTGTTGTAAATATATAATTTATTGTTGTAAATCGCCTCTGGAACTCAGATTTTGAAAAAATCCATGTTGAAAAAACTTGTTGTTAAAAAAAGTATTGTGTGTTGTAAATATATAATTTATTGTTGTAAATCGCCTCTGGAACTCAAGATTTGAAAAAATCCATGTTGAAAAAACTTGTTGTTAAAACAAGTATTGTGTGTTGTAAATATATAATCTTTTGTTGTGAATCGCCTCTGGAACTCAAGATTTGAAAAAATCCATTTTGAAAAAACTTCTTGTTAAAACAAGTATTGTGTGTTGTAAATATATAATTTTTTGTTGTGAATCGCCTCTGGAACTCAAGATTTGAAAAAATCCATGTTGAAAAAACTTGTTGTTAAAACAAGTATTGTGTGTTGTAAATATATAATCTTTTGTTGTGAATCGCCTCTGGAACTTAGATTTGAAAAAATCCATGTTGAAAAAATTGTTGTTAAAACAAGTATTGTGTGTTGCAAATATATAATCTTTTGTTGTGAATCGCCTCTGGAAGTTATATTTGAAAAAATCCATGTTGAAAAACATATGACCTTATTTTGGCAATGTTTTCCAGAGGCGATTCACAACAAAAAATTATATATTTACAACACACAATACTTGTTTTAACAACAAGTTTTTTCAACATGGATTTTTTCAAATCTTGAGTTCCAGAGGCGATTCACAACAAAAGATTATATATTTACAACACACAATACTTGTTTTAACAACAAGTTTTTTCAACATGGATTTTTTCAAATCTTGAGTTCCAGAGGCGATTTACAACAATAAATTATATATTTACAACACACAATACTTTTTTTAACAACAAGTTTTTTCAACATGGATTTTTTCAAAATCTGAGTTCCAGAGGCGATTTACAACAATAAATTATATATTTACAACACACAATACTTGTTTTAACAACAAGTTTTTTCAACATGGATTTTTTCAAAATCTGAGTTCCAGAGGCGATTTACAACAAAATATTATATATTTACAGCACATAATACTTGTTTTAATAACAAGTTTTTTCAACATGGATTTTTTCAAATCTGAGTTCCAGAGGCGATTCACAACAAAAAATTATATATTTACAACACACAATTGCTGTTTTAACAACAACCTTTGAAGTTCACCACAGATCAACAAATTCGCGATTTTTCCATCCGAGATTCAGAATCAATGGTGGTTGATGGTGTGGAATGCGTTAGAGTGTGAGAGACTAAGGGGTGGATGGGAAGGTTGGAAATCGATGGTTGAAGGAGGGAGCTTCTGTGCGTTCCAAATCAGGTCGAGGTGCTGGTTCTCACCACCGGTGAGAGTGATGGTGGCTGACGGTGGAGGTGAAGGGAAACTCGCCGGCGGCAGTGGTGGAGGAGGATTTCAAGATCTCCGGAAGCTGAAACGCGAGAGAGAGAAGAGAAGGTCCAGAGATGAGAGAGAGAAGAGAAGGAAGAAGGAAGGGCAATAAGGTCTTTTATTCATATGAAATAATTACACAGAAGTCCCTAGGGACTTCTGTGTAATTTTGTCATTTCATGGGACCTAAATGTAAATATGTGTCTTCCTTGGGACCTGTGAGTAATTTTCCCTTTTCTTTTTATGCGTGTGTGTCCATAATATATACTTCCTCTGATCTTTATTATAAGGCACTAACTAACAAGTTTATTTGGTCCTTTTTATAAGGCACTTGCTTGTTCCCAATGAACATTAATTATTTGTTTCCATATCTACCCTTAATTAATGAGGGTAGTGGGTGAGAGTAATAATTAATATAATATTAAAGTTTAATGCAATTAGTAGGGGTAATATTGGAAGTTACTTAAAATGTAGGGCAACTTTGTTGACTACTTTTATTGATTTGTAAGAAAAGTTAGTTGATGTCTTATAATAAAGACAAGAAGGAGTAGAGTTTTGTGTTGGGCCACGTGCAACAATTTCTTTCTCTCAGTTACTTGGTGAGCACGTCCGGATCCACCTGATTTCACATCTTCATTTTAATTCCAAAGATATATTGTATCAAGCAATTATATCTATCATATGAACTTTTCCTGATTGCCCAAAAAAAAGGAAATAACATAATAATAGTAATAACAAAATAAAATCTGAATTTGTATTTTTTTCAAAAAACTTCCTATTACTATTATTTATTTCCTAAACCCTAAATTTAGAAGCTTTTATTTTCAATTTAAATCTCCTAAATAATGCATTGAAATTGATATCTCTTAAAATCTCAATCAAATCTCTTTAATTTAGCATTGATGATTTCCTAAATATATCAAAATATATCTCTAATCAATTAAAAATAGAAAGTCATCAAACAGACTGCCTAGCGTGCCAAAAAGGCCATCCTGGTAATTTAATCACTCTCGCCCGCTCGTATTATCACTCTTTCCTTGCCCCTTGCAATTGGCAATGGCGGAGGCACGTTTGTTTCTTTGGGTGCAAGTGCACCCATAAAAATTTGAAAAGCTATATATTTTTAGTTGTAACATGTAAGTGTCAGTGGGTTCATAGCTTAGTGGTAAAAATCTTGATTACTGAGTGAAAGGTCAACGGTTTGAACTCATTTAGTCCCTTTTCCATTTTTTTTTTTTTTTTACCTTTGATATGTGAAAGACCTGGCTATCACCCAAGAGGGGGGAGGGTGAATTGGGTGTCAGATAAAACTTTAGGAATTTTGAAAATCTTTTCGCAACTTCTAAATCGACAATTAGATATTCAAATAAGCATATACTAGAAATATAAAAGATAAGGGAAGAGAATATGCAAACTGTGATTTATACTGGTTCGGTCCAGAATCATTGACCTACGTCCAGTCCCCAGTACCTCTGGGATTTTCCACTATCACTCAAAAACAATTACACCCTCTGTAAATGAAGGATGCTCCTCACTCTAGGACTCACTCCCCCTTACAAGTTGTAATTGTTTACAACAGATACACACTCTGTAAACGAAGGATGCTCCTCAACCTAGGACACACTCCCCCTTACAAGTTGTACTCTGTTTTTCCCAATCTCTAAGTCACCTGACTTGAGATTCTTACAATGAATAATATACAGGGAAATTGACTCTCTCTAAGAGTAGATAATGATACACACTAAAGTACAATAACCGATCACCTCACACTTTACAGTATACTAGACATTGAGAAACAGAGAGTGTATGAGGGATTGAATTATCGACGGTGGAGTAGTAAAATCATTTCGTTGGCTTCGTCAATTCATTCATCAATCGTCGTCAACCCTTTCAGTTTGAAGGCTTCGCAATTTATATGTCATTGTGTTTCGACCGTTGCGAGTATTCGAACATTGGAGGCTGTCGGAAGTATCCGTTGAAACTCTTGTTGCTTTTTATCCGTTGAGCTCTAATCCAACTTTAATCGATGACTTCGTTAATGCTCTGCCTTGATTGTTGTAATAATAGCCGTTGTAAGGATTCAAACTATTCGTTACTCATAGAGGCTTTCATCTGTTTTCTAACGTAGCATTTAATGCTTCTGACACACAAATTGCTTTATGCTAATTTGTTGTTAATCCATGATCTAATCATCTGAAACTTATTAGCAAACTGATTAAAAGCAATTAGGAATAGTAATGAGTAGTAAGATGTAGAAACGAAATCATATACGATGAATTAGAATTTTCGGAGACGGTGATTTTGAAACCAGAGATGACTTTGCTCGAGCAAGATCATATGTGTGCTCGGGCAAGAACAAAAAGATGTATCTGTTCAGTTTATGGTTGCCCAATGCTCGAGCAAGAATCCAGGCTTGCTTGGGCAAGCAACTCTTAGAATCTGTTGAGAAATCATTTCACTCGTTGATGCTTGAGTAAGTGACAAAGTTTGCTCGGGCAAGCTTCTATTGAAAATTAATTACCATCGCTGATGCTCGAGCAAGATCAGATATTGTGCTCGGGCAACCCTGAGACCGAGAGCAAAATAGGTTCAGATATGAGGTTGCTTGGGCAACCTTTTTCATCTGCTTGAGCATGGTGCTCGAGGAAGTCTTTTTCATGCTCGGGCAAGTGTCTTGCAAATATAGGAAATAAAGAGTCGATCGATGTTGCTTGGACACATTTTTCTTCTGCTTGAGCATGGTGCTCAAGTAAGCCTTAAGAGCGTGCTCGGGCAAGATCCAAACAGAGGCAAGAAGAGCTATTTCAACAACGTTGCTCGGGTATGAAAATATGCCTGCTTGAGTATGCTGCTTGAGTATGAAAAATTTCATACTTGGGCAAGCACTTTCTTGAGACAAAGGCTGACTTTACTTGGGCAAGCTCCTTAGCTTGCTCGAGCATGCTTGCTTGAGTGACCTTACTTGGGCAAGCATATAGCTTTGCTCGGGTAGGCTCCTACTTGACCCTTTTCTCGATGTTGCTTGAGCATAAGCCAACCCTTAAGTGAACTTTGCTTGAGTATGCTTTGCTTGAGCAAGAATTCCTACTTGCTCAAGTACCCTTTCTCTGAAGACCCTTTTTCCCGATGTTGCTTGAGCAAGCCACATAGTCTGCTTGAGCATGTTTCCCAGAATTATACTTCTTTGCTCTGAGATCAATGATGCTCGGGTACTAAGTACTCTACGTAAATGGCCATCTCTGTGAGTCAAGCTTCCAGCTACCATTATCATTTGCAAATTTCAGACTTTCAAGAAGCAATTACGTTGACATCAATTTCCAGTGAGCATAACGTCTTCGGTGTAAACCCAAATATAGCAAATCATCCCATCTCAGAAAGCTCTTCAAATATTCTTTCTAATTCAATAAGAATCAGCTCCAAACTAGTTTTATTGTATCCATTAACATCATATGAATGGAGGTTGTTCTTATCCAGCGTTTTTGATATATTCAGAACAGACGGTCAACTTCAAAACATCATAACTTCCTCCATTGATCTTCTTTTTCTGTGTTCTTGATGTTTTCGGAAAGGTATTTGAGTCTAGTTTCAAATGGCGCTGGTTTCATCTCAATCCGATTTGTCGTTTGTAAGATATACTCAAAATACCAAAGCTTGGTCTGGACAGTGACGGTGATACTTGTTCCAACTTGTAAAATTCATAGATAATTCATATGAACTCCTTTGGACATGAATATTTGTCAGCAGTACGTGTTGGATGTCTAGTTTCATTTGCCGCTGGTTTCATATCAATCCGATTCTTGGTTTGGGCGATATTGTCAAATTACCAAAGGTCGCCAGAAACAGAGCTGAACAGAGGAAGCTGGAGATGAGCATGCCTCCCACTTTTGCTTGAGCAAGGTCGGATTTTGCTGAAAGTATGCCCTTGCTCGAGTATGCTTCTATCCTTGCTCGAGCAAGGTACTGTTTGGGGCGAAAAATGGCCTGGAAACATGTTGCTTGGGCATGGAAATATTTATGCTTGAGCAAGGCACTTAGAAGAGTGCTGAAATTACATTTTGACCCCAAAACAAACTAGTATTCTTCCGGAAGCTTGAACTTGCTCATTTTAACTCCAAATTGACCCGTTCCAACTTCTATTTGATCACAGAAACTTGAATATTGATATTTTCATGATAATCAACAGATTCTTCTTTCTTCAGACTCAATGTGCTGAAATTACATAAATGCCCTCCAACAAACCAGTATTCCTTCAGAAGCTAGAACTTGCTTGTTTTAACTCCGAATTGAGCCGTTTCAACTTCTGTTTGATCATGGAGACTTGGATATTGATATTCTCATGATATTTAACAAGTTCTTCTTTCTTCAAACTTAATTCTTGATCATGCTCTAAAATTTGATTTGGACTAACTTATAATAAACAAGGTAATTAATCAATGTATATGATAAAAACTTTTTGCTCTAGATAATGGCATCAATATAGGACATCATCAAAACTAATCACAACTAACAATATGTCTTAAGATATTACAAAAGTTGTTGTTTTTTTTTTTACCTTTGATATGTCTTAAGATATTACTATCAGCTTTGTTGTAGTGATCCGTTTCATATTTCTTAAGAAGTTCGCGCAGGTATTTGGTTTGAGAAATAAATATTTCATTCGTCTTTTACTTGATTCGAAGTTCTAAGAAGAAATTTAATTTTCCTATTGTAGATATTTAAAACTCACCTTGTATGATCTTAAAGAACTATTAACACATTTATGTTAAACGTGATATATTTGATAAAATTGATAATAAAGATATAATACAATATTTTTAAAGAATGAAGAATTGAAAAATACTTTTGTAATGGTATTGTTGTAATAGTTTAATTAACTCTTGATTATTATTTTTCTATGTTAAGTTGAAGGTTTTTTTTAATTGTTTATATTCTTTTATTTTTTAATGCATTTAAAACTTTCTAAAAAAATTTCCCGAACCCCCAAATTATATTATTATTTGTGTACCCACAAATCTTAAATTCTTGCAACGCAACTGGCAATTGGCATTGCTCACTCTCACTCATTCTCTTTTCTATATTTCTTCTTAGTTTCCTTCTTCGGATTCCTACTTTTTTCTCCCGATTGATCCAATGGAGAGAGGTGGATATGGTCGCGGTCGCTCCGGCCACTACCGAGGAGGGCCAAGAGGCCGAAATGGCGGTAGATCAGCTGGAGGACCACCGCTAGGCGGTGTTCGAAGAGGCTTCCGTCACCGGTCGCAGCCTCACGACGATCGTTCTTGGGGCGACGACACACGGAGAGGGGGTTATGGCAGGGGAGGATTTGATAGAGGAGGAAGAGGCAGAGGTAGTGGCAGAAATGCTGCTGTATCTTCAGTCTGGAAAGCTTTTTTATCGTCTCAGTCTCCTAATTCTGCTTCTGATCCAGGTATTTCAATCGGAGTTTTATGAGTTCTGCTTCTGATCCAGGTATTTCAATCGGAGTTTTATGAGATTTGCTTACCCATGTCTCTAATCCCTACCAGTTATTACTATAATTATTCATCTGAATTTCCGTCAGAATCATGTTATTGATTAGATATTTCTTAGCATTTTATATGTTTGTTAAGCTAAGTTTGTGGTATCTTTGTTTCCCTCGGAACCTGTACTGCTCCTAACACAAGTATGATTTGTAGTATATCCAGGCCTAATTATTTTTATTCATTTTGCAGTTACCGAAATCGAGAACCTACAAATTTCGCCAAAGATTTTCCCCATTCCTAGGCCCGACGGCGGTTGTACATGTACAGTAGAAATTCAAACTAGCAAGCTTCGTGTCAATCACTTTCCTGTCAGGTTTAATCCTGATGATATGCTGATGCATTACAATTTTGACGTGAATCCGACTCCACAGGTTACATCTGATCCGACTTCACCGGTTACAGCTGATCCAACTTCACCGGTTACAGCATCGTTTCCTCCTCCTCCATCTGCAAATGAAGACAACAACTTTAAGCTGCACGAGAACCGGAAGGATATAATGTTCTTTGTCTGAGGTACCTCTCGTAAATTCTTTCACGCGACATGAACTCATGGTTGAGCCTCATGTAGTATTGATTTGTGCGTGAATCTATGGGTCATGAGACATGAACTTTAGTTTAATTTCTTTTATCAACCGTACTTCATTGCCTTTTCCATTTCATTAGACTGGTTGTTCCGTTTTGAGCGTGTTTGGGGAAGCGTACAAACCTTTTTTTTTTTTTTTAGCTACGAAAAAGTTTTGGGGGTTCGGTGTCACTCCCCCACCAAGGCTAGGCCATGGCCCCGGGCTCTATGAGCACTTACTGGGGACTTACGAGATCGCCTACCAAAGGAGTTTCAGCGACGGCAGAGGGGATCGAACCCACAACTCAAGGGCCTAGTCCTAGATCCCTTACCATCTATGTCAACTCTCATTGGTAAAAACGTACAAACTGAGTAAAAGCATGGTGAAAGGGCGTAAAAGCCTAGTGAGAAAAAAAAAATAAAAAGAAAAATTCGTTTTATATAGCATCAAAGTTAATAGACTTGCAGCTAAAAAACACAGTAGGAATGAAATTAATTCCCACAGCTAATTTATATAAAATTTTATGTAAAAAATATATCTAATTAAGAATTTTAGCATTTTTAAATTTTTTAAATAATAGTTTAACTTTTTTTATGAATTTTAAATTTAATTTTTTATCTTCAATTATCATACTATATATATATAGTATTCAATAATATTTATACAATTTTCAGTTATTTTCTATCATAAGTAACTTTTCAAATAATAATCCAAACAAAAACAATTATATCACCGTCACTCCTATCACAAATTACATTTATAATCTGACTTTCATCATATTTTTAATTTATAAAATTCATATTAAAAATAAGTCATTTTTGTTACTGTTATCGTAAACGGGTTTTGATCATTTGCATAGGAAAATACATTTGAATTATTGTATATTAAACATTAGCTTGGTGCTCTATAAAGTATAAACCAGTTACTTAACTGTATGTTTTATTTTCAAGTTTATTGTATACTTTATTTCCTATTTTATGCCGTAAGCTAATTTTGTAAAAAATTGTCAATATGAACAAAAAAAAAAGTTATTGAGTGATTTAAATGTTTGTAAGATGTGATAGTAAAGTATAGGAGTCATAAGTTATAAAAATACACCAAGGGGTATATGTATGTCTAGCATTTTAAATGATTTATAGTATACATGGTTCCATTTCTAATAGTAATTCTATTTATATATATAAAAAAAAAAATTGAACTCTTAATTGACCTGTGGGCTAACTTTTTAAGTTATTAAGAATTCTGTATTTCATATGGTATGTATTATTATATTTAAACATATGCGTATATGTTATTATAAAATTTTAAAACTTATTATTAATAAATACTCCAACCAGTGTTGTCAAAATTAAGTTTCTACATAGAAATAAAAGGAGTGGTAGAAAAATAAATCGTAGAAACAACATGAAACCTAAAGTTTTTTCTACTTAAGGTCATGATACAAAATTTTATATATATGTAAGTATGTGCATGTAAAAAAACATAAATCACTACTTAAAATTTAACGAACAACTTCACATTTAAAAGATATAAGTCACATAACTATACAAAACATAAGTCCAAAAACACAGAGTTTAACAACTCCTAAAACCAAGTTTCCAAACATCAAAAGAATAAAGTTGAACAATTCTTAAATTACGTCAATTGATTCAAATCAAATACATCAACTTGCGTCAATTGCATGTTCTCAATGTCCTCTTCTCTTACTCTTATAAAAATTCATTTACAAAACTCAGAATGTCCAAATCATGACCATCCATTAGATAATCACTTCAACTTCAATCAAGCTTTCTTCATTATAGGCATCAACGTCTAAGTTGTCTCTTCATTTTCCACTATCTAATCATCATTAGATGGAAGATCATCAAAATTTTATGCATGTGAGTTTCGGTCTTTCTTTTTCTTGCCCAATCTTGAGTTGGACATCATAAAAATATAGTCTTTGGCAATAATTACATATAATCTTTTTTAGTTTCTTCTCACTCGAAGTGGCAATATCTTATCTTTTTCCCAAAGCGTTCCTTGATAATATTTTTCTTCTAATAAAAGGCTTCAGGTTCAGCCCCTATATTGCTAGTGTTACTACTACCAACCCTCAGCTTTACCATTTTCATCGAGATCTGTTTTTAGTTATGTTTTCATTCTATCACTCCAATTTACCTTTTTACACTAGTTTTTGATAACAATTAGTCCAATAAAAATCTACTTCCCTCCAACATTGAATTTATATATATATCCACTTGCCCCGTTATTATCATATGTCAACGTTTCGCGAGTAATTATGTGAAGTGTTGCACATTATATGAATAAGTTAAAAGGAGAAGTTAGAATCTTTAGTCCATTTATAATTTTAATGCTAAACATAATACATCACAAACATTTTTTTAAAAAAATATTTATATACATAAGAGCGATAAACTAAAACAATAAAGCCATTACAAGTGGGAAATTAATCCCAATTTATCTTGCTGGACCAGCGCATGAACAGACTCAGGACAAGTGTCCAGAAAGACCGACGTCGCAATGCCTTGTTTAGCCAAACGATCAGCCACCAAGTTCCCTTCTCTGTGAATAAATGGGAAACAGAGTTCCTTTTGAGATTCGCAATCTGCCAACAAATGAGATCATCACCGAAATCCCTTCCTGCACCATTAATCATCTCAATCACCTCTTTAGAATCGGATTCCACCACCACTCGGCTGGAACCCAGCCCCCATACCAGATGAAGGCCCTTGAGGATCGCCCACTCTTCCGCCATAGCAACCGAGCAGAGACCAATTTGATAGGAAAAACCAGCAATCCAATCACCAAAATGATTTCATACAACTCCCCCACATCCAGCTCTTCCTGACACCTACTCCACCGCACCGTGAGAACATGATATATATATATATATATATATATATATATATATATATATATATATATATATATATATATATATATATATATATATATATATTTATACATAGGCGATAGGGGATAGGGGGATCGAACCCAGTATAAGGAGGTGTGGAGACTACTCCCAATGCCACTGCACTACTAGTAGTGCCGGTGTGAGAACATGATATTAAGAAGGAACAAGCCAACATTTATCATTGAAGTCATGCAAGATGCTTCAAAAAAAGGTGGCGTTTTACAGTCATTTCTTTTCTCCTATATTGATTTTTTTGAAATATTAAATATATGTAATTTAAAAACATATTCCTCAGAATTAACTTTTAAAAATTCCTCAAACCCATAATATTAAATTTCAATTTTGGGATTTGTTTAAAATTTAAAAATCAAACAGTTCTTTTATAGGTTAAATGTTGACAGATGCATTAATATGGCAACCAACTATTCCCTTTGGACCGGAGGAAGAAGTATATAAATTAAATTTAAAAGAAATTAAAATACATTAATGTTGAATGTTTACTATCCTGAAATGAAGACACTCAAAAGGGTAATTTCTTTAGCAAGTATTTGATTTATTTCAATAAGAGACATCAAGCCATTCTTTGGTTGCAAACCCACCTCACCTAAGGTGGAAATAGGCCAAACCCATATGGCCTACAACCTAGCTTAACCTATTTATTAAAAAAGGTTAGGCTAAGTGCTATTTAAAGGCATAAATATATAAATAGATAGTCTATTTTGTTAAGGCCTGATTTGTTTACACAAAAAATATAATTTTATTTACATCATATATGTATACACACACAATATTTAATTTATATATTCTTTATACTTATATTTATATATTTTTCAATCTTGGTAACAAGCAACAACTCCCCCCACGCGTTGCGTGATGCAACAATTTGATAACTTGAAAGTACATAATCACCATCCACTCATCCAAATCATTAAGAAATTGAATAAAACATAAACGGACATGCAAGATGAGAATTGGTTTTCAAACCAACCAATACGAAATGATGATAGACATTTGCAAAAATCTCAGTAACTATTTCAATAGATACTATTCCACTTATGGCAGCATATATATAGGCTCTTCATCATTTTTAACATCCACCCTAGTATGCAAGAGCAGAAAAGTACATGACATATTTCCTTAGCATAAGAATTTCAAGCCATTCTAGAGTGAAGAAATGATTATTTTTTTTTGGTCAGAGTGAAGAAATGATTATAGGAAAAATATGTACAAATTCCCCAATTGATTCCCAAGATACCAGATTAAAGGTTGGAACTACAGCCTCACTACCTTTCTATATGTAAGGGATATATGAAAGGGGGCACCACACTCTGTGCATCAAATGAGAACACAATAGGGGGAATTAATATTTCTATATAGACACTAAGGCCTTCCCAGCTCCCACCAATAAAGTAATGGAATGGTACTTTACGTGGTCATCAATGCATACTCTTGAAAGAAGTAACTAAACTAAGGACCATGCCTAAAAATAAAATTTTACACACCAAAATTAGTTAAAATGCTCCTGATAAGATAATATTATATGAAAATTCATTAAAGAAAACCTATTTGGCCTCACGCAATGATCCTTCCTTATTGTTTAAAAAGATGATGTCAGGTTTCATATGTGAAGACCTATAAATAAACCTTCTCAAAAGTATCTTGAGCATGTAAATATATTTCCAACCATTCATCTTGAGCTTGTAAATATATTTCCAACCAACTGTAGCTTAAATTTGTTACAAACCTTTTGAAAGGCATCTTCATCAAACCAATCATCTCCAACATATATAGGCAGCACATCATCACAGTTGCAAATCCTGCAAATGTATTTAGAGTAAATACCCTTTTTGGTCTTTAATAAAAAAATTGATCCCCATTATGGTCCCTTACAAAAAAAAGGGTCATTTTTAGTTTATAAAAAGAATGAATAAGGATCGATTGATTGACATTTTGATCCCTCACAAATTTTCAAAAGGCTCTTTTGAGTCTATAAAAAGGACGAATAAGGGTCGATTTTTTTGTAAGGGATCAAAATGAGGTCCGTGTTTTTTGTCAGGGACCAAAAAGAATATTTACTCGTATATTTACAATGTCACTTACTGCAATGTAAAGATAATTATAATATTCAATAAAGTTTTGGTTAGTAAATAAATAACAATAATTAATCTTTTATCTTGAGCAGACTTTGTGACGGCTTGAATAACCAAGAGTTTCACACCATTAAAGTTACCACTAACTTGAAGTAACTCTGTTTCATCCTCAAATTCTGATGAGAAATTGAAACTCAACGCCATATAATGCACTTAACTTTAGGTACAACTAACCAAAATATACTACTCAATCACATACCTCATAATAAACTCTGAGGGATAAACCAAGAAACTGAAGCAAAATTGTTGAAAAATACACTGCCACATGTAGGATTTAGAATCAGCTGCAACAGTGAGATGAATATACTACAGGAAACCGACTAGAGAGACCAAGACTTTACTTCCGTTACTTTGAGCAATTAATTTAGCATTTTTCTCACTTTATATACGATGTATAGCAATAATTATGAATAGAAAGGTACAGTTCTATAAACAGATCCAAAAACCCCCATTGCACAAAAGGATTGGTTCCAAATGCAAGATGACCGTAGACTTCTTCATCTTCCTTTGCATATTGTTTTAAACCAAGACCAAGAAGCTATTGCAAAGCAAAGGATGAAGATTATATTCAATCATGTCATGTGAGACACCCGATTCACATTGTCAGACATCTTTATTAGTTATTCACAAACTTTGAAAGGGATAAACCAAGAAACTGAAGCTAAATTGTTGAACAATATACTGCTACATATTGAATATACTACAGAAAGTCTCTAATAAAAATAGATTATATTGAACAAAATCTCTAATAAATGCAGAATGGACATCAAGTAGATGGTAAATAATATACTCACCCCCTCCATTGGCAAGCGTTATCACCATTATAGCAACTGCCTCCATGACCCAAGACAAAGGATTCCACATAAATACCAAGAACTTCAAATAATAAGTGTACTGAAAAATTTCCAGAAAAAACAAATAAAAAAATACACTAACACACTCACTCAACATTATAAATGTAATAGCTTGGAGAAGGCAAGGAGCTAAGTAATATCACAAAATACTTAGTAGGCATTCATTTATGAAAAAATGAGGTAGACAAAACACGACTAACTAAAACTTATAGACCTTTATGTTTGACTGGATCCTGAAGAATAAGAACTAACTCCTTCTTGTAAACACCAAGAATCATTATATCCACGCCCACAATTGCCCTGGGAGTAAAACAATCTTTTGAGCATGACTTAAGATGACATAATACTTTGCTCATTGAAATCAGTGACAATGATGACTTAACTCAGAAACAGTCTAGTATCATGTAAAATGTCATAACATGAACTCATCGCAATATTGGATTATGGGTACCATACCTTGCACCTCAGATTTAAAAGACAACATGATCAATGCACATCATATGGTTAAAATTCTCAACAATTTGGAATCATTTTTTTTTTTGGATACTCAAGATTGTACAAATTAATGAAAAACAATAGCATAATGGATGCATGTCAATTATTTAAAAATTATGAGAAACCATGATATTTGGAGATTCATTATAAAACCACTCCTAAATGTTTCAGGTTGATCATTTATTCAATTCAAATTATAATATCTTGATCTCAATCACCCAGAAGTGCACCTCTAGTTCAAAGGAAGAAGTGGAAGATTAATTTGGGAGATTACACAGGAGATTAAAAACATTAGTGATCATTTCAATCTAAACCAAAGGAAAATTGAATATAATGTCACACTAAATCCGTTAAGAAACCCTCCTTAACACCAAAATCTTGGTTAGCAACGCTTGAAGCTCCCTGCTTATGACAATTAATAGTATGTATCAAGCGGTTTCACAATATCATGATCATACCTTGCATCAAAATACATACCAAGCTTAATCCCCCTTTCATTAGAAGCAGGTAATTGCTGTTTGTGCACATACCTGCATAGTCCTAAGATGTGCTTTTATGTTAGTCAATTGATTTAATACAACCTGCTGAGAATAATTAACAGCCAAAACACAGATTCTATGCATAGAGAATGATAGTAAAAGCATGATTACTAAAGTATCGTAGTTGACTCGCCTCAGCTTGAAGAGATTGCACAAAATCATTCTCCAGTTGAGTCGAATGTCTGCAAAAAATTGGCTATTGCAATACCCAAACAAAAGGCAAGGTAAAACCGAAACTGTGCATCAATAGAAACCATGATTACTAAAGTACTGTAGTTGACTCGCCTCAGCTTGAAGAGATTGCACGAAATCTTTCTCCAGTTGAGTCGAATGTCTGCAGAAAATTGGCTACTGCAATACCCAAACAGCATAAGCCAATACATAACATAGAAGACTTGATATCTAACCCGTATATTCTGTAGGGTAGCCACAGGAAATATAGCAAACAGTTCATGAACATAATTTCAAACTGAACCAAGGAGAAAAATAGGCAAGATATTCATGAACAGTTAGCTTCAAATGAAGTTCGGTCGCATGCAACATATTATTTTCCTCAAATGAAATCACAGTTTATAAACAAAGAACCAAAGCTAAAACCACCTGGATTATCAGATTTACAAACATGCCGGCCAAGATACCCAATATTACTATAATAAGCAAGAATCAAGAATCTCACATAATAGAGACATTTTATTTTCGATTCATTCAAGCCTAGTGAGAATAAAAAGAAGGGAAAGAAGAATTATGGGGTCTGCGAAGATGTTCAAAACCAAAAGAATGGTGATTAGGATGGTCGCCACTATGCCTAGGCAAATGAAACTCCTTAACATTGAGCCTCCAGGACATTGAAGAAGGCGGCTTCGGCGACTTCATTCGGCAACGGAAGAAACAGTTCCCTTCTGCTGGCCTCCGTGACGGCACTGCCGTGACTACTGCTACACTCATCCATATCGGCGATGATACCGGATTTCTGTAAGTATGGAATAGGTGTTCCCTTTACAGGAAGTGAGACTCCAAATTGTTCCTTTATGATTGACAAGCACGACATCCCCCGTGCGTTGCACGATGCAACAACTTAGGAAACTTACAGGGCATCTTGATCGTAAATTTAGCAAAATATTCAAGTAATCCAATTAAAAAAAGAATTGTAAAAGAAAAGAATTGCATTTCAAATCGATGGAAAAAAGAGAGAGAGAGAGAGAAGTCGTCTTTGAATATATGTTCCACCATTTGCACTGTCTTGAATAAGAATCTTCAGACCAACAATGTTGTTGACTCTTGATAAAGCAACATATAATTGTCCGTATGTGAACACTGGCTTCGACAAATATAACCCAGCATTTTGTAATGAATGACCCTAGCTCTTGTTAATTGTCATTATAAAAGACAGTAATAGGAAACTGCCGTTTTATCATCCTAAAAGGTAGACTATTGTCTAAAGGATTTATATCCATCCTGTGGATTAAAACCTTCTAGTTTGGATTCAACCCATTTAGTGTTAATCCTTCAATGACATTCTTCTCAAGATATGTGACACGTTGTCTGGTTCCATTACATAAGCCAACAACTTGATCTATATTCTATAACATTATAGGTACGCCAACCTTTAGAACAAGAATATGCAAAGGGAGATCCGAACAATAATAGTATTCAAAAACTCCATAGTGTACAGATCTTCAAATCCATCAACCTCTTTAGATGACTTGCAAATAGTATCACAACTATCGTACTCCATCAATTGAGTAGGTAATATAGAGCACATGTATTCATTAATCTGATTCATACTTTCAATTGTTGGGCAAAGAATAGCTCTACTATTGAAGTAACCTGAGTTTCTTATATCTTTTTATCATAGCCAGACAAATCTATGGTGCCCTGAGCAACCAAGTGAAGTGACTTATATAGAAAAGTTCGTTGCAACATTGGTCTTCAGGGTCATTATACAAGTGCACTGGGAAATGTGAAATAATAATAAAATAATCAGCAGTAGGTAGGGAAAAAATTGGAGTCGTCGGCAGACTATTGTTTGAAGAAGTGTGAAAAGTAACTATTCATACCTACTTAAGTATGGTCACCTCTAGACAACGTACTTACACAGTAATCAGTCTGAAAGCATACACTTAAGTGACTATATATTGGGAAATGTAAAATATTTAAATAAAAGAAGTAGGTAGTAGACTTTTAACCACAGGACCTATGTTTCTGAATAACAAAGAAACAGCGGGGGAACTGCATGGGGCTCACATAATTATTGACGGGAGGGAGTAATAAACAACTATCATAAATAGTAACTTCCTATACTAATTGGGGAATAATTGACGGGAGGGAGTAATAATAAAGCATGGGGTAATAGAATTGCTCTTATGTTTTCCTTCTTGCAAGTTGCAACTAAGAGAATTGTGTCACATACCATATAATTTTTCCAGGTTGCAAATTAACTCGTTAGTACGTTCATTTAATCGCCTAGAAAAGCTTAAGCAAAAGGAAGTATTAGAGTTTCAATAATTAAAAACAAAAACATATACCTCAAAAGCAGCCCCTTGCCCTCTAAATCCTGACCCCTCAAAATCCTGTTTTTGTGAGTCGTCAGATTTTTAAATACTCTTGACTGATTAAATCTCTATCATTTGCAGCATTTAAATCTTTATCACACCTAAAGTTCATTGACTGCTCTAATTACAGATCAAGAAAGAAGCAAACAAACACAAACCTAAAGTTCATGATTTGAATAACAATTGATAATTGTCACCTTTTCAGTCATCTTTCCAACAAATCATGATAATTGTCACTGGAATGACTTTATGATTTGTTTATTAGAAAGGATTAGACCTGGGTAAATTTCTTTATGCATTTGCTATCAGGTTCTTCCCTTTGCTATTAGGTCTCTCATAAACATAAAATAAGTTTTCAGGAAATGAGATTTATCTCGAACTACTGGAATTAAATCCCATCAAGTATTAAGCAAAAAGCCTTCAGGTATGCTACCCTAAACCCTAGTTTTTAAAATGTTGAAACATGTGACCTTCTTTTTCTGTTGAGGAAAATGACTTTGTTCAATTTATGACGTCTTTTCAAGACAGGAATGGTTTTTGCCCAATGACTGATGTGGATGATACTACCCTCCACACAAAATTGAGGGCGCAAGCATTTCCCCCAGTGTACGTGTACATATCTGCCTGAGTGTGTGAGGTAGAAGTGAATCACTTAGACACTTTTATGAAATACCACAAGAGAAGGAAATATCACACAACTAAATGGCTCCTACAGTTACCCAATTGTAGGAAATCATGCCATATTTAACTTCAAAGAAGGTTCAATTCAGAAAATCATAGGACAAAGAAATAAACACTTACAACTCTATAGGTGCCAGGCTTTATTTCTCCACCAATTTCTATGAAATAAAAAATAACCTCCAAAGTTGCACAATGACAGTTGGTTAGCTATGCATGCCAACTACAAAACAATGTTTAATAAGTGCATTAATCTACAAAAGTCTCCCCCTGACATGCTTTGTGGACCTTGCCTCATGATTGTCATCAGAAAATCCGTTAGGTAAGGTAGATAGAATCTAGACTCAATTTTTCCCCAAATGGGTAAACTTTAAAAAGAAGATGAGTAATTATTTTCCTCCCATATAAGAAAGAATATAAAATGGTTTCATATTTGCGTGTGACGAAGTGAGAACATCAAATAGGACATGCTATCAATAGGAGTTGCAGTTTTATATATGAGCCTATTACAAACTTGATCTCCTTCATCATAAAAGATTATTTGAATTATAATGAGCGTCAACTCTACAGATTTGAAATTCTAATACAAGTTTACCTTAAGCTTGTCAGTCTTAAGAAATTGACATCCATTCTGATTACCATCTGGCATGCGGATGACTACAGTAATTGCATTCTCATCATCAATGGGGGGTTCCTCAAGAATTAAAGTTTTTTTCTCACCAAAATTTTTTTCCTCATGCAACCATGAGGCACATGCATAAATACCAACAACAAAAACTATCATGTTTTTCTATGTTATAAAGAAGAAAACCATCTGAGATGATATTCACCCTAAAAAAAAAAAAAAAAAAACTTCTGATACCATAATAAAGCAAAAATACTACAGAACAGGATGAAATTCTTTCCTACACAGCAATATTAGTAACAGCAAATGGAAGACTACATAACACAACAATTAATATACTAATGCTATTCACTCACACCAATCCGTTTAAACTGATGTCAAGGAAACCCCCTCCCCTTAACAACATCATTTGCTATGATCAACGAAGAAGATAGCAACTTCATCATATGATCTGTTAATGATCTGAGCCTTTAATGACTGTGAGATGCAGCTCACTGAAATGTGGAAATGAGTTTCATCCTCTTGGTCTTACTGCTAGCATTGAGAAGAGAAAAAACTTAGTAAGAAGTGGCTTATGAGCATACAGTTAGTGTATTCAGAAGTCTAAAAAGCCACATACCACGTAGCATGTATTGAAATATGGCTAGTTAATTATTTATAGCAGTTGTACATGTTAATAACAGCAATGTCAACAGGTCATGGTGGAAAAGGAGGACATGAGCATAGGAAGGCCCAGAATAAGTCCAACTTCCTTCCATTTACATAAGATGCATAAGATTTGGATGTGACAAAGAAAATGTGAGGGTGGCAAACCTTCTTCTGCCACAAAACATAACAGATAATTTATGCAGGCATTAAATCATAGCAAGAAAACATTAAAAAATAAAAGACAATACTGCAGAGTTAGATGGATGTTCACTTTGATTGATAGGCCCAAAATCCTTGCTGTTTATGACAACCTGCAAAATTTTCAACTCATTCATCAAAATCCATTCCAATTTTAACATACTGCAATGTCATCAAATAATCAATCATAGGACAACCATAGATGTTGTAACCGAAAGAATCAATCAAAGAAAGACAATGTAAAGAATCAATAAAAAGCATTCCAAGTAAGAATCAATCAAAATACATTTTCCTGCAAATAAATGTACGAGTTTGTAAAACCATTCCAAATTGACCCTACAGTTTTTTTAACTTATGTGGCCTATTTTGCCCACTAGCATCCAAGTAAGCGTACCTTCTTTCTCTCCATCCCTTTCTCACTCTTGCAGACCGTCTTGCAGACCGTCTTGCAGCACTACAAATATCCAATATCAACAGGAAATAAATTATACTAATAACAATAAGTAGATAGTTCCTATGGAGCAATAATAACAAAGATATAATGTTGTATGTGTCAGTGCAAACAGAAGGAACTGCCTTTTCTATGTTCCAACCAAAACAGGGCATTAATTAAATAATGCAAAATTTATCAAAGCTACATATGACTAGGAAACTAACCTCACAGCAATTATAGATATATCACTCTGCACTACTAAGAAGCCTAAACTTGCCTAACAAAAGCCAGTAAAACCCAACAAAACAACCCAATAAAACCCCAATCTACAAAACCATCCATGAATAATCAAAGCGATAGCAGTAGATGAAAAGGCAGGAGTACAACAAAAATTAGAATACTGTCTTTTGGTCTCACTTAAAACAATCAACTTCTAAACTTTCAGATGCACACACCACTTCTTGATAATAAATCTCAACAACTTTCACTTTCTTAATGTTCTTGAGAATACTGTCAACACTAGAATTAGATTATTGTGTCAGAATACTTTGGCTTAGAATACCAATTGTGGGGATGTCAAATTCTGGGCACAATCACAATTTATTAACCAAAAGTTAATACTATAATGAACACACGCAAAACTACAAACAACTGAAGCAACATATCTACATGAAACAAAAGCACATTAACAAAGTGAGGCATGAGTCCGCAACACAACATGAACAAAATTGAATGAATATGAAACTGATAGTTAGAATAAGGCAATTATATACCTATGAATTTTCCTTGGGATTAGGGAATATTAAAAATGGATTCAATCTTCTTCAGATGGCTTTTCTGGAACAGGCACATCGGCCACCTTATCCTATGCCAGCATGTAATCAAATTTGTAAAAATCCTCCTCTATCGCAGCACATAAAAATAAAATGAGAGAAAATATTCCATATACACATCGCAAAAAGAACTCACCTATACTTTAGCAGGTTTCTCTTTCTTCTTTTTTACTGGTTTTTCATCATCTGCGGCTGTCCTTTCACCGAACAGTTCATATAGTTTTGCATCCATGACTTGCTATGACAAAAAAGGGCAAAAGAGCATTGATTAAAAGCATTAACAGCTTAATAGCTATAAATTATATCAATAACAGCATAATAACTATAAACCAACAGCTTAATAGCATAATCTGAAACGAAAATATATATTTTCATTACCATTGCATCCATTATCACCAACCAGAACAGGAACCTGTGGGAAGAAGGACAAAATAACAAAAAAACATGTTAGATTTTATAGGAACTCCTTTTCAGATAAGCAGATCATGACCATGCCATAAGAGCTTAGTAGCTATAAATTATATCAATAACAGCATAATAACTATAAACTAACCTTTTCTGGATCCTGTTACAATCCTTCAGGTCCATTAATTTTAATTACAAGAAAACCATAAAATTAAAACAGTAGCAGTAAGAACTGAAAAGTGCACTCAAATTGATATACGAGTCATAGAAATACCATTAGCTGCTCCTCTTTCATGTTTTTCCTATTTTTTTAAACCAAATCAACATGCCATACCAGCTCAACCCAATACAATCATATTGAACAGAAATCAACGTCCATGCTGATTACCATCTGGCATTCAGATGACTACAGTAATTGCATTCTCATCGTCAATGGGGGGTTCCTCAAGAATTAAAGTTTCTTTCTTACCAAACATTTTTTCCTCCTGCAACCATGAGGCACATGCATAAATACCAACAACAAAAACTTTCATGTTTTTCTATGTTATAAAGGACAAAACCATCTAAGATGATATTCGCCCTCAAAAAAGGAAAAAAAAAGAAAAAGAAACTTCTGATACCATAATAAAGCAAAAATACTACAGAACAGGATGAAATTCTTTCCTACACAGCAATATCAGTAACAGCAAATGGAAGACAACATATCATTTAAAATTAAATTTAGCATTATTGCCTGATACACTGGAAATCGCATTTAAGGCATCAGCCCATAGCCTAACCACAACAATATCACCTTCTGATCAAGGTCAAGTAGGCGATTACTAGCATGAGTCAATATCTAAAATGAGGATGATGGGAGGTGTATTATACACAAGTAATTCTACACAAGCTATCATTGGCTTAAATAAGTATGGTTATATCTAAGCAGGGACCATCAAATTTCATAAATCCGCCTCACATTGTTAGTTGCCACTAGTTATGCTCATACTACTGAATTCTGTATAATATTCGAGCATTACTTATTACTTATTATTAAAAAAATACCACAAATGAAGACTTGAAAGTTAGGCAATTAAAAATATGAACAACCTTGATCAACATTACATCCTAACCAAGTAAACTAACAGTGGTATGCATTTATATGTTGATGGTAGCATAGTTGATTTCTGCATATATTATCTTTTTCATTCTGAGTAATAAGGATTGATTTGTACATATAACAAACAGTACAGTGCTATAAATGTGGTGATGGAATATTTTTTGGAAAATGACAATTGCAAATCATGCATGTTACGTTTTTAAATACAAACATGGACCTGATAGTTTGCGAATGAGAAATAAGGATTTTGACTAATAAATTTGAGATTGAAGTTAGCAATTTCATCAATTGTGCGATGTGCATGTCCTGAACTTAATTTCTACTCTAAAAATTGGGGATAAAAGTTTAGAAAGACCCTATGTGTCACTATTTAATCTTTTGAACAAAGTTTTAGGTCTCTTTTTTGTATTTCAAATTGTTTATAGTCTGTAACAATCATTTTCTGAATTTTTCTCATCTTTCTGCAAGATGATATAGTTAATTTCAGTATATTACCACCTTCCTAACCAAGTAAACAATTTCAAGGAAGCAACTCGACAAATTTATTACCTTCCTTTCAAGGTTCATACATGACTCTTCTTCCTTTAATCATTGAGTTTCAACTTTAGAGCATTCAATTCTTTTTTATTATCAGTCAATTGTGATGCTTGATACTCATCATCCTGCACGAAATTTGAAACATCACGCAATCTAGTCACAAATATTGTACACACCAACTCAAAAATAACCATCATAGGCAAGAATGTAATACCTATTGTTCTCTTAGCAATCGAGTTAAGACGGAGCTTCCGGCATGAATGAACAAAACCCTAATAAAGCAGCTCATAGTGCAGATCCATTTTCGGTGAGTGGTCACAAAGAACAAACAAACATTAAGACACAAGTAGAAGAACAGGGGAAAAGAAATACATAGGTATAATAAAGACAACAACACTTTCGTCTAAGCAATGAGTGTACGACTGAAGATCAGAGGTCACAGCAGAATACCCTGAATGGAGACCAGTAAAAGAAGGAAAGATTTGAAACGCAATAGTGAAGAAGAGCAAGCATGGATCTTTCGGAAGAACAAACAGACGGAGCGCAAATTGAGACCCTTTTTTTAATAACGTTTATCTGCAAATTCAGCGTTGTAGGTCGATATCTTCGGGCCATTCGAATTTGAAAATGCAAAGCAGTGGGTAGGAATTAGGTCAAAAGTCACCATCTGCGAATTCAAAAGATGGTCAATACTCTCCTTCATTTCTGCACGAAGCCCAACACAGAGCAAAACTGTGGAGCCGATACCGTTGAAAGGAACAGTATTTTGTGAGGAGAGCAACAGTATACGGCTTACTTTGCTATTCCTATTAAGTATATATTGATTGCGATGATAACGGGGAGACATTCGAATTTGAAAATCAAAAGTAGTGGGTAGGGATTAGGTCACAAGTCACAATCTGCATTGTTGAAAATTCAAAACGAAGATGCTTAACACACACCTTTATTTCTGCACAAAGCCTAATGCCTAAGACTGAGCCAGACTGTTGAGATGAATAGTGATTTGTGAGGGAAGCTACAGTGAATGGCTTAAAGTGATATTTTTATTAAGTTTATACTGATTAGGATTATTTTAATTTTATGTAGCTTTGAAACCTACCAAAAGAGGGTTCGGTTTCTCTCATGGTTTCTTTTCTTATCATTTCTCATCATCTCTAAATCATGTTCGTCCAGTTAAATCTGAAAGGTTAAAAATGAGTCACGTCATCAAATTATCATTCCTTTGACTTTTTTCTCCTCTTCTCAATTAACGGCCCAAATTTACTCCTACTCCCAATCAACTAATCATATGGGATAATGATGGATTATGAGAAATTGAGATAATGAGAGGATCCTCTCTCACCAAAAGCCTACATTTATTTAGGTTTTAGTACCCTCAAAGCCTATTTTTGGCCTTCAAAGCCTACAATATAAGACCTTTTTAAATGTCTACATTGTAGGTAGGTCTGTAAAAAGGCTTCAGACCTGACTAGGCCTCACTTGAGCCTAAAAGAAAGCTTTTATGTAGGTTCATACTTCAAATTCTCATTACAAGTTCGTGCCTATTTAGTCAAAGTTTGACCTGACCTATTTCCATGACCTAGCACATACCAGCAACTAATAGGCAGGGACGAGATGCAATTTATGTTTCACTATGTGGGTCCTATTTGTTCTCTATTTTTGCGAGCTTCTATGGATTCGACGGGCACCCAAACGTTTTCAAAAGATGGCAAAATGTGGGTTAGAAGGCATATCCTTTATCAAGCACATTGACGGCTATCCACTGAGTAGTGCCCTGAGCTAGTTATCAAATCACTTTAGTGTCCATCCTGACTCAAAATTCACTTTATGCAGCAAAAACCAAGTTAGACGCATCAATTCATGAATCACATTTTCTAGAGAGCTTGCATTCTGGAAAACAGCAAGCTCAATCAAGCACAATTGCAATATACTATGTGGCAACTTCAGATAGTTCAGAAGAATGGATTTAAATCAGCTCACATTGGTAAAACTACACATACAAAACATGATCAACGGAAGACAACCTTTGACATATTGAGTTGGAAAAATGTCACAACGTAGAGGAAAAGTATAATCCAGGGGTTTCTATGTCCTCCTAAAACTCAAAGCAAGAAAGAAAGAAACAAGAAACAGCACAGCAAATAGACTCGTAAGATATCATACTACATTACATGGATGGTTATATACACAGTTCTTGTGCCTAAAGAAATTCACCTCTGCACAGTATGCATAAATGAACTTCTTATATGACTACTTGAAATTCTAAGTACCTAAAAAAGCTTCATCGGATTCATCTTCAGCTTCAGTTTCAGAACATTCTTCTTTGTTCAACGTAAGCCTCATCTCTTGGCTAACCAGCTCAGCAAGGTCCCGTCTGTTGGCCATTTTATAGGCATTTATGATAGCCTTGAAAAGCGATTCACTTGGCTCGATTTCTCCATATTTTAATTGGCTATATATCCGCTTCACACCTTCGACCAAGCCAGCTTTTGCATAACAACTTACCAGATTAATATGTGTTACAATGTCCGGTTCCACTGCCTCATCAAGAATTTTCATGTATACATGGAGTGCCTTGTCAACATCTCCAGCTGAACCATAACAATAGATGGCCACATTATAGGCAAAAGAATCAAGAGCGGACCCAGGTTCTGTGAATGCTTGAGCAGATTCTAGTGCCAAAGCATGCATACCCACCATAGAATATAAAGCGGTGATGGCTGCTTCTTGAGCATAAGGCTTTCCAGCCCTATAGGATGACTCTAACTGTGCTACTGCTTCAATTGGAAACCCTCCCTTCTTCAAAACAGTGAATAGCACTTTAAAAGTTCCTTCATTTGGTGATAAATTCTGAGATATCATCTGATGCACTAGCTCACCGCACTCGCGAAGTTTACCATTACTAGCATAGCACACCAGTACCTGATTATATGAAACACAGTCCTTGAGTAAACCCAATGGTTTCATCTCTTCAGCAATTTCGATGGCATCATCGAGCATGCCCATGTTTCTGTAAAGACACATCATCATAGCATATGAAACACCATCCGCCCAACCCTTTTCCCTCAAGTGCTCAAAAACCAGCTTGGCTTCAGATACCATGCCAAGATCTGCAAAGAAACCAATTATACTATTGCATGCAACCCTGTCAAGACCACCTTCCAAGTCCTTCATTCTTTCATAGATGGCTTTTACGCCCTCCAAGCTACCAATCTTACAATAAGCCTTCAGCAACGATGTCAACACAATTAAGTTTGCTGCTATTCCAGACTCTTCCATCTTTTGGAAGTATTCATGTGCCTCTTTAAGACTACCACATTCTGCAAATCCATTTATTAAAGATCCATACACAACTTCATTTGGTTTTATTCCAACTTGCAGCATTTCATGGTATACATTGACAGCATAGGTGAGCTGACCAAGGTGTGCATAGCATCGAATAACAGCTGAGAAGGTTTGACAAGATGGCTTAATTTTCATTCCCATCATTTCAGTCAAGAGCCCTCTTGCTTGGTCCACTAAATCAGCGCCAGATAACATTTGAATGATAGAATTATAAGTGCATTCATCAGGCCAAGTCCCCTGATTTCTCATTCCCTTGAAAAGAGCAATAGCTTTGTCATAAAGTTTTGATGTGCCATATGCTTTAATCATGACATTGTATTCTGCAACGTCTCTTCCTTGTCCTGCAATGTCCCGCTTCCTGACAAAAATGTTCTCTGCTTCAGACCAAAGTCCTTGTTCGGCAAAAACATCCATAATTGCAACGCATATCTTAGATGATAGCCCTCCATTTATCTGATAATTATGCAGCAGGTCTTTTGCCTTATCAAGTGCTCCTTCATTTACATACATCTTGATAATACCAGGAAGGGAATGATCATCCAAGGAAACACCTGAATTTTTCATTTCATCCATTAAAGCTTCCACAGCTTGAACCATATTTTGCTCACATAATGCACGCAGAAGAGCTCTGTAAGTCACATCATCTGGGAAGAGTCCAGCATCTCTGATCCTCCTATGACAACTGAGAGCAGCATCAATATTCCCCACATTAACATACAAAGACAAAAAGATGTTGTAAGTTTTTGTATCAGGCAATATACCCCTTTCTCCCATTTTACCAAGCAAAGATTCAGCTTCCAACAAATCACCATGACTTCCACAAATATAGATCATAGTATTAAAAGTGATTGCATCCAACGCCACCCCAGACTTTAACATATCAGAAAACACGCCAGCAGCATCTTTAAGCCGCCCTGCCTTGCCATACAAATCAATCAGGGTGTTATAAGTGGAAGTGAGCCGAGGTTTTCCTAGAGACTTCTCAGTATTTGATGATGCCACAACATTGGAAGCAGGAATTCTCCCTCCTGTCTTGAAGAGTTCAGTAGAAAGGAAATGACTATTAAAACTAAGGGGAATTGATCCAGATCCACTTACAGTACCAGTTAAAGAATCCTCTAAATCAACAATATCTATTTCAACTCTCCCATCACACCAGCTCTTGTAGAATTTTTCTGCTATATCAAATTCTCCTGCATCCTTCAAGACCTTAACAACCGTACTCATGGTAACCTCATCTGGGAAATATCCCCTCACTCTCATATGTCTAACCCACAAAAGGGCTTCTTTTACTAGACCTGCTTTACCATACACATCAATAAGCGTGCTATAGGTGTCGTTTGCGGGCAAAACGCCACTTTTTGCCATTTCTATCCAACAAAGCCTCAATTCATCCCATCTCTGAGCTTTTCCAAGAGCTCTAATCACAACGTTATAGTGAATCACATTAGGGACATACTCTTTCTGAGACCTGAACCAGTCAAAAACACGAATGATTCGTTCCCAGCTTCTCTGTTCTTTAAGAATAACTGTCTGTTCTTTTGGACTCAGATTCTCACCAAATGTATCAAGGGTATTTTCAACATCATCCCGCAGCTCCAGTGACCGCAGAATTGAAGGCAATACACCTCCATATTTCTTCTTTTTCTTCCTCCTACTGGCAATTGAAGAAGACGAGGCTGCTAAAGCCTGAATATTTGAACGGAAATGAAGACAAGACCGCGACCATGTAGCCTTAGGCGGGGGCAATTGAGATAATCGCCTATGACAGTTTGAGGAGACATTACTAATGAAGGTGGAATATGAAGAAGAAGAAGAAGAGTTTAAACAGACCATATCTGTAGATAACATCGATTCCGGGGCAGAATCAGAAACACAGATGAAATTGAAAGAAGATAAACAGAAAAGGAGGTAACGGAGTTGCAAACCTGAAAGATATTAAGTGAGCTTGTTTGGTATGACGTTAACGAGACTCAAGGAGGGAAAAGCAGGTTGAGGACCGAACACAAGAAGGACTGGATGGAGAAGGAGAAGCACCGGCTTACGGCGGCGAAGAAGAGGATGAAGAAGAATCCTCCGTGGCCTCGTCTCCTTCAAGCACTAGACACTCTTTCTCAGTAACCCTCAGAAGATCAAAATCCGGTCCGTTAAGATAATCGAAAGGCTCATAGTGAGCCACATCGTTCGTCTATTATAAAATTCAACTGTCCGTCCATTTTCAGTTTCTTCAAAACACAATCAAGCATGGCTCAGCGTCGAACAGAGCCTGAAATGCGAACATCTGCATCAGATAAAAATAGCTCATTGCTAAGGGCTAATAACAAAGATTGAAGCAAGTTTTGATTACAGAATGGGTGATTGGTTCAATCCTGATATGCGTTTATTTGAATTCTGTCCAGAGTGCACAGAGGAAAGCATCAGACTAAGGGGTTTGGGATAAGCGTGGAAAAAATAGCTTATTTGCCATCTGATTTATGTAAATTTAAAATAGAGTAAAAGTCAGATTTAATATGATTTAATATTTTAATTGGTGGTAGCATAAATATTGTTTAAAAAATTGAAACTTATTTAGATTGATGGTAGCATAAGTGATTTTTTATAATAATTATAAGAAAAAATTAAAATCAAAATTACAAAAAAGTAAAAAATGTTTACTTGGAAAAGTCCGAACACTCAATATAAATTAACTCAATTACAAACCATAGTGATCACATATACTATATAATCTTATTAAAACATAAGAAAATATATTCAATACACAATCCAAGTAATCAACAACAAATTCCAACACAAGAGCAATTCATCATAGAGAAATACAGAAATTTGTTTGAATGATTACTGGAAAGCAAGTTTAAAGGTTGAAAAAAGCATAAATTTTATAAAAATAAAAATAAGTAGTGTATTGTTTAGAAAAAAAATTACAATACTAAAGTACTTAAATTTTCTAGAAAAAAATCAGGAAAAATCCACTGAAAATTTAATTTGTGAGAATGATCTAAATCAAAGTATTATCATGACTTTTATATAAAAAATTATTAGGTAATTCTTACCAATTAAATTTCTCTTGGACCTAAATAGTGCAATCATGGTTATCAACTTTTAAGTGAATATATATTTAGAACAAAAAATTTCATCTATGAGATTTATAATAAGAACCATAATAGTATTTCAATTCAAAAAGTGGGACTCAACATTTTTCTTTTATAAGCTACTTTTCTCTTTCATGATGGAGAAGTCAAAAGCTAGAAATTTTGGCTTATGGCTTAAGTTGTATTCTTTTTTCCAATAGCCCAAATGAAAAAAGTCACAACAAACATCTTCAAAAAGTTAAAAGAATAAGTACATTTGGGCATTGAAAAGTGGCTTTTGTGATAACTAAACGTCATCCCAAACACACTCAAAAGGCTCATTGAAAGATGAACATGGGCATGTTTGAGTTGACATTGGAATTCGTGTAAGTTAAGATAAAACTTATATCATAAACTTACCTGAATCATGTTGAAAAACAGTTTTTACTCCTAATCAAAACAGGTAAATACATGTTGACAATGAAGTGTCATGTTTGCTTCCCTTTCTATCAAAATTGTAAATAAAAAACAAAATGCACGTAGAATCTATAGATTCACAAGTCTATGGATCTAGATTCCTTGCCTATCCTTTGGATAGGCAGAGGGAGTTTTTCCCTCTGGACCGATCTGGACGGTCCAGATCTTATTTTTTTCAAAAAAAAATTATTTTAATAGGTATAGAATCTAAAATAAAGATAATCTCTCAGCTAACATTTTTTTAAAAATAATTTTTTTTATTCAAAAAGTAACAGTTTAAAAAAGTAAAATCTGGACCGTCTAGATGCAATCTAGACGGCCTAGATAGGTCAAGCTCTTGGTACCCATCCTTTGGATGGGCACCAAAACCGGTTCCACAGGTCTATCAGGTTGAGAAGCAGAACATGGGGAACCTCCATAGCATTTTCAACGTTGCTAAAATCGTAGTTGGGGAACCTCCAGAACATATGTTTCATCAAACACATTTTTCACATTTTTTCTTGCTTCCCTTGGCGTGTGAATCTTGATTATCTCTATATTTTGGATCGTCCGTATCTCTCAAGAGCGTTGCTGGAATCATAGAATGATGACTTGGGAGATTTCACATTTTTGGTTTTAATCATTGAATTTGAAAGTGCGTTAGATTACCTCAGATATTTTTGGTAGTATTTCTCTTAGGTGAGGACATAATTGCTGCCTTGGACTTGGGCTTGCTTTTTCATTGGAGCTCAGAGTAGACAAGACGACCCAACAGTTGAAGGCCTACTCCATTATTCTGGTTCTATTTATAAATTTATTTTAACTAAATCATATATATTAAAAAGAGATAGTTAGATCAATAATTATGAGGCAAATTTTTAATTTTGCCTTCATTTATAAATAAGAATCTTTCAACTTTTTTTATTTTCATTAGTACAACTAATATAGAAAAATTCTCACCTTAAAATAGCCTAATAAATAGATCTAAATTTGTTGGTCAAAAGAGATTTATAAATAGAACTAGAGTGGTAGATGGATGGGTGATTACTCAACAATGACAAATGTTTTAAAAAGGCATGGATTCTTGAAATTAAACATTTTTTTAAGTTTGACTTTTTACTGTTTTTTACATCATTCTAATCCTATTTATAAGTTTCAATTAACAAACTCTCATATAACAAAAAGAGTAAATTGACTAATTAATTATTAATTAAATTTCTAATTTTACTCTTATTTATGATTGGTTTCAAAAGTCAACATGAATAGATTCTTTTGGTTATTACAATTAACAGGGGTAAAAATGTAACAAATGCATTTATTACTTTGAAACTAGATTTATAATAAGGATACATTTTGTTTTTGGTAAAAATGGGCTTCTAAATAAAATTAAAGGGCTAGTTTGCTGCATCCTTCAACCTTTTTAAAGTAAGGTTAAATAGTAATTTTGTCCCAGAAGTTTTCACTAAGGCGCAATGTTATCCTGAAAGCCAATCTTGTTTCAATGTTGACCCGAAAGCTTTAAAATGTAACAATATTACTCATTTCTGTTAAAAAGTTAATGGTTAAAGTTAGTTTTTTAACGAAATAGATGAAAATTGCTGCGTTTTGAAACTTCTGGGGCAACATTGAGACAAAAGAAAACTTACTAGGTAATATTTCTCCTAGACCTATACTTCTAGAACATATTTGCTACTTAACCCCTTTCAAGCAATGGCGGAGCCACATTTGTTTCTATGGGTGCAAGTGCACCCACAAATTTTTTTTTTTAAATATATATATATATTTGAAGGAACGGCTTTTTTCCCTATTTGCCACCTTTTAAATAAATATTTACCAATTTGCCACTCTTTTCAAAATATTTCTCACTCTGCCACGTTTAGTCGACTAAAAGTCGTGGTTTCAGTTTTTTTTTGTTTGACCGCGCATTTAGTCGACTAACCCAGTTGGGTTAGTCGACTAAATATTATTTAGTCGACTAACCCAACGGGTTAGTCGACTAAATATCGTCTGGAAGGTTTTTTAAAAACCTCATTTGCGTCATAGTGGAGGTCTTATCCTATAGCAACTCTTCCCCACCCCCAATGCTCTGTATTTTCTCAGTTTTAGTGCGACCCATCAAGGTTTAAGCTCATTCCACCTTGTTCAAGGTATTATTGTTGTGTAATCGTTGTAGTTTCATTTTGTTCGGCTTTTGTTTTTCGATTGTTAGTTGAAATGCTCCCTTTTGCAGCTGAGAAATTGATATTTGAAGGATGAGTTCAAGTTCAAACATGTTAGTTATTGTGATCTACCATAGTGGGAGGCATTTTGAAGGTCCTCAAGGTGTTCAATTTGAAGGAGAAACGAAAATGATGAAAATCAAACGGGGAACTGCGTACAACGAGTTGAAAGAAAGAATTCACCAGAAATTGGGGCTACATGGCAGCCAAAGCATTCATCGATTAATTGCCAAAGTGGAGACTGTTGTTGGTAAGGAAAGTGTATACTACATTAGGAACGACATATGTGATGATGAAGATATAGAGTGTGTCATAGATGCATTTGATAATCGGACACTACAAAATTTTATTGAGATATATGTTGAGCTTGAATCTGGTGAATCATCGTCTATACCCATGCATAGAAGATCTGCACAGTATTATGGTCAAGAAGATAGACCTGTCGGTGTATCTGCACCTCCACAGGTCTTGACAGATGAGGTTGAAGAGGAGGAAGATGAGAATATGCACAGCGATGACGAGGACGATCTCGAGAGGTTTATTCCACTAGGTGACAGCTCAGATACTGATGTAGAGGGTGATTTTGATGCTCACATGGACCCAGTAAGCTCGAGGACCATAACAATGCCACCACTTCGTGTTGACCCAGTTAGTAGTGGTAAGTTAGTAAACTTAGCAATGTAGTTGTATTTGTAATATGTATATATTGTTTTTTATGCAAAAATAATATTTCCTGATGCAGTGCCTGAGAGTGACCCATTTTGGAACGAAAGCCCTCACTATTCCTCAATTAATTGGGCGGTCTGTGACGATGACATGGACACGTTGTATGGTGATGATGACAAGCAAGATGGCTGGCAGTTAGGTGATCCATTATATTTGGGTCAACAGTTTCCTTCTAAGTCTGAACTACAACATGCCGTGAAGTTGCATTGCATGAAGTCTCATCGTACATCCAAAGTTTATAAAAGCGATGAGCGTAGGTTGTTGATGAGGTGTGAACATCATGCTAACGGTTGTCCTTGGAATATGAGGGCAATTGTCCAACATAATGGAAATAGTTGGATGGTCCGTAAGTGGGCTAACGATCACACCTGCCTGAACCAGAGTCTTACACGAGATCATAAGCAACTGGATTCAGATATTATATGTGCAGCCATTATCAGTAGGTGATCTTTATTTTTTTGTTTCAGCCATTAAGAGAAGACCATTTACAACTTGTTTTGTTTTCACCAGGTATGTTAAGAGATGATCCAGCTGTAAAACCAGTGCTGATACAAGAGAGGATAAAGCGTCTGTATGGGTATAATATAACATACAAAAAGGCTTGGAAGGCAAAAATGAAGGCGATTGTGAAGTTATATGGTGATTGGGAGGAATCATTTGCATTCTTACCCCATTGGCTGACATACATGACGCAATGTAACATGGGGTCTTTTTTCAGGCTTGATACTGATGAATGTTTTGACGAACGCCGTTTCTATAGCGACAAACGCGTCTTTCGCAGGGTTTTTTGGACATTTAACCAAACCATAGAAGCCTTCAAATACTGTAAGCCCATACTTCAAGTTGATGGCACCCACCTGTATGGAAAATACAAAGGTACTCTGTTGATTGCGACTTCACAGGATGGGGATGGGAAGCTCCTGCCCATTGCCTTTGCTGTTGTTCCTCCCGGTGAGAAGTATGATGATTGGTGGTGGTTTTTGTGTCTCCTACGTGATCATGTGACGCAAAGGCCAGGCATTTGTTTGATATCCGACCGTCATGCCAGTATCATAAGGGCGGTTAAAGATCACCGGACTTGGCAGCCTCCATATGCCTATCATATGTATTGCCTACGTCATGTCGGGAGCAATTTTAATACTAGATTTAGGGATATAGCTCTGAAGAAAACAATTATGAAATTAGGTAAAAATGTTCACATTTTAATTACTTCTTTGACATATATTTGTTCCCTTTGTTATGATTTAGCGTTTACTGTTACGCAGGGTACATGAGTTCAAAGATCCAGTTTGACTTGAGGTTTCAAGAGTTTATCGACGCAAACCCACAATGTGTCAGCTGGTTTGAGCGGCTAAACAAGGAAAAATGGTGCAGGTCCTACGATGAAGAGGGGCGAAGGTTTGGTCACATGACCACTAACCTAGCCGAATGTGTCAACAAAGTCCTAAGGGGTGCACGTAATCTGCCGATAACGGCGTTGGTGAAAATGACTTGTAGTAGGCTTGTCGAATATTTTGTCACCAGGCGTGTTGAGAATGACAAACATATCTCTGCAGGTAGGATAGTGTCTAAAAAGGTCGAAGAAGAGTTACAAAGGATGGACCAGTTGACAGTCACATACCGTGTACGACTTTATGACAGGGATTTGCAGTTATATGAGGTTGAGGACGCTTACAATCAATCGACGCACGTCGCTGGTGACATAATGACGGTTGACTTGATCAATCGCAAGTGTCAATGTGGGAGGTTCTCATCAAGAAGGTTTCCCTGCAGTCACGTATTAGCAGTATGCAAGATGGAAAATTTGAACCATTTTGACTATGTTGACCCGGTATTCACAATCCGCTACATTAGTCAGGTATATGCAGCACACTGGTACCCGATAGGCAATGAGATGTTGATTCAACAAGAACAGGGACCCACCGTTATCCCAAACAAAACTTTGGCACGCACACGGGGAAGACCAAAGTCTACAAGGATACAGAATGAGATGGATTGGGTGGAGTCTCAGGCCTCAAGCAGTCGTTACATTTGTCAGACTTGCCACCAATCCGGTCATAACAGCCGCACATGTCCAATGAGGAACAGACCAGCTTAAATTCTATGTAACGTGTTTTGTTTTGAGTGTATGATAATTTTGTTTTGTCATGACTTTTAAGTGTTGCCAAAAAAACCTTTCCAGAGTCACATTGACATGTTTCCATGAGTTGGTAATGATTTAGTGCAATTAATCAAGCTGCTGCAGCAGGGGAATGTGCCTGTTGAAGTGATTTAGTCGACTAAATCAGATGATTTAGTCGACTAAACCAGTTCCAGAGACACTGGATTGTGTCACTGGAACTGGTTTAGTCGACTACATCATCTGATTTAGTCGACTAAACCACTTCCAGAGGCGACTGAGTTTGCTTCTGGAACCCATTTAGTCGACTAAATCACCTGATTTAGTCGACTAAATGGCCTGATTTAGTCGACTAAATGGGTTCCAGAGACAAATGAGTTTGCTTCTGGAACCCATTTAGTCGACTAAATAAGCTGGTTTAGTCGACTAAACCAGTTTCAGAGGCCAAATTCCAAACCAAATTCGAACCTGATTTGCCAAGAAAAGTAGCAGCATAAAGAATAACCAGAATCCAAATTAAAAAAACATCAACAGAAAGTAGAAACCAGAAACCATAAACAAGAAACCAGAAACCAGGAACCAAAAACCACAAACCACTAGCATAAACCAATGTCATCAACATTCATTACAAAAAAAAGGACCAGTTCCAGATCAAATTCAAATTGCAAACATGAAACAAAAAATCTCTACATCTAATCTGCATCTTCATGTGTCCCGGAACCCTCGTCTCCCTCGTCTTCCTCATCTTCCTCATCGTCCGACACAGGGCGTCCAACGCGAAACTTAGCAATCTTATCCTCTATCCCCTTGATCCGATCCTGCGTCCACGCCCACCTCTCATCATCTATCTTCCACCTCGCATCCTGTGCCTGCCACCTTGCGTCCTCTGTCTGCCACCTCTTCTTCTGATTGGTTTCTATCCGGGACATTTGTTCCCTGCTAGCATTTATGGCTTCCATGAGGTCACGAAGGTTAAAACCACCGTCCGGCTCAACAACATCCTCCATATGAAACTCGGGTACATCCTCATGGACCTCAGGAGGAACAATGTGTGGATCAGGTCCAACATCAGCACCAGGTGCATCCTCATCGACACCAATGCTCTGCCACACACCATCGGCCACTTTGGCAATCTTGCACTGCTCCAGTAGCCTCTGCCCAAAAACAGAATTCCACGTCTTCTGGCTCACCATCTGCTGAGTCTGCATAGGAACACCAAAATGCTCCAGTATCTTCTGAACCAGGTACGCATATGGGAGTGGAGCTCTGCTCTTTTGCTTCGCCTTATACATCAGGCTACAAATGTAGTGCCTCCAGTTCACCGGTCTGGCATGACGAATGGCCCACATAACAGGGATGTCACCCTCTGCCATCCTCGAATGATTGTATTGACGAGGGAACAATATGTGCGTCATCACGTAGAAGAGGATACGTGAACTAACAGTAAGCTGGCCCACACTAACTATCGCTCTATGAACTCCTGGCCTCCTTGCCTCCTGCAGAGCCGCTTCTCGGTTAAATCCCTCAATGGCTATATTGGTTTCCCCATCATACATGTATCTATCCTAATCATCAAAATCAAACCCCAGTATAGTGGTCCAGATGGGAGCCGTCACCACTATGTCATGCCCGCAGACGCGAGAGATCAAATCGCCATCGATATAGCTTAGGTTATGGTAGAAGGCTCTCACCATAACCTCTGAGTATTGACAACTCATCTCCGCCAACACTGCCAAGTGGGAATTCCCCAAAATGGGCACTATATCAAAGCCCTCCTCGGCGAAGAATGGCATGTCTAATGACTTCGGCTTGATGATCGGTCTGGTAGCCATCTCCGCCACGAATCTTGTATGCTCTGCTACATTGTTCTCAAACAGATAGCCAAAAGGGAGGTCAACAACAGGCTCAGACTCTGGTGCCTGTCCAGTTCTAGACGATGAAGCCCCGCGGGTCGCTCGGTGCTTAACCCGTCTCCCACTATCACCACCGGTGTTTGACGGACCTTGTGTACGACGCATGATGACAACAAACACCTACAAGTAAAACAAAACATTATTAGGTTAGCATTAGAAGATAATTGTATATGTGATGTCACCAATCACCAAAATATACGTAAGAAAATATATGCAAGACCACAACTATGAACAATTATTGAAAAAAAAAACCTATGAACATTTAAGAGATCATAAGGATGAGTCAAATAGGGACAGTATTCGCAATTGGAAATAATGTGGTGTAGATTAGATATAGTAGGAGAAAGAATGAGAGAATCAAAAGCCAAAATAAATGTTGATATGTCTTTTACACACACATCAATCTTTTAGTCTACACACACTGAGAATATCCTTCAAATATCAATTTTTTACTCTACACACACTCAGAATATCCTTCAAATATCAAAATAAATGTTGATATGTCTTTTACACACACTAAGAATATCCTTCAAATATCAATTTTTCCCACTGTTAGCCATTTAGTCGACTAAATGGTCTGGTTTAGTCGACTAAATCAGAAGGCCATGCTTCTGTTGCCTGACTAACTGATTTAGTCGACTAAACCAGGTGGTTCAGTCGACTAAATGGCGACAGGGGAGTTTTTGAAACCCAGTCACAGCATCATACTCTGTCTCTTATCCGTATGCAACACCAAATCAACCACAAAAACTCAAAAAACCAGCCAATAAACCAGACAAACCAAGCACAAAACGGGAATGAGCAAAGGATTTCGCATTTCACCAAAAACTACCGTCGAAATTACAAAATGTAGATGAACACATACCTATACGACGCAAATGACACAAAAGTGAGGATTCCTTGACAACCCACTCACAGCCCCAGCCGCGATTTCCTTCGGAATATAGAGAGGGGAGAGGTTTTTGGCGATTGCAACAGTATTAGGGTTATGAAGCACCGATTGGGGGTTTTTTCAAAACCCTACTGTCGACATTTAGTCGACTAACCCAATCGGGTTAGTCGACTAAATATCGCGGGTTTTTTAAAAACCCTTCAAACGAAATTTAGTCGACTAAACCTAGTGGTTTAGTCGACTAAATTTCGTGGTCAGCCAAAAAAAGAGACCCGACGACTTTTAGTCGACTAAACCGGGGTTTAGTCGACTAAAAGTGGCAGATGGGGAAATATTTTCAAAACCGTGGCAAATTGGTAAATATTTATTTAAAAGGTGGCAAATAGGGAAAAAAGCCTGAAGGAACCTTGTAACTAGTGGCCTAGGTGGTGTGGTGGCAATGAAGCTAATCCCATATCAGATCCCCTGTTTGAATCCATGCTTATACAACTTTCTTAACCATTTTTAAGGCATGGACTTTTTTTTTTTTGGACAAATTAAGGCATGGACTTGTGGTGACCTATCTATGATAAGGGCTTAAATGTCACGCCCCGAAATTTAGCAACGTGACGGATACGGAAAGTGAAGGAAATCTACCCTTCCCAGACCGTAGGACCACAACCAACACTGCTAAACACCATAACCTTCACAGCGCAGTTACTACCAGGGTTAAACCATATCATAATAGAATATTCAAAATAATTGACAGTATAGAACATGGAGCTCAGCTCCATCCGTACACACTGGATACATGCTTTGAACTAAAATACGGGCCGGGATCCTGCCTAAGGTATACATGGAGCATCTATCCTGATCAACAGCAATACAAGCAAGCAGCAAAAATTTACATCACGAAGAGGCTCTACAAAGAAATGCCAGCAACCTCGGATTCCAAGAGGCTCCTCACAGATTGGCCGCAGGCCCAACGTCAGCAGAACTATCTGAACCAAGCAAATTTTTCGGTGAATAACGTCCCATTCAGAAAATAAATAAGTACAAAAGTAAACAATTTAAATATGAATTCTTTGGTAATAATGGTTTCGGCAATGCATAACAGTTTCATATCAAGCGAATATATTTGGAAGCAAAACTGTAATTAAGAACAAAAGTCAAGTACTTTGAAATATGAACTGAATCATCTCGTTTGCTAAAATCCAGTTTAAAACAACAGTTCTCAAAACCGGACCAATCATAGGACCTGTACAGAACGAATAACAAGCGTGGACACACAGTCCACGAGGGTAAATAACCAAGCGCGGCAAAGCCACGAAACAAGCGTAGCACGAAGCTACGAATCAAGCGTAGACACACAGTCCACGAGGGTAAACTAACCAAGCGCGGCGAAGCCACGAAACAAGCGTAGACACACAGTCCACGAAAACAAGCGCAGGTACAAGACCCACGAAATCAAGCGTGAGAACACATCCCACGAATAACAAGCGAGCTCGAGATTAACCATGGTGCACCAAGGACTAACAGTACTACTGTTAGTAACCAGCGTTCTGTATTCGGCCCTCTTAAAACAGTTTCAAGCATGCATGGGGTCAATTTTCAAATAGCCAGCAAAGAAACTTTCCTCTAATGAGGAGGTCTAGAAACAATGTTTCATAATAAAATCCCCAGCATGATGGTTCATACGTTTTCAAACATTTATCTTCCAACTCATTCGTCTAAATCTTTTCTTATCATAATAGCTGGAAATAGAACATTTAGGATTACAATGCCTTCTCAAAATCAAAGTAATAAAGAAAATCCTTGTAATATCCTTGTAAACTCTTGGCAAAAACTCATAACGATAAATCGTTAGGGAACTAGTAATCTTAAAATAAATCACCATACCATTTACTGAAAAGCAGCAATGAGCATTATAGCTACATCACCATCTCGGTATAATAGTAAAAAGATTCCAGAAATATTCTTATCAACCCTTTTGCATAAAGACCCTTACACGATAAAATGTCACGGAACTTTTAACGTTGAACAAAATCATCATATCCTATAAATATGTAAATAACAACGCGCAATTGGTATAGTTACAACAAAACTGCTTGAAAAGCTAATGCTTAATAAAACTGATAATTCAATGAAAGCATAGCATTTAAAGTATCATTTATAAAATAATTATGGGACGCTATTCACGCACCTGATAGACTTACGCTACGCCTCTTTTTCCCTCTTATCGGTATTCCAACAATTACTCGTTCACCTCCTAATACCCAACAAATTACAACAATTAAAATTCTGCACAAGATTCGCTATATTCACATACAATTGGCGCCTTTCCTAGTTGGAACAAAATCCCCTTTTTAAACATGTTCACACCTTCTTCACAACCTTAAGAATTTCGTAACGACACTTACTAAAGCCCCTATCTTAATTCATACTAACAACAACCACAGTTCAAAAGGCACAGGAATTTCATTGTTTCCCTTACATATATATATATATATATATATATATATACCAGCAACATGCTTCACACCTAAAGCAATTCAGCCCCAACTTAAAGTGATAATCCGCTCGATTTGGCCACACCCAGCACACCCACGAACACACAAATCACAATTTTCAACTTCACTAACCAAACTCAGCAGAAAGATAAACTGACTAAAATTGAAGATTCATGAATTCAGAAATTCGGCCCTTCCCCAACACTGACGGCAAGGAAGAAAAACAACTAAAAAAAACATAAAGCAAGAGAACAACAACGAAGCCACACAGCACCAACCTAGATGTCCCCTTCCTCCCAAATCCTCCTCCACTTAGGACGGCCTCCAGCGATCCGATTTCCCCAAGCCAAACCGCCGAGATGAACCTATCTCACAAACCACGATTTCAACAACACCGAAGTCACTAACCAGCGACACAGAGACAAAGCAAAACAGAAAGAAATACCGATCGATAGAAAAATTTCGAACCAGAGGAGGACGCCGGGGGGGAAGACGTGCGTCGGAGACAGAGCACGAACGGAAAGATGAAGAAGGTCACGCCTGGGCTAGGGTTCAAGATAAGATCGCACAGCCACCTCCTCCTCTGCCAAAACGATGAAGCCGAATGACCCAGGGAGGACAAAATAAACCGATGCTATCCTTTTTTTTTTATTCATTAAGAACATTCTGGAAATTTCCAAATGGGCTGAGGGAAAATAAAATAAAATAAAAAAAACACACACACTGGGCTCAGAGAATTCGAACTCAGGACCATTGAAATATTTGACCATGCTCAAAACCAACAGGCTAGAACAAATAATAGGTAAATATAGAATTACCTTATACTATACTAATATAATCTAATTCCCAATCTAGTTTAATATTTTTTTTTCCGGGCCGTTACATTAAAGCAAGTGAGGAGGCCCAAATGGTGGATAAGGACTGTGGCCTATCTATGAAATTTTTTTGTATTCTCATTATTTTCCTTCCTCATTTATGTAGATGTTTGATATTGAGTCTATTGAAAGTGTCATGTTCTCTGGTGGACAGCCTTGTGAGTTATATCATTTTATATTGGCAAGTGACTTGTAGATATTTTTATAAGGGGTTTGAGCCTGGAGGCGTGTCAGGAAGCACTGTGTTTCAACTTGGTTAAACTTTTTGTAATAATAATAAATAAAAAAAGCTGCCCCAAGTACCATGGGTAAAATGTATGCATTTGTGAGCGTGATTTAAAAGGTCTTTAAGATGGAGTGAAAATAAAAGTGAAGGGAAAACTGGGGGAAATGAATACTACTGGAAAAAGGACTTACTCCTCTCATCCTTCATATTATCATATAAAACATATTTAGAGAGTTTATTTTTTTTTCTAATTTACCTTTATTGATGCTCCCTCAACTATAATTAAATAGGAGAGGGAATTAAGGAAGATAACTAGGGTGTTTTAAAAAATATATATCATATTAATTAACTTAACCAATTTTCTTAATCTAATCAAATTAGATAAATACTACTATCTCATGTAACACTGTTGGTAATTTGAACACGCAGTGGAAGAAATTTATCAAATTAAATCTCGAATCCCAATGGAGAATCTACCAATGGTGTTTAAATTAAAATAGTCATAACCATACCTTTCATTCTCGTGCGTGTCTTGTTCGATCACTGGGAGCAGACTGAACGAACCAGCACCCTCTACCAGTATCCACATGAACATAACTCCAACACAGACCGCAGCGTGCTAGCGCCTCCAACGTTTTGTGTCTCTTCTTTAGGGTTTCTCTTGCACGGCCAATCTAATACGACTTGCTCATTATCTTGTAGAGTTTTTCAAACCCGTATAAAATATTCAAAATTAATCTTAATTAATTTTGAAATTTGAATTCGATTAAAATTATATTAATTAAATCTGTCCAACAGATCTAATCTAATCTATTTATTTAATCCGAATTAAAAACTAGCTGATTTAATTTGTTTTCATAGATTAAATCTGAGATATGTATCTATTTAATTAAATCTGAGATACGATATCTCAATTCAAATTAAATATGAGATACGATATCTCTCTTCGAAAATTAAATCTGAGATACAATATCTCTATTAGTTTTAGTTATTTAATTTATCAAATAAATTAAATACAAAACAAATACCACAAAATAATATTATTATCTATATAATAATAATAATTATTATTATTATCATCATCCAAGGTTGTCAAACTCGCGAATTTAAGTAAACTTGTAACAATGACATAAACTCATATCGTGAACTCGAATCGTAAACTCGTAAGAGTTTATTTTCACTATTTAATAGATATTAATAGTGTATAATAAATAATTAAAATATAAAAAATCCATCAATATTCAAAATTTACTATATTTAACAAAGAAATTTCTATAAAACTCACATATAAAGCCGTTGAGCATGATTAAAAAAAAAAGTTAACACGAGTTTAAGGGTTAGTTAACACGGTTTTGTAAGTTTGAAATATAAAAAAGGTAAATTCAGTGTATAAACTCGTAAGTTTAACTGAGTTTACAATGGTCACGAGTTTACCAGTGACTCGATTTGGTAAACTAGAAACTTAAAAACAGTAAACTCGGAGAGTTAATTCGCGAGTTTGACAACAATTTATATATTCATTCTCCCTAGATTAAATGTTGTATTTATTAAAACTTAGACATATCTCAGATTCTGGACATTATAGCTCGTGTTGGGCTATTTTTGTGTGCGACCCTATAGGCCCATATGAAATTGGCAGTGAGCCAACAATGTACCAGCCCACAAGTCGCAAACGGCCTCTAGCAAGACATTACAACTACCCAATTCATATAAGGATTGATGATACGATGCAACCTATCATACAACCATGCCACATCCCTTTTGTCACGCGATAATTTGGTTAAGGATGAAGCATGGATAATGTCATCCTCCTGTTTTTGACAATTACTTTTCTCGATTCTTGAGTAGTCTAACAATTGAAATGAAAACTCCTTTCTATCGTAGTATGACCATACTTTTCTCAGACTTACTCATGAAGGGGCCCAGTAATATTTCTCTACAAATGTGAGGGACAAATCTCATCTTGATCATTCACATTCCTCTGCATTAAAACCACTAATCTCAATCGAAGCCTTTATCATCACCCGATCAAAGGTGATTTTTGACTAGGTCAAAGATTAGCGGCTCTCATGTAGGAATCCATGATGATCTCAACTCAAAGGGCATTGTGACGTGGTTATACATGACATAAGCTTATGATTTAATCTATGCAACTTTCTCATAATGGGTCGGTCCAGCACCTTGTACTCTTACAAGTGCCTAAGATTTGATTCGTATCTCTATATCTCATCAAAGTCATATTGATCTTATTTCATCTTTGCTCCTACATAGATGACTGCCAGGGACACTTAGGACAATCTTTATGATACATCCAAGGATATAGTTATCATAATAAACATGCAAATGATATGATAACAAAATGGAGAAATACTTTAAATAATAATAATGTTTAAAGCACAATGATTAGCCCCTAAGGTATAATTTCCAACAAACACCTCAAACCAATCAGACAAATACCTAACCAAAGTATCTCACATATAGCTAATTGTAATGAAATAAATCAGAAAGTTATCTTATTCATGATAAATGTATTGGTATTTATACAATAGAGAGGAGCCTCTAACATAATGGCTTATAATGTTGTAAGCCCTAATTATATAGGATCTGATTATTATCCCATGATCTTAGCTATATACATTAATAATATCCTAACACTTCCCCTCAAGTTGGAGCATAGATGTTAATCATGCTTAACTTGTTACAAGAAAACAATATAAATAAATTCAAACAAAATAATTTTCTTCTTCATGAGATCTTGAATCCACCAACAAGTTCGGCCACATCCAAGAATCGTTCAACCAAATGTCACACCGAGAACATTCAAAAGAAATGATCCAACAAATTCATCGAGAGTTCGAATAACAAAGAGTACTAAACCAAAGTAGAAGTTACAACAAACAGTCTCACAAGGGACTAAACAATACTCCAAATTCTCACTAGAGACAAAGCAACAATGAACATCTCATCATGGACAAACACCAAACGGTCTCACCAGGGACCAAACGATACTCCGAACGTCTTACTTGAGACAATCACCTCACCGGAGGAAAAGCAACAAACAGGTTACATAAAGACCACCAAACTCCTCACCATAGGACACAAAGCACAGCAGAGCCAAGGAAATTACCCAACCACAAGCACGACATTCAAGACAAAAGAGCACTTCACAAATTTGTTGGAAAATGTAACAGATGAGGAACCCAGCCACTAGAGATAAGTGAACGTGCATGAACTAAAATGCTGACTATGCAAAAATAGTAGAAACAATTGAACTCAGTGTCACAACGCAATCTTCGAAGCAAAGAACCAGCCCATACACACTTGGAATAAAGGCTTGACGTTGGAGAACAAAGCAAGGCCAAAAAATAAGTACAGCAACCAGATGGCAGCAAACGTCACATCAGTGACCAAATAGAAGCAACAGTCACCCTAATGACCAAATAACCACGGAACATAAAGCAAATTTATTAGAAAACATGTTGAAACAACGCAGATGAATAGTGACCTATGAACAGCGATGAATATTGCCTTATTGACAATGTCTGTTGGAATCTGAAAATTTTCACTACAATCTAGAAATCCACAACTTCACTGGAAAATGTAGAGAACACTCGCCATAATTGAAAAATTCAAGCAGTCATCGGAAGCTGCAAAACTCACCAGAAATGAACGGAAAGGAGAAGGGAAGGCCTAAATAGGAAGTATCTTATGACAATACCTTTCCACGTGCTGTAAAAGCGTGGCTGCCCATTGTAGCGCTTGTACGCCATGCTATGTCACATGGACGTCGGACGGCTACCCGATTTCGATTGAACTCCGATCGAAGGATGGGTATTCCGATGGAGGGGTGTGTGTTTTGAAAAGTGAACTAAGAGAGAATTTGAACTCTCTCTTCTCTCTCTCACTGTTTCTATTTCAGACAGAGTGCTCGACCATAAAAACCTAGACGCGAACTCAGGGAACCAAGGCGGAACCCTAGCTTTGGTACCATGTAATGAAATAAATCAAAAAGTTATCTTATTCATGATAAACGTATTGATATTTATACAAGAGAGAGAGGAGCCTCTACACATAATGGCTCATAATGTTGTAATCCTTAATTATATGAGATCTAATTGAGATATGATTATAATCCCACGATCTTAGCTACATACATTAATAGTTTCCTAACACTAATAAAGATGTCCAACATCAATATCCAAATCATCAAAACATGTAATCAGTTCAAATAAAACTCACACCATAGTGTCAATTTAAATCCTCAAAATATTTTAGTAAGTAAAAAAAAAAGTGAAAGTCTTAAGGTCATATCAAATAAAAACAACATAAGAGAGCCTTCAAAACTCACTCCATAGATGCATTTTCTTGCTCCTTACTAGAACAATCACCTTAAAAATATTAATATAAAGAGATGAAATTCCATGTCTCAAAAACTACTGAAAATTTCTACCAGATGCAAGCCAACCACATATGATTTAAACAAATAATTGATTGCATATATATTTGTACGTACCATAATCCTCATACAAAACAATTACAAATTTAATCATCATTATGTTAATCTATATTTTCATCCCATTTATTATACAACTATACAATATGCAAGATGCAACCACTTTTATATCACCGTCCATCATTTTGCTGCTGACAGAAGCAATAGGCTAACACATAGTCCAACATAAACACATCCATTTGATTAAATTGTCTCAAGTTCACCAGTTCTTAAGGTAGACTGGTCCAAAGGTGTAGAGCGACTATGATTCCCCTCTTTAAAAAAAACATAACAAAGAATGTTTCATAGCTCCAATGCAATCCAGAAGGAAGACATTGAAGAAAGGGCCTTAATAAGTGTTATCCATTATGCACCAAATGATAGCATATATCGTGGTAAAAGAGCTCACCATACAAATTTCTCCTTATTCGAACCCATAAAAAATGCAACTGCCAGGACAGTTATATTCAATTACCGATAAATTAATATCAATAAAAGAAAGTAAAATAAATCATGCTTTATTCGTTTCAAATATCTTCACATGTTCAAACATGCCTAAAAGAAAAATAATAATCCAACAATACATTTACTTGAGAATTTACAATATATATATATATAACTCAGTCATTTTTTTATATGTAAAATATAGTCATTAACAGTCATGCACAATTCATAAGTATATAAAAGAATATCCAAAATTACCTGTTACTCCTCAATTTATAAATAATTACCAAAAAGTTATTCCAAAACTCTTAATAAAAATCTATAAAGCCGTAACACGCATATCTATTAATATATTACTCAAATTATATATACATACACAATAGCTCCCTATCCACTCAAGAGGGTATGAAAATTGGGCTTGAAAAGAACATAAATATATACTACATCCGGTCCTAATTATAAGACATAGTTGACTTTTTTTTTTGGAGAGATTAAGAAAGATAAATAAGCTGCTCAATCATTTCATATGTTGTATATCCTTAGATTATATATTAATGTATTGGTTAAACTAATTAGTTTGAAGAAAAAAATTAAAATTAAAATACTCTAAATTAATTTAATTTGCTTCCTTAATCTCTCAAAAAAAAATCAACTATGTCTTATAATTAGGACTGAAGGGAGTACCTACTCAATACTCACAATGTTAAACTTAGACTAGATGAAAGAGGTGGCTTGAGGTAATCATTGATTGAATTTTATATTTATTGACACTTACTTTGAAAAGACGCATGGAGTCAAAAAGAATGGGTCAGGCCGTCACGGAAGGAAGATCCAAAATATCCCCCAACCAACACCTACTAAAATTAAATAGTAAGGAATTTGTTCTCCTTTAAGCAGGTCCTTAGCTCGAGACTGTGAATATAGCATATGACATTGGTAACTCTTCCCTCACACCAGGGAGAGCGACTCGAGGTGAATCCAGATTAGTCTGACCTTAATAAATCCTCCGAATCAAAAATAGGTAAGCTAGGTTACCGAATGCTCGAAAAACAAACTATCCCCAGACATACCAATAGTAACATAAGAATGGTGTGGTGGTGAGAGAAAAGGGGGAAAAAAACAAGATAGGAAAGGAAGGAAAGTAGGAATAGAACCATGACAAGACAAGCTGTTAGTTCTCTATGTGTTTTAATGATAAATGACAATTGTAAACTAAATAGAGTTAATAGTTAAGTTAAAAATGTTTAAAAACTTGTTCAAACTTAACCAATAACTTACTGTACGTCAAAGCTTGACTCGAGTTTAGAGTTTCAAAACTTGAGTTAACTCCATACAGAAAGTCTTCAAAAATATTTGAATTTAACTTGACTCAAGTGTCTGAGTGTAAAACTCGAGTCACTGCAAAGCCGAGAGTTTTTCAATGTTTTTAAACTTAATTTGACTCAAGTCAGTTATGGTTAACTCGAGTTAAAGAAAGGCCGAGAGCTATCAAAGTATTTTGAGCATAAAGAAACTTGAGCCTAAGACCTGTAATTCGAGCTTAGCTTTTAAAAGATATTTCCAAATATATAAATTGACTCGAGTTAGTCACTTAATGAATCACGTGGATGAGATCTTAAAACGTTTTTCAAAATGCTATCTCAAAGTTCATTTTGAAAACAAAGCTTGACTCGAGTAAACTTTAATTGACTCGAGTCATACACTTGAGTTAAACATTTTAACTTTGAGCCTAAGCCATATAGAGACATCCTCAATAATTTCAAACTCTTTTTCAAAGAAGATGACTTGAGCCTAGGATAATTGACTCGAGTGAAATATTTCTTTGTTTTGATATCACCGTGTTCGTAAATGCGAAATCTTCAAGTATGATTTGTATACTTTGTATCATCACTCATTATTGTTCCGAACTATATTTAATCAACTCGTGAGTGAGTTTCAGATGATCAAATGTATGTTTAACTGAAGATTAATCAAAAAGAAAAGTGATTACGTTAGAATATTAAATGCTGAGTTCAAAAAACAAAGCACGGATTTGGCAAGTTTTTCTCCGCACATTCCAGAGGCTTTATTTTTTTTTTTCCATATTTGGACGTTAGATCATCCAACAAATTTATCTTAAGCAAGTCAACAGAGATTATCTAGGCATCTTGGTTGAGTTAAAGCACCTGAAGAAAATGTCTCTAATGGCTCTTTAATGTTTCCAATGACTTCATCAAGTCTTCAAACGGTCATTAGATGTTATCAACATATATAAGTTGAAGCATTCAATTCTCAACAACCAGAACACAAGAAAACACAAAAACGCTCAAAGTGATACTAGTATTTATTGTTTTCTACTCATCTGTATAATATCTTAGGATATTCTAAACTTCAGTGTTTATTCATCTACTTTTTTAGAGAGATCATTATTAATTATAGACTTTTGTAAGAATCTCAAAGTATTAAGACTTTGAGATTGGGTTATTAGTTTACAACTTGTGAGGGGGAGTGTATCCTAACGTGAGGGTACCTTTCAAGTATATAGTGTGTAACTGATTGAAGTGATAGTGAAAATCCCAGAGAGTATGGGAACTGGACGTAGGTCAAGAGTTGAGACCGAATCAGTATAAATCTTCTGTGTTAAGCTTTCTCTCTATTTCTCTGTTATACCTTGTTCTGTGCACCATTTCTAGAAGCTTTTAAAAAAAGATTTTTAAAATCTCCAATTCACTCATCTCTTGATGAAATTTTGTCATTTACATAAGCTACAGTAGAAATAAAAACAAAAGACTGATGGTAAGAGAAACAAACACACCTGTAAGCTGCCGTGTGTGAGAGTGTGAGAAGTGAGGAGAAAAAGGAGAATTTATAGGAGTTAGTCTGAAGTGTAGTTGCTCATATTAAAATAATAAATAAATAAATAGTAGTAGTAAACAACATCTTTTTTTTATAGTTCTTCTAAATTATTAATTAATAATTAATTATATACTTTTTATTAAATAAGATTCAAGCTACAACAAACTCTTAACATAAAAATTTAAGAAAATTACATATTATATTAAGAATCAAAGGGAGGGAGTACTATTTTTGGGATTTTCCCTCCCAATATCCCCAATAATTTTTCCGAGGCTAAATAATGAAAGACGCATGTTGGATAGGTAGGAAATGTTGTCAAAAGACAAGGGTCACTCTTTTTTTTTTTGGCTCGATACAATGGTCACTCTTCTTCAAAGTAGGCATTTAGCCTAATTTTAGCTTAGCAGTATCACCTTGTTTCTTCTTCTTCTTTAATTTTAGAAATCAGGGGTATTTTCTATTGAAAGAAGAGACTAATCCTTCTTCACATCGCAGTCATCTTAAAAAGGCATTGGTGCTAGCTAAATAACCTTCTCTATATACACCGTCAGAAATTGAACCCCTGACTAAGTGCTTAATGATACCAAGCTTAGCTAGCTACGAGCCAATTAAGTCAGGTTGCTTTAGTTAATATCATTCTGTTTCTATTTATAAGTTTATTTTAATAAAAAATTTTGGTCTTTATTATAATTCTATTTTCAGAGTAATAGATATGGTTTTTTTTCACCTATTAATTACAATAAACAAAAAGAATTTATTCATGTTGAATTTTAGAGCTAATCATATAAAAGAGCAAAATTTAAAATTTAACTTACAATTAATTAGTTCATTGACGGTACTTGACATGTGAGAGCTAGTTAATTTATGATTTAGAGTTAGATTGACATTTCTAGTGACGATTTGTGTCTTTTTAATTAACTTTGTGAACTCAAAGTTGCTTATACTTGGAATCCAACCACTGTCTAGAATTTTATACGAGCCTAGATTTTGCACGTTATGTGGTAGTGTTTATATTAGAGCCAGGAAATTGGGCCGGCCTGTTTAAGCCTTGGCCCTGTAGGGCTCGAACTTGAAAAATAGATCAGAAATTTGAAATTGGCTCTGGAGGGCCGACCCTGGAGGGCCTCGGGCTTAATCAGGCTGGCCCAAGGCCGTTAGGCCCGTTTAACTGTAGTTTTTTTTTTTAAAAAAAATAATTACTCAGACTTCCACTTAATGAATGTATTCATTTGTAATTACTTATTTTTTTAAGTTTAAACTATAACCATTTTTTATGTTTATTATTATTTTGTATTAAAATACATAATTAGTTATTATAAATTTTAAAGAAGGGATGTTTTTATGTTAAATAAACACAAACTTTGGTATTACAATATTATATAAGTAATAAATTATAAATATATTTTGTATAAAATAAGTATAATTATTTTTACCAAATCATGCATGAATAGAAGAAATCTGCAGACACACACAAAATTACGAGAGAGAAAAGTATTTTGTCGTGGACATACATAAAGCAATTCCTTTGTTTAATATTAAAAAAAAAAGAAAAAACATATTCTTTGTGTTTATTTGTTTTTTATTACAAAAATGAATGTGTTTATTTGTTGAATGATTTATATTATTTAGATATTAATGTTGATAACATTTATTTGATAGATTATAACTTTAATGGTTGCAATTTACTAATTATATTTCTTTAAAAAAAATCTAAGGAAAAATAATTAAAATTTAGAATAGTAATTTTCAGGCCTTGGTACTATCAGGCCGGCCTTTAAAAAACACATATTTTCCTTACCCAGTCTCTATAGGGTCGGTCCTGTCGCTTGTCCGGTCAGGCGGCCTTGGGTCCGTTTGGGTTGGCGGTAGGAGCGGTGGCTTAAAAGTTATCTGACTTTTTTTTAAGCCCGGTAAGAAAAAAGTCAAGTTGTTGTGTTTGGATTGTCAGTGTGGCTTTTTGCAGAAGTAGCTTTTTTCTTAATTGATGAGTGTTTGGATTATTATTTGAAAAGTCAGTTAAGATAGAAAATGACTGAAAAGGGCATGAATCATATTGAGTACTACTATACATATTAGTTGTATATATTAGGATAATAAAAATTTTAATTTCAATTTTAATTTGGAAAAAATTAAATGATTAGTAAAAAAAAATTAATTAACAATAAACTTTCAATTGATAAAAACTTTTTTTGGCAGCCGTTAAATTATTTTCTAGAGGAGGTGGAATTGAAACAAACTTTCAATTGTGTTAATAATTGAAGAAACTAATATTTAAAAAGGAAATGAGAAGGGTACGAAGGGATAGAATGATAGATAAATGGCTATAGTTTTCTCTCTCAAGAACCTGACAAAATCAATGGGGTCGGCTGAAACCAGGAAAATTTTGGATTGCTTCGACATTCTCAAGGTTATTGGTGGCGGATTATCGATTTTATTAGGATCTCTTTCTCCTTGCCTGACAAATCTACTTCACTGCCTTTATTCAATACATCCAGGTGTGAGCCGAGCCTTTCCTCTTCTATTTCCTTCCTTGCTAAACATACTTCTCCCCTGCTTCGATTAGTTTTTCGTTTTCTTCTTCAATGATTTATGTCCTCTCTCCCTGATATATTGCCTTTTCTCTCTCTACTGTGAACACGTGGCTTCTAACGCTGCCGAGCTTTTCTTCCAACTCTCCGAAAGTGAGCTTTTCTTCTACTGAGCGTTTATGAAAAAAGCTGGGAAAAGCGCAGTTATCTAAACGTTGATCCAAACGGCACCAATCTGACTTTTTTCCCACTGATGAAGCTACTGCCCCTGAACGCTCCTAACGCTCAGTCACCGCTCTCTCCAAACAGACCCATTGCGGCCTTAAATGCCAGCTCTAGTTCATATGAAGCTATTTGTGGCCTGTATCTTTCTAATTAGCGGTAAACATATACGTTTGCTTGTTTCAGATCTGAGGCAAAAGAGGAAAATACAGTTCTACCATTTTCTTAATTAATTGGGAATCACTTCTTCACTGGAATCTGCTAATTAATTAATTAGGACTTAGTTTATCTGTTTGAATTATTTAATTTGAGCTTAGCTGTTTTTTCTGCTCCACTTGTACGATCTGATAATTTAAAATGTATTGCTTAATGTTTCCACCCCTACGTGCATGTGCTTATTCCTAAGAAATGTCAATGATAAAAAGAATCTTGGCTCCTGCAATAATAATTTAAGGAAAAAAAAAAAGTGACATAAACTTAGCATTAAAACTGGACCATTATTTTTATAGTGCAGCTTTAGAAAAATACATATATTTGCTGTTAATTTGTACCTTATTGATTGCATTTTCCAAACGTGACAGCTGATGCTTTATTCAAAATGCATATTATATATCCTTTTTAATACACACACATGAAATGTATTAAAACTTTCTGAGCAAAAAAAATGTATTAAAACTATCATTTTAATATAAAATAAATTATATATATATATATATATAGCAATCTTACCCTATTTCGTTAAAAAACTGACGTTGACCGTTAACTTTTTAATGGAAATGAGCAACATTGCTATATTTTGAAACTTTTGGGGCAATATTAAGATAAGAAAAACTTTTAGGGCATATTATTCCTTAACAAAAACTTCTAGGTCAAAATTTGTTACTTAATCCTATGAAATAAATAAAAAAGAACTTCATAGACTATAGGTAATTTGGTCAATAGGGGTGGAAATAAGCCAGACACCTATCAGATAGCCTGCAGTCTAACCTATTTAGGGTCTGACCTGTTTGTTAAAAAGGTTAAGCCAATGCCTATTTAAAGGCCTAAAAATGTAAATCGGCCCAGCCTATTTTGTTAAAACTTGACCTATAAGCCTTTAGATCTGACTTGTTTACACATTAAATAAATATAGTTATATTTATATAATATAAATAACACAATTTTTTTAAAAATTATTATATTCTAATTTCAAAATGTATAAAGTCTATTTATGATCTTCAAGGTTTGCAATATAAGGCTTTTTTAAAATCCCACATTGTAAGAAGGTATTTAAAAAGGTTTTAGGCTCAAACAGGCTTTATGAAGGTTCAGACCTAAATCTAAAAAAAACTTGTATTCAAGTTTAGACTTAAGCTTAGACCTTTTACCCCAATTCAAGCTTAAACCTATTTAGCGGGAACTTAATTTAATCAAACCTACTTCTATACCCAATGGCGAATGACCAAAAGCTTTTTTTTTTTTTTTGGTAACCAAAACCTGAGTCATCATTAGACAATAAAGTATTTTGACCAAAAAAAAAAAAGACAATAAGGTACGAAAAAAAGAAAAAATCCCAAAAAAATTCCTCATGAATTTTTAAAACCTCAAAAAGGTCATGTTAACATGCAAAAAGACAAATGAGCGGAGAGAGTAGGAATAAAAGATTTTGAAGTGTTGATGCTCTTACTAAATTGCTTATCACTAACTAGTTTGTTTAAATTATAGGCTAAAGTATACTTTTAGTCCTTTAAATTTTATATAAGACATACTTTTGGTCCCTTAACTTTATAAAATATACTTTTGGTCCTAAAATTCTAACATCGTTAATGTTGCTAACGGAAAACGCTAACACAGCGAACTTAAGTGTGACTAATAACATTTAATTACACAAATTTTATAAATTCTTCAATTTATTCATATTTTAAATTTAAGATTAATAGCATTTAATTACACAATCGTCACTTAAGTTTACACCTTTATCACTTAAGTTTGTTTTTTCTGTTAGTAAAATTAATGGTGTTAGAATTTTAGGACTAAAAGTATACTTAATAAAGTTAGGGGATCAAAAGTATACATCATGTAAACTTTTTTTTTTTTGCTCAAATACTTCATGTAAACTTAAAAGATTAAAAATATACTTTAGCCTAAATTATATTTAAATGTTTACTAACGTTGTTAGTCATGTTATAATAAGCGATTAAATGTTAAATTTTACAAATAAGAAAGTAATGTTTTAATGACACAACTGACAATGTTTATAAAAGTAAAATAATAAAGCTTTTAACAAGTGTAGTTAATGATGACAATTAAGTTCCACACTTGATTGAGAATACCTTCTCCCCATCTTTTTTTTTTTAAAAATTATTATCTCTTATCATCTAAGTTATTGATTGAGAATTAAAACAAAAAATTAAAGTAGTATTATAATATTTTAGATCGATTGGACGCATATGATTTAAAAATAATTAAAAGAAAAAGATAACGAGAGAAACAAGCTCCAAGCCTCCAATAATACATCTCCAATAATGGGGTTGGCTACAGCCCACTTCCCTTTTCATCCTCTTCCTCATTTAAGCAGTTGGATTGAAATTTTAACCGTTCGGATTTAATGTTTTCTAAAAATATTATTTTTATATTTTTTAATAATTTAATATTTTTATATAACATTAAATTTAAATTGTTGAGATTTCATTTTAATAGTTAAGATAAGAAAGAAGAGGATGAAAAAAGAAGTATACCGCAGCCAAATTCCTCCAACAAAACATCGCTCACCTTTACCTTTTTATTGGCCAATGGCCCAGTGCTTGCCTCTTCTGCCTCAGATATACCTTCCTCTTTCTCGTTTAATCCTTCTCTTTCTCTTTCTCTGCACATGTCTGTGATTCCCAATACCCTTGCCCCCACATTTTTTCTTCATTCTCAACGATCATCTACACCCGATTACGATTCCTTTTTCTCGTTTTCTACCCCATCGTCTTTATCCCTCTCGTCTCTGTTTTCTTCTCCTCTTTCTCTTAGTACCCACTTGCGTTGCTTTTACACTGGTGGATTTGCCAGGTGGGGCTGGTTTTTTGGATTTTTCTTTGGCGGGGATTTTGGCTTCACTGGATTCCTTTTTTATACACTGCTCATAGCCTTCTCGTTTCTTCTCCTGTATTCTCTCTGGGTTTTTTCTCATTTCGAATTTTATCGTCAGAATCTCAATTCGGATTTGAATATCTCGGAGACACTGCATGTAGGGGTTTTGGTTTTTCTCCGTGATTAGAAATTCTGGTTTACCACTCAGCACTTTTTCATTTAATGTTTATTTTTATTTTTATTTTATTTTTTAACTGAATTGGTCTGCCTTCTTCTGGGAATATCTGCTGTTTTTTCCTCTCCTTATGCTTGTGGGCTTCTATTTCTGATAGACGTGCTATGATTCCCAAGAATCACATAGGTGCCAATCTTTGGTGTATTCTGAATTGCGTTGAATTCTGAATTGTTGAAGGATCCTTCATTTTTCTCTTTATCGAATGCAGTGGAACAAAAATATAGCATCGAGCCATCATATAATTCAGAATGTAATTTTTTGGCGATGTTAGCTGATCTTGATGGTGCATTTATGCAGATTTTCGTGAAAATTGGAGACTCTGCTTTCGAAATTGGACACTGGATTCATAAGCTCATTGGATCTCTCCACTGATGTTGACCCTTTGCAAGTGACTTCAGGAGTTCAAAACATCTTTAGATGGAGATATTTTCTAATTGTAAGCTGTCAAACTTCTTTGGTATCACTTTTAAGTCAACAACTTGCAAATGTATGTTTCTGGCGGCTACTATTTTGATTCTTAGAGTTCTTTTGCTTCCTCCGGCCCCTGCCTTTGGCGGGATTGAATGGACCAATCTTGTATCTATCCCTGCCCTCTCTCTATCATCGAGTTCTGAATCTGGGATTAGGCAAGATAAGTTTCTGGAAGTCCCTCAGATTGTATGGGGATTAAACAACCAGAAGATAGCATTTGCAAGGGCTTGCCTTACTGCAAGAATGCTGAATCGAACTTTATTGATGCCTAGCCTCAGTGCCTCCTTGTTTTACAAAGAAATTGACCTCCTACAACCGATTTCCTTTGATAAGGTTTTCGAATTTGAGAAGTTTAATTCACTCTGTGGTGGATTTGTAAGGTTGGGTCGCTACTCTGATCTTCTAAATCAAACCCAGGTGCTTGAAATGCAAAAGGGAAGTGGAAGGAAGTGGACATTGGAGAGGGACATGGATCAATTGGTTCAATATAGCAGAGACCCGTTTGATCAGCATGAGGTAATTCGAATTGTTGGGAAAAACCCTTTCCTGTGGCATGATCATTGGCCTGTGAAGGATTATGCAAGTGTCTTTGAGTGCTTGGTTTGGGTAGATGAGATTACAAAGGAGGCAGATAGGGTTGTGTCTAAGATCAAAACAATTGGAAAAAAAGCAAGAGGTGAAACTGATAGGTCTTCGTTACAGCCTCTGCCATATGTAGCTGTCCACATGAGGATAGAAATAGACTGGATGATTCACTGTGAAAAAAGAGAGCAAAGATTAAACACTAATAAAATCTGTAGTAGCAAGAAAGAGATTATGGAAAGAGTTGGGAATCTCAGGAACACCGTGGGCCTTGAGACTCCAGCGGTTGTTTATCTTGCGGTGGCTGATAAGCTTCTTAATGATTCATCCCTACTGGAAGGTTGGGAAGAGGGATTTCTTCCTTATGAGAAGAAGAAACTTGGGGTTGATGGAATCTACAACAAGTATCCGTATCTGATTCAGTCTGCAATTGACTTTGAAGTTTGCTCAAGGGCCGATATCTTTGTGGGTAACAGTTACTCTACATTTTCAAGCCTAATTGTACTGGAAAGAACACAGAAGATGATTAGAATGGGTGCATCTAGCAGTGGCATGTGTAAAACTGATCTAAGATGGCCTTCTTATGCCTACAATATAGCAGGAGAATCAAATGGTCCTATGAAATGGATCACTAATATGTCTGATGCAAGTCTTAAAGCAGTCAGCTATGGCACCCATAACTTATCTTGTTGACATGTACTATCTCTCTGCCACTTCAGAATGTAGAGTTGATATGCAAAGAAAAAAGTATAAAGGATTTTTTTGGTTTCTTTGTTCATATTTATTCTTCCTTTCATCCTTTGTATTCTCTTTAAGTATGGCTTGGGAGATTGAGAAACTTGTGCATCTTTCTAGCTTAGTCCTTTTTTCTTTGATACAGAAAAAGTAAGTCAAATAATTTGTATTCATGATAAAAAAGAACTTGACTATGTTTGAGATCAATATTTCATTTTTGTACTCCATTTATTTCCTTTTTTTTTTCCTGTTGAAATATATTATCATATTACATAGTGAAGAGCTTAGCTAGGCACTTGGATGGCTTTGGATTGTTGAATATTTTTGAAGTGAGTTCTTGATATCTTCTTATTATTGTACAATAGATGGGTGAGATTGGGTCCAGACATGTAGGACCCACTTAGGGATGCAATCTCATCCATTTATTTTTTCTGGGGAGATGGTTATCTGGGGGAAGTGGGGTATGCTTCTGACTGCTGTCTCTGCATTTGTTTACTTTCTTTTATACTCACTTGGCAGGCTTCAGTTTCAGTATTTAACGACATTCTTCTATCTCTTCAATAATGGTAGTAACTAAATACCATCTTTTTCTTCATCACCTTCTGCTTGCCCACATGCACCCACACACCACAAATCATATTCTTCACCTCACTTTTTGCCAAAAACTGATCGTAGGCATTTGGGCCTTCAAAACTTAATAATTTTATATCACGTTACAATTAACTTTTCATTTTATTGGCATAAACATTACAGATCACACGGACACACAAGTATTTTATATTATAGGAGGAGGTTTTAAACTTCAGATTTCTTTTTATGACACCAAAGGCCTTGTAGCCTATTGATACTAGAGGCCCCCTTTAAGTGGGAGGTTGCGAGTTCGATTCAGATTATAACCTCAAGTTGTTATTAGTGCCAGCTCCTTTAATACCAAAAACACAGAAGGATTTCTACTGACTCCACTCACTTGACTCTTGTGACTTGTCACATGAGCTTGTTTTTGGTGGCTCAGGCATATATATACATGTTGGAGAATTCATTTTGTAACAACTGTCAGCAGAATTATTTGTATTAATTTAAATGTTTTAAAAAGTGGGTGTCAAAACTCAGGAGTTCGAGGGTAAAAAGGTTTCCCAAAAAGTTTGAATGAAGGACTTGGGAAAATAGTATTCCCTCGGATCTTAATTATAAAACCTACTTGACTTTTTTTTTAGAAATTAAGGAAGCTAATTAAATTATTTTAGAGTATTTTTATTTTTATTTTTTTTCAAAGGAATTAGTTTGACTAATAAGCTAATACATAATCTAAAGATACACAGCATATAAAATGATTAAGTAACTTATTTAGTTTTCTTAATTTCTCCAAACAAAGTTAACTATATCTTATAATTACGGATGAAGCACAATTTAAGGTAAAGTTGCATGAAGGTGAGATTGTATGAGAATAAAGATGTAACTATAAACAGCAGAAGCAAAAGGGACAATTGAGTACAAATAGTGTATGCTTTTAATGAGATATTGAAGTGGTACTTACACAGGCATCATCTTCTTCTTCATCCTTGTTACTTGATATAGGAAAAGTAATAAATCCACTCAGATCTGGTCCCTTCCTACCCATAATTTAGGGTGTTGTCAGTAGAATAACTTTATCTAAAATATAAATAAGTTGTGATATAATTAATGTTCATTTTTTCAAATTTGTCTATGTAATTAATGCTTATTTTTTTATTTTACTCACCCATTAAATTTTCAAACATATTTTTCAATAAATTTAAAAGTAAAAAAAAATCAATTTATGTCATATTTAACAGGTTGACTCTCACTTCATTGACTACTTCTGCTTTTGAGTTTAGAGGGAGAGAGAGAGAGAGAGGTGGGTCATGGAAATGAAATGATTGTGAAGATGGGACCAAAGGCAGACGCCGCAAGCGCAGTTATGAAGTCGCAGTCCTACAAGGAGAGGAGGTTGTTCTTGTCCCACCCACTCCCATTATTATTGTCATTTTCTTTTGGCGTTTCTTATCTGTCTGTCTGTTTGTTTTTTTTTTTAAAAAAATAAAAGATTAAAACAGGTGAAATCACAAGAACATAGTATAAAGGGGGAAAAAGCAGGAAGCAGATAATCTCAGAAGCAACTCCCTCAGAATCCCTCAGAAGTAAATCTGAGCTGTCCAAAAATGAATCTAACAGCCAGAAAGGGATTTAAAATTTTTTTACAAAAACCGCGCGTGGTTTTGACATTAATGATTCTGGACCTTTAGATCAACTTTTGGACGGTCCAGATAGAGCGATACTGAGGGATACTGAAGGAGCTGCTTCTGAGAGAATCCAAACCGGAAAAAACTACATAAACCTATTTAAAAATTAGTCTGAAAATTTCAGACTAATTTTTAAATAGGTTTATGTAGTTTTTTCCCCCTTTGTAGTTTGTACTATGTTCTTGTGATTTCACCTCTTCTAATTGAGTATTTATGATTTTTTACCGTGTCCTTGTAATTTCACATATTTTTTTCCGTGTTAAACCTTTTATTAGTTAACCACCCTCTTCTAAACGAGAATAATTTTATTTTATTATATATATATATATATATATATATAATATTATAATAAAATTATGTGTATACATAATCATATATATACATGGATTAATACAATCTTTAGTCACTTAAATTTGCCATAATTTTGGTTTTGATTAATTAAATTTCAAACTATAGATTTTAGTCTTCTTGAATCAGGCTTGGAAATAGTCAAATAGGTCAGACCAACCCAGCTTTGGTTAAATATGCTTGAACCTATAATAGGGGAAAAATGCTTGAGCCTAAACTCAAGCATAAATGCAGGTTTCTTTTTAAACTCATGCATGGGCCTTCATAAGGGCTTATATTGAGACTAAAGTTTTTCTAAAAGCCTACTTACAATCTAGGTATTTCAAAAGCCTTATATTATAAACTTTGAAGGCTATAAGATGGCTGCGAAGTGTGAACCTATCAAAACCTACATAAATGTAGATTTCAAAGCATAATATTTACAAATTGTACCCTTTAAGTAAGCTTTTAGCCTACATATAATTAAAATAAATCATATTATTATTATTATTATTACTATTATGATAAAAAATTGATTTCATCAAAATTCAAATATAATAATATAATCATCCAAAATAAAATCTTATAGTTAGTAAGGAGAATAGTAAGGATACAATCATGGATTGTTAGGAAGACGTTTCAAAGAAAATTTCCCCGAGAATAGTAGGGGTAGTACCGTAACTAACTTATTGTAACTTGAAATTAGTATATAAGAATGAAAAAATATAAATATATTTATTTAATATGTAAAAATGTTAGGTCTGAAGGTTAATAGGTTAGACCTTAACAAAATAGACATAGTTTATTTACACATTTAGACCTTAAATAGGCTCTAGTTTAGATCTTTTAACAAACAGGTCATGCCAGACTAGCTCCTAAACAGGCCAAGTTGTAGGCCGCCTGATAAGAGCCTGATCTACTCCCACCCTTACCTTTAATTTTTGACCAATTAAAATTTAGAGCTCTTAACAAAATTTAGAGCTTTTCGTATCTGTTCGGATTGCGATTTTCATATCCAAAATGTACTTTTGTAAAAAAAAAAAAAATCTAGGGTTAAGGTGCAAAAATACACATGTGCTTTTTTCCGAGAAGCGTCCAGTAGCAAGTCCTTTTTTTAGGTGCAAAAGTGCACACGTGGTTACAAATTAGGTGCAAAAATACCGTTTGACTGTTAAGTTTGACTTTGATCGTTAAGTTTGACTTATTTTGCTGACTGGACGATGACGTGGCATTTCAAAAGTGCAAAAATACACATGTATTTTGCCAAGAAGAGCGCCCAACACCAAATTATTTTTTTTTAAAATTTGATAATTTTACTTCAATTAAAATTATTTTAGGATCCTGAAAAAATATTTTAGGTATTCACCGGTATTAAAAGGATACTGATTGATACTGAAAAAAATATTTTAGGGTACTGCCTGGTACTAAAAAGTACTTTCAGGATACTGACGGGTACAAAAAAAACTTCATAATTTTGAAAAATTATTTTAGGATCTTGAAAAAATATTTCAGGTATTAACTGGTACTAAAAGGATATGGATTGATACTGAAAAAAATATTTCAGGGTATTGACTGGTACTAAAAAGTATTTTTAGGATACTGACTCGTACATAAAAATACTTTATAATCTTGAAAAATTATTTTAGGATCTTGAAAAAGTATTTTAGGTATTGATGGTACTAAAAAGATATAGACTGATATTGAAAAAATATTTTATGGTACTGACTGGAACTAAAAAGTATTTTCAAAATACTGACTGGTATAGAAAAAATATTTTATAATCTTGAAAAATTATTTTAGGATCTTGAAAAAATATTTCAGATATTGACCAGTACTAAGAGGATATTGACTGATATTGAAAAAAAAATATTTCAGGGTACTGACTGATACTAAAAAAATACTTTCAGGATACTGATTGGTACAGAAAAAATACTTCATGATCTTGAAAAATTATTTTAGGATCTTGAAAAAATATTTCAACCTATGGACTGGTACTAGAAGAATACTGATTGGTACTAAAAAATATTTCAAAGTACTAACTGGTACTAAAAATATACTTAAGCTTATTTTTTTAGATTCTAAAATAATTTTTCAGATCATGAAATATTTTTTCTGTACTAGGAAGTATTCTCAAAGTATCTTTTTAGTACCAATCAGTACCCAGTAGTAATTAAAATAAAATTATTAAATTTAAAAAAAGAATTGGTGTTCGACGCTCTTGTTGACAAAGCACATGTGTATTTTTGCACTTTTGAAATGTCACGTCATCGTCCAGTCAGTAAAAAAAGTCAAACTTAATGGTCAAAGTCAATCTTAACGGTCAAACGGTATTTCTGTACCTAATTTGTAACCACGTAGTCACTTTTATACCTAAAAAAACACTTACTACTAGATGTTCCTCAGATAAAAGCACATATATATTTTTACACCTTAACCTAAAAATCTATGTGAGAATTGCTTCTAGCAAAAGCCCATTTGAAACGGAATATGAACTCATTGTTAGAAAGATTTTACATTAGTTGTAGAGACTCTCATTCTTTCAGGATTGTTTGGTTCGTGTAGAGAAGTTGAAAACGATTTTAATGTTATTTAGTCTAATATAGGAAAAGAAGAGAGGAGAAATGATAATTTATGAATTAGTTTAAATTTATAATTTGCAAATTATTAAGTATTCTGTATTATTCTCTCTGGTCTTAATTATAGAATAATACTTGGGAGTTGGTTTTAGTTCTAATTATAGGACAACATTTTAATTCTTGTCAATTTCTTTCCAAAAAACCCCTATTTTATTCTCTCAAGTGTGTTTAATTTTTATGATTATATATATTTGGATGTGTAGATTTTTTCAGTCAGTAAAACTTTTAAATTGTTAAATTTTAATTTATTTATCAATCAACCGTCGTTACTTTACTTTCATATATATATATATATATATATAGACACACACACATATACATACATATACACACACTTACAGATATATATGTGTGTGTACGCGCTCATACCCGTGTATATATATGTGTGTGTGTGTATGTAGAGACTCACAAATATACATACATATATACACAAACTCGTATATATAGACACAACACACATATATATTTTGTGACGCGCGCGCGCGCACACATATATATATACATATGCAAGGGCGGATCTAGGTAGATGACTAGGGGGTAAGTGTTCATCCTTGAATTGGAGAATTAAGGATTTTTTTTTTAAAAAAAAAAGAAGAAAAATTAATACATGTTTGAATGATTGCCTACCCCTAAATTAAGTGCCCACCCTTAATACATCAAGACGGCACTTCCTAACTGGATGGGCCATGAATGGTTGAATGATTGTTTAGTACCTTATATTGCAAAAGAAGTATTTGATAGCATTGGTAATAAAACAATTATGATGGAATTCCAAAAAAGAAGGCATTGAAGGATGACATTGTAGTTATTTTTATTGTAATATGCTTTTGTTATTAAAATATATGTACTTGAACTTATTCAGTGTCAACTCTTCCTTATAATTTATGTAGCTGCATTTCTAACAATACTTAGTCTTACTTTTCTAAATGGAAGGTTTGTAAAATAATTACCTATCTTATTACATCATCAGTATTTACTTGATTTCATGAATATTTTTTTGATATTATTTTCTTTTCTTGTTTATTTTTTTTGTTTTTTTTAATGTATTTAAAACTCTTTTTTTTTTTTTTTAAAAAAAGCCCACCCTTCATAAATTTTTTGAATTCGCCCCTGTCTTGTGTGTGTGTGTGTGCATATATATGTATGTAGATATATGTATGTATCTGTGTGTTATATGTATATATATCTATATGTACACATATATGTATATATAATAATATCATTATTTCAATTAGAAAGCGTATGGAAAGGAAAATTTTATGTTGGAGAGTTACAAGACAGGGGTTGTTAATTCACTTTTACTTATACCATTTTAAATTTATATAAAGGCATTTTAGGCAAATGAGTAAAATTAATTAATTTAACTTATCTTTTTAATCTCTACAAAATTAATTAAATATATCCTATAATTAGGACCAGAGGGAGTATTATATTTGAGTTAATGTATCATTCATTTTTATTAAACTCGGTCAAAATCCTAAACATAAGTTGTTTTTTTTTTTGCTCAGAAAAATCCTAAACATAAGTTTGTATTAAATGGAATATGTGTAAGTTTTTCTTGGTCAAAGAAAATATACGTAAGTTGACTTAATTTTACGATCAATTTTTTTCTTTTGAACAAAAACAATTTACATCGTGAACAAACGACGCATTAAAGTGTAGGAACAAGAAAAGAAATCGGGTTTAAACTTTATTGATAAGCATTGGGCTACTAGATGTTGGCCCAATATGAAAAGGTAGGATACTAGGATGTGAAATAATTAATCAAAATTTGTACTATACTATTGGCTTATTGGGTTCGCAAGGCTTGCTTGTACAGGCATTCTTTCAAAAATAAACAAATGATGTTATAAAAATAAAATAAAATAAAATAAAATAAACAAATCACCAATAGGGTTAGCTCCAATAGAAAGGACTGATCCCTTATAATGTGACGAACTTATATTCAAATTCTTGGTTGGAAAGATACCCATATTTAGTGCCAACAGTGTCTCGAACATGATTGCTTTTTAATAGGATGATAAAAATAAATAAATGCAAAATAAGCAAAAGTTTGTCTAAGTGATATTCAAATGAGGGAAATGTTTTACAGAGTACCGAAACTAGCAAGACAAACATAATAATTAAAATAACAATTGAGGGTAGTAGCCGAAATGACTTGAACAGTTTGAAGAGTAAATTTTTTTAGCAGAGTTAGGATTTACTGACGTGTAACATTGTTTGCAAGATAAGGTTTAGAAGGAAGACGGATGAATCTTTTGGTGACCCAAGTAACTATTAATTTGTTGTGCAATTAAATACAAAAAGTTTGTCTACATGGGACGCCCAAGAGGCTTGTTCTCAATAATAAAACCAAAATCAATCCAGATCCCACATCAATAAATTCTTTTTCCTTCCTTCATTGTGTGTTGTTAGGGTTTGTTTGGTACGTGGAAGATATGTGAGGGGAAATAAAAATGACCAAGTTCCCTTATTTGACGCTCAATCTTCCTGAAAACTCAAATTCCCTGACCCATAAAGTCACAGAACCAGAAAATATTTGTAGTTCGGGCCAAAAATTAAACATATTGAACTTAAAGCATAACTATATATTCAATATGATTCAGCATTTTCATTTTCTGTTGTTTCTCAAATTGTACTGTTGTTTTTTGGGTAATATGTGCAGGTTATATCCATACCTATCTTGCAAATTCACCCTTTCATAGCATTGTTATCTGGCTTCACAATGGACCTATTGATAACTATTGTTTCTATCCTTATGCTTTGTCTCTCTCTAAGTGCATATGTTCGAATTGTTCCATGATTTTGCCAACCACAATGATGATATTATGGGGTTAAGGTGAAGTAAAATGGTTGGCAAAGAATAATTTTTTTTAGGTATTTTCAGTCTATAAAATTTACTTATCTTAGTAAAAGTAAATGCAATCTGTGGAATTTCCCACATATAATATGTAAATGCAATTTGTCTCTCTACAAGCGTGTCACTTGTTCTTCTGGAAAAAAAACATTTTAATTCTACAAGACTGATCTAAATGAATTGAGGACTATATTAAAGGGGCTAATGGTGGAAATAAGCCCAAAAAATATGAGAAGTATATATTCGGATAAATGCTCAATTAACTTGCAGAGAGACGCCAAGCGCCTTGTAGCGTGTTGGCACCAATGCCAGACGTAGGAATCTGGCCTCCCTCCTCCTTCTCAGGGGTTCGACCCCTACCTAATGTATCCCAAAAGAAAAAAAAACTTGCATAGAGACAACTGATTGGCAAGAGAAATAAATGAATCAAGAATAAAGACTATTAGGTAGCCCAATACTGTTATTCACAGACCCTCACATGGTTCTTTTGCATATCTCTTGTAGCATGATGAAACACACACACATAATATTTTGGTAATAGAAAGCAACTTTTACCTGGTCAATCATGGGCATCAATCCAATGACACGAGTTTTTTTTTTTTAAAAAATCTTCCACGAGTTTTTTGTGTGCTCAATCATTTATGCTGACCTATACAGGACATTACATTTATGCGATCATCAAACTCTTCAAATCAACAAAACAATAACTTTCACACAGCATGTCATCTTAAATTAATGGGCATATATGCCATAGCTTGTTACACTAGAAGATATCTCTATGTAAGGTAACTGACCAACAGTACTCCCTGTAAACTCATTAGAGAATTAGCACTTTTTCATTATTTATTACTATTGATTTTTCATTATTTAAATCCATAAAATAGAGAAGTGGTATTTTTTTTTTGTTGAGTTCATCATTTATCACTATTTATTTTTCTTTTCAAGTTGTTAATGTGGTATGCTTCATTTGTAAAAACAGGAACAACAACAAAGGGGAGCAGCTAATGGTATTGCTATAACTGGCATGTCACTTTTTTAAAGCATTTGGCCTTGCTGAAGGTGGTGCATTGTAAGTTTACTTTTCATTTATGTGTTTTACTTCTTATATGACACATCAAATTCAGTGAAAAATTGTCAACAAATGTTTGCTTTGGATCGATTCCAATTTTACTGGGTCTAAAATAACTTCTAATTCGTCATGTCTATTGATTATAGAAAAAATATGATGCAAAACGAAATAGGCCAACGGAATTTCAAACACGAGAAGGAATCCCATACCTAATGGTGAGCTGACGAGCCAACACTACAAAGAATGGGTAAATTGAGAAGAGAAGAGAGTGCTGATTCCGTTGAAGGAAGGAGGACGACCTTCCGAATAAACCTCTGATTGTCATTGACGGAATGAAAGACGCTGGTCCGACTTGGAGGAAGAGGGAGATTGGAGAGCACAGAGCAGAGTGGAGGAAGAGGAAGTGTGTGCATGTGAACTGTGGAGAACGTCTACGAGAGAGAGGATAGAGAATGGAGAGCATAGCTGCACAGAGTGAAGTAGAGAAGAGGAAACGTGTGTGTGGAGAACGTCTCCACAAGAGGGAAGAATGTAAAAAAAAAGGGTATAATTATAGAGAAGATAAGAGAGTAACTAGGCCAAATTATTGGTGAAAATAAAATATTGTATAATACATACATATATTTTAACAAATTTTAGAAGACCAACTACAACCTTTGTAAAAGATTAACTAGGGCCAAATTATTGACTAAAATAAAATATTATATAATAAAAACATATATTTTAACAAATTTTAGAAGGCCAATGGGCTATAACATAGTTCCGCCACTATCTCTTTAAAGGTGAAAAGATAAATCCTATCAAAATTAACAGTAACTCAGCTTTTAGTTTCAATGAAGGACGAACACTTTTTCCCTTGCAAGTTGGAAGATGCATCACTTGCATATAATCGATCAAAACTCATGCTTATCAAAGTTTAAATACCCTATTTGGTCCCTGAAAAAAATTACGGACCTCTTTTTGGTCCCTCAGTAAAAATAACTCATCCCGTAATCCTTGACCACATTTGGGATACTTCACAGCATGTATCCACTTCAACTTGGAAGGACTAACGTGGACAGTTTTTGAATTTTACAGGAATTACGGAATGAGTTATTTTTACTGAGTGACCAAAAAGGGGTCCGTGATTTTTTTTAGGGACCAAATAGGGTATTTACTCATATATATATATATATATATATATATATATATATATAATAAAACAAAATATGATTCATCTATAGTTTAAATATGTTCTGTTCTGGGAACAGAACTTATTGGACTTGACTAGGTGTCAAGTCTAGAGCCTACGTACCCTTTGAAGGGATCAAAGTCCACGTAGTTTGATGAATACTTTGAGGCTTTTAGCCAGGGGGTGGTGTGTGTGCTCTGTGTGACAGAAAGTAAAGTAGAGAATTAGAATGTGTGCACCTGGTTGGTCGACCTTTGTATTTATAGAGGTGTCCGAGGCGGATATCCCGGCCTAGCGCGATATCCGGGGCGGCAATATCCGGGTCAAGTATCTCGGGATGCCGATATGATGTGGATAGATTGGGTCTGTTAAGATACCGGATCTCCACCTATGATCAGTGAATCACACTTCTTGATACTGTTTGCCGCTGGGCCACACTATGGATTTGGGCCTTTGGGCCGGTCCGTAACAGTTGCCCCCAGCTTGGTTGTTCAGGCTTCTGGACTGCCAAGGTGCTCATTGCCCCCGGCCTCTGTTGAGGTCCGGGGCCTCTACTTTTTTCGGGCCGGCTTTCAACCACCGTGACTGTAAAGGTAGTTTCGGGTCCGAGGTCTTGTTTCTCAGGACACTGAAGGAGTTACTTCCCGTCGTCGTACCGAAGCGCCGTGCCTTGCTTTTACTTTAACTATCCGGGGTGGTTGCTTAACTCGGGTTGGTCCGAGATGCCTAGCAGTGACCTCGGATCTGCATTCCTTACCCCTTGGCATTCGGTCAATCACTCGGGATTCCTTCCGCATGCGCCATTATTACGACTTTACACCTGGCACACCTTGATTGGGGGAAGTCTGTAACCGTCGCGCCTATCCGTGTCCCAATTTCCGTGCGCATTTAATGCTCCCACGTCGTGCAGTGCACATCTTATCGTGTCTAAGTTCAAAGACCTATCTGCCCCCGACGTTCCACTGCCTTGTCTTTACTGATAAGTAAGTTTTTTGCATTTGGCTCTTCACTTTTTCCCGCTATACTCACTACATCACAGCTTTTCTCTGGTTTTGCTCTGGGTTTGTAGGATCATCTCCTCTGTCAAAACTCCATTGTTCTCCATCTCAAAAGCTCAAGTTTCCCTCTTCTTCCTCACACAGGTACTCCCCTTGCTTTTCTTTACTTCATTACGGTATAACTTTGCATTTTACCGTTTGTATACTTGTATTTCCCTCTCTTTGGTCTGTCATCTACATACTTCCTCGCCCTCCATTCTAGTTCACTGGGTAAGCTTTTAGACCATACCATTTTCTGGGTTTACCAAGAGAGTCACGTTTGCTTTGACACATCCTGTGGTCATCCCTATACCTGCTTCTTTTTTGTCGTAAGACCTTTAGTTCCTCCTTTATGGATAGAGGTAGAAACTTCCCTAGACCAAGACCAATATTAACACCTGAACACCCACTTCCCATGAGCTTCTTACTAGGTTCTTGGAACCGAACTTCCAGAAGAGGAGAGGTCAACCACTTTACTCCGAAGTGGGGTCGGTCATCCGAGACGAGTCGGGCCTCGTCTTACTGCTGCTAAAGCTCCGTTTCCTCCCCCTGCCTGTACTCTGGCATGTACTGTTCCTTTCTCACTGCCGGTCCGGGCTGGGATCAATTCCATAGCCGGCTCCAGATCTCCAGCCTTATTGGCTCAGCCTCTTAACGTCTATGAGGGTCCTCCTTCTGCGAGCTTGGATCTTTATCCTGAAGGGTACTTTGGGCCCTGCTGGGATTGCCTTGCCAAAAGCTCCTTTCACATAGCGCATGGTGGGGATGCGAGGGCTTCTTCCATACTTAGCTCCTGCAGGCATCGGCTTTCTCCGGGCCTTCCTTTTATTGCACTCATTCATCCGAGTCCGCCATCATTATCGCCTGCAAATTTATTTGTGCCAGGTATTCCCTCACTTTGCTAATGTTTATATTTTTATTTTGCCTATAGGTTAATGGCTCCCAAATCTCTGCCTTCCAACCAACGGTCCGAAGCCGAGGGTTCGGACTCTTCTAGTTTTCCTGAGGCTGTGTTGGAGATTCGACTGGGTGTCACATGAGGTCTTGAAGACCCGGTCGTTGATGTCGGATGCCAACATTGCGCGCTTGAAGCTTCCGGCCATAGACGGGTGTGTTGACTGTTGTCCGGGGGATGACGAGCCTATATACTCGGAACGGGAAGTAGGTCATCCAAACTTCTTTTTCTTTTACCGGGACTGCCTTACTCGAGTCGGCGTTTGCTTCCCATTCACCCAGTTCTAGATCTTGGCCCTACTACACCTGAGACTTGCCCCTTCACAACTTCATCCGAATGGGTGGGCTTATCTTGTTGTGTTTGAGCAACTATGCCGCTCCTTCCCCGTCCCGATTCCCTGCTCGACCAATCTCTTCTTCTATTACTTCGGCCTATTCACCCCCGGCTCCCCTAAAGAGGGTGACAAATTAAAAGGGTTGGTTTCCCTCTGCTGCCATCCAGAGTGGAAACTCATGAAGCCCTTCTCTGATTCCTTCAAGCGGTTTAAGAGCGCCTTCTTCAAGGTTGCCGTCGTGCCTGGTCAACAGCCTTGGTTTTTGAATGGGGTTGAGGCCGCAAACGTAGAGTGGTGCTTTCCTCTGTATTGGATGGAGAATCATCATAAGGCTGCTCCCTATCCATCCAAATTTCCCACGATGATCTTCAACGGGAGTCGGTTTCCTCCGTGCCTCGGTTGGATGCTTTCGTGGAAAAGTATGGTGTCCAAAGCGCGGCCTTCTTCATTTCCGGGGCCGGTTCGAGGCCAACCTCCTCAACTTATAGGAGTCCATGCTTTAATGAAATGTTGACTGTCTTTATATTTTCGTCTGGTAACTTGTTTTTATTCCTGACTTCCTTTATTTGTCCTTTCAGCTCAAGACATGAGGTCCCTTCCGAGCTATCTGGCGAAGGTGAATCCAGCCGTGTCCTCACCGAGTCGGCAGACTCGAAAACGGGCCATCCATACCGAAGCCGCTGCGCCCAAAGTCGCGGCTGTCTCTTCTGCAGCAAAGAAAGCTAAGGCCTCGATTGGCCAAGGGTTCGCTCCTTCTGTCCCCTCAGAGCCTTCCCAAGGAGTTATCTCCCAAGCTTTGAAGGGGAAATAGGTCGTGGGATCTGTGTCTGTGGACGAACCCGTGTCTGTGGACATCCCATCAATTCCCTCGGCTCCAGTGCTTCCGCCACCTCTGCCCCCTCCACCTTCCTCTTCCAAGTTGTCCGGGCCTTCCTCGGTGCTACCGCGAGGCTTCGTCTGGGAAAAGGGGGGGTGACCGGAGAGCTGGACGTCACGTTTCTCCCTCCCCGCCAATTCATGGAAAGCCGACCCTTGTCGCCTCTTAATGAGACCGAGATACATACAGCGCAACGATACTTATGCAAATCTGTCGGGCTGCTTCAAGTCCTCATTCATGTAAGAGGCAAGTATACCCTGTCAGACGCAGAGAATAAACAGCTAAAAGCGTCCCAGGAAGAGGTGGTGGCAAAGCAAAAAGCTTTGGAGGAGGCTGAGGTGGCGAAAAAGGCTTTGGCTGAGTCGGAGGCCAGGGTGGAGGTTCTTCGGGAAGAGCGGGATGTTGCTAAGGCCGCAGCCGTGAAGGAGACTCAAGAGCTTCAACTCTCATGGGAGGGGGCGGAGAAGTCGGCCTCTGAGTGTGCCCGGGCCTAAAAGGCGCTGGGCGAGAGTTTAGATGCGATGAAGACCCTTTAGAAGCAGCGTGCTTCTCTGACATCCGAGCTTTAAACTGCCAAGGAGGCTTTCACTTTGGAGCAGCAGGCGCACCTGGAGACTACCAAAACTTTACAGTAGACTGCCAAGGATTGCTTTAATGTGGCTTTGGAGCAACTCCGCTGTCTGAACCCCGGTGTGGCCCTGAACGTAGGCGGATATGACTTCCGTGCCTTTGTCGAGGACGGAGCCCTAATTCCATACCAATCTCCTCCAGCCGGCGGGTCCCAATCTGAAGATGAGGAGGTGGTAGAGGAGGACGAGGCCGAAAAAGGGGGTCCTGAGGCCGGGCCGTCTAGTTAGTTTGTTGTTTTTATGGGCATCTGTGCCTCTTTTTTGTGAACATTTGCAGCGTTTATGCGTTTTATACAAGTTCTTATGACAATGAATGAACTATTTTTATCATCCTTTTGCCATTTTATAAATTCCAAACTTAGTTTAGAAATTTATTGACTGTAGTAGATACTAGTCTGTTTACTCGACCAACACTTACATGTGGCATGATGAGGCAGGGTTCTATATTTTACCTCACGAGGTGTTAACTTAACTGCACTACCTCGTTCCAACTTGACTAGTCGGAAAAGTTAATGGTAACCGAAATAAGGGTGAGATTGTCACATGTTCAACCGAGGTGTCCGTACCGCACTAATCAAACATTTTGATCTGATCAGGGTCGGAATGACAACCCGCTTACTTAGATTCGGCGAGCGTTGACGCGTCAATTTCGTGAAGGCCACGTATGACATTTTCGTTGAGCTCTAACCAGGGCACGTCGGAGTACAACGGCCGGTGTCAAACATCTAGATGGTTTTTGTTAGTGACCGGGTGTAAGGACCTCGGTGTCGGATTTTGGACCGGGCTTAATGGCCTCGATGTCAAATATTTGACCGGGCTTAATGGCCTCGATGTCAAATATTTGACCGGGCTTAATGGCCTCGATGTCACGCTTAAGCAAGTACTTGTGCACATTGATGAATTTCCTTTGTGGGATCCTTGATTAATAACAAAAACAGCTCTAAAGAGCTATAAAATATTCATGAATTATTCAAATGAAAATTAAGGAACAATTTAAACTTAAGAAATTTAAGAAATGACCAAACAATAACTGAGGTAAGCGTCGATATCTGTTGGGCCGAACTGAGACCTAGCTGTAATAGATCTTTAGCTTGTCGGCGTTCCATGTTCTCTTAACCGGCTTCCTTGCCAGGGTTTCGAGAACATATGCTCCATCGTCGAGTCTTTCTTTGATCCAATAGGGGCCTTCCCAATTTGCCGCTAGTTTTCCGTCTCGGGCATTCTTGTTGCTGATGTCAGCCCGTCGGAGTACAAGGTTCCCCCGGTTAAAGGACCGTGGTCGAACCTTCCGATTATACTTTACTGCGAGGAGTTTCTTGGCGGCAAGCTCCCGACAGTGCGCTATGACTCGGATCTCATCAATTAGATCTAGGCCTGTCTTTAGGGCGTTGTCATTTGACGCCTACCCATCCTGTCTGGCTCTTATCTTTCTCTATGATGGCTGTCCGATTTCAACCGGGATCATTGCTTCACAATCGTAGGTCAACCGGAATAGGGTTTCCTGAGTTGAGGTCTGCACACTCGTCTTGTAGGCCCACAGAATACTGTGAAGCTGTTCGGTCCAGTTGGTGTCGGCTTTTGACATGCGTTTCTTTAGTCCGTCGAGAATGATTTTATTGGCTGACTCGGCCTGACCATTAAAATGCGGGTGTTCGACCGAAGAGAAGTGTTGCTTAATGTCTAAGTCAGACATTGAAGTCTAGAATCTATGGTCCATGAACTGGGTCCCATTATCCGTGACGACTTCGGCAGGTATCCCAAATCGAGCGATGATGTTATGACGAAAGAACCTCATTACTCGGGCCGAGGTGATCATAGTCAATGGCTCCGCTTCAATCCACTTGGTAAAATAGTCTACAGTGACGATGAGCCATTTAAATTGTCCGGGTGCCAGCTTGAACGGTCCAAGGATGTCCATACCCCACTTATAGAAAGGCCAGGGGGCCGACATGCCTTTTAATTCAGCTGGCGGTGGCCATGTAATCTTGGCGTGTTTCTGGCAACTATCACATCTCTCGGCGGCTTCCATGGCGTCCTGCTTCATGGTCGGCCAATAATAACCGGCGCGTAACACCTTCCTTGCAAGAGCCTTGCCCCCCATGTGATGGCTGTTGCAACCTTCGTGTATCTCAGCCAACACATATTTCGCTTCGGATTCACTTAGGCATCGCATCATCGATCAGTGCAATATGACATAGACTTCCATGAAACATTTTTCCTGGTGATCAAGATGATTACTGTTAGAATTGTTTTTAAGATAGCTGTTGTGTTTGGATGGAATTTATATCAAATAGATATACATAATGCTTTCTTGGTGGAAGTATATATGTGTGCCCCCACAGGGTTTTGAAAAGCTAGAAAAGGGTATGGTATGAAAGCTTAAGAAATCTTTGTATGGACATAAGCAAGTTTCTCATTGAGGTGGAAATAGGCCAGACCCCTATTAGGCGGCCTACAACCTGGCCTGTTTAGGGTCTGGTTTGGCCTGGCCTATTTGTTAAAAAGGTCAGGCCAAAGCCTATTTAAAGGCCTAAATGTTTAAATAGGCAAGGCCTATTTAGTTAAAGCCTGGCCTGTTTACACATCAATTAAATATAATTATATTTATATAATATAATATTTATTGTTTTTATTCTTATATTCTACTAAAAGCCTACATTTATATAGTTTTTTATAGCCTCAAAGTGCACAAAGCTTTTTTATGGTCTCCAAGGCCTACAATATGAAAAGGCTTACATTGTAAGTAGGCCTTTAAAAAGGTTTCAGGCCTTACGAAGGCTCAGGCCTGAGCCTTAAAAAAAGCCTGCATTCAGGCTCAGGTCCAGGTTCAAGTCTTCCACCCCAATTACAGGCTCAGGCTTATTTAGCCAAAGTCAAGTCTGGCCTGGCCTGACCTATTTCCACCCTTAGTTTCTCACCAATGGAATTATAAAATAACTACTGCTTTGTTAACTGGTAGATTTCAACAAAGTAAAGATGACCATTCGTTGTTTATCAAAGAATATGATGATAGTTGTGTTTTAATTCTTGTCTATGTAGATCACTGTTATGAAAATCGCGTTTCAGCTCATAAGATCGCATGAAATCGCGATTTTTAGAAACCACCCGATCCACCCAGCTACGGAAATCGTAGATAACCTTGGAACGATAGGATCGACGAGTAAAGGGTAGAGATCGCTGGTATCGCACGATCCTGAAGAGACCAAGGTATGATTTGAAAGAGGAAGATGAGAGTTTTGATGGCGAAACTTGGGCTAGTAGAGACCTGAACGAGACGAAAGATATGGGAGTTGACAGTGAAGGAGGAAGATGATGGAGTGACAATCGAAGAGAGGGCGACAGTGATGCAGTGTGGCCAGAGACTCCATGGCTCAGGCCTCAGAAAAGTTGAGTGCAAATTGGAGACACAAGCAGCAAATACCATGGAAGAGACCAAAACCTTGAAGTGGATTTTTCAAGCAGCTAATACCATTGGCCACAAAGCAGATAAAGGACTAAAGGATAGTACAATGATCTGGCCGTGTAAGCTTTATGACAGTGAAGAAAAGTGGATTTGAAAAACAATTAAATTGTGTTTAATAGATGACTTGAAAAACATCAATATAAAATTAAAATCAATTTCTCTTACAAAACATGACTTGAAAAACAATTAAATTAAAATCAATATAAAAGATGGCCTGAAGGCACACCATCACTGTTATATATTGCATTCACAATTCTATTATTATTGTTACTTTTATATTATGTTTATGAGTTTTACTATTGATATTAATTATTTTAGATACATATATATAATTGAATATAACTTTATATCTTAGGTAATAGGATCTTACGATCCGTGTCGATCCCACGAGTTACGATCTTCATACCCTCTCCCGATCTTATATAGGATCTCGATTTTAACAACATTAATGTAGATATTGTTGCATATACATATATGATACAAATAAAATTATTTTTTTAAAAAATGTAAATAGGTCAGAGAAGGCTTACAGATCATGCCTTAAAAAAAATAAGTCTGCCTTTTTATACATTTAGACATTTAAATAGGTCTTGACCTGCCATTTTTGATAAATGAGTTAGGTCGTAGGTCACCTAATAGAGGTTTAGCCTATTTCCACCCTACAGTATGATAGGTTTGCAATCAAAGAATGGTTTAATGTCTATGACTGATTGAAATAAATCAAATACTTGCTAATTCTTTGAGTGTCTCCATTACAATGTAGTAAACATTCAAAATTTATGTATTTTAAATTCTTTTAAATTTAATTTATATGCTATATGCTTGCAGAAGTGATTATCGACCCGTGCAATGAAGGGGGGTGTATTTCTTAGAGGCAAGAACTATCACCATTTTCCACATAAGTTCATCTTATATTTCAAGAATTGCATGTATTCAACGAATAGTTTATCCTGCATTCCCTTTTGTGCTAATTATATGTTAAAAAAAGAAAGAAAAAGAAGTACATCTTATCTTCTCGTAACTTTCTTATTTATGGAAAGTGTGCGTGAGAGAGAATGAGTTAAAAAAAAGATGTGAGAAACTCATTTTAAGAAAAAGAAATAATAAAGACATGTAATTAATTATGCGTTATATGTTGGAGGTCATTCAAAAAAATTAAAGCTTATATATACGACCAAAGGGAATAATTTGTTGCCATATTAATGCATTTATCAACATTTAACCTATAAAAGAACTGTTTGATTTTTAATCCCAAATTGAAATTTAATATTATGGACTCAAGTGGTTGAGGAATTTTTAAAAGTTAATTCTAATGAATATGTTTTTAAATATACATGTATTTAATATTTCAAAAAAAAAATCAATATAGGAGAAAATAAATTTTTAAGGTGTCAAAAGAAATGTCTGTAAAACGCCACCATTTTTTTAAGCATCTTGCATGACTTTAATGATAAATGTCTTGTATAAGATGCTTTTTACTCTATTTACTTTGATTGTATCCCAAACAGAGTGAAATGAGCTCTCTCTTTTTTCCCTTTTTTCTCACTGGGCTTTTATGCCCTTTCACCATGCTTTTACTCAGTCTGTACGCTTTCCCAATCACGCTCAAAACGTACTTATATTGTAGGCATTTAAAAAATTCTTATGTTGTAGGCTTCGAAGGCTAAAAATAAGCTTTGAGGCTACTAAAACCTAAATAAATGTAGGCTTTTTGTGAGAGAGGATCCTCTCATTATCTTAATTTATCATAATCCATCATTATCCCATATGATTAGTTGATTGGGAGTAGGTGTCAATTTAGACCGTTAATTGAGAAGATGAGAGAAAAGTCAAAGGAATGATAACTTGATGACGTGACTCATTTTTTACCTTTTAGATTTAACTAGACAGACATAATTTAGAGATGATGAGAACTGATAAGAAAAAAAACCGTAAGAGAAACCAAACCCTCTTTTGGTAGGTTTCAAAGCCGGCATAATTTACAAATTGTAGGTTTTAAATAGGCCTAAAGCCTATTTAAATCCTACATAAAATTAAAATAATCCTAATTAGTAAGAATGAAAAACATATAAATATAAGTGTAAAGAACATATAAATTAAATATTGTGTGTGTATACATATAATATGATATAAATAAAATTATATTTTTGTGTAAATAGATAAGGCTTTAATAAAATAGACTACCTATTTACATATTTAGGCTTTTAAATAACCTTTAGCTTGACCTTTTTTAATAAACAGGTTAAACCAGACTATAAGCCATCTGATAAGGGTCTAACCTATTTCTACCCTATATGAGATGGGTTTGCAACCAAAGAATGGCTTGATGTCTCTTATTGAAATAAATCAAATACTTGCTAAAGAAATTATCCTTTGAGTGTCTCCATTTCAGGATAGTAAACATTCAACATTAATGTATTTAAATTTCTTTTAAATTTAATTTATATACTACTCCCTCCGGTCCAAAGGAAATAGCTGGTTGCCATATTAATGCATCTATCAACATTTAACCTATAAAAGAACTGTTTGATTTTTAAACAACAAATCCCAAATTTAAATTTAATATTTTGGTCTAAAGTGGTTGAGGAATTTTTAAAAGTTAATTCTAAGTAATATGTTTTCGAGCATCTTGCATGACTTCAATGATAAATGTTGGTGTGTTCCTTCTTAATATCATGTTCTCACATGATCAATTGTTTGTGATTATGTTTAGCATTAAAATAATAAACGGACTAAAGATTTTTTTTTTTTGGTTCAATGGACTAAAGATTCTAACCTCTCCTTTTAGTATTCATAAAATGTGCAACACTTCACATAATAACTCGCGTAACGTTGGCATATGATTATAACGGAGCAAGTGGATATATATAAATTCAATGTGGGAGGCAAGTAGATTTTTGTTATACTCGTTGTCAAAAATTAGCATAAAAACGTAAATTGGAGTGATAGGAATTAAAATTTAAAATGTAACTAAAAACGACTTCAATAAAAATGGTAAAAATCATAAGTTTTTACCCTTTTACTTTTTTTTTTTTAAGAAAAACCCCTATTTTCATTTCCCCAAATCAAATGCATAGTATCTTAATATCTTCTTTTGGCTGGGAAAAAAAACCTTGCACTATTTTTGAGCAAGAAGAAAATTAAATTGTTTTAGTCGAAGCCGTGAAGGAGCTGAAAGATGCGATTATCGGGTTAGTGGAAGGTGATTGTGGGCATGATTCTTGTCACTCTTATGGTCTTAGTAACTGTTGAAAGATCCCCCTGGTGTTACCATGTAGATGAAAATATGGTGCTCATTATTCTCTCTCTTTTTGGTTCAAAGTGAAACAATATCTGGCTCCCTCCCTAGTATTGTTTTTATGATATTTCCAATTTAGTAGTGCTTCAAGTGGTGGCAGTTGGCCTACTTCTCCTAGGGTTGAAGCTAAAGCCTTTATTAGAAGAAAAATATTACCAAGGAATGCTTTGGGAAATAGACATCGGGTGGAAACATGGCACTCCAAGAGAGAAGAATCTAAAAAAAATTATATACAATCATTGTAAAAGACTATAAATGATATTATTTTTATGATGTCCAACTCAAGATCGAGTAAGAAAAAGAAAGCCCAAATCTCCCATACATATAATTTTAATGATTTTCCATCTAATGATGATTATTGGAGAATGGAAAATAAAGAAGATTGAAAGATGTAGACAATTTAGACATTGATGTCTTTGGCTATGATGAGGGAATTTTGATTGAAGTTGAAGTAATGATCTAATGGACGATGATGATTTGGACATTCCAAATTTTGTAAATGAACTTATTATATGAGCAAGATAAGAGGATATTGAGAATATGCAAGTGACGGAAGATGATGAATTTGATTTGAATCAATTGACGTAATTTAAGAATTGTTAAATTTTATTCTTTTGATATTTTGAAACTTAGTTGTAAGAGTTGTTAAAATCTTTTTGTGTTTTTGGACTTATATTTTATACAATTATGTGATTTATAACTTTTAAATGTGAAAGTGTTCGTTAAATTTTACATTTTCTGTCGTTTCTACGATTTATGTTTCTACCACTCCTTTTATTTCTATGTAGAAACTCGATTTTGATAATATTGGTTGGAGTATTTATTAATAATAAGTTTTAAAATTTTATAATAATATATACATATATGTTTATATATAATAATACATACCCCTAGGAATGGAACCATGCATGCTATAAATCATTTAAAATGCTAGACATACATATACCCCTACGTGTATTTTTATAGCTTATGAGTCCTATACTTTACTATCACATCTTAAAACATTTACAATCACTCAATAACTTTTTTGTTCATATTGACAATTTATTTTTATTCAACGGGTTAATTCAGCCTAGTTTAGCTATCCATCTAGATGCTTTAAATTACAAAATAAGCTTACGGCATAAAATAGGAAATAAAGTATACAATAAACTTGAAAATAAAACATACAATTAAGTAACTGGTTTATACTTTATAGAGCACCAAGCTAATTTTAATTTACAATCATTTAAACGTATTCTCTTCACAAATGATCAAAACCTGTTTGCGATAGCGGTAGTAGAAATGACTTATTTTTAATATGACTTTTATAAACATAAAATAGGACGAATGTCAGATTATAAATGTAATTTGTGATTAGAGTGACAGTGGCAAAATTGCTCTTGTTTAGGTTATTATTTGAAAAAGTCACTCAAAATAGAAAATAATTGAAAATTGTATAAATCTTATTGAATACTATATATACACACACGTATGATAATTGAAGATAAAAATCTAAAATTAAAATTCATAAAAAAAGTTAAACTATTATTAAAAAATTTAAAAACACTTAAGTTCTTAATTAGATACTATATTTTTTAGATAAAATTTTATATAAATTAGCTGTGGGAATTAAATTCATTACTGCATGACGGACGAAACCCCAGAAGCTGCAATTTTGAGCTTCTTTGTATAAGCTGCGTTTTTGGCTGTAAGTCTATTAACTTTGATGCTATACCAAACAGAGTAAAACGAATTTTTGTTTTTGTTTTTTTCTCACTGGGCTTTAACACCATGCTTTTACTCAGTCTGTACGCTTTCCCAATCACGCTCAAAACATACCACTGGAACAACCAGTCTAATGAAATGGAAATGGCAATGAAGTACGGTTGATAGAAGAAATTAAACTAAAGTTCATGTCTCGTGACCCACAGATTCACGCACAAATCAATACTATACGAGGCTCAACCATGAGTTCATGTCGCGTGAAAGAACTTACAAGAGGTACCTCAGACAAAGAACATTTTGTCCTTCAGGTTCTCGTGCAGCTTGAAGTTGTTGTCTTCATTTGCAGATGGAGGAGGAGGAGGAAACTCAGTCTTTGCCTCATAGTATGCTCGTCCTCGATAAGCAACAAGGTCAGCGTAGTACACAGGAGGGACCAAAGATACAGGTTTAGTGCACCTTGCAAAGGTAAAACACATATAATATATCAGTTTCTGTATATCAGCAGAGGTAAACTTGTGGTCATCATACAAGACATGATAGTGGGTGGGCTTGCTGGTCCCTAAGCTTCCATAGTGACTGCAAAGGTAGAAATCAAACTCAGAAGGGTGCACCACTTTTGTGTCCACCACTGTTCCAGGTGACACATTTCCTGAAGAAGGCGGCTCCGGCTGCTCTGGAAACAGGCGAGTTTGATGTCGCTTCTGTGCTACGACCAAAGTTATAGTTGGATCATAGTTTGCCTTTTCGAACTCAATTTTCAGATCTTGGAGTTCTTCATTGAGAACCATGCCAAATTGACCCTCGCTTACCCCATCACGGAAAATGACAATCTTTTTGGGTCTATCTTTGTTAAACCTTTTGTAACAGTCAACAAGGTCAAGGCAAATTTTCCCAAAATTCAGTATCTGTTCTTTTCGATGGGGTTGAGAGTTGACCCGTGCCGCGTAACGATTTGCAGCAGGCCAATTCACAGTTCCAACAACCGCGGTAATCGATGGACTATCGACGTCTCTGGCAGCAGGATGATTGACATCAGCCCCTATAAACATAACAGTCTCATCATCACCTGCAAAGCAAGGGAGCCTACTCTCCAGCTCAAAATTACTACCACCAAGTTTGGCGTTGATCTTGAGTGCAAGATTTGTAAGATTCTGATCTTTCCCTTCATTCGCAGTTTTAACTAAACAACATTGTGTCACTATGCCAACCTTAGTCTCTGAAATCCACTTGAGGGTCTTATATCCACGGTGCTTGTCAGACATCACACACACAATAAACTGTAGTGGAGGCCCCTCCTTCACAAATTCCTCAAGTAATGCAGATAGCGAATCATGTCTTTCAAGATGAACCATTGAAAATTCCCGAAACCTGACAGGATATTCCATCACAATGCCCAAACTTCCAAATTTCTTCTGGAGATCACGAATGAAATCCTTGCGTCTTAATTTTGAGCTTGTGAAATCAATAATGCCCCAACGTTCGACTCGCTCGCCTTTCATCACAGATTTTCCACCTAGATTCCACTGATATTTTTTCCGATCATACGGTATCGTAACGGTCATAATCTGGCCATTTCGACCAACTACTTTTAATTTTGGTGGTTCAATAATGTGTCCCAAAACGTCAGTCATGGTTGTGTCGACTTCCAATCCAAAATTTCCAATAATATCACCACTGCAAATGAAAAACATTTATGTGAGATGTTGGTAACAAAATAAGAAAACAATATTGTGGAATGACACTATGGAAAGTAGCATTTCTATAGGGAACCAATTCTGCTTTATTACTCCTGCACACACCTAGCTAGATTATCCTAAATCAACATAATTTTTGGCACCGAGAGAAAAAAATAGCTATTTTGACCGAAAAAATTATGGATGTACACTCAAGTGCTAAGAGTTTCATATTTGGTGCTTTTCTCTTACTCGCGGAGGGATGAGACTTTTTTTAATTTTTTTAATATAAATTTTATTTATTTATATTAAATTGTATGCTACATCCTAAAATATATTTTGCACTCACATTTTTTAATTAATTATTTTCCTGTCATGCATTCAAAAATATTTCAGATGCAACATATATTTTAATATAAAAACATTAAATAAATAAATTATATATATACACACACACATAAAAGTCTCATCTATCTAGTTAGAGGAAAAAGTATGTAACAAGTATGTAAAAAGAAAAACACCAAATGTGGATTCTGTGCTAAGCTAAAGCAAACTTTGAGCCCCAACTTATCATATTTAGTCATTTATTCTTATTACATCAAATTAAAATACTATATAAAATGAAAAATTAAAATGAAATGGATGGATTTTTATCTTTAAAAAAATAATGTTTTTTAAGTACCAAGATCGCAAGAGCTAACGAGTAGTTGAAAAGAAACATAAGCAAGTTCAAGGAAAAAAATTCATGCAATGTGTCTGATAAGTAAAATTATAATTTACAAAAAGTAGTGACTAAGAATCATGAAAAGGCAATAAATAGTCCTAAGCGAATATAATTCAACTTACCCAGTAGGCCCGTCACTCGACTTCACCATCGTTTGTATGGTACTTTGCCTTTTCTCTGGAGAGACCAACGACAAATGTTTCAAGGCCGTGGAAGCATTTCTATCTAATTTCTCTTTGGGATATCTCTGACCCTCGACTAAGAAGCAAAACTCCATCGGCACAAAGACGCGTTCTCCAAAATCTAAACAAGGAATATTTTTGTATGCAATATCCTTATTATATTTAACCCGGAAATAGTCAGGGATTGAGACAGGGCGTGCTTCACTCCCGCCCTCCTTAAGAGGAAAGGTGATATCCTTTGTTTCACCTTTCGATAATCCTACAATGGTGTGTTTTTGTCTGGTTGTACGGTGTGTCACGTCTACCTTCGACCCAATCAGTTCCTCCTCAACCCAATTCAAGAAACCTTCATATCCTCCGTCACCAAAGCGTTGATTACCGTTATTAACATCCGTCCAGAAACGTTCAGATCCTTCACGTCTAAAGCCACCATAACGCTCATATAGGAAATCCAAGACTGGCATTGGCTTTCGAAAAGATAAAACAGAGTAGTCCAGACATAAGGACAAACCCTGAGATGTGGGCTTCAAACTCTGTTGAAATCCCCCTAGAGCAATTACGGCATTACAAATATCCTTTTCTAACAAGGGAGGATTCGAAGGGTAGAAGCTACGTCCCACACCGATTGTACGCTTGGCTGGATTTTCTTTGAACACTATATCCATCCCTTGCAAAATGTCTCTTGGAACTGACATATTAGGCTCCTTTTTCAGATATTGGCTCAACTTGCTATATTCAAGCTCTTTAACAAGTGTTAAGGTGACCTCATATGAATTGCTTCTTTTACCCCCTTCTCCTGGGATAGGAACCTGGAAGGTTCCTTGTGGAAGATGAACCGCACTGAGAATGTTCTTTCCTCCATCATACACTGTCTTCTCCAATGGCAACCCATTGTCATTAGAAAATCTCTCCCTAATCCTAGAGAGGTCAGACTTTGATATTCTTTTAGGTGGATCAGCTGTAACCGGTGAAGTTGGATCGGCTGTAACCGGTGAAGTCGGGTCAGATGTAACCTGTGCAGTCGGCTTCACGTCAAAATTGTAATGCAGCAGCATGTCATCAGGATTAAACCTGACAAGAAAGTGATTGACACGAAGCTTGCTAGTTTGAATTTCTACTGAACATGTACCACCGCGGTCGGGCCTACGAATGGGGAAAAGCTTTGGCGAAATTTGTAGGTTCTCCATTTCGGGAACTGGACAGTTAAAAATAAAGAAATAAATGAATGAATAAAAATAATTAGGCCTGGATATACTACAAATCATACTTGTGTTAGGAGCAGCACAGGTTCTGAGGGAAACAAAGATACCACAAACTTAGCTTAACAAACATATATAATGCTAAGAAATATCTAATCTATAACATGATTCTCAATAAGCTGACGGAAATTTAGATGAATAATTATATCAATAACTGATAGAGATTAGAGACATGAGTCAGCAAATCTCATAAAACTCTGATTGAAATACCTGGATCAGAAGCAGAATTAGGAGATTGAGACGATAAAAAGGCTTTCCAGACTGAAGATCCAGCAGCATTTCTGCCACTACCTCTGCCTATTCCTCCTCTATCAAATCCTCCCCTGCCATAACCACCTCTCCGTGTGTCCTCGGCAGAATTACGAGATTGAGACGATTCACCGGCTTGCCGGACTGAAGATCCAGCAGCATTTCGGCCACTACCTCTGCCTCTTCCTCCTCTATCGAATCGTCCCCTGCCATAACCCCCTCTCCGTGTGTCCTCGCCCCCAGAACGATCATCATGAGGCTGCGGTTGGTGACGGAAGCCTCTTGGCGGTGGTCCTCCAGCTGATCTACCGCCATCCCGGCCTCTTGGCCCTCCTCGGTAGTGGCTGGAGCGACCGCGACCGCGACCATATCCACCTCTCTCCATTGGATCAATCGGGAGAAAAAAGTAAGGATCCGAAGAAGGAAACTAAGAAGAAATATAGAAAAGAGAATGAGTGAGAGTGAGCAATGCCAATTGCATGGGGCAAGGGAAGCGTGATAATACGAGCGGGCGGGGGTGATTAAATTACCAGGATGGCCTTTTTGGCGCGCTAGGCAGTCGGTTCTACAAGTTCGTTGATGAAAGTGAGAGATATTCCAGAAGGTTCCGGGACATTCGAGAGAGGATATAGGGATGGAAAGCCTTATGATGAACATCACCGCTTTATGCATGCATGCTTTGGCACAAGAATCTGCTCAACCATTCACACAAATAGAGAATATGCCTTCTGACCCACATTTTGCCATCTACAACACGTTTGGGGTGCCCGTCCAATCCATAGAAGCTCGCTGAATAGAGAAGAAATCAACATAAATTGCATCGTGGTGCGCCACGTCATCTCCCTCCTGTTATTAATTAGTGGTGTGCTGTCCTAATCCGGTAATTCCCTAATTAAATCCCAATTCCTAATTTTTTTAATTATCTTTACACCTTACATAACATAATACAAGCTTTCAAGGTCCAAAATAGGGGGTGAAAATAGGTCAAGCCTTTATCAGGCGGCCTACAGTCTGGTCTGTTTAGGGTCCGATGGTCAGGTCAAGACCTATATGTGTAAATAGGCCAGACCTATTTTGTTAAGTCTGGCCTTTAAGCCTGACCTGTTTATGCATTAAATATATATATGTTTATTTATATCCTATAATAATAAAATATTTATGTTTTTATTCTTATATTTATATAGATTTTGATAAACTCAAAGTGCATAACACCTACTTATAACCTTTAAGGCCTACAATATAAGGCTTTTTTAAAGGCCTACATTGTAAGTAGGTCTTTAAAAAGGATTCAGGCCAGCCTGACCAGACCTTATGAAGGCTCAGGTCTAGCCTAAAAAAAGCCTGCATCAAGCTTTTTAACCCCATTATAGGTTCAGGGCTGTTTAGCTAAAGCCTGGCTTAACCTATTTCCACACATAGCCAAAAATAGGTTTTAAGCCTATTAAAACTTAAATAAATGCATGCTCTTGATAGGTTTCAAAGCCAACATATTTACAAATTGTAAGTTTTAAAAGGCTCGGAGCCTACTTAAATCTTACATAAAATTAAAATAATCCTAATTACTAAGAATGAAAAACATATAAATATGAGTATAAAAAATATATAAAATAAATATTGTGTGTATATATATATATATGATATAAATAAAATTTTGCTTTGAGAGTCTCCATTACAGGGTAGTGAACATTCAATATTAATGTATTTCAATTTCTTTTGCATTTAATTTATATACTACTCTCTCTCGTCCTAATTATAGGAACACTTTTATAGTGCACACTTTTATAATATGAATTACACTACAAAAGTGTTCCTATAATTAGGACCGGAGGTAGTATATGCTTGCAAAAGTGATTATCAAGCCGTGCAATGAAGTGAGGTGTATTTCAAGAATTGCATTTATTTAACAAATAGTTCATCCTAAATTTTAACATATACTTCCTGTTATGCTAATTGTAAATTGGTTAAAGATTATAAATATGCAAAAAAAAAAAAAAAGAGAGAGTACATCTTATTGTCTCGTAACATTCTTATTTATGCAAAGTGTGGTTGGGAAAAAATAAGTGGAAAAAGAGAGGTGAAAAACTCACTTTAAAAGATGAAATAATAAATATATACTCTGGGTTGTATATAGAAAGTCATTCAAAAAAATGAAAGCTTATTATACGACCAAAGGCAATAGCTTGTTGCCATATTAATGCATCTATCAACATTTAATCTATAAAAGAAATGTTTGATTTTTAAACAACAAATCCTAAATTGAAATTTAATATTTTGGTCTCAAGTTGTTGAGGGATTTTTAAAAGTTAATTCTAAGGAATATGTTTTTAAATATACATATATTTAATATTTCAAAAAAAAAAATCAATATAGGAGCAACAAAATTTTTAGGGTGTCAAATGAAACGTTACGCTGTAATGCGCCACCATTTTTTAACATAATAATGTGCAACACTTCACATAATAAGTCGCGTAACGTTGGCATATGATGATAACAACGGGGCAAGTGGGTATATATAAATTCAATGTTGGAGGCAAGTAGATTTTTGCTGTATTATTTGTGATGACTTAAAAAGTTAGCCCACAGGTCAATTTAAAGTCCAAACACTTTTATATAAATAGAATTACTATTACAAATGGAAAAATATAAATCACATACATAGCCTTAGGTGTATTTTAATAACATATGACTCTATTCTTTACCATCACATATTAAAAACATTATAGGATCACATGTGTCTCCTTTTTCCTTCCTTTGTTTTTGCCTAATTTTAAGTTAGAGGTTGTATTTAAAAAACACAAGAGCATTCAACTTGAGTTGCTCTAAACGGTTTCTTCTCTTTGAGTGAGTTTGATCCAACACACTCCAATTTCTCTCGCAACCTGTAGCACTGCTTAGGATGCGAATAGCTATTGTTTGTAGCTCTTTGCACTCGTTTCCAAAACTATTCCACCATAAAGCTAACAAAAAGAAATTATAATTTATAAATAAATAATTGGTTAATAACTTAATTTATAAATATTTTTTTTAAAAAATCAACAAATACAATTAAATGGTTACCAGGTTGCTTCCTATCTCTAGTTGCAATTGCTGACCTATTTCTAAAGAGTCCCTCAGCCCTATCAAATTTCTCAATATGGGAATCAATTGTGATCCTTATTTCAATTTCAGGACACATCTTCTCCAATATCTTTCAGCAATTAAAATATATTCAAAAATCAAAAGAGATATAATTTCATGGTATAAAATAATAGAGATCACAATATTTGATTCAAAAATAAATATATCAAATGCGACTCTAAAAATAAATTAAAATATATTCAAATAAATATTAAAAGGTAATTATTTATACACAAATAAACATAATTAGTTCTTTTAACACAAATAAACATAATGTGTACTTTGTTGCCCAAACAACATGTGCTGGTAATTATTTATACACCATACTAGCAGATGGGGGAGAAATCAAATTGGTTTCCATGACGAGGTAATTTGTCAATAACACTTTTTTGATATGTTAGGAAAGTAATTACAAAATTTTTATTAAATAGAAATCTGATATTACAGTAGGGATTTAGCATTATCTATTTAAAACTTCATACAATTCTTGTGGTGGCATACCTCTGTTTCATGATACCGGTAGCTTGTAGTTCTATAAAGAATGAACATGACTATACATGCAACTGCTGTAAAAGGAAGTTGCTTCATCTTCAAACAAGATTTTCCCTGCTCCAACAAAATACACATTAAAACATGTCAAGTTAAAAAATGGGTCACTGTAATGAACAAGTACTTACAGAATCTCATCTCCCACAGCAATAACAGATGCTGCATGCATACCGCTTTTATGCAAATCCAGGCTGGTCAAGCCTCAAGCCGTTGCTATCAGTAGGATGATTTGCACTAGTAGAAGATATCTTTCTAACCCTCCCCGCACTCTCTAATCTTCCATCAGCAAGCAAGTACATGCTGCCTTATATTCGTTCGAGGAGTTGCTAATGGATAATAATGCATTGGGAACTGTATCATAAATTCTCCCAATTGAAGTATAACTGTACAAATAAAGAAAATCTCACGCACAATTTTTCAAATAAACATAAACAACTCGACCTTAACTTGAAGCCATGAACCACAAAAGAATAGTTATTGCATACTGAATTGAAGAGGAAGCAACATAGACCAAATAACCTGAAAAACTTTCAGTGACACTATTTGATTAAGTCTTGTTTCAGGTTTCAAAAAAGATGATAAAACTAAAGGTAGCTCATTTATGAAACCTTCATCAAATAACTCTAGGTTACAGATATCAGGAAAAGGTAGATATTAAAAGGTAGAAGCATAGGATGCAAATACATTAAATCCAACAATAAAGTCCAGCAAATCAATAGAGTATTACGCCAATACCCTTGATCATAAAGACTGCAATATTTCACCTCGCAATTTAAGAGGAAGGCCCAGACATCTATGACATAGAAATATAAAAATGTAAAACCATCAAATTGAAACCCAATTGGAAAAAAAAATAAAGTTGTAAAATAATGATATGATGACAATTCCCTCAATCAGAAGTAAATAACGTTCTTACGTCCTAAGAGAAACGAAATAAACATTTATGGAGAGAACAGACAACACACATTGACAAATACTAACACTTAATAACAAGAAAACCTAATAATCAACCTACTTAGTTGAGCTATTTCTTTGGATGAGCTCTCAACAGTTGGCAGGCCTTGGGGTAATTAAAAGAAGTTAAAAGTGAAGGATCAATAGCAATTTAGTCCTTTGAAATTCTGATTATGGAATAAAACATATAAACAATGACAAAAGAGAGTAAACTAAAATACCCTTCCAGATATCAAGTAACATCCAGTTAATAGATATCCTTCAACTTTTACGGATTACTGGTACCACCTAATTATCTTCAAGTATTCAAGTACAAGCTAAGAAGGGTACAAAGTTAAAAGAAAAGCGTGAAAAAAATGTTTAGATATATGTAATTACCAGGAGGCCTACTTACATGTGTTATGACAAAAGTGTGTGGTGATCATATCCCCCACTAAAAGAGTGTCATTAGAAAAGTTGTTCAGGGGTTCTGATAACGTTTCATGGTGCAATAGAGTTTAGGCATTCTCATATGATTATAATATAAAGTTCAAAGAGTTAATGCTTGATGCTATTTATCCAACACTGAGCAGGGAAAGAACGGGAAAACTGTCAGAAGATAAAATTCTATCCATGGTAATCAGTCCTAGGACCATTCAAAGGAAGTGAATAGGATAACATTAAACTTCAAAGTAAACATTACAAACCAGAATTTATCAACCTATCAGAATTTATCAGATCCTAACGTTATTATTCAGCAAAACCAAATCACAAAACGGTTTTAACATTTGACAGCACAGCTACTCTAAGATTCAAAGGACAAACACGCCACCCAAAAGAGAAAGCTAATAATCATGTGTCCTAACCATGTGAAGGGTTGGAATTCTTCGAGATGGAGGCAGCGCGAGAGTCCTTGGGTGGAGAACCTAAAATTTAGTACCAAATGTAGAATATATAAAATTTAGACAAATATTACTCATTTTATGGAATATATAAAATGCATTATCAAATTGTTATCGAGAAAGTATCAATGGGGATATTTTAGGAAGAAATTGACAAAAATTGGTGTTATCCAATTTGGAAGAACATAGATAAAAAAACCAAACATCATATAGTACCAAATGTAACATCATGCAATATCAAACCTATTGCAAAACCTGGCTTTGATACCGACTATTAAAATGTGCAATCCAGTAACTTTATCTGATACCATCACTAAAATGCCATATCCAGAACCTTGCTGTGATACCAATTTTGATATTAGTTTTGAAAAACCCAATATCATATAGTTCAAAATGAAACATCATGCAATATCCCAACCTAGCTCTGATACCGAATTTGATACCAGTTATTAAAATGCGCAATCCAGAACCTTTCTTTGATACCGACATTAAAATGCGCTATGCAGAACCTTCCTCTGATGACGGCGTCGACGGCAGTGAAGCCTGGGCTGGCGGCATGGAATAGAGAAGGTACAAATGATTTTAGGAGCACTGCAAAAAAGAGGCCTACGAAGAAACACGCCTCTTATAAGAAAGAGGGGGAAGGGATGGAATTTCCCATCACAAGTGTCGCATAACCATCGAGAAACAAGAAATGCCCCAGCCAGATTGATTATTTGTCAGGGGTGTAGTCTATAGCTGCATAAACATGTTCAGAATCCTTCAATTTAGACAAATATTGCTCACTTTATGGAATATATAAAGTGCATTATCAAATTGTTATTAAGAAAGTATCAATGGGGATATTTTAGGAAAAATTTAACAAAAATTGGTGATATCCAATTTAGAAGAACATATATATAAAACTCAACATCATATAGTACCACATGTAATATCATGCCATACCTGAACCTAGTTCAGAATCTGGCTCTAATACCGACTATTAAAATGCACAATCCAGAACCCTCCTCTGATACCGTCACTAAAATACGCTATCCAGAACCTTGTTGTGATACCAATTTTGATACTGGTTTTGAAAACCTAATATCATATAGTTCAAAATGAAACGTCATGCAATATCCCAACCTAGGTTCCTTACCGAATTTGATACCGGCTATTAAAATATGCAATCTAGAACCTTCCTTTAATACCGGCATTAAAATACGCTATCCAAAACCTTCATCTGATACTAGCTTTGATAAATGCATTTTTGTATAATTAAGGAAGGAAGATCATTCAAACATATATTAATACTTCCAAGACCTTGAAAGATATGTCGTTGGCCCTTCCAAAGGTCAGACAAAGTATCACACAAAAGATGGTGGAGTCGAGTGATGGACCAGGTAAGTTGAATTGTATTCAGTTGATTTATTTTTACATTATACATTCTGTTTATTAAAATGTACAATCCAGAACCCTCCTCTGATACCGTCACTAAAATACGCTATCCAGAACCTTGTTGTGATACCAATTTTGATACTGGTTTTGAAAACCTAATATCATATAGTTCAAAATGAAACGTCATGCAATATCCCAACCTAGGTTCCTTACCGAATTTAATACCGGCTATTAAAATGTGCAATCTAGAACCTTCCTTTAATACCGGCATTAAAATACGCTATCCAAAACCTTCATCTGATACTGGCTTTGATAAATGCATTTTTGTATAATTAAGGAAGGAAGATCATTCAAACATATATTAATACTTCCAAGACCTTGAAAGATATGTCGTTGGCCCTTCCAAAGGTCAGACAAAGTATCACACAAAAGATGGTGGAGTCGAGTGATGGACCAGGTAAGTTGAATTGTATTCAGTTGATTTATTTTTACATTATACATTCTGTTTATTAAAATGTACAATCCAGAACCCTCTTCTGATACCGTCACTAAAATACGCTATCCAAAACCTTGTTGTGATACCAATTTTGATACTGGTTTTGAAAACCTAATATCATATAGTTCAAAATGAAACGTCATGCAATATCCCAACCTAGGTTCGTCACCGAATTTGATACCGGCTATTAAAATGCGTAATCTGGAACCTTCCTCTAATACCGGCAGTAAAATACGCTATCCAAAACCTTCATCTGATACCGGCTTTGATAAATGCATTTTTGTATAATTAAGGAAGGAAGATCATTCAAACATGTATTAATACTTCCAAGACCTTGAAAGATATGTCATTGGCCCTTCCAAAGGTCAGACAAAGTATCACACAAAAGATGGTGGAGTCGAGTGATGGACTGAGTAAGTTGAATTGTATTCAGTTGATTTATTTTTACATTATACATTCTGTTTATTAAAATATACAATCCAGAACCCTCCTCTGATACCGTCACTAAAATACGCTATCCAGAACCTTGTTGTGATACCAATTTTGATACTGGTTTTGAAAACCTAATATCATATAGTTCAAAATGAAATGTCATGCAATATCCCAACCTAGGTTTGTCACCGAATTTGATACCAGCTATTAAAATGCGCAATCTGGAACCTTCCTCTAATACCGGCAGTAAAATACGCTATCCAGAACCTTCATCTAATACCGGCTTTGATAAATGCATTTTTGTATAATTAAGGAAGGAAGATCATTCAAACATGTATTAATACTTCCAAGACCTTGAAAGATATGTCATTGGCCCTTCCAAAGGTCAGACAAAGTATCACACAAAAGATGGTGGAGTCGAGTGATGTACTGGGTAAGTTGAATTGTATTCAGTTGATTTATTTTTACATTATACATTCCGTTTAGGACAATTTATTGCATTTTCATGATTCTTAGTCACCACTTTTTGTAAATTATAATTATGCTTATCAAACACACGTTGCATGAATTTTTTTTCCTTGAACTTCTTAGGTGTTTTTTCAACTACTCATTAACTATTAACTATTGTTATCTTAGAACTTAAAAAGCATTATTCTTTTAAAGATGAAAATCCGTCCATTTTATTTTAATTTAATGTAATAAGAATAAATGACTAAATATGATGAGTTAGGACTCAAAGTTTGCTTTAGCTTAGCACGTGAGTGTACATCCATAATTCTTTTCGCCAAAATAGCTATTTTTTGCTCTTGGTGCTAAAATTTATATGATAATCTTGCTAGGTGTGTGCATGAGTACTAAAGCAGAATTGGTTCCCTATAGAAATGCCACTTTCTATAGTGTCATTCCACAATATTGTTTTCTTATTTTGTTCCCAACGTCTCACATAAATATTTTTTTCATTTGCAGTGGTGAGGACGCAAACACTATTTCGGAAGACAAGAAGAAAATCAACAAGTGATGAAAATGGCGGTCACGAGGCTCCTGAAGAGTATGATGCAGCTGAAAAATTACAATTTAGTATTTTAAAACTTATTAGATCTTGATTAATAATTACAATTTTTATGGTCCTTCTAATTAAATATTATTTTATCTAAATCCTTTATTTTAATTTTCCCTTATTTCAATTAGAGACATCAAGCCATTCTTTGATTGCAAAACCATCTCACTTAGGGGGGAAATAGGCCAGAGTCCAGACCCTTATTAGGTGGTCTACAGCCTGGCCTAACTTATTTATTAAAAAAAGGTCAGGCTAAAAGCTACTTAAAGGCCTAAATGTGTAAATAGATGACATATTTTATTAAGGTTTGGCCTGTTACACAAAAAAAAAAAAAATCATTTATATCATATATATATACACAAAATATTTAATTTATATGTTTTTTATATTCATACATTCTTAGTAATTAGGATTATTTTAATTTTATATAGGATTTAAATAGGCGCTAAGCCTATTTAAAATTTACAATTGGTAAATATGTCGGCTTTGAAACCTACCAAAAGCATGTTCAGTTTCTCTCATTGTCTCTTTTCTCATCATTCCTCATCATCTTTGAATTATGTCCGTCCAATTAAATCTAAAAGGTAAAAAATGAGCCACATCATCAAGTTATCATTCCTTTGACTTTTCTCTCATCTTCTCAATCAACGTTCCAAATTGACTACTATTTCTAATCAACTATTCATACTATTCCTATGGGATAATGATAAATTAGGAGAAATTGAGATAATGAAAGGATCCTCTCCCACCAAAAGCCTGCATTTATTTAGGTTTTAGTAGCTTCAAAACCTATTTTTCGGCCTTCGAAGCCTATAATATAAGACCTTTTTAAAAATCTATATTGCAAGTAAAGGTATAAAAATACTTCAGGGCTGACTAGGCCTCACCTAAACCTAAAGGAAAGCTTGTTTGCAGGCTCAGACTTTAGATTCTCATTACAGGCTCATACTTTTTTAGTCGACCTAACCTATTTCAATGACCCTAGGTCCCCAACACACACCAGCGACTGATAGGCAGGGGCAAGATGCAACTTATGTTTCACTATGTGGGTCCCATTTCTTCTCTATTTTTGCGAGCTTCTATTGATTCGACGGGCACCCAAAAGTGTTTAGAAGATGGCAAACTGCGGTTTAGAAGGCATATTCTTTATCAAGCACATTGACGGCTATCAACTGAGTAGTGCCCTGAGCTAGTTATCAAACGACATTAGTGTCCATCCTGACTCAAAATTCACTTAATGCAGCAAAAATCAAGTTAGACGCATCAATTCATGAATCACATTTTTCAGAGAACTTGCATCCTGGAAAACAGCAAGCTCAATCAAGCACAATTGCAATATTCTTTGTGGCAACTTCAGATAGTTCAGAAGAATGGATATATTGAGTTGGACAAATGTCACAACGTAGAGGAAAAGTATGATCCAGGGGTTTCTATGTCCTCCTAAAACTCAAAGCAAGAAAGAAAGAAACAAGAAACAGCACAGCAAATAGATTTGTAAGATATCATACTCCATTACATGGATGGTTATATACACAGTTCTTATGCTTGAAGAAATTCACCTCTGCACAGTATGCATAAATGAACTTGTTATATAAATACTTGAAATTCCAAGGACCTAAAAAAGCTTCATCGGATTTATCCTCAGTTTCAGTTTCAGACCATTCTTCAGTTTCAGTTTCAGAACATTCTTCTTTGTTCGATGTAAGCCTCATCTCTTGGCTAACCAGCTCAGCAAGGTCCCGTCTGTTGGCAATTTTATAGGCATTTATGATAGCCTTGAAAAGCGATTCACTTGGCTCGATTTCTCCATATTTTAATTGGCTGTATATCTGCTTCACACCTTCGACCAAGCCCGCTTTTCCATAACAATTTACCAGATTAATATGTGTTACAATATCCGGTTCCACTTCCTCATCAAGAATTTTTATGTATACATGGAGTGCCTTGTCAACATCTCCAGCTGAACCATAACAATAGATGGCCACATTATAGGCAAAAGAATCAAGAGCGGCCCCAGGTTGTGTGAATGGTTGAGCAGATCGATTCTTGTGCCAAAGCATGCATGCATAGAGTATAAAGCGGTGATGGCTGCTTGTTGAGCATAAGGCTTTCGATCCATATAGGATGACCCTAACTGTGCTACTGCTTCAATTGGAAACCCTCCCCTCTTCAAAACAGTGAATACTGAATAACACTTTAAAAGTTCCTTCAAAATCATATAATAAGTGATGGGACTATAGGAGCTTAAACAATAGTCTTACGGGATCCGTATAGATTTTAAAATTAAAAAAATTAAAATTATCAATAAGTTGTTAGTTGAGGTATTAAAGAGCTTCACTTGGTACGGAGGAGAACACAAGTCTAAATATCGAAAAATATGCTTGTTAGAAGAGGTGAGAACCCTTTACCCTCTAAGCTTCGAAGTAGGAAACCATTTATCAAATAAAAAAATTAAAATTAATATTTTTTTAGGGGAAAATCCCATATAAAATCACTTAAAAAAAGAAATTTCTAAATTAGGTTGATAAATTCAATAAATCCCTAATTGAGTCATAACCCCAATTTAAGATTTCAAAATTTGGGCAAAATAACTTTGATGCCTCTCCTCTCTTCCGTCCTCGCATAAAAGAGTTTCATTCCCTTTGTAACTTATATTCTTCAACATATATATATATATATATATATATATATATATATATATATATATATATATATATATATATATATATATATATATATATATCATCACCCTGGTTTCCCGAGTCGTCGACATTCTCTGGGGATGGTAGGCGGCCTCGTTCTGCGCTCGTCCTACCGTCATGTTCGTCGTTGCTCCGGCGTGTGTTCCTCGGTTCTGAGCTACTCGAGGAACTGCTGTCGTCCACGGGGGCCCTTCTTCCTCTTCTATGATTTCTCCTGCGATTCCCTTGTCGGCGATCGTGCTCGAGTGCGTCTTTTATCATTCGGCCAAAAGCTTCAAAATCAACTTCTCGCTGGAGGTGGTCTCGTTTCTCCTTATTTTCAAGCCTTTGAAGGAATGACTCCTGTGTCCTCCGTAAGATGCAGACGTCGGCTTCGACTGCCTGGACGTCTCGTGCTGGGGGTTCTGTGCGCGCTTCTTGCAGCGGTTGCTCGTCTGCTTGAGGGGAAGTCGTCGTGTCAGTCACGTGGCCCTCAAGAGTGTTTTCCCGTTGCGGCTGCCCCTGTGGCTGATCAGGTTCAATCGGCGGTTGGCTGGGTTGGGGGTCTCCACCAACCGGTGGTGGTGGATTTCTGCTGTGGCTTCTGGTGTTTGCCATCGGTGGTCATGGGGATAGAAGTTTATGGATCCCCACGGATGGCGCCAATGTTCTGTCCTAAGAACACAGAAAGATTGGACTTAACTAGGTTGTCAAGCCTAGAGCCTACGTACCCTTTGAAGGGATCAAAGTCCACGTAGTTTGCAGTATACTTGAAGGCGTGAAGCCAGGGGCTGGTGTGTGTGCTCTGTGTGACAGGAACTAAATAGAGCATAGATTAGAACTTGTGCACTTGAGCGGCGTTTCTTGGCTTTTATAGAGGATCTGGTGCGAGTATCCCGGCCTGGTGAGTAATATCTGGGGCCGAGATATCCAGGCCGATATCTAGGGACTGCGGTTAGGATAGATCCTATATTGTTGGGATCTTCTATGCTGTCCCGCCAACTATGCTTCTAGGCTAGGTTGGGTCGTGGCCAGTATGTGGGCTATTGGGTCGGTCTGTAACAATCGTAATAATTTTTCAGAGCTCTAAACTTGTTTTAAGGTATTAAAAGGGACGGTCAGGACTTGATGATGGGAGATGAAAGGCTCAGATCTGCTTCTGAAGGATACTGAGCGCCTCGCTTTTGAGGCAATCCGCTCTCTTTATTAACCTCAATGTGCATCATCAAGGAAAGTTCTACATGTGTAGAATTATAACTTGATCTTGGTAAAATATACTATATTTGATCTTTAATATTCCCCCATTGACTAACTTAGATAGATTATATTAAGAAAATTAAATAAATTTCTATTAAAGTATTTACATTTATCTTTTTTTTTTCCTAAATTTATTTGTCATACTTATGAACTGATATATAATCTAATTACCCATATAAATATTTCATAGAAATCATATAAAACATGTTACGCTCAAGTTATTTATTTAGCTTAATTAACTTTTCAGCTAGTTAATTGACATTTATATAAAGGACGAGAAGTAGTACATGACAATTGGATTTTATATGAAGTATCACAAACAAAGGGGGAACCACGATTGGCACCATGTACCTAGCCAATTTGGACTGTCCAGATCTGATCTGAGCGGTCCAGAATTAATATTTTTAAAAGATATTTTTTAAATAAAAAATGATTTTTTGGAAAAGTGACAGTTAAAAAATTATCTTTATTTTAAATCTTCTACCTAAAAAAATAACTTTTTTTAAAAAAATAAAAAGTAAAAAAGTATTAAATCTGGACCGTCTAAATTAGCTAGGCACCATAAATAGTTCCAAATAAAGGGTTCTGTCAAAAAAGTTATTTTCACTTTGACAACAGAGTCCCACAAACTTAAACTATTGGAGTAAAATGCAAATCATAACTCTCTATATGCATCACCAATGGAAATCGAGCAATTAATACTTGTTGCAAAACCATGAAAGCAACAATTCTGGTGGATTTTTGCAATTAATTTAGAAAATCTTTGACACAAGATTGAAATCTGATTAAGCATCCTATTAAAAAAAAAAAAAAAAGTCCCAAATACTGGTACACTCATACACCAGCAATTAATCTAGAATGAACGTGATATCATAAGAGAGTAAAATAAAACAAGAAATATCTAGAATGAGATATCTACATTCATAATTCTAAACAACATCTCTAAAGGCATTTTAATAACTAACCTTCTAACTCGATATATATAGTTGGTACTTGATAGTCATGACGAAGCTATTGGCTGTGGCGGTAATTGGAGGATGACAAAAATTTAAATCTCAGAAAATACGCTTGTTGGGAGATGTAAGAAACCCTTTACCCTTTAAGTTTTAAAGAAGAAAACCCTTGATCAAATAAAAATAAACTAAAATTGATATATTTAAATTAAATCAATCTCAAATATTAATTATATCAGAAAAAATAGATAATACTGAATTTGATGAGACAAATAAATCCCTTAAAAGTAGCCTCAAATCAAATATAAATAAAATGAGGGTATAAAAGAATAATGGGATAAAGACTGCTGGCATGTCATATATGGAAGTTAATTTTAGTTTTTCACAAAATATGAACACTTTCCATTGGAGAGAAAATGTAGGGATAACGTGGAACAGCTGCCAATTTTCATGGCTACTATTTAGAATAAGGAGATAATATATATCTAGCTAATAAATAAATAACAACTTTTTTATTTTCAGAAGATTCTAAATCTTATCTTTACTCCCAAAATCAGTTTAAACATTTCAGCAATTAACATATATTCAAATGAGATATAATTTCATGGTGCGCGCGCATATATATATATATATATATATATATATATATATATATATATATAGGAGGGCTCTAAAAACAAATAATCCCAAACAAAATTTTGAAATATCTATCTATTATTATTATTATAAAATAATAGAGATCACAATATTTGATTCAAAAAGAAATATATCAAATGCAACTCTAAAAATAAATTAAAATATATTTAAATAAATATTACGGGTGTGGTAGTTTCTAACGACTTCCTAACTACTGTTTGATTAAAGAAAAATATATAAACGTTTGTTTCTAGTGTTATATATATATATAGAGAGAGAGGGAGAGAGGAGGGCTAAAAACAAATGATTCCAAATAAAACTTTGAAATATCTATCTATTATTTATTATATTCTATGATTTATCTATTATCTATTATTATAATATCTACATAGTATTATATTTCTATCTATTAATTTATGATTCCAAGTTTGTTTCCTTATCCGTAATATATATTTCAGTCGAGATACTACGTTCCTTCAGTTAAGAATTACTCCTCCGGTCTTACTTATAGGAGTAAATTTTAGAGTTAGTTTTGGTCCTAATTATAATAGCAAGTTTTAACTTTTATCAATTTTTTCCTATAATACCCCTATTCATACTTTCTCAATAATAATTAAAGACAATAATAATTTAATAATACACCTAAATATTTTATAAAGTAAATAATATTTGCGACTCATTAATGTCATATACACCTAAATTTGGAATTAAAAGTGGCTTTTAAAATTATACATACTCAACACTTATTTATTATTCTTGCATGACACTAAGTTTTAAAAAATTGATAATTAAATAGCATTTGGAAAAAATAAAATATAAAAAAACGCGTCATATTGATAAGTAAATAAAGGCCAAAAAATCGATAACTAAATAATGTATAGTACGTTGAGTCGGTTAACCATGACAACGTGATCACGCAAGGCCATGCCACATCCCCGGTCAACTATATAGAGAGCATTTTTTGGTAAGGGTAGTTTAGGAAAATACATATAATTAACTAATTTAACTTCTTTCCTTAGTCCCTCTAAATTTTGGTAATTTACTTCTATAATTAGGATCGGGAGTACTTCAGTTCGAAAGAAAGGAAATAGTCTGGCTGAGTCCTGTCCGGTTGAGATTCATCATAGTTTCAGTGTGTAATATCCTGATTTATTTTTAGGAATATTTGTTTCCTAATTAATTTATTATGGGAAAAATAATAAATTCAAGTAAGGATCTAATTGCAAATAGAGCTTATAAAGGGTTCCCAAAATAATAAGTCATTGATTCATTTGGACCAAACGAAGCCCATTTCATTTCCATGTCTCCAATCCATTACTTAGAAGCCCAATCTCAATTCTCTATTAATCTGATTAGCCCAACACGTGAAAAGCCATACTTGTAGAGAGAAAGGGTTGAGAGCTGCAACTTGGAGAGAGAGAGAGACCGAGGCTGTGAGAAAGACGAAGAAGGAAGGAGAGAGAGATTCAAAACTATATTAATCTTCCTCTGCAAAATAAAGCTGGAACAGGGCAGTTTGTTTTTTAACGGGAGTTCTCATCTTTCAAACCGGAACCAGAGGTAAATCGTTGGGACTCTTCTCCTTTGAATTTTTCGTCTTTTCCCCATCCCAAGTGACTGAGTTTAAAGCCTTAGGAAGTAACTTTTGGTGATTTCAGCAAATGAGAACTTAGAACAGAGGAAGCTAACTGTGCCATATATGCGATTGAAGGAGAGGAAAGCCTTAATTATCTAAATATATTTACATGCATGAAACGTTGCTCAGCGGGGAAATAGCGTGATTCTTTGAAGTGTATGAGTGTGTGTATGTATATATATATATATATTGTGTGTGTATCAATATATAGATGTATATATATCTAAAAATAATAATAATAATAATAATAATAATAAGGCCCAGGATTTTAAAACTCGAAGGTTTGGCCTGTATATACAAATACGATTGCTCAAAGTATATCTCATATATATATATATATATATATATACACGTTATTGCTTTTGGAAAGTAAAGAATAAAAATATGTATGTGGCTGCCTGGGCTTGTGTATGAGTAAAGGGGTGTTTTTAAGTGGTTTAAAAAGAGAGAGAGAGAGAGAGAGAAATACATACATAGTTTGCTGCATCTAGGGATTTCAAAATTTAAAATAATAATAATAGAGTCTGATCCAACTTACTCCTATAAAATAGGATCTAACCTAACTAATTCTTATATTATCTCTCTTATAATATCTTTTACAAAGTAAAATAGATAAATAAATAGATAGTTTTGATTATGAAGAAAAGAGATTAAATAATAAAAGAAATAGTAGAATAATAATAATAATTAATTAATTAAACAAAATAATATTATTACTATTACTATTATAAACAGGCGTAAGTAATAATAATTGTTGTTATTATTATTAATAAAAATGGAATAAATAATTTAGGGAATTTCTAATAAATAACAAATAAATAAATAGGGGAGTTATCAGTTAATAGTAAATTGAAAAGAGAATTAATATTTACAATGGTCTCCCTAATTTTTTTTACTATTGTAATTTACTCTCTTCAAGCATTCTAATTTATTATTGAAATTTGTATATTTCAATTTGACGAGATTATAATTTATAATTTTATTTATGTAGAGTTTTAGAAAAATTATTAATAATTAATAAATTGATTGTGGTAGATTGATTTTGTCGTGTTTGAGCTCTTGCATTAAGAGAAGGGATAATAGTTAACTTTGGCGGGAGATAACCACTTTCCACTTGTTATGGCTATTGATATGTTGTTTGTGAGTATTTTGTGAAATGATTATGAATGTCTTAATAGAAATTGCCTTGTGGAACTTTATGATTTGAATTGTGAATATATACATATTTATTTATTTATGTATAAAATCGAGAATTTTGATATTATGATAATTATGGAAAGGGTGGAATTGGGATAGATGGAGTAATTATTCCACCACGTGGTGAGGCCACCATTAATGCATGATGGTTAGCTTTTTTTTGTCCCAACTGTTCAATAAGGGACGGGCCCAGTAATTCAATAAGGGCATACGACACCCCACATGTTCAATGAAGGGAAAAGGCCCATGGTCTGGGACATGTGTTCTGAGGATTTTGGTCGGTCCTCATCACATGACCAGTGAGCTTTTGAGTAACCAGTAACATGGATGTAACTTAGCCCATGAGTCTAGTCGGAGGAAATAAGGCGGTTCGGCTGGATTGGTGGGAGGTACTTTGGGAATTATTTTAATGAAAAATTGTAATATCTAATTGGTTAATTTGAAATTTTGTGTTGTGGACTTTGGTGAATCATATTTTTACTACTTTGTTATATAAATTGTTCCACTTGGCACCTCATTAGCTCATATTAGTATTCATAATAAGTTGGATTGATAGTTACTCACATTTTTCAGGTGATAGCTCTCGTGCAGATCCATCAGGGAAGACCCTAGAAGCTTAGACTACTTCTGCTAAAAGTAGTACTTCTGTCTTTTTGGTTTATGTGGGATGAATGTATATTGTCACGTTAGGGCTCATTCTGCATACTCTGATTTACTTTTGATATATTTTGGATTGATGTGCATTACTTAGTTGTTAATGAATCCTTAATTACTTATTATGTTAAGTAAATTTTTAGGATGTTACACAGTGAGCCTATCAACCACCGTGCACAACTTCGGTCTTTGCCATATACAATACAATATCCCAAAATAATGAAAACCAGAAAATTTCAGAAGGTCGATCTTCATGAAGATCTCATGATGGAGATCATGGTGAGACTGCTTGTAAAATCTTTGCTTTGATTTAAGTATGTATCCAAATCCTGGTATGCTATTATCACTAATCCTTATTTTATTGCCAAAGAAGTTGAATGGTCCAATTCTATTATCAATAAGAGCCGCCACTCCAAGCTTATCTTCCAAATACGTCCTAGCGAAAAGACGACCTACATATCCATGATTTCTTATGAAGAAAAAAGATATGTGGGCCAAGACTTAGAATTGCCTTTCCTTGATAACAATGCGGATTGGGTATTTGTTTGTGATCAATGTAATGGGATTTTATGTCTCTCCGGGCCCTCTCATTTAATTTTGTGGAATCCAACCACAAAAGAGGTAAAGGCTATTCCTAAGAAGAAAAACTTAGTTACCTTAGTGTTTTTGGATTTGGGTTTGATCCCATCACAGAGGATTACAAGATTGTTCGGCTTTTATGCGATGAAAAAGATTCCATTGATGTGTATAGTCTTAGTTATGATTGTTGGAGAACAATATATGTAGATAATGTTTCCTATCGTCTTTGGTCAAATGGAAGTTGGAATTCATATTTGAATGGGTTTTCTCATTGGTTAGGTCCTTCAGAGCATGATGACACCTATATTTTGAGCTTTGATTTTAGCAAGGAGGTGTTGGGGGTGATCAAATTGTCTCTTGAGGTTTCAAGATCTACAGAAAGCGTTCGTGTTCTAGGAGGGAGCCTGTGGCAAAAATGGTGTTGGATCTTCAGTCTGGAAGTTGGTGAATCATCTCAATCTTGTAATTTTGTCGAGGACACATGGAGAGGTGGTTATGGCAAGGGATGATTTGATAAAGGAGGAAGAGGCAGAGGTAGTGGCAGAAATGTTGTTGGATCTTCAGTCTGGGAAGCCGATGAATCGTCTCAATCTCGTAATTCTACTTCTGATCCAGGTATTTCAATCAGAGTCATGATCTCTTTTATGAGATTTGCTTAGTCATGTCTCTAATCTCTATCAGTTATTGCTATAATTATTCATCTGAATTTTCGTCAGTTTATTGAGAATCATCTTTTAGATGAGATATTTCTTAGCATTATGTTTGTTAAGCTAAGTTTGTGTTATCTTTGTTTCCCTTTGAACTTGTGCGGCTTCTAATTTGGGTATGATTTGTAGTATATCCAGGCCTAATGATTGTTACTCATTCATTTTTTTTCTTTACTTTTAATTGTGTAGTTCCCGAAATGGAGAACCTACAATTTAGACAAATATTACTCACTTAATGGAATATATAAAATGCATTATCAAATTGTTATCGAGAAAGTATCAATGGGGATATTTTAGGAATAAATTGACAAAAATTGGTGTTATCCAATTTGGAAGAACATAGATAAAAAAACCTAACATCATATAGTATCAAATGTAACATCATGCAATATCAAACCTATTGCATAACCTGGCTTTGATATCGGCTATTAAAATGCGCAATCCAGTACCTTTATCTGATACCATCACTAAAATGCCATATCCAAAACCTTGCTGTGATACCAATTTTGATACTAGTTTTGAAAAACCCAATATCATATAGTTCAAAATGAAACATCATGCAATATCCCAACCTAGCTCTGATACCAAATTTGATACCGGCTATTAAAATGTGCAATCCAGAACCTTTCTCTGATACCGGCATTAAAATGCGCTATGTAGAACCTTCCTTTGATGACGGCGTCGACGGCAGTAAAGCTTGGGCTGGCGGCATGGAACAAAGAAGGTACAAATGATTTTAGGAGCACTGCGAAAAAGAGGCCTAAGAAGAAACACGCCTCTTATAAGAAAGAGGGGGAAGGGATGGAATTTCCCATCACAAGTGCCGCATAACCATCGAGAAACAAGAAATGCCCTAGCCAGATTGATTGTTTGTCAGGGGTGTAGTCTATAGCTGCATAAACATGTTCAGAATCCTTCAATTTAGACAAATATTGCTCACTTTATGGAATATATAAAGTGCATTATCAAATTGTTATCAAGAAAGTATCAATAGGGATATTTTAGGAAAAATTTGACAAAAATTGGTGATATCCAATTTAGAAGAACATATATATAAAACCCAACATCATATAGTACCACATGTAACATCATGCCATTCCTGAACTAGTTCAGAACCTGGCTCTGATACCGACTATTAAAATGTACAATCCAGAACCCTCCTCTGATACCGTCACTAAAATATGCTATCCAGAACCTTGTTATGATACTAATTTTGATACTGGTTTTGAAAACCTAATATCATATAGTTCAAAATGAAACGTCATGCAATATCCCAACCTAGGTTCGTTACCGAATTTGATACCGGCTATTAAAATGCGCAATCTAGAACCTTCCTCTAATACCGGCATTAAAATACGCTATCCAGAACCTTCATCTGATACCGGCTTTGATAAATGCATTTTTGTATAATTAAGGAAGGAAGATCATTCAAACAGTGTATTAATTAAGAGGAAAGGTGATATCCCTTGTGCCACAAGTCGATAATCCTACAATGGTGTATTTTTGTCTGGTACTACGGTGTGTCACGTTTACCTTCAATCCAATCAGTTCCGTCTTAACACGGTTCCAGAAAGGTTCAAATCCTCTGTTACTAAAGCCTTGAGCACGCTCATTAACACGGTTCCAGAAATGTTCGTCACTAAAGCCATAAAGACGCTCATGTAGGAAATCCAAGACTGGCATTGGCTTTTGAAAAGACAAAACAGAGTAGTCCAGACATAAGGACAAACCCTGAGATGTGGGCTTCAAACTGTGTTGAAATCCCCGTAGAGCAATTATGCCATTGCCAAGATCCTGATCTAACAGGGGAGAATTTGAAGGATAGAAGCTACGTCCCACACCGATTGTACGCTTGGCTGGATTTTCTTTGAACACTATATCCATTCCTTTCAAAATGTCTCTTGGAACTGACATAGGCTCCTTATTTAGATATCGACTCAACTTGCCATACTCAAGATCTTTAACAAGTCTTAAGGTGACATCATATGAATGGCTTCTTTCAACCCCTCCTGCTGAGATAGTAACCCTGAAGGTTCCTTCTGGAAGAGGAATCGCACTGAGAATGTTCTTTTCTCCATCATACACTGTCTTCTCCAATGAGAATCTATCATCATTAGAAAACAATGTCTCCCGAATCATAGAGAGGTCAGACTTTGATATTCTTTGAGGTTGATCAGCTCTAACCGGTGAAGTTGGCTTCACGTCAACATTGTAATGCCTCAGCATGGCATCAGGCCTAAGCCTGATAGGAAAGTGATTGACACGAAGGCGGCTAGACAACAACGTCTCCCTAATAACAGAGATGTTTGACACTGAAATTCTACGATTTCGATCAGCTCTAACCGGTGAAATCGCGTCAACATTGTAATGCATCAGGCGAATTTGTGATGCACCACCGTCGTCAGGCCTACGAATGGGGAAAATCTCTGGATCCCCGGTATGACTTGAGCTTGGAACCGGTTGCGAAATTTGTAGGTTCTCCAACTCAGGAACTGCACGGTTAAAAATAAAGAAATGAATAAAAATCATTAGTCCTGGATATACTACAAATCATACTCATGTTAGGAGCAGCACAGGTTCAGAGGAAACAAAGATACCACAAACTTAGCTTAACAAACATAATGCTAAGAAATATCTAATCTATAACATGATTCTCAATAAACTGACGGAAATTCAGACGAATAATTATAGCCATAACTGATAGAGATTAGAGACATGATTAAACAAATCTCATAAAAGAGATCATAACTCCGATTGAAATACCTGAATCAGAAGCAGAATTACGAGATTGAGACGATAAAAAACTTCCCAGACTGAAGATCCAGCAGCATTTCTGCCACTACCTCTGCCTCTTCCTCCTCTATCAAACCCTCCCCTGCCATAACCCCCTCTCCGTGTGTCCTCGGCGGAATTACGAGATTGAGACGGTTCACCGGCTTCCCAGACTGAAGATTCAGCACTATTTCTGAAACTACCTCTGCCTCTTCCTCCTCTATCAAATCCTCCCCTGACATAACCCCCTCTCCGTGTGTCCTCGGCCCAAGAACGATCATCGTTAGGCTGCGATTGGTGACAGAAGCCTTTTCGACCACCACCTCGCGGTGGTCCTCCACCTGACCTACCGCCATTCCCGCCTCTTGGCCCTCCTCGTTTGTGGCCAGAGCCACTGCGACCATGTCCACCTCTCTCCATTGGATCAATGGGGAGAAAAAAGTAGGACCCGGAAGAAGGAAACTACGAAGAAATGTAGAAAAGAGAATGAGTGAGAGTGAGCAATGCCAATTGCATGGGGCAAGGAAAGAGTGATAATACGAGCGGGCGGGAGTGATAAAATTACCAGGATGGCCTTTCTTGCGCGCACGGGAGTCAGGTCTTCTTGTTCGTTAAAGAAAGTGAGAGATATTCCAGAAGGTTCCGGGACATTCGAGAGAGGATATAGGAACTTTTTAAAGTGTAATTCAAAGTTTTGAAGAAGGCAGAGCAGTAGCACAGTTATCGTCCTATGCATGCACGCTTTGGCACAAGAATCTGCTCTTGATTCTTTTTACTTTGTTATGGTTCAAGAAAGAAGAATGTTCTGAAACTGAAACTGAAACTGAAGATGAAGATGAATCCGATGAAGCTTCTTTAGGTCCTTAGAATTTCAACTAGTTATATAACAAGTTCATTTATGCATACTGTGTGTGCAGAGGTGAATTTCTTCAGGCATAAGAATGGTGTATATTAATATAACCATCTACTTTTCCTCTACGTTCTGACATTTTAATTTCCAACTCAATATATCAAAGATTGCCTTCTGTAGATCATGTGCTTGATTGAGCTTACAAGTTCTCTAAAAACTGTGATTCATGAATTGATGCGTCTAACTTGATTTTTTGCTGCATTAAGTGAATTTTGAGTCAGGATGGACACTAATGTGATTTTTATAACTAGCTCAGGCCACTACTCAGTGGATAGCCGTCAATGTGCTTGATAGAGAAGAAATAGGGCCCACATTGTGAAAGTCATTCAAAAAATTAAAGCTTATACTACCTCCGGTCCTAATTATAAGACATAGTTGACTTTGTTTGGAGAGATTAAGGAAGTTAAATAAGTTACTTAATCATTTTATATGTTGTATATCTTTAGATTATATATTAGTATGCGAGTCAAACTAATTACTTTGAAGAAAAAAATAAAAAGAAAAATACTCTAAGTTAATTTAATTAGCTTCATTAATTTCTCCAAACTATATCTTATAATTAGGACCGGTGGGAGTATTTTTTTTTTTTTTGTCAAAAAAAAAGCTTATATATACGACCAAAGGCAATAGCTTCTGCTTGATTTTTAAACAACAAATCCCAGATTGAAATTTAATATTTTCAAAAGTTAATTCTAAGGAATATGTTTTTAAATATACATATATTAAATTTTTCAAAAAAAAATCAATAAAGGAGAAAATAAATTTTTAGGGTGTCAAAAGAAATGTTACGCTGTAATGCGCCAACATTTTTTTAAGCATCTTGCATGACTTCAATGATAAATGTTGGTTTGAATCTATAAAATCCAACGTAACCGGCCTAGCTTTTGCAAACAATTTTGAATATGCAAAACTCTAAATGATCTGTTAATACATGGAAGTGATAAATAGGTTTTAATAAACTAATCTGAGATTTTGAAATGTTGTGATTTTACCAAAATGTCCCTCAAGTTTTTTTTTTAAAAAAAGGAAAAATTAACCCTCACCATCAAGTTTTTTTCTTTTAAAAAAAAAAAAACCAAAAACCCTCACCAGCACCAAAGTTCACTTGAGCTCCCTACGCTCGATTAAGCGTTATTGACAAGTTGAATAAAAGTAATAACGATTTGAGTGTAGTCATGAATAACCTCGGGAGTGATATTCAATAAGTTGAGGTGATAAGGGACTTCATCTGGTAAGGAGGATAACAGAAATTTAAATTCCAAAAAATGCGCTTATTACCCTCTAAGCTTTGAAAAAGGAAACCCTTGGTGGAAAAAAAAATTGATATATTTAAATTAAATCAATCTCAAATATTAATTAAATCAGAAAAATTAGATAATATTGGATTTGATGATACAAATAAATACCTCAAAAGAAGCCTCAAATTAAATATAAATAAAATGACGGTATAAAAGAATAATGGGATAAAAACCGCTGGCATGTCTTATATGGAAGTTAGTTGTAGTTTTTCAACTGCATTCTCAGAAGATGAACACTTTCCATTAGAGAGAAAATGCAGGGATAACGTGGAACACTGTGCTCCAAATTTTCGTGGGTACTATTTAGAATAAGGAGATAATTAATATATATCCAATAAATGTATAACAACTTTTTTATTTTCAAAAGATTCTAAATCTTATCTTTACTCCGCAAATCAGTTTAAATATTTCAGCAATTAAAATATATGCAAATGAGATATAATTTCATGGTACACAATAATAGAGATCACAATATTTGATTTAAAAATAAATATATCAAATGCAACTATAAAAATTAATTAAAATATATTCAAATAAATATTAAAAAATGAATAGAAATATAGGTGTGGTAGTTTCTAACGACTTCCTAACTGTTTGATTAAAGCAAAATAAATATAAACTTAGTTTATAATATTCTAAACGTTGAATTATAATGGGACGTGGAATCATGATAATGGGCTATATACACAAACAAACAAATTTGATAGGGCGCGAGATTTATAGCTTATAAATTCTAGGTATATGTAATTAAGTGATAAGAAAAGTATTTTTGCATAAGGAAACAATTTAACTAGTGATTAGATATTAATTCTTTTATTCTGCTTAAATTGAGTGGGTCAGAATTGTTTTCAATGATAAAAAGAAATTCAATAATAGCAAGAAACTAATAGTACCAAAGACTTTTCACGAAAGAGCAGATTCCAATATCAAAAAATACAATCTAGAGTCACTAATTCCTGATTTATTTCTTAAATTTTATTCCCAATAAATTAATTTTGACTTAACTTAATCAGTTAATATAGGATATTAATGTCTATAAATGTCTTCTGGTTCATCTATATACTTAGATTAATTAATTATGTAATGTCTCACACAACTAAGATGCATTTTAGATCGGGTTCACCCAATTTGATTCTGTTCTGTATGAAGAACACAGAGATTGGACTTGACTAGGGTGTCAAGCCTAGAGCCTACGTACCCTCGAGGGGATCAAAGTCCACGTAGTTCGCAACAAACTTGAAGGCACGTAGCCAGGGGAGTGGGGTGTGTGCTCTGTGTGGCAGAAAGTAACAAGAGCATAAGATAGAACGTGTGCACCTGTTTAGGGTTTCCTTCTATTTATAGAGGAGCTTGGTGCCCGTATCTTCCCATTGATGGGCGATATCCATGATTGAGCCCTTGAGGGCTGATTGGCTGGTGCCATGATTGTAGGAGGATCTCCTATTAATGAGTTCCTAAATATATGGGATCTCGGATCCTTTCCAAATATAGCGCGGATCCCTTATAGGCGCTCTTGGGCCAGGGTGTGGACTTAGGCCTATTGGGCCGGTCCGTAACAGTTGCCCCCCAGCTTGGTCGTTCAGGCTTCTGGACGGCCGAGATGCTTAGTGCCCCGTGCCCGTTTACGTCCTAGGTCCTCTTTTTCGGACTGGGCCGGCTTTCGGATGCCGTGGCCCTTAGCTCGGCTTGGGACTGTGGTCGGCTCCCTCGGTTCTCGCCCCGCCCCGAACGTCGGTTTTGCTTATGCCCGGGCGGCTTTTATCCCGTCCGGGTCCCCAAGCGTTCTCTTGCCTTTTGGGATTCTTCGTACGCTTCGGTTTTCCCCCTACGTGAACCGTCACTGTGGTTTTACAGCTGTCAGACCCTTAGTGGAGGGAGTCTGCAACCGTCGCGCCTTTTCGTTTCTCGAGGCCCGTGCGCATTTATTGCGCTGGCGTCGTGCTGCGCCAATCTCGTTTCGTCTGTATGGGAAAATACCGTTGTACCCTTCTTGTGTTAGGATTTCGGTTTAAATAGCCTTCTCTGTGCTTCTTTCCCACTTTTCCCGCTATTACATTTTCTCTCTCAGCTCACTCTCTGGTTTCTCTAGAGCTTCAGAGGGGATTCTTTGCGCCCGGAACTTTCGCCGTCTTCCAGCGTTCTAGTTCCTTCCTCTTTCACATAACAGGTATTGTGCCACTTTCCCGTCATTTTGTTCGGTATTTCTTTCTCTTTTACCGTTTATTCTTCGTTGTTTGCGTCATCACTCTTCCCTCCTTCTGGGTCTCCTGGGTTTCTTTAGAGTCAGTGCACCCGAAATTCGTCCCATCGTTTCCTTAGACACTGCTCTTAGCGCCTTAGGTTTCTGACCATGGTGAGGGGTAGAGGTATTCCTGGTTCTGCGGCTCCATTGACGCCCGAGGAGGAAATGCTCCTTCGTGCGCGTCTCCCGCGGGCTACTTACTGGGTTCTTGGAGGTGAACCGCCTGCTTCGGGAATCCTGGATCCTTCGCGCCGAGGTGGCGCCGTGCGTCCGTGGCGAGGTGGGCCTCGCCTGTCCGCGGGAAGGGTTTCCATTTCAGTTCCACGCTCACCCTTCCGGGCGCTTGCAACCGCGCTTCCTCCAGAATCGCTTGGTGGGACCCTGGTGGGTTCCTCTTCCAGCTCCCAATCTCCGGTGCTGATGGCTCGGCCACTGAATTTTTACGAGGGTCCCTCTACTGCTTGCCCGACGTCCGCCCCGGAGGGTTATGCCAGCCCCTGCTGGGACTGTCTGGCGGAGGCTTCCGTACTGATGGCGGGTGATAGAGATGTCGAGGCCTCATCTATTCTAGGCTCCTGCCGGCATTGGTCTGTCCCGGCTGCTCCCTCTCGTGTCCCTATTCGTCCTAGTCGGCCTTCTTTAGTACCTGCTGTTATGCCTGTGCCAGGTATTTCTGCTTCTTTGCTAATACCGGCTTTGTTTATTTTCATATAGGCTTATTTATGGCTCCCAAGTCGGGGTCTTCAAAAAAGCGTTCGGAGGCCGGTGGTTCGGACTCACCCAGTCCGTCCGAAGTCCTGATTCGCCGATACGGCTGGGTATCACACGACGTGCTGGCCACAACGTCGCTGATGTCGGAGGTAGACATAGCACGGCTGGAGGTCCCGGCCGTGCCCGGATGCGTCCTTAGGCGTCCGGGGCCTGAGGAGCCCGTATGTACTGCTCGGTCCGAGGGTCAGCCAGACTTTTTCTTCTTTTACCGGGACTACTTGACTCGGGTCCAGGTTTCTCTTCCTTTCTCCCCCTTCCAGATGGAGGCGTTGCGGCATCTTCGTCTCGCCCCGTCCTAACTCCATCCGAACAGGTGGGCCTATCTTGTGGCCTTCGAGAGGCTTTGCAGCCATTTCTCGCCTCCCCTAGCCTGCTCGTCCAACCTTTTCTTTTACTTCTTCGGGCCTTTTACCCCTAGCTCGCCGAAGGGGGGTGACAAACTTAGGGGGTTGGTGTCCCTACGGCTTAATCCGGAGCGCAGGCTGATGACGCCCTTTTCTGATTCCTTCAAGCGTTTCAAGGGGGCGTTTTTCAAGGTTGAGGCCGTACCAGGGGAGGAGCCGTGGTTCCTGGAAGAGGGCGGTTGCTTCCCTTTGTACTGGGAGGAGGGCCATTATAAAGCCAAAGTCCTATCCTTTCAAGTGCCGCGCAAAAGTCTTCTTCCGGAATCAGCTTCTGCAGTGTCCCGGATTGAGGCTTTGGTCGCCGAGATCGGTGTGCAGCCGGCTGACTTCTATATATCTGCCGAGCCGCTGCCTCCTGCCTGTAGGGTTTTTAGCAGTGTATTGTTTTTGTTTCAGTATTGTTCCTATGAATCGGTGGTTTCTGATCTATTTTGTTTCTGTTTGCTTGCAGCTAGGGCTATGGACGACCTGCCGCTATACGCTCGCTTGTCGAGGGCGGCTGCCGCGCCTACGAGTCGTCCCAAGAAGCGGGCGGCTTCTTCCACTGCCGGTGTTCCTTCTGCCCTGGCCCCTAAGAAGGCCAAAGGCCCTGCTGCTGAAGGCCTTTCATCCGCCTCGGCTTCACAGGCTGCTTCCTTGGGGGGGTCTCCGGTGCTTGAGGGCCGGGAAGTCGCTGCTGTGGACCCAAGCCCGGTGCCCGGTTCGCAAGCTTCTGAGGGGCGTGAGGCCCCGATTTCCGATGAGGAGGTTGAGGCTGAGTTTTTCGCCGATGATCCTCCTTCCTCTCTGCCGGATCTGCCTCCGTCATCTTCGCTTCCGCCACCACCGCCACCGAAGTCTCTTCTTGCCCGTGGCCGTCTTTGGCATGATGGGGTAGTTCCTGAGGTTTCCACCGCCTTCCTCCCCCCCGACACTTCACTGGCTGTGCTGCCCTGACTCGACCGGCCCTGGATGAGCTGCACAGGAACCAGGCAGAGCTTTGCCGGGCGGTGGGATATAACCAAGCCCTGATCCTCGTCCGGGAGCAATATGCTCGTGCCCACGCTGATGTCCAGAGGCTGCGGGCACAGGTCGAGGAGTTGACCAAGAGTTTGTCGGCTGCGGAGGCCAAGGCCGCTTCTGCTGGCGAGCTGCAGGAGGAGCTTGAGGTAGCTGAGGCAAAGGCTATGTCGGCCGGGGAGGAGCTGGCCAAAGGCCTGGAGGCGCGGGATGCGGTCCTCGCGGAGCTGGAGGGGGTCCGGGCGGAGCTGGAGGCCACGAAGGCCGCGGCGGTCCGGGCGGAGCGGGAGCTACAACTGTCCCAGGAGCATGCCGAGTCGGTTGCCGTGGAGTGCACCCGGGCCGTGAAGGAGAGGTCCGAGAGCCTGGCTGCGGCCAAGGCTTTGGAGGAGCGGCTGGCTGCTTTGGCCGGGGAGGAAAAGGCGGCTCGGGCAGCCCTTGCTGCTGAGAAGGTGTCCTCCCGGGAGCTTACAGACGCCCTGGTGCAGACTGCCGAGGCCTGCTTTAAGCAAGCCTTGCTCCAGATCCGGTACCTCAACCCCGGGGTTGAGCTTCGAGTGGAAGGATATGATCATCGTGCCTTTGTCAAGGACGATGGATCTTTCCTCCCCTTCGAGCCTCAAACCGCCGAGGACCCTGATGAAGAGGCCGTGGAGGGTGCTACCGGGACCGGGCCGGAGGAGGAAGCTGATGCTGGGTCGGGCTCCTCGGCTTAGCTTTTATTTTTTCTATTTGCATTTCTTGGGGTGTTAGAGCCCTTGTAATTTTTGCTTTTCTTTGGCCTTGGTGCCATTCTTGTACAGACTTTGAACGACTAACAACAATTTATCTTGCCTTGTGCCGCGATCTGTACTTGTTTTAATTTTTACCGTCACTTTTGTCTGGATTCGACAATGAACGATTTAACTTTGTATCATCCTTTTTCGTCAGTCGGCTGTGTGGACGTTTAAATAACTTAGACAATGGGTGAGCTTATCTCGCTTTTGTCTAGGTTTGGGTGTTCTTTTGGCCGTATGGTTGCAGGCCGTCTAGATGCTCTAGACAATGGATTTTGCAATCCTTTTGTCTGAGCTTAAGAGTCGGTCGGCCGTGTGGGTACGGGCCGTGTAGACAACTTAGGCAATGGATAATTTTATCATTCTTTTACCCAAGCTTTAGTGTTTGTCGGCTGCATATGTACAGGCCGCTGTTTCTCTACCACACTTAGTGCGTGGGAGGTTGGGGTAAGGTTGTCTTGTTTCAGCCTCGTCAGGCATAACTAACCATACTGCCTCGGCCCGGCTTTCAAGCAGCCGAGCTCCAACTTTCTTTTAGTTGGATCAAGTTGTACCGGCGTAAGGGCGGGACTACCACGTGCCTAACCGAGGCTTCGTCTGCCTGGAGTCGGACATTTTGATCTGATCAGGGTCGGCATGGCAGGCGGCTTGCTTAGCCGGGCGAGCGTTGACGCGTCAATTTCGCAAAGGGCCGTGCTCGATTCCTTTGCCGAGCTCTAACCAATGCCTGTCGGAGTACGACGGCCGGTTTTTGTACATCTAGATGTTTTTGGTTCTGGTCGGGTTTGTGACCTCGGGGCCGTCTATCGGTGCCGGGGTCAGTAACCCCGGCTTTTGGTTTCTTAGCCGGGCTTCATTGCCTCGGCCTTGTTGCCTGTGGCCGAGCTAAGCGGCTCAGGCTTTATGCTTAAGCTTTGTGCGTTTCGGTAAATATTCCCAGCGGGATCCTTTATTGATGAAAAGAAATAGCCCTACGGGGCCTTACAAAGCATCATAATCAGAAATGACATAACTTGGACTCAAGACGAAAGGAAAACAAATGCGAGGAAAGGAATAATCGTAAAAGCTAACAAACGCTGCCGAGAAAGGGTCTAGCTATAGTAGATCTTCAGCTTATCGGCATTCCATGTCCTTTTGATTGGCTTTCGTGCCAAAGTCTCGAGGATATATGCTCCTCCGTCGAGCTTTTCCTTAATCCGGTAGGGCCCTTCCCAGTTCGCCGCCAGCTTCCCGTCCTTGGCATTCTTGTTGCCTATGTCGGCCCGTCGGAGTACTAGGTTGCCTCGGTTGAAAGACCGGGGTCTGACCTTTCTGTTGTACTTAGCCGCGAGTAGCTGCTTGGCGGCTAGTTCCCGGCAGTGCGCTGTAACCCGGATTTCATCAATGAGGTCCAAGTCAGTCTTCAAGGCGTCGTCATTCGATCGCTGCCCCTCTTGCCCGGCTCTCACCTTTCTCCAGGATGGCTGTCCGATTTCAACCGGGATCATTACCTCACATCCATAGGTCAGCCTGTACGGGGTTTCTTGAGTCGGAGACTGTACGCTCGTGCGGTATCCCCAGAGGACACTGTGGAGCTGTTCGGTCCAGCTAGTTTCGGCTTGCAACATTCGCCTCTTTAGTCCGTCGAGGACGATTTTGTTGGCGGCTTCAGCCTGGCCATTGGTCTGGGGGTGTTCGACGGACGAGAAGTGCTGCTTAATGTCCAAGTCGGACATTAGTTTCTGGAAACGATGGTCCATGAATTGGGTCCCATTGTCCGTGACGACCTCGGCTGGTATGCCGAAACGAGAGACGATGTTGTGCCTGAAGAACTTCATCACTCTGGCCGACGTTATTGTGGCGAGTGGCTCTGCTTCGATCCACTTGGTGAAGTAGTCGACTGCGACGATGAGCCATCTACACTGCCCTTGCGCCGGCCGAAAGGGTCCGAGGATGTCCATGCCCCACTTGAAGAAGGGCCATGGGGCTGGCATTCCTTTAAGTTCAGAGGGTGGTGGCCATATGACCCTGGCGTGCTTCTGGCAACTGTCGCATGTCTTGGCCTTCTCCATGGCGTCCTGACTCATAGTTGGCCAGTAGTAGCCGGCGCGCAACGCTTTCCGGGCTAATGCCTTGCCCCCCATGTGGTGGCCGTTAGCGCCTTCGTGTAGCTCGGCCAGCACATACTTGGCTTCGGAATCTCCAAGGCATCGCATCATTGGGCAATGGAGTCCCTTCCTGTATAGTTGGTCGTCGACCATAGCATAGAGGGCGGCTTCTCTGATCAACTTTTTTGCGTCTGTTGGGTCGGTTGGGATAATTCCCCTCTCGAGGTAGTCTTCAATAGGCTTTCTCCAGTCGGCCCCTCTAAAAATGGCCATGATGCAGCTAGGCTCGGCCAGGTTCTGTTGTATCACGGTCCTATGGTTGTCCGGCCCCTTAGTGCTTGCCAACTTAGAGAGGATGTCGGCTCTTGCGTTCTCTTCTCTGGGGATATGGGACACTGTGACCTCTTCGAATTCGGCCATCAGCTCTTTGGCTTTATTTAGATACTTTGCCATGAGCGGGCCCTTCGCTTGGTAGGTGCCGTTTATCTGAGCCGCGACGAGCTGCGAGTCGGTTAAGACCTTTACTCGTTGGGCGCCATTATCCTTTGCCTGGAGTAGTCCGGCCAGTAGGGCCTCATATTCGGCCTGGTTATTAGAGGTCTGGAATTCTAACTGAAGAGAGTGTTCGGTGGCTACTCCCTGTGGGCTTTCCAGGATGACTCCTGCACCGCTGCCCTTCGCATTGGACGATCCATCCACATAGACCTTCCACGTCCCGTCACTGACTATGGCCAGGGTGAGTTCCCTAATGAAGTCTGCGAGTGCCTGGGACTTGATCGCCTGCCGGGCTTCGAAAGCGATGTCAAACTCTGACAGCTCTATGGCCCAATTGGTCATCCTCCCTGCCAGGTCCGGCTTATGCAGAATTTGTCGGATCGGCTGGCTAATTCGTACGACAATCCGGTGTCCCTGGAAATACGACCGGAGTCTTCTTGCGGCTGTGAGTAGAGCAAAAGCTACCTTCTCCAGCTTCTGGTACCGGATTTCAGAGCTTTGCAAGGCCCAGCTGGTGAAGTATATTGGTGTCTGCCCTGCCTCGGACTCCCTTACTAGGGCGGCGCTCACGGCTTCATTGCCGATTGATAGGTAGAGGAATAAGGTCTCTCCTGGGTCCGGCTTCGTGAGCACCAGAGGGGATGCCAAACATCTCTTAATTTCCTCGAATGCTGCGTCACAGTCCGGGCTCCATCCGCCCCTGGTTTCTTTCTTTAGCAGCTTGAAAAGAGGTAGGGCTTTCTCGGCCGACTTCGGCAAGAAGCGCGTCAATGCGGCTAGTCGGCCCGTCAGCTGCTGTACCTCCTTTTTAGACCCCGGGGGCTGCATGTCGAGCACGGCTTTGCATTTGTCCGGGTTGGCCTCTATCCCTCGGTTCGTTAACATGAAGCCTAGAAATTTCCCTGCTGGGACCCCGAAGGCATACTTGGCCGGGTTCAACCTGATTCGATGTCTTCTTAACTTCTCAAACGTCTGTTCTAGGTCCCGGATGTGATCTTCTGGGAGTTTTGACTTGACGATCATGTCGTCTATGTAGACTTCTATGTTACGCTCGATCTGATCCTCGAAAACTCGGTTCATCATCCTTTGGTAGGTGGCCTCGGCATTCTTCAGTCCAAAGGGCATGACGTTGTAGCAATAATTTGCCTTATCGGTTATGAAGGCAGTCTTTTCTTGGTCCTCGGGATGCATGGCGATCTGGTTATAGCCGGAGTAGGCATCCATGAAGGAGAGGAGTTGGTACCCAGCCGAGTTGTCCACCAGCTTATCAATGTTGGGCATCGGGTAGGAGTCCTTAGGACAGGCTTTGTTGAGGTTGGAGTAATCGACACACACTCTCCATTTGCCGCTGGGCTTGAGGACCATGACTACGTTGGAGAGCCAAGTGGTGTATTGTACCTCCCGAATGAAGCCGGCCGCTAGGAGTTCCTCAATGTGGTCCTCCAGGGCCTTCTGCCTATTGTCCGCGATGTTCCTCTTCTTCTGTGCCACGGGTCTAGATCCTGGCCATATGCCGAGCTTGTGACAGCAGAAGTGGGGGTCAATGCCGGGCACCTCGGCCGAGGTCCATGCGAAGACGTCACGGTTCTGCCTTAAAAAGCGTATCATGAGGTCTCTCAGGCCGTGGTCCATATTACGGCCAATTTTGGCAGTCTTGGATGGGTCCTCGCCTAGCATTATCTCCTCCAGCTCTCCCTCTGGTTCGGGCCTCGGATTGTCCGGCTCCCGGAGGTCCAACTCGACCATGTTGACTTGCTGCCGCGGGCGTCCACCCGAGGCGGCTTCGGCTACTTGCTCATTAGATCCGAGCCGGGGTGGAGACGATGCTCCTCCTTCCTCGACCCGGAGAGCTTCGTAGTAGCACTATCTCGACTCTTTCTGGTCCCCAGAGACCACGACTATCTGGTTTTTACTATTGACCATCTTGAGCTTCTGATGCTTGGTGGATACTAGGATATCCCAATTGTGGATCGTTGGTCGCCCCAGGATCACGTTATAAGGGGACCGGAAATCAGCAACTACGAATCGTACCCGCTCCGATTTGAAGGCTTCTTTGGTGCCCAGAGTTAACCGGAGGTCGATGTAGCCTTTTGGGAAGGATTGCTCGCCATTGAAACCCACCAAGGTGGTTTTGCAAGGCTTAAGGTCCTCTTTGTCGAGGTGCATCCTTTTGTAGGCATCCCAACTTATGATGTCCGCTGAACTTCCTGCATCCACAAAAATTCTTTTAACACGACAGTTTATCAGGGTTCCGGTGATTACCAGTCCGTCCAGATGTCCGGGTATGACGTCTTCCAATTCTTCATCCGTGAAGGTTAGGGCAGGCGGCCGAGGCTTCTTTGGGTCTTCCTTGAATTTAGGGGGGTCTCAGACGGTCAATACCTCGCGGAGATATTTCTTTCGCTGGCTTATTGTGTCTCCTCCTCCCCCAAATCCTCCGCTGACGACGTTGCACTGGAAGTCGACGTCGGGAAATTCGTCGTCCGAGGCCGCCTTCTGCCTTTTTCCCGGAGCTCGGGACTCCTTGGGCGGACTTCTGGAGCGGGCGCGGTCGTTGCGTTTCCCGTTCGTCCTTCCCTGAGTCTTGATCACGTACTGACGCAGTTTCCCATCCCTTACGAACTTCTCGATTGCGTCGCGGAGGTCATAGCACTCGTCGGTGGTGTGGCCGTTGCAGTCGTGGAACTTGCAGAACTTGGAACGGTCCGTGTTGGAGCGTCCTCTGATCGGCTTTGGCCTGTCCACCCGCTTCATCTCGGTCTGGGCTACCTCCTTCCATACCTGGGACCGAGGGACGTTCAGCGGGGTGTAACTGTCGTACTTGGTCTTCTGGTCGGCCCGGTCAGACTTTGTCCGGCCGTCCCGGCTGCGCTGTCTCGGGTCGGTCTTCGTCCTTCTCGGGCGTTCCTCGTCGCTGGGCGGGCTCTTCCTAGTTCGTTCAGGTTCATCGGCATTGGCCGCCTCCATCTGCTCCATTTCCAGGTACTTCTTCGCCTCGGTATAGAATTCGGTCAAGGTGTACGCTGGATTCTTGCATAGGTGACGAGCCAGCCGGGATGCTGGATCCAGTCCATTTACCAGGCAGTGTACGTGGACATCCTCGGGCAATGACCGCACTTGCATGGCCACTTCTCGGAACCGATCCAGATACTTCTGCAAGGCCTCACCCTTCTTCTGACGTACTTTGCTCAAGGTGAACGTAGTCTTCGGCTGCTTTTTGCTGGTGGCGAAGTGCAGCTCGAATTTTCGTCCGAGGTCTTCATAGTCTCGGATAGAGTTGTCCGGAAGGGATGTCAGCCACCTGTGTGCCGGCCCGTCCAGAGTAGCCGCAAACAGGCGCTGAATGACCGGACCGCTGATCTGTCGGACCCACATGAGCTTCTCAAAGGTAACCAAGTGGTTCCGGGGGTCTTGGCTCCCATCGTATTTCGGCAGGCCGCTTAAATCAAAGCGTTTTGGGAAACGGGCTGTTGCCGCCTCCCTCGAGAACGGGGATCTTCCCGTCTCTGATAGGTACGTCACCCGATATTCCCGAGGTGATCTGTGGCGAGGCCGGGGAGGTCTTTCCTCAGTGCGGGTTTCTTCTCGATCACGGTATTCCCTTTCATGCCGATTGGTGCGGTTAGGACCGGCACCGTGGTTTCCTCTGTCTCCCGGGGACCGTGGTCCGCCGTGGTCTGCAATCGGGCGCCGCCTCGGCTCGCCGTCGTCGCGGCGTGGGTTCCTCGGCTCAGAGTTGCTCGAGGAGCTGCTGTCACCTGCCGAGGCTCTCCTTGTATGACCGCGACCCCTGTGGCGGCCTCTTACGCGACGGTCATTCTCGAGCGCTTCTTGGATCATCTTTCCGATAGCTTCGAAGTCAGCCCGCCTCTGCAGGTCGTCGTGTTTTTCCTTGTTCTCCAGGCGTCGCATGAAAGATTCCTGAGTCCTCCTCATCATGCGGACGTCTGCATCAACTGCTCGGACATCATGTAACATCCTGAATTTTGGACCTAAAGACTAGAAAATTAGCCTATTTTCGGAGGACTATTAGACCCTATTTTTGAAAATGAATTTAGAATCAGTATTTTATTGGACATGAATAGTGTTTACTATTCACAAATACGTACATGAATAGTATTCACTATTCACAAATACGTATTCACTTTTTATAAATACGGTATTTAATCGATATTTTGAGAAATATGAAAATATTTACTATTTACAAATACGTATTTACTATTTAAAAATACGGTATTTACTATTCCTAAATACGTATTCACTATTTGAAAATACGTATTTACTATTCATGCGGGACCCACGTCAAAATAATTCTCCTCCTGCCGACACATTCACGGGAGAAATTTTGAAATTATTGTTTGTGGGACCCACGAAATAATAATTTATTATATTAAAATATTGTGATTGTGTAATTTTATACTTTGGAGAAAACAATAGAAATAAAATTATTTCCAATAAACCGTGAATTAGGTTTTTAAAGTAAGGGTATATTATAAACAAGTGAATTTCTATCTCAGAGTGGGTTATCTCCAAAGTCATTTCCGTAATCGACGGAATGATTATTGAGATAGGTTGAAACCGATATTTTGAAGCAGGACAGATAGTGGAACCTGTAGGAAATAAATCATAACTCAAAATCCTTGAACTAAGTAGTAAACAACTGCACATATTATGAATCAGTGAATTTTTGTCTAGAAGTTGGTGTCACCCGAAGTAATTTCTGTAACCGTCAATGTCCGACTTAAAATCTTCGGCAGGTTACGGAATACCGTAAATAGGATCAAAAATTTAGTTGACCCAGATATTTCTGAAGAGGAAAAATAGAACTTCAAGGCTGTGCTTCCGGATTCTTGAGAATTTCTAATATAACGCGATTAGAACACCGATCAGGGAATCTTTATAGGATAAATGCAAAAGAGTAAGAAAGTGTCATCGTCATGATGACGTCATCGATGATGTAAGCATCTTGATGACGTCATCGATGACGTAAGCAAATGGATTGGACGGTTGAGATGAAGCCATGTTTAAAGTCAAGATCCAACAGCCAAAATCTGACCTGATAAAGTATGAATAGTGTCATGCTTTTTCACTATAAATAGAGGCTTCATTTCTTCATTTTCTTCACACCAAACTCAGAGAGCAACAGTTGAGTTTAAGAGAAGAGTGAGAATTCTTAGAGTTAGAGAGAGAGTTTAGAGTAAAGTTCTTGAAGCTGGAGAGAATGAGCAGGAACTTCAAGGGTAAGTTCTCTAGTTCTTGAGTTTTAGCTTCTAGTTCTTGGTAATAGTGTAGTTTGATCCAGAAAATTAAAGAATAAATTCTTAAACTTGTTTTTAGGCCTTCTTGCATTGAAAAAATGCTGAACAAGGTTCTGCAAGGGATATCCGAGGATTCCGGAGTCAGATTCAAAGAAAGTTTGGGGATACGTGAATAGTGCCGTATACGTGAATAGTGCCGTATACATGAATAGTGCCGTATACATGAATAGTAATTTACTATTCACGTGGAAGGAAGGTACGTTCGCGTACTGTAACACTAACTCTGATGTTTATTGTATGCTTATATGTGATAGATAGTCTGAGGCTCTATTTTGAAAATTGATCAGACACATGCAGTTTGATACGGGTTATAGTCTTGATAACGCCGTTATGTTTTCCTAGCGCTGAGGACACGATAGGCCATCGTGGCACTGGTGAATAGTGCAGACTATAATAACATGCATATTGCAGTGGCTGTGTTATGTTATTATTTTGAATATGAGATAAATCTGCTGTGTGCTGTTAGAATACATCTGCTGTGTGCTTATGTATTGCTGTAATCATACATCTGCTGTGTGCTTATGTATGGATTATTGCTATATTGCCATGAATATCTGTCATACATATTTGGTACATAAGCATGAGGTTAACCGTTACCTGGGGTTCAATGGGTATTGAACCTCAGCTCTTACTGTAGCTTCAGGATTTTCAGAGTGAACAGAAACAGAAACAAGGGTAAGCAGCAGGCAGAAGGACTAGCTGGAGAAAGTCCTGTAGATATGTATAGTCTTTCGAACTCCTTGTATCAACAAACCAGTACACTACAGTGGTTGAATATCAGTTACTCTGTATTTAAAATCATTTCGTTGCTCTACTCTGGTTAAATTATTTTGAACTCTGATCAAATAATTTTGAAAATGCTTTAGAAAAGTTGGGGTGTTACACATCACGCGTTGGAGATGGCGCGAGTGCTTCCTCTGGATGCCGGTCTTCATGCCGCGGCTGCTCGTCACGGAGCGGCTGCTCCCTGTCCGGGGAGGAAGTCACCGTATCAGTAACATGTCCTTCTGGGGTGCTTCCTCTCCGAGGTGGTGCCGGCGGCTGGTCTGGTGGCGGGCGGCTGGCTTGTGGGTCTCCTCCCACTGGTTGGGGATTTCTGCTGTGGCTTCTAGTGCTCACCATTAGTAGTCACGGGGATTGAAGTTTATGGTCCCCACGGTCGGCGCCAATGTTCTGTATGAAGAACACAGAGATTGGACTTGACTAGGGTGTCAAGCCTAGAGCCTACGTACCCTCGAGGGGATCAAAGTTCACGTAGTTCGCAACAAACTTGAAGGCACGTAGCCAGGGGAGTGGGGTGTGTGCTCTGTGTGGCAGAAAGTAACAAGAGCATAAGATAGAACGTGTGCACCTGTTTAGGGTTTCCTTCTATTTATAGAGGAGCTTGGTGCCCGTATCTTCCCATTGATGGGCGATATCCATGATTGAGCCCTTGAGGGCTGATTGGCTGGTGCCATGATTGTAGGAGGATCTCCTATTAATGAGTTCCTAAATATAGGGGATCTCGGATCCTTTCCAAATATAGCGCGGATCCCTTATAGGCGCTCTTGGGCCAGGGTGTGGACTTAGGCCTATTGGGCCGGTCCGTAACAGATTCTATGAAGCTTCTAGGTATATGTATATTCTAAACGCAAATTAGATTAAACCCCAATAATAATAAAGACACGATTAAATAAACTGAAATAAGATTAAGTAAAATTAATTCATGCCAATAATACGTAAAACCAAACAAGTTCATAGATCCTCTAGGTTGAAAAGATACATAACTAAAGCCAAATCCATAAAAGAAATGAAATCCAAATTCATGCAATCAAGACTATCAAACAATCCCTCAATGCTCCTACTCCTAGCTGCTATCGCTGCTGAATGTCCACTGCCGAGATCTCTTCCTCTTTTATCGTTCCTCTTACTCAAAGGCTGTGCTGGTTGCTGTTCTAATCCCTCTGTGCGCTGCTCTACTTTTGTTACTGTCTCTTTCGTTAACGTCCAGACTCTGCTAATTAATAGGTTTTCTCCGCGGGTTGTGCGTCCTAATATATAGGGCTATGCTTGCGTCTTCCGTGTTTATCCGAATCTTCTTCAAATCTTTTATTATCTCTCCTCTTCAATTAATACCTATATCTTCTTTTTTTTTTTTATGATAAAAAGTTTTGGAGGGGTTCGGCATCAGTCCCCACCAAAGTCAGGACACGGCCCCAAGCTCTATAAATATTTACTTGGGACTTACGAGATCGCCTACCAAAGAAGTCTCAGCGAGAGCAGAGGAGATCGAACCCACGACCCAAGAACCTAATCCTGGATCCTTTACCATCTATGTCAACTTTCATGGACAATTAATACCTATATCTTTATCTTGAGAGATATATATATTTGAACACAACTCGTGGGGTTACGTTCCTATTCAAAAACCTGTTCCCTTCATTCAAATATGTAAAATATAAGGTGCTTGACTCTAAATGTGAATTTCCTAGCGTGTGGGGTCCATACCTTTTTGACTTTTTCTCTTTATTGATACACACATATTATTTGATTTCTTTTTATCTCTTTCTGCATATCTTATGCACAATGAAAAAAAAGATATGAATAGATTTTATGTCAGAATATCTTTTTATCTTATATTTAATTAAATAATAAAAAAATTATATAAAAGATAATTAAATAAGTATAAAATATTAATAAATTCAATCAAATATATCTCAGAATCTATACTTATTTAATTATAAAATATACAAATACGTTAATTGAGTTACTACCTCCGGTCTTAATTATAAGGCATAGTTGACTTTCTTTGGAGATATTAAGGAAGTTAAATAAGTTACTTAATCATTTCATATATTGTGCATCTTTAGATTATATATTAGTTTATTAGTTAAATTAATTAGTTTGAAGAAAAAAATAAAAATAAAAATAATCTAAAGTAATTTAATTAGTTTCCTCAATTTTCCCAAAAAAGTCAACTATGTTTTATAATTAGGACGAGTATATATATATATATATATATAAAAGGGTTAAAAACAAATGATTCCAAATCAAATTTTGAAATATCTATCTAATATTTATCATATTTTATGATTTAGCTATTATCTATTCTATCTATTATTATATATTTTATCTATTATATTTTATTATTCTATCTATTATTATAATATCTATATATTTTTATATTTCTATATATTATGATTCCAAGTTTCCTTCTCCTTGATATTTCACTCGAGATACTGCGTTCCTTCGATCAGTTAAGAATTACATCAGTTTGCAAGAAAGGAAGTCGTCTCGCTCAGTCCTATTCGGTCGAGATTCATTGTAGTTTCAGTGAGCCTATATCAACCACACGGTGCACAACTTTGGTCTTTGCCATATACAATACAATATCCCAAAATGATGAAAACGAGAGAATTTCAGAAGGTCCATCTTCCTGAAGATCTCGTGATGGAGATCCTGGTGAGAATGCCGGTAAAATCCTTGCTTCGATTGAAGTGTGTATCCAAATCCTGGTATGCTATTATTTCTAACCCTTATTTTATTGTCAAACAAGTTGAATGGTCCAATTCTATTATCAATAAGAACCGCCACTCCAAGGTTATCTTTGAAATAACTCCTAGCAAAAAGCCAGCCTACATATCCATGATTTCTTATGGACGAAAAAGAGACTTAGAATTGCCTTTCCTTGAAAACAAGGCGAATTGGGTATTTGTTTGCGATCAATGTAATGGGATTTTATGTCTCTCTGGGCCCTCTCACTTAATTTTGTGGAATCCAGCCACGAAAGAGGTGAAGGCCATTCTTGAGAGAGGGCTTACTTACTTTAGTGTTATTGGATTTGGGTTCGATCCCATCACACAGGATTACAAGATTGTTCGGCTTTTATGTGAGGAAAAAGATTCCATTGAAGTGTACAGTCTTAGTTCAGATTGTTGGAGAACAATATATGTAGATAATCTTCCCTATCGTCTTTGGGCAAATGGAAGTTGGAATTCATATTTGAATGGGTTTTATCATTGGTTAGGTCTTTCAGAGCGTGATGACACATATATTTTGAGCTTTGATTTTAGCAAAGAGGTGTTAGGGGTGATCAAATTGCCTCTTGAGGTTTCAAGTTCTACAAAAAGCGTTGGTGTTCTAGGAGAGAGCCTAGCTTGTGCGAGTTTCTCTCAGTATGGAAACTTTGAGATTTGGGTGATGAATGAGTATGGAGTTGAGAATAGTTGGACTAAGAAGTTTCAGATTGAATCGAACCCGAATTTTGTGCGTATGTTGGGGCTTTTGAGAGAGAATGAGATTCTTGTTGAAGAAAATAATAAACAATTGATTTCATATAATCTTCAAAATCAACATAGAAAGCGCTTTCGAAATCGAAGTCTTCCACTTCAAGAAGTGACTTCCATGTTTCAATATGCAGAAAGTTTGGTTCCCCTGACTACCAATAAGGGGAAATGCAAAATATAACAGGTCTATTTTGTAATGAATTCTTTGAACGCACGTCACAATAAGATTTTTTCCATTAGTTGGTATTGATCAATTCCTTTTTATCGTTATGCACTTTTCCGTTATTCATGAGTATTGGTCAATTTCTTTTTCACAATGAGATTTAGTCAAATCAGTTTCTATTACTAATTTGCATGACAATATTTATATCGTTACACAGTTCAATTCTTTAGATTAGTGTCCTCCACAAATTTGCGTGATAATATATGTATCATTATACAATTAAGTTCTTTGAATTCAGTTTATAATAAGATTTTGTCAATTAATTGGTATTCGATCAATTCCGTCGTAAACTGATTTGTGATAGGAATTTGTGATGAAAAAAATTATGATACTATATTATGTCACTAATTCTGTCGTTAATTTCAAATTTCATTATTTTAGCTTATAATCCTATACAACCTTTATGTAATAACATAATTAATAATATAAAGATTTAAATATAATTTCAATTATCGAATTAGCTGATGCATTTATGGGGTTGGTGTTAACTAGCACATCATCATCATTGAGCTCATTGTTAGACACTCGTTGAGATAGAAAGATAAACTTGTTTTATGTTTCATTAAAATCAGTACTTCTTTTGGCTTGATAAAAAAGAAACAAATTAAATAAGTGAAGAGTTAGATTTCACGTTTTGATGATAGTCGTTGATGATAAAACATTATTAAATACTTCACTAGTGGATAGGATAAACTTAGTTATAATCATAACTAACGTCATGATAATCGAATAGACCATACGGATAGTATTATCAGAAGCATGATAGTTAAAAACTCGATTTATCACTGCGATTTTACATTTTTATGATTTTTTTTTCATTAAAATGATTTTACTAATTTCCCAAATGTTTTTAAGTTTTTACGATTTTTTTACGATTTTACTACATTACGATTTTTCATTCTTTTTCCGTTTTCAAGTAAAATCTATGTTTTCACTACCATAATCAGAAGCAGATATAAGCTAATCAAATGAGCCATTAAGATAATCGATTATAGGAAGAGAACATGGTTTATAGTGAAGAAGTTTACATGAAGGTATTTTGGGTAAGTTAATCGACCATAAAGGCTATATAATGGACTTGATCTAACCTCTTCAAGTTATTTGATATGTAAGTTATTCTTATATCTTATTTTAAAATCAAAATATTAAGCCAAATATATTTTCTAAAAATTAAAAAAATAATAAAAAGAATGTTAAAATAAAAGTAATCATGTCTCCATGACTCCATGATAATAATATCTTTGTATCCTGATTCATTAAAATAAAAATTTCTTTTGAAAGATCAAGCTCTTTTTATTTCATTTTATATTTTATAATGAAAATAATAAAATAAATTTAATAAGAATAAATATCACATGGGATTAAACCAGATCAGGTCTTATATGTGTTTGAAGCAGGTCTCACTATATTTGGATAGAGGGGAGAAAAGAGGGAGGAGAAAAAATACATTATATCTAGAATGAAAATAATATCCTTATTTAATATTTAACTCATTTTTAAAGTAATTTCATGAAAAATAAATTGAAATAAATAATTATCACTGTCAAATTGAATATTAAAATCAAGTCAAAATGAATTTTTTTTATATCTTATTTCAAAATAAAAATATTAAGCCAAATATAGTACGTCGTAAGAAATTAAAATAATCAAAATAATGGTAAAATAAAAATAGACATGTCTCAATGATAATATCTTTGTATCTTGATTCATTAAAATAAAAATAAAAACTAAATACCACCAAGGATGGGAGGTAAACCAATGCTATATAATTTTTGGAGGGTTCTTTTATCCCATCTTAAATTACTAACTAATAAATTAACTAGCATTTAGTCAATTTTTAAGCTAGGTTTTATCTTGCATGCATAAATTAGACATACATATGAAATAATTATCACATTATTTAATTTTAAACGGCTTATATTTATTATGCATGCTAGTTGTGTGGTGATCATGTTTACTATTATTGTATACCCTAGATTTTTATTATTAATAATAATAATAGAAATAGTAATGATAATGATATATTAAAATAATACTAATAAAATAATATTGATTAATAGTAGAAATAAAGAAAAGTAGTAGTAGTAATAATAATAATGATAACAGTAGATTAAAATAATGATAATGATATAGTAAAAAAATAAAAATAAATAAATAGTTGTAAAAATAATATTAATTAATAGTAGAAATAAAGAAAAGTAGTAGTAGTAATAATAATAATGATAACAGATTTTTATTATTAATAATAATAATAGAAATAGTAATGATAATGATATATTAAAATAATACTAATAAAATAATATTGATTAATAGTAGAAATAAAGAAAAGTAGTAGTAGTAATAATAATAATGATAACAATAGATTAAAATAATGATAATGATATAGTAAAAAAAAATAATAATGATAACTGTAACACCCCTTGATATATCAATTATTATCAGAGTTGTAGCGCACAGCCTAATGAGCATAGTCATTCTAGCATAGTAATACTGATATTAAATTCTGATTACATAACAAAGTCCACATAGGGCTATACAAATAAATTTTCTAGTCTCTAAAATAGGCTAATAAAAAAAATAACCTATAGCATTTCTCGGTCCGTCCCAGCATCACTATTCAACAGTGAGTACCGCCTTGCCTTGTGAGCCACGCTCTCTAAACTGAACAATCCACAGGTAGCAACAAATACTGGGACCCCGAAGGTTCCCAGAGTAACATGTTAATCTTACATTCTAAGTATAGATCAGTATATGATAGATAACCATCACATATACATTCAGCACATACAGCACAAACAATTCATACAGTACATATTTATACATATTGAATGGTACATACAATCATATAAAGACATACAAAGAATGCAAGATTAGAGTTACTACCTCAACTCCGAATAGCTAAAAGAAATTCACCGGTGCTCGAACCACTTGACAGTCAACTCCTAAAATAGTATCATTATAAATATTAATCTTCACTATAATCCATTTCTTCCAAAATATCCAACAGGGTTCTTTTTATCGTTTAGAATCCTTGCGACCCTTTAAACGATAAATCACCCATTTAAAATTCTTATTGCAACAATTTTCGGATTAAATCCTTTTCTGTCCAGAATTTTCATTAACTTTGAAAATTCATAACTATTTGTACAAAGCTCCAAATGATGTGCTTCCAAAACCTAAATGTCCTTTGGTGAGTCTATTTTCACCGAAAAATATTCTCAACAGCCAAAAATATCCATACTATTCCCAGTTTAAATAAATCACTTCGCTGTCCAGTTTATACTTCCAGTATTTTAGGCCAGATTGTAAAATCCATAACTCCTTGTACAGAGCTCTAAAAATTACATATTATATATCAAAAGAAAGCTCTGGATGTCTACTTCAAAACTGGAAGATTTCATGATTTTTAGACACCATTCACTTGACCGAAAACCATTTACAATTCGACTGCCTTCCAAACCGTTAAAACTGGCAGTTTTGGTAGCTTGCTTAATTAATTCTTTTTGATTCTAAAAATCATTTCCAACCTTATTCTTACTCCATTTTCCGTGATAAACACTATGGTAACCTTAAAATCATCAAACTCCTTATGGTTTTACCACTTCTTAATTAACCCAAAATAATATATAAGAAGTGATAAATAAGGTTTTGAAACCAACTTCATGAAATAACTTAAGTTAAAACATTTACTTACTTGTCTTGCTCCTTTAGCCTTAGCAACTTCTCCCTCCTTTTACTTCTAAAAAAACATCCGGCCTTCTCTATTAAATTTAATATAAGGAAGTAGCTCACTCACTTGAAGCTCTCTGTCTCTTTCACACTCTTACTATTCTTCACACTCCCGGTATCGCCTCTCTGTATAAACTTTGAAACCCAACCGATGCAAGAGAAGGTTGTTATGTATATATTTATTTAACATGAGTGCACCTTTTCTTATTCATTTTGGATAATTGCAAAGCATGGCTGTCCTTAGCGTAAGCATATCTTCATATATCTCACATATATCTTTCACTTTTCCCCTTCCCGTGACCACATAAGATTTAATAATTAAAGCATTCTACCTAAAGAACCATGTGATATGTGAATTATCAAAAACAAACAAAAGAATGAGAGGTGCTGTCGGTTAAGCATATCTAAATGGATTGGAAGACAATATTATAACCAAGAATAATTGGATAAGATGGGAGACAAACCGATGGGTAGTGGATGATTGATTAAAAATGGAATGTGAGTTGGCATTTCATTTGGAATATAATGAAGGAAATTTTTGCCAATCGGATCCCTTAATTATTCTATGATAAGTATTGAGTAGGAACCATTGTCCATCCGTATGATCGAGAGAAGAAGATTAAAATATTGGGTAGGTATTTGTCTAGCAATTATGGTGAGAAAGGTGGAGCACTTTGTCCATTAGTAAATTAAAAGGAAGGAACACAATGAAACTTTGGGTCTCATGCGTATGTCTTTGCTGCTCATCTCAATCATATAATATACTAATTAAATATGTAGTGGAGTCTAGTAGAATGCTTGATTAAGAATAGCTTGTCTTCTTGCTCATCTTGGTTCACGGAAGGTAGTATATTTGATAGATAATGGAATGATTATAATAATTCTAAGGGGAAGGCAAATGGAAATAAGTGGGTATTGGTTTATCATATAGAGAAACCTTCTTGTCCCACAATACAAACCCCTCTTGTGATTAGTTGCAAGCATAAATATATTGAAATTTAAATCCTTAATACCTTATAAAAATTTGTCTTTCTCAATTAGCTTCTAAAAGCCATAAAATATTCACTCTAAAATTTCTAAACCAATATTTATTATCCAACTATTTTTTTCACTTTTAAAAATATGGCCTAGTAGTCTTCCAAAAATAGACTAATTTTCAAGTCTATAGGCCTAAAATTCGGGATATTACATTTCTCCCCCTGTTCAATAAATTTCGTCCTCGAAATTTGAACATTTATACTCAAGAAATCATTCTTGACTTTCAATCTATCCTCTTCTATGTATGCTTACTAAGCCCACAACATAATCTGCAACTTCCATAATCTGCATATACCCAAGTGTAGCATTCAATCACAAGTCTTACTGATTCAATGTTACCGTACTTGGCAACAAACACAAGTCTTACAGCCAAAAGACATCGCCCTTATGCAAAGTTGCATACTGGGTTTTACATCCTCGAGTCTCAACTCGTCTATCCCACGTCTAAGCTTCTTCAATTAAAGCTTCCAGACTACTTTCTCTTTCTCAGCTCCATAACTGACTAATACTATCTGACTTTCTTAGTTCAGATCTCTAGACCATTCTAACAGTTTTTGTTCCGGTAGTATTACAATCACCAACTGCACCGCTTTAACTTCAATACATCAGTAATGTTAATTACATCACTGTTTTTCATTTATCCAGGTTGTCTCAAATTTCAAATTTTCACACTGTGAAAATCTTTGTGGTTGCAGTACATTTCATAATTCAGAACAATTTTCAAATGCAAAACATTTCATAATTCACACTATACCAAAAAGTAATAGTGCTATCACATTTTCAAACTTCGTCGCTGCCAGATCAAATATTCATGTAAACACATTTACTGCCGGATTGGTTTCAGAAAATATTTACTACCGGCACACACTTTTGAGCGGGATAACTTATTTCAAAAAGTTTTCACAATCGAGAGCACATGGCACCATTTCAACCTTTCAGTACAGCGACACATCCCAATCCTTTCATACGCAAACCACTGAAGTGGTGACATACCTGTCGGTCAATGTGGGAGAGTTTCCGTCCACAAGAGACCCAGTGTCCGCACTGGCACAAATAACGGGTCACCCACCGGAATCCCATACCCGGGACAAGAACCATAATCCAGGAGCCTTACTCCAAACGCCTGCGTGGGTACTGACCAGACAAGGTAAAACACACGCCCTTATAAGGCGAAACTACTCGGATTGGAAACATACACTGCTGGTGAGAGTGTCAGCTCTACAAACTAATCCCCTCAAAAGAATTTTCAACAATGGCCAGCGATTTTAAAATTTTTCAAATTCATCTGGCAAGACCCAGCAAACCTTGTACATCTACAACAGTTTCTGGCCTCTTCCAGTTCTGTACTGCATCTACCACAACAAAGTTGAAAACTCAGTTTCAAATTCTGGGTTCTAACAAAACCCCCTTTTATGAGACAACACATTTCACAAACAGACCATTCAAACTGGTCTCAAATTCGGTTGAAAAATATTTCATTCAAATACTTTATTTTCAAAAATTCACAAATTCGAAAATTCAATTCCGCAAATCCACAAATACTGCAGGTGCATTGGTAAATACAAAATTCAATTTTCAACATAACCAGGAACAGACAACTATTATAGAAGGTCATCAATTCTACATTTCAAATTTCCATTCGTGGCTACTCAAGCCATTCATAGGACATTTAGTCCATTCTATTCTTATCGTGTTCACCACGATTCCGCTGCGCACTCTGATTGGTTAGAATTCTCCATTGGTGGCTTTCATACACATTGGTACCACATTCTAATACCTTAAAGAATCCATCCACCACCAACAACCCTACGGTTATTTGTCCCAATCATAAGAAATAACCTGTAGTTACCAAGGTGCTAGCTATCACTCGGTTTCACCAAGGAACTACTTCTCAATTACACACTCTAAGGGAATATTCGATAATCAAGATCTTTCCCTTAAGATAGAACAGTAGCTTACAACCTCGAAATACCTCATCATATATATAGGTACCATATTCTAGTATCTCAATTTAATCAAATCATTTTGTACCATACTCTAGTACCACAATTCATTTAGATCAAGTCAAGTGCCTAAAGAATCACTCAACTATTTCCTGATTCTTAGGTCATGATTCGATTTGGGAGCACCCTCTAGATGCCCAATTAGTTTTTAGGTTCTTTAACCTAATTCTGAAACCTTACTCATACCCCGTAAAACATGATAAAATCATCATGATTTATAGCTTATATTATTCATGAACTATCCTCAAATAAATAATCCCAAATAACATTCCTCGAATTCATAATTCCTATTCACCCACCCTGGGGTTAACCTCACCTGCTTACTCTTAATCACAGAGTTCCATTAGAATCCAGGTCATGGACCAACTTGGCATAAAATTCTTCGGAGCTCATATATTATTATTTTTAAACTGGTATATTTCACAAACGCTCCATTTCATTTTCTATAATTCAACCTCTTCCCTTGTACTAGCATACCAACTAGTGATCAGGGAAAATTCTATTTTCTGGGTTTGTCTATCACCCTTATTCTACTAATCCTGGTACCAATCAGGATTATCCAAATATCAACATAGATACTATTCACATCATAAATCAAGAGATTTCAAATTCTTACAATACTACTCAGGGTTTACCTTGCCTGAAATTCCTCTCGCCTAAGCAAGCTTAACCTCAAACTTTCAATAAAATCTGGGGATCTAAATCACAATCTAACTCAACATCAAGAGCCCTAGAGTTAGCAACAGTATTCCTTTTTCCGTGCTATTTCGTTTGTTTATGTAATCCAATATCAGTATACTCTTCCAAAAATGCCAGAACCTTTGCTCTGATACCATTAAATTGTAACACCCCTTGATATATCAATTATTATCAGAGTTGTAGCGCACAGCCTAATGAGCATAGTCATTCTAGCATAGTAATACTGATATTAAATTCTGATTACATAACAAAGTCCACATAGGGCTATACAAATAAATTTTCTAGTCTCTAAAATAGGCTAATAAAAAAAATAACCTATAGCATTTCTCGGTCCGTCCCAGCATCACTATTCAACAGTGAGTACCGCCTTGCCTTGTGAGCCACGCTCTCTAAACTGAACAATCCACAGGTAGCAACAAATACTGGGACCCCGAAGGTTCCCAGAGTAACATGTTAATCTTACATTCTAAGTATAGATCAGTATATGATAGATAACCATCACATATACATTCAGCACATACAGCACAAACAATTCATACAGTACATATTTATACATATTGAATGGTACATACAATCATATAAAGACATACAAAGAATGCAAGATTAGAGTTACTACCTCAACTCCGAATAGCTAAAAGAAATTCACCGGTGCTCGAACCACTTGACAGTCAACTCCTAAAATAGTATCATTATAAATATTAATCTTCACTATAATCCATTTCTTCCAAAATATCCAACAGGGTTCTTTTTATCGTTTAGAATCCTTGCGACCCTTTAAACGATAAATCACCCATTTAAAATTCTTATTGCAACAATTTTCGGATTAAATCCTTTTCTGTCCAGAATTTTCATTAACTTTGAAAATTCATAACTATTTGTACAAAGCTCCAAATGATGTGCTTCCAAAACCTAAATGTCCTTTGGTGAGTCTATTTTCACCGAAAAATATTCTCAACAGCCAAAAATATCCATACTATTCCCAGTTTAAATAAATCACTTCGCTGTCCAGTTTATACTTCCAGTATTTTAGGCCAGATTGTAAAATCCATAACTCCTTGTACAAAGCTCTAAAAATTACATATTATATATCAAAAGAAAGCTCTGGATGTCTACTTCAAAACTGGAAGATTTCATGATTTTTAGACACCATTCACTTGACCGAAAACCATTTACAATTCGACTGCCTTCCAAACCGTTAAAACTGGCAGTTTTGGTAGCTTGCTTAATTAATTCTTTTTGATTCTAAAAATCATTTCCAACCTTATTCTTACTCCATTTTCCGTGATAAACACTATGGTAACCTTAAAATCATCAAACTCCTTATGGTTTTACCACTTCTTAATTAACCCAAAATAATATATAAGAAGTGATAAATAAGGTTTTGAAACCAACTTCATGAAATAACTTAAGTTAAAACATTTACTTACTTGTCTTGCTCCTTTAGCCTTAGCAACTTCTCCCTCCTTTTACTTCTAAAAAAACATCCGGCCTTCTCTATTAAATTTAATATAAGGAAGTAGCTCACTCACTTGAAGCTCTCTGTCTCTTTCACACTCTTACTATTCTTCACACTCCCGGTATCGCCTCTCTGTATAAACTTTGAAACCCAACCGATGCAAGAGAAGGTTGTTATGTATATATTTATTTAACATGAGTGCACCTTTTCTTATTCATTTTGGATAATTGCAAAGCATGGCTGTCCTTAGCGTAAGCATATCTTCATATATCTCACATATATCTTTCACTTTTCCCCTTCCCGTGACCACATAAGATTTAATAATTAAAGCATTCTACCTAAAGAACCATGTGATATGTGAATTATCAAAAACAAACAAAAGAATGAGAGGTGCTGTCGGTTAAGCATATCTAAATGGATTGGAAGACAATATTATAACCAAGAATAATTGGATAAGATGGGAGACAAACCGATGGGTAGTGGATGATTGATTAAAAATGGAATGTGAGTTGGCATTTCATTTGGAATATAATGAAGGAAATTTTTGCCAATCGGATCCCTTAATTATTCTATGATAAGTATTGAGTAGGAACCATTGTCCATCCGTATGATCGAGAGAAGAAGATTAAAATATTGGGTAGGTATTTGTCTAGCAATTATGGTGAGAAAGGTGGAGCACTTTGTCCATTAGTAAATTAAAAGGAAGGAACACAATGAAACTTTGGGTCTCATGCGTATGTCTTTGCTGCTCATCTCAATCATATAATATACTAATTAAATATGTAGTGGAGTCTAGTAGAATGCTTGATTAAGAATAGCTTGTCTTCTTGCTCATCTTGGTTCACGGAAGGTAGTATATTTGATAGATAATGGAATGATTATAATAATTCTAAGGGGAAGGCAAATGGAAATAAGTGGGTATTGGTTTATCATATAGAGAAACCTTCTTGTCCCACAATACAAACCCCTCTTGTGATTAGTTGCAAGCATAAATATATTGAAATTTAAATCCTTAATACCTTATAAAAATTTGTCTTTCTCAATTAGCTTCTAAAAGCCATAAAATATTCACTCTAAAATTTCTAAACCAATATTTATTATCCAACTATTTTTTTCACTTTTAAAAATATGGCCTAGTAGTCTTCCAAAAATAGACTAATTTTCAAGTCTATAGGCCTAAAATTCGGGATATTACAATAACAGTAGATTCAAAATATATTTAATAATTAAAACTCTACAGTTTGTTTTAATTCATTTATTAGGAATAATTAAAAGGTCCAGCCCATAGCCAAAACCCTAGATTTAATTATAAATTTAGTTCTGGCCGCTTAAACCTAGAAAACACCCAATACTTTTCTCTGCCGCTATACTCTCAGTTCTTCTACGAGGTTAGCAAACACGGAGACCAGATAATTCTAATTCCCATGAGTAGTTTTAGGTAAATCTTGATAGGTAATTCTAATCCTCATCATAAGTAGTTTTATGTAAATCTTGATAGGTAATTCTAATCCTCATGAGTTTTAGGTTAGTTTTATGTAAATCTTAATAGATAATTGTTATCCTCATGAGTCTTAGGTTAGTCTTATGTAAATTTTGATAGGTAATTCTAATCCCCATGAGTAGTTCGATGATAAAGCTCTTAAAGATTTAGATGGGATTCCCAAAGTACCAATTATTTTAATCACATAATTGGAAGTCTGAAATTATTAAAAGATACTTATTATCATGACTACTATAAGAGTTAACAGTTCTCATGATAAGCTTATAGGAAGTAAAGCCAAAAAGGGATGATGAGCAGAAGTTCATAGATTTAAATGATGGTCATGAGAACTTCTCATGACAACCTTATAGGAACCCATGAGTAAAATGAATAAAGAAAAATTAAGGATTTAAATGATGGTCATGAGAATTTCTCATGACAACCTTATAGGAACCCATGAGTAATATAGATAATGAGTAGAGCTAAGGATTTAAATGATGGTTATGGAAATTTCTTATGACAGCCTTATAGAAACTCATGAGAATTTATTTTACAGTTTAATTTGAGAAATTCATTTTTGTGTGTAATACGAGTTGGATCTTATATCAAATATTTGAATTATTATACTCTTGAATAGTTTGGAAAGTTATGATGTCATTTAGCAACTGATATATTTAATGAAGAAATTGACAATTGTGACAAGATTGAATTTCCAAATTGACAATTGTGACAAGATTGAATTTCCTGATTGTGTGTGATTGTAATGAATTAATAGTGGGAGGATAGCTTGGGACGGTACCTTCCAAGTGATGAACACAACTTTTAGGCTTTATGCTATTAATGTAAACTGATGATATCCGTTCTTCCCAAAGTGGTGTCTAGTAGGGTTTCCCGGGACACTAGTAGCAACTTTGGGAAGTAATATCTAGAATGAAAATAATATCCTTATTTAATATTTAACTCATTTTTAAAGTAATTTCATGAAAAATAAATTGAAATAAATAATTATCACTGTCAAATTAAATATTAAAATCAAGTCAAAATGAAATTTTTTATATATCTTATTTTAAAATAAAAATATTAAGCCAAATATAGTACGTAAGAAATTAAAATAATCAAAATAATGGTAAAATAAAAATAGACATGTCTCACTGATAATAATATCTTTGTATCTTGATTCATTAAAATAAAAATAAAAACTAAATACCACCAATGATGGGAGGTAAACCAATGCTATATAATTTTTGGAGGGTTCTTTTCGATTCCATCATAGGTTACTAACTAATAAATTAACTAGCATTTAGTTAATTTTTAAGCTAGGTTTTATGTTGCATGCATAAATTAGACATACATATGAAATAATTATCACAGAGTTTAATTTTAAACGACTTATATTTATTATGCATGCTAGTCGTGTGGTGATCACGTTTACTATTATTATGTATACTAATTGTAATAATTCTATGAATAATAATAATAATAACAACAACAATTCATATATTTTGTAGATGATCATGATGCCTTCTAATTATTATTGATCTAAAAGATATCCATGTCATGAATTATCAAATTTATTAGATAATAATAACATTGCAAACCAGAATTATCAACCTATCAACACTACTAGAAAGAATGAGAATAGCGACGAAATTTGCGACGGAATTTAATCCGTCGCAAATTTCATCATTTTGCGACGGAACTCTTATTCCGTCGCAAATTTGCGACGGAATAAGAGTTCCGTCGCAAGTTTTGCGACGGAATAGGAATTCCGTCGCAAATTTGCGACGGAATTATTATTCCGTCGCAAATTTGCGACGGAATTAGTATTCCGTCGCAAAATGGCGGCCAAGAAGGCCGCCATTTTCATTACCCATGCGACGGACTAGGATTCCGTCGCAAAAAATTGCGACGGAATACTAATTCCGTCGCAAAACGGCGGCCTAAAAGGGCCGCCGTTCGCTCCGTTTTGCGACGGAAAAGCTTTTCCGTCGCAAATAAATGCTTTTTGCGACGGAAAAGCTTTTCCGTCGCAAAAAGTTGTTCCTTTTTGCGACGGAAACATAATTCCGTCGCAAAAAGTAAATTTGCGACGGAAATGCTTTTCCGTCGCAATTTTCGTTTTAACCCCCCCCCCCCCCCGCGACAGCTCGTTCCAGCTTCTTCTTCTTCTTCATAATTCTCCCACAGCTCCGCCGCCCCTACAATCATCCCCCAAGCTCCGCCGCCCCCTCATCCCTCAACCCAGCTCCCCAGCCCGCAGCTCCCCCCTCCCCTCTCCCCCAGCTCCCCAACCCCTAACCCCAAGCTCCGCCGCAACTTCCCTTTCCCCAAGCTCCCGCCGGCCTTCCCCTCACCCCCAGCTCCGCCGGCAGCTCCCCCCACCCCTAGCTCCCGCGGCTCCCCTTTCCCCCTTCGCCCCCAGCTCGGTCCGGCAGGGCAGGCGTGGGTTTTTTTTTTTTTTAAATTTTCGGCCATCTTTTTTTTTTCTATTTGATATTTGACATTATTAAGCACAGTTAGCTTATCTTCCATTTTGTGTATTTTTGTGTTCCAGTCAGTGATTTTCTGGGAGTATCTCCACCTCCTCTTCCCTTACTAGTTACTGTCTGCACCTCTATTCCAAGTAAGCTTCCTCTCTTATTTCTTTTGATTGCACTACCGTTTTTTTAATATTTATTATTTTCTTGAGTATTATTTTTATTTGTAATAAAATGATATGAAAAGTATTATTGGTTCTCCTGAGTGAAATTTCTACATGACATATCTTTTTTAATATTTTGTGTTATTCCTTTACTGTTGATTAAATTATTTATCATTGGTTATGAATGTTGATTTGTGAGTATGTGTAAGAATATTAATGTTGTATTATTTTTTTATAGTCTCTTTTGTATGATGAAAAAATTGTGTGTTAAAATTATGATATTATTCATTACTGGTTATTATTGTACATAGTAGATATATGTATGTTGGCAGAAGATTATCAATTACATGAGTTTATTTATTTATTTTTTAATTGCAACTTTGGCTGAATTTATTAATTACATGAAGATCTTGATGTTCAATGTGTTTATTAATTTGGATTAAACTTATAGTTTTTCCATCTCTTTTATAGGGATATATGATTTTCCTTTTTTTTTTTAGTCAGAGAATATTTTTTCTTGTTTCATATAGAATGATCTTTTTTGTTATCATTTTTAATTTCACTTATATTTTATTCTAAGTACATTAAATATACCACATGACCTCTTATATTCCACACTTAGAAGCAAATTTTCTCCTATAGTTTCCTACATATCTGATAATTATATATAGATTGTTAAACTATTGTTCATCAATAAAGGGAAATTTTTTTTCTAAAAATTGGTTTCTAAAAACTTATAGGACCATTCATTTTCTAAACTCTATATATACAATATATATTGTGTTTTTATTAATTTATTTTACTTGTAATTTAAGTATTTAACACAATAAGTTTGTAAACCAATTGTAAGAAATGAGTAGTGACTTAGTTGACATATAAAATATTTGATTAATGGTAGAAGCTGTTTTTCCAACGTGATTTATAGTATACGAGGTAAATTTATGATTAGAGTTTTGCCTCGACTTGCATGCATGAATGTATTTTTTTTTCCACCGTCAATTCAAACAAACCTATGAATGTAGGCATACCGGTGTGTACGCATGTATCCATAATGATATGTTAGTGTCGAATGATGTCACCACTTACGTCATACTACGAAATTGCCAGGGTGTAATTCACAAATTCAACTACTCCATTGGATGTATTCATGGCCCCGTCTATTTTTTTTTTTTTACAAAAAAAGATTTTGTTTTTAAAATTAAGAGGTTTAGAACCTTTTGCCGGCTTCCACTTCGTTTGTATCATGTCAATTAGTATTAGATAGTTAGGAAACATTTGAGATTTAGTTATTATTTTCTTGCATTATTAATAATTTTGATGGGGATGATATACTTAAAATAACAAGTCTAAGCTAGTCATTGTAAATTTGATGGTCCAAATCTATAAGTAGCTAGGATTGGATGATGCTTAATTAATTTATAATGCAACAAAGGAAGGAGCCAAAGAGGATGGTGAAATATTTTCCCCTCGGTTATGTTTAATTTGGAATTGTAAAAAGCAAAATGACAAATTATCAATTTTCTTTTTTGGGGTAAAAGAGAGGCGTCAGCCATTGTATATTATTAGAATCAACTAGAAGGGAATTATCTCCCATACAATAATATTTCAAAAGCATAGATTTGAGTCCGTCACTTAAAAAAGCATTAGATAGGAGCCCCTCTTTAGCTTATTACCAAAATACCCTAAGGGGATTGAGATCTTAAATTTGAAAAACAAAATATTTGATACTACGTATAAGATAACTACGTTCATAAAGAGGGTCTATCTTCTTGGATTGAAACCTATTCGAGACAAAACTCACTACAGTATAAAAGTGACTACTATAATTAAACTTGCCATATTTTACACTTATCATAATATCTATAGGCAGTAAAAGACAATCCCTTTTAAGCTAATACTATAAAACAATAATAGCCACTATACTATATATATATAAGCTAAGGAATAAACAAACACATATGAAACAGAACAATTGTAAATCCTAATGGTAAAAATTATTCGCTTTTGAAAATAGCAATAAAAATTATTAGTAAAAATGAAAATTGAAAAAAAAGGGATAAATTTCAAATCCAATTATAAATATTACTAAAAAGTATACATGGAAAAAAAAATACCAATTGCACTTTAACATTTCAAATCAATGATTTTCTTATTAAAATAATTTGTAAATTGATAAATTTTATACTAAATACTTATTCTGTTGAATTGACCACTTTTATATATTTGTGACATGTTGAGATGTTAATTAAGTTAGTAACTGAATTAGCTAGGAAATATGGATGGCAACCATGATAGAAGTTGGATGTACAATCGCCTAACTGAGAAAAGAGAACTAACTCTAGCATTCTTGGCGGGTTTGCAAGAGTTCATCAATTTTGCTCTGGCACATTCAAATAATTCAAGTAGGGAGATCAGATGTCCGTGTGTCAAATGTAGGTGTATAAGATTTGAAGATTTTGAGGAGGTCAAAATCCATTTGTGTAGAAGGGGATTCATAAAGGATTATGAGTGTTGGGAATATCATGGCGAAGTCCGACCGACACCGACACCTAGTGGTTATTACGGGGACAGTAGTCATCGAGACAACCTTAATCAATATGAGCAGTTGGTTATGGACGCTGCGGGACCGTCGATTGGCCGATATTTCGATCCTGTTACTCATGCTGAACCGTCATATATGGGAGAGGAGACCGATACACATTCTCAACCATCATACATGGGAGAGGATCCTCATCCGGAAGCCAATAGGTTCTATAAAATGCTTCAAGAAGCGCAACGTCCGTTATGGGAAGGTTGTGAACACTTTGAAAATAGTGAATATTCATCGCTATCGGCTACCCTAGCAACACTAAGCTTGAAGACTGATCACCATATGAGTGAGAGGAATTACAACGAAATGATGCAGATCATAAGCAAGGTTGTTCCCAACGACAGTAATTTGCCGAAGGATTTTTACCAAGCGAAAAAAAAGGTGAAAGAGCTTGGGCTTGGATGTAAAAAAATTCATTGCTGCCCTAGGGGATGCATGTTGTATTACAAGGACGATGCTGAGCTGACCAATTGTAGATTCTGTGGCCATGACAGATATAAAGTTGTGAGGAAAGGAAGGAAAATGACCCGTCAAGTGTTAAGCAAGATGCACTACTTTCCTCTGGTGCCCAGACTTCAGAGATTGTATGCTTCAGAACAAACAGCTGCTCACATGAGATGGCATCGGGAGCATCACAGGGATGAAAATTTTGTGACGCATCCTTCGGATGCCGAAGCTTGGCGTAAATTTGACGAGGCGAATCCTTTCTTTGCTATGGATCCCCGTAATGTCCGTCTTGGTCTATGTTCGGATGGGTTCGCTCCTTTTGATAAAACGGGTAGGAATTATTCCTGTTGGCCTGTCATTGTGACACCGTACAACCTCCCACCTTCTATGTGCATGAGAAGAGAGTTTTTGTTCCTGAACGCGTTAATCCCTGGGCCATCCAACCCAAAAAAGAAGATAGATGTGTACCTCAGGCCTTTGATAGATGAGTTGAAGATGTTGTGGAGTGAAGGGGTTCTTACGTATGATATATCATTGAGTCAGAATTTCACAATGCGTGCTGCCTTAATGTGGACGATAAATGATTTCCCTGCATATGGGATGTTGAGTGGCTGGCAAACGTCGGGAAAGCTTGCATGCCCGGTATGTCTTGAACAGAATACGGGTTATAGCTTGCAACACAGTCACAAGGTCTGTTGGTTTGACAGGCACCGGCGATTCCTACCTCCCGATCATCCGTACAGGACAAATAGAAAAGACTTCACGCGGAATGTTGTCGAACGAGCAGATCAACCTCTTCGTTTAAGTGGCCAAGAAATATGGGATAGGGTCAAGTACATTCCAAGTATCGAAGAGGGGGCTGCTTCTAGCGAACCTGAGGGATATGGTGTTGATCATCATTGGAACAAACGCAGCATCTTCTGGGAACTACCATACTGGAAAGATCAACTGTTAAGACACAACCTCGATGTCATGCATATTGAGCGGAATGTGTTTGACAATATTCTGTATACCGTGATGGACACCAAGGGCAAGACGAAGGACACAGTCAATGCAAGACTGGACATACAAGAGATTTGCAGAAGGCCTGCTTTACATTTGGTGCAGGATGCCAGGGGACGGATTTCCAAACCTAAAGCACCATACACATTAAACAAACAGCAGAATTCAGAATTGTTGCAATGGGTAAAAGAATTGAAACTCCCGGACGGTTATGCGTCAAACCTGAAAAGATGTGTCAACATGCACGAGGGGAAGTTCTTCGGGATGAAGAGTCATGATTGTCATGTTTTCTTCCAGAGATTGTTGCCTTGGGCCTTCAAAGCACTACCGAAGGAAGTATGGTCTATTCTAACAGACTTTTCTGTGTTCTTTAGAGAAATTTGTGCTTCAGAGCTTAATGTTGAAAAGTTACGGATCCTGGAGGCGAGTATGCCCATAACGCTATGCAAGTTAGAGACGGTGTTTCCTCCTACCTTTTTTGACTCAATGGAACATTTGCCCGTTCACTTGGCTTACGAAGCAAGGGTAGGAGGCCCGCAACAATATAGATGGATGTATCCGTTTGAGAGGTAATATATATGTCTTTCGATCTATTATTAATTGAAAAACATGGTACTTTAGTTTATAAATACCCTATGATATTCTATTGTAGGTTTTTACGCACACTTAAGCAGAAGATCAAAAATCCAACCCACGTTGAAGGATCTATCGCTGAAGCATATCTAGTCGAAGAGGCTGCTAAATTTTCGTCATACTATCATCCCCCTGAAATGATGTCAAGATGGAGAAGGGTACCTCGCAACGATGCCGGTGATACAAGAGATCAAAAATCAATATTTAATTATCCAGGGCGAGTCGTGGGAAAACATTGGAAATCAACTCTTGACGGAAGAGATAAGCAAGTAGCGGAGTGGTACATTCTAAACAACTGTGAAGAAGTCGCCGAGTACTTAAAGTAAAATTTTTGTTTTTTCGTTTTACTATTACGATAAGTATTAAAGTATCAACTTCATATATATATATATATATATATATATATATCTTTTTGCAGTTACTTTTCTAATTGGGTCCGATCGGAAAATCCTTCAATGTCGGTGTCCCAGGTTGATCAATTCACGAACTCTGAGTTTCCAAAATGGTTTCGAACCTATTTCGCGAAACATCGAGAAGATCCCAATGAAGTTGCGTGGAGTTTATCTTATGGAGCTCCAATTAGTGTTACTCAATGCAGCAAATATATAATCAATGGGTATCGGTTTTCAACTGTTGATACAGATGCAGGTACACAATGTTGCAATTACGGTGTATGTTGTCGAGGTGACCAAGTTGATGGGGTGGAGACTGTCTACTACGGGAAGTTACGTGACATAATTCAATTGAAATATCCGTGGGACAATGTGGTGACCCTTTTTAAGTGTGAGTGGTTGGATAACAGTCCGCGTGGGACAAAAATGGACAAGCATGGAAATATTGAGATCCACTGGACAAGGAGATATGCGGTTGGTTATGACCCATTCATCCTTGCTCAACAGGCAGAACAAGTTTACTATACATTATATCCCACATCCCGCCAAGGGTGGAGGGGGGTTATTAAAACCAAAGCACGAAATATCATACCGAAGTCGAAAGAGTCGGATTCAAATGACGGTATGGCTGAACCGTTCCAAGCTGATGTGGAACATCTACTGCCCATAAACATCGAAGACAACGAAATACCAAGCAATCTCTTTGATTCAGCTGCGGATTTAGAATTGATTCCTATACAAATTGATGGTGAGGAATCAGACGATGAGGCAGAATTGATTTACTCTGACAGTGAATCTGAGTTCGACGACTATGAGACTTCAGAGGAAGACGAGCAAGCAGAAGTCGATGAACAGGAATCGTCCGGTTGAGATTTGTTAGTTCTTTGTTTTTGACGATCTGTTATACTACATACTTTGTTACTTCACTACTGTAATCAACCCTAAATATCTTTGTAGTTTTTTTTTTTATTCTTTGACCTAATGTCTATAAGTGTTCAAAGATGGAGCATCAAGGAGGATCTTCAGGTAGTGGGCGTGGTGGTGGTCGATCCCGGCCCCGTCCTATCAGAGGGGGTAGGCCGTCGTCATCTGCCCCTTCTGTAGGCAGAGGGCGGGGCGGATTTGCAGAGGTGCCACCGTTTAACATGGCATCGTCACCGTCGGGCTATTTGGCATCTTCACCGTCGCTGTATATGTCGTCGTCGCCTTCTACCCCCACTGATCCGCAGCAAATGGGACAACAGGTTTACTAGCCTAATTCTGATTGATTTACATATGTTTAGTTTCATGAAACCATCTATGTACAAACATCTTTAATATTTCACATTCCTTGCTTAGCACACCCCCTCGCCTCAAAGCCACGTCGGGGAAGAAGGTAGTTCCTCCAATACACCGATCTGGGGCACAACAGATCCTGAGACAGGGATGCTTTGGATCTGTCCTGACAACGAGTAGTAAGTCATGCTAAGTTACCAGTAATGTTACTAATCCCTTCTATAATTGGTTTGTATGCTAATAATATTTGCATGATGTCCTCTGTCTTTAGCTTTGTGCCTCATGATCCGGTGATGGCTTTCATCTCGGACCAATTATTCCGTAACTACAATCAAGCTTGGACCAGCTGGACAGCGATTCCTACGGAAAATCGAGATGCTTGGTTCGATGAGTTTATGGTAAGTTATTTTTTTATGATTATTAATTAAGTACTTTTACAAATTATCGCACTAATTGTTCGTTGTTGATTTTCAGAGGAAGCATATGTCGTTGCCTGAACATCGTGAAGCTCTGAGGAAATCTTATAACGCCAGGGCAGCCCGGTGGTTGTCTCAAAGGCTTTATAACTTGAGAGAGGGAAGAGGCAGGAGAAATTGGCTTCCACAGGACACTGCAAACGAATTACTTGACAATTGGGCCACCAATGAAAAGTTTCAAGAGAAGCGTGCGAAAAATAAGCAAAATAGGGCCAAAATGGAAGGCCCGTCATATATTGGCGGCTCTATTCCGATGACTGAGTGGAGACAGAAACTTGTGAGTACACGTTATTCAATATTTTGTACTTTGAAGTAATTAACTATGATCATCATTTGCGTTTGCAGGCAGAGACTGGGGTTCCTCCAGAGTCGGTAGGTTGGGCTGCCTTTGAGCGGACCCATTCCCGGCAGTCTGAAGGAAGTGATGAGAGGGAATGGATTAACTCAAGGGCTCACACAGTAGCGGTTAGACATTTATTGCATTTATTACTTGTTTTATGCACCACAATATTTATTTCATTTTACATGTCTTATTTGTTATGTATTTTTGTCTTTGTAGGAAAATTATACGAAGCTGTCGCAGGAGAGAGACTCACAGCGTGAGACTGACCCCTCATCCTCTGTGTCTGATAATGATAGTCTGTTCTTTGAGGCTGTAGGTGGATTTGACAAGAAAGGGAGAGTCTTTGGATATGGTGCCGCTGCTAGCCGACTAAAGCCAACAAAGCGCTCCTCATCCGGCATTGAAGATGTTTCTGCAGGTAAACGTATTTGATATTGATAATTTCCATTCTCTTGTCCATTCAAATGAAGTCCAAATAATAAATGTACTTGATATTGTTTTTGCAGATGAGATGAAGAAGATGAAGGCTTTGACAGCACAGATGACTCAGGAACAGGAGCGGATGCTTGAAGAGCAAGAAAAGATGAGGCAGATGATGATTCAGGAACGAGAGATGATGGAGGAGCGGATGGCTAAGGAACGAGAGATGATGCAGGAACAGATGAGGCGGATGCAAGAGGAGATGATGAGGCAGATGCAGCTTCAACTCAAGTCCCTAATGAACAAGGGTTCGGGGTCGGCTCCTGGTAATGATGACCATGCTGGTGATGATGATGATGATCACAATGCTGCTATTTAGACTACTGTTTAGAATTTGCCCTTTGTTACATTGTTAGACTACTTTTTAGTATTTGGTATTTGTTAGATTACTCTTAATGTGCGCTCCTTATGATTATTATTATATCCATGAATCACTATTTTTTGTAATCAATTTCTTAAAATTAAAAAGCAAAAATTTAAAAATAATTATTAGTTTTGCTAAGAAATTGTTTCTGTAACAAACGATCAAATATGGGGAAATTTACAAAATTTCAAGTTTGCTACGGAAAAATAAAAAAATAAAAAAAATAAAAAAAGGAAAAAATTAAAAATTTAAAAAAAAAATTAAAAAACAAAAAGAATTTGCTACGGAAATTGCTACGGAAATAAATTCCGTAGCAAATTTGCTACGGAAAATTTTCCGTAGCAAAATTCAATTTTGCTACGGAAATAAATTCCGTAGCAAATTTGCTACGGAAATAAATTCCGTAGCAAATTTGCTACGGAATTTATTTCCGTAGCAAATTTGAATTTTGCTACGGAAAATTTTCCGTAGCAAATTTGCTACGGAATTTATTTCCGTAGCAATTTTGCGACGGAAGAGAAATTCCGTCGCAAATTGCGACGGATTTTCTTTATCCGTCGCAAATTGCTACGAAGGATTTTGCTACGGAAAAATTCCGTAGCAAAATCCGTAGCAAAATGATTTTGCTACGGAAAAATATGATTTTTCCGTAGCAAAATCATTTTGCTACGGATTTTGCTACGGAAAAATTCCGTAGCAAAATCCAAAATTTTTTGCAGTGCAAAATTTATTAGATCCTAAGGTTATTATTCAGAAAAACTAAGTCACAAAACGGTTTTAACATTTGACAGCACAGCTACTCTGAGATTCAAAGGACAAACACGCCACCCAAAAAAAGGTCAATCATATGCCATGCTTCATTTTTAAACATAAACAAGATTATACAATAGCAATTCCAGAAATAGAGCTTACGGCGACACACCCAAGGACTGGAAGTCACATGGTGACGGCGACGACAAAAGACGGTTTACGGTTTCGTGTTTCCAAGGGTTGAGTATACAGTCGAGAGAGAGATACGAGAGTTGAATGAGGTCAATCATATGCCATGCTTCATTTTTTTTTTTTTTTGTCTTTTCACCTCGAATAGGGTCTTTTATGTGACTTTTTTTTGGGTTATTATTGAATATTATTTTACTCCTTTGGGCCATGAGGGGATTTTCCCTAAAATCTAATTGACTATCAATGTAGCTTTTATTGACCTTGTCACCCTAAAAAAAATAATTAGGCGTGACCGCAACGAAATATAGGTAAACTCACATTCCTTAAGCCTTAACATTATACATGATTATTTAATACTACTCACTATCATTAACAACATCAAAACTAGTACAATAATTCTAAAGATGCTTAAACCATTTTAAGTTCATACACAGTAGCATACCTTATATAATCCAAATATTAGGTCTCTTTAAAATTTTTGGGCAAAGTCTCCCCCATAAATTTGACCTCCCAAAAATTCAACAATGACCTGAATTTCCATAACAACAATAGGAGCTCCGCTCCACCACAACATATGCACATACATATATTCCAAAATGCAAGGGAAGATAGGGATCCTGCCTATAGGCTACGTGGAGCACCTAAACAAGATTTATCAACATATACAAAAGAGCTTAAAGATTTACATTGAATTAGGGATAGTTCGAATGACGCTTCACTTCAGTCTAGCCAAAATGACCTTAGTGACCACCAAAGCGAACATGACCAGCTGCACAATCTAAGGGCAAAAATATTTCTAGTGAATAACGTCTCATTTATGAGATTTAATGAAGTGCTAATGAAAATAATTTAAATATATTTAACTATAATTCATAACAATATGGCAATCAACTTCGATTTCTATAGTAAACAATTATAAACATCGGTGAAATTATATAAAATATCCTTAATTGAGTAAATCCATGTATGTAATAAAACATTTGATTTAACATGATGAAATTCTCAAACCTCATCTTTTCATAGGACTTCAACATAATGGAATAACAAGCGCGGACACACAGTTCACGGGGGAAAATAACCAAGCGCGGCATGGAGGCCACGGAAACAAGCATGGACACACAGTCCACGAGGGTAAGTAATCAAGCGTGGCTCAAAGCCACGAAACAAGCGTAGGTACAAGAACCACAAATAACAAGCGTGAGAACGAATCCCACAAATGTCAACCGAACTCGAGGTTAACCATGGTGCACCAAGGACTAGCATTACTGCTGTTAGTAACTAGCGTTCTGTATTCAGTCCTCAAAAAACATTTTCAAGCATGGTTGGGATTAATTTATCAAAGATACGAAATGTTATTCTTTCAATACCAGGATAGCTTGTGTCAAATAAAATATAATAGTATAACCCAACACGAAAGCTCACAAACAATATTTCAAACTTTCCTTCAATTTTAATCCGTTGACAAAATCCTTTCCAATTAATAAAAATTCAACCATGAGTTTTACTATGAAGCAAGTAGTGGAGGATAAATAGTAATGAATAAGACCATCAATAATAAGAAAATGAAACAAATCCGATAAAGTTTCATTGGTGAAATCATACTTGTAAATATAATCATAAAAGTAAAAATATCATTTATAAAAATTATAATGGGACGTTACTCATTCACCTGCAATGTTTCCAAATATACATGACTCACTCAAATATATCAGCTCTGGAACTATATTTACTCGTTAATTCCCTAATGTTCATAACAAAATCATTGTTTTTTCTGTTCATAGACTAAATAAATTTAAATTTCATTTCTTGAAATTCCTATACTCAACAGTGATTACCAATTCATAAAGCATTGGAACTTCAACCTAATCTCCACAATTTACTCAGGATATAATTCAAGGACTCAACGAACTCATCTCCATTTTTAACATTACAATAACAAATTACGATCCAACATTCTACACCTGCTGAGTCTTATTATTAAGAATAAATACCTCATGCACTATAATTGATTTGAAGTTACCATCAGCTTGTTCAGTTCCATGAAATTCCCTTCTCAAACATTACAGCACAAGAACATTCAAATTAAAATATTTGTGTTACTAGCCAAATACCTTTTTAGCTCCTTCACTACCTTACTTGAATACCTCCTTATATAGAGAATTTATAAAGTTAAACCCATCTTCAATTGTTGGAGGATAGAATTGTGCTTCAGGCTTTATTTTGTGTGATTGTTTGAATTTAGCGATTCAGATTCTACATTCTAGTTTGTCGATTTTGCAGCTCGATAATTGGGACTTTGGGTTCTTTCGTGATTCTTTTCTTGCTTGGACGAAGTATCATGAATCCTAGGGAGTCTCGATGGTTTTCACCTTCTTTTAGTTCTTCTTGGATGGTTGCATCTTTTTAATGTTAAGAATGACAACTAAATGTGGATTTTTAGGTTAAGAATGACAGTTAAATGAGGGTTTTTAGGTTTTCTCATGCGGCAATTATTTGCAATCTATTCGTTATTTCTATAAAGCCGTAACCTTCTAGGCTGAAAAAAATCAAACGGAAAAGAAAAGGATAAGAGGGAAGCTGTCGCACCACCAACGGAAGTGAGAGAGAGGGGGGGTGGGAGGGTGGGAGGGTGGGAGAGGAGAAGTGGATATAAGGTTTATTTTATCCCTCAAATCTTCGTCATTCATAATCTAACGGCATTGAAAGGGGTAGGCAGAAGTAGGCAAAATAAGAGTAGGTATAATAACCTATCCCAAACTTAATAGTAATAGCATTCCAAGCCGTTCACTGTAGCTTCTCTCACAAATCACTATTGAATTCAACAGTGTCAGCTAAACATTGCAAGCCAGTCAATTTTTGGGCTCCGTGCATGAGGAGGTGGATGTAGCGGGCGGACTTGGCTTCTGTCCTTTTCTTTTACCTCCGCTCCCATCCTTTACCCCCTTTATGACCATTGGATCAAGATCCAATGATCTACATTTAATGCTATTAATATTTTTTTTCTCCTTTTATAAAAAGAGGAGAGAGAAAGATGAGAAGAAAATATTAAATGTGGATCATTGGATATTGATCCAATGATCATAAATGGGGTAAAGGATGGGAGCGGACGGTAAAAGAAAAGAACAGAAGCCAAGTCCGTAGCGGGCAGAGTGAATTGATCATTTCCAAAGTACTGCTACAATTGCATCAAAATGCTAGAGCATATGATGTTGCAAAAGGCCCTGCGCAATGCGTTGCATTTACTCCTCTCATCCATTTCAAAATTTTGAAATTTAAAATGCTCATCTCTCTCCTCCTTTTATTTCACTTTCTCAACTGCTTCGGATTTGCAGAGATTTGCTTAAACGTTCCCCGCTTTCCTTCTTCCTTTGAGTGAGAAGCCGTAGATAAGAACATTTTAGCAATGTTGAAGATTGGGCCATCTGAGCGAAATCGAAGATCGGTATGGAAAAGAAGTTGAGAGTGAAGCCGAGTTGACGATGATGCGAACGTGATGAGAAGATAGAGGGGAGGTGCTGCAAGTCGTGCCATACGTGATTTGTTTATAAATCTCTGCAATGTGAGTGTTCAAGAATGGGATTTATGTGGAAGAAATTTTTTGAAGTTTTACTATTAACCTAATCTAATCTCTTCAGAGAACGGGATGGCACAGGTAACTTTGTTCTGATCTTCCACAATCTATTGGGTGATGTGGAACTCGGACTATAGCAGTATCTGACTTTCTACGGGTTGCAGGAGAATGCCGCTGGACGGTAAGCTTGGTTGCAGTTAGTTTCCTTTGTGTTTTATTGTAATTTTCCTCCAAGCTTAAGCCTTGCCTATGCATTTTTTTAAGAAACCTTTTTTTTATTCTGCACCAATTTTCCTCCAAGTTCGGAATCTATCTACAAGATGGTATTATATTCAGTAGCCCCTTACAGTAAAAGTTTTAGATTACATTATTGTATTCATTTGGGTGGTTCATTAATTCATTGCATGTATTTTTAATAGGAGCAATGGACTTTAGAAATAGTCTTATTAGGCATAGAAGTAAAAGATTTAGTGCCTTTGAGAATTATCATCAAGAAGTACAGCCACAGAGGGGAACATTAGCAACCAGAGGCAAGAAGCTTAAGCATAATCAAGATTTTGTAGCAATGACTGATACCCAATATGTGATATCTCCAGTTGGTACTGACCATAATGACAGAGAAGATAGAATGAAAGAAGATTTCAATTCATGCATGTTTGTACAAGGAATGGTGATGCAGGTAGATAGATATATATAGTTATTTTTGTACCATTAAGTGTTGCAAAATGGTTCATTAGTTTTTTTAAAAAAGTTATTTTGCTTCTTGTCTAGTAGCTGAAGGTGAAGGCATACAGTCAGATTTAGGATTACTCAATCCTAGTGGTATAAAGCTGGGAGCTTCACGTTATGGCTCAATTGGTGATATTTCCCAAGTGGCAGGATCAAAAATGTAAGGGCTTTTGGTATGTCTTTATAATTATGTTATTTGTGAGGGCTTTTGGAATCATTATTCTACATAATTTATTATATTAATGTTTTTTTAACTTGATCCCATTTGGCACACTTAATCTGCGGCCTTGTCATCATGTTTTTATAGCGTGATTGACTATTACATGGTTTGCTTTTGAGGTTAACCTATTACATTAAAGGTTTCATATTTAACCTCATTAACCCAAGTATATTTAAGCAATATATGATAAGAATCCTCTGTAATTATATGTACAAGTGAGTAAGGAACAGTGTATACTTTATTTAGACAATGATTTAGAGATAGCAGAATATTATGGATGCTTAAGTCTCATTTCAATTTGAGTGCTATCATGCTTTGGGTAATAACTGGGTTTGAGAATGAAGATCTGCGAGAGAATGTTAGTCCTTTAAGTAAAGCTGTGAGACTTGAAAAACTTTCAACCTGGAAAAATTATATAGTATGGGACACAATTCTTAGTTGCAAGAAGGAAAAAATAAGAGCAATTCTAAGAAAGTTGTCCACTGCATGTGAAAAATGATTGTAGATTGCTTTTGTTTGCTTTACCTTGTGTTGTTTACCATTCACCGGATTAAATTTAAAGGAATAATTATGGACCTTCTTTTTTTCTTCCTTGATGGCCCTACAATCCATGAGAAAGTCACTGCTTTTGATATCTTTTTTTTTTTTTTGTGACAACAGATTGTCCAGTTTCTTTTGAAGCAAGCAGGTATTGACAAGAGAACTGGTGATCTTTATGGAAGTAGAGATCTACTGAATATTGCTCGTAACATGGCTCGTGGATTGAAGGTTTGATGGAACAAACTTGATTATCATACTTTATGTTTCGTAACATGGATCTTGGATCTTAAACTAAATTTATTTTTTGGATTATGTTAAGGGTGTGGAGAATGTATACACTCAACATCAGCTACTCCATTTTGAATTAATGAAGGGTATGTTTGTAATTTTAGGTGAATTAATGAAGGGTGCAAAATTACGGAAACATCCTTCATTAATTCACCTAAAATTACAAAGACACCCTTCATTAATTCAAAACACGTAGTTTTAGGGTCACTGGAAATAACTTTATCTCCCGTGACTGGAAAAATATTTTTCCCGACATATGTTAATATAATTTTTTTATTAATATAGTAAGTATAAATTTTACTATATTTATTTCATTGGCTAAAATTTTTTTCCAGTCACTGGAGATAGAGTTATCTCCAGTGACCCCAAAACTACGTCGTTTTGGATTAATAAATGGTGTTTCTGTAATTTTGTTTATTTTTTAATCATATACATTTTTCTAAAATACCCTTCATTAGTTTACCTGAAATTACTAACAAACCCTTCATTAATTCAAAACGACGTAATTTTGGAGTCACTAGATATGACCCTATCTCTGGAGAAATACTTTTCCCTTATTTCATATATAAATTTTTTTTTCCAAAGTTCTATATATATGTAAAGCATTTTTTGAAATTTTTAGTACATTTAATATCTTTTTTTCTAACTATCCTTATAAGTATATCAAATTTACAGGCCTCTGATTAGAAAATAATGATTTGTATTAAAGAATGAAAAAGTTAAAACATTGAAATCTTAACTAAATTATTTTTTAAAAAAAACACACACATTTATGTGTTAGGTAAAATTATTGGGAGTTTGTTTAGATTAAGGGTAAAGGTGCAAAAATGCACATGTGCTTTACCCTTGGGAGCGTCCAGCACCATATGCTTTTTTTGGGTGCAAAAGTACCCATGTGGTTACCAAATGGGTGCAAAAGTCACACCAAATGTTAGTTGACTGTTAAAGTGAAACTGTTGACTGAAGTGGAGGATGCAGTAGCCAAGTGGAAAATAAATAATTGCTGACAGGGAAACCATCAAAAAGCCACGTGGAATCTGATATCTGAAAGCTTCACTTGCGATGAGGATTGAAACGTAGTAACCCTAAAAAACTGAAATCCAGTCTGGGCCAGCAATTCGAGCGAGGAAGAAAATTGAGTGAGCGAGCGAGGAAGAAAATGGTGAGCTGTTCTTCATGCGATGGGTGAACCACGATTAATTGGGTTCTTCACAGCGACGATAACGATGGCTGAAAGCAACTAGAACGGAGGTTGAAAGCGACAAGCGACGAGAATGGAGATCTCAGTTTCTGTTATGATCAGGTTTTGTAATGTATTTCTAATTCAAATTTGCTGAAATTGTAGCCTCTTGAATTTTTGGAAGTTGGTCACGGATGAACATTCATTTCTATGCTGTGACTTTGCTGAACTGTTAACTTCTTTAGCTGTTAAGGGAATTTTTACCAATTCCATCTTCGTACTTAGTTCAGAATTTTTATGAATAATTCTGTCTCTTTTTTATTTGTTCAGTCATTTGTGAAGTATGAACATGGGTACTTCAAAAGAAGGGAGGAAAGGGATATTATTCCTATTAACTTTGTTTTCACTCTTTGCAGGGATCCTTCAGATGTGGAAGCTGAGCAAAAACAGCTTGAGCAGGTTAAATAAAATTATTTCCTATTTTTGAAATGCCTTATGAACTTTACAGTTGTTTTTCCTCCAAACACTTATAGTGCTGGTGTTCTTGTTACAGGCCATTAAGAATTCTCGGGAGAGGGACAGGAGAACCCTATTACATGGTTGGTGGAAGATGCTAAAATTATTCTTCTTTACTTGTTTATCTTATGTCCTGCCTCTCTTTGTTCCTAAGGGTGCAATTTTGCTTTGATTGCCTTTGCATTGAAATATAGTACACGACTAAACATTAGCTTGTATATTTTTATTTGGAATTAGTATGAAACACATCCATATTCTGGTTTTCTGTATGGTTCATTAGGATATTTGAGTGTGAATACCTTCGTAACTTTCTTTGCATATATTTTTCTTCAAAACGATGACTGTGAAAGTCAAGTCACTTAAAATGGCTATATCATGATTCTTGAACTTGTTGATAATTACTCTCTTTTGTTAGTAGAATGCATAACATTTTCCACTCCATTTGATGGCAAGTGTGAGTGTTTGATGAGAATGCTCTAATATGTTCACGTTAAATTACAATACCAGCCAAAACACTAACAGCTGATTAATAATTCTAATTTTCTAAGAACAGCGAAATTTAATAATCATGGCCAGTATACAGCAGGAACTACGAATTACAAGGCCTCGGCTGCAGAAGTAATTGAAAACAGTGTGACTAAGAATAAATCACACTAACGAATCCTATGAGTACATTTTTAAGTGAAAAGAACACCAAACTATATAAACTGAATCCTACGCAAAAGGATTGCCCTCAAAAGATGCAATTGGTCCCTGCGTCTGAATGTTCCTGTAAATGAGCAACCGGGCAAGTCAATTGCATGGAAAAGTCATGGTCCAATGAAAAGTCAATTGGATTATTAAAGAAAATGCAAGGACATGGTGAAACTTACGGTATTTGAGAGCTTGGTGGCTGCGCAGCCATGAACGTTAGACCACCTACATAATGGAACACAAGTCAAAATATGAAGGACAAGAAGAAAATCCTGCCACCACATTCATTTGAATAAATGCATTTACTTGTGCAAACTAATACAAGGTGATTCAAGCTGCAGGGGAGCAAGAACTCTGGTAATGATTGTAATTAAAAATAAAATAAAAGTAATTTAGTGATGTTTGAACTTCAAGTAGAAATCTTGGAAGAAAACCTTGTCCCGCAAAAGAAATATATGGGGTCACACTTTGTGGGAGCCATGGTTCCACTATACCATTACCACCATGGAATGGAGGAGCCCATTGGGAATCTGGCAGAGCAGTTTGCAGTGAGCTCAGATCAAGGAACTGCAGATTATAAGAGAAAACACGTTAAATAAATGCAGATGAAGCCTATCTCCATGCAAGTGAATTCAGTTCTAAGGCAAGGCATAAATTATACTTAAGTTCAACATTGTGATATAGTCAAGGTTATTAACAATAAAAGGATATATCATGAAAGGCAATGCCATTAAGTGCACTTTCTCAGTCCTTCCAAACTCAATTTACACAAAATTCAGAGCCAAAATCGAGTACTTTCAAGTTCCTGGAGAAGCATAGAGTTTGAATTACTTAAAATGAGGGTAAAGAGGATAGAACTCCCAACATATATAGCTTCAACACAATGTCAAGATTCAAGAACCATTTCATTCAAAAAGCTTAAAGTTGTCAGGAAAAGCCTCAAGATTTTTCTTCTTTGTACCATAAGCTATTTCTTGGATTTAGGCAGAGAACAAATACATGACACATATCAGTCCCTTCAATTAAATGAGACATCATCAGGTAGTCATTAATGAATGTTAATATCTGTCATCTTAATATTCTCTGTGAATATGTCTGATTCAACTACCTCTATTTTGCAAGGAATCGGCTTAGAACTAGGTGAGAGAGACTAAATAAAGGAAAAGTTCCTTCTTTCTCATCATCAATAAGAAACTCTTAACTCAAACCATCAAGCAAGCAAACAAGAGCTAATCATCAATTCATCTCAGCTATATCATCTATTATTATTGTATCTGCCAACCAACTTCTAAGATGCTCAGCAAAAAGCAGAACACAGCCTATGAAGATATAACCAGATAACGGGTAAATTCACAACTTCTAACAGATCATAACAGCAAAAATTCTCGTCGCTTTCAGCAAATTTGAATTAGAAATACATTACAAAACCTGATCATAAGAGAAACTGAGATCTCCATTCTCGTTGCTCGTCGCTTTCAGCAAATTTGAATTAGAAATACATTACAAAACCTGATCATAAGAGAAACTGAGATCTCCATTCTCGTTGCTCGTCGCTTTCAGCAAATTTGAATTAGAAATACATTACAAAACCTGATCATAACAGAAACTGAGATCTCCATTCTCGTCGCTCGTCGCTTTTAGCCTCCGTTCTCGTTGCTTTCAGCCACCGTTATCGTCGCTGTGAACAACCCAATCGATCGTGGTTCACCCATCACATGAAGAACAGCTCACCATGTTCTTCCTCGCTCGCTCACTCAATTTTCTTCCTCGCTCGAATTGCTGGCCCAGACTGGATTTCAGTTTTTTAGGGTTATTACGTCTCACTCCTCATCGCAAGTGAAGCTTTCAGATATCAGAATTCACGTGGCTTCTTGATGGTTTCCCTGTCAGCAATTATTTATTTTCCACTTGGCTACTGCATCCTTCACTGCGTTCACCTCATCTTTGTTAGTCTAACAGTTTCACTTTAACGGTCAACTAATATTTAATGTGACTTTTGCATTTATTTGCTAACCACATGGGTACTTTTACAAAAAAAAAAAAAAGGCATATAATGCTAGACGTTCCTGAAGGTAAAGCACATGTACATTTTTACATCTTTACCCTTAGATTAATATTAGTAAAGTGACTTTTATTTTAATCAATTTTTGCAAATTGAATTCGTATGTGTTATTCATTCCAGTTTCTTGTCAGCTGATAAAAATAATAATCATTATTATTATTTTAAAAACTCACATTTATTTATTTATTTTTATTTTGTCTCATTAATATCAGTTAACTGGTTTTTCAATTAAATCATTTAATTGATATCAATGATATCGTCATGACATGTGTTACGCTTCTTCTTCTTTTCTTTTTCTTTTTTTGAATTATTATTGATGACCCTGTTAGAACATTAAACAAATTCCTTTGATTTAGCAAATCATATTTTATTTTATTATATGTTAGTGTTGATATATAAAATAATAAAGGTATGGAGTAATAAAACTTTTTTAAGAATGGAGAGAAGAAACGAGAAGGCATTAAAGTAGTTTTATCCACATTTTTTTCTTTTTTTTTTTCGTTTACAGTTTTACCCACATTTTGAAACTCTCAAATTGGGTTGATAAGTCAATTAACCATTTTTTGAATCTACCATCCTAATTTAAAATTTTCCTATTTTAAGTAGTTTTATATGGAATTTTTCTTATATTTAAATTAAATCAATCTCAAATATTAATTATATCAGAAAAATTAGATAATATTGGATTTGATCAAGGTAGTGAAAACGTAGATTTTATCTGAAAACGGGAGGAGAATGAAAAATCGTAAAACGTAAAATCATAACGTAGTAAAATCGTAAAAATGTAAAATCACAGTGATAAAATGAGTTTTTAACTACCCTGGATTTGATGACCCAAATAAATCCCTTAAAAGAAGCCTCGAATTAAATATAAATAAAATGAGGGTATAAAAGAATAATGGGATAAAGACGGCTGGCATGTCATATATGGAAGTTAATTGTAGTTTTTCACCGGCATTCTCGAAAGAGGAATAAGGAGATAATATATATCCAATAAGGGAAAAGTATTTCTCCAGTCATTGAAGATAGAGTTCTCTCCAGTGACCCCAAAACTACGTCGTTTTGAATTATTGAAGGGTTTGTTAGTAATTTTAGGTAAACCCTTCATTAATCCAAAACGACGTAGTTTTGGGGTCACTGGAGATAACTCTATCTCCATTGGCTGGAGAAATCATTTACCCATCCAATAAATATATAACAACTTTTTTATTTTCAAAAGATTCTAAATCTTATCTTTACTCCCCAAATCAGTTTAAATATTTCAGCAATTAAAATATATTCAAATGAGATATAATTTCTTGGTATAAAATAATAAAGATCACAATATTTGATTCAAAAATAAATATATCAAATGCAACTCTAAAAATAAATGAAAATATATTCAAATAAATATTAAAATGTGAATAGAAATATGGGTACGATAGTTTCTAACGACTTCCTAACTGTTTGATTAAAGCAAAATAAATATAAATGTTTGTTAATATATATCATCGTAGTTTCAGTGAGCCTATCAAACACCATACACAACTTCGGTCTTTGCCATATACAATACAATATCCCAAAATGATGAAAAGCAGAAATTTTCAGAAGGTCGATCTTCCTAAAGATCTCATGATGGAGATCATGGTGAGACTGCCAGTAAAATCCTTGCTTTGATTTAAGTATGTATTCAAATTTTGGTATGCTATTATCACTGACCCTTATTTTATTGCCAAACAAGTTGAATGGTCCAATTCTATTATCACTAAGAACCGTCACTCCAAGGTTACCTTCCAAATAAGTCCTCGTGAAAAGCTAGCCTACATATCCATGATTTCTTATGGAGAAAAAAGATCTGTGGGCCAAGACTTAGAATTGTCTTTCCTTGATAATAATGCGGATTTGGTATTTGTTCATGATCAATGTGATGGGATTTTATGTCTCTCTGGGCCCTCTCACTTAATTTTGTGGAATTCAGCCACAAAAGAGGTGAAGGCTATTCCTAAGAGAGAATTTACTTATCTCTCGTGGTCTTAAACATTTATTTTAGGCTCTTAAAAAAATATTTCAAGGTATTAACTAATCTTAAAAAAAATTTCAGGTTGAGAAGTACTAAAAAGATACTAACTAGTATTGAAAAAATACTGTTGATAGCAAAGGAGAGAGAAAAATAAAAAAAATAAAAAAAAAAAAAGAAGAAGAAAAGAATAGCTTTTCTCAAAACTTAGGTTTTGAAGCCAAAATCATGATTTGGATGAAGAATAGCTTCTTGACAGTTTTTGGAATATTTAACAAACTTTGCTAAAATTAAGGTTTTATTTCCAAAACCTAGGTTTTAAAATTTACGACAAGTTGCAAAGTGGGTTTTGGAATTTGAAAGATGGAGTTATCACAAAAGAATATGAAATAAATATCTCTGGGATAAACTCAGTTTTAATTATTTAATATCTATAGCTATTTTAATATTTATATTGAATATTCACATTTATCTAATTATTTTTAATTATTTAAAATCTTTGAGAAGCACTGTAAACGTTGGTAGAGAGTTGCTTCAAGAGAATATGGAAGATAAATCTTTAAAATTAATTGGAGTAGTTGAACACACATTAAATTATTGGTGAATTACTATTTAATTTAACTATTTATTTCAGTCTATTATTATTAATAAAGTTGCTCTATAAGGTCATGATTGTCAAAATAAAAATGATTTGATTGACTATCTTAAATTCTTCGTGTTATTATTTATATTATATTATATTATTTTTTATTCATTTAATATCTACCTATTTTATTTTATTTTTAAATTATTATACCACTAATTATTTAATGTATGGATTGAAATATAAATTTGATTAATAGATAATTATTACTTTATTTTGAGGACAAAATGTCTATTTCCCTTTTTTTCTTAAGTGACACCCCCTCAATTTTCTTTATACGAAGCAATTCATCTTCTCTTAACCTTTACGATTTTCACTTCTTTATTTTCTTTATTTTCCCTCCTCAAATTTTCTTTATGCCAGATGGGCCTAATAACTGTTCAAGAATTTTACTTTAGAAGCTATTTAACAATACTTCATTGAATTAACGTATAAATTAGTGTTCCCGGTGATTTGGGGGTAAAAAAAAAAAACCCCATGTCTTCATCTGGGTAATGGGAAAAATAATAAGTATAATAATGTAATAGTTCGTATTACTCCTTTTAATCTTAAATATAACATAAAGTTAATTTTTTTTAGAGAGATTAAGAAAGTTAATTAAATTACTTTAAAATATTTATATTTTTTTTTTTTCAAACTATTTTGCATAACTTATAAATTTATATATAATCAAAGAATACACGATATACATAATATGGTTAAATATCTTATTTAATTTTTTAAAAAAATCAATTTATCTTATATTTAAAACCGAGAGTGTATTTTTATTTTATGTAGGAAAGTGAGGGAAATGAACACTGAGCAGGTCAAAAAGTCTCAACCACCATGCATGAACACTCCCACGTCAATACTTGTACCTACGTGGAATATGGCAATGTAAAATACTATTTGTTACATTATTAATAATCTAACAATGAATATAAAAATACTTATAATTAAATTAATGCAGGGAAGTGTATTTTATCTTCTTGTTTTTTTGAATTATAAGGCAGTAGGCACTAATGATCTGAATTACAACGAATGGGATCAAACCCGTGACCTCCCACTAATTGGGAAGTACCAATACCATTAAACTACAAGGCCTCGGCCACTTTAAATGTAGGGTTAAAGAGCGAATTCGCCATCAAACTATTATCTTAGAAGCGTCTAACACAAACAACTTTCAACGGGATCTTAAATACCAACAAATTTTTCAAAAAGTGAAGTTACCACAAAAACGTTAATCCATTACTAACGTCCGTTAGTGCACTCCACTTTTTGAAAATTGCAGTGACCATGGCGCAACACAGGTAACCTCCGATTTGGGTTTTTGAAGGTTTTGGGTGTTCAACAATCGGTGGCTAGCGTTTTGGCTGTTTGCCACTGGAGACAGCCTTTGATTTTCACAAAAAAGGAATACAAGAAGTTCTAAAATTTCCCATCTTCAAAGATTCAAAGATGGTGGTTACTGGTAATACCAAATTTGCTATAAAATCTCACAAATGAAACTTAACAGAGAAAGTTAATAATTAGGGCTTCATGTTTTTGTTCTAATTGCAGTCACATATTGCTCACCATTTCCCTCCCTGTTCTCTTCTTTGCCGTGTCGACAAGTACAACAACGTTCGAGCTGAAATTCGAGTGCAGCCAGACCAGAATTTATTCATTTTGGTGAAGGCCTTCGCGTCCAGCGTTATTCTGGCAGCCCAAGAAGCTTCTTCTTCTTCCACCATCACCACCACTCTTCAAGACAACCCTATTTCACCCGCCACCACCCCGTCTTCTTCTGTGTTCATAAAAAACTTCAACTCACTCTATGACCTCACCTCTGATCACTTCGTCAACTCCGGCAATGAGCTGGACTTAGCCATTGCCTTCGCCTCTCGCCGCTTCTTCTTCTCCTCTTTTGGCCACTCTAACTCCATCGTAGAATCCTCTGCCGCCGCTAGTGGTCAGAAAAAGAAGGTCTTAGACAATAGCGTGGCTGTCCTTATATTCTCGCTGAACCCCTATTTAGACTTCCGACGATTCATGCAGGAGATGGTGGAGGCACATCCGAAGCTGATGGATGAGAACTCCAACTGGGAAGTCTTGCACGAGCTCCTCCTCTGTTGTTGCTCTCAATCCCAAATACACCCACACTAACGGACATTGCATATGGCTTAACGTTTTTGTGGTAATTTCACTTTTTGAAAAGTTTGTTGGCACATTTAAGGTTCAGTTGAAAGTTGTTTGTGTTGGACGCTCCTAGGATAATTGTAACATCCTGAATTTTGAATCTAATATCTTGAACATAAACCTATTTTGGAAAGACTAGTAGGCTCTATTTTCAGAAAGTGATAAATTTTAAATCAGTATTTTGCGGGACCCACGACCAAAAATAATTCTGCAAACTTTCTCGTGAAGTTTGAAAAAAATGGCCGCGGGACCCACTCAATAATAATTTATTATTTAAATAATATTATATTATATTATTAAAATATTAAAATATTATTATAAATTTTCAAAATTTTTCACGAGGCGGCTGAGAGGTTCACGGGGTGCAATCTTTTTGATTTTCGAGAAAAATTACGTAAAATGACCCAGAGACGAAAATTACACTTAAAGACCCATTTTCCAACTATAAATAGACCTTCCATTTCATTTCATTCTTCACAACTTCTAAGAGCCATAGAGAGAGGTAGAGAGAGAGAGAGAGAGAGAGTAGAGATATTTGCTTGAGAGTTATAATAGCTGGTTGGTGATTCGGGTATTAGCAAGTAACAGGTAACTCTGAATATTCTTCCTTATACTTGTGAATTATGTATGATTATAAATTTGTTTGTTTACTATTTTGGCAAGAATATTTAGAAAATATTTATGGTTTTAAGATCTGGTGTGGGAATTTTGACTTGCAAATCTGTAGAGGTACTATTTATACGTACGTTACTATTCACATATACCGTATTTACTATTCATTTTACTATTCACATATACCGTATTTATTATTCATTTTACTATTCACATATACCGTATTTACTATTCATTTTACTATTCACGTATACCGTATTTACTATTCATTTTTACTATTCACGTATACCGTATTTACTATTCATGTTACTATTCACGTATACCGTATTTACTATTCATGTTACTATTCACGTATACCGTATTTACTACTCATTTTACTATTCATGTATATACCGTATTTTACTATTCACAGATACGCATAGTATTTTACTATTCACAGATACGCATATCAACGTATATAATGGTATAATAATGCATTATTTTTTAGTAAATACATCATGGCGGTTGTATTGTGATGGGTGGAGTAAGGAGGGAATTGAATGATAAGAATTGTTTATGCCACCACTCGGTGCACAGTGGATGGTACTTTTCAGGGCCCCATCTTCCATGTTTTCCTCTGGCCGGGATTTCATTGGAGATGTGGGACATGTGACACCTCCTTAGTTGTTATTTTAAAGGAGGGGAGCCATAGTCCATATTTAAGCTCTATACCTTTGGCCGGGTGTATCTTAAGTTTTGGTGAGCTTGAAACCATCCAGTCAAATGAATGAGTTTCTATTGGACTATATGTTAGCCTATGGTTCCAGTCAGCGGTATACGGTTGGAAGGGGATATAAGGGAGGCTGCATACTGCATAATGCATTTCTGAACAGTTCAAGAATTTGTTATAATGATGAATAATCTGTAAAGACATGAGAAGAGAACTTTTGAGATATATATATGTTTTATTACCTTCTATATTGATGACATGACTATTAGTATAAATTATTTTGTATGAGAAATTATGGAATCTACATATATATTTGAAATCAGCCCATATCTTTTTGTCATATATTATTTGCTCGTGTACGGTAGAAATATTCAGTAGTTACTGAGACGTGGAATCTCATCCCATATTAACATTTTTCAGGTGATTATTCTAGTAGAGAGCAAGGGAAGGCACCTATGGAGTGAGCTCTGGAAGCTCTTTTAATCTCCAATAAATTATGATATGTTATTTGCCATGAACCTAAGACTTCCGTTTTGTATTAAACTCTGAAATATTTTCTGGAATTTATTCTGATTATGTATTACGGGTTTTATTCGAAATGGTAACATTGTAAAAGGATTTGGATATTGTTGAACTCTTTTGAAGGTATTTTCAATATTTTGACCGAGTTTTTGGGTATTAAAATTGTGGTGTTACATTTTTGGTATCAGAGCCAGGTTTTCCATGGCAATTTTGTTTAAAGTGATTTCTTAAAATTTTTTTTTAAAAGTTCGTGGCAAATTAAATATCATAACATGAGCACTTCCCTTTGTTAGATTTAGAATTTATTTAGCTATTTTTATTTGTTTAGTGTCCTTATAGTATTAATCATAGGAGGAGATAATGGCAAGAACTCGAAGAACTAATTCAACCCCTGCCTCATCCCAAAGAGGTCTCCCTCCGCATCAAGATGGTTCCCATCCTCAGGATAACAATGCCCTTTTGGCAGAATTACGAGACGTCATCTTGGAGATGAGGGAGAAAGTGAATAGACACGAGGATGAACTAGCAAAAGGAAGAGGCCAAGGTGGTAAGGAAGGAAAGGAGAAGGCTCTGGAAGTCACACCTTCTGACCATCAATCTAGGGGAGGAAGTCGTTCTCGCACTGAAGATGGAGGTAGTAGCGGTTCTCATTCTCAGTACCATCCCTTACCTATTACTGAGGTTTGGGAAAAATTTCGGAAGTTTACTCCACCGATGTTCGAGGGGAAGCTAGATCCGATTGCAGCACTGGAGTGGCTGAAGCGTGTAGAAAAGATTTTCAGAGTTATCGAGATTAGCTCACAACAAAAGGTGATGGTTGCTGAACAATTGTTGCAGAAAGCAGCTGAAGAATGGTGGGAAAGCACCAAAACAAAAGGAAATGCTGAGATGACGTGGGAAGAGTTTAAGGAAAAGTTCGAAAATTATTACTTTTCCCCTTCAATCAGAATAGAGAAAGAAACTGAATTCCTCACATTCAGGCAAGGGGAATTACATGAAGACGAATTTATTACTCGCTTTTTAGAGTTGTCTAAATTCTGCGGATATTCACAGAACAACTCTAAATGGTTGAGTGCTCGATTGGTTGAAAAAGCTAGACCAGACCTAAAAACAGCTCTATCACCGTTCCTTGATGAAACAAGGGATTTTGAAGAAATATGCGACAAACTGCGCACGATAGCAAGGAACAAACGAGAAGAGGAAGCTGAGAAGATGAAGGGTTTTCAGGCCAGATCTACACACCTCATGAGACCAACGGGAGGAGTTACTAAGAAGCAGAGTCACAACTTCAGTAATGTGAATACACGGTTTAGCCAACCATCCAGAAATCACTTTGGTGGACCATCGAGGAGTTATTTTACTGGACCCCAAAGAAGTCATTTCAGCAGACCACCGAGGAGTCAATTCAAAGGACCTCAAAGGAGTCACTTCAGTGGAGGTCAGAGTTCATATAGGGGATCCACAGCTCCTGTTGCAAGCACCGCTAACAATCAGATGTGTGCCAAGTGTGGAAGAATACACCAAGGACCATGTGTGACGTGTTTCAGCTGTGGAAAGCCAGGACACATTTCCAGATTTTGTGAGGAGGAGCCTCGAGGAGCCAAGGATGCTAGAACTGCAGTGCCAGGGAAAGTGTTTGCACTATCACATCAGGAGGCAAGTGCTTCACCAAATCTGATTAAAGGTATCCTCAAACTCCAAGGTCTTGAAGTAGAAGCCTTATTTGATTCTGGTGCCACACACTCTTTTATATCATACGACTGTGTGCCTCGATTGAATTTAAGAGTGAGTGAATTGCCTTATTATATGATTATTTCTACACCGGCGGGAGCTTCAGTAAAAACTTCTAGGGCTTGCTTAAATTGTACGATTGAGATTGATAATAGGATCTCAAATATAGACCTTGTTTGTTTACCCACGAAGGGTATCGATGTAATAATAGGAATGGATTGGTTGTCAGCTAATGACATCATCCTTGACTGCAAGAGGAAGACTATCTCTCTTGCGGATGACTCTATGAGTCATAGTAGACCACAATTGTTGTCTATAGTACAAGACGAAAAGCCTGTTCATCATGGTTGTCTTGCGTACATGGTGTTTTTCTCCATTCAAACAGAAGTGGAGGAAGGGATAGAGAACATTGAAGTGGTGAAAGAATTTCCGGAAGTATTTCCGAAAGAAATGACAGGTTTACCCCCAGAGAGAGAAGTAGAATTTTCTATTGATCTCGTACCTGGAACAGAACCTATATCTAAAGCTCCTTACCGAATGTCTCCATCGGAACTAGCAGAATTGAAGAGGCAGATCGAGGAATTGTTAGAAAAGGGTTTTATCAGACCCAGTGTATCTCCTTGGGGATCGCCCGTACTTTTTGTGAAGAAGAAAGATGGGAGCCTGAGACTATGCATTGACTATCGCCAGTTGAATAAAGTGACTATAAAGAATAAATATCCTTTACCTAGGATCGACGATCTACTTGATCAGTTGAAGGGAGCATCCATATTCTCCAAGATCGACCTCAGATCAGGTTATCACCAACTGAGAGTCAAAGCGGAAGATGTCTCAAAAACTGCATTCAGAACTAGATATGGCCATTATGAATTTCTTGTTATGCCATTTGGGCTAACAAATGCTCCAGCAGTATTCATGGATTACATGAATAGAATTTTCCGACCATATCTAGATAAATTTGTAGTGGTTTTCATTGACGACATCCTTATCTACTCTAAGGATGAAGAAGAGCATAAAGAGCACCTTAGAATCGTGCTACAAGTGTTGAAGGAGCACAAGCTCTATGCGAAACTGTCTAAGTGCGAATTTTGGTTGAAGGAAGTAAAATTCCTAGGCCATGTCGTATCGGCTGAAGGTGTTGCAGTGGACCATACTAAAGTTGAAGCAGTTCTCCAATGGGAACGACCAAAGTCCGTGACTGAGATCAGGAGTTTTCTAGGTTTAACTGGCTATTATAGGAGATTTATCAAGGGCTTTTCGCAAATAGCTATGCCTTTGACTAAGTTAACAAGGAAGGGTCAACCATTTGTATGGGACGAAAAGTGTGAAGCAGCTTTCCAAAATTTGAAGACTAAGTTGACTACGGCACCAGTACTTATAATTCCAGATCCTGCTCAGACCTTTACTTTGTACACAGATGCTTCCAAGAAAGGTCTTGGGTGTGTATTAATGCAAAATGGTAGGGTAGTAGCTTATGCTTCTCGACAGTTAAGGCCACATGAAGGGAATTATCCTACTCACGACTTAGAACTGGCAGCAGTAGTGTTTGCTCTGAAGATTTGGAGGCATCATCTCTACGGTTCAAAGTTCGAGGTTTATAGTGACCACAAAAGTCTAAAGTACCTGTTCGATCAAAAGGAGCTCAACATGCGACAGAGGAGATGGATGGAGTTTATCAAGGACTACGACTTCGAATTGAAGTATCATCCAGGAAAGGCGAACGTTGTAGCAGATGCCTTAAGTAGAAAGACAATCCATGTAGCCCAGATGATGATCAGAGAACATAAATTGCTCGAAGAGATACCAAGTACATCTATTGATGTAATGTCAGGTTTGGTCGCTACCATGGAAGCATTAACTATTGAAAGCACAATTTGGAAAGAGATTAAATTCGCTCAGCTCGAAGATGAGTATCTATTAAACGTGAGGGAAGATATTGAAGAAGGAAAAGAATCGAAATTTGGGATCGATAGAGATGGGATATTAAGGTATAAAGGAAAAGTGTGCATACCTAATGATGGAGAAATAAAAAAGCTCATACTAGAGGAGGCACATCGGAGTAAATACACCATCCATCCCGGAGCAACCAAGATGTATCATGATCTCAAGCGGAATTGGTGGTGGCGGGGCATGAAGAAAGATGTGACTGACTTTGTCACTTGTTGTTTGACTTGTCAGAAAGTCAAGATCGAACATCGGAAACCTCCTGGATTATTAAAGAATTTGGATATCCCAGAGTGGAAATGGGACAGCATCTCTATGGATTTCATCATGGGGCTTCCTCTAACGACATCCGGACATAATGCCATTTGGGTAATTGTCGATAGGTTAACTAAGTCAGCTCATTTTCTAGCAATTGCAGCAGAATACTCATTGGAGAGACTAGCAAAGATCTACATGAAGGAGATTGTCAGATTGCATGGGATACCGAATAGCATCGTATCTGATCGTGATCCACGATTCACTTCACGATTTTGGAAAGCATTGCAGAATGCTATGGGAACTCGGATGAGTTATAGTACCGCTTATCATCCTCAAACTGACGGGCAGACTGAGAGGACTATTCAAACTCTGGAAGACATGTTGCGGGCTTGTGCAATCGAACTAAAAGGAAGTTGGGACGATCATCTTCATCTTGCGGAGTTTGCATATAACAATAGTTATCACTCCAGCATTAAGATGGCACCTTATGAGGCTTTGTATGGAAGAAAATGTAGATCTCCTATTTGCTGGACGGAATTGAATGAGCGAATTTTAATAGGTCCAGAACTTGTGGACGAGACGACTCAAAAGATTAAGGTGATTCAACAGAAACTTCTCACTGCTCAGAGTCGACAGAAGAGTTATGCTGACAAGAGAAGACGACCGTTGGAGTTCATGGTGGGCGAACATGTATTCTTAAGAGTCACACCAATGACTGGCATTGGTAGAGCAATACGAGCAAAGAAGCTTTCACCTCGTTTTATGGGTCCTTATGAGATTTTGGAGAAAGTTGGACCGGTAGCTTACAGAATTGCATTACCTCCACAGCTTGCGAATCTTCACAATGTCTTTCATGTATCGCAACTGAAGAAATACCAACCGGATCCTTCCCACATTATAGAAGTAGAAGAGGTAGAACTCAAGGATAACATGACGTATAAAGCCGAGCCGGAGCGGATTGTTGATGCAAGGGACAAGAAATTAAGAAACAAGACCATTAGACTTGTAAAGGTCAAGTGGAAAGGAATGGTTCCCGGAGATGCTACTTGGGAAACGGAGGAGAGCATGCGACAAGCTTATCCACATTTATTTAAATAGGTTAGAATTCTTATTATAGCGAAATTTTGAGGACAAAATTTTCTTTTAGGAGGGGAGAAATGTAACATCCTGAATTTTGAATCTAATATCTTGAACATAAACCTATTTTGGAAAGACTAGTAGGCTCTATTTTCAGAAAGTGATAAATTTTAAATCAGTATTTTGCGGGACCCACGACCAAAAATAATTCTGCAAACTTTCTCGTGAAGTTTGAAAAAAATGGCCGCGGGACCCACTCAATAATAATTTATTATTTAAATAATATTATATTATATTATTAAAATATTAAAATATTATTATAAATTTTCAAAATTTTTCACGAGGCGGCTGAGAGGTTCACGGGGTGCAATCTTTTTGATTTTCGAGAAAAATTACGTAAAATGACCCAGAGACGAAAATTACACTTAAAGACCCATTTTCCAACTATAAATAGACCTTCCATTTCATTTCATTCTTCACAACTTCTAAGAGCCATAGAGAGAGGTAGAGAGAGAGAGAGAGAGAGAGTAGAGATATTTGCTTGAGAGTTATAATAGCTGGTTGGTGATTCGGGTATTAGCAAGTAACAGGTAACTCTGAATATTCTTCCTTATACTTGTGAATTATGTATGATTATAAATTTGTTTGTTTACTATTTTGGCAAGAATATTTAGAAAATATTTATGGTTTTAAGATCTGGTGTGGGAATTTTGACTTGCAAATCTGTAGAGGTACTATTTATACGTACGTTACTATTCACATATACCGTATTTACTATTCATTTTACTATTCACATATACCGTATTTACTATTCATTTTACTATTCACATATACCGTATTTACTATTCATTTTACTATTCACGTATACCGTATTTACTATTCATTTTTACTATTCACGTATACCGTATTTACTATTCATGTTACTATTCACGTATACCGTATTTACTATTCATGTTACTATTCACGTATACCGTATTTACTACTCATTTTACTATTCATGTATATACCGTATTTTACTATTCACAGATACGCATAGTATTTTACTATTCACAGATACGCATATCAACGTATATAATGGTATAATAATGCATTATTTTTTAGTAAATACATCATGGCGGTTGTATTGTGATGGGTGGAGTAAGGAGGGAATTGAATGATAAGAATTGTTTATGCCACCACTCGGTGCACAGTGGATGGTACTTTTCAGGGCCCCATCTTCCATGTTTTCCTCTGGCCGGGATTTCATTGGAGATGTGGGACATGTGACACCTCCTTAGTTGTTATTTTAAAGGAGGGGAGCCATAGTCCATATTTAAGCTCTATACCTTTGGCCGGGTGTATCTTAAGTTTTGGTGAGCTTGAAACCATCCAGTCAAATGAATGAGTTTCTATTGGACTATATGTTAGCCTATGGTTCCAGTCAGCGGTATACGGTTGGAAGGGGATATAAGGGAGGCTGCATACTGCATAATGCATTTCTGAACAGTTCAAGAATTTGTTATAATGATGAATAATCTGTAAAGACATGAGAAGAGAACTTTTGAGATATATATATGTTTTATTACCTTCTATATTGATGACATGACTATTAGTATAAATTATTTTGTATGAGAAATTATGGAATCTACATATATATTTGAAATCAGCCCATATCTTTTTGTCATATATTATTTGCTCGTGTACGGTAGAAATATTCAGTAGTTACTGAGACGTGGAATCTCATCCCATATTAACATTTTTCAGGTGATTATTCTAGTAGAGAGCAAGGGAAGGCACCTATGGAGTGAGCTCTGGAAGCTCTTTTAATCTCCAATAAATTATGATATGTTATTTGCCATGAACCTAAGACTTCCGTTTTGTATTAAACTCTGAAATATTTTCTGGAATTTATTCTGATTATGTATTACGGGTTTTATTCGAAATGGTAACATTGTAAAAGGATTTGGATATTGTTGAACTCTTTTGAAGGTATTTTCAATATTTTGACCGAGTTTTTGGGTATTAAAATTGTGGTGTTACAATAATAGCTTATTGGCCAATTCGCTCCTTAACCCTTAAATGTAAGGAATTGTAATTGACGAACAGCAGGCGAGGAAAATGCAAGTAGTAATCTCTAACGCTTAACTATTCTTACATCATCAATGTTTTTCATTATTTTCTTTTGTCTGTATCTTAACCTCAATTTTCTAAGGAAGGAAGGTAATAGGCAGATTTGTGGTTACACGGCTGCAAGTCCTAGTCATTAACATCCTCACATGCACTAATTGGGAACTGAAACATTGACCCCTACTGCGGGTCATAATAAAATTATCAAAGCACCATTGGTATTGTTTGAATTGACCATGGAAAAATACGTTTACATAAGTCGAGATTAGGGGTAAGAATAGGCCAAGCGGCCTACAGTCTAGCCTATTTAAGATTTGGTTTATTTGTTAAAAAGGTCAAGTCAACGTTTATTTAAAGGCCTAAATATGTAAATAAGTCAGACCTATTTTGCTAAAGTCTGGCATATAAGCCTTTATGTCTGACCTGTTCACACATTAAATAAATATAATTATATTTATACCATATAAATTACATAATATTTATTATTTTCATTCTTATATTCTACTAAAAACCTATATTTATATAGGTTTTGATAGGCTCAAAGTGCACAATGCCTATTTATGGCCCGCAAGGCTACAATATGAGGTCTTTTTTAAAAACCTACATTATAAGTAGGCTTTTAAAAAAGTTTTAGACTCGACCAGGCCTTATAAAGGCTCAGGTCTGAGTCTAAAAAAACGTCTTCATTCAGGCCCAGGCTCAAGCTCAAGCCTATTTAGCCAAAGTCTAGCCTGACTTATCCTATTTTCATCCATGTTCGAGACAAAATTTCTCTTACAAATTTACCTTATATACCAAATCACATTGGAAAAGCATCTTTCATTGTTATTCTTCCTAATTCCCATGTCAACAACCCTTTCCCGGTTTATACTTGAATCTGATTGTTGAAAGTTTGGAACAAATTACTTATGGATCCTATTGATCCTTCCAAACAACAATCCATAAATGATTCATTCCAAAGGTGATTTTCAAATAATCCTAATTGAACCACATGCTTTCTATTAAAAGGATCCTAACCCTAGCAATTGGGATGCCACCAAACTGCTGTTTCATTTTCATATCAAGAAGAATAAGCATTGCACACAAGTTTGTTGTTCCATTAAGTTTATATTATCAAATTTATTAAGGATGTTTTTGTGTCATTTATAATTTGGGTTATTCAAAAACGGTCAACCCATGCATTTGGTTTTGGCGTGTACTTCTAATTTAGATACTCAGATTAATTAGTTCTTTAATTTAATGAGACGTGGTGACATAGTCTAACTTGAAAATGACACTTATCCAACCATTATATTCTACCTGACCATGTCACACTTATAAATTGAAATTATCTTTGAATATACAATTTCTCACATCATTTTTGTCAACATCAGTTTGTCTTAGTCAACGTTATTGTTTCCATTCAAAGGACATTTCATAATTGCTATAGTTTGATGATGCCATAGCCATATATGTAATATTTATGGTAATAGAAATAAATGAAGAAGTTCATAATCAAATAATGTTAGTGCATTTTTTATTAATATAACTTTTGAAACAAAAAAAAAATCATGTCTCAGCTTTATAAAATGAACTATTAATATATTTTATTACTCCATCCGATTCTAATTATAAGACCTAGTTGACTTTTTTGGGGAGATTAAGGAAGCAAATTAAATTACTTTAGAGTATTTTTATTTTTTCTTCAAACTAATTATTTAACTAATAAACTAATATATAATCCAAGGATACACAATATATAAAATGATTAAGTAATTTGTTTAGCTTCCTTAATCTCTCCAAAAAAAGTCAACTAGATCGACCTGAGGTAATACTTCAGAGCTTATTCTGCTGTATTACTTGTATTTCAGAGCCTATTCTGCTGTATTACTAGTATTTTGCTTTATATCATAACTTGTAATATCCCAGTACGTAAAGGTATGATTAATGTCACAAACCATTTATATATACAGGAAGTAGTAATTCAATTTTTTAATCGATGAAGTAATTAGAATGCTAGGCATATTTTGGATGCAACTTCTGAAACTTTTGCAAACATTTCTGAGCTGAACTTAAATGGTTGCACGCATGTCGTCCAACCAATGGGTTTTTGAATACCCGACATTACACCAGTGAACATTAAGTATTAACTGCGCCTGCAAATGTGCTTATTTTGTTTTTGTTTTTTTTAACACTTAGCTGATGTGGCGATCCGTGCCATTACATTTCGATTCTAAATCAAATCCATCCATCCATTTTGTAAACACCCATTCGCCACAATACTTGTATAAGTTAGGGAAATATGTTAAAAGAGTTTTATCTCGATTTGGGTGAACAAGCTTTTCAAACATTGAAAGGAACATGCCAATTCCCCAACTACTGCACATTTGTTAGGGAAAAAATATCCTTGAAGCTTCATGAATGAGGATTTTCAGTAGGTAGATTGGGTCATTGTACTCCACCTTAGGGAGAATTATACTACCTAGGTTTATTACTGACAAAAGTTTGTGGACTAAAAAATTATGAACACATAAGAACAATCAATAATGTAGTTTACCCAATGTTCAGAGAAGTTTGTTGTGCTCTTGAGTTACTTGATGATGACAAGGAATATAACGATGCCATAAAAGAAGCGTTATTGTGGGCATCTAGCAATTACCTCTAAATGGGAAATGCTTGGACGATTACCCAACAATGCTGAAGCCAAGGATGAATAACATTGTTGATGCATTGAAGTCATCTCATTCTACGTACAAGAATTAAATTATGGCAAAGAGAAGGAGAAAGAAGATTGCAGTAGATTGAAGCATTCAATAATAGAAGAGTAAAAGAAAATGTTTGATGAGGTTATGATTGTAGTATCTTCAAAGGCTGGAGGCTCTTCTTCTTCTTCTTCTTTCTTTCTTTTCTTTTTTTTTTTGGGGTTCATGGTTTTGGGTGGGACAGGGAAAACATACATTTGGAATGCATTGATGGCATCTGTAAGATCGAATGGTGGTATCATCTTTAACATTGCCTCTAGTGGAATTTTAGTCACTCTATTACCATCCAGAAAGACTGCGCATTCAAGGTTTTATATTTCTATCAAAGTCAATGAGGACTCTATCTATACGACTACTCATAATTCACAATCTGCAAACTTAATGAAGGCCACATACTTCATTGTTTGGGATGAGGTGTCAATAGTAAACAGACATTGCCTCTAGGCTTTTGATCACACATTAAGAGATTTAATGAATTCTAATAATATATTTGGTGGAAAATGTGTATGGGGGCAATTTTAGATATATCTTGACAGTTTTTACCCAAAGGTAGTTGAGCTAATATTGTACACTCTGCTATCAACACATCTCATCTTTGGAATGAGTGCAAACTACACCTTACAAAGAATATGAGGCTACAGTCATCTAGCGATCTAGATGACCAGGAGAAATTAAATCATTCTTGGAATGGTTGTTATGAGTAGGAGATTGAGAGATTGGTCTTCCACGCGATGGAGTTGCAAACTTCAGTATACCTATAGAATTGTTGCTACATGATGACGGTAGCTCAATTGGGTACATCATTGAATCAACATATACCTTAACTTAATAGACAGTATAATTGATGAAAATTTTTCTCAACTAACTCCTACGACTGATAATGTTGACATGTTGAAAGATTACATATGTTTTGTCAGGTGAAGCGACAGAGTACTTAAGTTCAAACTCTATTAATTGAATTGATAATACAAATAACAGCTCTATGGACTTGTATGACACCAGATTTCTAAACGGAATTAAATGTTTAGAAATTCCTCATCATAAATTAGTCTTGAAAGTTGGTGTGCCAATTATGTTGATAAAGAACATTAACCAAGTGGTAAGATTGTGCTATGGGACAAGGCCACAAATAACACATCTGGGAAAAAAATGTGATTAAGGCAAATGCTTTAAATGGCATAAGTGTGTTGGAATATTAATTGTATTGATTCTGCAATTAATTTTCGGTTATTTCTATTTATGACCCACATTATTGTCGGTTTTGTAACCGCCCATTAATACTGCAACGGCCCAATTAATGCATAGTTAATACGCAATAATTGTGTATTCGAAAAGTTTCCTTATCAGCTCTGTGATGGCCAGAGAAGGAATGCGCGCAGAAAAATTCTGTCTGTCTGGTCCCCTGCCTCTACTCTGACTTTTGAGAAAACACACCATCTGTAGATCAGAGTGAAGGGTCAGAAGGAAAAGACTCGTGATCGTTCCTGGTTGCTGGCGAGGATTGTTCGTGACTGTAGATTTGCTGTACGCCCTTACTAGCTTCTGAGGCAAATCAATGGTGGGAGGTATTTGTGATCTCTATCGTTTTCCGCTTTGGTCTTATGCATTTTGGTTGATCAGCATGTAAGATCGCCTTAATTTTCTAACATTTGGTATCAGAGCCGTTCATATGCCTCTGTCTTGATTTGTCCGATTAAAGCTGTCACGAGACTATGGTTATCAGTATGAAATTATGCCCTGCAATTTATTTTGACTGATATTTTAAATTGCTCATTGTGTGGCTTTCGGTTGTGATGATGACTTTTGTTTTCTTCTCCACTGAATCATCACCATCCTCAATTTTTCTCAAAGGTTTGAAAAGAAAATTGGTGCATTTTCCTGATAGTTTTATTTTACAAATCAAATGTTTTCGATTTGGTTTATGACAATGAAACCTATGCATGAATTTTTGTGGAATGATTTCGGGCTTTTAATGGATGAACCTTACAAACCTATAGTTTGAATATTAGCGTTCTAGTTTATTTTATCCATGATGTGTTCCAGTGGTTAAATAAATCATGAACAAAAGCGTTTTCAAAGGTCCTAAGAGATATTGTCGATGGTTTGTTGTGCTTTGGCAATTAATTAATAAATCATTTTTCCAGTGATTTGGTTTCGATTTTGTGAATGATTGATCAATTTATGTTTTTCGATCTGAGTATTTAAGAATTTTCGGTTAATGAAACTGTAAAATCTGGATTTTGCCGATTGTTTGATCTGGGTTTTCACACGTGGATGCTTTTCGGTCTGGATTGTGTTTTCTGGACACTGTTTATGTTAGTCGCCGTTGGGGCTTTGCCGGTGAAAATAAACGAAGAAAATTCAATTTCAGTTTTGATTTCAAGATCTCAAATTATTGTTTTGATTTTGAGTAAATCTTTAGAGATTGTTTGAAATCCATGTCCAGAACTTTTTCCCATCGTTTTTCGTTGAAACCACCGTTAAAAACCGTCGGTTTTGAGCCCTGAAACCGCCGGAAACCGTCACTGGGAAAACGCGGGTCGCGGCAACAGTTGCCGAGTTTAAACAGGGTTGCGGGTCGGGTAGGTTTTGTAAAAACGGGTAGGGAAGAAGATTTAAACGATGCCATTTGGGGACCTGCTGAAACGTTGCGTTTCATTAAAGTGAAAGGGCCTGGCGTGTTTTTCATTTGGGCCTGAATTGATGGGCCTGGCGCGGTTTGTTTTCAAAAAAAAAATGCTGAATTGATTAAAACGCATAAAATGGTCTCAGGTGGATTCGAACAGGCAACCAGTGGGCGCGTGAGCGCCTTAAGTGCTGGCGCTCTGCCAGCTGTGCCACGCGCCCCACTGTGTTATATTATCACATTTATTTTTAGTTAAATGAATTTCCAGCAAAAAATTGTTTTAACAAAAAACGCACAAATGCTCTTGCTAAGATTCGACCCTGAGACCTGCTGGACATGTGGGCGCCTTAAGGGCCAGCGTTCAGCCAACTGTGCTACGCGCCCCTTGTGTCTTCTGCTGTTCATTTATTTTATTTAAATAATTCTTTTCAGCAAAAACCAAATTTTTTTTTTAAAGTGTTACCAATGGGATTTGAACCCACTTCCCTTAGGTCCAAAATCTTATTTAGGCTTTCTGGACCATCCAGTAAAGGTGACACTTGATGATGTGTTTAAAAATTTTATTTTTTTTACATATTATGCCCTTTTTGGATTTAAATTTAAATCTAAAATTTTATTTAAATTGGATATTCATGTGATTTTAAATTACATATTGTGTTACTTGCATGAGTTATTTAATATTTCATTATTCATGCAATGTTATGTTTAATAATATGCAAAGCATGAAGTATCCAATTTTAATATTGGTTATTTTCTTGCAATATTATATAGTAATGTTAAGTGATACTTATGTTTTTAATTAATTAGAGAGTAGCCACAGCATCTTTAATTAATTGAAAATGTAAATAGAGATGCATGATCACATAATAACATTAGTTGTAATGAATCATATGTAGTATAATAAAATTTTATCCCACAGGAATATTTTATTATATGTTTTGTATGATTAATTAGGATAAAATGTCAAATTATATTCTTAATTTACCCACAGGTATTAAGAATAGGGAAATAATTTGATAGTTTTATCATACAGTTTTGTATAAATCTAATTGAATTAGAACTTTAGCCCACAGGCAAGTTGTATGTCGGTAGATTTATGAAATTTTTGCATGATTTACATTGGTAAAACATGATTTAGTTTATTAGTCTCAATTCTTGTTTATTAAGCATGTATTTCTTAATTATGCAGCAAAACAACCTGCAAATTTCTCTGATATGAAAAATGATATTCCCGAACTTAGGGGTGACAACTATAAGGTTTGGAGAGAAAGAGTTCTTCTCCAATTAGGGTGGATGGATATTGATTATGCTATTAGGAAAGACAAACCACCCTACATAACTGCAACCAGCATTCCAGATCAGGTTGATCTTTACGAAAAGTGGGAGCGATCTAATCGTCTCTCAGTGATGTTCGTAAAGACTCATATCTCTGCTGGTATTCGTGGTTCCGTCGAACAGCATGACAAAATCAAGCCACTTCTGAAGGCGATCGATGATCAATTTCAGACTTCAGATAAGGCACTAGCCAGCACCCTGATAATGAAGTTTTCATCCCTAAGACTTACTACAGTGAAAGGTGTGCGTGAGCACATCATGCAAATAAGGGACATTGCAGCTCAACTAAAGAAACTTGAGGTTGACATGTCTGACTCCTTTCTTGTCCACTACATCCTGAACACTCTTCCACAGCCATATGGACCCTTCAAAATATCCTACAACACACATAAGGATAAATGGTCAATTAATGAACTTTTGACCATGTGTGTTCAGGAGGAGGGAAGGCTGCAAATGGAAATGGGAGAGAGCTCATTTATGACGACTGAGAAAAGGGGTCAGACTCAAGCCAAAAAGAAGGGGAAAGTCAAAAACACCACCCCAAAGGGGAAAGAAAAGGTACTACCCCAAGGAGGAATTAAGAAGGAATCCAAGTGTTTCTTCTGTAAAAAGAAGGGACACATGAAGAAAGACTGCTCTAAATTCAAACAATGGCTTGAGAAGAAAGGTATGTCAGTCTCACTTGTTTGTTATGAATCTAATATGATTGATGACATTAATGGCACTTGGTGGGTTGACTCTGGTTCATCAATCCATGTTTCGAATACCTTGCAGGATATGCAAAACCTAAGGAAGCCGTTGGGAAGTGAACAATTCATCTACTCTGGTGGAAGGATTCGTTCACATGTGGAGGCTGTAGGGACTTGCAGTTTAGTTCTGAGTAGTGGTCATGTTTTAAATTTGGAAAAGACTTTTTATGTACCAAGTTTCACTAGGAACTTGATTTCTGTTTCAAGACTTGTACGTTTGGATTATTCCTTTATGTTTTATGAGACATCTTTGGATATGTTTTATAAATCAAATAAAGTGGGGAATGGTACTTTGTCTAACGGTCTTTATCATATTTACTTACAACATGATACTGCTTATGATGCCATGCATGTTTCTGTTGGTTCGAAACGTAGTGTTATGAATGAGGATTCTTCTATGTTGTGGCACCGGAGATTGGGACACATCTCCATTCAAAGAATTGAAAGATTGGTGAAGGAAGGGGTACTTAGTACTCTGGACTTTACTGATTTTGAGACTTGTGTAGACTGTATTAAGGGAAAGCAGACTAACAAGTCAAAGAAAGGTGCTAAGAGGAGTTCTGAATTGTTAGAAATCATACATACAGACATTTGTAGTCCTGAAATGGGCGCATATGGTCAGAAATATTTCATCTCCTTTATTGATGATTACTCACGATACATGTATCTCTACATGCTTCATAACAAGCACGAAGCATTAGATGCCTTTAAGGTATTTAAATTAGAAGTAGAGAAACAATGTGGAAAACAAATTAAGATAGTGAGATCAGATAGAGGTGGTGAATATTATGGTAGATACACTGAAGATGGACAAGCACCTGGTCCATTTGCCAAGTTTCTTCAAGAACATGGGATTGTTGCCCAATACACCATGCCTGGTTCACCAGACCAGAATGGCGTAGCAGAAAGAAGAAACCGAACATTATTGGACATGGTGAGAAGTATGCTTAGTAGCTCTAAGCTGCCTAAGTCCTTGTGGATAGATGCACTTAAGACGGCAGTGTACATATTAAACCGAGTTCCAACCAAGGCTGTTCCAAAGACGCCTTTTGAGTTATTCAAAGGTTGGAAACCGAGTTTGCGACATGTACGCGTTTGGGGATGCCCGTCTGAAGTTAGAATCTATAACCCACAAGAAAAGAAGTTGGATCCAAGGACCATTAGTGGCTATTTCATTGGATATGCCGAAAGGTCTAAGGGTTACAGGTTTTATTGTCCATCTCACACAACTAGGTTTGTGGAATCAAGGAATGCAAAATTTCTTGAACACGACTTGATTAGTGGGAGCGATCCATTCAGAAACCTAGTTTCTGAAGAAGATCATTTAGATAGCCAACCATCTACTTCAAGTTCAGGATTGATTGTAAACAATGCTCCTTCAGCCCAACCGAGTGTTGTACAACCAGTCATACAAGATCCACAACCGGCTGATGATGATCTAGTCGATCAAGTTGTTAATGAGGAACAACCAGAAATTGTTGAACAACCAGTTGAACAACAAGTTCCTCAAGAAGATGACGAAACAACATTAAGGAGATCTACTAGACCGCGGAGATCAGCGATACCTGATGAATACTTTGTGTATCTGCAAGAATCTGACTATAATGTAGGAGCTGAAGATGATCCTGTAACGTTTTCACAAGCCATGAACTGTAGAAATTCAGCATCATGGCATGATGCTATGAAGGATGAGATGAATTCTATGGCATCCAACAGAGTCTGGGATCTTGTTGAGTTGCCTAATGGGTCGAATGCCATTGGGTGTAAATGGGTCTTCAAAACCAAGAGAGATTCATTAGGCAACATTGACAGACATAAAGCAAGACTTGTGGCCAAAGGATTCACTCAGAGAGAAGGAATCGATTACAAGGAGACATTTTCTCCTGTATCTAAGAAAGATTCTCTTCGCATCATTCTAGCATTAGTTGCACATTTTGATATGGAGTTGCAACAAATGGATGTGAAAACAGCCTTTCTCAATGGAGAACTAGAGGAAGAGGTTTACATGAAACAACCAGAAGGATTTTCCTCTAGTGATGGTGAGCATTTGGTTTGCAAGCTCAGAAAATCCATATATGGATTGAAACAAGCTTCCCGGCAATGGTATTTAAAATTTCATGACGTTATCTCTTCATTTGGTTTTGTAGAGAACGTTGTGGATGAATGTATATACCAGAAGGTCAGTGGGAGTAAGATTTGTTTCCTTATTCTATATGTGGATGACATTTTGCTTGCAACCAATGATAATGACTTGTTGCATGAAGTGAAACAATTCCTCTCTAAAAGCTTTGAAATGAAGGATATGGGAGTTGCATCTTATGTCATTGGCATTAAGATTCAAAGAGACAGACAAAGAGGTGTTCTTGGTCTGTCTCAAGAGACCTATATCAACAAAGTTTTGGAAAGATTTAGGATGAGGCATTGTTCACCAAGTCCAGCTCCCATTGTGAAAGGTGACAGGTTCAGTTTGAACCAGTGTCCAAAGAATGATTTTGAGAGGGAACAAATGAAAAACATCCCTTATGCTTCAGCTGTAGGAAGCCTAATGTATGCTCAGGTCTGTACCAGGCCTGACATTGCATTTGCTGTTGGAATGTTGGGAAGATATCAGAGTAATCCAGGTATGGATCACTGGAAGGCTGTAAAGAAGGTGTTGAGATACCTTCAAGGAACTAAGAGTTACGTGCTTAAGTACAAACGGACAGACAATCTAGAAGTGACTGGTTATTCCGATTCAGACTATGCTGGCTGCGTTGATTCAAGGAAATCCACTACTGGATATATTTTCATGCTAGCCGGTGGAGCTGTATCATGGAGTAGCAGGAAGCAGTCTTTGATTGCTACTTCTACGATGGAAGCTGAGTTCGTGTTGTTTGAGGCTTCTTCTCATGGTGTTTGGATGAAGGGGTTCATCCATGGGCTTAGAATCATGAAGTCAATAGCTAGGCCACTGAAGATATATTGTGACAATTCGGCTGCTGTGTACATGGCTAGGAACAACAGAAGTGGTAGTCGAAGCAAACACATCGACATTAAGTATCTAGCCATAAGAGAACGTGTTAAGCATATGCAAGTGTTTGTTGAACAAATTAGCACCGATTTGATGATTGCAGATCCTTTAACTAAAGGCATGCCACCGATGAGGTTTAGGGATCATGTGGAAAGAATGGGAATTAGTGCCCTTCTTTGAATTTCATTTTGAATGATTTTCTTTCGTTGTAAGAACGTTATTATGGAACCCCATTTGAGATGTTTTTCTCATTTCAGCTTGTGTACACATTTATTTGTTTAATTTGAGAAACATCATTAAGTTTGGACCTGGAATAAACGTAGGGTTTATTCATTAAGCTGCTTGGGCTTGGTAAACATGGTGCACTGTGATACATGGGAGATATTACTCGCTTTAAGAGGACCTGTCGCCATGATCCGTGCATTTTGTTTTTCATTGGTATGTACAGGAGTATGTGGGCCAAGTGGGAGAATGTTGGAATATTAATTGTATTGATTCTGCAATTAATTTTCGGTTATTTCTATTTATGACCCACATTATTGCCGGTTTTGTAACCGCCCATTAATACTGCAACGGCCCAATTAATGCATAGTTAATACGCAATAATTGTGTATTCGAAAAGTTTCCTTATCAGCTCTGTGATGGCCAGAGAAGGAATGCGCGCAGAAAAATTCTGTCTGTCTAGTCCCCTGCCTCTACTCTGACTTTTGAGAAAACACACCATCTGTAGATCAGAGTGAAGGGTCAGAAGGAAAAGACTCGTGATCGTTCCTGGTTGCTGGCGAGGATTGTTCGTGACAGTAGATTTGCTGTACGCCCTTACTAGCTTCTGAGGCAAATCAATGGTGGGAGGTATTTGTGATCTCTATCGTTTTCCGCTTTGGTCTTATGCATTTTGGTTGATCAGCATGTAAGATCGCCTTAATTTTCTAACAAAGTGTTGATGAAGAGATTTTAACTCATTGTATGGACACAAATCTCTTCGAATCTAAACTCTCTTTGAACATGATAAGGAGGCAAATTCTCAAGTATCATTCATTTACAAAGATGATAAACAAAAGCCAAGATGAATCGATAACCAATGTTGGCTTCCACGGTTCTACCTTTCAAGCCCAACTTTTTCCTATAGTCAATTATGTGTTGTACTATCGAGGGACATGTTAAAGTTACTAATTTTGGACAAGCTGAACAAGTGTACGGATAGTACAATAAATGTAGTTTACCGAAAAGTGTTTCAAAACCTTCTAATGTGATGAATTAAAAAGCTTGTTTGAGATCATTTTTTGGTTCTAAAAAATGCTTATTCATGTAAATCAAAACAAAATTCATATTACATACTTACCTCGTATACTATAAATCACGTTGAAAAACTGCTTTTGAAGGTTCTAATTGCTATTTCAAACAAGTACAAATTTGTTTACTTTTAAAGTTGTAGGTTATTGAAAGTTAGTCTCATGTTATGCATGACTGAAAGACAATTCCAAAAAAGCACACAAGTTTCTTTTTTTGGGAAGATGATAGAAAAATATCATTTAAACTTCAAAATTCTATTGATAACAGTAATAAGATTAACAAGAACAATAAAGTAATTAAGAAGTCATTTTGAAGTTCTGTGTTATGAATATTATTTGTGGATATCCATATCTCTCATTATTTCTTATTCTCTATAGTTTCCTATTCTCACTCATTAATCACTATGATTATGGAATCACATTAATTGTAGATTAGATAATTGTGCTTATAAATAGAAGACATATATTATGTATTTGCGACTGAAATAAGAATTACTCTCATTCTTCTTTCTTCTTTATTCTCTTATTCCTATTCTGTTTCAGATATATTTATAACACTATGCTATTTTTTTGGAATTTTTCCTAATTCTTTCATTATTAGTAAATTCTCAACCGTACAAGGTAATTGTCTTATTCTCTAGTTATATATCGAATTCTATGAACTTAGTGACGTCTGTGGGGCTGATTTTTATTAGTTTCCTTCCCCAGAAATTTGTGCTTATTGGGTTTCAGAGTCTCCGTTCTCTTGCCCTTTTGGGTAAAAGTTCGTTTTTAGGTAGGAGGGTAGGAATCGAATTGCATGTGTAAAATTTGATTGTTGATTTTGGATTTTTTTTCCCCCCGATTCAGTAGTAACAGCCGAAGGGGCATTTCTTCCACGAAATTTCTTTAATTTTTCGATGCATTGTCACTGCAGGTTCCGTGTCTGAACAAATTCCTTTGTAGGTCTCCAAGGGTTGACTGGGCATTTTCTGATATCGATGGGCTGATCGGTTTTCTTAGATCCATACGTAGATGTGCTAAGATTTTGTTATAATTACTGCTTAAAGCCTTGTACATCGAAGACTCTGGCTGGTTTTTGGGGAACAATGGAGGATCACGTGGGTTTAGGAGGTGGAGCATCTGTTAATATCGGAAGGGAGGAAGAAGATGATGAATTTTGCAGTTGTTGTGAAGACGATGAAGAAGAACTATGGAAAGAGTCTGAGCAGCCAGTGGTGGAAAAGTTGAAGGAGGACTGTGATGAATATTCGGTAAAAATGTTCTTCAAGGGCTTGTCTATAGGTGGGGTTGAAAATTCCACTTCTGGGTATTCTGGAATTGGAGTGGTCATGGAAAGACCATCCGGTCTTCCAGCTATCCAGGTGCAGAAAAAACTCGATTTTTATGCCGAAAAGCTATTAGCTGAATACTTGGCTCTCATCGATGGCTTGCTGGAAGCTATGCAGAATAATATCCGCCGGGTTTACGCTTTTACAGATTCCGAATTATTGTACGATCAGGTTAGAAATTCCAAATTTAGAATCAACATTTCCTGATTTTACAGCTTCTACATAAATTGATGAAGATCCAGGTGAATATGGTGAATATGGGGTGTTAAAATTCGGTCGCACTGGAATTTTTTTGTAGTCTTTAGGTTTGCCTTAAGAAGCACTTGCTTGTTATGGTTTTCCCCCACAAGTTCAGGTGTATTTTGGTTACTGAACCATTCTTTAGAGTTCTTTGAATATACTTTTCATCTCTCTTTGCGGATAAAATTTGTCTAAACTCTTTTGCAGTTCTGGGTGTGCAAAAGCACCATTTTTTGTATTTTCTTAAATTCTGAAGCATATTGCATAAAATGTTGCCATGCCTGACTTCTTGGACTCCACACCCTTTTTGTACCTTGTCCCTTTTTGTTCTTGTTTCAGTTTTTGCTTCATCAGTATGCACCAGTAGAAAGATTTTAGATTTGTGTACCTGCAGCCCCTTATATCATTTGGTATAAACAAGGTCCCTGGTTTCTATGGTAGGGGTTGACTTTGTTTACTTATCATGCATATATCAGCCTCCTTGAACACAATGGGAATACTTGATGACAAAGAAGGCTGAGCTCAACTGACTGTTTAAACATGAATTACAACTGCTTTTCATAGATTAGGTTTAAGAAGACAGAGATCAAAGCTACTCTATTTTTTGACGCTAGCCTTAAATGCTTCAGCTGATGTTTTTACTTGTATCTTTTCCTTATCTTCTGTTTTGTAACTGTGTTTTTTTTGTGGTAAAAACAATCTTGACAGATAACGTTTGAGAAGAATCTTGAGATGCCACTTTTGATAGCACTGAGAGAGAGGGTTCTGGAGCATGCCAATAACTTTGAATCATTTGTTCTTAATTTTGTTCCTAGCATTGATCTTGAGAAACCGCTGCAATTAGCTAAAGTAGCTATTGGCCTTGTCTCTCTTCCTATAGATGGTGGGAAAGTGGTTGAAAACTGTTCTATTTGTTGTGAAGACAAGCCATTGTATATAATGATCACCATGAAATGTTCGCACAAATTTTGTTCACATTGTTTGAGGGCTTATGTTGATGATAAAGTACAGTCTTGTCAAGTCCCTATAAGATGCCCTCAACCAAGATGCAAATATTACATCTCTACTGCAGAATGCAGGTCTTTTCTTCCATTTACCTCATTTGAATCTTTGGAGAAAGCCCTTGCAGAAGCAAATTTTTCAGATAGAATTTACTGCCCATTTCCAAATTGCTCTGTTCTCCTTGATCCTCGTGAATGTTTATCAGCTAGGGCTAGTTCATCTTCTAGCCAATCAGACAATTCTTGTGTTGAGTGTCCTGTTTGTCAGAGGTTTATCTGTGTGGACTGTGAGGTTCCTTGGCATTCTTCTATGAGCTGTGATGAGTACCAGAATTTACCAGAGGAGGAGAGAGATGCTTCTGACATTACCTTGCATCGACTAGCTCAAAATAAACGATGGAAACGTTGTCAGCAGTGTCGGCGGATGATTGAGCTTACTCATGGTTGTTATCACATGACATGCTGGTAAGACACTCAACTCCTTTTTGGTTTTAAAATGGATGTAGACATTTCATTTAGCAGCTTATTAATTGCACATGTGAAGCATGTGTCTGAAATATGTTTGTGGCTTTTGGCAATCAAACTTTATTTTTAACGTGTAGGTGGGTAGTCTATACAAGTTTACTTGGAGAAGTAAGAGACCTGCTTAAAAATTATTGAAGTTTTGGATTTTCCTTTTTGTCCATGGTTTCACTTTTCCCTCTCTGGGAAAATTATGTCTTAAGTTTTTTCCTTTGTCTTTCTTTGTCCTTGTTATATTTTTTAAATTAGTCCTCCTCAAAAAGATGCTAATAATACCTCTGATCAGGTGCTTGATGTTACATTATCAAATTTGAAAACTTCTGATTCTCTGAATTTGTTCTAAATTCTAATGCCAATTTGGTTGTTAAATTTTCTGCATGAAATGTGAAAAACCCTTGTATATATGGACTAATGATGAAAAAAGGGATCAGATAACTTATATTAGGGTAAAATCTTGATCCTAAAATTTAACCTCCAATTATATCTCTGACAAAGAGGACATCACACTCATAATTGGACATAATTATGCCTTCCTTTTAAAGTAGTGGCCATATAATGGTAGGCTTTCAGGTTTTTAGCTCCTCTGCAATCTTTTAATAACGAATCTGTTTCTTGAATCCTCTGCTGCTTGCTTCTGTCAGTTGCACTATCTGTATCTCCCAAGTTTGTTGCAAAGATGGGATGTTAGTAAAGGAAAGGATATTTGTGAATCAAATATCTGTTTGGTTTTTTTTCCCCCTCTAACTCAACAAAAAGCTCAGGTTATCACTATATGTCAATGGGCTGTTTCTGGATGGTGATACAGTTATGGCCTTCCGTTACAAAGTTCTCCTATGGTCTTTAGGAGGATATTTAAGCTGAGCCATAATCTCTGGAGATGCACTTGTTGGTGAAGAGGGTCTCTTAATATGTTGAACCTGAGTGTTTTCTCTTGCCATTTTCAATGGTCTTAAAGTTTGACCAAAACATTTTATCCATGACTATCTCTTTGACGGACAATAATTTGGCAAGTGAGGTGCTTTTAAATTATCTGCTCCCTATAAATCTTTGTAGTTCTCTTAAAGAATATGGAACACACTTGTAAACTTTGAAAATTGGAGCAGACTTGTGGTCCTTTCTGAGATAGATGTTGAAAGTTGATGGACATTGCCGTTTTTGAATTTAATATCATGGATTAAAAAATCCTGGTCCTTCTGTATTGTCTTCCTTTTCTCTCTTAGTTAATTCTTTCTTGGAGGAAAAACATTGGGAATTATGGTTATAAAAAATGGTTGAGAGGCATAGAAATCTTTCAATGCAAAGGCACAGCTAGAAGATGATCTACCATGATATAGTTGATAAGATGCATATGGGACGAACTTAATCATGAAGAATGAGGCGGCCAAATAAAAAATTCTCCTACTTTGCACTGGAATATATGCTATTCTGAAATTTAAGATGGCCTTTAACTTATGACTTTTATGGTATATTTTTCTAACCTGTTTTGCAATTTTTTCTTTTGTCTGTCTTTAATTTTTCTCTGTTGTCTTGGTTTCAGGTGTGGTCATGAGTTCTGCTATTCTTGTGGAGCGGAATACAGGGATGGCCAACAGACGTGTCAGTGTGTGTTTTGGGATGAAGACAACTCCGAAGACTCAGTGACTCACTCTCTTCAAGAATCAGAACAATGGGCATGGGAGACTTTCAATTCTCTCCCCATGATCATGGATGCATACTCAGACCAAGAACGTTCGCAGCTTGCACTTATTCAACGATTCCTTGCCGGGGGTTTCAGTCTGAGTGACCATCATCCTTATCAATCCCCTCCCCGCTGTACAGACTCCTATGTTGACGCCATGAAGGATCTACATCAGCTTCCGTGGCTTGAGCGATTTGTCTCTGTCATAAGTGACGTCTCCGTCATAAGTGACAACTACTATGAAGATTATATTCAGTAAAACAACACCAGCATCTTAGACTGCCAAATAGACTTTATCCAAAAATGGTCTTCCATAGTAGAGGTCATCTCAATTTGGTCACAAAAATCCTAAACTTGTCATCCTCCCTTTGATAACGTCTCTCAATCCAATGAGTGGCTTGGGTTAGTAATGGTGAAGTGTGATTGTTTACTGCCCATTTGGAATATTTTCACTTAGAAATACCTTAAACACATGCTTTTAGGCTTATTAGAGGCTACACTTGGATTTCTTTAGTCAGTGACATATAGCATATTGTTCTTATGATTCAACACCACCATTGATTGTTCTGAGTCACTCGCACTGCTTGTTTTGGGAGCCAAGACTAGATTGAGAAACATTATTCATGTGGAGGATCAAATTTGAGAAGGACCTTGCTGTGGAGGGGAAAAAAATCTCAGCAATGCCAAGGTAAGATAGAGTTTCTCGCTCTATAGCAGAAATAGCAATTCATATTTCTTTCATGTTACTTGTATGTGTCACCCAAATGTTTCTGTCCTTGGATATTACATGGCAGAGACCGTTCATGATAATTCTCTTTATGGAGAGTGAAAGAAAGAAAGAAAGAAAGACTGAATGTGAAACCCAGTGATTTGTCTGTGCTATTTCTTTTGCTTATTTCAATGAGATGTATGATATTTTATTGAGCCTGTCATTGTTATGTGCCTAAAACGCACTATGTTATAAGCTGTTTCTTTTCCTTTTTTCTTCCAAACGAATAACTACAATCTATATTTGGTTGAATCAGTGTTGTATGATTTTGGAAAACGTGTGGTATTTGAGGAAACATCTTTTGAACTTCCCCTTGGACAACACATGATTTTGGGACAGCGGGAAATAGATTCACTTTTGACATAGAATGTGTTATACATTCATTATAAATCTTGTCACTTCCAACATTTTTAATCTTTGGAAAAATTGCACCATGGTCACGAGCAAGGAATTTATGACAAAATGATCCATTGAAATGTCAAAATTGTAGTGGGGTCCTGTGGGACTTTTCTGCTATATTTCCATATGTGAAAGGGTGCAAATGCCCTCATGTGCTTGTGTTGACAACTCAAGAAGCCTATTGTGACAAGTCTATGTGTATGTATTGACAAGTGATCATGTTTTGACAAGTTCCCGAGTCTCTATGGGGATGTGTTTTTTCGCACTGGAAAATATTGTAAAAAAGTCTTATGGGATTTCACCTCAGTTTTGAGATTTCGAGGGACAATTTTTTCTTATTTCCCCTTGCGGGACCTAGGTACAATTTTCCCTTAATCTTTTAAAAGGGTACAATGTCAGACTTAAAAAATAGGGAAAATTCATCTCAGGCCCAAACTAGCAAAAATATGTCAAAAAATGCTTAAGAAAAAGTCACATGTCTAAAAAGGTCTTAGAGCCTTTTCTGGTATTATTTATAAAACATTACCACTCTGGTCCTATTTATAAGTTCAGTTTGACCAAAAAAATTTGGTCCTATTTATAAGTCCAGTTTTGGAAATAAATGAGATTGTGACAATTTTACCCATATTAATTGTACCCATAAAGATAGAGAGAGAACAAACAATAAAAAAGTACCCAATCATAAATGAGGGCAAAGTTGAAAATCTACCCCATAATCATTGTGTCAACTAACTTTTCTTGGTATGTGATATTTGGTCAAAGTGGACTTATAAATAGGATCAGAGTGGTAGTTGTTAATGCCTGCTGATATAGTTGTTAACGCCTGTTGATATAGTTGTTAACGGGTACTGATTTAATTATTAATGATATTGATTTCGTTGGTAGGATATTGTTAATACTACTAATTTAGTTGTTAATAAGACTAATTTAATTGTTAACGTTTATGAAATAATACCAGAAAAGGTCCTTGAGCTTTTTTTGACATGTGACTTTTTAGTAAGCCTTTTTTGACATTTTTTTGCTACTTTGGACCATGAGGTAGATTTTCCCTAAAAATTATTTCTTGCAAATTCTGGTCTATGCTATTTTAAGATCCAATGAAAATGCAAGCCCAAGTTCTAGACAGAAATTATGTCCTCCAGAAAACGCGCAAAGCAAAAATAAACTCGGGCCCATTAGACACTTGCCAACCCACAAAATTATTTTGAAAAGAAAAAGTGTCCAAAATAATAAAAGCATGACGCTTCCATTCAGAGGTTTTTTTTTAAAAAAAATAGCAAACTAGTATATATTATTCATAATGTGTTCAGTTGAAATAATAGATAAAAGTATTAAAACTGAACTTTTGGAAACATAAAATAAATCTAAGTCAATCAACAACTTTGAAGTCTGGCTAAAAAATCTTGATTCTGAAAAATCATATAAAGATTACTCCCTAAATCCTAAATCCTTAATATAACAGTTTAATAACTAATTTTTGAATGTTAAGAAAATTGGTTTAATTAGTTATTAGCAAATGGGTGTTGGTTTTGCTAAAATAACCCTTTTAATAATATGCATTGGCACGACCGTTATAGAAATTCCTAGTGCAATCAATAAGATTATTTTGGGATAAGAATTAAAAATTTCGTAAACAAAGTAGATTAAGGTCTTGAAATTTGGTTCAAGGAAATGGCTGGAAATGAATGAAATGAAAAGAAAAACATTTTGCCACATAAGTGTTTGGTTTGTACTTGAAAAGAAAATTAGTCAATAGGAAAATTTTTATTAGGTTTGAAAAAAATAAGGTAGAAAAATAAGTCAAAAGACAATTTTGCCTATGGAGTAAAAATATTATTTAAATGTCCATGGGGCTCATTAGCCCACTCACATTTTTATATCACATCAAGAGGTTTTTGTGTCTTTAGGTGATTTCCCTCCCCACTGGAAGATTGGTTCACACCATTTTTGGTGGAACACATTTTCAATTATGTAACTAAAAATTGGTAGGCCCTACATGAAAATGCAACCAAATGCCAACTGTTATTAGAAAATCTCAATTTTCCATTTCTCTCCTTCGATTTTCCTCCAACCGGGCTCCTATGTTTAGAAGCTATGAGAGCTAGGGAAATGATGGAAAGATGATAAATGAGGCGATAAGGGTGGGAATAAGTCAGACTTTTATCAGGTGGCCTACAATTTGACTTGTTTAAGGTCTGGTTTTGCCAGACCAAAGTCTAATTAAATGAATAAATGTGTAAATAGACTAGGCCTATTTTATTAAGGCCTAACCTATTTACACATTTAATAAATATAATTATATGTATATCATATAAATAACATAACATTTTTTATTTTTTATTCTTATATTATACTAAAAGTATACATTTATATAGGTTTTGATAGGCTCAAAGTGCATAAAGCCTATCTATGGCCTCTAAAACCTACAATATGAGGCATTTTTAAAAGCCTACATTATAAATAAGCCTCTAAAAAGGCTTCAAGTTCGACCAGGCTTTATGAAGGCTCAAGCCTGAGCCTTAAAAAAAACTTGCATTCAAGCTCAGGTCTTCTATCCTCGTTACAGGCTCAGGCTTGTTTAGCCAAATTCTGATTTGACCTAGACTATATCCATCCCTAGATGCATACAAAAGTGAGTTAGGGCACTTAGAGTGTTGTATGAGGTAGTGACCTAATTTGGTAGGCTTGAAAGGGGGAAAGGTAATAGTAATGATGATGATAAGAGAGATTGTAGTAGTGGAGGACATCAATTTGGTTGGTGTATCTTCAAATTTATAATCAATTGAATAAGGATATAATATTAGAGTGAGTGAAAGTGTAATGTCTATTTATAACCAACCATTCATCACCTCAAAACTAATCTCTCTCTCTCTTTCTTTCTTTGCTATTTTGTCTCATTTCATCTATAAAATTTAAAAGGTAGAGACATATAGTAAAGGGAAGCATGTGATGGAGCAGATGAATTGAATTGAATGGTAAGTAAGCAGTTGATACATTGAGAAAAAAATAGTGTCTTTTTCCTCTTTTTTGCAAAAGAAGTTAAGGGCCATTGATGCTCACATGCAAGAAGCATTGGTGTTGGTGGTGGTGGACTCAACCAAATTTGAATCAAAAGCTATTTTGAATTCAAAAGGAAAATAATAAAAGCACAAAGAAAGAAAGCATTATTGTGAGCATTTGAATCATTGATTCCACCCCCATTTTGAAACACAAGTACGTTCATGCCTTCTCTTTTCTTTTTCCTAACCACACACGTCTCTGCTTCACTATAGCTACCTGGTTTTTCTTCCTTTATATATTTATAGATATCATCAAAGATTATCTGTAAAGATAAATGATGATATATAAAATGTGGGCCACTCAAACCATATTATATATATATATGAACGGAAATACTTTAGCAATTCACAATTATAGCAATCATGAATCTCTTGAACCCTATATACATATACACATATAGTGGCATTCATTGGCATCAGTATCTGAGGTGACCTTCAATCCATTCCGAAAACGACTCTATTTCTTATTTTTCTTACAAGTTAAGTGGGGTTGGGCAATTGCCATTATTCCCAGTAAATCTAATTAAATATAGTGACTGTATAAACATAATAAGGCAGTCAAATTACTTAACAGTTCCCACCACTACTCTTTAAAGGTAATCAATGAGAAAGACGGCACAAAAGAAAGGCATATATATATATATATATATATATCCATAATGTGTGTGTATGAGGAGGGAGAGTGAGAGAGAGGCCACTTCCATTCTGTCAATCTAAAATAAAGGAGAAGCAGATCTATCTCAGATTTGCGTTTGAAACAGTAAAGCACAAGAGAGAGAAAAGGTCAAGTCGATAAGAATGGGGAATGGTTTTAGAGAAATAAAAAACAGTAACGATGCATGGGTGATTTGTTGTGGTAATAATTGGATCAGTTGTATTCAAATATTTGAGTAGTAGTTGTGAATGAATGAATGTTGGAACAAGTTAATTGAAGAGTGTAACAAATGTGGCTCTTGTATGGAAAACCGAAAAGGGTGTGTGTGTGTGTGTGTGTGTTGTTGATTATTTGGAGGGGGAGGCATGAATAATGTCGGTGGATTCATAAGTGAAATGTAGATATAGTGATTGGAGAACAGCTATATATGATTCCTTAACCATGTATGGGTGAATTTAATTTGTGGCATTGAGCTGTCAATGATTGAGTATTAACGATAACATCGCATGCATATAGAGAGAGGGAGTAGTCAACTTAATTGGGAAGAGAAGTGAATCATTTGATGAATTGAATGATGAACTTGTTTTAGAGAGAACGAATAATATTTTGCGAAAGGATGAATAAGTTAATTTCTTAAATTTTATTGTTTTAAAACAACTAATTAAATCGATGGGAATGGAGATGACTGGAAGCTATTTTTCTAACGTGACTTACAGTATCCGAGGTAAGTTTGTTAGAAGAATTTTATCTCAATTGTGTGAATATGCTATTTCTATGCCAAGTTGAGCCTGTTTGAGTTGGTATTGTAAAAACACATCCATACAAATCGAGGCAAAATTCATCTCAGATACTTACCTCTTACCTTGTACACTGTAAATCACAGTAAAAAAAAGTAACTTCTACCGCTAATTCAAATAGTTACTCTAGACCCAATGTAATTTGGTTGGTATCGGTAGATTGAGCATATAATTATATATAAATATATAGAAGAGAGAAAGGGGAAATGGTTGGAAGAGCAATGTCACAAGCAAGAATGATAGGCATCTTCACACTTACCTCCTATTCCCTTTCGTGTATATGCACACGCGCACATAATTTGTAATTTTAAGTTGGCAAAAAAAACATTTGTAGTTTTAAGAAATTAAAATGGATTGTGTTTAGGGAGGAATGAATAAACAAGAAATGTGTGGGCATTGAGGAGAAGAATATAGGTAGAGGATAAAGAGGAGGATTGATACATAAGTAATTTGGAAGGATAAGTATATGTATGTGAGAGTGAAAAGTGGAAGGAAGAAAAATAGGAAAATCCCTCTCAAGTCCGAAGGGACTAACAAAATCCCAAAAAAAAAAAAAAAATCTTAAGAAGAGTCACATGTAAAAAAAAATTCTAAGAAATTCCAATTTCCAATATAGAGTTATTAATGACTCCGTCTGTAAGATTAATAATTTTTTAGGACCTTTTTTTTTAAAAACAAAAAACTTTTTAGGACTTTTCTAACATTAGAATTCCTTTTAAAATTTTGTTGGTCCCTTAAAATGTTATTAAAAAAAAAAAAAGACTATTGGTTGTATATATCAGGTCATTTTTACCCAAAAAAAATTCTTAAACAGGCGTTTTTTATATGTTTTCTCAAGAAAATTACACAAAACCACCAAAAAAATCCTACATGTAAATAATGTGCGTACAAATTAATTTTAAAAAATATCTACATCAGCCACATGAGTTGTAGTAGAGGAGCAGGCGAATCAATAAAAGAATTTTCAAATTCTACTTTTTTTTTTTAATTTTTCCCAAATCTGTTCTTTGAACAGATAAAAGGAAGAATTAGAAAAGCTTAAAAAAAAAAAAAAAAGTTGTATGTCAAGAGAAATTAACATGAACAGTGGCGTTCATGCGGGAATTACATACTGGACAGTTCCGAACTGTGGACCCACACGTTGTACACAGACACAGATGTCTACATGGTAGCAACAGCACCGCCGATTCTCCCGCCCCACACTTTTTACACATCCTTCCGGCATCCGTCGCCGTTGCCGCCCCCGCCGCATTCGTGCACCGTCGTTCTTCCTCATCCTCCTCGTCGTTGCTTCCGCAACTTGACTCTGCGTCGTCTGCCTGAGCGTCGACGCCTGTGCCGGTGCCGTTGCCGGCGCGGCGGTCCTCGCCGACGTGTGCGAGAACTTGTTCCAGATTGCTGCGTAGGGAATTCGCGGCTGCTTCGTTGGTCTGAGCCAGTTCCCTCCAGATTTGATTCTCCACACACAGGCTTTTTACTCTTTCTTGAAGGACCCAATTCAGCTTCCCCATCCTCTGAATTTCATCGTCCTTCTCCTTCAACTTCTTCACCATTGCCTCTTGGATTCCCGATATCAACGCCGTTGATTGTCTCATCCTCTGCTTTTGTAACTCCATCCTCACTTTCTCCGTCTGGTATATATTTATAGATCAACACACAGAGACGAATCATCATCAGTCAATCACGAAATCCGAATCCAAATAACGAAAATCAACAAGATGAAGAAGGTGCGTGGTGGTTACATGTTGTGAGATGAAGTGATCGATTTCGGATTGCTGGTTCTGGAGTTGGCAGAGGATGTCTTGGTAGATAAACGAAGAAGATTGAGAGGACAATTTATTGATCTTGTGAGGGACCAGAGGAGCATTTGATTCAGCGGCAGCAGAAATAAACTGATCTCTCGAACGCTTCCTGATCGGCACAGCAGGGATGTGGCAGGTGAGGCCACTATCAGCCTTGTTCATAGACGTTTTGGCGGAGGCCAAATCACACGCAGTTGATTGGTAAAACGGCAAGAAAGGATCAACCATGGCAGAAGACAGAGGAATCGGAAGCGGAAGAACCGAATCCATCTGTGCATTGCATACATCACTGCAACAAGAAACAAAAAAAAAAAAAAAAACCACTCATATCACCACATGTTGAGAAAAATCCAGAAGAAATCACAGTACAGTGCATATATATATATATAAACACACAAACCTGTTAGGGAGGAACTGAGGAGGGAAGAGATTGATGTGGCGAGCTTCCACTGCCATGAAAGGTTTGGTTGGTGATAACTTGTGTGTGATGAGTGTGGGTGGAGATTGATGGTGGCGTGAAGAAGATGATGAAGAATAGGAAGAGAGAGCATGCAACAGGGGTGGCGAGGAGTGGGGGACGCTAGAATGAATGAGTCGGGTGGGTTTATTTAGGCTTTGGTTTCTTTTGAGAGGGAAAGAGAGAGAAAGTCAAAACGCATCTTTCTAGACAAAGAAGGGACAGGTAATAATAATTTAATCAATTAATTAAAAAATAAAATAAAATATTAAATTTTAATTATTACTACTACTACAGAAGAAAAATAAAAGGAAAAGGTAAAATGATGATGATGGATTGGGAGATGGCAGATTTTGGGGGGGTGTGTATATGAGATTGGCTTTTGACCTTTTCTCTCGTTTTGGGAATTTGGGATTCCCATGTTTTTTCGGATTCTTTTTTCTTTTCTTTTCTTTTTTTTTATTTATTTTTAATTCTATCTTTTGATTAATCACATCACCATCATCTTTCTCTTTCCAACCAAGAAAATCACCACCCTTTTAATTTACCTCCAGTTCTCAACAATGCAATTTTTTCCTTTTTCCATGTTCCCTTGGCCTCACGCAATTGTCCCTTTCTTCCTTCCAAGGACAGTTTCGGGATTTCATGTCCCCCCAATTACTCTGTACCAGAATATGCATCTTTTAAATTGTTTTTTTCTAAAATTTTAATTGTTAAGTTAATTACACGATAGGGGTAGTATTAGTACTTGATTGATCCAATGGTATGTTCTTTCATTGGGTGACACGTGGCATCTTCCACGGAGGTAATAAAATGTGGCAAGGCGGGAGAGTGCAAAGTGGCTGAGGAATATGGCATTAAAATGGGCCCACGGTGCACGTGGAGGGAGCTTGAGGTTTGGGAAGACACGTAGGAAGGGAGTGGTGGGGCCCTCGGAGGGATGGGAGTGGTGGGACCAGATTTGTTGGGGAGCGGTTTCCCCCCTTCCGCTACCTTTGTCTCCTTCGTAAACAGTTGTGTCTTGCGTACGGACAAATGGGAAATGAGAGAGAGTTATCGAGTGTGCAACAGAACAGAGTCACCGCATGTGGATGCGCGCGGCATCAGAGTCAACAATGGAGTTATTTTATTCAATAATTTGAATTGAATCTGAGCAACAGTTTCTGAGCTTTATAATTAAATCCTCAAAATGAGTACAAAATAAACAATTTCTTCCCCATTTTTCATGGTCCAGTCAATGTTTCATATTCTACGGACAACTGGACAACGCACAATCAATGATTTTTTTTTATTATTATTATCAATATAAACATTACTAAAAAAAAATTTTGCCCACAAATATTAAATTTATTATTCCTGTTTAATATAGCATGAATGTAATATGAAAATTTAATCTTCCTGTTCAAGGTAACATGAATATAATATGAATCATTATTCTAAAACTCAGATTTGATCGGAAATTGGTGAATCGGTTTGATTCATATTAATGATTTTGAAATCTTCAATTTATCACTGGTTTAACTCTAATCTAGCCTACTGACCTTTGGCTTAGTATTCCGACCGATCTAATTGCAGGTTCGAGTCTCAGAATCTTGATATGAATATATCAAGATATTCTTTAAAATGTCATATGACTCGTATCTTTTAATCATTAATGAGTAGTAATATTTAAGGGAATGGATACGATAATTATTGAGCAATTTTTTAGCTAATGGCTTTCTCATTTATGTTTAATTGAATGAATAAATCATAGTAATTAAATTAAATTTAATAGGAGATCAGTACTTGACAATATATTGATTTTATCATAATCTTTATGTTAGTTCAATTTTGATACTGATCAATACAGTAATATATTGTTTTCACAATATTTTACAATATAATGCACATATCTTATATATATGTACGTGGTAATAAATAATAAGCTACCATTATTCTTTATTTCAGAGAAAGATTGTAAGTTCTAACAGAATCTTGGTCTAGGAAGAAACCATTTAAACGAAATAATTTCATTTCAATTCATCATTGGTACTATTGTTTATAGTTATTGTTATCAAATTTGCGAGTTCACTCTTTGAGTTTATGGTTTTTACGTTTCTAGTTGATAAAATCTAATTAAGTCACTAGTAGAATCGTGACCATTGTAAATTTGGTTAAATTCACGAGTTTATATACCAAGTTTGTTATTTTTACATTTTTAGCCTATAAAACCACGTTAACTCATCATTAAACTCATGTTAACTTCTTTGATTTGATCATGCTCAACCGCCTTATATATAAATTTTATAGAAATTTCTTTATTAAATATGATAAATTACGAATGTTGATAGATTTAATTTCAATTATTTGGATTTAAAATATATTTAAATCAAATTGTTGCCATGTTTTATATTTTAATCATTTAATTATACACCATTAATACATATTTGATATCATTGTCATGAGTTTGCTTAAACTCATAAATTTGACAATATTATTTATGATTGATACTAAATATAGTAGTATATAAATAGAAAATGCCAAGTAGCTAGATGCACATGAATAATTACTTTGTGTATAATTGATTTGTCGATCAAAGTTGTCAAGAACTTAAATGGGGAATCTAATAAATATAATTTCCAAAAGAAGAATAAATTCCAAATCTCATCACATGCACACACACATATATATATATTCTATACCACAATAATATTTCTCTCTATACATATGTATCTCATATATTTTTTAAAAATGAAAATAAAAATAACTCAAATTAAATAAAGGGTGAATGATTCTGCTTAACGAGATATGTGACAAACCTCATATATAATTATATATATATTAATATGTCTATGCATGTTTGATTGATATTCCACAGTATACCTCTCATCATAACACATGCAGCCACTAAGAATTGACCAATTATGATTATTAAATTAAAGTAATTATATATAATATATAAATATATATATTTCTGGGATCGTACATGCTCATATATATCAACTTTAATGATTCTTGGTGCTTTAAAAGTTAGGTCATTATGATAAAAACGAAATGCTTCGTGGATCAGTACGTCCATTTATATATAAAGATATGCTTAATTATTTAAATTACTTTTTTTCTGGTTGCAGACAGCAGGCTTTGATTAATTATAATGATGATAATTAAAATAAGATCAAATTGATTAATAAGATGCTCATGATGTTTGGCTTTTACCTGAAAATGTGCAAGGCATATAAAACCATATCGTGCAGAATCACTTGGATGTTAAATGAAAGCAAGTATAGAATAATTTCACTTTACAAATCCCTAAAATTTTTTTTTTAAAAAAAAAAACAGAGTAAAGAGCACATCATCTTCCTCCTAGTGCCATGCTGTTTTGCAATATATATATATGGGCACACAAACACTTGCCACTTTACTATATATATACCTTCCCTGTCTTCTCCATTATTATTTTTCTCTCTAATAATGGAGAATTAGGTTAACTTTTGAGAGCTACAAGCTTCAAGACACTTGATTTTATAAATAAGGGTATCATTAAAAAAAATGTACATATCTTACAAATTTTTTACTTTTAACTTACATTCTGAATCACGTGATTTTGATAGTTGTTCCTTATAAAAAAAATAATAGATATCAAATAAAACATATATCTTACATTATAATTCCTTATAAATTAAATAATGTGCAAGCAAACCATTATTTAATTTAATAGTATATGAAAATATTTACGGGATATCTAATAAAACATATATCTTACATTATAATTTCTTAATATTTTTCCATAAATTGATTGAAAAATATTTATATTTCACTTACGCACAACATATACATATATATCGATATTGTACACAATAAGAAAATACACACAAAATTTAGGGGCAAAACATATTACTAGCCATAGTTTAGTTATTAAAAATACATTATAAATTCGCTCACTAATTATTTTGATTTATTGAGAATTAACTATATATATTAGTTTGATTTTGAAATTAACATGGGTGATAATTTGCAAAAAAAATTTAACAAATATGCTAGCCATCAAATAACTTTGCTTATTAAATTAATTCTTCTTAATAATCGACAAGTAATTGAAAATTTGATCATATATAATGCATGAGTATGCCTAGGTAGAAAAACTAAAATAAAAAACTAGAGGCATTTTTCCCCTGAAAAGTACTACCTTCGGTCCTAATTATAAGAATTAGTTGATTTTTTTTTTTAGAGATTAAGGAAGCAAGATAAGTTACTTAATCATTTCATTTGTTGTGTATCCTTAGATTATATATTAGTTTATTAGTCAAACTAATTAATTTGAAGACAAAAATAAAAATACTCTAAAGTAATTTAATTAGCTTCCTTAATTTTTCTAAAAAAGTCAACTAGCTCTTGTAATTAGGACTGGATGGAGTGATTAATTAGAGAATCAAATCTAGAATTCGGTTCTATATTATGAGTGAGAGATCCAAAATTCTTTCCATATTGCATGCTCATTTTTAGATGCATGAGTCAGAAAGAAATCTTCCGAGAAAAAAAAAAAATCAAACGAACTGGTCAATAATTCAAACGGGAAGAATTTGGAAATGGTTGTTACGTATACGTGCATTAATTAAGAGTCTTTGGGAGAAAAAAAAATGGTTGACGAGAAAAATGAGAATGTAAGTTAGGAATGGCCAAAGATAGAGAGTTTGAATGAGCGTAGGAGGAATCAATTATCAATTAATTAATGGAGAAGACTTGTGAGATATAGATATATATGAAAATGCCATATACTAACTTCACGTCATGTGTGTGTGTATATTGATATTGATTGCATAATTGTTAGTGCCAATGTAGAAAGATAACACAGTTGGTTAAAACATCGACCTTTACCCCAAAAAAGAGAATGTTTGATGTTCGCTGGTCGATGTGACAGCCTTATTCGTAGGCAATTTGTAAGTACTTATGTAAACATTTTTTTAAGTTTAGAGACATACTCTAACGTCTACCCCACCTAAACTTTTTTATACAAAAAAAAGATATAATATTGTTATTACCATTTTTTTGTTACTATCAATGTTACTATCACTTTCCCACCATTAGATTAGAATCTCATCTACCTTTATAATTTTTCTCTCCTATTAAGATTCTGATCTAACAATGGAAAAGTGGTAGTAACATTGGTAGTAACAAAAAATGGTAGTAACAATATCTTATCCCAAAAAAAATTGCTAGTTTTTATTTTGCTGGTCATCAAAAGAAAATAAACTGTCATATTTGCGGAGTTTCAGGCGAGAAAATCTGACCCTTCAATCTGGGCGGGTTTTATTTGCTTTTTGATTCAGTTTCCACACCATTGAAGCAACGTCCAAACCCTACTTTTCAAACATATACCATCTTAATTAATTAATTACACTATATATGTCAATAATTTCAACTTCTTAAGTTATGCATTATCCTTCATGTTTAATTTGTCACTTGACCTTAAATTATGCATTCATAACTAACTAACTAGTATAAAAATCCGATGTCCTAATTTATTTATAAATTAAAGCAAATCATAATTTCATTTGGGATATGTAAATAGTACTCCCTCCGGTCCTAATTATAAAAGCACTTTTGTAGTTCCTATAATGAGGACCGGAGGTAGTGGTACTCATTAAACGAATGTGGTATTTAATTACATTAATACACAATTTTACCTCTAATTTATTATTTGTTGACTTCTCAATTTTTACTCATTCATTCGGATTAAATATGGGTAAAATTGAAGAGTTATTAAATTTTAATATAGGGCTAGTAAAATTTTCATTTTTTTTCTTAATTCTAGTAAAATATGTTAGAATCGCCTTATAAGGATAAGATTAGAAAAATATGTGCTTAAATTTTAGACGTAACTAAAGTCTTAACTCATAATACCATCCCCATTGAAAACTTAGGATTAGGTTTTTAATTAATTTCCAAATAGAATTAATATTTCATGGGTCGGTAGGTAAAAAAAAAAATCCACACACTCACATATGTACATATAAACACCACCTTAATTAGCTTGAAATGTCACTTCCAAATGTGCACATGTGAGGCAATAATGCACGTCCCTTAAATAAGCATTAACTTGACATTAAAAAAAAAATCAACTAATAATAAAGTAGGCAATCGATTTCCTTTGTAATAAGGTGCTTCTTTATCTTTAGCTAGCTTCAATAAAAAGGTGAAGTACTTACCCCACTATATACATGTGTGTGTGTGAGACTCATCTTTGCTTCTTCTTTTTTTTTTTCCCCTCTTTTTCGAGTGTTTGATTAATATTCCCTGAGAAGCACACACAAGCACAAAGGCATGGACATATACTCACATGAAAAAGAAAATGAGTGGCCACCCGAAAAAGGAACATAAATTAATTATTATAATGTCCACATTATTGATTCCCATACATATATATAAAAACGTACAAGATATACTTTAACCTTTTTCTCTGCTGGATGCCTCTATTATTGCTTGCTTCGATCATATCATAGATACCTTCAAAACCGGCTAGCTAGCTATATACTTAACCTTTAACTACCTTAGAAGAAAACAAAGGTATCATATTGCATCAACAACAACGAAAGCACCTCTCTCCTTTAAATACTTTTTCTTAGATTTTTTTTTAAAAAAAAAAAGCATAGAAAAAAAGTCATTGTTCTTAAAGAAAAGTACACATCTATCTCTCTCATGGATAGATGAAACAGGTTAATTACACTATAGATAATGACTTTTATCGAAACATTGACTTTTATTTTATTCTGCTATATATTTATATCTCTCTCATTCATGGATAGATATAGATGCTGCATCCCTACTACTAAGTTATTCTATATTCTATTAATTGTGTGTGTGTAGGGCCAATCTCAGTATTATTATTGTACTATGCATGGAAATCTGAAGAAGATAAGTCCAATATTATAATAAGTCCAGAATTTATTAAAAAAACAAGAAGAAAATTTAAGCTTGAATGTGGATCGCTAGCTATTTGTATTATCTTTTCAATAACTATAGAAAAAGAGAGAATAAAAACTAAATATTGGAGAAAGTGATGCGTGAAACCATAGCCCTAACCCTAATGATGATATACATATACATATATATTAAAAAAGGAAGAAACGTGTGTGTGTGGTCACGATGATGAATATAATTAAGGATGTGAAGTTGTCGTTTTATAGTGAAAGGATCCAAACGTAACTGCAGAGAGACAGTTTTGGTTGTATTTGGTTGTTACATGTGGCCTTCAAATTAAAGACTATGCAAATATCGACAATATTGACACTTCATTGTGCCGTTTGTTTCCGAAAATCGATGTCTCTGATTTGGATGTCCATTAATTATATTCATTATTATTAACGTGTAAATATCACTCACAACTTCCCCGATTCGCCTATTAGTATTAATTAAATTATTGTTCACACTCACTTTCCTTGTTGCTTCCAATAACATTTTTCATGATTGTCAAGGTTATTAAAACTGAATTGATGGCTGAATCCGTAGGATACTGAATCCAAGTCTTAGTAGGTTAAATTGAAGTTAAACTAGAGCTAACATAAGCCAAATCGATGAGAAAATTAAAATTTCAATGTTATTAAAATGAAATTATTAAAAAAAAAATCAATTTCCTAAAATAAATTAATAAACTGGGATAATGCCTAAATCGGTTTATTGACCAGTTCATTGGTTTCTAGTCCAAACCAGGTTTAATAACATTCATGATTGCTTTTCAAGAATCAAAACAGATGATTGATATATTGTATTTGTTTGGGATCACATTTAATATTTTAAAAGTGTTTATTTGTTTGAATCGATAAAACTCTTTTCATATATATACTTACCTTATATATCAATAAATTACTATTGAATAGCTATTTTTAAAGGCTCTAATCTCTATATTCTAAATCAGCACATTATTAGTGTGGCGCTTTTATCTTTCTTATCATCTTTAAAAGGTTGAATTTCAAATGCCAACCCAGTTTGAAAGATCCTTTCACGATTCAATAAAGTCGTCAAAGTTTATAAACCGCGGGTAGAAAATTATTTTATTATTTTTATCACGCAAGACAATTAGGTGGGTGAAATTTCCTTGTGTTGTTTTAACTTGGTTATATTTAATCTAGAAAAATAGTTTTAAATATTAGTCCTCCTGTTTTACCCCTTTTATCACGACTTAATTGTGATTAACTAATTGGTCGTGATCAAAATAATCAATGTTATACGATGTGACAAATTAAATCAATATTTATTTATTTCTAGTTCTACTTTTAAGCAAAGTTAGCATATATATTATTTTTTTTCCTTAATTCCTAACCCCAATTTATAATTAAAAATTATCGCTGAGATGACATATTGTGATCAGGCCAAAATATTGGTTTTTGGAAGTGGATCAGTTTGATTAGTTGGTGCATATTTGGACTTATACTTATAGCATTCCAAGTGGGTGTCTCAATTATAGTTTAATTGAAACTAATTATAAAGTGCTTATGCTTTAATAGTAAACAATAAATAAATAAAAGAAAAAGTAGATATCAAAGAGGGTCCCACAATTTTCTAAAGAAAAAAGTTTAATGTTTGGGATTCTTAATGTGGGTGATTATTGACCTAATAGAAAAGAAAGAGAGAAAGCAACAGAAGATCCGATTATTTTAAACCAAAAACCTGATCAAGATTAAGTGATTTGACCCCATTGTGTCTTATTCATTTGATACTGCCTTTGGACATTATCGAGATTACTTAAAGCTAAAGTTAATTCTATATTAAGTGCAGTAGTATGCACAAATCTTCATTGCTTTCACATGGTATCAAACCTGTCCAGTAAGACTTAAATATTTTATTTAATATGATGATAATCATGATAATAAGCAATGAAGATGTGTGTTCACCAATTAATCATCATCAATCACTAGAATATTAAAATAATCAAACCAATTTAGAAAAGTCTCATGTATGTTTTTTTTTCCACATATATATAATAATGCATGCTGCCAAGAAGCCGAGTGTATAAAGAAGGAAGGGAAAATCCCAATATGGTCCAAGAAAACAGAAAAAATATCATACAAGTCCTAATATATGATTTATCATCTAAAAATTCACAAGAGACCTCAGTGATATAGATTCGAATTGTGAAATTATTTGTTTTCCCTCATTGACATACAAATGTATATGCTATATTGACAAATTATAGTGTTCTATTGACAAGTGTATATATCATATTGACAAATCATAATGTTACTGTTGAAAAGTGTAAATATCATATTGACAAGTCATAATATTATTGTTGACAAGTGTATGTATCATTAACAAGTTATAATGCTTCCGTTAATAAGTTTATGTGCTAAATTGACCATAGAGGCAAACATGCAATTTTAGAATTCAAATCTAAATCATTGAGATTTATTAAAGAGTTCTTAGGTAGTAAATGAGATTTTTTTTAAAAAAAAATATTTCTTTTCTGTTTCTTAAGACCAAACTACTTTTTTCCATCCTGAGAAAGAAATGAAACCCTAGCGGGGCAAAATAATAATAATAATAATAAATTTTTGTTCAAGGAAGATAGTTTAATTTGTTTGGTATCTGTTTTGCTTCAGAGAAAAGATCTAGATCTCAATTATTTAATGATGGGTCTTCATCTTCATTATTAAATTATGGCTTGTTTTGTTTTTGTCCGAAAGCAGAGGGAGAGAAACAAACTAAAAGGGGTACGAAAAAGCAAATATACATGTGATTCAATTATTGTGCACGTAAAAACAAACCAGTGTGCTAGCTTGTACTATGCGAATCTATGTGTATACTACTATATATGGGATTTAAGTATGAATAATAATTAATAGTAAACCATAATATTTTATCCCTATGGCCAGCTTCCTAGTCACTTCCTACCACCAATTTTGTTCGTAGCTAGCTAGCTAGAATCTTCCCAAATCTATATATATTCAATGGATTCACATTAATTCATTGTACTAATAGCTATGTCTAGTTAATTACTAGCTACAAACACTTACCTACCTAGGGCTAGGCCTAATTTTCAAGATATGCGACATATAAATAGCTAGCTTTATAGATATATAGTACTATATCTATATGTGCATGCATGCAACCAAAAACAAAGTTAATTAATGAGCAATTTATTGTAATTATCTACTTTAAGTGAGGTTCATCACGTACACATGTATCACTTTGGTTTACTATCACTTTTACAATGTTACTGTAATTAAAAAACTTTAAAATTCATTAGCTCTCTATCTAAAAACAATAAGTTTTCAAATTTAAATATATATATATATATATATTTATATAATTTAAAACTTAAACAACAGACGTTTAGTGAGTGGGTAAAAGAGAAAACTAATGATAAAAGAAATTAAATGGCATGCTTATAATATTACAGGAATAAAAAAACTTCTTCTCACTACTACAAAAAAGGCTAACTACTTCCCCTTAAAGACTTCTTTATTTTTAAAAAGGAAGTTAAAAGTGAACGTAGTGGCATATTTGTAAAATAAATACTGATATTATCAAATTTGGCGTCCTAAAATAAGTTTAAAAACGTGTAAAATAAATTAAGGCGTCCTAAAATAATTTAAGGACGCTTAATTAAAAATTTTCACACCAAAAATTAATGTTTTAGCACCTTCGTGCCATTATATTTCACGAATTTTTTGGTGCGCGCCTGCAAAAGACTGATGAGGATTTTTTTTTTGGTGGCCTGAAATAAAAACAGGACGCCCTAATTAAATTTTATGGCGCCCTGACACAATGTCAGGACGCCCTAAATAAGCTTTAAGGCGTCCTGATAGAACATAAGGATGCCTTAATGAAATTAAAGGCGTCCTAATTGAACATCAGGACGCCATAAAAATATTAAAGGCGCCCTGATAGAACATCAGGACACCTTTAATAACATTAAAGGCGCCCTGATTGAAATTCAGGGCGCCTTTATTTCTATTCAGGCGCCCTGTATCGCTTTTCAGGACGCCGATATTGCAAAATATTACTTTTTTGCACACACGTGGACTCTTAATTTCTCAGCTGAGCCTCTCTGCTTCCCTCAACCCTACCTCTCATTTGTGCGCCGTCTCCTCCTCCATCTTCATCTTCCCTTCGCGACAGTCACCCGTACTCTCCCCTACCTCATTTCTTAGCTAAACCTCTCTGCTTCCCTTAACCCTACCTCTAATTTGTGTGCCGCCGACTCCTCCGTCTTCGTCTTCCCAAGCGTTTGCGACAGTCACCCCTACTCTCCCCTACCTTATTGTGCGCCGTCTCCTCCATAAGCTCTTCGCGGTGTCCGTTGTTCTCGTTCTCTCTCTTTCCCTCTTACTCTCCGGTGTTCTTCGTTAGCTCTTCGCGGTGTCCATTGTTCTCACATTGTGCGCTCTCGTTCTCTCTTTCCGATGCATCCCTCACTGGTAAGTCCATCGGTCTACCCAATTCTAACTACTGATATGGATAAAAACATTCAGAGGTGGAGTGATAGTGACAATTCTAGTTACAGTAAAATAAGAAATTTTTAGTTTTTCTTTGCCCCATTCCGTGTTGTTTGTGATGATCTTGTATATTGTAGGAAATGCTAAGGTGTTGATTTGATTCATTGAGCCAGCAAGGCAAACAAACTTCTGAGTGCAAGAGTACAGTAAAGAGGTTCTCCCCCTTCCCCTTTGTTCATGTAATTTGCCTATATTAAAGTATAAATGCAAATGTGATGAGTATATATTTTATGATTAAATAGGAGTATATTTTATGAGATTTAATTGGAATTATTGATATTATATACCTATTTAATTATCTTTTATGAACGTTTCCATAATTGCATGAAACTTGGGATCAAAGAATAAATCGACATAAAATCTACTCATATCCTATTTTTATTGTGCAGGAAATATTAGCTGATTTGGAATGAAGTAGAAAAGGCAATAAGAGGATATGCAATCAGCCAAACTTGATGGTCCCTGCAAGAAAAATAGAAATAAAATCAATTGTGTGATCTGCTGGAGTAAATTACAAGATATGAGATATCTTTGTAATAAGAAAAAGAGAATCAGTGACCCAAGACCTAAATTATAAATAAGGAGGAAGAGGAAGCAAAAGAGGAGCAGAAAGATCGGGAGGCACATAACGATAAGGAATGAAGGAGCAGAGGAGTAGAGGCTGAGCGTTTCAGTTCTCTTCATCATCTCCACAGAAGGACGGAAGGACTGTGAAGGCGACGAAGAATCTTTCTTTCCTCTCTCTTCTTCTTCTTTGAACCTGAATTCTTATCTTTTTGTTTGGATTTGAATAAAGCCATGTGTGGTTAGTTGGTTTTGCAACCTAGAGAATCTATGAACTTATTTGGGTTTTAGAAATTGTTCCCACTCATTAGTTTTGTTTAATTTTAATCAATTTATTTAATCTTGTTTTTATTATTTATTGCTTAGTGATTGGCCACCGTTAAGCATGTTTTGGGGATTTAAGATTGAACTTGACGAAGGGAATCTTAAATTGACCTTGGGATTAAATAATGTGGAATTAGATTTAAATTTAATGTGAAGTTAGGTTTTAATCTAATTTGCGTCTAGGATAGACATATACCTAGAAGCTCCGCATAATCAAATTAGAGTGAGCCCGATTTAAATTGCATCTTAATTAATTATGTGAGGCATTGCATAATTAATTAAGGTAGGTATATAAGTGGACCGAAAGGCATTTATAGACATTAATACTCTAGATTAGCTGATTAGGTTAAGTCAAATTTAATTTAGTGGGGATAAAATCTTAAAATCAAATAAGGGATTAGTGACTCTAGGTTGCTTGTTTGATTAGTGGTAGGTTGTTTATTTTAATTTTAGATTTCTTTTTCTTTTCTCTTAATTAAATTCAATTTGGTTTTCTCAACTTAAACGAAATTGTGAGATTACTGCTTAACTAGAATTGTGATACTAAGTCCTCGTGGGAACGATACTTTTCTTATCACTTTATTACTTGATACGGCCCATGCACTTGCGGAGTTTTTAGGCTTAAAGTTTTGTCCTATCAAAATGGTTCATTTTGACTTCACTTCAGTTTTTAGTTTATGAATTCTGATGAATATTCCATGGACATGATCTACCATTAACGTTGTTTGAATTTTGCTATGGTTGCTGAGTACTATGGTAAAAACATGTCCATTGAGTTAAGAATTGCCTTGCTGTAATTGGTGTTAAAAAAACAGGAAATTGGTAGGAGTTTGAAATGTAATTGTTGTTGGAACTCAGTGTTGAATTGCTTGTTTTGGGTGCTGTCCATTGTGTTTCATCATATCATAGAAATATTGAATCATTTGTTGTTGGTAGTGCAAACTGAATTTCTGTGCAAACTTGAGTTATAAATATCAAATCCATCTTTTGACTATTTCATATCAGTTTGCACTGTGATATCAACTTGCTACTGCCATTATTTGCACTGTGGTCATAACCTATTTCTGTCATTAGAATTATATTTGTTGCTTTAAAATCTGTTTGATAATTATGCTGCACTACACCGAAATTTTTTTTAAGAAGACTAAACTTATGGATTTTGACTCAGAGTGATTGAATTTAAAGTTGCACTTCTGTGTACTGTGACTTGGCCACGACAGCAACCCAAGTCTACATTGTTTGAAATTTGTAGTTTTGCAATCAGTGATATCGCATACTTTCTTTACGCTTCTTGCCTTAAAAGTTTGTGCTTACAAAAACGATCAAGTTTCATATATCTGAAATTTTAGTATTACTTTTTGAGCCAATGCATTAGTTAGTTATCTCAATCCATTTTCATCGAAATCTTCAAAATATTCAAATTTTATAATGGCATCTTTGTGACTTGCATTCATACCATGACTTCCTGAAGTGATAGTGTTTCTTATTTTTCTTAACACTTGTGTTAGTCTTGATATGATAGTGTTTGACTCTTGTTTTGAATTTTAAGAAAAATACTTGTCACTAGCTTTTGCCTCAATAATGTTGTGTAGAGATTTTTTTTGTTGTTGTAAATTCCCACTTAAAAATGCTTTACAATTATTATTAGATTCTTAATCACATGTTCAAGGACACTTGCCTTGTAATTGCAGTTTAGACCCTTTCAATGGTATGCTTGGTGCATTTCTTTTGGAGATACAACAACCAATTTAATATTTCACTTATTTTATTAAATCTAAGCATTGAAAGTACATTTAATCAATTTTACTTATCTAGAAATTTGTAGTTTTAAGTTCTTAGTGATTACTTCTTTTTTTGACTTCAGGAAGCTAATAATCTTTTTGAGTATTGTGACTTGGTCACGACAACAACTCACAAGAGCTTGGTAGGTATATTTAATCATGTTCCTTTTGTCATACAATTATTCCCTCTCATATGTTAGTTGGAATAATTCTAACGTTGTTTTTATTATTGTTGTCTTTAGGTTGAATAGAGCAAATAAAATTTCAAGCATCAGAATTTAAAGTTGAGGTAATTATAGTTTATTGTTGTTGTTTTTTTTGTTAATGTGCATTGAACTAGGTAAACTTTGTTGTATGAATAAAGAGAGTTAGAAGTCCATAATTTAATAGTTTATGACTTAGACAATTTAGCTATATTTTTATATTCTATATTGATGAAACTATGGGATTTAATAGTTGATATTGATTTGAATTGCCTTAGTTAGTAAGTTTTGTTGAATGAAGTTGAAATTGTTTGTTGTTGAAATTTTGGGATATGTTACTTTTAAGGGGAAATGCTGCTGAATTTTTAGTTTAAGATTGACAAAAAAGCATGTCGTTCTTTAAATTGTTATAAACTTGAGTGTTGTTGGAAATGTCGTAGGTGATATTAAAATGGGGCAAAGTTGGATGGATGCTTTGAGAACTAGTGAAGAATATGAGAATGGGGTGGAAGAGTTTATTGAATTTGCTAAAAGGAATGTGTCTACAAAAAATGGGATGTATTATTGTCCATGTGTTAATTGCTTAAATGGGGTTCGACGGGATATTGCTACTATAAGAGATCACCTAATTTGTGATGGAATAAACCTTCGATACACAGCGTGGATATGGCATGGTGAGGAGGTAACTACCAATGCGTCCCACAAAAATGAAGTTAAGGTAGATGACGATGGAATGGAGAGAATGATTCATGATGTTGAGGTCAAATCTTTTGCACAACCGCATGAATATGATAGCGTGCGGAGTGATGCAGAGACACCTTTGTTCCCTGGGTGTACTAAGTATACACGGTTGATTGAGACCTTACATTTGGTCAACTTAAAGGCAACTTGTGGATGGACCGATAGTAGTTTCACGTCACTGCTTCAATTGTTGTGTGATATTTTGTCAGACGATAATGTACTTCCAAATCGTATGTATGAGGCCAAGAAAATCTTGTCTTCGATGGGTATGGAGTATAAAAAGATACACAGTTACCCTAATGACTGCATATTGTACAGAAATGAGTATGAAGGCCTGAGTAATTGTCCGAAGTGTAAAATTTCACAATACAAAGTGAAGAAAGGTGGTGGTTTTGGAGATGATGAGACAACAAAAATGCAACCTGTGAAGGCATTGCAGTATCTTCCAATAATACCGTGGTTTAAGCGTCTCTTTACTAGTGAAGCGACGGCAAAGCAGTTGAGATGGCATTCCGATGAGAGAATATCCGATAGAAAATATCTTCGGCACCCGGCTGACTCTCTGCAATGGAAGAAAATAGACAAAATGTTCCCTCAATTTGGCAGTGAGCCAAGAAACCTTAGTCTGGGGCTTTGTACAGATGGATTCAATCCGTATCGGACTCTTAGCAGCACCCATAGTGCATGGCCGATTCTCCTTGTAATATACAACTTACCTCCCTGGCTATGTATGAAAGCAAGTATGTGATGCTCTCTATGATGATTTCTGGACCAAAACAGCCCGGGAACAATATCGATGTGCACTTGGCGCCTTTGGTTGAGGATTTAATGAAATTATGGGAGGAAGGCGTAGAAGTGTTCAAGATGCGTGCAATGATTTTTACCACGATAAATGACTTTCCCGCATACGGAAATTTGTCCGGGTACAGTGTCAAGGGGCATAAAGCATGTCCAATATGTGAAGCAGACACAAACATCTATCAACTAAAGCACGAAAAAAAAAACGGTCTACCTTGGTCACAGGAGGTTTCTTGATCGGTTCCACCCATATCGTAAGTTAAGAAAACGTTTTAACGGCTTACCGGAGCATAGAACGGCTCCAAAGGCATTAACCGGAGAGGATGTTTACAGTCGGGTGAAACATATCAATGTCATATTGGGTAAGCAGCGAAAGATTGTGGGTGAGAAGAATATATGGAAGAAGAGATCAATTTTCTTTGATCTTCCATATTGGCGTAGTCTTGATGTGAGACACAGTCTTGATGTGATGCATGTGGAGAAAAACGTTTGTGATAGCCTTGTCAGTACTCTTTTGCACATACCAGGAAAGACTAAGGATGGAATTAGTGCGAGACTAGACATAGTTGATATAGGAATAAGAGAACGGTTACATCCACAAGTAAAAGAAGATGGTAAGAAGGCATACCTGGAGCCAGCAGCTCATACACTATCAAAAGCGGAGAAAAAAAGTTTGTGTGGGTGTTTATATGACATTAAGGTTCCACAAGGATATTCTTCTAATTTGAGACGGTGTGTTTCAATGGACGATCTGAAGTTGGTGGGAATGAAGTCTCATGATTATCATGTGCTGATGCAACAACTATTGCCTGTAGCTATTAGGGGCATTATGAAAGATGAAGTGCGAACCACTATAACGAAATTGTATATTTTCTTTAATGCTATCTGTAACAAAGTCATTGACATTGAAAAGTTTGATGAATTGGAAAAAGAGGGTTATATTATTTTGTCCCAACTAGAGATGTTTTTTCCTCCTACATTTTTTGATATAATGGTGCATTTGATAGTGCACTTGGTAAGGGAGGTAAGGCTTTGCGGTCCAGTTTACCTAAGGTGGATGTACCCTTTCGAGCGATACATGAAGATCTTAAAAGGGTATTCTAAAAATCCTTATCGACCGGAAGCCTCAATTGTTGAGAGATATGTAGTTGAAAAGGCTATGGACTTTTGCAAAGATTATCTATCACGGACGACAATACGATCTCAGCATGACGATGGGATAACCGAGGGAACTCGAGGAATCAAACTAAAGAATAAGCCTCGTGAAGAGGTGTTGCAAGCACACCTGTACATCTTGAATAATATGGAAGAAGTTCAACCATACATTGATGAACATAGAAAGAGTTTGAAGAATAAGAATCCAAGGAAGAATGACATGCAAATAGCTCATGAACAAAAGAAGACGTTCACAAAGTGGTTCGAGGAGAACGTATCGCGCGAGACCGGAGTGTCGGATACAATCGAGTGGTTGGCCTGAGGGCCTTCTTTGCAGGTCATCACTTGGCAAGGTTATGAAATAAACGGGTATACCTTCTACACAAAAGACCAAGATGACAGAAGTTCTGTGCAAAATAGTGGGGTGATGGTTGAAGCTAAATCCATGCACTTTGCGAGTTCGAAAGACAAAAACCCGGTATTAGCATCAATGGCTTATTATGGAGTTATTGAAGAAATATGGGAGATGAGCTACAACAAGTTCAAAGTTGCTCTATTGAAATGTAAGTGGGTTAGCAATAATGTTGTTGTAATAGATCCACAATTTGGAGTTGTCTCAGTTGATCTTGAAAGAGTTGGTCATAGAGATGAGCCATTCATTCTAGCAAGCCAGGCGAAACAAGTGTTTTATGTTACAGACCCGACAAATAAAAAATTGTCCATTGTACTTCAAAGTAAAAAATAGAAGTATGGTGAAGAATGCTTTGACCTTGACGATACACCCCATTTCACAACAAATTCCCCTACAACACGTGAAGTGGAATTGGTAGATGATGATGAAGATGTTGCAAGAAAAGATCATTGTGAAGAAATATGGGAAACCATATAAAGTAAGATCTTAACTTATGAAATAGTAATATGTTATTTTTGTGGTGGTTTAACATTTTAGTTCATTTTATTAATCTGTTTACTATTTAATAACCTATCTAACATTGATTTGTCCTTGATGAACAGGATCATGTCTAGCTCTAGCTCTAGCTCTGATGAGTCAGGAGGTGAGAGAGTTGACGAACCCATTGTGAGAAGGGGTAGAGGTTGCACACAGATGGCAGCGCTAGTGGCCCGTTGTGATAGTAAAAAAAAGAGGCTGCATGTGGACTTTGATGACAAGTTGAATCCAATTGGCCCGAAGGAAGACAATTTCATTAGCTATGTAGGCTATCTGGCTCGAAGCAAAGTTCGCATTGTGATTTCTGCTTGGAAGTTCGTTCCAGCGAAAACAAAGCAGTTGATTTGGGCACAACTTTTGGTTCGTCACTTTCGATATATCTGCATTTGTATCATTTGGCTTATTACTTGAAATTTAATTATCTTTCATCTTACCTTGCAGCAAACGTACAACGTCCCTAACACTAAGGCAATGGAAAGGCATTGGATGGGGGAAGTCCGTATATGTTGGAAAGACTTCAAGAATAAGCTGACTAAAAAGTTTATTCGAGGGGAAAGGAGGAACGAGGATCCATGCCAGAAATATCCTTATATTTCTCCTGAGGACTGGAATGAGTTTGTGGCGTCGCGGCAAAATCAACAATTTATTATAAAATTTCTTTCATATCATTTCTTTTTATTTGACAACTTAGGCTCAGTTTTATTTGTTTTCGTGTCACAGGAAATAAGTCAAGCCAATAAAGAGAGGCAAGCGGCAAATAAGTATCCGCATTGTATGTCTTGTGGTGGGTACAGAAAGCTGGAACGAAGAATAATGGAGGAGCAGTTAGAGAGAATGAAGGAAGCTGCCGAATCCGATCCTTCCACTGTTGTCCAGCCCCCTGAACCTCCTCCTCGTCAAAAGAAATGGAAAGTTGCGAGGATGAGGGGCGACACATACATAAATGCAGATGTTGCTGAGGTTGCCTACAAGATTGTAAGTAGTTAAATTAGACGGTTTAAATACCCTCAGTTGTTCCATACTATAGGGTTTAGTTGTTATTTATGAAACATCTTATAATACAGGATGCACTTGAGGAGCAGAGTTCCCAAGGTTCATTTACACCGGGTTCACGGATGGACATTTTGTCAACGGCGATTGGGAAGCCGAATTACCCTGACAACATTCGAGGGGAGCCTAGGGGGGTTACTGCCGCAAAATATTTTGGACGGCATTCACGGTTGTATGACGATAAAAACCCTAGTCCTCAGCTTGTGGCAAAAATTCAGGCGGGACTGTTTGACGAAATCATGCAACAAGTACGATCCGAAGTGAAAACTATGATGGATTCGAGGGACAATACGGAACATACAACCCGTGAATCCCCGGCCTTCCCCAGCAGTAAAGAGAGTTTTCACCCTCCGGATGTTGATCCCGGCGAGCCTTCTCACATTCCACAGGGAGGACAACCGTGCACTCTCTATTTGGATGTCCCACACCGACGTATTGTTGCCAATGCTCTTATTTACACAGATCACACCACCCACCATAATATTGAAATTCCACAAGACCTACGTAGGGTGACTGGGACATGTGTTCGAGAGGGGGAAGAAGAAACACACATCCCGATTGAAGATGACGAGGTTCCTGATTTAGGCCGGGCCATAGATTCGTTCATCTTGTGGCTGAATCATCTTATTCAGATGGCGGCGGCGACACCTCCAATGGTAGGAAATACATTACTAGAACTTGCTTTTCATTGGTAACTCACTCATAATATGTTTGTTTATGTTTTCATAGAATGAACAAGCTGTGGGCAATTTTCCACACTTAGCACTACTGCAAGACATGTACAAGGACATCAGCTATCTCTCCTTCAAGATGCAACCGGGCATTGTTGGCACAGAAAAGACATATGACTTTACAGTTGACAAAAAAGATCTTGCCAAATTTATGCATATGGAGTGTTTAGATTTAGTCGTTCTTGAAGCTGAGATAGTGTAAGTTTTTTCCCCCTTTAATTATTGCATTGATTATTTTTTGTTTTCTATACTCAACAACGCTTATCATTTTATTTCGATCATAGTGTCTGCAATGACATATGCGTCTAGAAAGGCCACAAGGGTTTGTATGGATTCTTAAGTCCAATAAGCACGGCCCAGGCTCGCAATACGTTAACCAAAAGGACGCTTTATGTTGGTGCTACAATTGCCGAGGAAGATGATCGTTGTTATCTAGCCCCAATACTTGAAGGGTATGTATTTTAGTTTTGTCTATTTAAGATTTCTAAGAATAAATTCCTTTCTTATCTTAATTAATATTAAAATGTATATGTTGTGGTGGTCATTGGACCCTGTGTGTTGTTTGTCCCTCGAAGAATACATGTTATTGGTTTGATCCCTTACGTGGTGGCAGGCCAAACGATGAAATCAAATCCATGTTTGCCAAGTAAGTAAATTTTCGTCTAAATCATTGATTCTTCATTTATATGATTTGTTTTCATGTCTGTTAATTTTCGTTTTAATGATAGTGCATTAAGGGCGGCTAGATCGATTGCTGGAGCAGCAGAGCAAGGTGGACCAAAGTGGTATTATCTGAAAGTAAATAGTTTCAATTCAAGTTATGTCATTGACACAATGGTAGCTTTCAATATGCCTTTATTTGTTTTAACAATTTGCTTTTGATTTATTAGTGTCTGAAACAACCAGGAAACTCTGAGTGCAGTTACTACGTTATGTTTTTTATGCACAAAATCGTTGGGAGCGGACGTACAAGTTTTCAAAACGTACGTGATCGCGCTGTGTTTTTCAAATGATAATTATTTCATTCACTTCATTGGTTTAACTTATACCTTGTTTTTCAATTTATAGATTTTTGATAGTCTGGCTCCGTGCTCGGATGAAGAGATCGATACAGTTCGAGACGCTTTGGCTGCAAATTTTCTTCAATGCAGATAGATATGTATTGAATTGTTCGCCTTTAATATTCTTGGTTTCTGCGGAATTGGTTACTCAGATTTGTTAATAGCCCTGAAACTTAAAGCATATTTAGAATTTTGCTGTTGCTGTACATATGTGATCTTTGTTGTGTATTGGAATTGAAACTCGAAGCTGAAAGTTGTATTTTTGGTCAATTTAAGTATAATAGTTTGTTGTTGCTGTTGTTGGTCACTTGCTGTTGTTGGTCTTGCTGGTTGCCAAGTGCGTTTTGGTCTAAACTGATCTATCTTATTGGGTCTTAAAAGTTTTGGTTACTTGCTGTTGATTGTTTGTTGCTGTTGTTGGTCTTGCTGGTTGCCAAATTGCTTGTGCTATTGTTGGTCTTGCTGGTTGCCAATTGCCTTGTTGTTGTTTGTTGTTGCTGGTCTTGCTGGCTGGTTGGCAATTTGCCTTGTTGCTGTTGTTGGTTTTTGCCTTTTTGCTGTTGTTGGCAATTTGCCTGGTTTTTGTTGGTTTTTACTTGCTGTTATTTGCATTGTTCTATCAAACTAGTTTTAAAAGAGGCGTTGTTACTTGCATTGTTAACTTGCCTTGGTACTGATTTTTGTTGGTTTTTACTTGCTGTTATTTGCTGTTTACAGGTTTCAATTGTAATGCTGGCTTTTGTTAGTTTTTACTTGCTGTTATTTGCTGTTTACAGGTTTCAGTTGTAATGAGCTAACGAACTAGTTTTTTAAAAAAATATTATAATATAAGGCGTCCTATATTTACTTCTAGGACGCCTTATATGTATTATTAATGTCCTACTTTAAAAACAGGGCGCCCAAAGTAGTTAAAAGAGGCGTCCTGTGGTTAATATAGGGCGTCTTTTTTAAGGCGTCCTGTATTTAACCTAGGACGCCTTAAAAAAGGCGCCATATATTAAGCATAGGACGCCTTTTTTAGGGTGTCCTATTTAGAACATAGGACGCCTTTTTTAGAGCGTCCTATTTAAAACATAGGACGCCTTAATTACATTTTTTATAACCATCCCTACTCAGACGTCCTTCTCAAAAAGAACGTTAATTGCCTCTAATTCAGGACTTTTTTGTAGTAGTGTCTCTCTACCTCATAATAGGGGACCAGAGTTTGATACTATAATTTTCACAATGTTATAAAGTTTGGATATCTTAAATGTATGATCCTATCTTTTTTTTTCATTTAATTTAGGATATAATTTCTTTTAAGGTTTAAAGCGTATAACGAATGTGCTTGTCGATATTTAAACTTATGTTTTACTCTCTACATAGTGAAACTACTTACTATCTTAACCAACTGTTTATTATGTTGGTAATAACGTACTCTTTCTAATTCAAAATATAAGAGATAAACTTTTTTTCTCCTCTACATTCACTTTCCTCACTTTTCTTATTTATGTATTTAATATCTTATATATTTATTGTTTTTAACTACTTTTAACTAACTTCTTGATAAATGTAAAGTAGGTTTTGTCTTTTATATTTTGAACAAGAGAAAGAATATATGATCGATAGAGATGGTGAAGTTTAATTATTTTTTGGTTTAAAAAATATTTTGAACAAGCTAAAGTGAACATATTGTAAATGATGAGATAGATACTTCAAATTGTAAATGAAGACAGCCATAATACTTTGTTGGCCTTTAGGGTTAGAGAAGGTGAATGTGGACGGTCGAATAAGCATCATGTGGGGTAGTCCTAAGTGGTGGAGGACCAATTAATAAGATAAATCCAAACAAAGAGGCTACACAACAAAACAAGCTAAAGGTTAATTCATGAATGTGTGTGTGTGTGTGTAAAACAAACGCATTAAAATTCTCTTCCAACTTTGTCATAAAAATGTCCTATCTATAATTTCCCCTTCAACCATTTGTACACCCAACCCCATGTGAGCCCCAAAATATTCACACCCACCTCATATATATATAGATCTAGATAGCTTCCTCTTTCAATGTTTGTGGGGCCTACCCACTTCCATTTTCATTTCCCAATCAAGCTGCCTCAACATGGACACATTCATTAACCCTAATTTTATATCATTATTTTCATTTTATTTGCTCCTACTGTTTCATTTCTCGATCATACATTATCAAGGAAACACACAAGGCATTGGGGTCCTATGAATCATGATATCGTTGTCTCCTCAAACTCTCTCTCTCTCTCTCTCTCTCTCTCTCTCTCTACTTGTTAATATTGACTAAGTTTTTGTTGAAAGATCTGGTCTGAAACGATAATGATGATAGCGATATATATATGTATATAATGGATATAATAGTAATGTGTAAAGATGACAAATGGAGGGGGGTTGCTTTTATGAGGGGAAGTTTCTTGCAGCTCGACAATTACAACCCTTATCGTATTTGTCAAACAAATCAATTCCAACTAAGTGGCACGACAAAGAAAATTATGATTAGACCTCGAAAGTTATTTATTTATTTATTTTGTTCAAATTATCTATGAATATATATATTGTCGTCTTTGGTCACTTTCTTTCTTTTCAAGCAAAATTCATGGGTGTTTGGTCCTTCACGCGTATGTCTTAGCTACAATTTCAAAATCAGTTCCCATATCGCCATCACTATCTACATTTTGATGATAGTGACCTTCTTTTTCTTTCCTTTGATTTTTCCCTCTTCTAATTATTTAAACTTCATTATTGTACATAAAATGCTAATTATAAACATGATCAAGGATTGTTAGTTAGGTGATCTTGTATTACTTTGAATTTAGTCCATATTATAAGTCACTTCTAATTATTTTATTAAGATTAAGTAGAGGCAGTAAACTTTCTTGTTGTCTAAAAATGAAATATTTTCCTCTTCGCTCATATATAAAAGTACAGAGAAATGATATATTATATTTCAAAGTTTTCTCATAATAAGTAATAATTAAAAATAGACGTCAAGGTACAGAAATACCCACAAGATTTTATAAAAAATACGTTCAGTACCATATACTTTTTGAACATGCAAGAATACGCATAAACATTTAAAATTGAAGTAAAAATATTAACATCGTTAAATATAACATAACAACATTATATATACACATGTAAAAAGAACGGGTCTCACTATAAAAAGTAACAATATTATGTTAAATTCAACGATAATGGCATTGTTGCTCTCACATTGAACGTTTGAGTATTTTCTTACTACTAAAAAAATGTATTTTTTGATTGAAAACTCGTTGGTACTTTTGTACATTTACCCTTTAAAACAAATTTATTAAAGACCCACCAAATAACTTTTATTATAAATGGATAGTGTAGAGGATGCCTTGTATTTGATATATGAGCAAGAAAGTTTATCTATTTATCGTCATTCGTGACTAATACACACCTTAATACGAAAAGGAATAATGGAGGATTATTAATTTTCCATTGACAATGGAGCCAAATTTGAATTAGCTAGAGAAACCAAATTAAGTGATAGAGATTGGGTTGCGTCATTTTCTTAGAATTCCTCTAAAATGGAGGAGGCTGCTTGATGAGCACCAAAACGAACGAATTTAAAATTAAAATTAGATGTAATATAAATTGAATGAATTATAAATAGCAAGTGATAATAATAAATAATGAAAATCTCTTTATTAGTGTGGTCATGAGTCACGTACGTACTTTATATATCAAAACTATTTAATTAATTATGGGGACCCACATGATTGAGGGGTTTGTGTGTGAACCAGTATCTTTTGCATCAACCTCTTATCGTGACGTAGATGGCGGATTGATTCTGTGTCTTTTTTATTAAAAAAATACATTTTATATACACTTTTATTTCCCTTGTCTTTATCTTCAAATACTACTTAAGCATAATTAAATATTGGGTAAAGGATTTCTCCCGTTACTGAAGATATAGTTATCTCTTATTACCCCAAAACTACGTCATTTTGGATTAATGACTGTAATTTTGTTTATTTTTTAATTATATACATTTTACTGAAACACTTTTCATTAATTAACCTAAAATTACTAACAAACCCTTTATTAATTCAAAACGACGTAGTTTTGGGGTATTTGAGATAATAGACTACGAGTGTTTGACAAGTGGAATAAATTAATAATAATCCCATAATTTAATTAAAACTACACCACCCTTAACCTTAATCATTTTATTTATTCATTTTTCAAAAGGTTGATTAGCTCACTCCCAACTTATTGTATACGTCTACTTCTTATTTTATATATATTAATAATCTCTTGATGGCTTTAATTATTTTTTTAATCGCATAATTAGCGTGACAGGAGCCATCACCACATGGCATGCATGCGTTATCACAAGTTTAATTAATACTTTCGCTTATGCAAGTAATGTAATAATGCAATCAATTAGAGGCTGCTTTATTGTTTAATTTAATCATCATCAAGTGTTAAATTGACAATATCACATACACACAAACACATATACGTCTGTGTACGTAACTCTAGGGGACGAGTATAGTATATGTTAATTTCTCCTTAGGTAATCTAAGTAAACATGTTTATCATTTATAATGCTTATAATTAATCTTTATATCATTAATTGGAGGCATTTTAATTAAAATAACTAGAAACAACATTAGCGTGAAAATATGCGTGCGTGTGTGTAACTCTAAAGGTGTGTTTGGTTGGGGGAAGGGGAAGGGAGAGAAAATGGAGAGAGAGAAAAGGTGTTTGTGGTGGGGCCTATAAAAATTTTCTCTCCTTTTAACATTTTCCCTCCATTTTCTCTCCCCTCCCCTCCCCTCCCAACCAAACACACCCTAAGGGACGAGTGCATGTTAGTTTCTCATTAGGTAATCTAAGTAAGCATGTTTATCATTTACAATGTTTAATTAATCTTTGTATTATTAATTGGAGGCTTTTTAATTAAAATAATTAGAAACGTTAGGATGCATATATAAGTTGTGTGTGTGGCCATGTGGGTGTGTATACCATGGTTCTTAAAAACTCGTCTTATCATTGCGATTTTAAGTTTTTACGATTTTTTTTCTTCATTAAAACGATTTTACTAATTTTCCAAACGCTTTTAAGTTTTTACGATTTTACTACGTTACGATTTTACGTATTACGATTTTTCATTCTCCTTCCGTTTTCAAGTAAAAACTCGTTTTTAAGAACCTTGGTGTATACATGTACAATAATGTGTTTACACACACATATGCTAATTCAATATTATATTGATTTCAAATGTAAAAGTGATTAATCTAATGATTCCAGAGAAGGCCAAAAATTAAGCTAGACATTAAACATCTTAATTCAATATATTTAATGGAGGAAGAAACTCTCCAAATATAACTTTCTTTTCATTCATGTCAAGGTTATTATTTTTTATTAGAAAAATAAACATACATTATACATATAAAGTACTAGCTAATTAATTGCTTTGTTGTTTATTTGTTGTTGTGTGGCAAAATGACAAGGTATAATTATGCGTGTCATCTGTTTTGTACTCTCACGAATCTTAAAAGCTGAATAAATAATTAAGAGAAAATTCGTTTCAAGTCACATGAGATCAAGAAAATATCAAACAATTTTAAGGAAAATTTAAATGTTGGATAAGTCTCAAAGACTTGTTAATTTCATAAATAAACTTGTTAATCCCATAAATGAGAGTTGTTAATTCTACAGAAAAAGTTGTTAACAGAACTTTTCTAACATCTAAATTTCCGTTGTGACTTTTTTGGCATTTTCTTGATCTAAACCTTAAAAGAATTTTCCCAATAATTAATGTTGCTACAGTTTTTTATTGTCTAATTTTTTTTAATTAATGAAAAACTTAAGAAATTATTCACAAATCATAACACTTTAGAAGATCATGATGTGTCTACTCAAAAAAAGAAAAGAAAAGAAGAAGATCATGATGTTGGAAATGAGAGAATTTTACCGACCACTATTATTAGTTTATATAAAATTTTATTATTAATTATCATTATCATTATTACTATTAATTACAGTGTAAGAAACAGCTAATGATGACACAATTCAACAAGGAATTTAAACCGAAAGAGGCAACATCACCCAACACCTAAAAGAGACCATGGAGGGTTCATAGTTAATTACTACTTGGTTATTAAATGTAAAATACTGATGTAGTTGATTTATTTTTTAGAAATTAAAAAGGATAAATAAATTATTTTAAAAGTTTTATTTTTTATTTTTCTCCAAATTAATAGTCTAACTTAAAACTGATATACAATTAATGATACACAATATATACTATATATGGTTAAATAATTTATTTAACTTCCTTAATTTTTTTTAAAAAAGTGTCAACTAAATTTTATATTTAAGATAGGCGGAGTTTACACACACATATATATATATATATATATATAAATATAAAATATGCATGCGTGTGTGAGAGATTTGGTCCTACATTTATGTAATAAAGCTACTTTCAGGTGACATTATTACTTACTGTTGGTGCTTTTTACCCGACATGCACATTTCATTACTTTAAATTTTAGCACGCTCAATATCTATCCATATATATAAATATATATATATTCGCCTATTTGATTAAAACATCTTCAAAAGTTTTTAATTGATTGAAAATAAATTTACATTTGGAGCTGTCACGTCAGATTAAATAACAAGATAAGTAACACGAACAAATTAAATTAAAAAATAAGCATTGGGAGAGTCAATAATTAACAAATTAATTATATTAAATCATCGTTTTCAATAACTGCACCGCCACCATGCTTTCTTACAACATGGGGATCTATTTTGTTATTATTATTATAATAATTATATATTGCATACGTAAATAATTAACTAACGAGCTCATGACATAATAAATATTTCTATAACCTAACTTAGAAGAAAGGAATCAAATCAAATCATGCATTAAGATCATCAAAACCAAGGTTGTGAAACCTAGATCGGTTGGGATATTAGGTCAAGGGTTAGTGGATCAAACCGAAATCAAATTATAGTTAAACCTGGGCCAAACCGATGAAAAAAAAAAAAAGAAGATTTTAGAAGGTGAGTATGAAATTCTAAACAAAATAATTAAAAAAAATCAATTCTTTTAATAATGATAGTAAGAATAAAAACAAACCGTTTTGACCTCCAGATCAACCAAACCAAATTATTGACCGGTTCGTTGGTTTCTAGTCCAATTCGGCCGTCCAGTCCAGTCCCGGTCCAAAAACACATATCAAAACCCATTACTTCGGCCAAATTCATTAATGTTAGGTGAAACGTTTGATGATGATGAGTGAAAAGACAATGACGATTAATTATATAAATCTGCTGATCCAATGTTCCTTTGAATAATTAATTAAAAACTGCCGCCTGATTTGATCGATGCTCCTAAAATAATTTCTTTTTTCTCTTTTGTTTTGTTATTATTATTATTATTTTTTTGCTCGAATGTTATTATTATTATTCACTAATATATATATATATATATATATATATATATATATATATATATATAAGGGATATGATATTGTTACAACCAATGTTACTACCACTTTTCCACCGTTAGATCAGAATCTTAATAGGAGAGAGAAATTATATAGGTAAATGAGATTCTGATCTAACGATGGAAAAGTGGTAGTAACATTGGTTGTAACAAAAAAAAAGGTTGTAACAATATTCTATCCCTAACTATAATATGTGTGAGTAGGATTAGATAAGAGTGTTATGTCATCTAATTCGAGCTTAATTATTATGAACATATTCAGTTTTTCTTATTAATTTGGCCTTATATGACTCGTGAAGCTGCAGCCTCTAATTAATTAAAGATCAACACAACATCTTGACTTTCTCAATATCATTTTGATTTATTATCCATGATGGTGGACGATTTAATTAATTAAATAATAACGTCGGCATGTATCACTCTTCTATTTTTTTTATTAAAAAACAATTCCCAAGGCCAAAAAAAAAAAATCAAATCGATGCCTCTCTGACATATGATAATATTTATTATTGGATTGGTTGAAGAGTGGTGAGTTACAGAACCATTACGTAGCCACATAAATGGAAATAATAAAGTTATTAATATACGTAAGCTTTCGACAAGTTAAAGGATATTATTACAAGGTCAGAAAAAAAAAACAAAGAATATCATATAAACTGAATAAAACATTTTTTTTTTTTGCCGGGAAGAACATTAAGCTTCATTAGGATATCTAAAACTGATCAAATTAAAACATTCAGAAAATGTAGATGTGAAAGTAAATTAAAAACTCAAGGTAAAAAACAACATAACTTGAAAATTGACTGGTTGAAGAAAACAACTGTTCTCATCATCTTTTTTTTTCAGTATTCCTCATAAGCCCATTTGACCATTAATTGAAAAGAGGGAGAAAAATTAAAATAATATTGTAACATTTCAAATTGATTAGACAGACATAATTTATAGATTATGAAAGATGATGAAAAATGATGATGAGAAAAACCTGACACCGAACAATTTCAAAATTTTGGGACACTCAAAAACTTGTGCGTTTCTTACTTATAATCTTTTGGGTTTGCTTCCAAGTTTACCAAGTAATTAATGATCCATTGGTATGTGATGATTTATTTGGAAAATTTTATATTTATGTCCAAATAACCAGTCTCTTATCACTTTCCAATTTTAAATAGATCAATCAATATCAATGAATACTTATTACGTATAATATAAAAAGTTAATATTATAACAGTAGCTGAACTATTCATAGGAAGTTTGAACTTTGAACTATTCATGGGCTATGAAAGACTGTGTGGCATTCCTTAGTCACCATGCATGCAATCCACAAGAGAGCCGTCTAGTTAATAATTTAGATATTCTAAACATGTAAAATGTGTTTTTCTAAATTATTTTACTTTTGATATAGGTCAATTCACAATTAGCTTTGCCGGCTTTTATATATGTGTGTGTGACTATATATCTTATGTATATACGTGTGTTTGTGAGTTTACATATGTACATATATATCTGTGTGTTATCTGTATGTATGTATATTTGTATATTAATTGGGTTATTTGCTCTCTTAATTTAATAGTAAATTGAGTTTATCCAAAAATGTTGTTTCAGCGATGGAGCCATAAATTTAAGCTATTGCCTTATTAAAAATAGGGAGACAGTTAACTTCCCATCTGCTATGATAATTAATTTTTTTAAAAAATGCTTCATTTAGTAGTAATTTATGTTAAAAATCTCAAAAGTGAATTTGATGTTAAAAAAACTTGTTGTTAGTTTGTTAAATACCCATTGAGGTATCTTGTATAAGAGATGCTTTCAAAAAATAAAAGCTTGTCCAAATTAGAAGATGCCTAGTGATTGAGGCTCCCTTATAACTTACAGATACTAACCAATCTCTTCATTTTTTTTTTTTTTAATGAGAGGTTGTGAGTTTAAACTTTTTAAAATATAATGAATAACTTGGGGGGGGAAAATTCCTAATCAAAATATCAAATCATGTCTGACTTTTACGGCTATAGTTTTACTAGCTTTGATTTCTTTTAACTTAAGGGGGAAAAAAACATGTTTGGAATAGCAATGAGAGCTTTTAAATGTAGTTTTTTAATCATAATTTATGACATATGAGGTAAGTATGTGAAATGGTTTTATCTCGATTTACATAAATAAACACATTTGAAGGTTTCAAACATGATACCGAACAAGCATTATAAGGTCTCCCTTAAATTAAAGTGGTATAATTGAAATATTGGGATATTTTTTAGCAAATAAAGCAATGTAGCAACTTTTTTCAATCTACATGAAAAATGTTTAAAACATTTTAGGAGTAGGATATTGTTACTACCATTTTTTGTTACTACCACTTTTCTACCGTTAGATCAGAATCTCATCTACTTTTATAATTTTTCTCTCCTATTAAGATTCTAATCTAACGGTGGAAAAGTGGTAGTAACATTGGTAGTAAAAAAAAATGGTAGTAATAATATCCTATCCCAACATTATATATATATAATGATTGGAGGGAGCATACTACATATAGTGAGGCCCTATCAAGGTAAATCAATTAAGGAGTTTTCAATGAAATAAAGAACAAAATAGAATTAAAAACAATTAAAGGGCCATTACTAATTGAATCTCACACATCCTTGAATTAAACCATCAAAATATCATCACCTTAAACTAGAATCCCCGGTGTCATTACACTGAAAGCATTAATTTTTAATAGCATTAAGCCTTATTAAAAATGGTAAAGTTCATTTTCTTACAAATATATATGTATATAGGGTTTATCATTTTTCATATCACTTGATATAAGGTTTTGTCAAGTTACCTCAAAACTACGTCGTTTTGGGCGTTAGAGGAATTGATGAATAGTGTTTTTGGTAAAATTTGTATGATAAATACAAAAACAAAAATACCAAAACACCCTTCATTAATTCCCCTAACCTCTAAAACGACGTAGTTTTGGGATTAGAGGAATTAATGAAGAGTTTTTTTTTTTGGTAAAATTCGTGTAATAAATAAAAAAATAAAAAAAACCAAAATAGCCTTCATTAATTCCCTTAACTCCCAAAACGACGTAGTTTTAGGGTGACTTGACAAAAACTTATGTCAGGTGACATAACAAACGATAAACCCATATATATATATATATAGAGAGAGAGAGAGAATGATTTTTTCGTTGAATTATATAACATGATTATTTGAATTCTATAACGGCATTTTATGGGATAGAATTGGTAAGAGCACTATTTTAGTAGTATAATTATAACCTTTTTTTTTTTACCAGTACTACTAGTAGTGCAGTGGTATTGGGATTAATTTCCCCCCTCCCGGTCCTGAGTTCGATCCCCCTCCCCTATCATATCAAAAAATATATATATATAGCAATGTCTTCTAAATACCGGACCCAAGCTTATCAAACTTGGTCTTAAAAGAAGTCTCTCTCTTTGTTTTTTTGGGATATAATTAAAAGAAGACTCTGCCAATGTAAGTTAGTATAGATGGTAAGGGATTCAGGACTAGATCCTTGGGTCGTGGGTTCAATCCCTTCTGCCGTCGCTGGGACTCCTTTGGTAGGCGATCTCATAAGTCCCCAATAAGTGCTCATAGAGCCCGGGGCCGTGCCCTGGCCCTGGCCTTGGTGGGGGACTGATGCCGAACCCTCCAAAACTTTTTCTTACCAAAAAAAAAAAAAAAGATGATGACTCTTGATAAAGAATGAAGTATGAATAATCCTTAGATGGTGCAGACCACCTTTGGGTTGGACCAAACTAAATGCAGATGGTGCTGTGGTCCGCTCTATGCTGGCGGCAGGCTGCGGAGGTGGTTTGAGAGACTGTAATAGGGATTGGTTAGTGGGATTTACGAAAACGATTGCTTAGGATTTGGGCCTAAAGAAGATTTTGTTGGAGTCTAATGCAAAGGATCTCATCCTTAGATTATCAAATCAGCCAATGAGAGTTGACATAGATGGTAAGGGATCCAGGACTAGACCATTGGGTTATGGGTTCGATCCCCTCTGCCGTCGCTAGGATTCCTTTGGTAGGCGATCTCGTAAGTCACCAATAAGTGCTCATAGAGCCCGTAGCTGTGCCCTGGCCTTGGGAGACTGATGTCAAACCCCTCCAAAACTTTCTATTATCAAAAAAAAAAAAAAGATTATCAGATCAGAATTTCCATGCTGAAAGCCTAGTGTTTGAGCAAATAATAAAGATGTTACTAGGTAAGGATTGGCATGCTAGTTTCTATTATATTCTAAGGCATATCAATAGAATTGCTGATGCCTTAGCCAAACAAGGTGTTTTGAAGACTTCTATTTTGGAGTCTTGTCCTTTACACCTACGGACCTAGCTAAATCATGATGGATTGGGATTTGTTTCCCCTGTGTGTTAATTTCCTTTCTTTGTAACTTTGGTGATTTAGCCTTCTCTATAATAATAATAATAATAATAATAATAATAATAAATTTTGCAACAACAATTATAGGGGAAAATTGCACCTAAGTCTCAACTAAGGGAAAATACGATAAAATAGTCCCTTAAAATCTCAAAATTACAGTGAAATCCAGTGGGATTTTTTTGTAATACTTTTCATATAAGAAAAGACACAAATACCTCCATGGAGACTCATGAACTTGTCAAAACATACTGATGGACTTGTCAAATGTCAACACATGCACATAGACTTGTCAAAACAGTCTCATAGATTTGTCAAAATAGGCTAATAAACTTGTCCACGCAGGCATATAGAAGTATTTATCTCTTTTCACATATAAAAGATATTGCAAAAAAGTCTTAGGACTTCACCGTTATTTTAAAATTTCAAGGAACCTTTTTCCTTACTTGGAACTTCTCAATAATAAACTCAACCATTCCATTGTATATACCCAAAGCAGGTTGCAAAAATTCCAAGTACTATGTGCAATGAAGTTGAAAGGCTTCAAAAGAATTTTATAGAACGAAAGAGGATTTCATGGAGTTAGCTAGTTGGGAGAAAATTACAAGAACCAAAGCTTATGGTGGTGTTGGTTTCAATCGGTTGCTGGAAGCTAAGTCTGGTCCAGGCTTCTAAAGATACCAAAATTCAAAAATGTGTTGCTGATTGGGTTCACAATGAAACATGAACATGAGGAAATTCAAAAAAAAAATGCTTTTGGCTATTATTCCTCCAATGATGGAATTTTCTATTAGAAAAAAAAAAAAAAAAAAGTGGATCCTATATGTTTGAACATATATAATTCTCCCCATATTTGGGGAAATGGAATGGAGATTAGAGAATTAGATTTTCATACAAGGGTTGTCATAAATTCATGATGAAAGATAATATTTTAGGAAAATTAACATATTTGTTACAAATAACTAACATAACTAAATACTTTAATCTACATAAATTAGTTATTTAATTATTATGTTAAGAATAAGAAGCAGCATATGATAGTAGCATTTGTTAACATATGATAAATTAGTTATTTTCCCATTCCATGATGATAATATTGAACACTTGAAGCTGCGTCAAGAACGAAAGACGCCAGAATCATAGTACAAGTTCTAGAATACACATTGCACATTTGCACATAAATATGCTTTCTTTGATTGCTGTTAAATAGAAGAAATAAGATACGTAGTCAGCTTCTTTAATTTTAAAACCTTGATGCAATATTTGGCAGAAGTGCTTCTTCAAAAAAATAAAAAATAAAAAAAGAATACAGAACACGCCTGTCCTTTTTTTTTTTTTGGGGGGGGGGGGGGGGGTTTTCCAAAGTGCATCTTTCTTTTTTTAAAAAAAACATTTTTTTTTTCATGTACATTAACATAAGGCATGTTAAAAATTGCATGATGACATGTCTAAGCATGAACTTTATCATAGTTGCGTCAAGCAAACCCCAGTCTTGACAATGTATCATCGCACGTTGATGCAATAAACAGATCAAAGACGCACATTTGTAAAATCCTCATGATGTGCATTATATTTACTACTTGTTTGATTTATGTGTAGCTAGGAATGTGAATCTTCCCAACTAGGTAATGGAGGAAACAGAGAATTGAGAGGCATGAATAAAGAGAATGGGAAGGTAAATGTTAACAGAATTTCATATCGGTCAGAGTTATGTTCCACCATATCGTAAGATCTAGGAACTAGCTAACTTTACTACATGCAGAGTCATAACAAGCAGTGATATTTTTTCACCAAACATAATCACAAAATGTTTCAGATGACAATAGAGAATGTTTCAAGGAGAATGGCGTGCTCATTTTCCACAGTTGAACCCATGACAGACAGATAGGATGATTATGAGGATGAGTGCTATCAAAATTCCCAATACAATCAGCTTGATCTTCATGTTTTGTAACCACATTCTCCGACGGATTTTGGTCCCTGAATTTCTAAAGTCTTGTGCCTGAAACAAAATTGTTTTGTTTTTTGTTTGCATCAATAGACAAGGGGGGAGCAGTTTAAATTGGAATCAGGAAGATGAATCTAATTCTATTTTTCTTTTGGGAGAATTATGCTAAAGGACCGAATTCACAAATCTTTTATTCCTAATAACCACTAATAGTAAATTCTTTTCGTTTCACAAGTAAACTTATGTGGCGAATATTGTTAAATATCTTCTAAGATGTAAATTTGTGCTCCGTGAATGATAAATATAGTTCAACACCGGTGACTAGTAATGTATTTAAAGGTCTTCTAAATTTGTGAATTTGGTCCTTCTGCATAATTCTCCCTTTTCCTTTTCCAACCAGCAGCCAGAAGTTTTCTAGTCGCAAGAAACGGGCATTAAATAGCAAAGACTGTTTTACTGTACAACATTAATCCGTGAGCATCAAGTCAGTGCCAGAGATTCTGTAGAAACCAATGTTTTAAAAACTGCAATGGACATTAAAATACTATTACCTCCGGTCCTAATTATAGGAACACTTTTGTAGTGTAAATGGGAGTATATAGAGAATTAAAGCTATCAATAAAAAATTGATGATTAAATACCCAAATGTAAATAAGTTAATTTTTATACATTACCACATATAGAACTAAAAATAGAGAGAACTAAATCCATTGTCAGAGTATTTATTAAGTCTATAATTATTAATAATTATATAAAAGAACAATGCTTACATAATAGGTAAATATAGGAAGAAAAAGTTATCTAAAAAGTATTCTATTTTGTACCAAAAGCTAACCAAAACAAAAACAAAGGTGGTTTGAACCAAGTCAAACCAACAACTTGGATGATTTTCTTTCTTTTTCCCCATTTTCGACTGTCTTACTTAACTGGTTTTTCCCCAGACCAATTTTGTAAAATTCTGGACTGGTTCCAGCACCAGTTTACCGTTTCATCAGTTCAGTTCAATTTCCATAATACTGGTAGAAACTAATGGAAATATTCATGGAGAGCAAAATACTCACATATTCACCAAAGCCACTCAGAAACAGGCAGACATACATAGACACACTAATAAACACTAACCTGGTGATGAAGATTCTCAGTCTTGTCTACGAGAAGCTCTATCTTCTCCCCCCTATCCAGAACCTACATTAGATTATAAATTCATAATTTAATATCAATAAATGTCCTTGTATGTATAATACTTCTTCATCCACTTGAATTTAAGAATGTGAAATGTATAGCTACATTTTTGTTTCTTTTCTGCAGACTTTGGGATAGCAAAACAGCACATAGCTCACATTTATGCAACTAAAATAAAAATACATGAACTTGAAGTGCCCATTCAAACAACTAGAACGAAAGAATTTCAAAGAAGTGTCACAGTAATTTTTAAACTAACATTTGCCGTATTGGCCTAAATGACTGAAGCTCTGATAAGATGACAATTAAACATCTAAATCTGACATTATTTCTCTTCACTCTCCCTCACATTTCTTTCTCAAATTAGGCTGTTAAGCTATTTCAAGCTATGCCACCAAATCCATTTTCTCTCAAGTTGTATCCTAGAAAAATTGAAATCAAAGAAGAACATGTCAACCACTTTTCGGCTGTTCAATGGTTCACCAGTTAAGTTCAGTCAATTTTGACACTTCTAACTGCATATGTCAATTGTTTATCTTTAAAAAGAGAAGAGCAAGGACTTGTCAACCAAGAAAAATGAAGCTGCGATTGGAATGGTGAGTAGCCTTGCCTTTTAGATCTATCACATAAAGTGGCTCCATGTGCGACTAATTTTGGGTCTTGGGGATGAGGACAGATTTAGTGATCATTCCAGAGCTAAATTTAGGTGATGGAATGCACACCAACAGAGATATGGGATTGGATCAGACTTCATAGGAAAAGGCACATTAGATGGAGTGAATAATAACAGGCAGTTTTACAAAAACATAGAAGTAATGGATTTGTATCCAAAATGTTCAAAGTTATTCTAATTGGTGAGTTGGGTTTAAATTGTTTACTGACCAACTACTGAACCAAACCCAAGAATAAAACCAATTAACTAACTTTAGCAGATTTTGTGGTTGATTTTATAAAATGCTAGCCAAAATTAACATATTCATCTTAGGCGTGATGTTTATGTGCATGTAGTTCTGAACTTCTGATGCTTCACTCTTAGTATTCTATGGCCATTATTGTTTATAACATAATCGAACCAATTCGTATTTTCCAAGATAATTAATGCAGAATCTTTGTATCATACTTTTGAAAAACCAATGCTGCTAACCAGTAAATTTCTACCTTTTCAATATTCTCCATCATGACACCTTTAACTTCTGAAACCTGAGCTTTCACCTTTGCAAGCTTGCTTATCTCTTCAGGGTGCTCAACACAGTACTTCATATGTTCCTTCAATTTTGGCCTGCATTAAAAACCATCTTATACCAGCGCACAGGAAAAATCCTCCAAGATTTAACTTATTAATTATAAACAAAAGAAAAATACCCAAACTCCTTGTTAAGGCTGTTGGCAGTAGCAGTAGCAGCTTTTCCACCACCATATTTGGCCACAAAATCATCCTTGACACGCTCGAGAAGAGCCATGGGAACCTGTCTTCCAATTGATTCATCTGCAACAACACAATATGCTACAACATCGCAAAAGTCAGTCATCTGTCAACAGAATAACAATCTTCAAAATTTACAATAGCCTCTCAAAATTGCACACATGGTTGGTTATATGATTGCAAAGATAAGTTTCTTTCGAGGATAATCTCAACCCAGCCTGAGTTCAAGCAAAAAATTAAGAAGAATGTATTGGTGTAAAGGCTCATCTATTGAACATTCTATAGGAAGGGATTTCTATCATACTTGACCAATCATAAGAGGCTTGCCCAAACACAGTGGTTTTCAAACTTACAATACCATGGACAAGGGAAAATGAAAATATTGTTTAAAACTGAATTAACAATGAAAATTTGTACAGTTTCAAATCTTACAATCCAGACATAAACCCTAATATTGTTTTTCTTCATCCTTCTTCCATAATACGGGCATTAGTTTGTGCAAAATATGTCTACAATGCTAGAATGCAACTCTTGTCCTCCCAGCAAAACATATATCTTCAAATTATGTAAATTTGTAAAGGTTAAAAGATGAAGAAGATAAACATGCATAATGATTAAATAGTGTAAGAAAATAATAATAGAGCCCTCTAAGAATTGCAAACATACATAGGCCAGTTTTTCTACATTAATTTTGGCTAGCCGATAATCTGAGTAATTTGAAAGCAGCATATTTAAAAAAATTAGAGTACACTGTCCAGTGTGATTTTGCCACAAGTAACAAGTGATTAACTCATTGCTTAGACATGATGTAAAAGCAATTTCAATAACAATGGGATTTCCCTCTTGTTTATGGGCAATAAGTACACAAAAAGAAGATCAATGAAAAAGGTTTATGCAATTATGGTCCGCCAAAGTATTGCATGTGAAGAACGTCTGTGTCTCATTTCATGCCCATAAGAGCAAGAGCTCCAACGTTGGCAAAAAGAGAGAGCTACAACTTCCTTTTTTCTCTAGATATATTTTGTTCATAGGGTTACAAGACAACTTTTGGTCAGAGACATTTGATGATCACTAGTATGGAATATAAATTAACTACAGTTTTCAGATTTCATACTTGAAAACCTTGTTTTAGTTTTATTTTGTTTTACAACCATCTATTTTATATTTAGAAAATCAGATCTATGAAAAATATCTTAAATTAAGATTTAGCAAGAATTGAAGAATGGAAATATCTAGAGGCAACAACTTAGATGACTGACTGATCTCTCTTTCTCGCCATTTCAACATTGCCAGCTATAAAAGAGGATCTAGAAGATCTAAAATAAACCAAACGACCACCAAGCAAGCTAGTCCGTTTGAATAACTCGAGGAAACTAGAGAGGTACCTTCGAGAATTAACAGCATCCTTAAGTTATTCACTCTTTAACTCCTAACCTCGGAAAATGCGGGCTCCAATACACACGGCACGGCGTAATGTAATGTATTTTAAGATTTTTCTCTTTTTAGTTTGTAGATATTAAAAAAAACCATGCCGAGAGTAGGACACTAAGAAAATATCAGCATATTACAGCTGAATCTATTGTGATCTGAATCAAAGAAAACAGTAATCATCAGAAGCAAAAAAATAAACATAAACCGTTATTTCACTGCGACGAAGTAATCAATGAAAAAATTAGCAAAAGGAGATTTCGCAAGCAACCTAATCGGACTAGAACTTTTCGTCTGAGAACCCTATATTTAGAAACTATCGTCTCTAGCGATATAATCCTTTCTAAACAGGCATAAATTACACGCAAATCACAAATCAATCCATCTGTACTCAGAAGACTAAAAATGAGATTAAGGAAGACCTACTGAAGCCATTATCAACAAGGTAGTTGAAAGTGTGACCATCACAGTTGTAAGTGAACTTGTTGTTGGTAGCTGGAAGCTTTTGGAGGCACTGAAAGGCGATGGAATTGAAGTTGCCACTGAATTCGGTGTAGTCGGCAAGAATCAGAGTTCCTCGAGAAACGAAGGCATAGATCAGAGGCTTCTGGCTCATCTTGTCGTCTCTGAATAGCTTGCTAGGGATTGGAAAGAGAGATCGATCGGAGATCAGATTTGTTGTTGGTGGAACAGTTTTTGTGTTGTAAGGAGACGAGTCTTTATCTTTTCGGCTTTGCTTCTTTTCTTGCGCCTAGGGAGAAGAAGTGGGATTAATTCTCAAGTTTGAAAAGTTTTCCATTTTCAAGGTTTTGTGGTTTAGGCGACAGGTGATTTTACCAAAGCAATAATAGTGAGGGATTATTTTATTCTGATAACAGCTGCCCAATTTTATAGTATAAAAAAATTTATTTTAATATTTTGAAAGTATTAGTTTTTTTTTAAAAAAAAATCCTTTTAATAATTTTATAAAATATTTGAAACTTGAAATTTGAAATTCAAAAAACCGACTCTAGCATGCAAAATCCCAAATCCACTTTTACCAAATCTCAAACTTTATTAAAATAAATTGATAATCATTTTTTTTCAAATCTTAATTAGATCTAACATTTAGGAGCCGAGGTAGGAGAACAATTAATTAAAAACGGTTGTCAATATCATTACTATTGTGATAAATAGGTAATGAAGTAAATTAAATTAAATTTACTTTATAAAAGTAGTAAATCCCATGTTGCCAAAACCTTAGACTTAACCTACATATTTTTTGCATCATATTATCAAAGAAGTTTGCTAGCTCAATGGTCCCCAAACTTTTAGGGTTTGTTTGGTTTGAGGTAAGGGAGACTAAAGTTTTGAATTGATATTAGCTAAAAACTTTAGGGTCTCTCTCCTCCTACCCCACTCCCTCCCCTCAAACCAAACAAACCCTTAGAATCTAAAGGGTAGAGAACCAAATCTCACCTTTATCGTCAGAAATCTTATTGGATAGCCCATGTCAAGCCTCCAAAGATTGGTCAGCGAAGGTGGTGGAGCTCTAGCAGTTGGCCGAAACAGGGAGCTTGGCCTTTTGAAAAAACATATGAGGGGTAATTTTATAAAGGGATAGGATATTGTCACTACCAATTTTATGTCACTACCACTTTTTCATCGTTAGATCAGAATCTCATATACCTTTATCATTTCTCTCTCCTATTGAGATTCCGATCTAACGGTGAAAAAGTGGTACTGACTTAGTAGTGATATAAAATTGGTAGTGACAATATCCTAACCCTTTTATAAAAGCACCAACATTTTAAAATATTGGCCTAGTTATGAGGTATATATTTGCGATTTTACCTACTACTCCTGTTTTTAGCATTTCAAATGGTATTTTATAGAGATTTTCCCAATTTTAACTCTAACCTATAAATTATACTAATAAACATATTAAAATTACAATTCAAAAAATAATATACTGCGTTTGATTTTAAATATGGATTTAAAAGTAATTAATCAAATTAAAATAGGAAAAATTTAGAAAAATACTTCAAAATATCAAATCCCCATTTGGGTTTTGTTCCCTTCAATACATTAGGTGACGAGTATACTTATTTAGTAATGCACGATTCATTCTAATAGGAAATCATTGATTTGAGATATTAAAAATTTAATAGTATTTTCTATAATTTTTTTCATTAAAATATAGTATTAGCTTCTATCCTAAATATAAAATAGAGTACACTTAGGTGATGAGTACACTATTCAATAATTCATAATTTATTTCAATAGGAAATCATTGATTTGAGATATTTAAAATTTGAAAGATTTTTCTAGATTTTTTCCATTAGAAAATAGTATTACCTTTGATCCTAAACATAAAATAGAATTAACTTTTTTAAAGAGATTAATGAAGTTAAATAAGTTACTTAATCATACCATATATTGTGTATGATTAAATTATATATTAATTTATAAGTTAGTCAAGCTAGTTTGAAGAGAGAAAAAATAAATATAAATATTTTAAAGTAATTTAATTAGCTTCCTTAATCTCCACAAAAAAATTAACTCTATATTATAAATTTAAAGGGAGAATCAGGGAGAGGATCAGGAAAAAAATATTTATCAGTAAGTATCTCAAAAATTGTAATTATTTTTAACTCTAAAATTAAAATATAAATTTTTAACTACAAAAGTAATCTTGACCACTAACCTCACCTATTTCGTATTGGCTAGTGGTTAGTTATCAAATTTGATGATACCTTCATGTATATTTTGAAAAAAAAAACATTCATATACAACTCAATATTTTTATGATATTCTCTCACATGCACATTGGATTATCTTTAAAAGTTACCCAAATTAAAATAGCATCTAAGAATAATTAGAAATCTGCCTCTCTCTAGATTTTGATTATTTTTAAAAACTTTAAAAATTACAAAAAAAATCTATTATTGCACCTTATCTTGGAATTGTGATTTACAACCCTTTTTAAATTATTTTTAAAAACCAAATTCCTCTTGAATATATTTAAAATACAATAATATTGAATAAGTTCTAAAAACATGGTAAAAACAGTAATAAATGATAATAGAGAGAAACGAGGGAACATCAAGTGATGAGTTGTTGTTAGAGAAAATATAGGGAGTTTGGTAAAGGTTAATTACCTAATTAAAAATTTATTTTTTGATTTTTGATCTTTCAAAATAATTACAATTTCTAAGATCCTTGTTAATAAATATTTTTTCCCTTGGTCTTTTTCCCTAATTTTCTGAAATTTATAAAAGACAAAAATTATATTAGAATAGTTAGTAAATTTTTATAATCTTAAAAATTTTAATTTAACTCTTGCTGATAAAATTTCCTTACAATTATTTTATTATTATATAAAGAGGAGGCTTTGAACTTCAACACCATGCACCCATCATCCTTTTCTTCATCAATATTGTTTTCAAATTATATCCTATCCAACTAATTATGTATTATTTAAATATTTTTAAAATTATATTTAACTCTAAATAAATAAAATAGAATTTATTTATGCGTGACAAATGGCACAAGACAAGAGTTAAGGGATTGGAATGAGTTGGCCATAAAACATGATTTTTTTTAATCAATGCATAGATAATGATTTATACATATCCAAAATGTTAAAATAGTTAGCGTGGGGGTGGGGGCACGCATGTAAATATTCCCTTGCTGACAAGTGTATATAAATAATTAAATATAGTCACTTTTATACAATATAATAAGGGTAAAGGATTTCTCCGAGATAAAGTTATTTCCAGTGACCCTAAAACTACGTCGTTTTAAATTAATAAAGGGTGTGTTTTTAATTTTAGGTGAATTAATGAAGGGTGAAAAATTATGGAAACACCATAAACACACCATTCATTAATTCAAAACGACGTATTTTTAGGTTCACTGGAGATAACTTTATCTCCAGTGACAGGAGAAATACTTTTCTCATATAATAAATATATGACATAGTTTTTTTTTTTTTGAAATATGAAGAAAGCTAATTAAATTACTTTTTAAAATATTTATACTCATTATTTTTTTTTCAAATTAATTTGTTGGACTTATGAGCTCATATATAATTTAATCATACACAACATATGATATGATTAAGTTATTTATTTAAGGGGAAATCCTTTCTGCATTTACTGTAGAAAAACTTTTCTACAGTAGCCCAAACGACGTCATTTCATTTTTTTTTCTTCTTTGCTTCATTTACGCTTCTTTTTCCTTTGGTTGCTAAGTTGATAGATATATCTTCTTTTAGGAGCTTCTGCAACAATCTTGCTCCAACTGAAGTAGCTGGTGAGAAATAATCACCATGGAATGGATGGTTCCAACTTGACATCAATGGTCTCACAAACATGGTGAAGGATATGAAGGAAATGGAAGAAAAAACAGGAGCAGGCAGATTTATAATGGCGAAGATGAAAACACAAATCCAAGTCAGCAGAGTGAGAGAAACAAGAGAGAAGAAAAACGTGATGTTCCAGCAAAGCAAATAAAAGGAGATGTGACTGGGAAGGAGACTCAAACCAGTCCGAAAAGGCAATTCGATTCTCCAAAGAAAACATCGAAATTGCCTCCGGTTTGTTCCAGAGTTGACCCACTCCCGAGGAAGAAAAATGGTGATGGAAGTTCAAGATCCCCAAATCCCTCAAAGAAAGGCTCCGCAGTTCGTAGCATCAACTAATGGAATATCCAAGTCGTCTTCTTCATCTAGCATGCATGACCAGGCCTTGGAAGATGCAGAACATCGACATTCGTCAGACATAGATGCAGAACTTAAGCCAAAGGAGAAAACTATTGAGGTTGTGGAGATGCCTAGTGAAGAGAAAGATGGAGAGCAAAGGGATGGATCTGAGAGCCATGGCAAGACACCCCAACCACTTCAAGAGACGATCGAGGGAAAAAAAGAAGAAACGGTGTTAGTTTGCCATGGGAGTTCTAATTCAAACCACGGCTTTGATCTATACAGTGGCAGTGTACTGGGGGTTTTTCGCCGGATTTCATTTCGAAGGTTTGTGACTCAGGGATCATGTATGGTGTCGATGTTGTTCATGTTGGGAAGAAAGAGGGAAAAGAAAAATGAAACGATCTCGTTTGGAGCGGCTGCAGAAAAGTTTTTCTGCAGTAAATGCAGAAATGATGTCCCCTTTATTTAACCTATTTAATTTTAGGCAAAAAAATTTTTTAGCTTACTTAATACTCTTTAAAAAAAAAAAAAACCGAATGAGTCTTATATTAAAAATGATATATGATATTATCATATATCTAAACGTTATTGACTGTATAAAAATTCAATTATAAAGTTAAACAAAATAAAAAGATAGGATAAGGCATATGTCTATTAGCTTATAGGCATGTTTGAGTTGACGTTGGAAAGGGACATTCGCACAAGTCGAAACATAACTCATATCACATGTTTACTTTGTATATGGTAAATTATATTAGAAAAATAATTTCTACCCCTAATCAAATTAGTTAGGTGCAATTTTTCAATTAAATTTTTTCATGAGAGATTTTTTATTATAAACTATATTTTAATTTTAAAATTTTCTCCACGTGAATTTGTATTATTATAAAAAATCCATATCATACGAATTAATCAAAGTTTAGAGGATTGAATTTAAGGATATAAGTAGATGGACTCAATTTTTGTCGGAAAGTAGAACTGCAATAAAAAATTATCCAACCTCACAAATCATCATGGGATTTGACCGTAATAATAACTTGTAACACCAAACTGATAATGATGATAATCGTAGGCCAAAAAACAATTGACAAAAATCATCCCCATCATCAATCATCTGTAAATTATAACTATAATTGATGACTAAAAAACGGGCAATGATGAAGCATAATACTCTGGCAAATTAAAAAAATAAAGGAAAGAGACATTGGAAGAGTTTGGAATTACCTATGGATGGGATCATGGAAGAGATATGTATTTTTAACATTGTTACTGTTATTGTTGTAACAAAAAAAGAACTATTTGTTGAACGTGAAATAGATGTTAATAAATGAATGTTTAAAAAGTAGTAAGTGGGGATGGCTTGAGGGTTCTACTGTATGAGGTTTTTTAATTATTAAAAGCCATACTCTCACTATGTCTTGGGGATGGTGACGACTAATTTTGTGGAGAGGAGGACATGGAGACAAGTTTCCGATTTCTCAAATGTATTAGCAGTTGAAAGGAGATATAAATATGGAACTGGGGCCATTTGGAAAGTAAAAACCACAAAAAGGATCTAAGTATTTTTGTGGTCGGTAGTACATGATTGACTACTCACGAAGCTAGAAGAGCACGTATCCTAGGAGGTACGTCTACTTGTAGTAGGTGTGGAGGAGGAGTTGAGGACCTTGACCATGCTTTGAGAAGCTGTTCTGAATCTTGTCAGATATGGCTGGCCCTATGAAGATGTTAAAGATACATCCACAATTTTTTTATTGAACAAATGAGCTGTTGGTTTTTAAGTAATCGACAAACTGTAGAGGAACAAAGCATTGTATTTTCGGTGTGTGGCTGGATGATCTGGGGACGGAGGAACAAATTATTATTTGAAGAAGGTTTTAATATGCCTGAGCGTTTTGAGCTTGTTATCTAGAATTATGTTAGAGAATGTGTTATCTTGTCAAAAAGATTTGATGACTTTGAGTTATTAAAGGAACCAAAGGAAATTAAATGGAATTTGCCGGAAGAGAGGTGGGTGAAACTAAATTTTGATGGTTTTGTTAGAGGATGTCTAGGCTTGGCAAATTGTTGAGGGGTGTTGAGGAGAAGTGATGACAACTAGATTTGTGGTTTTGGTAGGAGGTTAAGACGTTGAAAGGCTTTGGCTGTTGAGATTTGAGGGTTTGTACAAAGTCTTAGAAAGACACAGGGTTTTAGCTTTAATAAGATCATTGCGGAAGGAAGACTTAATTATGGCTTTACACATAATTTAGAATACTTAGATCTAAGGAAGGGCTAGAGATAGACTTCTGAATGCATGACTACGGGACAATAATAATGAGTTACATATTTTCTTTTCTCATATTTTGCATGAAGGTAAGATGTGATAGATTGGTTAGTTAAGTATAGCTTTATTTATAATGAGGATTTTACTATTTTTGATTCTCTTCCAGCAGAAATGGTAGATTTTTTGTAGAGGGATATTATGGGAGGTGTTTACCTACATCTAGATCTTGATTAAAGCTAGTGAAATATTGGGCGATTGAGCCCCAATTTTTACCTTAAAAAAATGAGAGGAGTTTAGTGGCAATGAGAACTTTAAAGACTAAAATAGTAATTTAGTAATGTATCATTATATTATTTTCATTGAACATATTCAAAAAAAAAAAAAAAAACCGTAACAATAACTCATAAACTTTTTTCTTCCCACCAAAGATTTAACATTTTTTATACATACGTGACATTTTATCAAAAGAACAGCATAAAAAACTAGAAAACCAACTTGACCAATGACAAAACAAAAGCAAAATAACATTCAAAGATGAGCAATGCAAGTGATAGCAAAGGCTTTTTCCTAGTAAACCTTGATATCACTAGTACTTAATATAAAATATCGTTTATAGTATAATTTATATTATGAATAAAATATTATATTAAGGATTGAGGTTGTAGTTGATGTCATATGAAGGTAAAAGAGCAATGTCATAAGAGATTTTGACTATTTGAAACAAATATTTTATTTAACTAATAGTGGGAAAGCGGGTTTGTGACTTGAGTTTAAAAGAGTTAGGTCTAAATAGTCCATTTATAAAAAATACATCTAAAACTGTACCCAAAAAAAAAAAATCTTAAATTGAAATTCAACCTACGCATTCGCGGACTCAGACCTAGCTTGCAAGCTTTAGGCCCTTTTAAGTTTTTTTAATTTTTTTTACCTTATTTTCAATTAGAAAAAACAAGATAAAAGATCTCATAAAATTTCTAAATCAAATAATAAATATTAGCAAACTAAAGTGCCAAACTAGGTCCAAACACTCAAAAACTAAGTCCAGGCAAACCATGATCATGAATCTTAATGAAAAAATGATCCATAATTGTATATATATCCTAATATCTTTGCATCATGTTTGATGATGTGATTCATAGAGTATTAAAATAAGTCCAGATAATTAATAGCTAAAGAAAAAATTGAACAAATATAATTTTCAAAATGATCAAAACATAACCTAGATTGATAAAAAAATAATATTATACTGGCCTTAACAGGCTAACCATCAACTCTACTTGATCGGTGGGCAAGCCGTAAAAAGGCTAGGCCTAAAAACTTGTATAGTTTAGAATTATGGTTTTCGAAAGCCATCTACCATGAGTTTGGGTTCAATTGGCTCTAAACGACACCGTTTTTTAATAAAAAAATAATAGTCAAAAGCATTAATATAATAATGGGAAAAGTATTTCTCTAGTCACTGGAGATAACTCTATCTTCAGTGACATCAAAACTACGTCGTTTTGGATTAATGAAGAGTGTGTTAGTAATTTTATGTGAATTAATGAAGGATGTTTTGGTAAAATGTAGATGATTAAAAAATGAACAAAATTACAGAAACACCCTTCATTAATCTAAAACGACATAATTTTGGGGTCACTGGAGATAATTTTATCTCCAGTAGAAATTCTTTACCCTATAATAATATACTAAAATGATGTGCATTAGAAGTCTAAAATCATAGAAGGACATGATTGTAACGGTAATTGGATGTGATAACAAATACCATAGACAAATGAAAGCATGACTAAAGCTAAAGTACATAAAATAAAATAATATGTCCTTAAAAATCATGTTAGGGGAGCTCTCTTTAATTCCTTCTTGAGGCAGCAATTACTTTTTGGAGCAGATGACTTGGGGGGTTTTCTGTAGTGACAACACCAAAAGATGACATTTTGTGATTTAACCAAGATAAGCTCTTGGATGATGCATGCTCAATTTTTTAAAGCTGTTTTTATAACGTGATTTATAGTATATGGAGTAAGTTTGTGATATAAGTTTTATCTCAAATTGCATGAATATAATTTTTTGAACACTAACTCAGATAAAAGAGAAAAGTTGAATATCCTTGCTGGTTTGGCAGCTCTAAACCACACACTTTCAAGTCATATCCACATAACTAGAAAAATAATACTCCCTTTGGTCCTAATTATAAGGTATAATTTTGACTAAAAAAAAAATTATAAGGTATAATTGACTTTTTTGAAGAAATTAAAAAAGCTAATTAAATTACTTTAAAATATTTTTATTTTTTTCAAAGTAATTAATTTAACTAATAAACTAATATATAATTTAAAGAAATACAACATATAAAATGATTAAGTAATTTATTTAGCTTTCTTAATCTCTCTAAACAAAGTCAACTATGTTTTATAATTAGGATCGGAGAGAGGTAGTAATATCATTGCGTCATTGCTAAAAAAATTAGACCATGCTATATCATCCAACAAAACAAGTTAATAAACAAAAATCACCCAACAGAACCAAAAAAAAAAAAACTCATCTCCCCGGCAAATGGCGGGAGAGGGAGTATAAGGCCGAACGACAGATCAAGAAGAGAGCGATGCTGCGATTACCAGACGGTGGGAGAGAGAATTGCAACGAGCGATTACAGACGAGCCAGAGGAGATTTGGGCGATTTTTTCCCCCAAGAAGGACCGAGGACCCTTTTGTTATTGTTATCAGTTTTTTTTTATAAATTTCTTTTGTTTTGCTTACCCTACTTGTTGGACACCCGAAGTCCGACCCGACTGTGTTCCACTTCTTTCTAGCGCCTTCTCCCAACGGTTTCATATGCAGCTCGGGACGTAAGGCATCATCTTCAACTCTTTTGAAGCCTACATTCCCTTTTCGTAATTGTGGTTGATTCTTTTAGAGCCTGCTAACACAAGCACTGTTAACGCAAAGGTTCGGAAGTGTGTTACATCTAAGAAACAAAAGGAAGCTGTGAAGGGATTCCGAGTCTGCAGTCTGAAGTCATGGACGGCAATGATGGAAATAGAGAACAGGTTGTTGATGTTCGGTCGGTGGTAGAAGCTGTTTCTGCAGAAGATGGAGATGTCCCTGTGTACCAGGTCGAAAGCTTGTGCATGCGCTGCGGTGAAAACGTATGGTATCTCACCCTTTAGTTTCCACCAGATGCCGAAAAATTTTGTTTTGTGATCAGTTTTCATAGGAAAATTGAGTCTATGAATTTTTTTTTGGGTTTAACTAGTCTTTCCCCTCTCCCTTTTTTCTGAATTGGTCTATGTAATTCACCCATTCCTAAAAAAAATTATATCCTAGGATTCAAATTTCTAACTGGTTTTGTCTCTCATTCCATTGTATATTTGCATAAACTAATGTTCACTCCTTCGACGGGGTGACTTGATATTGTTGGACTGATCAGGATTACATGTCTTTCGTATAGTATGAGTTTTTTCATTGATCCATCAACATTGGAATTTGAGTTTTTATATCGATGCTACCTTTTTCGTGCACTTCAGGCTAGTTAAGTTTTTCTCTCGGACTTGGAGAAGATGGTCACTGAAGCTTTTTTAGTCTCAGAGGATATAAATGCCGCATTTAAAGATTCTATTATCTTCTTCGGAAACTCTCTTTTTTATTTTTTAGCTTCTTTGTTTATTACAACACAAATTGCCATCTGACTTGAAATTGTATGGTGTCTATCAGGGGACGACAAAATTCTTGCTGACTTTAATTCCAAACTTCAGAAAGGTATATCCTTTCTTCGGCCTGTTTGATGGATCATTTTTGTTTCTTACTCACAGGCTTGAATGTAATATTTATTTATATAATTCCATGAAGTTGATCAATCTTATGAAATATGGTTATGTTCTGTCTCATATGCTTATCACTCTATCCAATTTTTTTCTGAGCATCAAATGTACTGCAAAATTTGCATTTTGTGCAGATTTTGTTGTCAGCTTTTGATTGTCCTCATTGTGGCGAGAGGTAAGCTACAACCTTCTGGCCTTCTCTACTAAATCTGAGGATTTTGAATACAAATATTCTTCCTGATTAGCTATTATAAATTAATGCATGTTTATTGAATAGGAACAATGAAGTACAGTTTGCTGGAGAAATCCAACCACGTGGTTGCTGCTACAGTTTGGAGATCCCATCAGGCAATCAGAAGGTTGGATCAATTGAAATTGTTAATCATATCATTTGAAATATTTCCATTTTCTTTTGCTTATTGATTGATGTAAGCAAATTTTATGTAGGAGCGGTCAGTCCTTGATGCATTAAACTTAGTATTGTAGTCTAGTAATGGAGAGGGAAGGCAGATTATAATGGGGGAAATGATCTCATTTTTGGTGTCTATTCAACTATTGATCTTGAGCATTCAAGATTACCCCAAATTTTCGTTCCTGATTGATAGTAGCATGAAGGATTAGCTATGAATTCTATAGACCATGCCCATGCAGATTGTTACATGATGACATGGCCTTCTTTTGGCTGCTATAATGTCTAAGGCTTTGTAATGACCAAATTTACTTTGAAAGTTTTTCGATGATTTACACTGTTTTCCTTTTTCATTGTATGCTTGCATGGGATGCTTGTGTTGCTTATTTAGATAATCTAATGTACTCATTCTTAATTTCTTTTGTCATTTTCTTGCTTTATGTTGTCATGTTGATGAGTTTCATGAATGCAGATGCTTGATCGACAAGTGGTAAAATCTGAATCTGCTACTATCAAGGTACTTAAACTGTTTCTGTTTAAGTTTATGTACATATGTTCATATTGGCTTTTCATTGTAAGATACAATTATGCAATATCTTTGGTTCTATATTTGAAATTCAATTTGCATTCTTTATCTAATGGGCTGCTTATACTGTATGCAGATACCAGAGTTGGATTTTGAGATTCCCCCTGAGGCTCAACGTGGAAGTCTGTCAACGGTATTTCTTTTAAATACTTCTCTTCTGTTCACAATTATTGTGTTGAAAGTGGCTTCTTGTTGAATTTTTTGAGGATCAAGGATAATCTTCATGATAATAACTAATAATCTAATGCTGGGTTTTGTTAAAAAATCATCTTATAAAATGTTGTTTGAATGTGTAAGCTTAATTTTCATTGATGCTGGTACCAATCCCTCATCATATATCCTTATTTAAGTTATGATTGTTTGAATGTTTTGTGTGATGTAAATTGAGTACATAATCTTTGCTGTAACTATAGGTGGAAGGTATACTAGTACGAGCTGCTGATGAACTTCAGGCCCTTCAGGATGAGCGCAAAGTAAAATTTGCTCTTGCATTGGTTTATTGTTTGCTGGAGTTTAATTCCCTGTATATTAATTGAATTTTATCTTTTAAACCTTTTAGAAAGTTGACCCACAGACGGCTGAAGCAGTTGACCTGTTCTTGATGAAATTGAGAGCTTGCACGGCTGGAGAGCTTTCATTCACATTTATTCTTGATGACCCTGCTGGAAACAGCTTCATTGAAAACCCGTAAGAGACTGTTTCTTGTTGGGGGGTTTGTGATAAAACATTATATTCAGGAAAGAATTACACAATAGAGGAAGATAGGGTGTTGTCCTAAAGAGAGGAGACCACATCATAAAGAATGCCAAAGAAGAAGCTTGTTTGTTTCAAAACTAAGTTTTCAAGTGCTTAACGAACAGTTGGATTGGATTGTTGTCTAAATTATCCCAAAGTGCATCTTACATTTTCAAATGCATTATAAACAGTTGTATATGTGTAGGTTGAATATTTATAGCTTTCCCTATTTAACTGGATGGGATAACTACATGTGAATAGGTATGCTCCATCATCTGATCCATCATTGAGTATCAAATTCTATGAGCGTACTCCTGAGCAGCAAGCATCATTAGGATATCTTGTTGACCTGTCACAAATTGAAAGGGCATCAGTAGTGGAAGAAGCTGGGGTTTCTGATCAAGGGAGGGTGGAACCACATGGGTCAATAGGGGCAGCTGCTGGTCATCGAGCCATTGCACAGACTAATAGTGCTGAAATTGCAGATTCCTTATTTAGATATTCTGCACCGGAAGAGGTAGGTGATGCTGAAGCTGAAGTAAATATTACTTCTTGGTCCATTCTGTCTGTTTATTTTCAGTGTCATGATTGTTCTTGCTCATGACAGGTGATGACCTTCCCATCAACTTGTGGTGCTTGTGCTACTAGGTGTGAGACTCGAATGTTCGTCACTAGTATCCTTTCAATGTTTTCCATTTTTCCCTCTGTTCCTGTCTTGTGTTTTTGACATTTACTTTCCAAGGGGGATAATATTATTAGGATAAGCCTTACTCACTTATACATGCAGGGGGCCATGTATACGGCACAGAGTCAGCAGCAAAATTGTGCTGATTCAGCGATAAATGATTAACACACAATTTTTTAGAGTCAGTTTAAGTGTTGCTAGAGTTTAGAAGTGGGAGTCTGCCATGCTTATTGGTTAAGCCAAGTTTCTCATTTTGAGATATTTTCGATTAAAATAAATAGGTTCAGGTTTGTTATTTCCCTTTACCTGATTCAGTTATTGGTGTATCCATTATTTTAGTAGTTGGTGTACTTTTCTGCTATTTATACGACCTATAGAAATCTTCTTGACAATTAATCTGAATTATTTCTTTATTGGAGATTCTCCAATGGCTATTAGTGCTCGTTTGAGTGAGATTCTTGCTCAAGAACGACTAGATTTATTTTCTGCTCTTACCTCTAAACTTCTCCTTGTTATCTATCAAAGTAAATATAGTTTTTGTTATTTGATGCATCTATTTCAGGCAAATAATTGACAAAAATCATGTCGAATAAGAAAATTCTTAGAATAATATTTGCAGTATATTTTAGCAAACTCATTTATAGAGTTGGGCTGGCTATTCAATATCATTGTTGGTTTTTGGAGATTATTAAATCGAAGAAAAGGTGAACTTCTGTTTAAAAGATTGACTAGTATGATGAGATGGAAATCATTATAAATTATTCAGCTCTGCTGGAGCTTGATATTTATAAAATTTTCAATGGACCAATTATAATTTATTTTCAACAGTCTGCATCAGCTTTCCGTCTTGTCATATCATCTCAACACTTTGTTGTGCTTTACAACGTTCAGAAATTCCATATTTCCAGGAAGTTATTGTTATGGCGACTACCTGTGATGCTTGTGGTTACCGCAACTCTGAGGTATATGCTGATTAAGTGATTTCTATTGTGTGATTCTCTCTTTAGAGTTGGAGTAATTATTGTTCTTCATCATGCAGTTAAAACCTGGTGGGCGAATTCCTGAAAAAGGAAAGAAGATTTCACTTTCTGTGAAAAATGTTCATGATTTAAGCCGTGATGTAATAAAGGTTTGTCATCTTTCATATTTGAATCTGAAAATATTAAGTTGGATCAGTTGATCTTTACTGTTGATTTAGTCTTTTATCTTTTTACTTAATGTTTAATGGATCAGTTGTAGTATAGTGGTGAGTATTCCCGCTTGTCATGCGTTCGATCCCCGGCAATGGCGCCACTTCGAGAGCTGGACTGTCTTATGCATTGGGTCCTCTTAAAAAATCTAACCTAGGATTGCAATATAGTGCAGCCTCGGGTCGTCTTTTTGGGAGTATTTTATTGGGTTTTAAGCTAACCTAAATGTCATGTAATACAATTTAAACAAGGGAAAGTAGTTGGTTTTCTTTTAAATTATCTAAAATATAAAACTGAATTAAAGTTCCTAAATCTACTTTCTGGTTTAATCAAATATGCCCAAAAAACCCTTTGGACTAGTTTTAATTAGTTAATTAGACACTTCCACACTAGGCAAGTTCTAATTCCTCTAACTAAAATCCAATCCAAACTTTAGCAATTGAAATCAATTAAGTGCATTAACACAAGTAATCAAGATCCCTTAGATTACAAACAACATATATTCATAACAATTTCAAGCATAAGCTATACCAAGTTGAATACAAGAAATTACTACTAATGAAGTTCAAAGTGTCAAATGCACAAAATCAAATCCAAATAAATTAAATCTCTCAAATTGTATGAAACCTCGATACCAAACATCAAACCATCGTAATAATCAAACCTAAACCTAGAATTCAACTATTACAATAGAAAGAGTAAGAAATTGGAGGAACACCACTCTCCTTTGAAGCTCCAACATTATTGCCCTAGGCAGATGGAAGCTCAATCACGAATTTGCTCTACGGAAGCTCCACCCTATTCCCCTACTGTTGCAGCCATGATAGAACTTGAAGAAGGAAGTGAAAGATGGAAGAAGTGGAAGATGGGGAGGAATTGTGGTGAGAAGAGAGGAAACTGGAGTAAATGGAGTGAAGGGATATGTTGCCAGTGAGGGCTTAGGTGGAAATATATGTGTAGAAGTCGGGTCAAGAGAGAAATATGGGTTAGGGTTCGAATTGGATGCCAAAATTATGCAAAATGTGTGTTTTAGGTTGCTGCAGAATTCGACGACTTGCCTTGGTGATCAGCGAGTGACATAGAGAAGGAACATCAAGAAATTGGCTGACTCCCCTCGGCAAGTTTATTACTCATTGAGGCGAGTTGAACAGTGGCATCACTTGATTTTCTTGTTTCTTTTGCTCCTTGTTCAAGCTTTTATTCTTTACTTCGGACTTCATCACACCTGCAATGGAAATCAATGTAAAGGAGCATGAAATGTCCTAGAAATCAATTAGCAATTATTTATAACCAATGATGGCAATTTTGTCCATTTTTAACACTAATTTCATGTAAGCACACTTAACCCAAAGTATCCACAATTCAATGCTATAATGGCTTGAAAACATATTACCCTTAAAATAGCATAGAAAATGAATTAAAATATTGAGATTTGTCAGTAATGACTAGGGACTTAGAATAACAAAGATAAAAGAACAAGAAAGCATGATACTTCGATTTCTTATGCCAGAGCATGTGATCGAAGGTTGCTATAAGAATCAATTACTGATATACCTTAGGTTAAAAATGATGAACCTATAATGAGGTGTCAAATTGCTGTTTGTCTGACCATCTGCACATTTCTTTGGTTTGATCAGTCTGATACTGCTGGTGTAAAAGTTCCTGAACTTGACTTGGAGCTAGCAAGTGGCACTCTAGGAGGAATTGTTACGACTGTTGAAGGTCTAATCACAAAAATCAGTGAAAGTAAGTACAGAAGCTCTCTCCCTCTATCTTTCTCTCACATATATATAGGCATTGAGATCTCAAGGCTAATCAGCCTATGGAAACAATCTGGTGGATGAGGCAATCTCCGCTCCTGTGGAGTAACTATTTTGGACACAAGACAATCATCAATATGTACTGCCATCCATTATGGAAGTCTTTGGCTTTTTAGATGTCTGCCTTGGACTGCAGTTGATTTCTTCTTCATCCTGTCACCTATAAACTTATTGGTTTTTCCTTCTCATTTTATTAGTTTATATGGTACTATGATTTATTTTTTAAGGTTTGGCTTTAATTCACAGATCGTCATATGAATCCAATATGATTTGATGTGATTTTATGAACAGGCCTTGAGAGGGTGCATGGATTTACTTTTGGAGATAGTCTTGATGAAAACAGAAGAAGCAAATGGCTAGAGTTTAGAGAAAGGCTAAAAAAGGTAACACCTGGTTACATGAGTCGTTCACTTACTTTTCTCTATTTAATGAACTAATGATGATGGGCCACTCATGCCACATTCACATGATGGATATAAGATAGACGGCTACTCATGTCACATTCACATTTTTGCTTACGGTACATATCCTTCGTCATAATTATTGTGAAATCCTTATGTCTAGGAAGATGACCTAACATTGGATTAAAATGGTTGGTTGCAATGCATACTACTTGAGAGTCGTAAGACGTTGCATATAAGATGCCTCCTCTAACATTAATTTTTAAGAAAAAGAGGTTATTGTACAATCTTGTCTTACTGTCTATGGAGACTTTTATTTGACCTGGCCTCTTTAAGCTTCTGTTTGGTGTGGTTTGAACCCATTAGTCTGATCTACTTCTGTTGATTTTATGAAGCTTCTTAGCTTGGAAGAGCCTTGGACCTTAATTCTTGATGATGCATTATCCAATTCGTTCATAGCGCCAGCAACTGATGATCTAAAAGACGACAACCAATTAACATGTAAGTGTTCTTTGAACAATCTCAGCTCTATTAAAGTTGTGGTGAATGCTATAGAAATTGAAGTGATATAAACTTTCCTACAAGCAGTTTACTTATTTTTTTTTCGGTAGGAGAGTATTGTATATTTGAAAGGGAGTTTATTTGTATGAAATTTTAGAGTACCGATATATTCTGTGTATAAACATACCATGTTGTTCTGAGCAATATTTTTAAATAGAGACTTTTCACTGGTTTTCCCAATTTCTTATGCTTAACATACTTGTGATTTTCATTTATGGGCAATTTTTGTCAACACATGAATTTGCAGTTGAGGAATATGAGAGGTCATGGGAACAAAATGAAGCATTGGGTCTGAATGATATTGACACCTCTGCTGCTGATGTAGCTTATGAAGCAGCAAATGATGCCAAAACTGAGTGAGCATATTTTGTTTTAACACTCCTTTTGGAATGGAGAAAAAAGGGAAAATATATATTTGTTTTGGATCATAATCTGTATTTTTGTTCATTTATCCTTAACACCTCTTGTAATGGCTCTTTGCCTTTAATTTGCATGAACTGGCATGGCGAATGAACTTTTATAATCCCTCTGGTATAGTTTTGCCATGAAGAGGCAGTCTCTTCATTTTCATACTCTTCTTTTTCTAATTTTATATCTCATTATTACCTTGGTCTTTAAAAAAAAAAATTAACGAAAGGATAAAGTCTGCCATTTATTTATATACCCATCTTTTTTTCCTCCTTTTGGTAAAAGGACAAAATGATATTAATAACCATGAAATTTACAACGATACAAAAGAAATTAAACTAAAATGCATCAAATTAAGCCTATCTAGATCATTAATAGTAACAATAGCAAGAAGGAAATTCCTAGAGCAGGTATGACTTATTTCACATATTTACACGTTTTTTCCCCTAATTTATGTCTACTAAATTAAGAAAAATGTTCAGAGTGTTTTTTAGAAAATGTCATTTTAATTATCTTAATTTATTTCTTTAATATAATTAAATTAGTTCAATGTGTCTTACATTTCAGACCATTGGAGCATTAAAGAGACTAAATTACGAATAGCTTAATCATTTAATATGACATACTTTTATATTTATTTTACTCTCTTATTTGAATACATATTCAGAAATTTTGCCTTTATGGGAATACACACACAAATATTTATATAATTTTATTCATTAGATCAAATATTATATAGCATCAACCTCATTTTGATCATATATGAAAAAGTATTTTTATTTATTTAAATCATTTAAATAATCTTCTCAAGTATTCAAACAAATATATTTTTGAGAAAATTCCTTTTAGATCTCAAGGGATTAAGAAAATGTCAAAAAAGTCTCAAAAGAAGTTCAAATGTTAGAAAAGTCCCAAGGAACATTCAGATGTCAGAAAAGTCTTAAAGAGTTGATAATCCTACAAATGGAGTTATTGATCCTATAGGTGAGAGTTGTTAACCATGATGGATTTTGGAAAAAAAATATTTGGGGGCCAAATGTATAATAAAAATATTTTAACAAATCTTATATATAAGATAACATATCTATTTATATTATATTAATTTATTTTAAAAAAATTCTGAACACTTTTTTTTTTGCCCCCCATTGTCTACACTAAGCTCCATCTCTGGTTATTAATCCCATAGAAGAAGTTGTTATTAGTTTATTAGTTAAACTAATTAATTTAAAGAAAAAATAAAAATAAAAATACTCTAAAATAATTTAGTTAGCTTCCTTAATTTCTATAAAAAAGTCAACTAACTCTTATAATTAGGACCGGAGGAGGGAGTACTTGTTAATAGGAATTTTCTGACATCTTAATTTTTTTTTGAGACTTTTTAATATATTTTCTCTTTTTGTTGAGACCTAAAAGAAATTTTCCCAATATTTTTTCAGCAAAAGGCCCATCTATCTGTTGAGGAGAAGGTAGGTTTTTGCTGGGAACTCGTGAGAGAAAGCGCGGGAACCACAGAGATTCGATTGCTGGTTAGTGACACTGAAAGTGGATTATTGCCAACAACGACGATGGACAACGGCGAACCCTTATCGAAGATGGAAAGGGGAACCCTAGTTACCATAGATCTGAAGCGCGACGGTGTTGAGGATCTTACAGACCATTTTCATCACCTTCCCTGCTGCATCAAATCCACTGGTCCTGCCTCCGTTTCGCACTATTTCAAACCCAAGCCTACTGGTATTTTCCCCTCTTGCTCACACCATTGTCGTCGATTCTGTGTTTTTCTTCTTGCTGATTGGCTTTTCCATGTCTTCGGGGGTAGGGATTGAGGTCGACGGGTTACCGCTACAGGAAGCGTACTTCAGAGGCAGGAAGTTAGATGGAACAACGATCCTTCTCCCCAATGAATATCGCGGTGTGTTATCTCCTTTATTTCAAACTTCAGAAATCTTTGCTACATTACTTAAGTATACACAATCTAATTTGTTTTAGCACTGTCTTTATGCTGCATTCAGTTGCTGTGGTCTTTGGAGAAATGGGTTACCTTCCTTTTATTGGAATTTCGACTCACTAAAATCTGACTGAAAAATGCCATTGATGCTCAGATTTTTTTTTTTTTGGATATCTCATTAAATAAGCATGAGAACTGAAATATGCAGTTTTGCCTTTGGTGATTGGCTTGAATTTATCTTCATGTTCTCTGTTAGCTGCATGCTCATTATAGGTGGGGTTTCTCTGAAAAAATTTATTTCTCAATATGACTCTGCAGGCTTCGTATTAGGTAAGAAAAGTCAGGACGAGAAGAATTCATCTACCGCTTCTTATTCTGGAAACTCAAATTCCTGGGAGATGAAGGCAACGTTTCAAAACATTACATACTGGAACCATGATTGCCTTCCTTCACAGAATGATGATTTCATGCGTGCTTTCCATTGGCTTACTATTGCAAAGGCTGTAAGTTTTTAGCTCAATTATTGGGATTGGGAATATTTATTTTTAATTCTTATGTAAGAGGCTGTGTTTTTCTTCCAGTTTATTCAATTTTATGTATGATAAATGCATCGAGTTAAATACTTGAAAATAGAGACGTACAGATGCCTAATCCCTTGATGCAAGAAAATCAATGTGGATATCACCATTCAATCGAACAGAATATGTGAATGATCTATTACAGATGCTGATAGCAAAAAACTCAAATTGTTACAGATGCCGATCTCGTTGTTGCTTGGGTATAACTACCAATCACTATAATTTGAATTGTGGCAGGGGTTTAGAACACTCTGGTATTCTCTCTTCATTTTTGCCTGCCAGATTATCAATCCATATCTAGTGGTTTCTAGTTGAAAATCATCAAAACCATGATTTCACCTTCTAATGTGAAACCAAACACATTCAACTTGATGTAGTAGCGTATATCTTGCAGAGAAAGATTGCTCAGTTTAAACTTGTTTGCGGATGGGAAAACAAGACTAATTCCATTCCATGGTAAGGTTTACTCACGGACACCTAGGCAGACATGAACAATATAGACAAGAGGCTAGATGCTTTTTGAAGGTTGCAGGGTTGATCTTTTTATTTTTATATCCTTTTTGAAGTAAGTGTAGGACAGTAGCTGTTTACTAGGGTGGCTCAGAGAAAACTGTGTCAGCTCCTTTATTTTGACTATATGAGCCGTTAGGTGTTTTGGGGGAAAGGGTATTGAATATTTTGTGAGAACTGTAATGGGAGAGGGAATCAGGTTCTGCTAAGACCTGAGGCTTTTCTTGGCTGATTCAGGGGTGGTTTACTCCTATCAGAATATTGTAACCTTTTGATACTAATCAAGTGCATCTGAACCAGCGCTATTTGCTGGTAATTTGAGTGATTCCTAACATAATTTCAATTAAATTCCTCGATTTGGCAATCAAATTTTAAAATGTGTTATAGGCTTAACTTGTAATTATGTTTCTACCATTGTTCTTTATTGAAATTCTCTTTATGTTGTATGTGGTTATAATAAATGAAAATTAATAAAATAAACAAAGCCTGTGTTAATACTTAATACAATAGTATTTTATTATTTCAAGCATTGTTGAAAGCAAATTATAATAGCTCTTCTTAGTACCTTTTTCGCTGACTCCTTCCTTATGTGTCATCTATTCGTTTTTCATATAACATATGGAAATTAAAATTGACTCAACTTATTCTGGAAGACAATGAAAATATAATTTTTGCTGCCTAAATATCTAACCTTTACCATATTGTAATTGCAGCTGCACACTCCTGTAACACCTGAGGATTTAGCTTCAACATCTTCCACTCTCTAGAGGCGCGACTGATCCGGGAGGAAGTGGTTGTGAGCATATTAACTTTCTGCCTATCTATTGATGTAATTTATGGATTTATGTTTTATGTTCTCTTCAATGTAAGTTTGTTGAGGCATTTTACTTTGATGTATCTGCATACCTATCCCTGTGAATACTAAATGTGCCATTTCAATTTCTTATCTTCTGGCTTGGAGAAATGATCTAGGGTGTTTGCTGCTTAGCTAGTAATCAAGTCTGTTCGTTGTGCTTAAAATCATCTGCTTGGACTTGGAAGTATCATAACTTTGGATGGTAATTTGCGTGGAGGTAACTTCTCAAGTGACAAAGGACTTGCTCTCCTTTTAATCACATCCTCGATTTGAGACGTGAGAATGGAGAAAATAGTATTGGGAGCCCTCCCCTATGACCATAGGCCCGACTTTTTTTTTTTTTGGGGGGGGGGGGGGAGGGAATACGGATCAATTAGAACCAAAGGTTTCAATGAACGGGCTTGAAAAAATAAATAAATAATAATAATCAACCTTTTTTTGCTAAACATAGATATTTTCTCTTATTCAAGGCAAACCTATTAGCACAAACTTAATGACGGAAGTGACGCGAAGGCAAACTTGACACCATTAATCTAACTCCAAATCCATTTCAAATTATAGAGACTAACAGTTTTATAGATGGAGTAAAATCAGAACCAAAATAAGGTAAACTACAAGGACCAATAATGATATTATTATTAACCCTCCTTTTTATTTTGAAAGAAATTAGGTGCAAAATAGTAACAAGATTTTAGTTTTGAAATTAAACATAAAAACAATGATAAGATCTAGATTATCCAAATCAGAAATGGACTAGTTCAAAAAGGTACTCCCTCCACTTCTAAATATAAGATAAAATTGATTTTTATAGAGATATTAAGGAAGTTAATTAAATTACTTTCAAATATTTATATTTATCATTTTTCCTTCAAACTATTTTGTCTAACTTATATACTAATATATAACTTAGTAATACACAATATATAATATAATTAAGTAACTTATTTAGCTTCTTTAATTTCTCCAAACAAAAGTCAATTTTATCTCATAATCCATCCGGTCCAAATTATAGGACATATTTAACCGCTTTTGGAAATTAAGGAGATAAGTTAAATTAGTTAATTTTACTCATTTTCCTAAAATGCTCTTATATAAATTTTAAATGACATTAATAAAAGTGAATCAATAATCCCTATAACATATCTCTATATCACTCTAACCTAGAATTTTCATTTCTACATCCCTAACTTGCCTATGTAGAATCTCAACGTATTCAGCCTGTAAGGGTGGAAAGTCTTACGGCCAATCCTCCACAGACTGAATAAAATCATCCCGAGTATATAACTTCCTATTATACTCACTTACCATCTGGTTGAGATCTTGTGAATTATTAACCCATGTACCATCCTCATCTTACAATGCTGATATACTTCTTCTTTTACGCTTGATGACTATAGATGTATGAAAAAATCTTGTCTTTTTATCCCCCCGTTGAAGCCCTTGACAACGAGACTTTTGAAACTATAGTAACTCCTCCTGTAACAACAATTTATTATATTCATCCCACAGCTTCTTTTTGATTCTATGGAGGCCATTCCTTGACTGACTCCTTTTGCATCTTTCAATTCCTTCTAGAACTGAGAATGGCTTTCCTTTTATTTGGAATACTTCCAACTTTGCCTTTATTCCATTCAGTGGCCATATTCTGAAATTTTAACAATCCTTGAATCCAGCCTTTCCATGCTTCCTCTACTAAATTAGAAAAGTTCTGTGCCGCTTGAAAATAAAACAGCAAATAAAATGGAACCATATCTTTAGAATTAGATGCTTCATAGAACAAAACACCTCTACGCACTTTGAACTACTTGTGAACATTTGATTCAATTACTACCTTCGGTACTAATTATAAGATATAGTTGCCTTTCTTTGGAGATATTAAGGAAGCTAAATAAGTTATTTAATCATTTTATATGTTGTGTATCTTTAGATTATATATTAGTTTATTAGTTAAACTAATTAGTTTGAAGGAAAAAAAAATAAAAAATAGTCTAAAGTAATTTAATTAGCTTCCTTAATTTCTCCAAAAAAGTCAACTATGCCTTATAATTAGGACCGGAGGGAGTATCTTTTACTGTTTTGAAAAGAACCAGAGAGAATAATCTTATCAAATACCGACATCAAATTAAAGTTCCTGCATTACAAACCTTTAACCTTTTCGTGTCCCTCATGGTTTCGTTTTCAACTTTTCCACATTCCTTGTTTTGTAATGCTACCTCTGGTTCGAGTTGACTTTTTATTGGAGAGATTAAGGAAGTTAAATAAGTTACTTAATCTATCCTTAAATTCTACTGTAGTATGTCAGTTTATTAATCAAACTAATTAGTTTGGAGAAAAAAAATAAAAATACTCTAAAGTAATTTAATTAGCTTCCTTAATCTCTTTAAAAAAATTAACTTAGTTCTATAATCAGGATCAGAAGGAGTATTGCTATTTCGGTCCTTAATAAAAGACATACTGATTTTTTTAGGAGAAATTAAAAAATTTGAATAAGTTAGTTAATCATATAATATATGTCGTGTACTGATTTATAAGTAAGATAAATCAATTTAGTATAAAAAAGATCAATACCAATATTTTAGAGAAATTTATTTAGTTTCCTAATTCTCTCCCAAAAATTCAACTATGACTTATGTTAAGCACTAGAGGAGGAGTATTAATTTAGCAAATCAAATTCGTCTTCTACAAACACCAAAGTGAAGGGAATGCTAAAGGTATCCGAACTCTCAAGCAGCTTTTACAGTTGTCTTACGTTCGAACGTAAAATAAAGTAAAAGCTCAAGAAAGCTCAGATCATTCAGATTCTAAACCATCCTCAGGAAGCTTCCAAATAGGTGATTTTATACCCACTTTACGTCATCTAGATTGCCAGTTCAAATATATATATATATATATATATATATATATATATATATTATATAGACACACACACATCGGAGATTGTCTATTTGTGGCGAGTCTTACATTACATTACATTACATCCTCAGTAAGAAAATATGTCGTCTTCTGATAACCGCACTGTTAGTCATGCGCATTGGAAGGGAGTAAGTTCCTTACTTCTCTGTCCAGCTACTATTATTATGTTCCTCGTCGTCCTGTAATGATTACCTGTTCAAGTTCTTGTCTTATACTCCCTACGGTCTTAATTATAAGACCGACTTTTTTTTTTTTTTAAGATTAAGGAAGCTAATTAAATTATTTTAGAGTATTTTTATTTTTATTTTTTTCTTCAAACTAATTAGTTTGACTAATAAATTAATATATAATTTAAGGATACACAACATATGAAATGATTAGGTAACTTATTTAGCTTCCTTAATCTCTCTAAAGAAAGTTAACTAGGTCTTATAATTAGGACCGAAGGTAGTACTAGTTTCCTTTCTTTCCCCTTAAATATAAAATACACCTAAACCAGATTTGGTCCAGGGTTGTGTCTGATAGTTACATTTGGTCTGATAAATAACATTTGCTAATGAATAATATTATCCAAGGATGAGATTTTAGAGAATTCATTATTTACAAGATTCATGGCTTCCCACAGAATCATGATAAATCTTAAATCTTGAAGAAACTTGCCACTGAGCAGCTCATGATTGATGCCTTGAAGAATTCCAATTAATTATTTAATTATGTATTCATAATTCATTTATATGATCAAGCTCAATTGCTGTTTTGTTTGATGATTTTAAGGATGGACATGTTGAAGCTGAGTTTAGGTCAACGGGGACAATAATCAAGGTTCCTGTGAGGGCTCTAAACATCATTTGGGGCAACGACACTCGATTTTGGCGGTTCAGGAAACTTCCAGACAATGAAACTAGGTAAGATTCACATCATATCAAAAGTAAAAACACAAAACAAAACATCATGATCACTTATTTTATGGCTACTGTCAAAGGTTTGAAGGGGCCAAAGGCTTTACGTTTTTTTCTTTTTCTTTTTGTATTATATATGTAGTGACACATTTCCAACCACCGCAAAATGTATGCAAACTTTATACTCATTTCGGTCATTAATATAAGATATATTTACCTAATTTAATTAAATTAAACAAGATAGTTAAGTTAGTTATATGACATATATTTTCTAAAACATCCTAGTCATCTTCTTTAATTTCCCCTACTCTTTGATTATTGTTAAAGGAGTAGCATTAAGGGTAAATTAGGAAAAGATTGTTAAATGTTAAGGTCAACTCTCCAAATATGTTATATATTAAGGACCGGAGGAGTACTATACTTTATTTATTCCAAAATATAAGTTGCTTTTTACCATATCACCAGAATCAAGGTAGAGTATTAAATTTGTCTTAAATTGAAAAAAAAAATGCAATTGCTCTTATTCAAATTATTTTTTGTAGAAATTTTGGCAGAGTCTCTCTTGTAAATGAGACCTTTAAAAAATTCTACAACATCACAGAACTTTTCAATAAACAGGAGCTCTGTTCAGTACCAAAAGATAACCAGTATATATATACACAAGAGCAAATCCTGTACGTAGCATATGTTGAGCATCTAAGTTACAAAAAATGGTATCTCATGACTAAATATATATTTTTTTGTTTGGGATTTTGAAGGATGATAGGGTTAAAGGAAGGTGCATGGCTGGTTCAAGTGAATTGGATAGAAGTGACAGGAAGAGTGAAAAAGGCTGAACTGTATAAGGGGGCTGCAAAAACATATGGTATCTATTACTTGATCAAGTTTAGGGCTGATGCATTTGGGTGGCACTCTATTCCAATCAAGTTCAAGCTCAGAGTCACAGCAAGCAAATCTGCACAAACTACTGGTCATAGTCACAACACCATTATTGAGCAAGAAGATGGGAAGAGCATGAATCTGGAACCCTACAGAGAAAAGCAAGAGGTGTGGCATGAAATCCTAGGAGGCCAATTTTCTGTTTCTAACTGTGATGGCTTCATTGAGTTTGGCATGCTTGAAGTTGAGAGTGCTTGGTGGAAGGGCAATATGGTCCTTGCAGGTGTCAAGATCAAGCCCTTACAAGCCTAATAATTATCCTTAATGTTTATTTGTCTAATAAAATTACAAGGGATGAGAATTTGATGTGTTGAAGTTATATGTCATTCTCCCTTTTTGTTTTAATTTTAGTTTTGTCTTTTTAATGTTGTAGTCTAATGAATAATGTTATTGGGTTTGTCCAAGACTTGAAAACTTTATGTAAGAAATCTTAATGGTTTCCTTCTTATATTAGTTTACTTTGTTGATGTTCTTAATAGTTTCATTCTTATGTTAGTTCAATTTGTTGATGTGAGTGAGGATCGTATAGTCCTTCCGTTTCCTTTTATTTAACGTTTTAGCAACAAAATTTTCATTTCATGTTAACTATACAATCGTTTTATGATGTTTGTTAGGAAATATATGTAAATATAATAGAATTACACATACAATCAGGGATGATGATTGATTACGGAATCAATCATCATAATGAGTTATTAATTCTAATGCTACTCTCTTATTTACAAATACCCCTCTCTTATACATGAATAAACACACATTTCTTCTTCTATCTCTCTCTGGTTTAACATGGTATCAGAGCTTAAGGTTAGAGCTTAGAGGGTTGCTGATTCTTCAATATTATTTGCGCTAGCATCCCTGTTTGTGTGACACAGTGAGAGAGAGAGAGAGAGTGAATGTTCGGGTTCTGTGTTTGGTAGCTACACGTGCCCCACCAACGACGTCTCCTCCCTCCGATTAGCAATCCCCTGGTGGTCTAATCCGTTTTTGACCAGCGTGTGCGCCTCACGCGCCGTTGAAAGTTTGGCCGGTTTTTCATGTGCCAGCGCGTGAAGCCACTTTCCGTTGAGCTCTCGGTGTTTTCTTCCTTTTTCTAGAGTCGACTTGCTTTCCTCAGCATCTTCTTGCTGTGCCATGATGTGGGTCTCTCTGATTAAGGACTGACAGAGGTATTTGTGGCTTTTTTTGCTATGTTAGTGTGGGTCTCTCTCGGTGTTTTCTTCCTTTTTCTAGCGTCGACTTGCTTTCCTCGGCATCTTCTTGCTGTGTCATGGTTGGGTCTTTCTGATTAAGGACTAACAGAGGTATTTGTTGCGTTTTTTTGCTGTTTTAATCTTGTTTTGCCATCCCGTGGTGTTGTTTCTATTGTTTGGTGGTTGGTGTGGCTACTTTGGCCTTGTTTCTACTGTTTGGTAGCTGGTGTGGTTGCTAGTGTTTGTTTTTTTGGTCATTCTTCCGATCTAATTTGCCTCTAGTAGGTGTTTATTTGGGTTCTCTAGTTGCTATTTGGTAAACAGATCAGTAAGGTGAATCGAACAGTTCAAGGTGTATCTTGGTTTTGTGTGAGATCTTTCTGTTGGTGGAGTTAGTATTTGGGTCCTTCTAAGCTTTTCTGTCCAATACGAGGGTGATTGGTCTTTCTTTTTTGCACTCTTGATATTTGTTGTTTGGTACTTCATCTGTTGTTTGTTGTGGAGATCAACTTGCATCTGGTAAAGCTCGATGGTTGCATCTACGTCTAGTTCTTCAGTTGCTCTTGTTATAGGTAATATTGCTTATAGCACTTCTTTCTTGAAGTGGACCATTGATTCCGGTGCTACTGATCATATAACAGGTAACCATCATTTATTTTTCTCATATGCGTCTTATGCAATCTTTGAATAAAGCCCAACGGACCCAACACTCCTGTATGTATATATGACGTTGAGTATAGATTATTCAAAAAAGCAAAAAGGGAAAAATCGGGGGGAGTGGGCAGAGCACAAACATGAAGTCAAGTAATGACTTTTGACCTCCAAATGTTTGGGGAAATAAACAAAATAAAACATAGACACACTCAGACATAGATGAGTGATCATGAGAGGAGAGAGTGGTGGTGTTCTTCTTATTGTTGGTGGAATTACATCCACCACTAATTGGACGGCTCCCAGCAAAAACCATCTTCCGTTTGGCACCTTAGTAATTAATTATCATAATCTCCAATGTAACAAACTTACATTGGGTCCCTTTTTTATTCTTGTGTAAGATGTTGTGTTTCTCTTCCTGTTTATTCAATTTTATCTTTGATAAATGGGAAAAACACCAAAATAGGAACTTTTACTAATAATTATACTTAATTAGAGCACTTTCAAAAAAATTTACCAAATTAATGCTAACATGAAGCCACTAGGTAGTGGCGTTAGACAAGTTGACGCCACACTAAGTGGCGTCAACATATATAAATTGACGCCACTTTTTAAAAAGTGATGTCAATTTTTATATATATATATATATATATATATATATATATATATATATATATATATATATATATATAAAATTATAAATAATAATTTTAATTAATAATTAAGGAAATTAAAATATTTAAAATTTATTATAAACCTGTGAGGCTCGCTTCACCCTATGAGATCTAAGTGATAGACATCTTCTAAAGATCTCTGTGAGGCTCGCTTCATTCTCAAAGACTTATAATCTCCTGTGTTTTACACAACTTGTGATCAGTGTGAATACTGCACCTTTTCTATTGGTGCTTTTTCCTCAAAGTTTAGCTTCACTTTTCAAAGTTTAAACTTTTAAATGATATATTATATAATATTTACTAAAAACAAAGTAAAATCTTTTATTACATTGGCACATTGCTTTCTTTCTTCTTCTTTCCTTGTTGCTATATAAGTATATATTATACAACTCTAATTCTATTTATAAGTCCCTTTTGACCAAATTAAACTTATCAAGAAGATGTAGGTAGTTCAATGATTATGAGGTAAAGTTTCAACTTTATCCTCATTTATGAATGGGTACCTTTCAACTCTTTATTCTCTCACTCTATTTTTATTAGTATAATAATATGGGTAAAATTGTCACAATTTCATTTATTTGGTCAAATGGGACTTATAAATAGGATCAAATTTTTTTGTTCAAAAGGGACTTATAAATAGGACTAAATTTTTTGATCAAAAGAGACTTATAAATAGAACTAGAGTGGTATAAGACCATATGGAGAGCTGCAGAGGCAGAGCTATGGGTGAAGGAGGAAAAATCTAACTTGGGAAATTGTTTTTAATAAATATTATATAATATATCATTTAAAAGTTTAAACTTTGAAATGTGAAGCCAAACTTCGAGGGAAGAGCACTAATAAAGAAGGTACAGCAGTCACACTGATCACAAGTTGTGTGAAACACATGAGATTATAAGTCTTTGAGGGTGAGGTGAGCCTCACAGAGATCTTTGGGAGATGTCCATCACCCAGATCTCACAGGGTGAGACAAGCCTCACAGGTTTAATTATAATAAATTTTAAATATTTTAATTCCCTTAATTATTAATTAAAATTATTATTTATAATTTTAAATATAATTATAAAATTATATATATATATATATATTTAAAAAAGGCGTCAATTAATTAACGCCAGAGCGTCAATTTCATTGACGCCACTAGTGGCGTCACCTAACGCGATGCCATTAATTGCATTAGTTTGGTAAATCTTTTTGAAAGTGTTCTAATTGAGTACAACTTTTGTAAAAAAATTCGTGCTTTTCCCTTGATAAATACATCAAGTTAAATACTTGAAAATAGAGACATACAGATGCCTAATTCCTTGATGCATGAAAATCAATGTGGATATCACCGTTCAATTGAACGGAATCTGTACGTGTGAATGATCTATTACATGTGCTGATAGCAAAAAACTCAAATTGTTACACATGTAGAGATCTCGTTGTTGCTTGGGACGGGTATAACTACCAATCACTATAATTTGAATTGTGGCAGTGGTTTAGAAACACACTGGTATTCTCTTTTCATTTTTGCCTGCCAGATTATCAATCCATATCTAGTGCGTGTTTGGTTTCAAGTTGAAAATCACCAAAACCATGATTTTCACCTTCTAATGTGAAACCAAACACATTCAACTTGATGTAGTGGCGTATATCTTCTAGAGATCGACTGCAGAGAAACAGTGCTTAGTTTAAAGTTTAAACTTGTGTGCGGATGGGAAAACTTGATGTACTGGCGTATTTCTAGTTGATTCAACCTATTCTGAAAGACAGTGAAAAATATAATATTTTGCTGCCTAAATATCTAACGTTTGCTGTATTGTAATTGCAGCTGCACACTCCTGTAACACCTGAGGATTTAGCTTCAACATCTTCCACTCTCTAGAGGCTCGACTTGTCTGGTAGGAAGTGTTGTGAGCATATTAACTTTCTGCCTATCCATTGATGTAATTTATGGATTCATGTTCTCTTCAATGTAAGTTTGTTGTGGCATTCTACTTTTATGTATCTGCATACCTATTTCTGTGAATAGTAAATGTGCCATTTCAGTTTCTTACCTCCTGGCTTGGAGAAATGATCTAGGGTGCTTACTGCTTAGTTAGCAATCAAGTCTGTTCGTTGTGCTTAAAATCATTTGCTTGGACTTGGAGGTATCATAACTTTAGATGGGAATTTGCCTGGAGGTAACTCCTCATCACTCCTTTTTTCTTTTTTTGGCTAAATATAGATATTCTTTTATTGGAGGCAATTCTATTCAAAACATTGTCAGATACTAAATGTGAACACCTCTCCTTGTAGAAATTTGAACACTGGTTTACCACATTATGAGGAACTAGTCCCTTCCACTAGACCTAATCCCTATTAGTAACTCCTCTTCACTTTGATCTTAGCAATGTTCTAATTTAATCAACAAAACAAAATACAACAAAACAATCCAAATCCAAAACAATAATAATAATAAAAAAAGAATATTCATTGGAGGGAAGTATAAATTGGTCAAAGAAAGAGTCTTTTTTGGAAAAATAGGAAAAAGATCTTTTGGGCTCGTGGTTATAGTCTTCTTACACGGATTTTTGCTTCAGTTTTTCTCTTTTGTACAAATTAGCCATGGTAGAGTTTTATGACCAAAATGAAATCTTGCCACTCCATTAACTCTGCCCCTTCTAGAGAAGAAGAAAAGAGTAAGAAGGCAATGGAAAGCTTAGCATCTGCATTACACCATGTGTCTTGGACAATATAAAAGAGAATTATACTCTTGAAGCACATTGTTGGCCAATTCGACACGTCTGGTGGTTGTTTTTAGGTTTGTTTGGGATTACGTTTGGGCCCTCAAAAACATTTATTTATGTAACCCAAAATAAAATTCCTCTCATGTACTTACCTCGTTTACCATAAATCATGATTGAAAAGTTGTTTAACTCCAATCACTATTCAAAACAAGCACAAACCCCCCCCCCCACCATGTCCTGGGTGGTTATTTTGCCTCAGTTTGACTAGTTAGCATAAAGTTAATGACGTTACTGATATATAAGCAAACTTGACACCATTAACCTAGCTCCAAATTTGTTACAAATTATAGAGACCAACAGTTTTATAGATGGAATAAAATCAAAACCAAAATGAAGGCAAATTACAAGGATTAACAATGATATTATTATTAACCCCTATTTTAAAAGAAATGACTGGAAAAATAGTAACAATATTTTAGTTTTTAAATTAAACAAACAAATAATGATAAGATCTAGATCATCCAATAAACCGTGGACTAGTTCAAAAGGATATATATAAATTGATCAATCAAGAACTGTCTCTAATATCTTAAAGAGAAAAATATATATAAATATCACTTTAACTTCTAAAGCAACCATTGAAACTTGCAAATGATAGAGAAATTTGAGGTGAGGATATGAGTTTTTTATGTTTTGGTTTAAAGACTCAAATGCCTCCTTTACACATTTTTTTAGTACCTAACTATCATGTCAAAGTCATTAATGTTTTAGTCAATTTCATTATTCAAGTGGTCATAGCCCGTAAAAGTAGTAATGATTTTGATAAAAATGATAATGATTTTAACAAAATCGTTAAGTACTAAAAAAATATGTAAAATAAGCATTTTGGTCGTTAAGCCAAAACATGAAATATCCATATTACTACCTCATCCCTTTTATATCTTTTGCAAGTTTTAATGATCTTTTTTGAATTTAGGAAGTTGAATTGGTATTTAAATGTATTTTTCCTCATTTAAAATAACCATGTGTATGATCAATGACCAAGAATTATACCATGTGTGCGGGTACACGAACACGCACATATGTATGCGTATACATACAAATGTGCACTTGGTTAGATTTTGTGCCACTTTTATACCATGTGTACGGGTACACGTACACGCACATATGTACACGTACTTGATTAGACTTTGTGCCACTTTTATACCATGTGTGTGGGTACACGTACACGCTCATATGTATGCGTATACATACAAATGTGCACTTGATTAGACTTTGTGCCACTTTTATACCATATGTACGGGTACACGTACACGCACATATATACGCGTATACATACAAATGTGCACTTGATTAGACTTTGTGCCAACTGAAAATAAAACAGCAAATAGAATGGAATCATATCTTTAGACTTAGATGCTTCAGAGAAGAAAACACGTATACGCCCTTTGAACTACATGTGAATAAAGCAGCAAAGAAAACCCACTAGTTCTTCTCGAATCAATGCTTGTACGATTAAACCGTTTATTTTTTGTCTTTTATCTTTTGCTGTTTAAAAAGAACAAGAGAGAATAATCTTATCAAATACCGACTTCAAACTAATATTCCTGCATTACAAACCTTTAACGTTTTCGTGTTCCTCATGGTTTCGCTTTCAACTTTTCCACATTCCTTGTTTTGTAATACTACCTCCGGTCCTAATCATAAGACTGGATTGATTTTTTTTTTTCCGTAGAGATTAAAGAAGCTAAATAAATTACTTAATCATATTATATGTTATGTATCCTTAGATTATATTAGTTTATTAGTCAAACTAATTAGTTTGAAAAAAAAATAAAAATAAAAATACTCTAAAATAATTTAATTAACTTTTTTAATCTCTCTAAAAAAGTCAACTTAATCTCATAATAAGGGCTGGAGGGAGTACTACTCTTTCGATCCTTAATATAAGATATAGCTGATTTTTTTAGAAAAGATTAAGATAGTTAGATAAGTTAGTTAATTATAAAATATATTGTGTATGGATTTATAAGTCAAATAAATCAATTTAGTGTAAAAAAGATCAATATCAATACTTTACAGAAATTTATTTAGTTTCCTAACTCTCTTTGAGAAAGTCAACTATGACTTATATTCAATACTTGAGGAGTATTAACTTAGCAAATCAAATTCGTCTTCTACAAACACCAAAGTGAAGGGAATGCTAAAGGTATCCTAACTCTTAAGCAGCTTTTACAGTTGGCTCCTTCAAAACTACGTTCAAACATAAAATAAAGTAAAAGCTCAAGAAAGATAAGATCGTTCAGATTCTAAACCATCCTTAGGAAGCTTCCAAGTATGTGATTTAATACCCACTTTACGCCATTTAGATTGCCAGTTCAAATATATACACACACACACACACACACTGACACACACATCGGAGATTGTCTATTTGTGGCGAGTCTTACATTACATTACATCCTCAGTAAGAAAATATGTCTTCTGATCACCACACTGTTAGTCATGCGCATTGGAAGGGAGTAAGTTCCTTTCTTCTCTGTCCAGCTATTATCATCATCTTCCTCGTCGATCTGTAATTATTATCTGTTCAAGTTCTTGTCTTACATTGTTCTTAGATTAAATGTTATATTATACCAGTTTCCTTTCTTTCCCCTTAAATATATCATACAGCTAAACCAGATTTGGTCCAGGGTTGTCTGATAGTTACATTTGGTCTGATAAATAACATTTGCTAATGAATAATATTAATCCAAGGGCGAGATTTGAATTCATTATTTACAAGATTCATGGCTTCCCACAGAATCATGATAAATCTTAAATCTTAAAGAAACTTGCCCCTGAGCAGCTCATGATTGATGCTTTGAAGAATTCCAATTAATTATTTAATTATGTATTCATAATTCATGTATATGATCAAGCTCAATTGCTGTTTTGTTTGATGATTTTAAGGATGGACATGTTGAACATGAGTTTGGGTCAACAGGGGAAATAATTAAGGTTCCTGTGAGGGCTCTAAACATCATTTGGGGCAACGACACTCGATTTTGGCGGTTCAAGAACCTTCCAGACGATGAAACTAGGTAAGATTCACATCATATCAAAAGAAAAAACACAAAACAAAACATCATGATCACTTATTTTATAGTTACTGTCAAAGGTTTGAAGGGGCCAAAGGCTTTACTTTTTTTTTTTTTTTTTGGTGTGTATTATATATGTAGTCACACATTTCCAACCTCCTCAAAATTTATGCAAACTTTGTACTCCTTCTGGTTATTAATATAAGATATATTTACCTAATTTAATTAGATTAAGTAAGATAGTGAAGTTAGTTAATATAACATATGTTTTCTAAAATATCCTATTCATCTTCCTTAACCCCCCCTCTACTCAGGGACGGAGATTTTCAATAACTAGTGGGGGCCATGGCCCCCCCCCCCAAAAAAAGGTCATAAATATTTAATGAAAATTAGATTATTTTTATAGATTTGACCCAAAAATTTATATATTTAGCCCCCTCAAATATTTTTTCATTTTAATTAGTTAATAAGCATACATTTAGCCCCCTCTAATATTTATGTAAAGCTCCGTCACTGCCTCTACTCCTTGATTATTGTTGAAGGAGCAGCATTAGGTGTAAATTAGGAAAAAATTGTTAAATATAAAGGTCAACTCTCCAAATATGTCATATATTAAGGATCGAAAGAGTACTATACTTTATTTAATCCAAAATATAAGTCAGTTTCAATAACATCATCAAAACTAAGGTTGAGTATTAAATTTGTCTTAAATTGGAAAAAAAAAAAGCACCTTTGCCCTTGTTCAAATCATTTTTGTAGAAATTTTGGCAAGTCTCTCTTGTAAACGAGACCTTTAGAAAATTCTACAACATCACAGTACTTTTCAATAAACAGGAACTCTGTTCAATACCAAAAGATAACCAACATATATATACAGGCGCAAATCGTGTGTGTAGCATATGTAGAGCATCTAAGTTACAAAAAATGCCATCTCATGACTAAATATATATTTTTTGGTTTGGGATTTTGAAGCACGATAGGGTTAAAGGAAGGTGCATGGCTGGTTCAAGTGAATTGGATAGAAGTGACAGGAAGAGTGAAAAAGGCTGAACTGCATAAGGAGGCTAACTCAGTTAAAAAAACATATGGTATCTATTACTTGATCAAGTTTAGGGCTGATGCATTTGGGTGGCACTCTGTTCCAATCAAGTTCAAGCTCAGAGTCACAGCAAGCAAATCTGCACAAACTACTGATCATAGTCACAACACCATTATTGAGCAAGAAGATGAGAAGAGCATGAATCTGGAACCCTACAGAGAGAAGCAAGAGGTGTGGCATGAAATCCCAGGAGGCCAATTTTCTATTTCTAACTCTGATGGCTTTATTGAGTTTGGCATGTTTGAAGTTGAGAGTGCTTGGTGGAAGGGCAATATGGTCCTTGCAGGTGTCAAGATCAAGCCCTTACAAGCCTAATCATCATCATTAATGTTTATTTGTGTAATAGAATTACAAGTGATGAGAATGTGATATGTTGAAGTTATATGTAATTCGCCTTTTTGTTTTAATTTTATTTTTGTCTTTTTAATGTTACAGTCTAATGAAAAGATGTTATTGGATTTTTCCAAAACTGAATACTTTAGGTAAGAAATCTTAATGGTTTCATTCTTATATTAGTTTAATTTGTTGCATACTCAAATTACCTTCAGCAACAAAACTTTTGTTGCATTTTAACTATTCTTTTATAATGTCAAAAACCATTATTACATGTGTGTTTTAATTCTATTATTGACACATATTTTGAACGTAAGAGCTAATTAAGAATTTTGTTTTATTTTTAAATGTAAAACCCCAATCAACTTTGCTTCTCTTGTTTATAATTTTT